>OY997262.1:182272996-183522996 GCA_963921465.1 Triticum timopheevii
GATGAAAGGAAAGGAGGACGTGCTACGACCTATGTCTCCAAGTCAAGTGATCGCCATCATGGAGAGAATAGTGAGAGAGCGAACCACCACAAAGAGAGTGAGCGCCACAAGCCCAAATTGAGTGCCTCCATGATGAGCGACAAGAAAAACTTAGTCCTATTTGCTACCAAACGTGAGATGAGAGAAGTGTGTGAGAACCCATCAAGTGTTATGCACTATGTCCTTTTGTGCAAGGACGAGGCACCAAAAATTAACACCTCTCACAATCTACCTTTAGTGTTGTCTTCTCTTTTGCAGGAATTCCAAGACATTTTCCCCGATGAGCTACCTCTGGGACTACCACCACTACGAGGCATCGAACACCGAATCGACCTCATCCCTGGAGCACCTCTATCTAACAAGGCTCCATACCGAGTCAACCCCAAGGAAACTAAGGAGATCCAATGGCAAGTACAACAACTCATCGACAACGGTCATGTACGTGAAAGCTTGAGCCCTTGTGCCGTCTCGGTAATCCTTGTTCCTAAGAAAGATGGCACTTATTGCATGTGTTCCGGTTGCCGTCCCATCAATGCTATCACCGTTAGATAACGTTACCCCATTCCACGTCTAGATGATATGCTAGATGAACTTAGCGGAGCCGTAATTTTCTCTAAAATTGATCTTAAAAGTGGCTACTATCAAATACGCATCCAAGAAGGTGATGAATGTAAAACCACATTTAAGACCAAATTTGGCTTATATGAATGGCTCGTTATGCCAATGGGTTTATCCGAAGCACCCGATACTTTCATGCGAGTCATGCATTTTGTTCTTCGTCCATGTATTGGTGTATTTGTTGTGGTTTATTTTGATGATATTCTTGTCTTTAGCAAATGCCTCAAAGATCATCTCACCCATCTTAGAACCGTGTTGCAAACCCTTAGGAAAGAGCACCTTTATGCTAATATGGACAAATGCCTTTTTGGTGTTGATAAGCTTGTTTTCTTGGGTTTCGTTGTGTCTTCTAAGGGTATTCATGTAGATGAATATAACACCAATGATATTAAAACTTGGCCCCAACCAACCAACTTGTAACAAGTGCGCAGTTTTCTTGGTTTAGCCGGTTTCTATCATAGATTTGTGAAGGATTTTAGCACCATTGCTTCACTTTTGCATGCTTTGAGTAAGAAAATTATGCCATTTGTTTGGGGACCATCCCAAGATACCACATTTAATGAGCTTAAGAATTTTCTTACTCATGCTCCCGTGCTTGCATTACCCAACTTTGACAAACCTTATGAAATTCACTGCGATGCTAGTGGTAATGGCATAGGAGGTGTGTTAACGCAAGAGAAGCGCCCCATAGCATACTTTAGTGAGAAACTTTCTGGAGCGCAACTCAATTATCCCATCTTTGACAAAGAACTATATGCTTTAGTGCGAGTTTTGCATGAATGAGAACATTATCTTTGCCCTCATGAATTTATCATCCATACCGATCATGAAACACTCAAGTACCTAAAGGGTCAAACTAAGTTGAACAAGTGTCATGCTAAGTGGAGTGAATTCATTGAGTCATTTCCTTATGTCATCAAGTACATCAAAGGTAAAGAAAATGTTGTGGCGGATGCTCTTTCCCGCATATGCATGCTTGTCACAAAACTTGAATTGAATGTCATTGGTTTTGAGCACATTAAATACTTGTATGCGCATGATCCTACTTTTGCTATTCCTTATGCCAAGTGTTTGGCGCATACATCTTGGGAACACTATTACATCAAAGATGATTATCTTATGAGAGTTAACAAACTTTGCATCCCCGAATCTTCTCTTCGTTTGTTACTTCTGCAAGAATCTCATGGAGGAGGACTAATGGGACACTTTGGACGCGACAAGACATTCGCTACGCTCTCCAAGAACTATTTTTGGCCCAAGATGTTCCGTAACGTCTCACGCTTCACCAACCGATGTTCGACATGTCGCAGAACTAAGTCCAATGCTCAATCCTACGGTTTTTACATGACACTTCCTGTTACATGTCAACCTTAGGAAGACATTAGCATGGACTTTGTACTTGGTTTGCCTAGAACTCAAAATGTAAAGGATTCCGTGTTTATTGTTGTGGACCAATTCTCTAAGATGGCTCTTTTTATCCCATGCAACAAGATAGATGATGCTTCACATATTGCAAATCCTTTTTGTAGGGAAATCTTGCGCCTCCATGGAATGCCAAGACGATTGTCTCGAACCACGATGTCAAGTTATTGAGTTACTTTTGGAAGACTATGCGCCAAGCTCGGAATCAAGCTCTTGTTCTCTTTGGCATACCATCCTCAAACCGACGACCAAACGGAGGTGACGAACCGAACACTCTCCACTCTACTATGCGTGTTGATCAAGAGGAACATCAAGGAGTGGGAGGAGTGCCTACCCATCACCGAGTATGCCTACAACCGTGCAAGACATTCGACTACTGGCAAGTCCCCCTTCGAGGTCATCTACGGTTTCAACCCGTTGTCCCCATTAGACATTCTTCCTCTTCCACTACAAGAGTGCATCAATATGGATGCGAGTGCACGAGCAAACTACCTCAAGAAGATGCATGAAGATACAAGGCACACCATCAAGCGCCAAGTACAACGACTGGCGACCAAGTTCAACATCAACAAGCAACCCATGATATTCAACATTGGAGATCTTGTGTGGCTACACCTTTGCAAGGAACGCTTCCCCAATGAACGCAAGTCCAAACTTCTACCCCGAGCCGATGGACCCTTCAAGGTGCTAGCACGCTACAACAACAACGCTTACAAGATCGACCTCCCGTGCAACAAGTAAAACATGAGCGACATCTTCAACATCAAAGATCTAGCTCCCTACCGTGGTGATGAAGATTTTGATCTGAGGTCGGATCTTTCCCAAGCGGGGGGGTGGGGGGGTGGGGGGAGATGATGTAGAGCATCCCACGATCATCCCCATGGATGCATCTACATATCCTATAACACCACTTGGACCAATGACAAGAGCTCGAGCAAAGGCTATCGAAGATAAGGTGAACTCGCTCCTCCCCGAACTCCCACTCTCTACACATGAGACATGGCTACTACCTCAAGCGGAAACACTATGTGTGATCAGGTACTTGGAGGAAGGCCACGGAACAGCTACATCTAATGGACAAGACGGCGAGGACACCGAGTATGAGGGACAAGAAGAAGAGCTACCGAAGAAGCTCCAACCACCGGACGACCGGTCGGGACTGGATGTCCGGCACGTGAAGCCCCAGCCGGCCCAAGTCCCAGCCATCACAAGCTACAGCGAGCGGATGTCCATCCAGGACCGGACGATCGAGTACACCTCCCAGCGAGCGGATGTCCGCCCCTCCCCGGACGACCGGCGCCATCACGCCCGAGCCAAATCAGCAGAAGTCCGAAGCGAGAGGATGACCGGCAATCTCCAGACATCCGGTGCCACTTCAACAGAATGAAAATAGTGGAAGTCCGAACCCTCATGAGCCACCGGACGACCGGTAAAGGCCGGACGTCCACTGCCTATGTGTGCATAGTTTCGGGCCCGAGGCCCATGTACCCTTTCACTTTGCCGCCATTTAACGCCCCGGATGTAACTTTCCATATTCGTAACTCCAACTCTTGCCTTTTCCAGAGATGCGATATGATATTTCCTTCGTGGTTGGGCTTTTGTTTTTGTTTTGCATTTTTGTTCATGTCTTGCATCTCATCTCTTTGCATCATTTGCATTGCATCGTGTCATCATCCAACCCTTTTTTTTTAACTCATCTGAATAAAATCGTATGGATCTTCAGTCCATTTAAATCGAGAGAAATGCACATGGTGATTTCTCTTTATAACATATATCCTCCCAATATTATTAGGGAGCTATAAAACTAATATTCCATTGTTTTGGAATTAACCATAACACACTTGCAAACAAATCCCATGCCTTTCTATATAAACCCTTGGCCTCAACTTTTCCCATAATTTGTTTCACCACTTATCCAATCTCCACCAAAATCCCCAACATTTTTGGCCTCTCCTAAACCTTGTCCTAGTTCAAACCATTTGAATTAAATTCAAATGGGTTTGAATTTAAATCTTGCATTTGTGCCAACTTCTATTTCCTTGGATCAAGCTCATTTTTGTGAATCCGAGGAAATTATCCGCGTGTCCAACTTCTTCCCCTAACCTCCCTTTCTTTTATTTCTTATATCTTTGTTTTGTTTTATTTTCTTTAGAGTGAGAGAGAGAAGAGAGCCCAGCAGCCAAGCCGGCCTGCTTCCCCACAGCCCATTTGGCCCAAGTCCCAGCTGTAGCCTACCTAACCCAACCTTAGCCCCATCCCGATCGACCCCCTCCTCCTCCTCCTCGTTCCCACGCACGCCGCCATCCCTCTCTCTCAGTCATGCCCGATCCCCTCTCCCCATCGTCCTCCTCCTGCGCCGCCACACGCAGAGAGAGGAGCAGTGCCCCGTCCCCGAGCTCCTACAATCCCATGGCGCCCGTCCTCGGCCACCCCGTCGTGCCCCTTCCTCCTCTGCCTAGCCCCCAACGCCTGGAGGCCTCCTCTCGTGCCTCACCACCCCCTCGCGCCGGCCAGCGACTGCCGCCGCCTCCATCGTCCTCCTGGCTAAGCCGCTGCCATATTCCAGCACCGCCCTCCGCCTTCTCCTGGTGCGCCTCGCCGCGCCTCCTTCTGCTGTCGGCCATCCCCATGGCCTCGAGGAACCCCGAGCTCCACCTCTGCGATGACTCCCTTGTCCCCTCCATCCTTCTCCTCCGTCGGGGCCTCTTCCTTCAAGCACCCCGAGCCGCTCCTTCTACCGCCTTGGCCCCTGCCGGAGCTCCTCTGCCCGTCATAGGCAGGAGCTGGAGCTCCTTGCCGCATCGCTACCGTGCCCTGTCGCTCGCCTAACCGCAACCACCATCGCCTCCTTGCTGCTGCCCACCCGAGGCCCTTGTGTTGCTTCGTTTTGGGTCATCAAGACCAACAAGTTCGCCTACACGGCCTCTATGTTGAACGACTGAGATGTCCCCGATTGCATCCAAATCATGTAGACCCAAGACCGCCAAGTGTACCTCTACCACCGCTATGGGATTCTCCAAGTACCAGGATGACGACGACTCGTTAAGTACGCCAACGAACTGTGTACAACTACCGTCGCCGTGTACCACTACTTCCACTACCGTCGCCACATGAACAACTACTTCCCACGACGACCCGTGAATGGCTACTTCCTCTACATCGTACCGAACCCGAACCGCTCCGAAAATGCACGCTTCAAAGGTATAACCGCCGAGACGATGACCCGTGGATGAATGCATGTTGTATGAGATGCTCGTGTTTGCACCATGTCCGAGTTATCACTCGTTTCCATGCCACTAACCCGTGGGAACCCGGTAGTCGGAAGCCCTCCACCATCTCTAGCATGTTCCGCACATCCGCACGCTTCCTTTTTGCACTGGTATCTCCATGAGCTATTGGAACCGATATGTTGCCGTGGCACCATTTCCGTTTCACCGCCGTGGCACCCTTTTTGTTCTGCCATGGTGACCAAATGCTTCATAACATGCTCATGTCAACATTTTCATAAAAATTGCATAAAACTTGAATATGTCATCCGCATCATGATAACAACATTTAAAATGTTTAAAATTGTTGCATGCTTTAAAATTGCTAAATGACATATGGGGATTTTCCGGAATTGTTGTTTGTTTGTTCCGGCCTCATTTAAACTTGCCTAAATAGCTAGTTTAATTATGCTTCACCCCTTGCCATGTTTAATAACATTTAATATTGTTTGGTAGCTTAAACGAGCTTAAACTAAATATGTCAATGTGGTGTTTTGTCAATATGCAACTCGTTGCATATTGAGCTCCACTTAATTTGTAGGGTTGTTTGTTGCACTTTGCCATGCCATGCCTCATTAAACGGACATGCATCATACTTGCTTGTGCATCATGCCATGATTATACTTGTGTGTTTACCATGTTGTTTGTTTCTTTCCGGTGTTGCTTCTTAGTTCTGGTAATGTTGCAATTGTGAAGATTCGTTCGACTACTTCCGTTCGTCTTCTTCATGGACTCGTTCTTCTTCCTAGCAGGATTTCAGGCAAGATGACCGCTACCCTGGATCTCACTACTATCATTGCTATGCTAGTTGCTTCGTTCTATCGCTTTGCCGCGCTACCTATCATTTGCTCTTCAAGCCTCCCAATTTGGCATGTCAGCCTCTAACCTTTTCACCCTTCCCAGCAAACCGTTGCTTGGCTATGTTACCGCTTTGCTCAGCCCCTCTTATAGCGTTGTTAGTTGCAGGTGAAGTTGAAGATTGCTCCATGATGGACGGGTTTATGTTGGGATATCACAATATCTCTTATTTAATTAATGCATCTATATACTTGGTAAAGGGTGGAAGACTCGGCCTTATGCCTGGTGTTTTGTTCCACTCTTGCCACCCTAGTTTCCATCATACAGGTGTTATGTTCCCGGATTTTGCGTTCCTTACGCGGTTGGGTGATTTATGGGACCCCCTTGACAGTTCGCTTTGAATAAAACTCCTCCAGCAAGGCCCAACCTTGGTTTTACCATTTGCCTCACCTAGCCCTTTTTTCCCTTGGGTTTCCGGAGCCCGAGGGTCATCTTTATTTTACCCTCGGGCCAATGCTCCTTCGAGTGTTGGTCCAACCTGAGTGATGTCCGGCGCCCCCTGGGCAACCAGGGTCTATGCCAACCCAACGTCTGGCTCATCCGATGTGCCCTGAGAACGAGATATGTGCAGCTCCTATCGGGATTTGTCGGCATAGCGGGCGGTCTTGCTGGTCTTGTTTTACCATTGTCGAAATGTCTTGTAAACCGGGATTCCGAGACTGATCGGGTCTTCCTGGGAGAAGGAATATCTTTCGTTGATCGCGAGAGCTTATCATGGGCTAAGTTGGGACACCCCTGCAAGGTATTATCTTTCGAAAGCCGTGCCCGCGGTTATGTGGCAGATGGGAATTTGTTAATGTCCGATTGTAGATAACTTGACACCAGATCCAAATTAAAATGCATCAACCATGTGTGTAGCCGTGATGGTCTCTTTTCGGCGGAGTCCGGGAAGTGAACACGGTTTTGGGTTATGTTTGACGTAAGTAGGAGTTCAGGATCACCTCTTGATCATTGCTAGCTTCACGACCGTTCCTTTGCTTCTCTTCTCGCTCTTATTTGCGTATGCTAGCCACCATACTTGCTTAGTCGCTGCTGCAACCTCACCACTTTACCCCTTTCTTACCCATTAAGCTTTGCTAGTCTTGATACCCATGGTAATGGGATTGCTGAGTCCTCGTAGCTCACAGATTACTACAACAACAGTTGCAGGTACAGGTTATGCGATGATCTTGATGCGAGAGCGATGTTTGCTTGTTTTGGAGTTCTCCTTCTGCTTCTTCTTCGACCAGGGGATAGCTTCTAGGTCGGCAACCTGGGCTAGTAGGGTGGATGTCGTTCGAGTTTCTGTTTGTGTTTCATCCGTAGTTGGATGGTGTTCTTATGTATTGTGATGTTGTATTCGTGTGGCATTGTATGCCTCTTGTATGTATCCCCATCTATTATGTAATGTTGATGTAATGATATCCACCTTGCAAAAGCGTCTTCAAGATGGGCTTCTATCCTTGGTGGGACCTTCAAGTTCCTTTAGGATAGGGTCGCATCTTGGGCATGACACGCCATTTGCACTTATACTATAAATAGACCTCCTCCTCCTCCTCCTCATAGTTAGGGTTAGCAATGGTTTAGCTCATATTAGAGATAGAGATTTGCTCATCAACTTGGTTACTTATCCATCAGGGTTCACGACCTCTTCGAAGAAGATCCCCCAAGCGAATTCAGGACCCCTTCATGGGAATACCCCTCAAGACCACCTCATGGAGATGAACTAGCTACTTGTTTCGTCCCTTGTTGGATTTGAATCATGTATCTCTTTGTGTTTCGAGGATCTAGCACATGTGTAACCAAATCTTGTTGGTTTGAGTGATTCTCTCGTGTTTCCTCTCGTGATTTCTCCTCGTGTTCTTTGTGTTCTTCGTAGGATCCCCTCCAATCGTGAAAGATCAGGCATATAGGGTCCTACCCTACACTTTGTTGGAAAGGCAGTGTCTAGGAGGCGCTTAGGCACGCCTAGGCGCTAGGCAATGGCCAAACGCCTCGCCTAGGGCATAAGCAGAAGTCTAGGCAGAGCAAGTAAGAAATTGTCTACCAAGCAAGAAATCACGCCATATTGCACTGATATGCCAAAAGGACCATATTCCAATTGTAGTAGATGGTCGTTAACATACTTATATGCCCTGAATTGATAAAATATATGTATAATAACCCAATGTTGTCGGTGTACTAAATCAGGGGTCCTTTAGTACCCCGAACTTGTGCACAGGTAGTTGTAGCCCTCCGGGCGGCAAGGGCTTGCCGGAGGATAGCTCTACCCAAGACTCAAGGCTTGGGCAACCAAGACCACGAAGAAGACCTCCCAGCAAGTCATCGAGAAATACTAAGTTAGTACTGAAGGTCAAGACTCTAGTTGTCAGCAAGCTCAGCAACGGTAAGCCAAAGACCCGTCAAACTCCTTGCTGGGAAATTCCACCTCTCGCTCTTCAGCCACTCTACCTCATCGACCAGCTGATGGCTTGTCAATATTAGGTGTCGAGCAGGCAGGCGGCTTGGGGAGAATCAACAGGGCACGTGTCAGCACGTTGCATAAAGCTTAACTTTATTGACACCCGTCTAGTGGACGTGTCAAGAAGAGGTGGCCACCCTGACGACACAGAAGGAGAGACGCCTTTGGCCAAAGGATCATTATCAGCTCATGGTGCATTGAATGCCCTTGTCCTAGTCCGACAGGATTGGGTTAGATAATATCATAGCCACTATCCATACATGTAAATGACCATGATGCCACTGTGGTGACCCTTTTTTGTTTATAAAGGGAGGCCGATGGGCACAGGTCGACACTTTGCACATGCTTACACAATAGTTGCACCTTGCACACATCTTTCTGGCAAGCCGCGCTTGTAACTTATGCCCCAAGTCAGTCGACCCAAAGAACATGAGTAGGGTTTTAAGCCCCCATGACGGCCCGAACCTCGAAAAACTACACGCGTCAACTTCTGGATTTGCTCTCCGTGCTCATCGATCACCCTATCCAGACTAAAAAGGGGCCTTGCTAGTCCCATAGATCATCATACTCCGACACATATACACCCTCATACTAAAAATTATATAACCACCTAGGCTATGCCTAGGGCACTTAAGCACCACCTAGGCACTAGGCGAAGGCCAACCGCCTTGCTTACGCCTACCGCTTTTTCCGACCTTGACCCTACATCATGTTTTCATGACCGCTGTCGGTGTCAAAACCGGCGGATCTCGGGTAGGGGGTCCCGACCTGTGCGTCTAAGGCTAATGGTAACAGGAGGCAAGGGACACGACGTTTTACCCAGGTTGGGGCCCTCTCAATGGAGGTAAAACCCTACGTACTTGATTGATCTTGATGATATGAGTATTACAAGAGTTGATCTACCACGAGATCGTAGAGGCTAAACCCTAGAAGCTAGCCTATGATGATTATGATTGTCCGTCTAAGGACTGAACCCTCCGGTTTATATAGACACCGGAGGGGGCTAGGGTTTACACAGAGTTGGTTACAAAGAAGGAAATCTAATATCCGGATCGCCAAGCTTGTCTTCCATGCAAAGGAGAGTCCCATCCGGACACGGGACGAAGTCTTGAGTCTTGTATCTTCACGGTCCAACAGTCTGGCCAAAGTATATAGTCCGGCTGTCCGGATACCCCCTAATCCAGGACTCCCTCAGTAGCCCCTGAACCAGGCTTCGGCATTGCAAGGCAGGTTCCATCTCCGAATACTCCAAAGTATCTGTTGTGATGAACAGTGTCCGGCTTCCCATCAAAGGTTTACTCCTCGGCTTCTGTGCTTCAATAATGGTCATCTCCCCGTGTCGAGCAAATACGAGGAGCCAGGGTATTTTCATATTTGCCACCCCGGCCCTACAGGCAAACTGTCTATTTGAAGGGACGGGAATCCTCAGATCCAAACCTGACCTTCTTCCCTTGAGCAAGCATCCAACAGAGCGCTCCCGAAAAGAACCATTCCAACATGGCCGGTCGCCTCAGCTCCTCCTCTCGCTCCCTCAGCTCTAAGCCAGGTGATTGGGAAGAGTGTTCTGTTCTCCAAAGCTGTTTAATAGAGTTGCAGACCCAGGGGTTTCTTCCACCAGCGTTCATGGTCCCCGTCCGAGCCGGACTAGCCACCTATAATGGGGGGGAGCAAGCGGAGAGATCTCCTAATTCATCCCCGAGGGATCGAATATGCCTCATCTCGCATCTGCTAAGAGGCGTCGGGTTTCCAATCCACCCATTCCTTCACGGGCTCCTGGAGTTCTACGGCCTCCAGTTGCACAACTTCACCCCTGCCTTCGTGCTACATATCGCAGGATATGTCGCCCTTTGTGAATTATTCCTGGGCTGTGAGGCTCACTTTGGGTTATGGAAGAAGTTGTTCTGCCTCGTCCCTCGCAACCAGGGGAATCCATATGTCAAGTGGGCGGAGCTGAAATATGGCCTGTCACCGAGACCGGATACCTGTCCGGCACTCCCAAGAAGGCACCTGCAAACTGGCCCTCGGAGTGGTTCTATGTTGATGACGTTCCCCTTCCGGATCCAGTCCGGACGAGCCTCCCTGAGTTCAATAACGCTCCGCCGAAGGCACGCCGAAGTTGGCGCCCTTAGGGCCCCCAAGAGGAGGATACCAGAGAAGTACACTTCCTGATGAGCAGGATAAAGATACTGGCCAAATCAGGGTGTCAATAGTCGAAGTTATAGCAATATGCATAATGCGGGGGGTGCAGCCACTTCAATATCAGGGGAAGCCCATGTGGCACTATAATGGGGAAGATGATGCCACCCGTTGTGGTCGTAAAGGTCCGGACTCCGCCACTGCTCTGGCGAGAATATTGTCCGATTTGTATAAAGAAGAAGAAGAAGAATTCCTTCATATTAAACCGCGAGATGGATTTTCCATGTACAACCCCCTAAGCTGGGTAAGTCGTCACTCTTTCCCCCACTCTATTCATTCTGGCGCTCTTCGTCGAAATTATTAACCTCGATACTTCTGAGCAGGAACTAAGGAGGGTCGTGGAAGGATTCAACAGCCCCTCCCCGCAGCCAGAGGACCCCGGAAGGGCCTTCGATCCGGGACTCGAAGAAGACTCGGATATATCTGTGGAGCTTGTCAACGGGACGTTTTATCAGGCTAGCTGCGATGGCACCTCGGTGGCTATTGTCGCCGACTATCCCGGACTGCTACCTGCATCGCGTGTAAGCAAAGCCGAAACCTTATCCTCTGAAGAGGATTCCTTTCTGATACCATGCCTTATGCCTAAAATATCGTATTTTTGTCGAGACGACCATCAGAACGTGGCGCCGAGCCCCTGGGGGCTCGTTGGCAAAGGGTGTCCGGGTCAGGCAGGCTTAAGAGGAAGGCGATTAGGGCCGAAACACCGTTACAGAGGTACGGTAAGAACCTGATCTATGATTATTGTGTTTGAAATGTAACAGTGTCCTTCGTGTTCTGGCAGAAAGAGGAGTCGCCGGACTATATCCGGAGATCCCGCCGATCACGCCTCCACCAGCCGGATTTCAGAACTGGCTTCGAGAGAGGAGGCCACTGCGGGGCCGATGCCGAATTGTCCTCCGACAGAGGATACGGATATGCTCTCCGCCACAAATTCCGAAGTAGAGAGTGCCATGAATCACCGGCGCCGACGGTCCGTACTTCGCAATAGCATCTTTTCCGAAGAGGCATTTAATGCTTTCAATTCGGGAGACGCATACATCCGAGCTACTCAAGGCGGGCTCGCCCGAGCGACGGACCAGTATGCAAAAGATATACGGGTAAGGAAATGTGATAAGCATGTATAGCAGTAGCCCCTGAGACTTGAAACGGTTGGGACAACTGATTTAAGGATCATTTTATGCATAGTTTCTTGTAGATAAGAATACCCAATTGTCTCAAGAGCTGGAGGAGTGCAAGAGCCAGTTGAGGGCCGCGGTTGCCAAACTAGAGGAATCCCAGAGGGCCTCATCTGGTAACATTTGCCTCAATAGAGAAATTTTAAAGGAATATACCAGTTAGCAATTGGCTTGCTTCATAAGTCTAACAGAAAATTCTGCAGACAATCTCAGGACGAATCCGGAGATCGTAAGAGATAGCGAGTCGCATCTCCAAAGAAAGCTGAAGGCTAGCGAGCGTGTGCTTACGCAGCTTAGGAGGGAGAAAAACAATCTCCAAGATGCCAACGTCCGGCTGGGCGTCAAATTATCAGATGTTCAAACTCAGCTGGCGGACTCCGTGAAGGAGAACAGAAGGCTTCGTTGCGGCATTTATGGTAATTGCCTAGACGAACTGCAGTACAGTTCGGCGAGGAAGCATATTAAAAGAGTTTATATCTGTAGGTATGTTGACAGGCCGTCCTGAAGAGGAGATGATCGGATCCGCAGGCGATGTACTGCAAGACCTCTCACAGCTGCACGAACGAGTTCGGCAGGTGATGCAGGGTATTGCCCAGGCCTTGTGGCCATCCACTTCCCTGCCAAAAGGCATGGGGGAACTCGTGGATATGCTCCAAGGAGCATAGCGGCGCTTCTGGTTGTGGAAGATGTCAGCATGCCGACAAGGTGCAAGGGAAGCCTGGGCCATGGTGAAGACACGCTACACCAAGCTTGACCTGAACCATATGGCCGAAGTCGGACCGGCGGGGCCAGATGGGCAAGAAATTCCCGTGAGTCTGGTGTATGACCAGGTAGCGTTAGCCGCAAAGTATTCCCAACAGGATTGTAAGCTAGATAGCCTGTTGGATGGTATAGAGGAGGAATATAGTCAGTCCAAGTGACTATGTAATTTAATGGACATATGTAGTCCCTAGCCGGATTAAATCATTTGTCATGGCGGACCTTTTTGCTTCAGCCCCCGGATCCGACAGTCCGGGGTGTATCCGAATACCCGCTCAGTTATGCAAAACCGGGGTATGCGTGGAAACGAGGCATAGGGGTCATACGTGCTTGAACAGACAAGTACCCAACTAGTTATGTTATATTCCATGGGTAGTAAGAAACATCTTCCAGGGAGAATAGTTCCGTTAGGGGTTCCTTTCCCTGAGTATGCATGCATCGATGTACATGTCCGGACTGCGAACATAAGTGCGGGATTCAAAACTTCTGGGGATTCACGTTGTAATAAATGAAAGAAACATCTTTTGTTCACCGACCGAATATTCCCTTAAGGACGCTAGCTTTCGGCTTCACCCAATCTGATGTACACATCCGGCTGAACCGGCAGTAGCAATCGCAAAGATGCTCCCCTTATGCCCTAGCCGAATTAACGGGAACGTAGGGCATAAACACAAGAGCCAGGCAGCCCAACATGGCCACATCTTAAGTCATATCGATGCATATAATGGTGAAGAAAAGGCACATATGGAAAAAGAACGCATATGTGATAGGCAAGAAGCCATGAAAGTAATTATATTTAGCTTCCGTATAGGAAGCCCCCAGGTATGGTTTACACACGTGGTGCGGCCGGAGTAATCCGAGCATCCGCACTGTATTGAATACTTTGTGTGAAAAAGGAAAAAGGGAGAGAAAGGAAAAGGGGAGGGACATAATTAAAAGAGCGGGGGTAAGGAGACGAACACTGGGTTCGGCGCTAGGCGTAGAATCTCTGGAGTTTGGCTGCGTTCCATGGGTTCGGCTTGAGTCTGTTATCGGATGCATTACGCAGGCGGTACGCTCCTCCGGTGAGAACTTTATCAATAATGAAGGGACCCTCCCACTTAGGTTTGATCTTGTCCTTCTTCTTCTCGGGTAAGCGTAGAACGAGTTCGCCAACGTTATAAGTTTTGGCCCGCACTTCTCTGCTTTGATACCGTCGAGCCTGCTGTTGATAGAATGCGGAACGGGCTTTTGTGACATCGCGTTCTTCCTCCAGGGCATCTAAGTTGTCCTGCCGATCTAACTCGGCTTCCTTCTCTTCGTACATGCGCACGCGAGGTGAGTCATGGATTATGTCGCAAGGTAGTACTACTTCTGCGCCGTACACCATAAAAAATGGTGTGTATCCGGTGGTGCGATTCGGCGTGGTCCGCAGCCCCCAGAGTACGGAGTCGAGCTCCTCGACCCAGTGCATGTCCGATTCTGTCAAGGACCGCACTAGTCTGGGTTTGATGCTGCTCATGATAAGACCGTTTGCACGTTCGACCTGGCCGTTTGTTTGGGGATGGTAGACGGAGGCGTAATCGAGCTTAATGCCCATGTTGCCGCACCAAGTCTTCACTTCATCGGCTGTGAAGTTTGAGCCATTGTCAGTGATGATGCTGTGGGGGACGCCGTAACGGTGTACGACCCCTGATATGAAGTCTATCACTGGTCCGGATTCGGCCGTTTTAACTGGTTTGGCTTCTATCCATTTGGTGAACTTGTCTACCATGACCAGTAAGTATTTTTTCTTATGGCTTCCCCCTTTAAGAGGTCCGACCATATCCAGCCCCCAGACCGCGAAGGGCCAAGTAATGGGGATTGTTTGGAGAGCGGTAGGGGGCATATGGCTCTGATTAGCAAAGAGCCGGCAACCGACGCAGTGTTGGACAAGGTCCTGTGCATCTGCTTGGGCTGTTGGCCAATAAAAGCCTGTACGGATGGCCTTGCTGACAAGTGCCCGAGCCGCAGCGTGGTACCCGCCGAGCTCGGCATAGATTTCAGCCAAAAGCTGCCGCCCTTCCTCTTCGGAGATGCATCTTTGGAGCACTCCGGTCGCGCTTTTCTTATAGAGTTCTCCCTCATGGACCTTGTAGGCCTTGGAACCCCGCACAATACAACGTGCTTCATTTTGGTCCTCGAGGAGCTCCTGCCTATTTAGGTAGGCCAAGAAAGGCTCAGTCCACAAGGCGATTACAGCCATGATTTCGTGGGCCAAAGGTGTTATTTTGGTGGCGGAGCCTCCGATTACGTCAGATGGTTCGGAATCTGGGGTTGTATGCGGATCCGGACTGGTATTGCCAGTCTCCCCTTCCCATACCACGGATGGCTTGAACAGCCTTTCCAGGAATATGTTAGGTGGGACAGGGTCGCGTTTAGCGCTGATGCGGGCGAGGATATCCGCCGCTTGATTGTTCTCTCGAGCCACGTGGTGGAATTCGAGCCCCTCGAACCGAGCTGACATTTTGAGGACGGCATTACGGTAAGCCGCCATTTTCGGATCCTTGGCATCAAAATCTCCGTTTATTTGTGATATTGCGAGGTTTGAATCCCCGCACACCTCCAGGCATTGAATGCCCATAGAGACTGCCTTCCGAAGACCATGCAACAGAGCCTCGTATTCGGCTGCGTTGTTGGAGTCTGTGTATAATATTTGGAGTACGTATTGGACCGTGTCTCCGGTGGGGGAAGTCAGGACTACACCTACTCCCAATCCGGCCAGCATTTTAGAGCCATCGAAGTGCATAATCCAATTAGAGTACGCGTTGTACTCTTTAGGGAGTTCAGCTTCTGTCCATTCGGCGACGAAGTCAGCCAATACTTGCGACTTAATGGCCCGCCGTGGTTTGTATGATATGTCTAACGGAAGGAGCTCGATGGCCCATTTAGCAATCCGTCCTGTGGCGTCGCGGTTGTTTATTATGTCGTTGAGTGGTACTTCGGAGGCCACCGTAATTGAACACTCTTGAAAGTAGTGTCTTAGCTTCCGGGATGCCATGAAGACCGCGTATGCTATCTTTTGGTAGTGTGGGTATCGGGATTTGCATGGGGTGAGGACAGTGGACACGTAATATACCGGCTTTTGGAGCTGGAATTTGTACCCGTCTGCTTCTCGTTCGACGACGAGCACTGCGCTTACAACTTGATGTGTTGCAGCTATGTACAATAGCATAGGTTCGCCAATATTTGGCGCTGTCAGGACTGGATTACTGGCCAATAAGGTCTTTATTTCATCCAGTCCGGCCGCGGCTGCATCCGTCCACACGAAGTGTTCGGTGCATCTTAGAAGGCGGTAAAGAGGTAGTGCCTTTTCTCCTAATCGGGAGATAAAGCGGCTTAAGGCAGCCACACATCCAGCTAGTTTCTGGATATGCTTGAGGTCTGTTGGGATAGCCAACTGCGATAGAGCTCGGATTTTTGCCGGATTTGCTTCGATTCCTCTATTGGAAACAATGAAGCTGAGCAACTTCCCGGAGGGCACACTGAAAACACATTTTTCCGAGTTTAGCTTGATGTCGTATGTTCGGAGGCTATCGAATGTAAGCCTCAAGTCATCTATTAGGGTTTCGACGTGTCTTGTTTTTATGACCACGTCGTCCACATATGCCTCCACTGTTTTGCCGATTTGCTTCTCCAGGCATGTTTGAATCATGTGTTGATAGGTTGCGCCGGCATTTTTAAGCCTGAAAGGCATAGTGTTGAAGCAGAAAGGACCATATGGCCTTATGAAGGCCGTTGTGGCTTGGTCGGACTCTGCCATCTTTATTTGATGGTATCTAGAGTATGCGTCGAGCAAACATAGTGAGTCGTGTCATGTGGTGGCATTGATGATTTGGTCGATGCGAGGGAGGGAAGGGATCCTTGGGGCAAGCCTTGTTGAGGTCTTTGAAATTGACGCATAGGCGCCAGGATTTGTCCTTCTTTGGTACCATCACCAGATTTGCCAGCCAATCCAGATGCTTGATATCTCTGATGAATCCGGCCTCAAGTAGCTTGGCTAGCTCTTCTCCCATAGCTTGCCGTTTAGGCTCTGAGAAGCGCCTAAGAGTCTGTTTGACTGGCTTGTATCCTTTCAGTATATTGAGGCTGTGTTCGGCCAGCCTGCGTGGGATGCCCGGCATGTCCGAAGGATGCTAGGCGAAAATGTCCCAATTCTCGCGTAGGAAGTCTCGTAGTGCGGCGTCCATTGTGGGGCTCAACTGTGTCCATATGGAAGCTGTCGTCGTGGGGTCCATTGGATGGACCTGGAATTTGACTATCTCGTCTGCGGGTTTAAATAAGGTGGACTTGGGTCATTTCTCGAGTATGACGTCGTCCCTGTCCACTGTGGCGCGCAGCGTTGTTAGTTCTTCGGCCGCTAGGGCTTCGGATAATGCTTCCAGGGCTAGTGCTGCAGTTTTATTTTTGGCGTGGAGTGCGATGTCCGGATCACTGGCTAGAGTGATGATTCCATTGGGTCCGGGCATTTTAAGCTTCATGTACCCATAATGGGGTATAGCTTGAAAGCTTGTGAATGCGCCCCGCCCTAAAAGGGCGTGGTATCCGCTGCTGAAAGGAGCCACTTGGAATGTGATTTCTTCAGACCTGTAATTCTCCGGGGTGCCAAATACCACATTGAGTGTGATTTTTCCCGCACACCGTGCCTCCCGACTAGGGATGATTCCCCTGAAGGTTGTGCCGCTTTGCTCAATGCAGCTTTTATCAATTTCCATCTTGTTGAGTGTTTCTGCATAGATCAAGTTTAATCCGCTTCCGCCGTCCATGATTACTTTAGTGAGCCGAAAACCGTCAACGATTGGGCTAAGGACCAAAGCGGATGGTGCTCAGACTGTCTGGAATTGAGGTTCGTCACTGGAACTGAAGGTTATAGCAGTGTCGCTCCACGGATTTATATTTGCCACGTGACAGACTTCAGCGAAATTCCGATGAGCTCGCTTGCACCTATTATTTGAGGCGAAAGTCTTGAAGACTGTCAGTACCACATTGTTGTCTTCGGCGGGATGTTGCTCTGCTTTATGGTTTACAAGAAGATCCTCGCCGCTTTTTGCTACCTGCCGGAGTATCCAACATGCTCTAAGGCTATGCGTTGGCGTAGTGTCCGGCGTGCTGTGAAGTTTGCATGGCCCATTGAGCCATTTTTCCAATATAGTTTCACGCCCTGGGGTGGGCTTTGGTTTCTTGGGAATTGGATCGGGTAACTTACGAGAGTTTGCCCATTTAGGTCGGACAAAGGTTTTAGTGAGAGCCGGATTATCCCAAAATTCTGTTTGGGCTTTCCAGGCGCTTTCCATCGCACAATACTTCTGTACTATGGCTGCTAAGTCAGCAAAGTGTACTATGTCACGGTGACTTAAAGCATTAAGGATCCCTTTGTTCGTGCAGTTTTTGCAGAAAAGCGAGATTACGTCCTCCTCGCGACAGTCCTTGACCCTGTTTAGCACAAGGAGGAATCTGGCCCAGTAGCGATGTACTGTTTCTTGGGGCTCTTGTCTGATATGGGAGAGACGGTTTAAGTCTGGGTGGGTGGGTGTAGCTAAATCTGGATTCTGATCCGATCTAATGCCCAGGGGCAGAGGAGCTTCCGGGCTTGACAGCTCGGGCTCCGGGGTGCTACCCGATTTTCCCGGCCCGATACCCGATTCTAAGTCTGGGGTCTGGTTCATGTCCTCCCGCGAGCGGGTATCCGGCTCAGAGAGCTCGGTAATCCGGACATAATTCATCCTCAAAGTAGAGGGATAATCCATGTGTAGCTCTTCCACTACCGCTATCTCGTGGGTGACCGATGGGGATTTAATATCCCTTTGGTCGGGTTTAAGCCCAATCCGATCATAGTCTGTAGCGACTCCCAAAGCGGCGATGCGATCCAAGATCTCGTTAAGGGAGGAGAGCTCCATTGGATTCATCTGTTCGGCGAGTTTCGATTTGACGTGGAGGCTGTTTTTGATGGCCCGAGAGGTCATCGTCGGCGCGGAAGCCGATCGGGTGGCCATGACGAAGCCGCCTAGTCGGAGAGTTTGGCCTACCACCAGTGCTCTCCCAGAGGTGATGTTGTCCCTGACAACGAGACGGGCCATCGAGCCTTGCAGTGACGACACAGAGGAACTCTCAATGAAAGCACCAATGTCGGTGTCAAAACCGGCGGATCTCGGGTAGGGGGTCCCAATCTGTGCGTCTAAGGCTAATGATAACAGGAGGCAAGGGACATGACGTTTTACCCAGGTTCGGGCCCTCTCGATGGAGGTAAAACCCTACTTCCTGCTTGATTGATCTTGATGATATGAGTATTACAAGAGTTGATCTACCACGAGATCGTAGAGGCTAAACCCTAGAAGCTAGCCTATGATGATTATGATTGTCCATCTAAGCACTGAACCCTCCGGTTTATATAGACACCGGAGGGGGCTAGGGTTTACACAGACTCGGTTACAAAGAAGGAAATCTAATATCTGGATCGCCAAGCTTGTCTTCCACGCAAAGGAGAGTCCCATCCGGACACGGGACAAAATCTTGAGTCTTGTATCTTCACGGTCCAGCAGTCCGGCCAAAGTATATAGTCCGGCTGTCCGGATACCCCCTAATCTAGGACTCCCTCAGCCGCCGCCCGCGCCGGCCCGCAAAGCCGTTTTTTCACGAATTGTATACGCATTTTGCGGGTCGGCATTATACGGGGTCTGCTAGAGATGCTGTTAGGATCCCTACAAATTGCCGCTCCAACTCCTCTCTGCCAATTGTTTGATATTGCCCCATCTACATTAATTTTCATATAACTCTCCGGAAGTGGCAGCCATCGTTGTGTAACCGCAGTAGCTTGACAAACTGGGCCATGCCCATAAGGTAGGAGTTGAGAAGTTTGTTTGCTGTGGGCTTTGAAAAATGTACTAATGGACCCTCTTAGAAAAAACGCATGTATACGGGGCGCCGGCCGGTCGGCCGCGTCGCGTGCATACGATCGTAGAGAATCATGCGTCCCTGGTGCGCCCTCTCCCTGATCATGTATCTTCTCCACCAACAGATCTTCTCTTTTTTCCTTCTTTCTTCCTGGTGGACCACCACCGCCCGGTGAGCTCGTGCGGCCGCGCGCCCTCGCCCCCCGCCGTCGACCAGCGGCATCCCCCCTTGCGCCGCAGACCCACCCCTACTACTTTTATTGGGATATTCACATGCTCCGTGTAGAGGATGCCATGGCCACGCGTGACGAGGAGCAAGAACCTACCAGCAAGCCAGGCGGTGCACCTAGCGATGCTGGAGATGCCACCTGGCAGCCCGAGGTTGGAGACGCGGTCACCACATGCTAGAACTAACCGACGTCAAGCTACAACCATAGTGGAAATTTGCTGGAACCGACCGATGTCAGAGTTACAACCACGACGGAAATTTGCTACAACCGCGACGAACATTTTTTTGCTGGAAACTACGGCGAGGGTTGCAACCGGCGCAGTTAGGAGCTACAACCTTTTGACAGATGTTACAACCATGGCCAATGGTCGGCGGGCGACAAATGCTACAACCATGGAACGGCGAAGGATGCAATCGGCAACAACAGATGTTACAACCCTTTGACAAGATGTTACAGTCATGGATGACAAACGCTACAACCATGGACGACCCCGGCGACGAGGAATGCTACAACTATGGACAACAAAGGCTGCAACTGGCACCATCAGATGCTACGATCGTTTTGTCAAGAAGTTGCAACCCACGATGCCCAGAGACGACGATGCTATACCCTGCATGGCGAGTTACAACCAGTGACGACGGTAGAAGTTTTTGCTGCAACCGTATCGATTTTTTGCTACTACCGGCGCTTTTTTCTGCATCCATTCATGAACTCCCACAATGCTTCACGGGAGGTGAGATGTTGGTGGTGGGTGGCTGCGAACCACGACGGCGGCGACGAGCAGGACGACTATCTAGCTTGAAGCGAGGGGCGGCGCGGTGCTGCGACCGGAGGCGACAGATTGCCGCGCCGCACATCCGTGGAGCCGCGCGAGACGCGGGACCAACGCGAGGAAGGAGAAGCTCGGGGCGAACAGTTTTTTGCCCGATCCAATGGCCCACGCGGCTCGCACCCGACAGATCGCAAGTGACCGGCCGAAACTTTGGGCCAGCGCACCCGCGCCTAGTACCGCCCATCGTCTTATGCCTCACATACCATGAACATGAACATAACCAGTGATTTTGTTTTTGAGATAAACATGACCAGTGATAAAGAGACCTGTGATGACAATCCATGAACATGGACATGAGTGTATGACAGCCCAGTAGGCCGGCCTACAAAAAGCCCATAAAGTATAGGGAGTGTGTGTGATCCGATGTGGCGTTGCTCATGCGGAACCATTCTGCGTCTGGCTAACCCGGCAAGCCCTATCAACAGCTCGAGGCCCGGAACCCTCACCTCCGCCTCCTCTTCCAGCGATGGCTTCCGCCGCCATGGCCGCCTCTTCCAGAGCCTTGTTCCGTCCGCATCGCCTCCTCCTCCTCCCTGACCCTCGCCGCCGCCGCCACCTCTCCGCCAGTGCTGTGGCTTCAGCAAACGCCGCAGCCACGACCGTCCGGCGCGGAGTAGTCGACGTTCTCCGGGAGCGCGGGCTCGTGGAGGCTACCACCTCCGAGGCGCTCGGTTCTTCCTCGGCAGCTTCTGGGGAGCAGCAGCAGCTCAAGGTTTACTGCGGCTTCGACCCCACGGCCGAGAGCCTGCATCTCGGCAACCTCCTCGGCCTTGTCGCGCTCTCCTGGTTCCGTCGTTGCGGCCACACCGCCGTCGCGCTCGTCGGCGGAGCGACCGGCCGCGTCGGAGATCCCTCCGGAAAAAGCGCCGAGCGCCCTGAGCTAGACCTCGCCGCCGTGGTCGCCAACTCTGACGCGATCAAGTCGCTCATCGCTCAGATCCTCACCCGCGCTCCCGAGCCATCTCATCTCGCCCAATCTGGTAAAGACGCGATTTTGGACAAACATGAAGATGCTCTTGCCAATTCTGACCAGGATTTATCAGAGAAATCGGGCAATGCGGGGGAAAGTATGGGTTCCTTTGTTATCTTGGATAACTACGACTGGTGGAAGGACATCACATTGCTTGATTTCCTCAAGGAGGTGGGCAAGTTCGCGCGTGTCGGGACGATGATTGCCAAGGAGAGTGTGAAGAAGCGGCTCAATTCAGAAGATGGTATGAGCTACACTGAGTTCACCTACCAGCTTCTCCAGGGCTATGACTTCATGTACATGTTCAAGAACATGGGTGTCAATGTGCAGATCGGGGGTAGTGATCAGTGGGGAAACATCACCGCGGGTACCGACTTGATCCGGAAAATTCTCCAGGTTGAGGGAGCGCACGGTCTGACATTCCCACTCTTGCTGAAGAGCGATGGAACCAAGTTTGGAAAGACAGAGGATGGGGCTATTTGGCTCTCATCAAAGGTGCTCTCCCCTTACAAGTTCTACCAGTACTTTTTCTCAGTCCCGGATGTTGATGTTGTAAGGTTTATGAAAATCCTTACATTTTTGAGCTTGGATGAGATTCATGAGTTGGAAGAATCGATGAAGAAGCCCGGCTATGTGCCAAACACGGTTCAAAGGAGGCTTGCAGAAGAGGTGACGCGCTTCGTCCATGGCCAGGAGGGAGTGGAGGAGGCCTTGAAGGCAACTGAGGCCTTACGGCCTGGGGCACAGACACAGTTGGACTCACAAACAATTGAGGGAATAGCAGATGACGTACCGTCGTGTTCTTTACCTTACGACCAAGTATTGAAGTCCCCCCTGGTTGATCTGGCTGCCTCTACAGGTTTGCTCGCAAGCAAGTCGGCGGTTAGGCGGCTTATAAAGCAGGGTGGTCTATACTTGAATAACATGAAGATCGATAGCGAGGATAAGTTGGTCGAGGAAGGTGATATAGTTGACGGGAAGGTGCTGCTGCTATCTGCCGGAAAGAAGAACAAGATGGTTGTGCGGATATCTTAATTGTTCTGATATGTTTGTGTCTAATTTTTTGCTGGCGAGGAGAAAAAGTAACAGCATGAGCCCTGTATTCAGAATAGCTGTCGGTGAACATACACATTGCTTTGCTTGAAATGGTACACCAATAATTTGATCATAATATTTTGCTTGCTCTTGGCTGTTGCGAGCGGCGCTCCCCCTTGCACTGGTCATTTTGCTTTAGTATCGCACGTTTGTTATTTGTTTGTAAGTTTCCTGGCCTTTTGTTAACTCTTGGTCGATTTTCTTAACATTTGAATTTGGATAGTCAGTGGCAATTTTTATGCCAACGTCTTTGGATTGTGCAATATTGCACATTCAGTATCTCTAAACAAATATTTGGTGACATTACTGAAAGGACTGTTCATTCGGACATGTAAGCATAGGTAGGAAACTAGACTAGACCAAATTATGTGTAAACTAATATGCGTGTGATATGTGCCCATGTAAGCTGTAGGTGTAGGTTGCTGAGACATCATCAATCACTCTGGTTGTTGATACGAGTTTCCTAATAGTCTGCTTCTTGCCCTGGAATCATTGGTGCCTTGTTGCCATGGGCTTAAGCGGGGCTCAACCTGTTGAATTTTTAAGTTGCACTAAAGGTACACCTCGATACATACAAATAGATAAAAGTCTTCAGTGTAGCCAATGATGTATCGCGTGCGTTAACTTTGGAGAGTTTTTCTGTTGTTTTGCGGGATTCTGGAAGCAGAGATACGATGGAAATGCATGCAGGGACTTGGTTTCAGTTTTCTTGGTGTAAAAGCAAGCAAGAGTTGCAGTGCACGGTTGGACTTGGATCCCTGCAGAATTCAGTCCGAGTGATTTGTGCAAAAACTACAAACGAAACAATGTAGTACTATAAGGCGATTGCGTCAATATGATTTTGTTTGTGTGTGCGCCTGACCATGACCAGCAGCAGCAGCTGCTGCTGCTGGAAACTGAGATGAGACGGCGGTTGGTCTGATCACTGATGGTTGCTTGTTTCCCGCACCAACACAACAAGCAACCACCCGACCTGTTCCGCCTCCAAAATCCAAAGGAAAAAAAAACATTAGGGTAGTACTACTAATGTAGTATTCCTCTTGGCTTGTCTGGGCCGGAGTCCTCTCCACTCCACGCAACGCAGACAGGAGTAGAGGAGAAACCCCTGCGCAAGAAAGAGAGAAAGAAAACCAAAGGCGATCGAGTCCTTGACCAGCACAGAAGCAATCGGAGCCGCCCCAGCTCCGCACGCCTGCTGCCGCTTGCTTTTATCCAACGGCCTCGCCTTCTGGAGCGTGCGTGCGTGCGTGCGTGCAAACTCCATCCAACGAGCTCGGACATGGCGAAGCCACGCCGGAGCAGATTCGCTTTCGCCGGGTATATCTTCCTTGGACACCCTTACTCTTCTCTGTGCCCCGTAGAAATTTGAATCTGCCGGCGGTCTTTCTTTGGGCGCGCATGTTGTTCTTCTCTGTCGTCATGGAAGCTGCCTGTTGTTGCCAGGTGCGGATGCTTCGGAGGCCAGCTTCGGGGGAAGGTGGCAGAGGTAAGGAAGGAAGGAAGGAATTCTTGTGCCTATGGGTTTCCGTTGAAATTAAGCTGCTGATGCATGCTTGCATTGGAGCTGAGATGATGATTCATGGTTGGGGGTGCACTGCAGGATGAGTACCCGGTGAAGCTTCATATCTACGATCTCAGTCAGGGGATGGCGCGGCAGCTCTCCACCACGGTGCTCGGCAAGCCTATCGATGCCATCTGGTGAGCATCCTTGAATCATGCAAATCTTTTTCTTTTTCTTCTTCTTGACGACCATCGGGAATAGGATTTTCTTTTCTTTCCCTATAACAATTAATAATGCTTACATGCACGTCTCGCCGTACCAAACTGTGTAACATAAAAGTTTCCTTAGGCTGGTCACAATGGGCAAGAACATAAGTCAGTAACTTACACACTTCCCTAGATTATGTTACTACCTCCATAGTGGGTAGGAACATCTATGTAGTGTCATGCAACGATGTATTTATTAGGTTATAGGCTCATTGTTTCTTGGAGTGTGTGATGTTCCGGTAACTTAGCTAGTTACCACAAGCACCTCTCTCTTCATTAAATACGTGCCACATAAGCAAAGTTGTATTGGAGTGTGTGATGTTACTCCTAAATTCCTCCCCACTGTGACCAGCCTTATATATGTTGCTTGTAATAACATCTTATATTATCGTATCATGGGACGGGGGAGTAGGAAATTTATAACATAAAAGTTGCTGCCGCTAATTCACTCATGGTATTTAACTTGGTTGGCTACATGAAGACTGAGCTCCATGGAGGCCTTAATTTTGAAATTTTCAAAATTAAAACTTTTCAATTTCAAAAAATTCTGAAAAAATACACATGATACAAGGATGTAATGTACATGTGTGTAAATTTTAAGATGAAATACCTTGAGTTGCGAGCTGCGCACCAAAACACAAAATCATGGAATTTGAGGATGAACAATACATATGCTAAAAAGCCTTAGATTCGTTCTTTTTGTAGCTCTCATTTTAACGTATTTCGACTTGAAAATTTAGGCATATCTATGTTATGTCTCTAGGTATATGTGTATTTGTTTTCAGAGTTTTCTGAAACTGAAAAGTTTGAATTTTGATGATTCCAAATTAAGGCCTCCATGGAGCTCGGTCTCCATTTGGCATTTTCGGTTTTTACCTTGTCAACAAAACTTAATCTTGACTCACCTTTGAATAACTTTTAGACGGCCTGCTCGTTCATGTGAGGATTGTCAAGTGGACTCTGCAGGACCTTAGATTCGAATAGAAATTACAGTTAAATTCTGCAAACTCTAGATTTCTGGGCACATCTGTAGTCTTGATTGTCTATTTTACATGCATCTACTCAATCCAGGCTAGCAACTCAGTTGTAACATGTGCCGAATATATATAGATCAGCAAAATTAGGTGGCACCATTCTGTTTCATACCTACTGGACTCCAGTAGATTTCTTACACAATCACGTAAAGCAAATGCCATTGAGCAGATTTTACACCCCCGGTATATTGCCGCAAAGCAATTTTTCTTTACCCCAGTGCATTCCTGCTCCAAACAGTCGACGGAAATAGAGTAGGAAGGGACCCTGGTGGAAATTGGAATTCCCGGTGCACGTCCTACATTACACAAGATGCATCTTCAGGCTTTTCTGCTCTTCTTATGCAATTGGATGTTGCGGATTATGGATGAAGTGCCCTTTTTACGCGCTAAATATGTATATTCTGAAAACTTGACTCATAATGTTGATGGATGATGGCCCTATCATCACAGGCACACAGGCGTGGTGGTTCATGGCAAAGAGTACTTCTTCGGGGGAGGCATCCAGCAAGACCGGCCTGGAAGGACGCCATACGGGACTCCTGCCCGAGTAGAGCATTTTGGGGTCACGCATGTCGCCATGGAGGACTTTGAAGACTTTCTGCAGGAGATCAGCCCGCGCTACACACCAGAAACCTACAACCTCCTCAGCAACAACTGCAACCACTTCAGCAACGAGGTCGTCAAGTTCCTCGTTGGTTCCACGGTTCCGAGCTACATCCTCGACCAGCCCAAGGAAGCAATGAAGAGCCCGATTGGCGCCCTGATAAGTAAGATCTCCTCTCCCCACTAGCCTTTCCTGGTTTAAGAGTTTGAATTTTCCGGCGACCGTCTAGTCTAGGTCTAATGGAAACTATGATCTTTGGCTTCCAGTGCCGATGATTCAGGGGCTGGAGACAACCATGAAAGCCGGAGCTTCTCCACAACAGCCTCCACAATTCGTGCCTGCTCCTGCAGCGGCGGCGCAGATGCAGTCGAGATCAGTCACCGCCAATGAACCAGGTGCTGACAAGACGGCGGACCATGACAGTGGAATCATACCTGCTACCAAAGAAGCAGGGGAGGTGCAGCCTTCCGCAAGTAGCACTCAGAATGAAATTGCCACGGATGAGACGGTGAGCAATGATGGCGGGATCATCCCGCCTGTGGTGGTGCTACCCAGTCCCAAGGGAGTGGGGCAGACACAGCCCTCCACGAACAACGACCAGATAGAGTCAAGATCAGTCACCGCCAACGAAACTGGGGCTGATGAAATGGTTGACAGTGATGGTGGCATCATCCCGCCTCCGGCAAAACCAGCTGCTCCAGCAGCAGCGACGCAGACAGAGACCTCCCTAAATAGCATTGAGCTCCAGACAGTGGACGAGGGCACTAGGATGGTCACCCCGCCAGCCGTGCAACCTGCTGCTCCAGCAGCGACGGTGGCCAAGGTGACTCTGCTAGCAGCAGCAGCTTCAGACCCCCTCGGAGGGGCGAAGAGCCGAGCACAGGAGGAGATAAAGCAGGAGTTTGCGGCCATCATGGCGACAGGGACTGTGCAGGCTGGTGATGCGGCTGCCCTCGCGATGAGAAGGGTCATGGAGCGGCACGGGCTACGGCGCACCGCAGTTCCCACGCAGCGAGGGTAGAACATGTGTGCCCTTTGTATGCAGAACAGCATGCTCAAGATGTAATCACTGGTTACATCCATCAAATACATTTATCTGGTTATTACTGTGCTCAGTTGTGGATGGATAGAGGATCACCTATGACCTATCCCAGGTTTTCAGATTGTCTGCTTGATGCAATAGTTTTTGGCGTAAGACCTCCTCCAGTGCACTAGTGCTAAGATGAGGTGCTAAGCACATTAAAGAGCTAAGCAACTAAAGTCTCCAATGCAAAGGTTCTTAACCTGTTGTAGCTTTCCTCAACTAAGAATTAAGCACCTGGGAAACTTACAACAGGCAAGTGGCACTAATTTTCCTAGATTCAGTCCTAGGGAATCACTACTAGATCAGAAGAAAAATTAATGCAGTAGTCGATGAACACCAACATGATCAGACACTACTAGTAGAACATAGTAGTGTCTAGTAGAACCAACCATAGTAGTGTCTAATAGTACTACCGTATGGTATCATTGAGAACATAGCTGTACAGATCTCAAGCTCATCCAACCTACATCGTCAGCATATGCTCCAACTAATGAGACTCCGGATGATCAGCAGGGACTTAGCTACACTTACACACATGTGCGCCTTCCCCGCGGCCTCCTCACCGTGTCGTCGCCCACGCGGCGAGCTGCGCGGGGTTCACCACCCCGGGAACGCAGGCGCCGCCGACCTGCACCAGCGCTGCCACGGCCTCGTACCGCGCGGCCTGCCCCCGGCCCTGACTCGCCTCCGAGCCCGTGTCCGGCCCGCCGGGCGCGCGCCTTTCACCCAGGACCGTGCCACGCGCAAGGAATTCGTGCGCGAGGTACCCGGCCAGGAGCCTGTTGCCGCCGCCAGCGGCTGCGGCCGGGTGGGGTAGGCCCGCCGCGGCGCCGGCGTCCCTGCATCTCCGCTTCGCCCCGATTCCGGACCCAGGTGGGGCCTCCCTGTCCGCCATCTCGATGGGGTGTGTGACTTTTTTTTCCTTTTTTTCTTTTTAGGATGATGGGGTGTGTGACAGACAGGGCTGTGTTGTGTGAGGACAGGCAGCGGAGAGGTAAAAGCACTGGGTCCTAGAACTTGCGGTTGTGATGGTTTAGTCCTAGAACTTGTAAAGTGGACTTATTCAGTCTTACAATTTGCATCATATATGCAACTTTGGTTCTGGACCAATCACAGCGCGACAAGTAGGTCATAACTCATGAACCTTTTATATGGACCTATCCGGGATACATATGGCAAGAACCTTCAGAGATTGACTTCTTTTCAGATGCTATTGAGATATATACTTGCTCATAGGTCACAACTCATGAAGTTACTTCCTTTTGGTTTTGATTTTGAAATATATGTGTCATAGGTCACAACTGATGAGGTTACTTCCTTTTGGTGAAGGTCTGAATATCATCATGTCTTGGATGAGAGGCAGACATTTCGGAAGGTTCTCATCTGTATAGATTAGTTGATAGGATGACAATTTAAGTTTATTGAAGCTCTTCTTTAGGAGGCGGGGGTCTACTTTGGTTTCTTGCTATTTACCTTTCTCTTAAAGTATTTGACTGGCTGCATCTGACAGTTTATAAATCAATAATTTGGATGGTTCTATTTTTTAAATTTATAACTCTTAGGCTTTTCTCTTAAAAATAATGCGAGTTAATTTTTAGGGGAAAATAGCTTTTGTTCACTTAATAAATCATGTTCGTTGTAATCAGTGCTGCTATATCAAAAAGTAGCGTCACGTGCCAGGTAGCATCCATTTTGCTATTTCTCCATGTCTTTTCCACCTGAATAGATTGCCTTCCATCAAACAGGGCTATTGTTCTTGATAATAAGATCTGATATTGTTCTAATTTTACTAGATGAAGCTACAATGGTTAACATGTGTAGTGCAGGTTCTAGGTTTTTTATATTGAACATGGCTACTGTTCTTGATCATATGATCTTATATTGTATATGTGCAAATCAGGCCTTTAGGCTACTGGAATTTCACTATTGTTTAATTTAGGAAGAGTATATTGATCCATTATCAAGGGCAGCATGTATTATATGCGATTCAGCACCTTTATTAAGTTCCCCTTCTTTTAGCTTATTAGTTGCTACCTAAGATAGTACCAAGCATGATCTTTTGGTTTGCCATGTACGACACCATGGAGTCATTTTATTAAGCTGGCATTAGTATTTTTGCATTTTACATGGTTCATGTGCAAGTTAAACGTCTGTCCAATAATACTATTATTAAGTTTATAATGTTGGCACAGTCTGTTATTGCCGTTGTCTTTTGGGAGTACTTGGCAAGGCGTGGCTGGGAATGTGGGGACACGCCATGGCAGAGGTGTGTGGTCGGCAGGAGGAGTCAGGGAGGCATGAAGGTGGAAATGTGGATGTTATCGTGGCATTGATACATTTCTCCACCGATGCTGCATACCAAGGCGAGTGAATGCTATCGTGGCCTTAGATGCCCTGTCTAATTCTTGCTTGAATTTTTGGTTTTGTATGCTCGGAGTATGTTCAGTTCCCACATTGTTTTTCTCATGTGGAGTTGAAACCACATTTGGTTGGTCCAATAGCAAATAATGGCATGTTTCACTCTGAAATCATATTGCATATAGAGAAATGTTCATTTTTTTATAGAGAAATGTTCATTGTTAGTCGTTGGGTTATGGTATGAAATGACAACTTTTATAGTCAGTTTACCATTTCATCTATTCAGAATCAAGCAATTTTGAGCCTCTAAAAACAACCAGGTCGACACAGTAATTTTCACAAGACGAGAGACGGTAATTTTCCTGTGTTTTCCTCTCGTTAATTTTGAAAAACCATTGACATGAAAATGTTTCCTGTTTTCTTGTCTAACCTGTCGTAGTTTTGTCTCGTGGGTCCATCTATATGAGAACCTTCTAAGTGGAGGTCAAATGGTGGAGTCTCAGTATGTTTTTTTAAGTTATCTTGAAAAGTTTTTAAGTGATATTTGAACTGAAACTTAACTATGGCATGACTGGTACTCCCTCCGTAAAGAAATATAAGAGCATTTAGACCACTACATACAGACTTGATTTGTGACACCTGGCTGAGTATAGATACTATGACCATACCCTCTTCGTCTTGATTCTTAAGGCCTTCTTCGTTTTAGTCTCCATCTACATGTGCAATCAATAATTTTGCTAGAGATGTCTATATAATTGTATTATGCATTGTTTTTCTGCTACGTAAATAACACTTGCCTTGGCTTTGGCGGTAGTAGTGCAGGGTTCGTTGGAAGCCAAACAGGGCACCCGAGAAGGAGAAGAGAAGAATGCTCTAAAGAAAGGAAATGATAACTTTTATTGTTTTGTTTTAAGAGCAAGATAGGATTTGATATGTAGTCCCCTGGCTTCTTCGTATTCTACTATGTGTATGGCCAAATCACTCGTGATTTTGTAGACATATATATTTTTAAACAAAAGCCTATGTATTTTCTTTTGCTCAAACACAGTCACTGGAAAATGCACATATTTTCAACGCATACATGATTTCAATTGGGTCTCTGTGAAGATGGTAGCAAATATTTTATGTTGTCAAACTGAAATGTGTATATACATCTCATTGTAGACAACAATCGAGCATGTTTCCTATTTAAAGCGATTGAACCATGGATATTTTTTCCTTGTGCACATGGATTTAGGGTGCCTTTGCACCATTTGGCGCAACAAGCCCCTGTTTTCCCCAACTAAGTGACATTAAATTTGTTGTCATATGTGCTTGCCTGTAACCAAATCAACTAAATCATGGATTTCTTTTCATCACTAACATGGAATCAGCAGGTCTTTGCGCTATTTGGCGCAACGGGTTTTGCAGTGTGATAACCATATTTTCAATATAGCATTCTAATATAAACATCGAATAGGTCCTTGCAAAGTGAAACTATTTTCATCGACAACATGGCTTTAGTGGGTCTCTGCGCCATTTGGCGCAACAGGTCAACTAGTTTGTGACATTTATAGTTTTGTTCTGTGCCATATTACTGCAAGAAGAAAATTATCGTTTTAAAAATAATTTAGAGTGTTGCCCAAATATGTAGTGTTTAAGTAGCTGACGAATGCTCAAAGGTTACTATAAAAATAGTAACCTGAATCTGGTGTCAGTTAACTGAATCTTGATTCAGTGTTACTGAATTTTCTGCAGTTAACTGAATCTAGATTCGGTGTTACTGAATTTTGTGCAGTTAACTGAATTATGCATTTCACTCTAAATTTTTTCCTCTTCAATTTTAGGATGGGCCTAAATGCCCCTATGTGCATTGGGTTGACCCAGAGTGGCCTCCTCAATTGAAGATGAGTCTAGCTAGGGTTTGGGACATGTATGAAGAGGAGGTCAACCTCAGACAAAATGTTGTTAATGTTGAAGAAAACTTTAAGATATTGGGAGAGAAGAAAAAGATGGAGCAAGATCTGAGGGTTTTAAACTAGATTTTGCTAAGATGGTGGCTGACAAGGAGCAGGCAATTACTGAATTGGGCAACACAAGGCTAGCTCTTTCTGGCCTAGAGATAGATCTTGAGAAGAAGAAAATGTTTGACAAATCTCTTACCAACATTCATCAGGAGGTAAGGGCTAAGGCAGAGAAAGAGAGGGATGAGATGAGGCAAGAGAGGGACAAAGTGATGGAATAGAGGGACAAATTGAAGGAAGAAATGGATCACTTGAAGAAAGAGATAAAGAAGCTAGAGTATATGATTGGTGACTTGTTCAAGCATAAGGAAGACACCAAGTGCAAGATAAAGAAGGTTAGGGAGATGCTAGATGAATGTGAGTGATCCATTGGTGTTGTAGTGCTGCCCAAATTTGGAGGTGTTGTAATGGAATTTTATCAGTAGACTTGTTTAATTTAGTTAATGAGGATCAATGGACTTGTTTAATTAAGTGAATTGCTGCCTAAATTTGAGTTATCTTTGACGCACTGTACTATTTGATGAATGACCTAATATCACTCAGTTTGTATAGAGTTAACTGAATTTGCATTCAGTTATCTGAATTTGTATAGAGTTAACTGAATTCATAGGGAGAGAACTGACTTCTATTTAGTTTTCTGAATCTAGATTCAGTTAAGTGAGTTTTGATTCGGTTAAGTGAATTTGGATTCAGCTAACTGATTTGCTGTGTTAGTTAACTGATTGCTTTTCCAGTTAACTGGAATTTTGTTTAGTTTACTGAATTATGGTTCAGTTAGCTGATTTTTTGTTTAGACAACTAAATTAGGGTTCAGTTAACTGGAATTTTGTTTAGATAAAACATTGACTCATACATTCACTCATACATAGATAGAATTACATTCATACATTGCATACACTGCATCATTGACAGATTTCATACATTGCATTCATCGACAGATTTCATACATAGATAGAAAGGTAGATCTAGGAGCACAGAAACTTAACAGCAAATTCATGGGTACAGAATCCTAGTCCACCTCTACTTAGTGACCTAAAAAGGATGGAAATTTGCCCTCCTCCTTGCCTAGTAGATGATATCATCATCAGTAAGGTTCGAGCCAAGGGGGAATGCCTCCAGGAACTGCTCCATGTCCTTGCGGTTGTGTTCTGCAAGGATCCTCTCTGCAAATTGCCTTCTCTCCCTCCTTCTTTCCTATCTGTGCTTGGCTCCCCTGGGCACCTCTTCTTCTTCATCTATGACCTCTCCAGGATCCATGTCTCCTAAGGTTTTATTTGGCGGCTGGGGGAAGGAGAAGGGAGGGGTTTGGGTTTGACTATTGTTTCTGCCAAGGGGGTGTGCTTTATATAGTAGTAATGGTGGATGGTAGGTAGGCAGAAGATTAATAGTGGCTGGTAGGTAGGCAGAAGAGTAATAAACTAGCCCAGTATTAGGCCCACATTGCTTATTTAATCCCCAATGTGTAAATCTGGCAGGTATGGCCTTGATTTGCTGAATTTATATTCAGTTAACTGAAATTTGTTTTACACAGTAGTACTAAATTTGTGTTCAGTTAACTTAATAGAAATACATTTAACAGAGCATGTTTAGAGACAACTGGATTGTTGTCTCAGTTAATAAAGTTTGATAACTGATTTTTTTGTCTGTGACTATTTGTTTGATAACTGGATTTTTGCATAATGTAGCATATGTACATACAAAATGCTATTTATAGTAAGTGTGCCATATGGTCTATCAAGCTATCCACATGCAAATATAAACAAATAAAGCAATACGATGCAACATTTTAAGCAAAGCACTGCAGCAGTTGCAGACCAACATCATACATAGTTCAGTTTGCAAACCACATAATTACAGATAACTTATGTGTTGTATATAGTAGCACACCTAACCATATAACATGTCCAAAATAGTTCTAACTTATATGATGTGATATAGCAGCATACCTAGCTAACAACATCATATTTCTAACTTATATGTTGTGATATAACAACATACCTAAGCATCATCTGCAGACCCTACTTTCTTCTTCAGCATCCTTTTTCTTCACTTCTTGCGCAGCTTCAGGCGCTCGGAGCGGCGCACCTCCACAACTGCCCTCTTCACGATTGCCCTCTTTTTCTTCTTGACCTCCTATACTACCGGCGCCACACCCTCCTCGTCAACCTCATGCTTGATGATGACGGCTTCAGGCAGATCTGGTAGCTCGTCCACCTCAATGGGTAGGTTCCGGTCACCCTCCACGGCAGCGATGACCGGCGCAACCATCTGCACCTCTGGCTCATCGTCTGAGAGGACGACGACCCCCTCAACCTCCTTGTTAGATGACTCATCGTCGGAGTTATCGTTTGGCCCGAGGAGGACAGATGGACCGCGGTGGTCCCTGTAGGTGGCATTGACGGGCGTTGGGAGGGCAAGCACGACGTCGCTGATGTGCTCAGTCCTGGACGCAACACGCTCTACATCCGGCCGGGCCGGTGCTGCGGTGGATGAGCGGTACATCCACCAACGGGCACACTGCCTGGGTCGGGGGAGCACTGAACCTCGTGCATTGCCCATTGGAGGATGGTCGCCGAAGGAACGTTGAAGCCGGCGGGGAAAGCACGAAGCTTTTCAGCATCCGTGATCACCTTCACGAGACCGTGCGCGTGGATCCTCATCATCTGAACACTTGGGAACCACTGCACGATCTCCTTGTATTGCACGCGTATCTCTTGGTTGTCGCCAGCCAGCTCTTCGATGACCTTCTGCCAGTCGAGACTCTGGTCCATGGCGACGACGGTGGTGTGGTCGTCGACGCGGGTTCTTGGGTGGTTGTTAGAGGAGAGTGGGGTGTGCGAGCGTTGAGTGGGGAGGGAGAACAGCAGGTTGACATGTCTTAAAGCCTAGGAAACCGAAACGACAATGCTTTGATATGCATGATAGTCACACAGCGGGCGTAACGCATGCTAAACTGCAGGCCCACTAACTAATAATATTCAGATAAGAAGGTGCTAGTAGAAAAAATCACTACTTCTATCACATTGGCATTGCACGCAGCGTTATGAACCCTAGGTCCTGGATTCGAGCCCCAGACCATATTTTTTGGTTTTCTCATATTTTTTTCAGTACAACAGTCAATAAAATTCAGTTAACTACAACAGTAGTGAATAAAATTCAGTTAACTACAACAACCAGTAAAATTCAGTTAACTACAATAGTCAATCACATTCAGTAAATTATAACAACAACCAATAAAATTTAGTTAACTACAATGGCCAGTAAAATTCAGTTAACTACAACAGTCAATCAGATTCAATTAACTACAATAGCAGCCCATAAAATTCAGTTAACTACCTCATTGTGCACTTAAGTTTAGTTAAATCTCAGCTAACTAGTTCATTGTGCACTTAAGTTCAGTTAAATCTCAGTTAACTAGCAAGCCAATATGTAGTAAAATTTAGTCCACATTACTATTCCCCTTCAGGAACTTCCCTCCAAATGTTAAGTTTACAAAAGGGCAATGAATGCCACTATTTGCCACCCAAAATAGGCAATGCTTGCCACTTGATGCCACTGTTTGGCATCCTTAACAAGCCAGTCATTAAGTTACATCACTCTAGGCCTTTACAAAAAAATGTCACTGGCAACAACCAACTAATCATGGAGCAGGTACATTGAGATCTTCAGGAGGAGCATTGAGATCAGGTATTTGGCTAATCCTGTCATCTCCAAACAGCAGCCAATATGCCCTCTCACCTGGAATACCTCCTCTCCTTATCCGTGTAGCTGCATCTGCATTTCTTTCTGCTCTTCCTCTCCCTGCAGTAGCTGGAGCTGCACCTCTTCCTCTGCCTGTAGCTGGAGCTGCACCTCTTCCTCTGCCTGCATCTGGAGCTACACCTCTTCCTATGCCTGCATCCGGAGCTTCACCTCTTCCTCTGCCCGCATATGCATTTCTTTGTCTTTTACTTTCTCTTCCTGTAGCAACAACTTGTGATCCTTCTTCTCTGTGAGCTATTGTGGTTGCCCATGTATGCCTACCAATGATCATCTCTATGGTGAGCACTGGCTGAGGTGTTGCAGCACCACCAGCAGCAACAAAGGCAGACTATTGTGGTAGTGGGCCATATACCCTTTGAGGAGCTCTTCTAGCAATATCTCTTTGAGCCATGGTGAACACCATACATGTTGGTGAATCAATTGGATCCAACATAGGATCTACATTGTTTGGAAAAATGTTCTGCACATATTCATTTAAGCACATTCAGCTCTTTGTAGTTAAGTTCAGTTCTATGTACTTAAGATCTACAATGAGTGAAGTACATTACAAATGCAGTTAAATTCAGTAGTGCATATACCTGAAGAAATGTAGGGTCATCATAGATGTCATCAACCACCTCTATCCCATCTTGAATGAGAGTTTCCTACCATCTGTAGTGGCCCTTTCTGTTGTGATCAGCTCTGCCACAGATTGAGCAGTGCATTGTAACACCTTTTCTGTTCAAAACCCTAACACCATTCCTGATCTTCTCCTCTAGTGCCGTATTCCTGTTTTTCTTGGGCCTTCCCAACTATTTAGTAAACGCTGGTGGATGCACCTTGTACCCATTCTGTATCTCCCAATGCTTTGGGTCTGCAAGAGGAACAAGAGTGTATCCATATGCCTTGAGATATGTCTGAATTGTATAGCAGTCATTGTCGGTGTCAAAACCGGCGGATCTCGGGTAGGGGGTCCTGAACTGTGCGTCTAAGGCTAATGGTAACAGGAGGCGGGGGACACGATGTTTACCCAGGTTCGGGCCCTCTCGATGGAGGTAATACCCTACTTCCTGCTTGATTGATCTTGATGTTATGAGTATTACAAGAGTTGATCTACCATGAGATCGTAGAGGCTAAACCCTAGAAGCTAGCCTATGATTATGATTGTTGTTGTCCTACGGACTAAACCCTCCGGTTTATATAGACATCGGAGGGGGCTAGGGTTACATAGAGTCGGTTACACAGAAGGATATTTAAATATCCGAATTGCCAAGCTTGCCTTCCACGCAAAGGAGAGTCCCATCCGAACACGGGATGAAGTCTTCAATCTTGTATCTTCATAGTCCAACAGTTCGGCCAAAGTATATAGTCCGCATGTTCAAGGACCCCTTAATCCCGGACTCTCTCAGTAGCCCCTGAATCAGGCTTCAATGACGATGAGTCCGGCGCGCAGATTGTCTTCGGCATGGCAAGGCAGGTTCGTTCTCCGAATACTCCATAGAAGATTTTGAACACAAGGATCGTGTCCAGCTTTGCAAAACAAATTCCACATACCACCGTAGAGAGCACAATATTCCACAAATCTAATCTGCTGACAACTTTTCATAGCGTGACATCACGCCACGGCCCGGTCATTATTCGAACCGTTTTTCTCAACCAGCCACTACACGCATTGCGAGGCGGTTTTATTGGCATGTCTTGTCGAAGCAGAGATTGTGTTCCCCTTATCACGGGATTCTCATCAATACAGGTGTGGGTAACCCAACCGCACTTGTTTAATATGACTCCTTGATTTTAGGCAAGTCCCAAACGGCCACACAGGGGACGCTTGATACTCGTCCTCTTTATAAGGGGGCCAAGGCCTGTCCTTTTCTTCCCACGCTCGATCCTTCCCCAACCGCACCTCGAGTTCCAACACCCAAGGCTCAAGCTAAGAGCTTTGGACCTTCAACTATGTTCGGATCCAACCTTCAAGGCCGGTGGATGGCCTCCTCTGTCACAGAGGAGGACATCAAGAATCTTAGGGAGGCCAGGTATCTCACCTCGAAATCCCGCACCGGCTGCCTGCTCAAGGGCAGGTCATCCCCACTCCCGAACCCAATGGGAGTGTCGTATTTATTTCCCACTTCCTCCGAGGGCTAGGTTTTAGTCTTGATCCCTTTGTGAGAGGGATCATGTTCTATTACGGGCTAGATTTCCATGATCTAGCTCCGGATTCGCTCCTTCGCATCTCGTCGATTATCGTTGTGTGTGAAGCCTTCCTCTGCAGCACCCCCCACTTTGGCCTATGGCTCAAGACCTTCAGTGTGAGGTCGAAGATGATTGACGGGCGTCACGCGGAGTGCGGAGGCGCTATAATAAGCAAAGGCGCCGACGCCCCATGGCCAAAGGGTTCCTTCATGGAAGTTTCTGATTTATGGCAACAGGAGTGGTTTTACATCACAGCTCCCCGAGGTACAAAGCGGGCGGCCGCTCCAGCGTTCCGCTCGGGCCCTCCACCGCAACTGGCGTCATGGGTCAACAAGGGGCTAGACTGGGGGCCAATTAACGATGTGCTGACACTGCAAAGCCGCATCCGAGACCTCCTTAAGAGGGATGTCAGTCTTGTCAAGGTAATGCAAGTAATGCTGGTTCTTCGGGTCCTGCCATGCCAACATCGATCTCTTCGTATGTGGGAGTTCAACCTGGAAGGACCGCGAACCATTCAACAATTCTTTGGCGCGACACTCAAAGAGATGTATGGATTATTCTTCAGATCACGAATAAAGTGTCCGGACACCACCGAGGATGTGGGTCTCAACTACAACCGTCCGGATACCCAAGTAAGTAATCCTGCTACCGAACATGCCGCCCTTTATGTTTGTTACAACATCATTTTGAAAAATTGCTCTCTGCCGGGACTGGATAAGAAAGGCGGAGAGGATCAGGTGTTTGGCCCCCCTTCCCGAAGGCTTGCCGGATCCTTTATTAACCAGGATGCTTGAGCGCGCACCGTATCAGGTGCCATCAGGAGAAGATGAGGGGAGGAATAGAGAAGCCATAGGCGGGCTTCATACTTTACACATCCAAATCGGGGGAGTAAGTGCCTCCGCGAAAGAGGATAATCGGGAAGGTGAATCTAAAACCCCCTCTGCTCACGGGAAGAAAAGGACCGCCTCTGAAGATTTGGAAACGGAAGTTTCCAAATGAGGGAAGAAACCCTCGCCAGGGGGCCCTGCCCCAAAAGGCGTCCTTACCACACAGCGTCCGCAAGGGGGCCAGCCCTCAACCGAGCTGTAAGTAAAAAAAGTACTTTGGCAAATATATCCTGTTTTATCTCTGAGAATAATAACCGAGACATATATCTTGCAGTCCGGCTCATAGCCCTTCTCCACAGAGTTTGTCTTCGGGGGATCTTCTTCCGGAGATGATGGAGAGCGAAACGCCTCCTCCTGCCTCCCCGCCACATGGGCGGACGACCCCAAGGTGTCATCACGGAGGATTTTCTCCTGATCCGCCAAGGCCAGAAGTCAACACTCCGGCTGCCCGAAGTCCGAAGTATTCGGCTCCCAAGGAGAGCAACAGAAAGAGTCTGGGATTGTCCAGCACACGACCGGACACACTGATGGGTCTTCTGGAGCGAGAGGTTATCTCAGAGACGCATCGTACCTTAATGGGTACGATGGTTGAGAGGATTTCATCCGCCAAAAGCAGTTTGAATGAAGCTTTTACGAGTCTGTTGAGAGGCTTTGAGGTACACAAAAAATAATATATGTATTTTTGACGGTACCGCACATGCTAGGTGTGCTCTGTATAGATAGTAGCCCCTGAGACTCTGGTTGCCATCCAGAGGTGGCAAACAGAGGATCATAATCCTAGGTAATGATCGCGCTGCGTTTATGTGCAGGCGGCTGAGGGTCCGGCGGCTGACCGGACTGCTGATTTTGCTGAACTGAAGCGGCAGCTTGACGTGGTGGATGCCTACATCGCGCTTGTTAACAAGCGGCTTGACGAGGCCCAGGGTATATATTTTCGGCTTGTCAGCAAACGTTAAGAGGAGCATGATGCTAGTATCTATAATATGCTGTGACTGCAGATGGAGCTACTGCCGTGGAGACCCTTCTGGCGGAGCTTGCCCGAGCCAAGGAACAAGCCCGAATAAGTGATGCGGCCACCCTGAAGACGGTCAAAGAGTTAAGAGCCGAACAGGCTACTCATCGCCAGAGCGAAGAAAAGATAGCCAAGATGGCTGTTGAGCTGAAAGATGCCGCCGGCCGCTATGAGCTCCTTGAAAAGGAAAGCCAAGTGAAAGCGGCTGACCTGAAGAAGGCCCTGGAGGCAGCCAAGGAAACCCGCTCTGAAATGAGAGGGATAAGGGAGGAGCTTCGTGAAGCCGGAGGTATCATGGCTGGGAGGCCCTTTTTGTTGCGGATGAAGTTCGGAGATCCGAAGTATGCCCCTCTGGATCAGTTATGGAGTGCTACAGACGCGTATGCGGACTTGGCAAAGAGTGCTGCTGATGCAACTGAGTTTTACAAAGATCGGAAAGATCATGAGGTAGAAGAGTTGTTCTGGTCGCAGTTCAGTGCCCCAACGCATCCGCTGCCGTTGAATGAAAAGATGGCCGCATGGGCCGAGCTCCATAGGTTGTCCGGGCTTGCTATGAGGTCTGTCGTGGATCATATTTGGCCGAGGGGACCAAGGCCGGACAGTTATTTTGGTTTGGTGCAACAATTCCTTGGTGCTGTGTCGCATATCGACACTGTGAAGAGGTCGGCGTGCATGGAGGGTGCGCGGATGGCTCTTGCCCGTGTTAAGACATACTGGGCAGGGATGGAGGCCACCGCTATTGCAACTTGGGGTCCAGCGGGAGGCCAGGACCCGACCGAGCACTATTTTGAAGAAGTCCTAGAAGGTGCACGTTTAATAGAGGCTCAGTGCTTGAAGAGTACCATGTTCGAGTGACATGTATCTGAATTGTAAAAAAATGCAATTTTGATTATAAAGGCTGTGTTTATACTTTTGCCTGAAAGTATTATAGTGCCTCCTGTGCGGCCGTTTGTGTATGTATGTATATAACCTAAAAGTTTGCAGCCGTCGGCTTCAGCCCCCACGCATATAATGCGGGGGTGTTCGGAAATGCGTGTAATCACACTTGATCCAACGTCTTGGTCCATTAAGGAGGTGATAGCGCGGCGAACCAGGCAATCAGACTATATAGCTTTAACAATTTCACTTAGCCATAGGAGTTTGATGGTGGGGCTACTATGTAGCCCCTGGTACTTCCGCGTTCATCCGAATGTGGTGCACGTACGTACATGACCAGGAAACCAGTCCTTCGTTAATGCGGAGGAATCGTGAAGATTCCGCTGAGTCGTTGAGTGGTTGACCAGTCTCGCGCTATATCATGGCAGTCAGTTTTCAGCTTTCTCTACTGAGGTGCTCATCCAGATGAACCTGGGCACAATCGCAGTAGTTCTCCTGGTGCCACCTTAACCGATAGAGCAGAACATAAGGTAGCAAGACACGGGAGCCGGGCAAACCCAACATTTGACCAAAGACATGATTTGGAGCTGATGCATATAAGGCCAAACTCGTGACGCCGAACACTCCCTAAGGTATTCGGACTTTACGACATATACTGGGCTGAGTAACGCCCTCAATAATGAGCCATGAGTTTCCAGGTAAATGCATTAGTCTGGTGTGATGAAATGCCAAGAATGCCAGTATCCCTCCCAGTTGTGTTAGGTGTCCGGAGGGTATGAAGCAACAAGAGACATTAAAAAAGGTTTACGCAGGGTCTTAACCTAAAAAGAAACCTTTGAGCGGGGCCCTGCTGCACGTCTGTGCCTTTATCTCTATTGTGCCGTATCCTGGAAGGGTGTAGCATGATGATCATCTGTAAAAAGGAAAAACCCAGGTGAAAGACATCGTGCGAAGAGTTGGTTAATCTGAACGAACCATGAAAATGCAATCTGTTATTGTATTAATAGGGTCAAGCCGAACTATGGGCTTCTTTTTTTTGCGAGCAGCCCCTAGCACCACCTATGGGGGTATATCAACCCAAGCTCAGGTTTATCTGGGCTGTTACATCTGGTGGAGCGCCAGACTCGTCTAACAGTGTCCGTGGTCTTGACGACCGACCGTTTATTCTGGTTGTTGGGGCTGTTCAGTGTTCGGCTGCTAGAGTCGCCACATATTCTTCCGCACGTAAGGAACGCTCTGTATTTCCGCTAACTGTGATGACGCCACATGAACCGGGCATCTTAAGTTTAAGATAGGCGTAGTGTGGCACTACATTAAAATGAGTGAGGGCCATTCTCCCGAGTAGCGCGTGATAGCCGCTTCGGAATGGAGCGATGTCGAAGATTAGTTCTTCGCTTCTGAAGTTGTCGGGAGAACCGAATACAACCTCTAGTACTAGAGAGCCCGTACAGCGGGCTTCGATGCCTGGTATTACTCCTTTAAAGGTAGTATTGCTTTGGTTGATTCTTGACGGGTCTATCCCCATTTTGCGGACAGTATCCTGATATATCAGGTTGAGACTACTGCCGCCGTCCATAAGGACTCGAGTGAGATGGTATCCGTCAATTATTGGGTCGAGCACCAAGGCAGCCGGTCCTCCGTGCCGGATACTAGTCGGATGATCCCTGCGATCAAAGGTGATCGGACAGGTCGACTAGGGATTGAACTTGGGGGCGACGGGCTCTACAGTGTATACGTCTCGGAGTGCGCGTTTGCGCCTTCTCTTTGGTATGTGAGTTGCATAAACCATATTCACTGTTTTGACTTCTGGTGGGAATTTTTTCTGTCCCCCAGTGTTCGGCTGGCGAGGCTCATCCTCGTCTTCACTTGGCGTCTCCCTCCCTTTGTGTTCGGCGTTTAGCTTGCCGGCCTGCTTGAAAATCCAACACTCTCTGTGGGTGTGATTTGCAGGTTTGTCGGGAGTGCCATGAATCTGACATAATTTGTCTAGAATCTTATTTAGGCTGGAAGGTCCATCTCTACTGCCTTTAAATGGCTTTTTCCGTTGACCGGGTCGAGAGCCCCTGAATCCGGCGTTGACCGTCGTGTTATCTGGGCTATCTTCATTGTTTTGACGCTTGTTTTTATTGCGTCGCGGCTTCCCGTTGCCATCCCTGACTTCGGATGTGCCTGGGTCGCTGGTGCCGCTACGGGCCAGCCAACTGTCCTCGCCTGCGCAAAAGCGGGTCATTAGTCTTGTTAGGGCTGCCATTGTCCTCGGCTTTTCCTGTCCATGTCTGGCAAGCCATTCGCCCCGGACACTGTGCTTGAAAGCCGCTAAGGCTTCGGCATCCGGGCAGTCGACGATTTGATTCTTCTTAGTGAGAAATCTGTTCCAAAGCTTATGGGCTGACTCTCCGGGTTGTTGGATTATGTGACTTAAATCATTTGCATCTAGAGGTCGGACATAGGTCCCCTGAAAATTCGCCCTGAAAGCATCCTCAAGTTCCTCCCAACTTCCAATTGAGTTTTCGGGGAGGCTTTTCAACCAGTGCCGAGCTGGTCCTTTCAACTTGAGGGGCAGGTATTTGATGGCGTGGAGATCATCTCCGTGAGCCATGTGGATGTGAAGGATAAAGTCCTTAATCCAGACCCCTGGGTCTGTTGTTCCATCGTATGCTTCTATGTTCACGGGTTTGAATCCCTCTGGAAATTCATGATCTAGCACCTCATCGGTTAAGCACAGGGGGTGTGCGGCACCCCTATATTTGGATGTGTCATGGCATGTTGTCGATGGTTGTTGTGTTCGGTGTTGATTCCTAGCTGGTATTCGATCAATATGATCGTTTTGGTAGCTCTGATCCTGTGCCGAAGCACGCTTCCTAGATCCATAGATGGACCTGGCCATACCGGATTTTTTGTCCAGGAGCTCATGTAAATTGTGTGCTGACTTGTGTGCGGCATCATTAGCCGTCCTGTCGCGGCCACGGGGTGGTCGGTCCGGCTGATCGGTCGTTTTATTTTTCGGCTGAATGGGCTCTATAGCCTCGTCGTCGTATTCGGGCAACAGCTTGCGCTTTGGATAGCTCTTTGTGTGGCGATCGCCACCATATTTTTCTTCAGTGTCAAGCACCTTGTTCCATCTGCGGTTGAGCGTATCCTGTGTGGCTTTAAGCCTTTGCTTCTGCTTCTTCAAGCTCCTCGCGGTGGCAATAAGCCTTCTATGGAGGTTCTCTTGTTCCAGTTGTTTTTCTGGGATGATGAGTGCATCGTCGTCCGGACTGTTCTCGTCACCGGAGACAGGTTGATGAATTTTAACCTCAGGATCGGTGTCATCGGACGTTGGCTCCGGACTATGTTCACCGTCCCCTGGCTCATCCTGCTCCATCGCGGGGTCCATGGGGTCGTCATTTCCTTTGGAGTCGACTGGGGTATTATTCTTTCTTGCGTTGTTATCGCTGTTTTTACTGTGGCGGGATTTAGGGCGGCGCCTACGTCGTCGCTTTGGTTGCTGCTTGATGGGATTGTCCTCCGTTGCGTCCTCGCCATTGCTTTCTTTTGGGGTGTCCACCATGTATATATCATATGATGAGGTGGCTGTCCAGCGCCCCGTGGGTGGTGGTTCCTGTTCGTCTCCAGCACCATCGTCCATACCGTCGATGTCTTCAGAGTCAAAGTTAAGCGTGTCGGCTAAGTCATCGACAGTGGCTATGAAGTGGGTGGTGGGTGGGGAACGAATTTCTTTGTCGTCCGCTTCCCACTCGAGCCGGACATGGTTCAGCCAAGAGTCCCCTGATAGAGAGAGAGACCTTAATGAATTTAGCACGTCACCCAAGGGCGAGTGCTGAAAGATATCTGTGGAGGTGAACTCCATGATCGGTGCCCAATCAGATTTGATAGGCATGGATGTACGGTTCAGAGCCCGTAGCCAGAGATAAGTCCGAGGGTCCGATGACACCGGCCTCATAGGAGGTGGGGTCAGTGGTTGGCTCCAACGCCAATGAGTGTGCGGCCTCCGTCATGGGGTCCATCCACCCGTCCTCGGATGGCACGATCTGCTCCGGGTTGATTCCCGGGGCCGCCGCAGGCGCGGTCTCCCGAACACTGTCCGATGGCAGATCTAAGTCATGCTCGTCGTGACAATTAGGCGTACCTGACATGGGTTCGAATCTGTCGAAGATCAAGTCTCCGTGGATGTGGGCAGTATAGTTCAAGCTTCCAAACCTGACCTGATGGCTAGGGGCGTAACTATCGATCTGCTCCAGATGGCCAAGCGAGTTGGCATGCAGTATGAAGCCGCCGAATACAAAGATCTGTCCGGGGAGGAAAACCTCCCCCTGGACCGCATCGTTGAAGATGATTGAAGGAGCCATCAAGCCTTATCGTGATGACACAGTGGAACTCTCAATGAAAGCACCAATGTTGGTGTCAAAACCGGTGGATCTCGGGTAGGGGGTCCCGAACTGTGCGTCTAAGGCTAATGGGAACAGGAGGCGGGGGACACGATGTTTACCCAGGTTCGGACCCTCTCGATGGAGGTAATACCCTACTTCCTGCTTGATTGATCTTGATGATATGAGTATTACAAGAGTTGATCTACCACGAGATCGTAGAGGCTAAACCCTAGAAGCTAGCCTATGATTATGATTGTTGTTGTCCTACGGACTAAACCCTCCAATTTATATAGACACCGGAGGGGGCTAGGGTTACATAGAGTCGGTTACAGAGAAGGAGATCTAAATATCCGAATTGCCAAGCTTGCCTTCCACGCAAAGGAGAGTCCCATCCGGACACGGGACGAAGTCTTTAATCTTGTATCTTCATAGTCCAACAGTCCGGCCAAAGTATATAGTCCGGCTGTCCGAGGACCCCTTAATCCCGGACTCCCTCAGTCATGAACCATTGTCTCTGGGTCAATCCTCACCTCCCTACAACATGCTACAGAATGACCACATGGTACTCCAGAACACCGCCATCTTCTGCAATCACATGTGTGCAAAGAAAGATCCACTATGTAGCTATTGTTACCAGACTGTACTCTAAACATTTGTTGGCCAACTTCAGATACATGGCAATTTGCAGCAACCTCTGTATTCTTATCCAATTTCTTCTTGATCTTTGGGCATATTCTCTGCCCTACCCACTTTTCTATAGCTTCCCTTCGTTTACTCACCAGCCTATGCATGATCTTGTAGAAGATATATTCAAGCATACTAAGCACTTCTGAAAGGATCGATATGGTCGACTAGAGGGGGGTGAATAGGAGACTACAAATTTTAATATTTCTTAACAATTTTAAGGTTTAGCAGATAAATAGGGTTCACTAGATATGCAACTAGGTGAACACAACCTATATGACAAGCAAGCTTAAAGCAAATTATGCTAGGCAACAATTTAATTAGCAAGGCAACAAGGATACAACGCAAAGTAAAGTGCGGGAAAGGATTAACCACAAGTGAGGCAAGGACGCGAATTTTATCCCAAAGTTCACTCTTCCTTGGGGAAGAGCTACTCTTTATTCATAGCGGTGCCAGAGCCAAAGCTTGCGAAATGCCACGAAGGCTCACTGTAGTCTCTTTCGAGTCACCCACAACGGATGGGCCTCGAATCAGTTGGGGTTGGTCTTGAAGGCGACCACCACACCTTTACAAACTTCTCCAGAGCACACCACAACCAAGGAAGCTTCCGGAGGAACCTCTAACCGCCTAGGAGCCCAAGCTCCAAGAGTAACAAGTCAATGGGGAAGAAATGTTGTGGGGAATGTGATTTGGTTTGGTCAAGATGTAGATCGGGTCTTGCTCTCCCAATCCCCAAAGTTTTAACAAGTTTGGCTGCAGGGATTGAGAGTATTGAGCAAAATGAGGTGTAGAAATGGTGGAGCTCAACAAGACATTAGGGTTAGGGATGGAGGAAGAAGAAGGGGGGGCTTTATAGTGTTAGTGCCCGGGTGGCTGTTTCTGCCCCTTGGTCCCCGTGCGCACAGGGTACTCAGAGACTTTCACACCGACCCCCGTGCGCACGGGGTACCCAGAAACTTTCTTTGCAAGCCCTCTGAGTACCACATGCATGCACACTATGGATTTTAGTGGTAGGAATGGGCAGGCTGGTGTATACGTTTCAGCAATGACATTCCCACACAACACATATCCACACCGACCCCTCTTAATAGTGCGGTCTTTCCTACAACACGAAGGAAACCAAAAATAAAACCTCTGAATCACCGGAAGACCACGCCTTTGATCTTTTTGAAATTGGGGGGTCGCACATCTCCATCAAACGTAATATGGAACCAATATCCCGAGATAAACTACAACACCAGATATTAGTTCCACTAACCACATTGTCATCACACCAAAATAAGGTTTAAGTGCCAAATGCACTTTCAATCTCCCCCTTTTTGGTGCATTGATGACAACGTGGTTAGAACATGGTGTCGGTGTCAAAACCAGCGGATCTCGGGTAGGGGGTCCCGGACTGTGCGTCTAAGGCTAATGGTAACAGGAGGCGGGGGACACAATGTTTACCCAGGTTCGGGCCCTCTCTATGGAGGTAATACCCTACTTCCTGCTTAATTGATCTTGATGAATATGAGTATTACAAGAGTTGATCTACCACGAGATCATAATGGCTAAACCCTAGAAGCCTAGCCTATGAGATTATGGTTGATGTTCTATGGACTAAACCCTCCGGTTTATATAGACACCGGAGGGGGCTAGGGTTACACAAAGTCGGTTACAGAGAAAGGAATCTACATATCTGAATCGCCAAGCTTGCCTTCCACACAAACGAGAGTCCCATCCAGTCACGGGACAAAGTCTTTATCTTGTATCTTCATAGTCCAACAGTCCGGCCCATGTATATAGTCCGACTGTCTGAGGACCCCTTAATCCAGGACTCCCTCAGTAGCCCTCGAACCAGGCTTCAATGATGATGAGCCCGGCGCGCAGATTCTCTTCGGCATTGCAAGGCGGGTTCCTTCTCCGAATACTTCAAAGTACCTGACTTAAAGAGCAGTATCCGGCTATCCATTTAATGGCGCACTCATCGGCTTCTGTACCTTCATGATTCCAGCTTCCACGTGTCGAGCAATACAAGAGGTCGGGGAATTTTTGCATTTACCACCCTGACCATGTGAGAAAATTGTCTATTTAAAGAGACGGGGATCTTCAGATCTAATCCACACCATCTCCCCCAAACGAGGAATCCTCGGAGCTTGCCTGCAGAAACCACCCCAACATGGCTAGCGCTCCCAGCTCTTCCTCCCGCCTTCACGGCCCCAAACAGGCTGATTGGGAAAAGTGTTCCGTATCCCATGACCAACTGGTGAAGCTGCAGACCCAGGGATTCCCCCCCCCCCCACACACAGATCTAGTCCCTGTTTGAGCTGGATTGGCTTCCTTCGATGGTGGGGAGCAGGCGGAGAAGTCCCCCATCCAGGGGGGAATGAGTATTCTTTGTTCCCTACTTGCTGAGAGGCATCGGATTTCCAATCCATCCATTCCTCCGAGGGCTTCTGGAGTACTATGGCCTCCAACTGCACAACTTCACACCTGCCTCCATCCTGCATATTGCGGGTTATGTTGCTCTTTGTGAGCTATTTCTAGGTTGCGAGGCTCATTTTGAGCTATGGAAGAAGTTGTTTTGCCTCGTCCCTCGTAATCAAGAGGGACCAATATTCCAAGTGGACGGAGTCGAGATATGGCACATCGCCGAGACCGGATACCTATCCGGCACACCGAAGAAGGCATCCGAAGAATGGCCTTCCAAATGGTTCTATGTTGAGGACATCTCCCTTCCCGACCCAATCCGAAGGGGTCTTCCTGAATTTTCGAGTGCCCCATTGAAGAAGCGCCTCAGCTGGCGTCCTTGGAGCCTCAGGGAGGAAGATAGCACGGAAGTCCACCAATTGATGAGCAAGATAAAGACGCTTGCTCAACCGGATTGTCAATAGTCGAGGTTATGGCGATATCCATAATGCGAGGGGTTCAGCCACTCCAATACTGAGGGCACCCTATGTGGCACTTGAATGGAGAAGATGATGCCACCCGCTGCAGTCGGAAGGGTCCGGACACTGCCCCTGCTTTGGGGAAAATACTACCCGGATTATACAAAGGGGAGAAGGAGGAGTTCATTCGCATCAAGCCCAGAGATGGATTTTCCATGTACAACCCTACCAGCTGGGTGAGTTTCCATCCCACTACTCTACTCCATTCATTTCCTGAGTCCTTTTTCATAAATATTAATCCGTCCATTTATAATAGGAATGTCGGAAAATTACCAGGGAGATCCACAGCTTCGCATCATAGCCCAAGGACCACAACCGGTCCCCTGACCCCGGATTCGAAGAGGATCCGGATATATTCGTCAAGCTCGGGGAAGGGGTGTTTTACCTGGCGAGCTGTGATGGCACCGAAGTGGCCATCATTGCTGACTATCTCGGCCTTCTCCCTGCATCGCATGTAAGTAATCAAGAGACTTGTCCTTTGAGAGAATTTCCTCTTTCCGCCTTACCCACCGCACTATATTATGCTCTAAAGGGGAGGCGATCGGCGCGCCACGATGCACCTGAGGCGACGCGCAGGAAGGCGGCGCCTACGATGGGCAGGCCTTCAAAGAGGAAGGCAAATAGAGATATGTCCGAGCCTTTATTGAAGAGGTATGGTTTTAAATATGCTCCATGGTTGTCATCTTAAAGTATGACACTATCCGTTGTGTCTTATCAGTAAAAACATTCGTCGGACTGTGTTCGGGGATCCTGCCGGTCATGCCTCTACTAGCCGGATTCTGGCCCTGTCTCGAGGACTGAGGCTCACATGGAAGTGACACCGGATTGTCCTTCTACGGAGGATTCGGATAAAGTATACGTCACGAACTCCGAAGTGGAAAGCGCCATGAATCATCGGCGCCGGCGGGCCGTTCTTCGCGACCCTGGTTTTTCAGAAGAGGCCTTCAACGCCTTCAACTCGGGTGATGCATACATCCGAGCTGCCCGGGATGGGCTTACCAGAGCCACAAACCAATATTTGAAAGATATGCGGGTAAGTACACATTTGTGCAAAACTGATAATCATATACCAGTAGCCCCCGAGACTAGAAACAGTTGGTACAACGGATTTAAGGATCGTTATATGACCAGGTGCTCAAAGAGAAGAACAACCTGTTGTCTCAAGAGCTGAAAAAGTGTCAGGCCCAGCTGACTACTGCTATCGCCGAACTGGAGAAATCCAAGAAGGCGATGTCTGATAATGTTCCCCTCTATCGAGAAAACACAATCATATACTAGGAGTATTAATACATGTGCAAATCTTATGGCGGAGTCACCAGATCATCTGGAAGAGGCACCAGAAGTCGCACGAGCGGGAGGTCCAGGAGCTCAAAGGCAACTGGTCGCGGGCGAACATATACTGACACAGGTCAGGGTGGAGAAGAACAAACTCCAAGATGCCAACACCGAGCTGGGCATGGAACTAAAAGACGTGCGTGCCTAGCTGGCTGACTCCGTGAAGGAGAATAGGGGGCTGCGAGGCGACATATTTAGTATGTGCTCGGACTTACCTTTACATAGCTCGGCAAGGAAAGAAACTGACAATAATTATGTCTGTAGGTATTTTGATGGGCCATCTCAAAGAGGAGGTGTCAGGATCATCGAGCGATCTGCTACAAGAGCTGTCGCAAATGCACGAGCGAGCTCGGCAGGTGATGCAAAGTATTGCCAAGGCCTTATGGCCATCCGACTCCCCTCCAGGAAGTATGGAGGGGCTTGTACAACTATTCAAGGGAGCGCGGCGGCGCTTCCGATTATGGAAGATATCGTCCTGCCGGGAAGGTGCGCGAGAGGCCTGGGCAATGGTGAAAACTCGGTATACCAAGCTCGACCCGAATCACATGGCTCGGGTCGGACCTGTAGGGTCAAATGGAGAAGAAATTCCCGTTAGTTTGGTATATGACTAGGTACAAGTAGACGCCAAGTATTCCCAACAGGATTGTAGGCTAGATAGCCTGTTGGATGGCATAGAGGAAGAAGTGTTTGAGTCTAAGTGACTATGTACTTCATTTGACAAATTATGTCTCTAGCTGAATTGTAAAACGATTGTCATGGCAGACCTTTTCGCTTCAACCTATGGACCCGAAGGTGCGGAATGCTTCCGAATACCCGCTCAGTAATGTAGACCGGGGTATGCGTGGAAACCAGGCGTAGGGGTCGTACTTGCTTGAATAGACAAGTATCCGTCTAGTTATGTTATATTACATTTTGATCGTAAGAAACATCTTCCAGAGAGAATAGTTCCGTTAAGGGTTCCTTTCCCTGGGTAAGCATGCATTGATGTGCATGTCCGAACTATGTTTGAAAAAACCACATCATACATAACATCTGGGGTTCATAATATGACAAGTAAAAAACATCTTTAGTCCATCGACCGAATATACCCTTAAGAACGCCAGCTTTCGGCTTCATCCAGTCTGAGGTACACATCCGGATGACCCGACAGTAACAATCGCAGAGGTGCTCCCTTTATGCCCTAGCCGAACTATCGGGGACGTAGGGCATAAGCACAGGAGCTAGGCAACCCAGCTTGGCCAAAACTTAAGTCATATCGATGCATATAATGGCAAAGAAATGGTACATACGTGGAAAAGACACATATGTGGTGAGCTTGATGCTCGGAAAATAATAATAATAAGCTTCTGTACAAGAAGCCCCCAGGTATAATTGATATGCATATTAAGAATTGTATGCGTCATAGGTGTACGGTTTAGCCGTAGAAGAGCTTTACAGCTTTAAAAAATAAAGGTGAAAAGAGAGAAAATAAATAATGGAAAAAAAAGGGAGAAAAAGGAGACGAACAAAGAGTCTGGTGCTAGGCATAGAATCTTTGGAGTCTGGCCGCGTTCCATGGGTTCGGCTCTAGGCGGTTGTGTGATGCATCACGCAGGCGGTACGCTCCTCCGGTGAGAACTTCTTCAATGATGAAGGGACCCTCCCACTTGGGCTTGAGTTTGTCCTTTTTCTTCTCCGGCAAGCATAGAACGAGTTCGCCAACATTATAATTCTTGGCTCGTACTTCTCTTATTTGATATCTGCGGGCCTATTGTTGATAGAATGCGGAACGGGCTTTTGCAACATCGCGCTCCTCCTCCAGGGCATCTAAGCTGTCCTGTCGATCCAACTCGGCTTATCTCTCTTCATACATGCGCACTCGAGGTGAGTCATGAATAATGTCGTAGGGTAACACAACCTCTGCATCGTACACCATGAAGAAAGGTATATATCCGGTAGAACGATTTGGCGTGGTCCGCAGCCCCCAGAGCACAGAGTCGAGCTCCTCCACCTAGTGCTTGTCTAATTCTTTCAAAGACCGCACTAATCTGGCTTTAATGCTGCTCATAATAAGATCATTAGCTTGTTCGACTTGACCGTTGGTTTGTGGGTGGTATACGGAGGCGTAGTCGAGCTTGATGCCCAGGTTAGCACACCAGGCTTTCACCTCATCGGCTGTGAAATTGGAGCCGTTGTCGGTGATGATGCTGTGTGGAACACCATAATGGTGCACAACACCGGATATAAAGTCTATCACTGGCCCGGCTTTGGCCGTTTAAACTGGTTTGGCCTCTATCCACTCAGTGAATTTATCCACCATGACCAACAGATATTTTTTCTTATGGCTTCCTCCTTTAAGGGGTCCGACCATATCAAGCCCCCAGACCGCAAAAGGCCAAGTGATGGGGATTGTTTGTAGAGTGGTGGGTGGCATATTGCTTTGGTTGGCGAAAAGCTGGCATCCGACGCAATGTTGGACAAGGTCCTGCACATCTGCTCGGGCCGTTGGCCAATAGAAAACTGTAAGGAAGGCCTTGCTTCCAAGGGCCCGAGCCACAGCGTGGTGACCGCCGAGACCGGCATGAATTTCAACCAAGAGCTGCTGCCCTTCTTCCTCGGAGATACATCTTTGAAGTACTCCGGTAGCGCTTTTCTTATAGAGTTCTCCCTCGTGAACCTTGTAGGCTTTAGAGCGCCGCGCAATGCAGCGTGCCTCATTCTGATCTTCAGGAAGCTCTCACCTATTAAGGTAAGCCAAGAAGGGTTTGGTCCATGGGGCGATGACTGCCATGATGAGATGGGCCGACGGTGTAATTTCGGTGGCTGAGCCCCCGATGATGTCGGTGTGTTCGGAATCTAGGGTTGTATTCGGATCCGGATTGGTATTGCCGCTCTCCCCTTGCCACACCACGGATGGCTTGAAAAGCCTTTCCAAAAAGATTTTAGGTGGGACGGGGTCACGCTTGGCGCCAATGCGAGCAAGGACATCCGCCGCTTGATTACTTTCTCGAGCCACATGGTGAAACTCGAGCCCCTCGAACCGAGCCAACATTTTGAGAACGGCGTTACGGTAAGCCTCCATATTCGGATCTTTGGCATCGAAATCTTCATTTATTTGAGATATTGCAAGGTTTGAATCCCCGCGCACTTCCAGGCGTTGTATGCCCATGGAGACGGCCATCCGAAGACCATGTAATAAGGCTTCGTATTCGGCTGCATTGTTGGAGTCCGTGAATAATGTTTGTAGGACGTACTGAATAGTATCTCTAGTAGGGGGATGTTAGGACAATGCCTGCCCCTAGGCCAGCCAGCATTTCGGAGCCGTCGAAGTGCATGATCCAGTTGGAATATGTGCCATACTCTTTAGGGAGTTCGGCCTCTGTCCATTCAGTGATGAAGTCGGCCAGTACTTGAGATTTAATGGCCCGCCATGGTTTGTATGTAATGTCAAATGGGAGGAGCTCAATGGCCCACTTGGCAATCCGGCCCGTGGCGCCGCGGTTATTTATTATGTCATTGAGTGGTACCTTGGAGGCCACCGTTATGGAGCATTCTTGAAAGTAGTGTCGTAGCTTCCAGGAGGCCATGAAGACCGCGTATGCTATTTTTTGATAGTGTGGGTACCAGGATTTGCATGGTGTGAGGACAGTGGATACGTAGTATACCAGCTTCTGAAGCGAGAATTTGTGTCCGTCCACCTCTCATTCGACGAAGAGCACCGCACTCACGACTTGGTGTGTGGCTGATATGTATAATAACATGGGTTCGCTGACGTTTGGCACAGCCAGGATTGGGTTGCTTGCTAGAAGAGCCTTTATTTCTTCCAATCTGGCCATTGCCGTGATCATCCACTCGAAGTGATTGGTGCATCGGAGAAGGCGATAGAGTGGCAATGCCTTTTCTCCTAGTCTAGAGATAAAGCGGCTTAAAGCTGCCACACATCCGGATAATTTTTGGACTTGTTTAAGGTCTGTTGGCGTAGCCAACTTTGACAAAGCTCTGATTTTAGTTGGGTTTGCCTCAATTCCTCTATTGGAAACGATGAAGCCCATAAGCTTTCTAGCGGGAACGCCGAAAACACACTTTTCCGGATTGAGCTTGATGTCATATGTTCGGAGGTTGTCGAATGTGAGACGCATATCGTCTATTAAGGACTCGACGTGCCTAATTTTGATGACTACATCATCCATGTATGCTTCAACTGTCTTGCCGATTTGTTTCTCTAGGCATGTTTGAATCATGCGTTGATAGGTGGCACCGGCGTTTTTTATCCCGAAAGGCATAGTGTTGAAGCAAAAAGGCCCGTATAGGGTGATAAATGTTGTTGCGGCCTCATTGGACTCCTTCATCTTGATTTGATGGTATCCGGAGTATGCGTCGAGAAAACACAGTGAGTCATGTCCTGCGGTAGCATCGATAATCTGATCGATGCGGGGGAGGGGAAAGGGATCCTTAGGGCAGGCCTTGTTAAGGTCTTTGAAATCGACACATAGGCGCCAGGATTTATCCTTCTTTGGTACCATTACCAGGTTTGCTAGCCAGGCCGGGTGTTTTATCTCTCTGATGAATCCGGCCTCGAGTAACTTGGCTAGCTCCTCTCCCATGGCTTGTCGTTTAGGTTCGGAGAAGCGCCATAATGTTTGCTTGACCGGCTTATATCCCTTCAGTATGTTTAGACTGTGTTCGGCCAGCCTGCATGGGATCCCTCGCATATTAGAAGGGTGCCAGGCGAATATGTCCCAGTTTTCGCGAAGGAACGCCCGCAGTGCAGCGTCAACCATGGGGTCCAGCTGTGCCCCGATGGATGCTTTCTTCGTGGAGTCCGTTGGGTGGACCTGGAATTTGACTATTTCGTCTGCTGGTTTAAAGGAGGTGGATTTAGATCGCTTATTGGGGATCACGTCATCCCTATCCACCATGGAGCGCAACACGGTTAATTCTTCAGCCGCGAGGGCTTCAGATAATGCCTCGAGGGCCAAGGCAGCGGTTTTGTTTTTGGCATGGAGTGCTATGTCTGGATCACTGGCAAGAGTGATGATTACATTAGGCCCATGCATCTTGAGCTTCATGTACCCGTAATGGGGTATAGCTTGGAAGCTTGCAAATGCATCTCGCCCTAAAAAAGCGTGATATCCACTATTAAAAGGGGCCACTTGAAAGGTTATCTCTTCGGACTGATAATTCTCCGACATGCCGAATACCACATCGAGTGTGATTTTTCCCGCACATCTCGCCTCCCGACTGGGAATAATTCCTCGGAAGGTCATGCTACTTTGCTTAATGCGGCTCCTGTCTATTTCCATTTTGTTGAGAGTTTCCTCGTAAATGAGGTTTAGTTCGCTGCCGCCGTCCATGAGCACTTTGGTGAGCCAAAAGCCGTCCACAATTGGACTGAGGACCAATGCGGCTGGTGCCTGGACTGTTCTGAATTTTGGTTCGTCACTGGCATTGAAAGTTATGGCCATGTCGTTCCAGGGGTTTATTGCTGCAACTTGGCAGACTTCAGCGAGGCCGTGGAGTGACCTTTTGCGCCTATTGTTTGAGGCGAAAGTCTCAAAGACTGTCAATATTGTAGGATTGTTGTCTTCCGTGTGATGTTGCTTTGCGGTATTTTTGGTGAGGAGATCCTCGCCGCTCTTGGCCACCTGTCGGAGTATCCAACATGCTCTAAGGTTGTGGGTTGGTATGGTATCCGGTGTTGTGTGTATTTTGCATGGCCTATCGAGCCATCCCTCCAGAACGGTTTCGCGCCCCGTAATGGGCTTTGATTTTTTTGTTATTGAATCAGGCGACCTACAAGTAGGCCTGGGCGTTCGGTAGAAACCGAAAATTCGGTTTCTACTCTTCGTTTTTTTTACAAATTCGGCTAGTCAAAGTGAAAACCGAAATGGACACAAAAAATCAACTAACCGAAATTTTGGTTAACCGATTTTTCGGTTCGGTTTTCAGTTTTAACCGAACTAGGGACCAGGTGAAAACATTTTTTTTCAGCATGCACTGAATTAACAGTAGAAAGAATAAACTCAAAACGACACTGCGTTAAGTGTTTCCTTGGCGCATGCTAGCTGTTCTGTGCGTTGTACCCTGTCTTCTTAAGTAGCCAAGCTCACTGTGTCATCCCGTCTAGCTAGCCGAGGTGGGATAAATCCAGTGAAGTATCATAGTGTGCTGCCAGAGAGAAACTATTGTGCAAAAATGTGGGCCTTGGTATTTGCATGTACGTGGAAGGCCCAGGGGAGGCACAAGGCCGTCCATGACTCGCACATGCGGCCGTTCATAGCGACCAGGGCGCTGGGATTTTGCGTGTTCCATCACGTTACTTCGGTTTCTGTTACGGTTATCGGTATAACACCGAACAGTCCGAATTAAATTCGGTTAGTATAATTGAAAACTGAATTTTACTGTAGCAGGGACAAAAACCGAAAATTCGGTTTTTTTGGTTTCGGTATCGGTTCGGTTTTCGGTTCGTCGGTTTTTATGCCCACCCCTACCTACAAGGGTGCATCATTTTTGTCCGGACGAGGGATTTAGTGGAAACCGATGGCTCCCAAGAGGCAGCCTGAGTTTTCCAGGTGCTTTCCATTGCGCAGTACTTCTGTACTATGGCTGCCAAGTGAGCGGAGTGTGACACGTGACGGCATGTGATTGCATTGAGGATTCCCTCATCCATGCAGCTTTTGCAGAATACTGAGATTGCGTCTTCGTCACGGCAGTCTTTGATCATGTCCTTGACAAGGAGGAATCTGGCCCAAAAGTGATGGACCGTTTCTTGGGACTGTTATCTGATGTGGGTAAGATCGCTTATACCTGGGTGGGTGGGTGGATTTAAGTCCGAACCCTGACCCAATCTAGGATCCGGAGATTGAGAAACTTCCGAGCTTAACAGTTCGAACTCCAGGATATCAACCAATTTTTCAGGCCCACAGTCCGACTCTAGGTTCGGAATATGGGGCATGTCTTCCCGCGGGCGAGTATCCGGCTCTGTGAGCTCGGAAATCCGAACATAGTTTGTCCTCAATATAGGGTAAGAGTCGTCACATTGCTGCTCCACTACTGCTATCTGATGGGTGATCGACGGAGATTCAATTTCTCTCTGATCGGGTTTAAGCCCAATCCGATCATAGTCCATAGCGACTCCCAAGGCGGCGATGCGATCCAGGAGTTCGTTTAAAGATGACAACTCTGTCGGATCCATCTGTTCGGAGTATTCTGAGCTGACGCGGAGGTGATTTTCGATGACCCGAGAAGTCATCGTCGGCCTGAGGGCCGAACGGGCGGCCATGGTAAAGCCGCCCAGCCAGAGGGTTTGGCCTGAGGCCAAGGCTCCCTCAGAGGTGATGTTGTCCTTGATAACAAGGCGAGCCATCAGGCCTATCTTTGACGTCACAGTGGAACTCTCAATGAAAGCACCAATGTCAGTGTCAAAACCGACGGATCTCGGGTAGGGGGTCCCGGACTGTGTGTCTAATGCTAATGGTAACAGGAGGCGGGGGACACAATGTTTACCTAGGTTCGGGCCCTCTCTATGGAGGTAATACCCTACTTCCTACTTGATTGATCTTGATGAATATGAGTATTACAAGAGTTTATCTACCACGAGATCGTAATGGCTAAACCCTAGAAGCCTAGCCTATGAGATTATGATTGATGTTCTATGGACTAAACCCTCCAGTTTATATAGACACCGGAGGGGGCTAGGGTTACACAAAGTCGGTTACAGAGAAAGGAATCTACATATCCGAATTGCCAAGCTTGCCTTCCATGAAAAGGAGAGTCCCATCGGGTCGCGGGACGAAGTCTTCTATCTTGTATCTTCATAGTCCAACAGTCCGGCCCACGTATGTAGTCCGGCTGTCCGAGGACCCCCTTAATCCAGGACTCCCTCACATGGCATTAAGGATATGAAGATATGAAATAGCCATGAGACAAAGATTGATCATAGAAGCTCCCCCTATATGTGTGCTGGGATAGAGTATATGCATGAGAAGGCATCAAGTACACACATAGGAGGCTACCCCAAGATCAATATTGTCAAGACATGAGATCAACATAATAAACCTATAACGATGCCTAGATCTCATGAAAATGTGTGGTGAGCAATTATCGTGAGACACATAATAAATAACATAATAAGCATAATATAACCATTGCATAGGTCCAATATAAATGCTAGTGCCTCACGAGCAAATACGAGAAGTTCACAACCACACCAAGAAGTAAACAAGAGTATCTCAAGCCAGCTAAAACCAACCAACAAAGCAAAGAAACACGAGGCTTGAGATCTCAACACACACACCGAAAAGCACCAACACCACCACTTCTCCGCCTTTTTCATCAAGACAACAAAAAGGAGACAAATGGAGACATACTGACCCACTAGACAAGAGGAGGAGCGCTCGAAGCATCATCATCATCATCAGAGCGCCATCCTGCCATAAAAAAGGAACACACTATGGCCTCACTGTCAATGTCCTCTGACCCTGGGCCAACCTCCTCACCAGTTGCAGCCCCCACAACCTTTGCTGACGCCTCACAAGCTTCTCCTTGTTGATCTGCTTAACCTGACGGCGCTGCATAGACTGACACATCTTGAACATGTTGCTCATAGTCTTGAACAAAGACTTCATTTCTGCTTTGGTGAAAACATCCTCAGACCCTATCGTCTTGGCCTTACCACGAGGGATCTATGCAGTGGTGGACATACCAGGAGTGTATGTGGCATGATCCTCAGGTCTAGGATTGCGCCTTATCTTGGGAGGCACATATGGAGCAGGAGCAGCTGGAGTCCAGTTGGAGTTGCGCTTGGGAATAGATGTCTTGTACTGAGAGATGTACTTAGTCAGGCAGACGGACTAACATGGAACTCCTTATGTTGTGAGAATCACCGGCCTTTGGTGTGAGGGTATACCGAAGGATATGGCGCATCATATCATAGAGGCACGAGATTCTTGATGGAACCGGTGACAAAAGACTTATCTTTCTTGTAAGCGAATGCAATATCATCCTTAGTGCACTGACCACTCTCACAAACTCTGCCAAACTCATCATTTGCCGCTTCTTCATCAAAGAATGGGTAGGGAATAATCTCAGAGAACTTGGCCATAGGAGCAGAGCACCGATGCATCCCGGACATCCAAGTGAGGGTGCGACCAGAATCATTTGAGAAGAACAAGGTGGCTAAGAACTGCATCACAAGATCCTCATTGTATGGATAGTTGAAGGTGACAAAAGGAAGGAGTCCCAACCAAGAGCTGAATATACACCCGGATAGAGATGATCATTGTCTCGGAGACTCTCCACATTAACTTGCTTGTGTGGAGCAAACTTCTTGGCCTTGGTCATGAGCAACTCATGGTACACTCTTCCTTGAAAGTTATCCTTGAACTGGGGATCCACTCCCAAACCTATGGCAACAACATATGGATGGCTCTATCTCTCCGCCCAAAGCTCTGGCTTGGTCCATGTGGCAAGGGAAGGTTCCGGAGATCTCGCTCGCCCGGAATGGCTTGCTCGGGACTAGACATCTCTTCTTCATCTTCATCATCTCCATCAATAAGATCATCCTCAACCTCTATCTTAGCGTCTGTGATGTTGACATAGTGAGCATCTTCTTGAGAGTGATATTCTTCCTCTGAATCTTCTGAGGCCTCAATAACGGGCTGCTTGGTGGCAGCACGACGAACACGGCCCTGGCCTGACCCTGACCCCTGGCCAATGCCCTCAGAAGGCTGACAACGAGGAACCGTGAATTCCTTGCAACCTGCCTTTGGGCGCTTGCAATGGATCTCGGCCCTCTTGTCAGCAGAGTCTAAAACACACACAAACACCCAACAACACAACGCAAATAACACAAATGAGCACAAGTGCTTGAGATAGTGGCAGAGGAGAGTACTAACTTAGGCAAAAGTTCATGTATACCCCGTGCACACGAAGGTTAGACCCCGTGGGCACGGGGGTCCTGTGCGCACGGTACACGACCGTGGGCACGGGGGTCAAATTCCCCGTGGACACGGGGTTTCCTCAGCAGCAGCCACTTACAGATCGAGATCTGGGAGTGGGTGCAGGAGAGGAACCCTAGGAACTGTCCACCTAAATTGGTCCTACTGGGAAGGAGCAGCCACCTTAATCTAGGAAGAACAAGAAACCCTAGAAACTAGAGATGCATCCATGGAGGAAAGGAAAGAACAAGGGAATGGGAGGTACTGGAGGAGGACCCCATCCCGCATGATTTCCATGGAGCAACGAAGCCCGACGGTGCCCGGAGGAGCACCAGCTAGGGGAGGTGACGACAGCGGCCCTAGAGGCCTCCTAAGGAGTGGAGGGGCCGACTGGGTAGGAATGAACCCAAGGCCCCCAAGCCCCGCCTCTTTACATCCAGGAACCACAGACCCCATGCGCACGGGCTAAGTGCACCCCATGTGCACGGGGGTCCCGTGCGCACGGTACAGAGCCCATGGGCACGGGAGCCCCGTGCGCACGGTACAAGCCCGTGGACACGGGTTACTCAGGAATTTTTACCTGAGGTACCTTTTGAAGGTATGGCTGAGTGTCAACTCTTACCAAGCCTTTGCAAAGCATCTCGGTCTATGTTTTTGAATGCGTCACGAGAGAAAACCTATCACTATGAGAAGGGAATGTGTGCAGCACTTGTACAAGAAGAGAAAAGACACAAACTAGGACAAAACAGAGAGAAAACAGAAGAAAATCAAAAATAACACACACAAGAAAATAGACACAACCCTCAAAGGGGGGCAGTGTCCGAGGCCACCATGTTTGAGTTTGTTTGGTATGGCACCGCGAAGATATGAACCTTGGGCCCAAGACCAATACTCGTCTTTGAAGCACAAGTGCCACCTACGAGTGGCTAATGTGAAAGATTTTGTTCGATTTATGCACTTCTAGGATAAGGGAACTCATAAGTTGAGCTAGCTCCCCCTAGACATGTGCCTACATCTAAGCAAGATATTAGATGAGTATGTGTGCATGAGCTAGAATTTCAACCCAAGTTACTTATATCCATGATATTTAGCTCATGCCTTAACTCGCGGAATCTTGCTTCTTCAAGTGGCTTGGTGAAGATATCGTCTAGTTGATTCTCGGCGTTGACATGGAGTAGTTCAATGTTTCCCTTGGCATGATCCCTAATGAAGTGATGACGAATATCAATATGCTTGGTCTTGCTATGTTGAACTTGGTTCTCGGCGATCTTGATTGCACTTCCATTGTCGCACAAAAGAGGCACTTTGTCACATTTGACACCATAATCCATCAAAGTTTGCCTAATCCATAATAACTGAGCACAACAACTTCCGGCGGCAATGTACTCAGCTTTGCCGTTGAGAGGGATATACAATTTTGCTTCTTTGAATACCAACTTACCAAAGATCTCCCTAGTAACTGACATGAACTGGAAGTGGACTTGCAGTCAACCTTGTCTCCAGCCTAATCCGAATCCGGGTATCCCATTAAATCAAAATAAGATCCTTTGGGATACCAAAGGCCCAAGTTTGGGGTATGAACCAAATATCGAAGGATTCTTTTCACTGCCGAATAGTGGCTCTCCTTAGGAGCGGATAGAAATCTTGCACACATACACACACTCAACATAATATCTGGTCTAGATGCACAAAGGTAAGCAAGGAACCGAACATGGAGTGATATACCTTTTGATCCACTTCTTTACCATTGGGATAAAGATGATGTTGGCCATTTGTGGGCATGGGTGTCTTCATTGGCTTAACATCTTGCATTTTGAACCTCTTGAGCATGTCTTGAATATAAAGAGATTGGTTGATGAAGGTTCCTCCTCTCAATTGCTTCACTTGAAAACCGAGGAAGAACTTCAACTCTCCCATCATGCTCATAGCAAATTCCTTAGTCATAAGATTCTCAAACTCAACATTAATAACATGGTTAGTGGACCCAAAGATAACATCATCAACATATATTTGGCAAACAAACAACTCTCCTTTTACTCTCTTTGTGAAGAGAATGGAATCATTACCCCTATCTGGAACCCCTTCTCGCTTAGGAATGTTGTAAGGTGATCATACCAAGCACGAGGTGCTTGTTTGAGTCCATAGAGCACCTTATGGAGTTCATAAACGTTAGAGGGGTGATCAGGGTCTTTGAAACCGGGAGGTTGCTTGACATACACCAACTCCTTAAGAGGACCATTAAGAAATGCACTCTTAACATCCATTTGATATAATTTAAAATCATTATGAGAGGCATAAGCAAGCAAGATGTGAATGGATTCAAAATGGGCAACGGGGAAAAAAGTTTCACCAAAGTCCAAACCTTCAACTTGGGTGAAACCTTGTGCCACTAACCTTGCCTTGTTCCTTATTACTTGTCCATGTTTATCTTGTTTGTTCTTGAAGATCCACTTTGTTCAAATGACATTACGATGCTCTTTGGGTCTTTCCACAAGGGTCCATACTTTGTTGCGGGTGAAGTTGTTGAGTTCTTCATGCATGGCATCTATCCAATCCGGACCATCAAGTGCATCTTCTACCTTAAGGGTCTCAACACAAGAGACAAACGAGTGATGCTCACAATAGTTTGCCAAACATCTACGAGTAGTTACCCCCTTTTTGATGCTTCCATAGATGTTCTCGGTGAGATGTTGAAGATGCTTTATCTTGGCGGCCACTTTTTGCTCTTCGATTGCAAGCTCTTCTTCACTTGGTTTTGAACTTGATGAAGAAGCTTGTCCTTGAGATTGCTTTAGCCTTGGAGACACCCTTCTCTTCGCAACCACAAGTTCTTGCTCATTGGGAAGTGATGATGATGAAGAACCTTGCGGTTGGAGTTGATCTTGAACTTGATCACGAATTTGAACTTGATCTTGAGACTCAATAATTGGTTCTTCACCATTTGAATGAGCTTGCCCTTGATCTTACTCGGGAATATGAAGGTGATCTTGTTCTTGGATAGGTTCATGATCTCCCGTGGCATCTTGTACAAGAGGTGCCAGTGATGACTTCCCTTGTGGAGACTCCACAAAACGGGCTCTTACTCCTTCTACTTGGAATTGGGGTGTTTATTGTGTAAGAATGTGGCCTATCCCCATCGTCCTTATATATTGTGGAGGAGTCTCATCACCTACAACACTAGGAACAATTTGCTCCACACATGAGTCGTTATCTTCATCAAACTCCACATTTACCATTTCCTCAATGCATCCGGTGGATTTATTGAGAACTCGGTAAGCATGAGAGTTTGTTGCATATCCAACAACTATGCCCTCATAAGTTCTAGGATCAAACTTAGCTAACCAGGGTTTCTTGTTTAGAATGAAACACTTACAAACTGAATACCTGAAAGTATTTGACATTAGGCTTTCTCCCGATTAGGAGTTCATATGGGGTCTTGTTATTGAGCTTGCAAAGAGAAAGCTGGTTTGAAGCATGACACGTGGTGTTGATGGCTTAGGCCCAAAGCTTGTATGGAGACTTGTACTCGTCAAGCATGGTCCTAGCCATCTCAATTAGAGTCTGATTCTTCCTCTCCGCAACACCATTTTGTTGGGGAGTATATGGCATGGCATATTGATGCTTTATCCCCTCTTCACTCAAGAATTCATCCATCATGTAGTCTTGAACTAGGTGCCATTGTCACTTCAAATTGCCTTGATCTCACAATTGTGTTGACGTTGAGCTTCTTTGGCAAAGTTGATGAAGGTTTCTTGAGTTTCATCTTTGATCTTGAGAAAGAATACCCAAGTATATCTTGTGAAGTCATCAACAATGACAAGGCAATACTTCCTCCCTCCCAAACTACCATAGGTTGGAGGCCCAAAAAGATCCAAATGGATAAGCTCAAGGGCCTCAAGGTGGTGATGACAGTCCTAACTTTATGAGCCTTTTCATGTAGCTTTCTGGCAATACAAGCACTATAAGGACGATCTTTGGCAAAAGACACATTGGTTAGTCCAAGGATGTGCTCCCCCTTTAAGAGAGCTTGTAAATTTCTCATGCCAACATGGGCTAGCCGTCGGTGCCATAGCCACCCCACGTCGGCCTTGGCCATTAGGCACGTTGCAAGATGAGTTTTCTCTTTTGAGAAATCAACCACATAAAGGTTGTCTTCAACATGCCCAACAAAGACCACTTTGAGATTACTTCTCTTAAAGAAGTTCACATGGAATTCACTGAAGTGAGAATCATAACCGGCACATGCCAATTGAATAGTTGAAAGTAAATTGTAGTGAAGGGATTGGACAAAGCATGGCATTTGAAAGTGAGGAATCATTAGAGATTATCACCTTGCCCAAACCCAGTACCTTGCCCTTACTATTGTAACCAAAAGAGATGTTTGAAGAGGCCTTGAGTGAATCAACGAACTCCACAAGCATCTCTCTTTCTCCAGTCATATGATTAGTGCATCCACTATCGATCACCCATTGTTTTCCACCAGAGATATAGTCCTACAAGAATCAAGCTTTGGTTATACGTACTGTCGGATTCAGGGCTCTATAGACCCAAGAAAGGTTCGTACTCTGGGGCATGTGCGAAGAACTCAACCTCTCTAGCCAACCAGTTCGTCGCCCCCACGGCCTAGCTCGATGAACAAGGAAGAAAATGGACACAACAATTTACCCAGGTTCGGGCCACCTTGTGGTGTAAGACCCTACTCCTGCTTTGTGGTGGATTCGCCTCACGAGGGGCTGCAGATGAACTAGTACAAGGGAGAACAACCTCACGAGGTATAATCTGGTGTGGATGTGATTTGATCATCCCTCCCCTCTCTTGGAGGTGGCTAACTTATATTTATAGTGGCCTTGGTCCTCTTACCCCAAAACGAAGGTGGGAAGGGATCCCATAATGGCCAATTTGAAGGGGGACAAGTAGTACATCTTATCTTGACGAAAGGTGGTCTTCACCTGCAAAGCTTCTGGTCGTGACGCATTAGTGGGCTCGGTGATGACATCCGTCCTGCCATCCTGGCAGTCTTGGTCTCGTTGCACGTGAATGGAAACCTTTGGCTGATTCCTCGGGACCCTGCGCCTACGCTTGCCTCCTTAGCACCAAAGAGGAAACCTGCTCCTCTGCGCCTGCTGGCTCCCGCCTGGCCTTGGTCGTCATGCCTTGCGTCAGCTCAACCTCATGAGGTGGGAATCTGCATAGAAATATCCGCTCCTCAGGAGCCAGCCAAGGGAGGCCGCTCCCTCTAGAGGTCTTGATGTCCCCGCCTCGCAAGGCTTCGCTACTCGTGAGGGTCTTGTCTTGAAGGTGTTGTATTGGGCCGTACCAGGCCGTCGATGGAGCCACGCCGTGGGCCGCAGGCAGGCAAGTCTGGGTACCCTGGTTCCCAGAACGTTGACAGTAGCCCCTGGGCCCAAGGCACGCTCGGACTTGGCTTCGAGGCGAAGCCAAAGGGTAAGGGTGAAGCGCCACATGCCCCAATTTCCTGCGGACCGAGTCGACACGTGGCGCTTAATGGGACGTGGGGGTTTCCACTTCCCCATGCCACCTCGGCAACTGCCTAGGCCGACAAAAGACTGGCGCCCGCTACCAAGCCTTCATTGCCTTTCCTTCGCCTTGCTCCAGGTCCCCTTTCCTCCTGCCGAGAGCGTCTCTAGATCTAGCGGGATTTCTCTCCCCTTTCACGTATCTTCCTCCAAGATCACGCGATGGCATCCGGAAGGGCGAAGTCGGCCGCACAGGCCGAGGCTCCTCCTCCTCTCTAGCGCCGGACCTCAGCGCGTCCTCCATCACCGAGGAGAGACACCTCACTGCCGCGCTCCCGCTAACGATGAGCAGCCACAATGAGCGGAATAAGATGGTGCTCCTGGCCGACTCCACCGACCTAAGGACCTTGGCGGAGACGTTCTATCCCTTCTTCCTCCACAACGTATTTGCGGGGCTCGTCCCGCCTTTCTCCAAGTTCTTCATCGCCGTCCTCGACCACTACCAAGTTCAGGCCCTACATCTGCAGCCCAACTCCCTCCTTCTCTTGTCCATCTGCGCCTTCTACTGCGAGGCATTCATGAGCGTGATGCCCTCCGTTGCACTCCTCCGTCACTTCTTCTACCTCCGGATGCACGACTTCGGCCAGCATTCTGGCTGCGTCTCCTTCGCCGTGGTCCACAGTTGCAACACACTCATGAGGGCCGGGAAGAAGGTGGAGAACTTCCGGTGCAAGTGGGTCTTCATGGACGTCAGGGGCCTCCACGCGCGGCTGGAATTGCCAACCGAGTTGCCAGAGAAACTAGATTGGTGGGGTCATGAGAAGCTCACCGACCCCTGGGCGGCGCCGGTCCTGAGGAAGATAACAACGGACATGGAGGCTGGGGCGCTCACAGGGGCCATGCTCGTCAAGGAGTTCCTGACACAGTGCCTGGTCCCACTCCAGGCACACTCGCGCCCCATATGGGAGTTCAAGGGCGCGGAGGACGACACCGGCTGCGCTCAGGGAGCTTGACGGGTGAGGAACTAGACAAGGCCATGCACACCCTGCTTGAGAAGGATCCAGGCAGCCTCCCGGCGGCCTACATCCCGATGTACCGTCATGCCGACGAGGCGGCGCAGGTCGCCGCCATGCCCGTTGATACGTCTCCAACGTATCTATAATTTTTTATTGTTCCATGCTATTATATTATCTGTTTTGGATGTTTAATGGGCTTTATTATACACTTTTATACTATTTTTGGGACTAACCTATTAACTGGAGGCCGAGTCCAAATTGCTGTTTTTTTTTTGCCTGTTTCAGTGTTTCGCAGAAAAGGAATATCAAACGGAATCCAAACGGAATGAAACCTTCGGGAGAGACGTTTCTGGAACAAACGCAATCTAGGAGACTTGGAGTGGACGTCAAGGAAGCAACGAGGCGGCCAAGAGGCAGGGAGGCGCGACCAAGGGGGGGGTAGGCGCGCCCCCCACCCTCGTGGGCCCCTGACCGACTTCTTTCGCCTATATATACTCATATACCCTGAAAACATCCATGAGTTCCACCACCGCAACCTTCTGTACACGTGAGATCCCATCTTGGGGCCTTTTCCGGCGCTCCGCCGAAGGGGGAATCGATCATGGAGGGCTTCTACATCAACACCATAGCCTCTCCGATGAGGTGTGAGTAGTTTACCTCAGACCTTCGGGTCCATAGTTATTAGCTAGATGGCTTTTTCTCTCTCTTTGGATCTCAATACAAAGTTCTGCTCGATCTTCTTGGAGATCTATTCGATGTAATTCTTTTTGCAGTGTGTTTGTTGAGATTCGATGAAGTATGGGTTTATGATCAAGATTATGTATGAACAATATTTGAATCTTCTCTGAATTCTTTTATGTATGATTTGTTATCTTTGCAAGTCTCTTCGAATTATCAGTTTGGTTTGGCCTACTAGATTGATCTTTCTTGCAATGGGAGAAGTGCTTAGCTTTGGGTTCAATCTTGCGGTGTCCTTTCCTAGTGACAGCAGGGGCAACAAGGCACGTATTGTATTGTTGCCATCGAGGATAAAAAGATGGGGTTTATATCATATTGCTTGAGTTTATCCATCTACATCATGTCATCTTGCCTAATGTGTTACTCTGTTCTTATGAACTTAATACTCTAGATGCATGCTAGATAGCGGTCGATGTGTGGAGTATTAGTAGTAGATGCAGAATCGTTTCGATCTACTTGTCGCGGACATGATGCCTATATACATGATCATGCCTAGATATTCTCTTAACTATGCACTTTTCTATCAATTGCTCGACAGTAATTTGTTCACCCACCATAATACTTATGCTATCTTGAGAGAAGCCACTAGTGAAACCTATGGCCCCCGGGTCTATTTTCCATCATATAAGTTTCCGATCTATTTTATTTTGCAATCTTTATTTTCCAGTCTATATCATAAAAATACCAAAAATATTTATCTTATTATCTCTATCAGATCTCACTTTTGCAAGTGGCCGTGAAGGGATTGACAACCCCTTTATCGCGTTGGTTGCAAGGTTCTTATTTGTTTTTGCAGGTACGAGGGATTTGAGTGTAGCCTCCTACCCTACTTGATTGATACCTTGGTTCTCAAAAACTGAGGGAAATACTCACGCTACTTTGCTGCATCACCCTTTCCTCTTCAAGGGTAAACCAACGCATGCTCTAACACCCTTCTTCAATGAGTTGGGGCTTGTGCTGCCTGAGGTCTCCAACTCCCCGGTGCCGATGTCTTCCGACGATGACTCCGAGGAGGAGGGGGAGGAGGACTCGAAGGCGACTGTGGACTGGCTGAGAACTCTCCCCCGTCATAGTGCGAGCTTCTCCCCGGCCTCTCTGACAATGACGACGCCGCCGAGTCCCTGGTCGAGGAATCCCTGTGCTCCACCAGGGTTGTCACGAGGTCCGGGGCCACCCCCTTGCAGAGGGTACACCGAGCGACTCCAAAGAAGGGGAGGCGACATCCCTTCCTCGAGGTGACACCTCTGCCTTGCCGTCTGTCACTGCTGCACCGAGGCCAGCCGCCGTATGCCCCGCGAATCCCCAGGGCGCGACAAAGCCCGCGCCCAGGAAGATTGGGGGGTGCCCTGGCCCCGGCTGGGAAAAGGGTTTACATCGCCGCTGATGAGTAAGTATCTTACCTTGTTTTTGTTTGCCATCCTTGACGCCGTGCCCACAATACTCCCCTCCTAGTGACCAGGATGGAGACCGTGGTGAAGAAGTGGAAGGACGGAGCCGGGACCCCGTAGGCAAAACCGTCCGCCTCGGCCGTGGTGACCCTGGCACAGAAGGAAGAGATCACCCCGCGCTCCCTCGTGATGGAGAGCATGGTGGTAGAGCCTCAGGAGACACCAGTCCAGGCGTCGGTGCCACCCGTCCCCGTGGCACCCGCGGGGGGTTCAGAGGCTTTAGAGCCCCTAGCTGCCCTTGCCGCTATGGCGACGCCAGTCCAGACGCCGGTGCCGCCTCCTCCCCAGGCCCTTGTGTTGGCGGACCGTGACCCCCTCGCCAGGCCCGGGCTCGGGAGGAAGCCTACACCGCGTTGGATTAGCTCCGGAACGATCTCCAGGACGCCGACAGGTGCATGGTGATGGGATGCATGGGGCTGATCTCGGGGTGGCTCCATGCCGATGCGTCTGTTAGGACGGCCTGGAGCCGGGCCGAGGCTGCCGCCATAGAGAGCAGGAAGGAGGCTGACGAGGCCATGACAGCTTGTGATGCGGCGCTAGTTGATGCGACGTCCGCCAAGGAGTGCTGCAGCAAGGCGGAGGCAAAGCTGAAGACTCCCACGAGGGGCGGGCCGCCCGCAGCCAACGGATCCAGCAACAAGAGGAGGAGCTCAAGGCCCGCGAAAGTGACACTTGCTGTCCGCGACGCCAAGCTAGCCCAGGCCACCAAGGACCAAGCTGCGGAGCGGGACCGCCTGGGCAAGCTGAAGGAGGAGGTGGACAGGGCCTAGGGTCCCATACCAAACTCGTCTCTGAGGTGGCAGCCCGATTGGAGACCAGGGCGAATGCCCTCGCCGCTGGGGAGAAGGCAGCAGCCGTGGGACACGAAGCCTTCATCTCCTTCGAGCTGAGGTCCCACAAGGCGCTACACTCCCTCTACGGAGAAGGGTACAAGAATCCGCTGGCGACTCCGGAGGATGGCCTTCCTGGGCTTCTCCCCAAGCTTGTCGAGGCGCTTGAAGGCGTCGCCGCCAGAGTGGACTCCATGGTGGAGGGGGAGTGTCACACACTTTTCACTACGATTGCGACGCGCGTCTTCAGCCATCTCCATCTGCGGGAGCCAGGCTTCAACCTCAGCACCCTAATCGTGCCGGTGGCTTCTGAGTCCCGCCATGATATTGCCGAGGCCGTGAAGAAGAAGGTGGAATCCCTACTGGAGAAATTCCTCTGCGTACCCGACCCAGTGGCTGCGGCAACCGGAACTGGCGGCGAAGATGGTGGCATCATCGTCGACGACGGGCTCCCCAGGGTGGGCGACATCAGCAACCTAGGCGACGGCGGCGCTTCCTCCTAGTTCGATCCTACAACATCCATCGTGCCTCGCGGAGGCGTGAGAACTTCTGATTAAATTTGTGGAACATTATGTCTTGTAATAATCGTTGGGACTTTGCAATTTCCTTTCTGTGCTCGATTTCCTTCTTGTTTGCCTTCGCGTTCTACGTCGGCAGGGCCCGGCCCCGCACATACCTCAGCTGCCGTTGGGGCGTCTGGATCACCAGGACGAGGACAAGGGGTGAGGGGCTATGTGACCAGTGAGGCCCCTGAGTCGCGATGCTCAGGGGTCCCCCTTGACGTACGGACAACCCTCATGAAGGAAACGTTAGCAACGTCTGAGTTAATCCGGAGTCCCCATACCTTTCCTCGCTAGCTTTGCCTGGGAGGGTCATGAGAAAACCAGGTGCGAGAGACCTGGTGAGGTGGCGTGCTCCAGGCATGACCTGGGCGCAACCCCCGTAACCAGCCCCCTCGCGCGGCCCTCCCGTAGGGAAAGTGGCGTGGTGAAGCCGGACAATGAGCCTAGCGGCCCTCCTAAGGTTACTGCAGACGCTAGGGTGCCCTCAGTTGTTTATTCACTAGCGCGGAGCATGGTGCTTCCACTTTAGCGTGGGCATAGCCGCTCCTCAATAGTGTCCTTCGCCAGCATGGTGCATTGGGCTTCCACTGGTGCGTGGGCATAGTCGCTCCTCGACAGTGTCGTCCACCAGCACGGAGCATGGGGCTTCCACTAGTGCGTGGGTGGGAGCTCCCTCAGGGGGGCTCTCCGGGGCGTGTACAGCCCCGTCCGTATGCGTGGCTAGCACAGTAGGACTGGAGGAGGTGTATATGGGCACCCATGAGCGAGCGTGGAACTCACGAGGCCCTACCTCAAGGCGGGTTGCGCCTAAATTTTTAGCACGGGGCGCTTGTAAGAGACCTGCGAGATGTGTGAGGTAGCATGCGCCGAGTGAATCTCCGGAGGACATCGCATGAGAAGGCCAAGCAACAATGACCCCGGGAGGTGACGTCAACGGGGCCAGCCCGCCACACAGAGCTTAGTCGTTGGATTTCTCGACGCTGCAGGGACGAACCCGAGCACAGACGCTGTGCCCAGTCTTCTCATGCAATAATCCTAAAGAAAGACAACCGCCGCACGGCTCCCGCGGCGGTGAGGCACCGAGTTGCACGCCCTAACTTATCCACCTGCTATTAGCTCATGCAAGAACAAGGCACCAAGGACCACAGGAGGTGACGTGCATGGGAGCTGGCCCGCGAGACAGAGCTCGACCACTTGGGTTTAGCGACGCTGCAGGGACGGACCCGAGCACAGATGCCATGCCAGTCCTTAATCATGAGGCAGTCATGGGCAGGCTCATGAGGGCGCACAACGTTCATGGTGATGAAGCACCGGGCATGCGGGTTGTAATATCTTAGGAAATTCATAAGAGGTGAAACCAGTTCTGATACATGCGCAAAATGATACTGGCTGCAGGGGCTGGCTCTAGCAGCTTGAGGATGATGCGACACGGGGGGCACCCTCAACTGAACAACCAAAAAGTCACCTGGCACCGTCATTGAAGAAGTGTTGGGGTAGCTGAAGATGCGCTCCGCAGAGGTCATTCCTCACGAGTCGTCTGGCTCCTGAGTCTTGGGGGGCTCCGGAGGTTCCGGAACCTCCTCCGTCAAGATTGCCTAGCGCCTGGCCTCATGAGCCGACATTACACCCAGCATGTAGCGCTGGTGCGTGGCAGCCATGTTCAGCAGGCCGAACGACATGCGGACATAGCTGCGGGGGCAGCCCCCACTCCGTCCGACGCGAGAAGGCCAGAAGAGCTCCTCAGAAGCAGCCATGTTGAGGCCTTGGATGTTGACGCAGACGCACAGCTCGCCACCCATGCCAGGGGCGGCAGCTGCACTGAGTGGTGTGGGGCGGCGCTCGCTGCACATGGCTCGCGCCTCCTGAAGCTCTTCGGTTGCCTTGGTGACGAACTCCTGAGCGCATGGTGCCTCGCGCCCTGCACCTTGCTCACGGAAGCGTGCGTTGAAGCACGTCTCCACATGGTGCCCGAACGCCTCCCTCGTGATGTTGGTCAGGTCAGAGGCCCTCCAGACAAGAGCCCCCGAGCCCGTCCTGAGAGGGGCACCGAGCGTGCCTTCCTATGCGAGAGGGAAATGCGCCCCAGCAGTGGGCGCGAGGCCTGAGTCACGATCGTCGGATGCCCCAGCCTCCTAAGGGCCCTGATAACCACAAGTATAGGGGATCACAACAGTTTTCGAGGGTAGAGTATTCAACCCGAATTTATTGATTCGACACAAGGGGAGAAAAAGAATATTTGCAAGTATTGGAAGATGAGTTGTCAATTCAACCACACCTGGAGATTAATTATCTACAACAAAGTGATCAGTAGCAAAGTAGTACGATAGTTTTCATAATAGTAGCAACATCAATAGTAACGGTAACAGTGGTAGCAATGCTTTTGTAGCAAATGCAACAGTAACAATAGCAGTAGGAACTTAGCAACAACAATATGAGAGAAATTCGTAGGAATTGGATCGTGAATTCGTTGGATGATATTCATCATATAACAGTCATAACCTAGGGCGATACGGCACTAGCTCTAGTTCATAAATATAATGTAGGCATGTATTCCGTAAATAGTCATACATGCTTATGGAAAGAACTTGCATGCCATCTTTTGTCCTACCCTCCCGTGGCAGCGGGGTCCTTTTGGAAACTAAGGGATATTAAGGCCTCCTTTTAATCGATAACCGGAACAAAGCATTAACACATAGTGAATACACGAACTCCTCAAACTACAGTCATCACCGGGAAGTGTCCCAACTTCTGTCACTCCGGGGTTGCCGAATCATAACACATAGTAGGTGACAATAACTTGCAAGATTGGATCTAGAACATAGATATAATGGTGACAACAGAAATGGTTTAGATCTGAAATCATGACACCCGGGCCCAAAGTGACAAGTATTAAGCATGGCAAAGTCATAGAAATATAAATATCAGAACATAATGGATACTAGAGATCAAACCCTAACAAAACTAACTCAATTACATGGTGAATCTCATCCAACTCCTCACTGACCAGCGAGCCTACGAAGGAATTACTCACTCCCGGTGGGGAGCATCATGGAATTGGCGATGTAGAAGGGTTGGTGATGACGAAGATCGAAGATCCCCCTCTCTGGAGCCCCAAACGGACTCCAGATCTGGCCTCCCGGTGAAGAATAGGGTGGCAGCGGCTCCATCTCGTGAAACACGATAATTCTTTCTCCCCTTTTTTTCCTGTGAATATGTGAATTTATAGCGTTGGAATCAGGGTCTGCAGGGCCACCAGGTGGGGACAACCCACTTGGGCGTGCCTGGAGGGGGGCGCGCCCTGGTGGGTTGTGCCCACCCAGGTGCCCCCCTCCTATGGTTCTTGGCTCCAGAAATTATCTTTATTTGTATAAAAATTCCTCGCAAAGTTTCGTTCCAATCCGAGAACTTTTATTTCTGCACAAAAACAACAACATGGCAATTCTGCTGAAAATAGCGTCAGTTCGGGTTAGTTCCATTCATATCATGCAAATTAGAGTCCAAAACAAGAATAAAAATGTTAGGAAAAGTAGATATGACAGAGACGTATCAACTCCCCCAAGCTTAAACCTTTGCTTGTCCTCAAGCAATTCAGTTGATAAACTGAAAGTGAAAAAGAAAAACTTTTATGAACTCTTTTGCTCTTGTTTACATAAATAAGCTTAAGTAGCACCCAGGTTTTCAGCAAAGATTATAACTAACCATGTTGACAATAACTCTTAAAAATTATATTAACTCATATCAATGGCATAATCAACTAGCGAGCAATAATAAGATATCTCAAATAACAACACTTTGTCAAAACAACCATGACATAATATGACAATAGTGGTATCTCGCTAGCCCTTTCTGAGACTGCAAAGCATAAATGCAGAGCACCTCCAAAGTTCAAGTAGCGACTAAACATTGTAATTCATGGTAGTAAAGATCCAGTCATGATGCACCCAACATTAGCTACACACAATGCATGAGGATGACAATAGTGCTCCCAGGATCTAGCGCTTATTTGAGAAGGTGATGACACAACATAAAAATAAATAGATAGTCCCTTCGCAGACGGAAGCAGTGATTTGCAGAGGTGCCAGAGCTCCAGTTTTTAAAACAGAGTTAAATAAATTTCTGAGAAATGCACCCTTCTTGTTTACTTCGCGACCATTAGTTATCTATATCTTCCATGCTAAACACATTAGTGGCGGTTCCCAAGCGATAAAAGTAAAGGTTTACTCCTCCTCCACCAACAATCACACTCCGCGGTTGGTCCGAAACAACGGGCACCGTCCATACCAGCAATAGTTTTGGAGGAGTTTTGTTTAATTGTTTGCAATTTGAATTCGGGACTGGGAATCCCTATTACCGCCCCTCTCGTGCAAGGACGAGTGAATAAACACTCATCATGAGAATAACCCTCTTAGCATGGAAGATATGACTACCTCCTGTCACTCTATGAACAATCTATGCACATAGAAAGGATATTTATTTGAAGTTTTTAGAGGTGGCACATGCAAATTTACTTAGGACGGCAGGGTAATACCGCATATAGGTAGGTATGGTGGACTCACCTAGAATAACTTGAGTTTTAGGATTTTGATGCACAAGCAGAATTCCCGCTTAGTACAGGCGAAGGCTAGCACATAGGTTGAGAAGTGGCAAGCTAGAGAGCGAAAGCGGTGATGAACATGCATTATGCATAAGTAACATTGGATACTAGCATGAGTAGGATATGAACACCATGAATATAAATATCATAGATGCTAGGTTGGTTTTGATTCAACTACATGCATGAACATGTGCCAAGTCAAGCCACTTGAACATTCAGAGGAGGATACCATATCATCATACTACATCACAATCATTTTAACGCAATGTTGACATCCAAGACAAATCATTATCCACTCCTAGCTACTTAAGCATGGCATGAGAAACTATAATCTCTAATGGTCATTGCAAATATGTTTGATCATAATAAGCTGAATAATGGATAATAGGTTAAACATATTTACAAAAACAGAACAAGTTGAGTTCATACCCGTTTCTCTCTACCACAGTCAGTTCATCAAATATCGTCATAATTGCCTTTCACTTGCATGACCGAATGGTATGAAAATAATAATAGTGCAAGACTGCCGTGGACTAAGCTGGAATCTGCAAACATTTTATTCAAAAGGAGAAGACAAAGTAATATGGACTCTTTGTTAGATCAACAATAATGCATACTCAACATTTTCATTGTGGTCTTCTCCTCAGTATGACTCAATAAAAAGAAAAGAAATTCAAATAAACACACTGAAATATTTTTGGAGTTTTTGGTTTTTCTGGAAGAAAGCAAATTAAAGAAAGAAAAACAAAAACAATAAAAACTATTTACATGGGAGAGCTCCCAACAAGCAAAAGAAGAACAAGGAAATCTTTTGGGGTTTTCTTTTTAATATTACAACTAACTACACTAGAAAAAAATAATAAAAAAGGAGCAGGAAATATTTTTGTATTTTCTCAAAGTTTTTCAAACACATAATATGAAGGCGAGAAAATAAATCTAACATGCATAATACAATGGAAAGTATGAACACCGACAAATGGAATGAAATGTGTGAGCATGAATATAATGTCGGTGGAAGTACGTACTCCCCAAGCTTAGGCTTTTGGCCCAACTTGGTAATCACCGTCACTAGCCTGCATACTGGTCGGAGTGATAGCTCACGGAGGCTCTAGGTGCAGACGCCTCAGCCCGTCGTGCAGCCACAACCGCTGCGTTATGTGCTCGGGCCTCTCTCTCAATAACATAATATCTTCCCTTGCTGTGAACATCAAAGAGAATAGGCGCAGTCAAAAAGGTATCCACATCGAACCTTTTATTAAACAACAGGTTATAAGTAAAATTATGGGCTTCACCGAGGGATTCCTGGATTAAGGGGTCATCGGACAGCCGGACTATATACATGGGCCGGACTGTTGGGCTATGAAGATACAAGATAGAAGACTTCTTCCCATCTCCGGATGGGACTCTCCTTGGCGTGGAAGGCAAGCTTGGCGATTCGGATATGTAGATTCCTTTCTCTGTAACCGACTTTGTACAACCCTAGCCCCCTCCGGTGTCTATATAAACCGGAGGGTTTAGTCCATAGGACACAATCATAATCATACAGGCAGGACTTCTAGGGTTGTAACGCCCCGGATTCGATGCGCCAGGTGTCTTCCAGTTATTCGCCGTTGTTGCCATGTCATTTGCTTGCGTGTTGCATTTTATCATGTCATCATGTGCACTTCATTTTGCATACGTGTTCGTCTCATGCATCCGAGCATTTTCCCCGTTGTTCGTTTTGCAATCTGGCACTCCTATGTCCTCCGGCGTTCTCCTTTTGTCTCTTGTTGTGTGTGGGTGTTAAACTTTCTCGGAATGGCCCGAGGTTTGCAAAGCGGCCTTGGAATACCACCGGTAGACCGCCTGTCAAGTTTCGTGCCATTTGGAGGTCATTTGGTACTCCAACGGTTAGCCGGGTAACCGTAAAGCCCTCTTTGAGTTGCAGCCCAACACCCCTTCCAAAGTGTCCCAAAGCCCAGCAAACTCCCCTCCATGCTCTCGGTCGTTCGATCACGATCGCGTGGCCGAAAACCGCACCTCATTTGGACTCTCCTAGCTCCCTCTACCTATAAATATGTGTGCCTCCCCCGAAATCCCGGTCTAACCCTAGTGTCTTCCTCCTCGCGCCGCCGGACACGTCCGTCCGCGCCGGACGTGTCCGCCGGACACATCACTCCGGCCAATAGCGGGCCGCCACCTCAGCCTCCGCCGCCCCGCGCCCAATCCCCCGCCGCCACGTGGCGCCCCGGCCTCCCGCGCCGCCGCCAGCCCGCCGGGGCCCGAGGCCGGCCCGCCCCGGGCCGCATCTGGGCCGCGCCCCAGGCGCCTCGAGCGCAGGCCCCGCGCCGCCGCCCCGCCGGCGTGCACCGCTGCCGCGCGCCGCCGGTGCCCTCCGCCGTCGGGCCCGCGCGCCGCCGCCTCGCCCTGGTCCTCTGCCGGATCTCCGCCCCGGCTCCGCCGCCGGCGAGCGCCGCCCGCCTCGCCCTCGCCGCCTCGTCCTCTGCCCCACCGCCCTCGCCGGCAACTGCCGCCGGCCATGGCCTTCCGCCACCCGGCCGCGCTGCCCCGCCTCCGCCGCGCCGGATCCGGCCGGGCCAGCCCCTCTCCGTCCATCCCCGGCCTCTCCCCGACCTCTCCGGTGAGCCCCCCCGCGCTCTGGTGATCCTCGATCCGCGCGCTCGCCCAATCCAGATCCAGTTTGAGGTTGACCTCGTTGTGCCTAAGTCCCTAAATTTTGTCATCATCATGCCATGTTTGTTGCATCGTATCTCTGCATCCGTAGCTCTGTTTTGCGCGTGTAATATGTCAAATTGTTCGTCTCGAAGAGTACTTCATTTCATTCCATTGCATCATTTTCATTTGAGCTCATCTTGATGCCCGAAATGCTGTTGGAAAAGTGCATGTTGATGTTAATCTGCTGAAACTGTTATAACTTGCTCGTTTGTCATTTTTGCCATGATTGATGTGTGCATCCTATGAGGTTGATGTCTACATGTATGTTGATCTATGCCATGCCATCTTTCCAGTTGTGCCAATCATGTATTTTTGTGAGTTGTGTGCTGAGTGTATCAAGCTTGCTAAGTAGGGTAGTTGCTGTTGCTGTTTTCCTGACAGATTCTGTTATATTTTGTTGCTATATTAACATGCTTCTACTAGTCATTTCGTGCATAATCTGGAGATGTCCTATAAACATGTTTTGATCTACATGTCATGCTCTATCCATTCATGTCTTTGGTTGCAATTATAGCCTGCTGGAACATGTTGTTATCTTGCTCCAAAGTTGCTTGATATTGTTGCTGTCAGCCTGTTAACATTAAGTTCACTTGTTCCCATGTGTTTTTCTAGTGATCCATGCATCCTATGAACTTGTTCTTGCCATGCTTAGCTTCACAAATATGCCTTCTTACTGTTGGTTGCCTTGACATGCCATGTAATGCTCTGTGGTGAGTGGTTCAAGCTCACCAACATGCCTACTTATTGTTGTTCCTGTCATGTATGAATCTGTAATATAACTTGCCATGTTTACATGGGTGCCATCATATTTTCTGTGCCTTTTTGGCTCATGTTCAGTAAGGGTCTTTTGATCTATGATATTAGTAGATTCATGCCATGCCTTTGTTTGTGATGATATGTTCCTGTAACATGTTGTTTGATAGCTCTAAACATTGCAACCTGATATTATTTCCTGATAAGTCTGAAACTGTTATTATTTGCAATCTTTCCATGTGTTTTTGAGCATGTTCTAGTTGTTTCTGTAGATAGCTCAGTGTTCATGTTTTATTATGCTTTACCTATACTTCATGCCCATGCCTTTTATTATTATGTTGGGGTGCTGTAGCATATTGTTTTGATGCTTGTAAGATGCCTAGTTGCTGTTTTGGACAGATTGTTGGTATGACTTGTATAGAGTGTATGTGTTGAACCGTTGCTCCGTTTTGAGTGTGCTCTATATGAAACTTGTTTGATTTTGCATGTAGTTTCATATTATCATGTTGCATCCTTGTTTTGGTGTGTTTGCTTGATGTTTGTATGCATTTTGCATCAATGCCATGTTTAACTTGTTTTGCTCATATCTTCTAGACCGTAGCTCCAAATCTAATGAACTTTATATGTAACTTGACTAGATTTTCGTGTAGATCATCTTGGTGCATCTTAACTTTCTGTTTAACAACTTGAACGTAAGGTTTATTCAGTTCTGGACCAATTTCGAAATTTGCATATGAGGACTTACCGGAATTGTTATATGTTGTTCCCGGCCTCATTTAAACTTGCCTTGATGTGTTGTTCTTGTTTGCATCATCTCTTGCCATGAGTAGCTTCATCTAGCTTTGTCATGCATCATGATTGTTGTGCATCATGCCTTATTCAAGTGTGGTGTGTTTACCTATGTTGTGTGCTTCTTCTTGTTAGTTCCTGTTTCGTTGCGATCGTGAGGATTCGTTCGTCTACGGTTGGTTCGGCTTCATCCGTTCGTCTTCTTCATGGACTCGTTCTTCTTCCTTGCGGGATTTCAGGCAAGATGACCGCTACCCTGGATCTCACTACTATCATTGCTATGCTAGTTGCTTCGTTCTACCGCTATGCTGCGCTACCTATTACCTGTTTATCAAGCCATCCTATATTGCCATGAACCTCTAACCTTTGACACCTTTCCTATGCAAACCGTTGTTTGGCTATGTTACCGCTTTTGCTCAGCCCCTCTTATAGCGTTGCTAGTTGCAGGTGAAGTTGAAGATTTCTCCATGGTGGACAGGGTTATGTTGGGATATCACAATATCTCTCTTATATTATTAATGCATCTATATACTTGGTAAAGGATGGAAGGCTCAGCCTTATGCTTGGTGTTTTGTTCCACTCTTGCCGCCCTAGTTTCCGTCATACCGGTGTTATGTTCCCGGATTTTGCGTTCCTAACGCGGTCGGGTGATTTATGGGACCCCCCTGACAGTTCGCTTTGAATAAAACTTGTCCAGCAAGGCCCAACCTTGGTTTTACCATTTGCCTCACCACCACCTACTTTTCCCTTGGGAGTAATTAACCCAAGGGTCATCTTTATTATAGCCCCCCCCCAGGCCAGTGCTTGTCTAAGTGTTGGTTCGAACCGAGCAACCTGCGGGGCCATCTCGGGGAAACTCGAAGTCTGGTTTTACTCGTAGCTTGACTTATCCGGTGTTGCCCTGAGAACGAGATATGTGCAGCTCCTATCAGGATTGTCGGCGCATCGGGCGGCTTTGCTGGTCTTGTTTTACCATTGTCGAAATGTCTTGTAAACCGGGATTCCGAGACTGATCGGGTCTTCCTGGGAGAAGCTCTATTCCTTCGTTGATCGCGAGAGCTTGTCATGGGCTAAGTTGGGACACCCCTGCAGGGTTTAAACTTTCGAGAGCCGTGCCCGCGGTTATGTGGCAGATGGGAATTTGTTAATGTCCGGTTGTAGATAACTTGACACCTGATCCGAATTAAAACGCATCAACCGCGTGTGCAGCCATGATGGTCTCTTCTCGGCGGAGTCCGGGAAGTGAACACGGTTTCTGGGTTATGTTTGACGTAAGTAGGTGTTCAGGATCACCTCTTGATCATGACTAGTTGATGACCGTTCTGCTTGTTTCTCTTCTCGCTCTCATTTGCGTATGTTAGCCACCATATCATGCTTAGTCGCCACTGCAACCTCACCACTTTACCCCTTCCTTTCCCATTAAGCTTTGCTAGTCTTGATACCCATGGTAATGGGATTGCTGAGTCCTCGTGGCTCACAGATTACTACAACAACAGTTGCAGGTACAGGTTTATGCGATGATCATGACGCGAGAGTGATGCTTGCTTGCGTTGAGTTCTTCTTCTGCTTCTTCTTCGATCAGGGGATAGGTTCCAGGTCGGCAGCCTGGGCTAGCAGGGTGGATATTGTTTGAGTTTCTGTTTATGTATCATCCGTAGTTGGATGTTGTTCTTGTATGTTGTATTGTTGTATTCATGTGACCTTGTATGTTTTGTATGTATCCCCATCTATTATGTAATGTTGATGTAATGATGTCCACCTTGCAAAAGTGTTTCAATATGCGGGTCTATCCTTGGTGGGACCTTCGAGTTCCTTTTGGATAGGGTCGCATATTGGGCGTGACAAGGGTTTAGCCATATCAATCTCGAGGTAGATCAACCCTTGTAATACTCATATTCATCAAGATCAATCACACAGAAAGTAGGGTATTACCTCCATAGAGAGGGCCATTATACGTCTCCAACGTATCTATATTTGATTGTTCCATGCTATTATATTATCTGTTTTGGATGTTTAATGGGCTTTATTATACACTTCTATATTATTTTTGGGACTAACCTATTAACTGGAGGCCCAGTCCAAATTGTTGTTTCTTCGCCAATTTCAGTGTTTCGCAGAAAAGGAATATCAAACGGAGTCCAAATGGAATGAAACCTTCAGGAGAGTGATTTTTGGAACAAACGTGATCTAGAGGACTTGGAGTGGACGTCAAGAAAGAAGCGAGGAGGCCATGAGACACGGAGGCGCGCCTGCCCCCCTGGGCGCGCCCCCCACCCTCGTGGGCCCCTCGCAGCTCCACCGACCTACTTCCTCCTCCCATATATACCCATATACTCCAAAAACATCCAGAAGCACAATAGATCGGGAGTTCCGCCACCGCAAGCCTCTGTAGCCACCAAAAACCAATCGGGACCCTGTTCCGGCACCCTGCCCGAGGGGGGATCCCTCACCGGTGGTCATCTTCAACATCCCGGTGCTCTCCATGATGAGGAGGGAGTAGTTCACCCTTGGGGCTGAGGGTATGTACCAATAGCTATGTGTTTGATCTCTCTCTCTCTCTCTCTCTCGTGTTCTTGATTTGGCACGATCTTGATGTACCGCGAGCTTTGCTATTATAGTTGGATCTTATGATGTTTCTCCCCCTCTACTCTCTTGTAATGGATTGAGTTTTCCCTTTGAAGTTATCTTATCGGATCGAGTCTTTAAGGATTTGAGAACACTTGATGTATGTCTTGCATGTGCTTACCTGTGGTGACAATGGGATATCACGTGATCTACTTGATGTATGTTTTGGTGATCAACTTGCGGGTTCAGTGACCTTGTGAACTTATGCATAGGGGTTGGCACACGTTTTCATCTTGACTCACCGGTAGAAACTTTGGGGCACTCTTTGAAGTACTTTGTGTTGGTTGAATAGATGAATCTGAGACTGTGTGATGCATATCGTATAATCATACCCACGGATACTTGAGGTGACATTGGAGTATCTAGGTGACATTAGGGTTTTGGTTCATTTGTGTCTTAAGGTGTTATTCTAGTACGAACTCTATGATAGATCAAACGGAAAGAATAGCTTCGTGTTATTTTACTACGGACTCTTGGATAGATCGATCAGAAAGGATAACTCTGAGGTGGTTTCGTACCCTACAATAATCTCTTCGTTTGTTCTCCTCTATTAGTGACTTTGGAGTGACTCTTTATTGCATGTTGAGGGATAGTTATATGATCCAATTATGTTATTATTGTTGAGAGAACTTGCACTAGTGAAAGTATGAACCCTAGGCCTTGTTTCGAAGCATTGCAATACCGTTTGTGCTCACTTTTATTATTAGTTACCTTGCTGTTTTTATATTTTCAGATTACAAATACCCATATCTACCATCCATATTGCACTTGTATCACCATCTCTTCGCCAAACTAGTGCACCTATACAATTTACCATTGTACTGGTTGTGTTGGGGACACAAGAGACTCTTTGTTATTTGGTTGCAGGGTTGTTAGAGAGAGACCATCTTCATCCTACGCCTCCCACAGATTGATAAACCTTAGGTCATCCACTTGAGGGAAATTTGCTACTGTCCTACAAACCTCTTCACTTGGAGGCCCAACAACGTCTACAAGGAGAAGGTTGCGTAGTAGACATCAAACTGTTTTCTGGCGCCGTTGCCGGGGAGGTGAGTGCTTGAAGGTATATCTTTAGATCTTGCAATCAAATTTTTAGTTTCTTGTTTTATCACTAGTTTAGTTTATAAAATAAAACTATAAAAAATGGAATTGAGTTTGCCTCATACGCTTCATCTTTTTAATATCTTTCATGAGAATGATGGAAAGGAAAATTGTGCTCAAGTGCTAGAAGAAGAAGTATATAAAATGTTTGGCACTAAATCTTTGAATGACGAGCATGATTGCAGTGTTGTTAGTATGAACTCTTTGAATATCCATAGTACTAATGATGATTGCACTAGTCATGATGAAAATGTCTCTTATAAGCATGTCAACTTTTGTGGAGTGCATAGAGTTTGCAAGTACACATCAAATAGGGAACATAGATTTTTGCAAGAGGCATAAGTATTTAGAAACTAAATGGTTGCAAGTAAGGCTAGATGTTTGTGCTGAAAATTTGAAATTTCTTCGCCATCCTTGTGAACTTTGCAATGAACGTGATCATTTAAATCCGCACGGCAAACTGTTCCATGATCGTATCATGTCCAAAAATTGTGATGACTTGATTTCCCTTGCACATCATAATGAACTTAATTTGCTTTTGGGTTATGAAGAAATAAAACGTATAACTAAATATATGCCAGAATTTGTCCTTGATAAAGTTCTTGATTTTTATCTAGAAGAAATTTTTATTTATTGTGCGGTGAATTGCATTGAAAATCTTTATATTGCCAATTACATAAAGAAAAGAAAGTAAATAGAAGATGAAGAGAATACTAATGAAAGGGAAGAGACTTCCCAATATCCTCCTATTATTTCTTATGATGAATCAGGTAACGAGGATTTCTATTCAACCAATCTCATTAATAAGGAGCTCAAAAAATAGGGTTGAACCCAGACATGATGTGAATAAGAAAAAGAAAAGACGGAGAAGCAAGGGTAAAAAGGTACCCCTCCCAAATGATGTTGCTCCTATTACTCATTGTGATGATGATAATTGCTATACTATTGGTGCTATCCATACTATTAATGATGAGAGTGATTATGCTTATGATATGAAAAGGCCCAAGCTTGGGGATGCTATGTTTGATGAGAATGACATGTTTGAGAATATATTTGTTGTAATTAATGTTTGTCCCAAGCTTGGGATGCTATGTTTAATGAAGATGATATTTTTAGCCTCCCAAGTTTTGATGAGCAAATTTATTATGATGATAGCATGCCTCCTATTTATGATGATTATTGTGATGACACTTATGCTATAAAAAGTAGTGATGATTATATTTATAAAACTTGTCATGATTATGATTACCCTTTTTCTGAACATTACTCTTTTAATGTAGAAACAATTTATAGTATTCGAGTCTCTTATGGTACTCCCACTATTCCGAATGAGAAGAAATTTGCTTATGTGGAGAGTAATAAAATTTATATGCTTGGGGATCATGAAAGTAATGCTTTATGTGATGGTTATATTGTTGAATTCATTCATGATGCTACTAAAAATTATTATGAAGGAGGAATATATGCTTGTAGGAATTGCAATAATATCAAGTTTCCTCTCTATGTGCTTAAAGTTTTGAACTTATGTTTGTTTTGCCTTCCTATGCTAGTTGATTATTGTTCCTATAAGTTGTTTGATCACAAAATCCCTATGCATAGGAAGTGGGTTAGACTTAAATGTGCTAGTCATATTCTTCATGATGCTCTCTTTATGTTTCAATTCTTATCTTTTATGTGAGTATCATTGAAATCATCATGCCTAGCTAGGGGCATTAAACGTTAGCGCTTGTTGGGAGGCAACCCAATTTTACTTTTGTTCTTTGCTTTTTGCTCCTGTTTAGTAATAAATAATTCATCTAGCCTCTGGTTAGATGTGGTTTTATGTTTTAATTAGTGTTTGTGCCAAGTAGAACCTTTGGGAAGACTTGCGTCAAGTCTTTGCGATCTTGCTATAAAAAACAGAAACTTTTGCGCTCACGAGATTAGCTGCCATTTTTTTCCTGGAGAGCGCATTTAGGTTGATTCTTTTTGCAGATGATTAATAGACAAATTCCTCACGTCCACCAATTTATTTCATATTTTTTGGAGTTACAGAAGTATTCGAATTATACAGATTACAACAGGCTGTTCTGTTTTTGACAGATTCTGATTTCATTGTGTTGTTTGCTTATTTTGATGAATCTACGAGTAATATCGGAGGGTATGAACCATAGAGAAGTTAGAATACAGTAGATATTACAACATATGAATTTAGAATGAGTTCACTATAGTACCTAAGTGGTGGTTTTATTTTCTTATACTAACGGAGCTTATGAGTTTTCTGTTTAGTTTTGTGTTGTGAAGGTTTCAAGTTTTGGGTAAAGATTCGATGGACTATGGAATAAGGAGTGGCAAGAGCCTAAACTGGGGGATGCCCAAGGCACCCCAAGGTAATATTCAAGGACAACCAAGAGCCTAAGCTTGGGGATGCCCCGGATTGTTGGGTTCTACGGTAGGGTGCGTCGACTGCAAATTAAAATTTTCCTACGCGCAGAACAATAGGAACATGCTATGGGAGATGGATCACAGATTGTTACCACTAGACGTGCAGTGCCGTGCAGTGGAAGTAGAGTTGAGTCAGCGTTTCCACGTGGATCGTCTCCTCCTCGTCCTATCTCCCTTGAACAGCCGATCGTCCGATCCCACGTACAAGTTTGCCGGAGCGGCGGAAGTGCACCGCCTCTAACGGTATCCACGCGTGCAGGAGGAACACCGTGCGGAGGACTGCTAGGTGCGATCACACAGTCGGCGGTGAGTGGAGGTGGCTATTGGCAACACATGCAAACCCTAGTCACAGCGCCGAAATGATCAATCGCATGAGTGTGCCACACCTCCACTTTATATAGGCATCTGTCGCGGGCTCAACACTTGGGCCTCACACGGACCCTAAAGCCCAAAGTCTACTCGATCGCGTTCCAAGTCCAGCTCGGATCACATCCGACCAGTGTCTTCCGAACCGACCTTGTAGGTTCCTTCCCTTAAGCGCGCGACCCATTAGGTTCAAGTCGGCTTGGTCGCAGTTCGGATTACCTCCGAACTGCACGGTTGGTAGCGGCCTCTAGCAAGGCATGCCGAACACCAAGCAGACCATGAAGCTGGTTAGGCGAACCTGTACATCATACTTCTGTTCCCTTTGCCACACAATAAATGTTGTCAGGCTCAAGGCGAGTCTGTCATCCTTGTGGTAGCCCGACCTCTTTCTCGTTCAAGTGATGCCGACCACTATCCGGATTATCTCATAATCCTTGTCGCATGGCCATGCTTCTCTTGGTCGGATCACACGAGGGGCCCAGAGTATATCTCTCCTGATCGGAGGGGCAAATCCCATCTTGCTCGACCACGTCTCGCAGCATGGGTTTGGACAAGCCCGAAACCTACCTTTTTAACTACCCAGTCTAGGAGTAGCGGTTGGTCGGCCCAAAGCAGGTCTGTCACCATCCCGAGTACATGCGTCAGCTCAGGTCTTAGGACATAGAACGTATGTTGTACTAGAGACTCACAGATGACATATCGCTGCGTCTCATAGTTGGGTCTGTCCGACTCGGACCTTATCTTGACTCGAATCCGACTATGTCGAATCCGACCAGATCCTTCCGAGTCCATATTATCCGGTTAGCATCCAATGCTTCATGGCTAGTGAGACCAAGCCATCGACCGTGTCATATGCTAGTCTAGTCGGCTGCGCGTCCACATAGCCCTTTCGACTAGGGACCTTTTAGGACAGTCATCATACAATGCATAGTCCCACAAACAAGTCACGTACTTGCTTATACACATCATTGATAATGTCCAAGGACTATCTTTATTCATAAACACATAAGAAATATCATCATACATGATTGCCTCTAGGGCATATCTCCAACAGTCTCCCACTTTCACTAGAGTCAATCAAATAGACATCGAATGCCCATAGCTCTAACGTGCCCCTCATGCTTGGGTTGTGGAAGCGGCTTAGTCAACGGATCTGCAACATTTGCATCTGTGTGAATCTTGCACAACTCTACATCACCATTCTTTACGATCTTTCGTATCAGGTGATATTTCCGATCTATGTGTCTGACCTTGTGGTGATTCCTCGGCTCCTTGGCTTGTGCGATGGCACCAGAATTATCACAATAAAGGTCCAACGGTTCCACCGAGGCTGGGAAAATACCAAGATCATCCAGAAAATGCCGGATCCAAACACCTTCCTTTGCAGCTTCACAAGCCGCAATGTATTCAGCTTCTGTGGTAGAATCGGCCACCGTATCCTGCTTGGAACTCATCCAGTGCACTGCTCCTCTGTTCAGGACGCACACGAATCCGGACTATGATCGGCAATCATCTCTGTCAGTTTGGAAACTAGCATCGACGTAACCCCTTACGACGAGCTCTTCCTCACCTCCATAAACTAGGAACATCTCTTTAGTCCTTTTTAGGTACTTCAAAATAGTCTTTACCGCTGCCCAGTGACTCTCACCTGGGTTGGCCTGGTATCTACTTGTTAGGCTTATTGCAAAAGCAACATCAGGCCTTGTACATATCATGGCATGCATGATGGATCCGATTGCCGAGGCATACAGAATCCGACTCATCCTGCTTCGCTCATCAGATGTCGAAGGACTCTGAGTCTCGCTTAGCCTTATACCATGTGAGAGTGGCAAGAACCCTTTCTTCGCCTCACTCATGTTGAACCACTTCAACACTTTATCTATGTACGTGCTCTGGCTTAAGCCGGACAGCCTCCTTGATCTATCTCTATAGATCTTAATGCCTAAAATATAGACTGCCTCACCAAGGTCCTTCATCGAAAACTTGCCATTCAATGATTCCTTGACCGAGTTTAGCATCGAAACATTGCTTCCGATCAACAATATGTCATCCACATACAAGATCAAAAATACTATCGAGCTCCCACTTAACTTCTTATATAAACAAGACTCCTCTTCGCTTTTGATGGAACCGAGACTAGTGACGACCTCATCAAAACGAATATTCCAGCTCCGAGATGCTTGCTCAACCCGTAAATGGATCTCTTGAGCTTGCATACCTTACTAGTGCTAGTTGGATCGACAAAACCCTCGGGCTGTATCATATACACGTCCTCGGTTAAATTTCTGTGAAGGAAAGCCGTTTTGACATCCATCTGCCATATCTCATAATCGAAATATGCAGCTATAGCTAGTACGATCCTCACCGACTTTAGCATCACTACCGGCAAGTAAGTCTCGTTGTAGTCAATTCCTTGAACTTGTCCATAACCCTTAGCGACAAGCCGAGCTTTGTAGATCTGAACATTTCCATCCACATCGGTTTTCTTCTTAAAGACCCATTTGCAACCAATGACCATTATGCCAAGCGGCGGATCAACCAAGTCCCAGACTTGATTCTCATCCATGGACTTTAACTTGGATCTCATGCCCTCCAGCCGTGCCTCGGAATCTGGGCTCACCATCGCTTGCGCATATGTGGCCGGTTCGTCGCTTTCTAGCAACAATACATCACGCACTCTGCGCAATCTTTCCGACCTCCATGGTTCCGATGCCGCTTCCACTATGGGTTCCCTGACTGACTTCGTTATGATCTCATCACTAGTCGAGCTGTCCCCGAGTGGTCCTCGAATTTCTTCGAGTCAGACCGTCCTCCCACTGGCCTCCCGACTGAGAAACTCTTTCTCAAGGAAAACCCCGTTCCGAGCAACAAACACGTTGTTCTCTTCCCGGTTGTAGAAGCTATATCCCAAGGTTTCCCTCGGATATCCCACGAATATGCATTTATCCGACTTGGGTGTAAGCTTGTCTGACATAAGTCGCTTGACAAATGCTTCACAACCCCAAATCTTTAGAAAAGACAAACTGGGACTCTTCTCGGTCCACATCTCATGTGGTGTCTTGTCTACGGATTTTGATGGTACCCTGTTAAGTGTGAAAGCTGCAGTTTCTAGAGCATATCCCCAGAATGACAAGGGTAAATCCGATTTGCTCATCATAGACCGGACCATGTCCAATAAGGTCCTATTCCTCCATTCTGACACGCCGTTTCTCTGTGGCGTACCCGGAGGTGTGCGCTGAGGTACTATACCTCAACTTTTCGGATGATCATCAAACTCTTGGCTCATTTACTCACCTCCACGATCAGATCGCAGAAGTTTTATAGTCTTGCCGAGTTGATTCTCAACCTCGTTCTGAAACTCTTTGAACTTTTCAAAAGTTTCCGACTTGTGCCTCATCAAATAGATATATCCATATCTACTCAAGTCGTCAGTAAAAGTCACGAAGTACTGATAGCCACCTCTGGCAGTTGTTCTCAATGGACCACACACATCACTATGTATAAGCTCCAACAGCTCGGACGCCCTCTCGCAACTCTTTGCGAAAGGAGACTTAGTCATCTTGCCGAGAAAGCATGATTCACATGTCTCGAATGACCCGAAGTCGGACGAAGTTAGGAGCCCATCATCATGGAGCTTCTTCATGCGTTTCATACTAATGTGTCCAAGCCGGCAATGCCAGAAGTATGTCGGATTTATCTCATTAGGCTTATGCCTCTTGACATTCACATTATAGACCGGTTCCTGTTCTAGATTCAATATAAATAGCCCATCAACAATGGGTCATAGCTGTGGAACATACCATTCAAAAATATTGAACAACCATTGCCCTTTAAATTGGATTCATAACCTTGACTCATCAAACATGAGGCAGAAATAATGTTCCGACTAAGTGCGGGAATGTAATAACAATTATTCAATTCCATAATGAATCCGGAAGGAAGCTGGAGCTGCATCGTGCCTACCTCCAACACAGCAACTCTTGCTTTGTTGTCGACCCTGATGTCAATCTCCCCTTGTGCCACATGCCTAGTTCTTACCAGCCCCTGCATCGAGTTGCAAATATGAACAACCAATCTGGTATCAAATACCCAAGAGCTACTAGGTATGTCAGCAAGGTAAATGTCTATAACATATGCAACAAGTGTACCTTTGCATGAAGAAGCATTTCTGGCCTTCTTGCCATGCTCTGCAAGCCAAATGCTACAGTTCCTCTTCCAGTGACAGTTTTCTTGCAATGGTAGCAAAAGGTCTTCGAGTCCAGTCCAGACTTTGGCGCAACGGCGGAGGTTACTGTCTCCGTGCCCTTTGCCTTAGCCTTTTTCTTGGACCAACTCTTCTTGAACTTAGCCGATTTCTGCACCATCAACACTTGATGTGTGCCTTTCTTAATATCCTGCTCTGCCACTTTGAGCATTCAATGTAATTCAGTGAGCTTCTTATCCATGCCATGAATATGATAGTTCAAGATGAACGTCCCATAGCTGGGCGGAAGAGAACCCAGAACTGCATCAGTAGCCAGCTCATCCAAGAGCGGGAAACCCAACCGATCCAAAGCTTGCACATATCTGATCATCCTGATCACATGCGGGCTCAGTGGATCACCTTCCTTCAGCTTGCAATCCATCAAGGATCGCCAGACGTTGAACCTTTCGGTCCTAGCCTGTGTCTGAAACATGCTCTTGAGACTCTCGATCATATCGTAAGCCTCATCATTTTTGAAATGATGTTGCAAATCGGGCTCCATACAAGCAGCATTAGATAGCTGATCTCTGTTGATTCATCAACGAGTTTCTGGTAGGCATTCCTGGTGTGGCATTAGCATTATCGACAGGTTCCTCTGGAAGTGGATCACGTAGAACATGTTCCTTTTTATCATGCTTGAGAACAATTCTCAAATTTCTATACCAGGTGGTAAAGTTTGTTCCATTCAATTTATCATTTTCCAGAATTGATTTCAATGCAAAGTTGGGTTGAGCAGGTGGTGCCATTGATCTACAACAGAAAATATGCAATCACTAAGCAATGTGTTTATGTAGAGTAATTCAAGCCTAAACAGAAATACTCCCACTGAAGTCAGCATCCCTCCGCAAACACTCAGTGATTCAGGATCCGACTAGCGCATGCGACTAGTGAGCTTTAGCATCACTGTTAGCCAACATACCTATCGGGTAAACCACTCCTTGTTAATCGTATCTCTATACGACTCCTGTCGATCGGGAAGGTATCTCATACCTCGGCTCCCAACCTTCTTTGCCACAAGGCCCAAAACTATTTTGATAGCCTTGTCAAGCTAACCTGACGCAGTGCATGTCCGTGTCCGACATGAACCCTTCAGTTCAAGGACACCTAGCAGCACCCCAATTTTATGAGCCCACTACTAGACGTACTTGACGTGCGAAGGTGCAACATCAGGGATGGCAATTCGCTTGATATTCATGAGGGATCATTCTATCATTCTAACATGCATAGAAACAAAGAAGCATAACAATCAGAAATAAACACATATTGTGAAATAGTATGGCTCCTTCATGAACGTTCTTCCAGGTCGGCTCCGACTCCGATGACCATCTACAAACTCCATCTTGTTTGTCACGCCGGGACGCCAAGCCACCAACCTGATCTCTATTATCCAACTACTACAACTAGTATTGAATTTTACATAGAGTCACAAGTCGACACGCAGGTTGTTATACAATATAATGACAGCACTTTGGCTCTTGCCGGTTGACAAACATGACACGCAGGCCACATATAAATTACATACATGCAACACATACACATGAGCCATACTATTCACATCAAACCTGCAAAACAAAGTTATGCATAGAATCGCATTCTACCGGTTTGTGTGTCGGGTACGGAATACACAGCGCTACGCACACGGCGGTCCCTCGCGGGTGCGGGCAGCGCCCGACGTTTTCGGAAATCACAAATCGCATCTGAACTCCGTTCACACCGAATTTTCCGATCTAACCGATTTTACCGATCATTGCGAATCCGATTCGGATTTACGTTTCACTGTTAACCCCGATGGCGGATAACCAACCGGTAGGGGTAGATCGTGTCACGACCTCATCTATCCCGATTGACAGAAAACATAGCCTCAACGATTCCCATGTGCAGTTGATCACATCAATCGTGCACATAGACGATCTCATCAACAACAACAGATCTCATCTACCGCCTCCACATATCTAATATGCATACGATCTGAATCCAAATCCTATAGCAGAGGCTCTGATACCACTGTTGGGTTCTACGGTAGGGTGCGTCGACTACAAATTAAAATTTTCCTACGCGCAGAACAACAGGAACATGCCACGGGAGATGGATCAAAGATTGTTACCACTAGACGCACAATGCCGTGCAGCGGAAGTAGAGTTGAGCCAGCGCGTCCACGTGGATCGTCTCCTCCTCGTCCGATCTCCCTCGAACAGCCGGCCGTCCGATCCCACGTACAAGTTCGCCGGAGCGGTGCAAGTGCACCGCCTCTAATGGTATCCACGCGTGCAGGAGGAACACCATGCGGCGGACTGCTAGGTCCGATCACACAGTCGGCAGCGAGTGGAGGTGGCTATTCGCAACACATGCAAACCCTAGTGACAGCGCTGAAGCGATCAATCGCATGAGTTAGCCGCACCTCCACTTTCAATATGCGTCCGCCGCGGGCTCAACACTTGGGACTCACACGGAACCTAAAGCCCAAAGTCTACTCGGTCGCGTTCCACATCCAGCTCGGATCACATCCGACCAGTGTCTTTTGAACCGACCTTGTAGGTTCCTTCCCTTAAGCGCGCGACCCGTTACGTTCAAGTCGGCTTGGTCGCAGTTCGGAATACCTCCGAACTGCACGGTTGGTAGCGATCTCTAGCAAGGCATGCCGAACACCAAGCAGACCATGAAGCTGGTTAGGCGAACCTGTACATCATACTTTTGTTCCCTTTGCCACACGATATATGTTATCGGGATCAAGGTGAGTCTATCATCCTTGTGGTAGCTCGACCTCTTTCTCGTTCCAGTGATGTCGACCACTATCCAGATTATCTCATAATCCTTGTCGCATGGCCATGCTTCTCTTGGTCAGATCACACGAGGGGCCCAGAGTATATCTCTCCTGATAGAGGGGCAAATCCCATCTTGCTCGACCACGTCTCGCAGCATGGGTCTGGACAAGCCCGAAACCTACCTTTGTAACTACGCAGTCACGGAGTAGCGTTTGGTCGGCCCAAAGTAGGTATGTCACCATCCCGAGTACATGTGTCAGCTCAGGTCTTAGGACATAGAACGTATGTTGTACTAGAGACTCACATATGACATATCGTTGCGTCTCATAGTTGGGTCTGTCCTACTCGGACCTTATCTCGACTCAGATCCGACTATGTCGAATCCGACCAGATCCTTCCAAGTCCATATTATCCGGTTAGCATCCAATGCTTCATGGCTAGTGAGACCAAGCCATCGACCGTGTCATATGCTAGTCTAGTCGGATGCGCGTCCACATAGCCCTTTCGACTAGGGACCTTTTAGGACAGTCATCATACAATGCATAGTCCCACAAACAAGTCATGTACTTGCTTATACACATCATTGATAATGTCCAAGGACTATCTTTATTCATAAACACATAGGAAATATCATCATACATGATTGCCTCTAGGGCATATCTCCAACACGAATGGCATCCCCTCTTTCGTCTTCGTTCATCGGTAACTTTACTTGGAGCTATATTTTTTTTCACCACATGATATGTGTTTTGCTTGGAGTGTCATTTCATTTTGTTTTGTTTTGCTTGCTGTTTGAATAAAATATCAAGATCTGAAATTCTTAAATGTTAGAGAGTCTTCACATAGTTGCATAATTATTCGACTACTCATTGATCTTCACTTATATCTTTTGGAGTAGTTTGTCATTCGCTCTAGTGCTTCACTTATATCTTTTTAGAGCACGGTGGTGGTTTTATTTTGAAGAAATAGATGATCTCTCATGCTTCACTTATATTATTTTGAGAGTCTTTTAGAACAGCATGGTAATTTGCTTGGGTTATAAAATTAGTCCTAATATGATGGGCATCCAAGTTGGGTAAAATAAAAACTTTCATATAGAGTGCATTACATACTATGATGAATTTGATACTTGATAATTGTTTTGAGATATAAAGGTGGTAATATTAGAGTCATGCTAGTTGGGTAATTATGAAATTGAGAAATACTTGTGTTAAAGTTGGGAAGTCACGTAGCATGCACGTATGGTGAACGTTGTGTGATAAATTTAAAGCATGGGGTGTTCTTTGATTGCCTTCCTTATGAGTGGAGGTAGGGGGCGCGCGATGATTAACTCCTACCAACCTTCCCCCTAGGAGCATGCGTACTAGTACATTGCTTCGAGGGCTAATAAACTTTTGCAATAAGTATATGAGTTCTTTATGACTAATGTGAGTCCAGGGAATATACGCACTCTTACCCTTACGCAATTTGCTAGCCTCTACGGTACCGTGCATTGCCATTTCTCACCTTGAGAGTTGGTGCAAACTTCGCTGCTGCATCCAAACCCCGTGATACGATACGCTCTATCACACATAAACCTCCTTATATATTCCTCAAAACAGCCACCATACATACTATTATGGCATTTCCATAGCCATTCCGAGATATATTGCCATGCAACTTTCCACTGTTTTGTTTATTATGTCACGCTCCATCATTATCATATTACTTTGTATGATCATGTAGTTGACATCATATTTGTGCCAAAGCCACCTTTCATAATTCTTTCATACATGTCACTCTTGATTCATTGCACATCCCGGTACACCGCCGAAGGCATTCATATAGAGTCATATTTTGTTCTAAGTATTGAGTTGTAATTTTTGAGTTGTAAGTAAATAAAAGTGTGATGATCTTCATTATTAGAGCATTGTCCCAGTGAGGAAAGGATGATGGAAGCAATGATTCCCTCACTAGTTGGGATGAGTCTCCGGACTTGATGAAAAATAAAAGAGGCCAAAGAAGCCCAAAAAAGAGAGGCCAAAGAAGCCCACCAAAAAAGAGAATAAAGAAATGAGAGAAAAAGAGAGAAGGGACAATGTTACTATCCTTTTTCCACACTTGTGCTTCAAAGTAGCACCATGATCTTCATGATAGAGAGTCTCCTATGTTGTCACTTCCATATACTAGTGGGAATTTTTCATTATAGAACTTGGCTTGTATATTCCAATGATGGGATTCCTCAAAATGCCCTAGGTCTTCGTGAGCAGGCAAGTTGGATGCACACCCACTTAGTTTCTTTTCGATGAGCTTTCATACATTTATAGCTCTAGTGCATCCGTTGCATGGCAATCCCTACTCCTCGTATTGACATCAATTGATGGGCATCTCCATAGCCCGTTGATTAGCTGTGTCAATATGAGACTTTCTCCTTTTTATTTACTCACATAATCCCTATCATCATACTGTACTCCACCCATAGTGCTATGTCCATGGCTTACGCTCATGTATTGCGTGAGGGTTGAAAAGGCTGAAGCGCATTAAAAAGTATGAACTAATTGCTTGGCTGAAACCGGGGTTGTGCATGATGGGAGCATTTTGTGTGACAAAAATGAAGCATGGCCAAACAATATGATTTTGTAGGGGATAAGCTTTCTTTGGCTATGTTATTTTGATAAGACATAAACTACTCAGTTAGCATGCTTGAAATATTACTATTTTTATGTCAATATTAAACTTTTACCTTGAATCTTTTGGATCTGAACATTCATGCCACAATAAAGAAAATTACATTGAGAATTATGTTAGGTAGCATTCCACATAAAAAATTCTATTTTTATCATTTACCTAATCGAGGACGAGCGGGAATTAAGCTTGGGGATGCTTGATACGTCTCCAACGTATCTATAATTTTTTATTGTTCCATGCTATTATATTGTCTGTTTTGGATGTTTAATGGGCTTTATTATAGACTTTTATATTATTTATGGGTCTAACCTTTTAACCGGAGCCCAGTCCAAATTGCTGTTTTTTTGCCTATTTCGGTGTTTCGCAGAAAAGGAATATCAAAGGGAGTCCAAACGGAATGAAACCTTTGGGAGAGTGATTTTTGGAACAAACGTGATCCAGAGGACTTGGAGTGGACGTCAAGAAAGAAGTGAGGAGGCCACGAGGAAGGGAGGCGCGCCCTCCACCCTCGTGGGCCCCTCGCAGCTCCACCGACCTACTTCTTCCTCCCATATATACCCATATACTCCGAAAACATCCAGAAGCACAATAGATCGGGAGTCCCGCTACCGCAAGCCTCTGTAGCCACCAAAAACCAATCGGGACCCTGTTCTGGCACCCTGCCGGAGGGGGATCCCTCACCGGTGGCCATCTTCATCATCCCGTCGCTCTCCATGACAAGGAGGGAGTAGTTCACCCTCAGGGCTGAGGGTATGTTCTAGTAGCTATGTGTTTGATCTCTCTCTCACTCTCTCTCTCTCTCTCTCTGGTGTTCTTGATTTGGCATGATTTTGATGTACCGCGAGCTTTGCTAGTATAGTTGGATCTTATGTTGTTTCTCCCCCTCTACTCTCTTGTAATGGATCAAGTTTTCCCTTTGAAGTTATCTTATCGGATTGAGTCTTTAAGGATTTGAGAACACTTGATGTATGTCTTGCAGGTGCTTATCTGTGGTGACAATGGGATATCACGTGCTCTACTTGATGTATGTTTTGGTGATCAACTTGCGGGTTCAGTGACCTTGTGAACTTATGCATAGGGGTTGGCACATGTTTTTGTCTTGACTCTCCGGTAGAAACTTTGGGGGTACTCTTTGAAGTACTTTGCGTTGGTTGAATAGATGAATCTGCGATTGCGTGGTGCATATCGTATAATCATACCCACGGATACTTGAGGTGACATTGGAGTATCTAGGTGACATTGGAGTATCTAGGTGACATTAGGGTTTTGGTTGATTTGTGTCTTAAGGTGTTATTCTAGTACGAACTCTAAGATAGATTGAACGGAAAGAATAGCTTCGTGTTATTTTACTACGGACTCTTGAATAGATCGATCGGAAAGGATAAATTTGAGGTGGTTTCGTACCCTACAATAATCTCTTCGTTTGTTCTCCGCTATTAGTGACTGTCGGTGTCAAAACCGGCGGATCTCGGGTAGGGGGTCCCGAACTGTGCGTCTAGGCGGATGGTAACAGGAGACGAGGGACACGATGTTTTACCCAGGTTCGGGCCCTCTCGATGGAGGTAAAACCCTACGTCCTGCTTGATTAATATTGATGATATGGGTAGTACAAGAGTGGATCTACCACGAGATCAAGGAGGCTAAACCCTAAAGCTAGCCTATGGTATGATTGTTGTAATGTATGTTGTGTCCTACGTACTAAAGCCCTCCGGTTTATATAGACACCGGAGGAGGCTAGGGTTACACAGAGTCGGTTACAATGGTAGGAGATCTACACATCCGTATCGCCAAGCTTGCCTTCCACGCCAAGGGAAGTCCCATCCGGACACGGGACGGAGTCTTCAATCTTGTATCTTCGTAGTCTTGGAGTCCGGCGGACGATGATAGTCCGGCTGTCCGGACACCCCCTAGTCCAGGACTCCCTCAGTAGCCCCTGAACCAGGCTTCAATGGCGATAAGTCCGACGCGCATAATGTTCGGCATTGCAAGGCGGGTTCCTCCCTTGAATAATCCAGAGAAGATCATGAACACCAGGATAGTGTCCGGCTCTGCAAAATAAATTCCACATTCCACCGTAGAGAGAATAAAATGCACACAAGTCCAATCTGCTGACGTATTATGCGGCATGACATCACGCCGCTACCAGGCTTTTACTTGAATCGTTTTTTATTATACCACCTCAGCACGTTTAGCGAAGCGGTTTCCTTGGCACGTCTTGTCGAAGCAGAGATCGTGTTCCCCTTATTCCGGGATTGTCATCAATACGTGCGTGGGTAACCCAACCGTGCCCGTCACCACGCCTCCTCCATCGAAGGTGAATCCCGAACGGTCACGGAGACGACCCTTGGTATTTTTTCCCCTTTATATGAGGACCAAGGCTTGTTCTTTTTCTTCAATCTTGCATCGAATCTCCTTCTCACTCCCAGTTCCAACACCCAGAGCCTCAGATTCGAGCGCTTCGGATTCTCAGCAATGTCCGGCTCCGACCTCCAGGGCCGGTGGATGCCCTCCTCCGTCACGGAGGAGGATGTGTTAAAGCTGCGTGAGGCCACGTACCTGTCCTACGAGATTTCGCACAGGTTGCCCGCCCAAGGGCAGGCCGTGCCCGCCCCCGAGCCTGGTGAGTACGTTGTCTTTGTATCCCACCTCCGTCGGGGTTTAGGCTTCCCGACGGACCCCTTCGTGAGAGGGCTTATGTTCTTCTTCGGGCTGGATTTTCACGACTTGGCTCTGGAGTCCATCCTCCATATCTCCGCATTCATTATCGTCTGCGAAGCCTTCCTCCGCGTCACTCCCCACTTCGGCCTGTGGCTGAAGACCTTTAATGTGGAGCCGAAGATGATCGGGGGGCGTCAAGCGGAGTGCGGCGGGGCGGCCATAAGCAGAAAGGCCGATGCCCCGTGGCCCGAGGGTTCCTTCCAAGAGGAACTCGGACTATGGCAGCAAGAGTGGTTCTATATCACCGCTCCGAAGGGCAGCAAGCAAAAGCCGCCGCCTTTATTCCGCCCGGGACCTCCACGCCGACTTATGTCGTGGGTCAACCAAGGGCTCAATTGGGGGCCGTCCGAAGACGTACCCTCATTGCAGGGCCGGATTCGAGACCTCCAGGCGAGGGAGATCAATCTGGTCATGGTGATGCAGGTTATGCTAATCAGGCGTCTTCTGCCCTGCAAACGCCGTCCTCTCCGTCTATGGGAGTTCAACCCGGAGGGACCTCGAATTCTCCAACACTTCATGGGTGCGACACCCGTGGAGATATACAAGTTGTTCTTCGGACCACAAGTAGCATGTCCGGAATTGACCGAGGACGCAGGCCTAAGCCGCAATCGCCCGGATACTCAGGTAAATAGCTCAGAGTCCGGACGTTCTGTTTATCTGCTTTTCTAGAGTTCGCCTCCTGACCCACTACTTCTTCACAGGAGTGGGTAGCGCGATCGAAGCTGATAAGGTGCCCGGCTCCCCTCCCAGAGACCGGACTGAAGCCCGTGCTGGTCAGAATGTTGGAGGTCACGCCCGTAGAAGGGAGCGATGGGGAAAATAGAGGAGCTATTATTTCGCCCAAAGGGGCGTCTGAGGAGGGGGGAATCAAAAACCCCTCCTTCCAGGGGGAGAAGCGGACCGCCTCTAAAGATCCGGAGGCCAAAGCCCCTAAACGGGGGAAGAGATCTTCACCGGGGGGTCCGGCATCCAGGGAGAATCCGGACGTTCAATCGTCGTTAAAGGATCAGCCCTCCAGTGAGCCGTGAGTAGGAAAAGGAGAGTTCATTACTTAAGAAAATACCTTCATTTGTGCTTCTGTGGGTAACCGAAATTTCTATCTTGCAGTTCGGATTTGCGGCCTTCTTAGATGAGTTCGTCTTCGGGGGACCTTCTTCCGGAGATGATGGAGAGCGAAACGCCTCCGTCTGCTGCGCCGTCAGATAGGGCAGGCGAGCCTGAAGTATCGTCACGGAGGGTATCCCCGAGTCCGGAGGGGCCGGAGAGTTCGGCGCCCACTAGTATCCGGCCGGGAGAACTGAAAAATCTGCTTGAGAGGGCGTCCATCTCAGAAGATCACCGTGCTTTGATGCGTATGGTGATTGGAAGGATTTCGTCCGCCGAGAGCGGACTGCGCAATGCCGCTACGAGTTTGCTGGCGGGATTTGAGGTACGCAAGAATGACGCACCCCTTTTTTGACAGTTTTGCACATAAAAGTGCGCCCTGTATAGATAGTAGCCCCTGAGACTCGGTAGGTTGTCGAAAATGACAGCGTGCCGAGGATCAAAATCGCAAGTAATGAATGTCGCCGTTCCTATGTAGGTGGCGGATAGTCCGAGGGCTAGCCGGACTGGTGGAGTTGCCGAGTTAATGCGGCAACTTGATGTGGCGGATGCGGACATCGCACTTGTCAACCGGTGACTTGACGAGTCGCAAGGTAAATGAATTCTCCGCAGTCGCTTTATTAAGGGGGTCAAAGCCCTCCTCTGATAAATTATATGATGTGATACAGACGGTGTTGCTGCTGTGGAGAGCCTTCGGGCCGAACTTGCTCAAGCTAAGGAGCAAGCCCGAAGGAGTTACGCGGCTGCCTCAAGGGCGGCCGAGGAGTTGAAAGCCAAAAAGGCTGCACACTGCCTAAGCAGGGAAGAGATGGCCGAATTGGCCGTGAATTAAAAGATGTTGCCGACTGCAATGAGGCTCTTGAAAAGGAGCGCTTATCAAAGCGGGAAGACCTGGGGAAGGCCACCGCCGAGGCCAAGGATGCCCGTTCTGCAATGCAGGCCATGAAGGAGGAGCTGCGCCAGGCCGGAGATATCGTGGCTGGCAAGCCTTTTCTGCTGCGTCGCCGGTTTACAGATCACAAGTATGCTCAACTTGGCCAGCTTTGGAGTCCGGAGGATCCGTGTATGGACTTAGCGGCAAGTGCGGCTGATGCCGTTGAGCACTTCCGGAGCCAGAAGGATCACAAGACGGAAGAGCTATTTTGGTCTCAATTCCATAGTCCGGATCGTGCACTTCCGTTGACCGATCGGTTGGCCGAATGGGCCGAGCTAAATAGATTGTCCGGACTTGCCATGACTGACATCGTGGCTCATGTCTGGCCAGAGAGGCCCAAGGCGACGAGCTATTTCGGCTTGCTGCAGCAATTTCTTGGAGCGGTGCCGCATATCAAGGAGATGAAGCGGTCGGCCTGCATCGAAGGCGCGCGGATGGCTCTTGCCCGTGTGAAGACACATTGGATAGAGATGGATGCCACCGCTATTGCCGCCCAGGGTTCGGATGAAAGCCGGCTCCCCGCCGAGCACTATTTCGGGGAAGTTATGCGTGGCGCTCGTGTAATAGAGTCGCAGTGCTCAAAAAATGTCACGTTCAAATGAACGTTTTAGCTTGTAAAACAATGATTATGCTATAACTGCTTTTTATACTTGTGCGTCCCAAGTAGTAAAATTTCTCCTATGCGGCCGTTTACGTATACATTTGTATAACCTGAAAGATTGCAGTCTTCGGCTTCAGCCCCCACGCACAAGGTGCGGGGGTGTTCGCAAAAATAGCGCGTTTTCACACTTAATCCGACGTCTCGGTCCTGTTAAGGAGGTGGTAGCGTAGCAAACGAGGCAATCCGGACTATAATGCTTTATCACTTTCACTTAGCCAGTGGAGTTTGAGGGTGGGGCTACGATATAGCCCCTTGGGGCACCGCACTTCTCTGAGTTCGGGGCGCGTGTGTGCCTGACCGGGAAACGGTCCTTCATCAAAGCGGGGAATTCTAAATATTCCGGTAGTCGATCGAGTGGTTGACCAGTCTCTCGCTATATCATGACAGTCAGTTTTCGGCTTTCTCTACTGAGGTGCTCGCCCAGCCGAACTGGGGCACAATCGCAGTAGTTCTCCTGGTGCCGCGTTAGCCGATGATACGGAACGTAAGGCAGCAAAACACAGGAGCCGGGCAAACCCAACATTTAACCAAAGACATGATTCGGAGCTGATGCATATAATGCCTAACTCGAGACGCCGAACACTCCCTAAGGTGTTCGGTCTTTATAATAATGGGCGGAACAATGCCCTAAGCCCCTAGTGTCCAGGTACGGGCATGGTCTTCTGACGCGGCCGATGCCAAAACGTCAGGCTCTGCTTTGGTTATAGGAAGGAACCAAGGAAGAGTAACAACAAGAGACAGTAAAAAAGGTTTACGCAGGGTCTTAATCTGAAAAGAATCCTCGCAACGGGTCCCTACTGCATGTCTGCGCCTGTGTCTCCATTGTGCCGTTATCCTGGACGGGTGTGCACGTTGTTCATCTGTAAAAAGAGAGGAACTTTAGTTTGAAAACAACTCGTGCAAAAAAGGTATGTGTGAAAGAAGAAAAAATATAAATAAGTAAAGCGGGGTTCGTATGAACTCGCGGTTGTTTGTGCGCGCAGCCCCTTGTGAAGGGGTGTGCGGCTAGGGAGCCCCCTAGCCTACCGATGCCGGACTCGTCCATCCGTGTCCGGGGTCTTTAGGTGACCCTCGCACTGAAATGATGCCTCGTGGACCGGGCATCTTGAGTGTAAGAGACGCGTAATGCGGTATGGCGTTGAAACGGACAAAAGCCTTTCGTCCCAAGAGTGCTTGATATCCACTTTTAAATGGGACGATATGAAAGATTAGTTTCTCGCGTCGAAAGTTGTCCGGTGATCCGAACACAACTTATAGTAATAGGGAGCCTGTGCATTTGGCGTAAGGGCCTGGCGTCACTCCTTTGAAGGAAGTGCGGCTGTGTCGAATTTTAGTAGGGTCTATCCCCAACTTGCGAATTGTGTTTGAATACAGCAGGTTTAAGTCGCTGCCTCCGTCCATCAGGACTTTAGTAAATTGTAGTCCGTCGATTATGGGGTCCAATATCAGGACAGTCCGTCCTGCGTTTCGAACGCTTCTGGAATAATCCAGGTGGTCGAAAGTGATTGGTTGTGATATCCAATCTCTATGGTCTGCTGGATTGGACCGCGCGGGGCTCTTTTTAGAAGGTGCTGCACTATTTTTCCGTATTATCACAGAAGTGAGTTTACTGCTTTGACCTCTTGTGGGAAAGTCTTTTGCTTTCCGGTGCTCTGCTGGTGGGGTTTATCATCTTCGCTTGACGCGTCAAGCCCCTTGTGTTCGGCGTTTAGTCGGCCGGACTGTTTGAAAACCCAACAATCTCGATGGGTATGGTTTGCAGGCCTTCCGGGGGTACTGTGGATTTGACATATCCGACCCAAAATCTTGTTTAAGTTGGACAACTCATCCCTGTCATCCTTAAGATGTGGTGTTTTGTTGTTTGGCCGCGAGCTTTTGAATCCGGCGTTGACTGCCGTGCTCTTTGGGCTTTTCTCTTTATTCCGGCGCTGCTCTTTTCTGCGCCGTGATTTTCCGTTTCCATCTCTTATCTCGGATGTACTTGGGTCGCTGGTGCTGCATCTTGCTAGCCAGCTATCCTCTCCCGCACAGAAGCGGGTCATGAGGCTTGTTAGCAAGGACATTGTCCTCAGTTTCTCTTGGCCGAGGTGTCTGGCAAGCCATTCGTCTCGGACATTGTGTTTAAAAGCTGCTAAGGCTTCGGCGTCCGGACAGTCGACTATTTGGTTCTTTTTGGTGAGGAACCTGTTCCAGAATTTGCGCGCTGACTCTCCGGGCTGTTGAGTTATATGACTTAGATCATCTGCATCCGGAGGGCGGACATAAGTCCCTTGAAAATTTGCTCTAAATGCGTCCTCGAGCTCTTCCCAGCTTCCCACAGTGTTTTCTGGGAGGCTTTTAAGCCAATGACGTGCTGGCCCTTTGAGCTTCAGGGGTAGGTATTTTATGGCGTGGAGATCATCTCCTCTGGCCATGTGTATATGAAGTATATAATCTTCTATCCAGACTCCAGGGTCTATTGTTCCATCGTAGGCCTCTATGTTTATGGGTTTAAATCCTGCTGGGAATTCATTGTCCAGCACCTCATTGGTGAAACATAGTGGGTGTGCGGCGCCCCTGTATTTGGGTGTGCCACTATCTTCGGACACTTGACGTGTTGCCTTGCTTCCTGGGGCCTTCTTCTTTGGCCCGTAAATGGACCTGGCTGGGCCATCTGTCCTTCCAGGTTCATTAGTTGGTTTATGTGCAGCGCCGCTTTCAGAATTTGGCCTGTCATCCGGCCGTCTATCCAACCGGGCAGCCTCTTTATTTTTTGACTGTGGGGGCTCTGTGGCCTCCTCGTCGAATTCTGGTAGCAGCTTGCGCTTCGGGTAGCTCTTTGATTGGTGGCCATTGCCGTATTTATCCGCGGTTTTGAGCACTTTGCTCCACCTCATCCTGAGTGTGTCTTCCGCTGCTTTGAGCTTCCGCTTTTCTTTCTTCAAGCTTCTTGCAGTGTTGACGAGTTTTTTTCGAAGGTTTTTACCTTCCGGCGGCGTGTCCGGCATAGGATCGTCCGGACTGTCGTTTTCGCTCGGCCTGGACTGATTATCTGACTCGTCCTGTTCGGACGGTTGCTTCTCTGCATGTTCGTCGTCCACTTGTGTGCCCTGCTGTATTGCGGGGTCCTTAGGAGTGTTGTTGTCGAGGCAGGACTTAGGGCGGCGTCTGCGCCGCCGTTTTGGTTGTTTGTCGGCGGGGTTATCTTCTGCCGCGGCCCGTTGGTCCTCGTTATCGCTCTCTTTTGGGGTATCCACCATATATATGTCATATGACGAGGTGGTCCTCCCATGCCCTGTAGGCACTGGTTCTTGTTCGTCTCCGGCATCGTCGTATATTCCGTCGATGTCTTCGGAGTCATAGTCTAGCATGTCGGTTAGATCGTCGACAGTGGCTACAAAGTGGGTGGTGGGTGGGCTCTGAATTTCTTCGTCGTCCGTATCCCAACCATCCTAGCCATAGTCCGGCCAGGACTCTCCTGATAACGAGAGATGCTTTAGCGAATTTAGGATGTCGCCAAAGGGCGAGTATTGGAAGATGTCCACGGCGGTGAATCCCATAACCGGAGCCCAATCCGATTCGTTTGGTAGGGGCGTGGGAGCTCCGGAGTCCGGCAAGGAGTCCGGCACCTCGGAATCACGAGTTTCGCGAGGGACAAGATTAGCGTTCGGCTCCATCGCCGTGGAAGTTGAAGCCCCCGAGGCGGTGTCCATCCACCGATCCTCGATTTGGGCGATCGGCTCCGGACTAAAGGCCGAAGCGGATTCGTGTGCGGCTGCCAAGGCACTGTTCAGCGGCAGAGCTAGATCGTGCCCCTCGTAACAGTGCGGTGCGCTTGGCTGTGGGTCGAGCCCGTCGAATATCAAGTCTCCGTGGACGTCGGCCGTGAAGTTTAGACTTCCGAATCTGACCTGACGGCCAGGGGCGTAGCTTTCGATCTGCTCCAGATGGCCAAGCGAATTAGCCCGCAGTGCGAAGCCACCGAATACGAAGATCTGTCCGGGGAGAAAAGTCTCACCCTGGACAGCGTTGTTGGTTGAAGATGCCATCGAGCCTATCGGTGACGACACAAAGGAACTCTCAATGAAAGCACCAATGTCGGTGTCAAAACCGGCGGATCTCGGGTAGGGGGTCCCGAACTGTGCGTCTAGGCGGATGTTAACACGAGACGAGGGACACGATGTTATACCCAGGTTCGGGCCCTCTCGATGGAGGTAAAACCCTACGTCCTGCTTGATTAATATTGATGATATGGGTAGTACAAGAGTGGATCTACCACGAGATCAAGGAGGCTAAACCCTAAAGCTAGCCTATGGTATGATTGTTGTAATGTATGTTGTGTCCTACGGACTAAAGCCCTCCGGTTTATATAGACACCGGAGGAGGCTAGGGTTACACAGAGTCGGTTACAATGGTAGGAGATCTACACATCCGTATCGCCAAGCTTGCCTTCCACGCCAAGGAAAGTCCCATCCGGACACGGGACGGAGTCTTCAATCTTGTATCTTCGTAGTCTTGGAGTCCGGCGGACGATGATAGTCCGGCTGTCCGGACACCCCCTAGTCCAGGACTCCCTCAGTGACTTTGGAGTGTCTCTTTGTTGCATGTTGAGGGATAGTTATATGATCCAATTATGTTATTATTGTTGAGAGAACTTGCACTAGTGAAAGTATGAACCCTATGCCTTGTTTCGAAGCATTGCAATACCTTTTGTGCTCACTTTTATCATTAGTTACCTTGCTGTTTTTATATTTTCAGATTACAAATACCCATATCTACCATCCATATTGCACTTGTATCACCATATCTTCGCCGAACTTGTGCACCTATACAATTTACCATTGTATTGGGTGTGTTGGGGACACAAGAGACTCTTTGTTATTTGGTTGCAGGGTTGTTCAAGAGAGACCATCTTCATCCTACGCCTCCCATGGATTGATAAACCTTAGGTCATCCACTCGAGGGAAATTTGCTACTGTCCTACAAACCTCTGCACTTGGAGGCCCAACAATGTCTACAAGGAGAAGGTTGCGTAGTAGTCATCAGGCCCGAACCTGGGTAAACATCATGTCCCCCGTCTCCTGTTACCATCGACCTTAGACGCATAGTTCGGGACCCCCTACCCGAGATCCGCCGGTTTTGAAACCGACATTGGTGCTTTCATTGAGAGTTCCGCTGTGACGTCTAAGACAGGATTGATGGCTCGTCTTGTTATCAAGGACAACATCACCTCCGGAGGAGCCCTGGCCTCAGGCCAGACCCTCCGGTTGGGCGGCTTCATTATGACTGCCCGTTCGGCCGTCGGACCGACAATGACTTCTCGGGTCATCGAAAATCACCTCCGCGTCAACTCAGAAAACTCCAAACAGATGGATCCAATGGAGTTGTTGTCGGATATCGGGTTCCGGAAAAACCCTTAAGGTTCAAACTCTGGGGTGCACGCGAAGATCTTCCCCCTACCGATCCACGTCCCAATGCCTCGCCGCGAATCTAAGCTACGTGATGAACACAAGGGACACAAGGTTTATACTAGTTCGGGCCACCGTTGTGGTGTAATACCCTACTCTAGTTTGTGGTGTGATGGATTGCCTCAGGGGATGATGATGAATAGTACAGAGGAAGAACAGCCTCGCGAGAGGTATTCTTGAGCTGGTGCGGTGATCTACTCGGGTGGATTCGACTGTCTCTAGATGGGATCCAATCTCCCTTTCTACTGTGGTGGCTAGCTCTATTTATAGAGGCCCTGGTCCTCTTCCGAAATATTGAGCGGGAAGGGAGCCAACAACGGCCATTTTGAAGGGGAACAACTAGTATAAGTTATCCTGACTAAAGTTGGTCTTCAGCTGCCAAAGGCACTGGTAATGATGTCGTCTTGGGCTCCATGGTGACCTCCGTCCTGCCGCTCCGCTGGTCTTGGTCTCGTTGCACCGATATGGTAACCTTTGCTTGATGCCCCGTACTCCGCGCCTACGCTTGCCCCCTTTGCACCAAAGAGGAAGCGAGGACACTACGCAGCCTGGCGCCTGCCTGGTCTCGATCATCATGGCTTGTGTCATGAGCACCTCGCGAGGTACCCCTGCCTTGACCTCTCCGCCTCCTCGCGAGCCTGCCTGGTGAGGCCGTCCCTGAGGAAGCCTTGCATTGTCCGCCCCGTGAGGCTTGGCCCCTCACGAGGGTCTTGAGCTTGGGTTGATGAAGACAGGCCATACTAGGCCTCTGCTTGAGCCACGCCGTAGGCCGCTGATACGTCTCCGTCATATCTATAATTTTTGATTGTTCCATGCCAATATTCTTCAACTTTCATATATTTTTGGCAACTTTTTATACTATTTTTGGGACTAACATATTGATCCAGTGCCCAGTGCCAGTTATTGTTTGTTGCATGTTTTATGTTTCACAAAAAACCCATATTAAACGGAGTCCAAACGGAATAAAAACGGACAAAGAATTATTTTGGAATATTTATGATTTTTTGGAAGTAAAATCAACGCGAGACGGTGCCCGAGGCGGCCAGGAGATAGGGGGCGCGCCCCAGGGAGGTAGGCGCGCCCTGGACTCTCCTGGGGCCCCCGTAAGGCAGTTGATGCTCTTCTTTTGCCACAAGAAAGCTAATTTTATGAGAAAGATCTGGGCGAAAGATTAACCCCAATCTGAGTTACGAATCTCTGGATATAAAAGAAACGGTGAAGGGGCAGAATCAGAGAACACAGAATCAGAGAGAGAAAGAGAGATAGATCCAATCTCGGAAGGGCTCTCGCCCCTCCCACGCCATGGGAGCCAAGGACCAGAGGGGAAACCCTTCTGCCATCTAGGGAGAAGGTCAAGGAAGAAGAAGAAGGGGGGCCCTCTCCCCCTTGCTTCCGGTGGCGCCGGAGCGCTGTCGGGGGCCATCATCATCACCGCGATCTTCACCAACACCTCCATCATCTTCACCAACATCTCCATCACCTTCCCCCATCTATATTCAGTGGTCCACTCTCCCACAACCCGCTGTACCCTCTACTTGAACATGGTGCTTTATGCTTCATATTATTATCCAATGATGTGTTGCCATCCTATGATGTCTGAGTAGATTTCTGTTGTCCTATCGGTGATTTATGAATTGCTATGATTGGTTTGAGTTGCATGTTTTATTATTGTTGCTGTCCTATTGTGCCCTCCGTGTCGCGCAAGCGTGAGGGATTCCCGTTGTAGGGTTTGCAGTATGTTTATGATTTGCTTATGGTGGGTGGCGTGAGTGACAGAAGCACATACCCGAGTAAGTAGGTTGTTTGCGTATGGGATAAAGGGGACTTGATACTTTAATGCTATGGTTGGGTTTTAACTTAATGATCTTTAGTAGTTGCGGATGCTTGCTAGAGTTCCAATCACAAGTGCATATGATCCAAGAAGATAAAGTATGTTAGCTTATGCCTCTCCCTCAAATAGAATTGCAATAGTGATTACCGGTCTAGTAAAGTAGTCAATTGCTTAGGGACAATTTCACAACTCCTACCACCACTTTTCCACACTCGCTATATTTACTTTATTGCTTCTTTATCTAAACAGCCCCTACTTTTTGTTTACATGCTCTTTATTATCTTGCAAACCTATCCAACAACAACTACAAAGTACTTCTAGTTTCATACTTGTTCTAGGTAAAGCGAACGTTAAGCGTGCGTAGAGTTGTATCGGTGGTCGATAGAACTTGAGGGAATATTTGTTCTACCTTTAGCTCCTCGTTGGGTTCGACACTCTTACTTATCAAAAGAGGCTACAGTTTATCCCGTATACTTGCGGGTTATCAAGACCTTTTTCTGGCGCCGTTGCCGGGGAGTCATAGCATGGGGTGAATATTCTCGTGTGTGCTTGTTTGCTTTATCACTAAGTAATTTTTATTTGCTGTTCTAAGTTGTTCTCTATCTTTAGTTATGGATATGGAACATGAAATACCAAAAAAAATTAGGTGTACTTGCTACTCATGGAGATGGGGAACCTCCTAAAACCCTCGATGATCATCATGTGAGAAATATTTTGTACTACTTCGATAATCCTGAGAAAACCCAACTCAACTTTATAATGGGAGTAACATTGGATCAACGTGAATATTTTAGGGATTATCGCTTGACACAAAAAGGGAAACTATAATGGGATCAAATTAATATGTTGCGTTGGTATGCTCGGGATCTATGCTTGATATATGATTATAATTGTTGTTCTAGGATGAAGGCTCCACACCTTCCCTTTTCATGAAAATTTAGTGATAATGAAACCTTAGCTTATTATGCTAATGGTATATATGATTACTATGATGTTGAACGAATTGAAGAATTTGTTGCTTCTAAGGATGCTTATGAAATTGAATCTTTGTTTGAAAAGTATGAAGCTTTAGATGATGATGTTTATAGGTCTGAAAATTTTGCTATATTGAAATATTGCTAGGACAATTATGAATACAATTACAATATTAACGCTTTTATTGAGAAAGTCTCCGCTGTCCAAGAAGAGACTAATATTTTGCAGGAAGCTATGGAAGAAGAAATTGATGAAACTGTGAGCTCATTGGATGAAAAAGATGATGAGCAGAGCGAAGAACAAAAGGAGGAAGAGCGGATTGATCACCCGTTCCCACCTTCTAATGAGAGTAACTCTTCAACTCATACATTGTTTAATTCCCCTTCGTGCTTACCGAAGGATGATTGCTATGATGATTGCTATGATCCCGTTGATTCTCTTGAAATATCCCTTTTTGATGATGCTTGCTATGCTTGTGGCCAAGATGCCAATATGAATTATGCTTATGGAGATGAACTTGCTATAGTTCCTTATGTTAAACATGAAATTGCTGCTATTGCACCCACGCATGATAGTCCTATTATCTTTTTGAATTCTCCTGACTACACTACATCGGAGAAGTTTGCGCTTAGTAAGGATTATATTGATGGGTTGCCTTTTACCATTGCACATGATGATTTTGATGAATATAATATGCATGTTCTTGCTGCTCCTACTTGAAATTATTATGAAAGGGGAACTATATCTCCGCCTCTTTATGTTTCCAATATGATAAAATTGCAAGAAACTGCTTATACTATGCACTGGCTTTTACTACGTGTGCATGAATTGTTCTCTTATGACATGCCGATGCATAGGAAGAGACTTAGACTTCGTTGTTGCATGATATATGTTACTTTGTGCTCACTACTAAATTACAAATCATTGTTAATTAAAAATGGCTTTGATATACCTTGGAATCCGGGTGGATCCATTACTTGAGCACTATATGCCTAGCTTAATGGCTTTAAAGAAAGTGCTGCCAGGGAGACAACCCAGAAGTTTTAGAGAGTCATTTATTTCTGTTGAGTGCTTTTATAGAGTTTAAAAACAAAAAAAATAAATAGGGGGAACCCTAAAACTTTTCAAAAAGGAAAGTGAAAGTGAGAGAGACAAGCATTGTCGAAGTGGGAGAGCTCCTTGAACTTTGTTCATGCTCACGGAAACTTTGTGAATCTTAATTACAGAATCTTTTCAACAAAAATAATTATCCCCTTGTACAATTCCATTGTATTATAAAAATAATGTGCCAAGGTTTGCCTTTAGGATGTTTACAATGCTTGTTGGTTTGTACGGTGCAGGACAGAAACTTTGGCTGTAGTGCGTGATTTTACATTTATAACTGGAAAGTCAAATGGTTCTGATTCCTTTTTCACTGTCTTTATGTACAAAGTTTTTATTTTTCTTAATTTTGGTAGAATTTTTGGGGTACCAGACGTATGGTGGATGTTCAGATTGCTACAGATTGTTCTGTTTTTTACAGATTCTGTTTTTGATGCATAGTTTGCTTGTTTTGATGAATCTATCAATTTATATTAGTGGAAGCCATGGAAATGTTATATTACAGTAGACACAATGCAAAAACAAAATATGAATTGGTTTGCAACAGTACTTAGAGTGGTGATTTTCTTTATTATACTAACGGATCTTACCGAGTTTTCTGTTGAAGTTTTGTGTGGATGAAGTGTCTAATCGAGGAGGTCTCGATATGAGGAAAAGGAAGAGAGGCAAGAGCTCAAGCTTGGGGATGCCCGAGGCACCCCAATTAAATATTCAAGGATACTCAAGCGTCTAATCTTGGGGATGCCCCGGAAGGCATCCCCTCTTTCTTCAACAAGTATCAGTATGTTTTCGTATTCATTTCGTTCATGCGATATGTGCAAGTCTTGGAGCGTCTTTTGCATTTAGTTTTTACTTTTCTTTTATGCACCATGATGGTATGAGATAGTCCTTGGTTGATTTATAGAATGATCATTGTGCTTCACTTAAATCTTTTGAGTATGGCTTTATAGAATGCTTCATGTGCTTCACTTATATCATTTGAAGTTTGGATTGCCTGTTTCTCTTCACATAGAAAACTGCCATTTGTAGAATGCTCTTTTGCTTCACTTATATTTGTTAGAGCATGGGCATATCTTTTGTAGAAAGAATTAAACTCTCTTGCTTCACTTATATCTATTTAGAGAGATGACAGGAATTGGTCATTCACATGGTTAGTCATAAAATCCTACATAAACTTGTGGATCACTGAATATGATATGTTTGATTCCTTTCAATAGTTTTGCGATATAGTGATGATAATATGTGGGAGGTACTAGTAGATGGTTGTGTTTAGTAAGGATGTTGGTGTTAAGGTTTGTGATTCCCGAAGCATGCACGTATGGTCTACTAACTATGTAACCAAATTGGCGCGCGTTGTGTTTTGATTGTTTATCTTTGCGTCAAGGTCGGGGGCGCGCGATGGTTAACTCCTACCAACCTCCCCCCTAGGAGCATGCGCGTAGTACTTTGTTTTGATGGCTAATAAATTTTTGCAATAAGTATGTGAGTTCTTATAACTAATGTTGAGTCCATGGATTATAAGCGCTCACACCCTTCCATCATTGCTAGCCTCTTCGGTACCGTGCATTGCCCTTTCTCACCTCGAGAGTTGGTGCAAACTTCGCCGGTACATCCAAACCCCATGATATGATACGCTCTATCACACATAAGCCTCCTTATATCTTCCTCAAAACAGCCATCATACCTACCTATCTTGGCATTTCCATAGCCATTACGAGATATATTGCCATGCAACTTCCATCATCATCGTATACATGACTTGAGCATTCATTGTTATATTGCTTTGCATGATCGTAAGATAGCTAGCATGATGTTTTCATGGCTTGTCCGTTTTTTATGTCATTGCTATGCTAGATCGTTGCACATCCCGGTACACCGCCGGAAGCATTCATATAGAGTCATATCTTTGTTCCAGTATCGAGTTGTAATATCGAGTTGTAAGTAAATAAAAGTGTGATGATCATCATTATAGAGCATTACCCCATGAAAAAAAAAGGAAAGGCCAAAGAAGCCTAAATGAAAAAGGGGGCCAAAGAAGCCCACCCAAAAAAAGAAAAAAAAAGGGGCAATGTTACTATCCTTTTACCACACGTGTGCTTCAAAGTAGCACCATGTTCTTCATATAGAGAGTCTCCTATATTGTCACTTTCATATACTAGTGGGAATTTTCATTATAGAACTTGGCTTGTATATTCCAACGATGGGCTTCCTCAAATGCCCTAGGTCTTCATGAGCAAGCAAGTTAGATGCACACCCACTTAGTTTTCAGTTTGAACTTTCATACACTTATAGCTCCAGTGCATCCGTTGCATGGCAATCCCTACTCCTCGCATTGACATCAATTGATGAGCATCTCCATAGCCCGTTGATTATCCGCATCGATGTGAGACTTTCTCCCTTTTTTGTCATCTCCACATAACCTCCACCATCATATTCTATTCCACCCATAGTGCTATATCCATGCCTCACGCTCATGTATTGCGTGAAGGTTGAAAAAGTTTGAGAATACTAAAGTATGAAACAATTGCTTGGCTGACACCGGGATAGGCATGAGGGGTACCTTGTGTTAAGAAAAGGGAGCATAGAAGACTATATGATTTTGTAGGGATAACGTTCTCGAAACATTGATATTTTGAAAGACATGATTGTTTGTTGGGATGCCCTAAGTATTATTGTTTTTATGTCAAATGAAAGACTATTGCCTTGAATCACTCGTGTCTTAATATTCATGTCATGATTAGACATATGATCAAGATTATGCTAGGTAGCATTCCACATCAAAATTTATCTTTTTTATCATTTACCTACTCGAGGACGAGCAGCAATTAAGCTTGGGGATGTTGATACGTCTCCGTCGTATCTACAATTTTTGATTGTTCCATGCCAATATTATTCAACTTTCATATACTTTTGGCAACTTTTTATACTATTTTTGGGACTAACATATTGATCCAGTGCCCAGTGCCAGTTCCTGTTTGTTGCATGTTTTATGTTTCACAGAAAACCCATATCAAACGGAGTACAAATGGGATAAAAACGGACGGAGAATTATTTTGGAATATTTATGATTTTTGGGATGTAAAATCAACGCGAGACAGTGCCCGAGGGGGCCAGGAGATAGGGGGCACGCCCAGGGAGGCAGGCGCGCCCTGGACTCTCCTGGGCCCCCCGTAAGGCGGTTGACGCTCTTCTTTTGCCGCAAGAAAGCTAATTTTATTAGAAAGATCTGGGCGAAAGATTCACCCCAATCGGAGTTACGGATCTCCGGATATAAAAGAAACGATGAAGGGGCAGAATCAGAGAACGCAGAAACAGAGAGAGACAGAGAGATAGATCCAATCTCGGACGGGCTCTCGCCCCTCCCACGCCATGGGAGCCAAGGACCAGAGGGGGAAACCCTTCTCCCATCTAGGGAGGACGTCAAGGAAGAATAAGAAGGGGGGCCCTCTCCCCCTTGCTTCCGGTGGCGCCGGAGCGCTGCCGGGGGCCATCATCATCACCGCGATCTTCACCAACACCTCCATCATCTTCACCAACATCTCCATCACCTTCCCCCATCTATATTCAGCGGTCCACTCTCCCGCAACCCGCTGTACCCTCTACTTGAACATGGTGCTTTATGCTTCATATTATTATCCAATGATGCGTTGCCATCCTATGATGTCTGAGTAGATTTTCGTTGTCCTATCGGTGATTGATGAATTGCTATGATTGGTTTGAGTTGCATGTTTTATTATTGGTGCTGTCCTATTGTGCCCTCCATGTCACGCAAGCGTGAGGGATTCCCGTTGAAGGGTTTGCAATATGTTTATGATTTGCTTATGGTGGGTGGCGTGAGTGACAGAAGCACAGACCCGAGTAAGTAGGTTGTTTGCGTATGGGATAAAGGGGACTTGATACTTTAATGATATGGTTGGGTTTTACCTTAATGATCTTTAGTAGTTGAGGATGCTTGCTAGAGTTCCAATCATAAGTGCATATGATCCAAGAAGAGAAAGTATGTTAGCTTATGCCTCTCCCTCAAATAGAATTGCAATAGTGATTACCGGTCTAGTAAAGTAGTCAATTGCTTAGGTACAATTTCACAACTCCTACCACCACTTTTCCACACTCGCTATATTTACTTTATTGCTTCTTTATCTAAACAGCCCCTACTTTTTATTTACGTGCTCTTTATTATCTTGCAAACCTATCCAACAACAACTACAAAGTACTTCTATTTTCATACTTGTTCTAGGTAAAGCGAATGTTAAGCGTGCGTAGAGTTGTATCGGTGGTCGATAGAACTTGAGGGAATATTTGTTCTACCTTTAGCTCCTCGTTGGGTTCGACACTCTTACTTATCGAAAGAGACTACAATTGATCCCATATACTTGCGGGTTATCAGCCACAGGCAGGCAAGTCTGGGGACCCCCGTTCCCAGAACACCGACTGTAGCCCCGGGGCCCAAGGCGCGCTCGGACTTGGCTTAGCAGTGAAGCGAAAGGGCAAGCGCGGAGCACCGCGGGCCCCAATAGCCTGCGGCCTTGGTCGCCGCGTGGTAGTTGATTGGACGTGGGCGTCTCCGCTTCCCCAAGCTCCCCCAATATCCGCCTGGCTAGGTGGCCATGAAACTTTACACAGTTATTCTCTCCTTGCTGCCCGCGTCCTTCCTGTTCCCCTTTCTTCCTTGAGCCTCTGTTTCTGCCTCCAATCCGTCTTGAGCTCTGCCCCCCTCCCGTTGCCATGGCACCAACAAAAAACGAGAAGGGGAAGAAGCCCGCACCTTCGGCCAGCTCACCTCCAGCAACTGCGCCCGCCGTCGGCCGGTCGCCGGTACTCAATCCGGAAGCCTTGGACAAGGTATGCTCCGCCCTCGCCTCCAGCTTCAATGAGTGTGGAAGGACGACGGCTTGGCCCGCGTCCCATGCCTCCTTCGACAGGATCGCCACAGAGGTCCGGTTCTTCGCCGATGCCCTGTGGGCGGGCCTGGTTCCCCCTTCTCTGCCTTCTTCAATGCGGTGCTTTCCCACTACCAGATCCATATGATGCATCTCGGTCCCCAATCCATTACTCTTCTTGCTGTCTTCGCCTTCGTCTGCGAAGCCATGGTGGGCATTGCCCCTTCCGTTGCTCTCCTGCGCCACTTCTTCTCCCTGCGCCTAACCGACCCATCACAGTGCTCGGGGTGTGTGAGCTTCCAGGCCGTGCTAGAGACGGCCGCCTCGGGGATTGATTTTGGCCTACCACCTTCCATGAGCGGGTTCCGAGAGCGGTGGCTGTACGTGGATGTTGGGGTGGCCAGCCCCCTGCTCGTGCACCCAACATTGCCTGCCATCCCCAATCCAGGCTGGTGTCACGAGGAGCTCACGAGCCCCCAGCTCGATTTTATATGACGCCGATTTGAGAGGTTGAGGACGCTTGGTATGACAGCTCCCCAGGTGGTGAAAGAGTTCCTCCAGTGTTGCATCGCTCCTCTCCAACGCCACTCTCGTCCGATGTGGACCTTGACTGGGCATCAAGACCGCATGAGGCTCCAAGAGGGGGATCTTGCGCCTGAAACACTAAGGAAGGTGCTGAAAGTCTTGCCTGGCGACCCCTCTCTGGGTAGCATCCGGCATGGGGGCGGCCTCTTGTATCTTTGCTCAGGCAGGGCCGAGTTCGCGAGGCAGATGCCCCGCTTTGACGAATGGGGGTTGCGCCCAGCTGACCTCGTGGGGCCCCGCGAAAATCCCGTCGCCGTGGCTCCTCCCCTCGTCGCCCACGTCGATCTTGCCTCAGGAGGTGGTGCAGGGAGGCAAGCATCGCTGGAGGCTGGGGGATCTGGTGTCGAGATGCCGATGTTGCGCAGGGCTCCCGAGGTGTCATCCTCCGGAGCTTGCGAATCCCGTCCCGAGGCAGTCGCTGATGAGGGGACGCAACCTGCGGCTCCTGAGGCCGAAGCCCCCGAGGCCTCGGTAGGCCACCAGGAGGTGGCGCCTGCCTGCTCCCCCCAGCCTGGTGCCCCTGAGGCAGGTCACCTGGGTGCTTCTTCGCCCACGCCACGCGTCGGCCCTCACGTCGAGAGCTTGGGCCGGTTCCGCATAGACTTCGACGCCCTCCGCAAGAGGAAGGAGTCTTTGGGCGGCAGGAGCGCCCCTGCCAGCCGTTGGAGCATAGGAAGTACTTCTCCATGGATGAGTAAGTCCCTCCTTCTTGTAATTCCTCATTCACCGTTCCCTTTGCTGACTGTGGCCCTTCAAGATCCCTCCTGCCGAGCCCGTAGAGCCAACCAAGAGGCCACCTCCTCAGGCCTCTCCTCCATCGCTGTCCTGGAGTGCCCCGAGCTTGTGTGCCGTCCCCAACGCGGATTCGTCAGGAGAGGCATGCCGGCCCGTATGGCGTCTCGAGCCCGTGGCCTCGCCACCTTTCCCTCGCGATTTTGCCCGGGATGCGATCAACTTGCCCCGGGCTCCTTCTCTGATCATGGACGAGGAATGGTTGAAGTCGATCTTCGGCTCTTCTTCTGGGGATGGATCGGCGCCTGGCTGGGTCCCTCGCAGGGCCCGTCCGGTGATTGTAGGGGCACCAGCCCCAAACCCCCTACCGAGAGGGGGCGAACCACTTCAGGGCCCTCCGCCCGCACCAGCGACGGAGGGCGACATCAACGACGTGCTCGAGCGAGCGCGGGAGCGCAACGCCATCGGCCAGGAGTTTCTCCGGAAGGCAAAGGATGTGGTGAGCCAGCTCAGCGTAGAGCTCGCGGCGAGGACGCGCATCTTGAAGCCGAAGGCCTACGGCTGGCTGAGGAACGGCGCAAGCAGAAGGTGGCCGTCAGCCTTGCGCGTCATCAGCGTGATCTTGACAACGCAAAGGCCGAAGCATCTCCAGTGGCCTCGCGGAAGGCCTGCTCCCGAGCTGTTGAGGAGGCTCAAGAGGCAGACCGACGACGCGAGATCACGGAGGAGCGAGCGTGGGAGCTCCAAGCCTGGTGCAATTCCCTGGAGCAGCAAGTGGAGCTGCACCAAGCTGCCCTTGCGTCGCTGAAGGGTACACCCGTCGAAGAGGAGGAGCTCTGGAGGCGCGAGGAAGCGCTGATGCTGGAGGCCACCGAGCGCAACCTCGATCTTGAATGGTTGGAGATGAGGGAGCGCTAGGTTACCCAGGCGAAGGACGAAGTTGGCGCGCGGGAGGTCTGAATCCAAGAAGAGATCGACCGACGCATGGCGGAAGCTCGCGCGGGTCTTGAGCGCGAGTATGATGAGAGGTTGGAGCTGACCAGGGTCAAGGCTACGGGCAGGACTGCCGCTCTTAGAACCAAGCTGACAGAAGCGATGCAGCGTTCCGAGGCCACCACAGCCACCCTAGTCGCAGCGCAGGCTGAGTCGGCCTCCTCCCGTGCCGAGCTGCTTCTCCTTCAACGGAGGGTCAACGACGCCGAGTCCGTCGCACGGCGGAACGAAGATGAGATTCGCTAGCGGTAGACGCTGGAGCACACGCACGGCCCCATGCTCCGAACGCTCAGGAAAAGGGCCAACACGGCCCTGGACAATATCTGTGCGCGACCGCTGAGCAGCCTCATGTGACCAACTACACCGGTAATCTCGAATTCTTCACTGATGTGGTGACACATCTGGAAAACTGCTCTGAGAGGGCTCGTCAGCTTGTCGAGGAGAGGAGCCATGGTCTGCTTGCGCTTGCGTTCTCCCGCGTCTTCAGCCATCTTCAGAACATCGACCCCCACTTTGACTTCGATGCCGCCATCGCCCCGGTGCCCGATGCCATCCGAGGCGACCTGGCGTGGTGGGTGGAGGACAATGTGGATGCACTTGTCCGGGCCTTCACCTCTGATGATGACGGGGTGGTAGTTGCTGCGGATGAAGGTGACATGGTGAACGGCGGCGAAGATGGCGCCAACAACGGCGATGGCGAAGCCAGTGACAGCGGTGCCAGCGATGCTTCCGGAGACGACCAAGAGGATGCAGTGAGCAACATGTCTGATTGATCTTGCGCCCCCCTGGTGTTTATCCTGCGCGGACAAAGCTCGGGCATGGCCCTGAAGGTTGTAAGAGCATTTTGGGAGGGGAAGCCCCTCATGTAAAAAAGGATTGTTGCCCACGCGTTGTTAAGGACGGCACCGAATGGGCACCCCCGTGCTGTTATAGGCCCTGCGATGAGTTGGTTGCTGTGATTTTACCTTTATCCTGGGCGAGCCTCGAGTAGGCTTGTGGCGACTCTCCGAGGGTCCCTCAGGAGATCTGTTGACCATGTGGCGAGAGCCTTGCGAGAGCGAGCGCCGGCCGCGGGACGGCATGCGCGCGCGTGCTGGGCCCAGCCCCGCCCGCGAGGGGCTCGCGAGGGGGGCAGCTAGTGCAAATTCCAACTTGAGCAGAAACCAGAACACGAGAAAGCATGCGAACAAGACAAGACACCCCTCCCCGCATACGCAAACACAAATTCAACTTCAACTTAGATCCGAAAGGAGAAAGCTTGACCACATAAAAGGAAGCAAAAGCAAAAGGCCGCGTCCGGCACCTAGTCTAGTTCGATGTCTTCTCACCAGCGCGGAGCTAAGTGCTGCCACTGGGTGTGGGAGGGAGCCCCTGAGGCCCGAGGGTGGCTCTCCGGAGACTCTGGGGCGTGTAGAGCCCCAACTCATTATTATGTGAGAGTGTCACGGGCGGCAAGCTTCACAGGCACTTGGCCTTCTTCACAGGTACCGGCCTTGCTTCATATCGCCAGATGAGGGCCCCGCCTTGCGCCACCCTTAACCACCATTGATGGCGACCGGAAACCAAGGACGGCGCCAATGGGGAAAAGGGGATGCCAGCAGTTCCCCCGATGACCACGGGTCCTCTGTCGGGGGCAGGCCTTGCGGCACCTCCCCAGCAGAGGGCCTACCTCCTAAGAACACCTTGCTCCGCGCACCATGGGGAGGGGCCTGGCTCCCGGCCCCTCTCCTGCAGCCCCCAATGCCCTCCTCCTGAGGGGTGGGAGGCCGCCGCACTGGGGCAGCCTTCCGCTCCAGTGACCTGGACTTCCTGCGACCCATGGTTAGCATAAGCTTGCTCCTGAGGAATTAGCGGTACCCGATAGCTGCTGCCGCCGGCGCGGTCGGCGAGGCTTCCTTGAGGCTCCTGAAAGGGCTTGGCTTCTGGTGTCTCTTCCTCCCAGCCTGGCCTGAGGAATGAGAGTTGTGGTCTTCTTCCAGTGCGTATTCCCGATCCACCATGTGGGGCACGTAAGCCTTCGGGGTCACCGCCCCGAAGCTTCGCCGTAGTGCCCCATGCTCCACGCGGCTTGGCTCGATGCACCATCTTGGGGGTGATAGGGCGGTGGCCCGACCGTGCTGTAAGCGACGATGCGCATGCCCTCGCTCACCAGGGATGGTGCTGGCACAGTTGAACGTCCGGCGCTGATGGTCGAGATGGTGTTGACTAAGCCTTGGAGTACGCCTGAGGGCGCATGGGCACAGATGGGCTCGTCGTGTGATCCGCCCGGGGCCTGGGGTGGAAGCTGGACGCAGAAAGGGGGCTCCCTTGAAGCAGCGGCATCCAGGAGCTCGGCGACGCACTCCAGCAGCATGTCATGGCCGCTTTCTTGCAGCCTGCACCGTAGCAGTTCTCGAGCCACCGTGAGCGCGGCCTTCATGTTCACCTGCTCCCGTCGGGTGTGTGGCGCTACGGCCGCTACGTGGTTTGAGGCCCTTGTTGCTGACCGTACTTGCCGCGGGGTGAGGGAAGACGGTGCTTGACCGCGTCACCGCGCCCTGCAGCATTCTGTGGAGTGCGGGCTGCCTGAGGCGTGGGGTTGAGGTCACCTTGGGCAGGCGGCGCGGCGTGGGTAGGCCACGCCGCCCAGCGGTCGACGTTGTTTGTCAAATCGCCGGACATGGATGCGATGAAGTAGTGGAACGCAGGTCAGCGAAAAGAGGATTTCGGCGCACCCCTTCCTGGTGTGCCAAATTTGGATATCGGGTTCCGGCAAAACCCTCAAGGTTCGAACTCTAGGGTGCGCGAAGATCTTCCCCCTACCGATCCACATCCCAACGCCTCGCCACGAATCTAAGCTACACGATGAACACAAGGGACACAAGGTTTATACTAGTTCGGGCCACCGTTGTGGTGTAATACCCTACTCTAGTTTGTGGTGTGGTGGATTGCCTCAGGGGCTGATGATGAACATTACAGAGGAAGAACAGCCTCGCGAGAGGTGTTCTTCAGCTGGTGCAGTGATCTACTTGGGTGGATTCGATTGTCTCTAGATGGGATTTGATCTCCCTTTCTACTGTGGTGGCTAGCTCTATTTACAGAGGCCCAGGCCCTCTTCCCAAATATTGAGCAGGAAGGGAGCCAACAACGGCCATTTTGAAGGGGAACAACTAGTACAAGTTATCCTCACTAAAGTTGGTCTTCGGCTGCCAAAGGCACTGGTGATGACGCCGTCTTGGGCTCCACGGTGACCTCCGTCCTGCCGCTCTGCTGGTCTTGGTCTCATTGCACCGATATGGTAACCTTTTCTTGATTCCTTGGTACTCCGTGCCTGCGCTTGCCCCCTTTGCACCAAAGAGGAAGCGAGGACACTGCGCAGCCTGGCGCCCGCCTGGTCTCGATCGTCATGGCTTGCATCATGAGTACCTCGTGAGGTACCCCTGCCTTGATCTCTCCACCTCCTCGCGAGCCTAAGTGGTGAGGCCGTCCCTGAAGAAGCCTTGCATCATCCGCCCCGCGAGGCTTGGCCCCTCGCTAGGGTCTTGAGCTTGGGTTGATGAAGACGGGTCGTACTGGGCCTCTTCTTGAGCCACGCCGCAGGCAGGCAAGTCTGGGGACCCTTGTTCCCAGAACACCGACAGTTGTCGTCTTTAAACGAACTCCTGGACTGCATCGCCGCCTTGGGAGTCACTATAGACTATGATCGGATTGGGCTTAAACCCGATCAGAGAGAAATTGAATCTCCACCGATCACCCATCAGATAGCGGTAGTGGAGGAGCAACACAACAACTCTTCCCCTATGTTGAGGACGAACTATGTTCGGATTTCTGAGCTCACTGAGCTGGACACCTGCCCAAGGGAAGACGTGCCGTGTACTCCGAACCTAGAGTCGGGTTGTGGGCCTGAAAAACTGGTTGATATCCCGGAGCCTAAACTGTTAAGCTCGGAAGTTTCTCAAACTCCGGATCCCAGATTGGGTCAGGGTTTAGACTTAAATCCGCCCACCCACCCAGATACACGCGATCTTATCCACATCAGACAGCAATCTCAAGAAACGGTCCATCACTTTTGGGCCAGATTTCTCCTTGTCAAAGACAAGATCAAAGACTGCCGCGATGAAGACGCAATCTCATTATTCTCCAAAAATTGCACGGACAAGGGAATCCTCAACGCAATCAACCGCCATCATGTATCACACTTTGTTGACTTGGCAACCATAGTACATAAGTACTGCACAATGGAAAGCGCCTGGAAAGCTCAGGCAGCTTCTTGGGAGCCACCGGTTTCCACTCAACACCTCGTCCGGACAAAAAGGATGCACCCACGTCGGCCGCCTGATCCAATAGTAAAGAAATCGAAGCCCATTACGGGGCACGGAACCGTTCTGGAGGGATGGCTCCATAGGCCATGCAAAATACACAAAACACCGGATACCGTACCAACCCTTAGCCTTAGAGCATGTTGGATACTCCGGCTAGTGGCCAAGAGCGGCGAGGATCTCCTCATCAAAAATACCAAAGAGCAACGTCACACGAAGGACGACGACCCTACAGTATTGATAGTCTTCGAGACTTTTGCCTCAAACGATAGGCGCAAAAGGGCACTCTGCGGCCTCACTGAAGTCTGCCAAGTTGCTGCAATAAACCCTGGAACGACACGGCCATAACTTTCAATGCCAGTGACGAACCTAAATTCAGAACAGTCCAAGCACCAGCCGCACTGGTCCTTAGTCCGATCGTGGACGGCTTTAGGCTTACCAAAGTACTCATGGACGGCGGCAGCGGACTAAACCTCATTTACGAGGAAACTCTCAGCAAAATGGAAATAGACAGGAACCGCATTGAGCAAAGTAGCACAACCTTCCGAGGAATCATTCCCAGTCGGGAGGCGCCATGCGCAGGAAAAATCACACTCGATGTGGTATTCGGCACGCCGGAGAATTACCAGTCCGAAGAGATAACCTTTCAAGTGGCCCCATTTCACAGTGGATATCACGCCTTATTAGGGTGAGACGCATTTGCATGCTTCCAAGCTATACCCCATTATGGGTACATGAAGCTCAAAATGCCCGGGCCCAACGGTATCATCACTCTGGCAAGTGATTCGGACATAGCACTCTGTGCCGGAAACAAAACCGCAGCCCTGGCCCTCGAGGCATTATCTGAAGCCCTCGCGGCCGAATAACTAACCACATTGCACTCCACGGTGGATAGGGACGACGTGATCCTGGACAGGCGACCCAAATCCACCTTTAAACCAGCAGATGAAATAGTCAAATTCCAAGTCCACCCGACGGACCCCAAGAAGACAGCCGCCATCGGGGCACAGCTGGACCCAACGGTTGACGCCGCATTATGAGCGTTCCTACGCGAAAACTGGGACATATTTGCCTGGCACCCTTCTAATATGCCAGGGATCCCACGCAGGCTAGCCAAACACAGCCTCAATATATTGAAGGGATATAAACCAGTCAAGCAAACACTACGGCGCTTTTCAGAACCCAAATGACAAGCTATGGGGAGGAGCTAGCCAAGTTACTAGAGGCTGGATTCATCAGAGAAATAAAACACCCGGACTGGCTAGCAAACCTGGTGATGGTACCAAAGAAGGATAAATCCTGGCGCCTATGTGTCGATTTCAAAGACCTCAACAAGGCCTGCCCTAAAGACCCCTTCCCCCTCCACCGCATCGATCAGATCATCGATGCTACCGCAGGACACGACTCACTGTGTTTCCTCGATGCATACTCCGGATACCATCAAATCAAGATGAAAGGAGTCCGATCAAGCCGCAACGGCATTTATCACCCCATACGGGCCTTTCTGCTTCAACACCATACCGTTCGGGCTCAAAAACGTCGGCGTCACCTACCAACGCATGATTCAAACATGCCTGGAGAAACAAATCGGCAAGAGAGTTGAAGCATATGTGGATGACGTAGTCATCAAAACTAGACACGCCGAGTCATTAATAGATGATCTACGTCTCACATTCGACAACCTCCGAACATATGACATCAAGCTCAACCCGGAAAAGTGCGTTTTCAATGTTCCCGCTGGAAAACTCATGGGCTTCATCATTTCCAATAGAGGAATTTAGGCAAACCCAGCTAAAATCCGGGCTTTGTCACAGTTGGCTACGCCAACAGACCTCAAACAAGTTCAAAAATTATCCGGATGTGTGGCAGCTTTAAGCCACTTTATCTCCAAACTAGGAGAAAGGCGTTGCCACTCTATTGCCTTCTCCGACGTACCGATCACTTCGAATGGACGGATGTGGCAATGATCGGACTGGGAGAAATGAAGGCTCTTCTAGCAAGCAACCCAATCCTGGCCGCGCCAAACATCAGCGAACCCATGTTATTATACATATCGGCCACACACCAAGTCGTAAGTGCAGTGCTCGTCATCGAACGAGAGGAGGACGGACACAAATTCCCGCTTCAGAAGCCGGTATACTACGTATCCACTGTCCTCACACCATGCAAATCTCGTTACCCTCATTACAAAAAAATAGCATACGCCGTCTTCATGGCATCCCGGAAGCTACGACACTACTTTCAAGAATGCTCAATAACGGTGGCCTCCGAGGTACCACTCAATGACATAATAAACAACCACGACGCCACGGGCCGGATTGCCAAGTGGGCCATTGAGCTCCTCCCGTTCAACATAACATACAAACCGCGCCGGACCATTAAATCTCAAGTACTGGCCGACTTCGTCACCGAATGGACAGAGGCCGAACTCCCTAAAGAGTACGATACATATTCCAACTGGGTCATGCACTTCGACGGCTCCAAAACGCTGGCGGGCCTAGGAGCAGGCATTGTCCTAACATCACCTACTGGAGATACAGTTCAGTATGTCCTCCAAATATTATTCACAGACTCCAACAATGCAGCCGAATACGAGGCCTTATTACATGGTCTTCGTTGGCCGTCTCCATGGGCATACAACGCCTGGAAGTGCGTGGGGATTCAAACCTTGCAATATCTCAAATAAATGGAGATTTTGATGCCAAAGATTCGAAGATGGCGGCTTACCGTAATGCCGTTCTCAAAATGTCGGCTCGGTTCGAGGGGCTTGAGTTTCACGATGTGGATCGAGAAAGTAATCAAGCGGAGGATGTCCTTGCTCGCATCGGCGCCAAGCACGACCCCATCCCACCTAACATGTTTTTGGAAAGGCTTTTTAAGACATCAGTGGTGTAGCAAGGGGAGATCGGCAACACCAATCCGGATCCGACTACAACCCCAGATTCTGAACACACCGACATCATCGAGGGCTCAGCCACCAAAATTACACCATTGGCCCATCTCATCATGGCAATCATTTCTCCATGGACCAAACCCTTCTTGGCCTACCTTAATAGGCAAGAACTCCCTGAGGATCAGAATGAGGTGCACTGCATTGTGCGGTGCTCTAAAGCCTACAAGGTTCATGAGGGAGAACTCTACAAGAAAAGCGCTACCGGAGTGCTTCAAAGATGCATTTCCGAGGAATAAGGGCGGCAGCTCTTGGCTGAAATTCATGTCGGTCTCGGTGGTCACCACACCGCGGCTCGGGCCCTTGTAAGTAAGGCCTTCCGCATAGGTTTCTATTGGCCGACGGCTTGAGCAGACACACAGGACCTTATCCAACATTGCGTCGGATGCCAGCTTTTCGCCAACCAAAGCCACATGCCACCCACTGCTCTACAAACAATCCCCATCACTTGGCCTTTTGCGGTCTGGGGGCTCGATATGGTCGGACCCCTTAAAGGAGGAAGCCATAAGAAAAAAATATCTGCTGGTCATGGTGGATAAATTCACTAAGTGTATAGAAGCCAAACCAGTTAAAAAGGCCGAAGCCGGACCAGTGATAGACTTTATATCCGGTGTTGTGCACCGTTATGGTGTTCCACACAGCATTTTCACCGATAATGGCTCCACTTCCACAGCCGATGAGGTGAAAGCCTGGTGTGCTAATCTGGGCATCAAGCTTGATTACGCCTCCATCTATCACCCACAAACCAACGGTCAAGTCGAACGAGCCAATGGTCTTACTATGAGCGGCATTAAACCCAGACTAGTGCGGTCTTTGAAAGAATCAGACAAGCACTGGGTCGAGGAGCTCGACTCCGTACTCTGGGGGCTGTGGACCACGCCCAATCGATCTATCGGATACACACCTTTCTTCATGGTGTACGGTGCAGAGGCTGTGTTACCCTGCGACATTATTCATGACTCACTTCGAGTGCGCATGTATGAAGAGAGAGAGGCCGAGCTTAATCGGAAGGATAGCTTAGATGCCCTGGAGGAGGAGCGTGACGTTGCAAAAGCCCGTTCAGCATTTTATCAACAATAGGCCCGCAGATATCAAAGCAGAGAAGTATGGGCCAAGACTTATAATGTTGGTGAACTCGTTCTACGCTTGCCAAAGAAGAAAAAGGACAAACTAAAACCCAAGTGGGAGGGTCCCTTCATCATTGACGAAGTCATCACCGGAGGAGCGTACCGCGTGCGTGATGCATCAGACAATCGCCTAGAGCCTAACCCGTGGAATGCGGCCAGACTCTGAAGATTCTATGCCTAGCGTCGGACTCTTCGTTCGTCTCCTTTCTCCCTTTTGTTTACATTATTTATTTTTCTCTCTTTTCACCTTTTCTCCTTTTTTAGAATAAAAAGCCTTAAAGCTCTCATGCGGCTAAGCCGTACACCTACGACGCATACATTTCTTAAATATGTATGTCAATTATACCTGGGGGCTTCTTGTACATAAGCTTATTATTATTATTATTATTTTCCGAGCATCAAGCTCACCACATATGTGTCTTTCCCGCGTATGTACCATTTCTTCGCCATTATATGCACCGATATGACTTCAGTTTTTGCCAACCTGGGCTGCCTGGCTCCTGTGCTTATGCCCTACGTTCCCGTTAGTTCGGCTAGGGCATAAAGGGAGCACCTCTGCGATTGTTACTGTCGGGTCATCCGTATGTGTACCTCAGACTGGGTGAAGCCGAAAGCTAGTGTTCTTAAGGGAATACTCAGTCGGCGGACTAAAGATGTTTTTTACTTGTCACACTATGAACCCCCAGATGTTACGTATGATGTGGTTTTTTCAATCACAGTTCTGAAATGCACGTTAACGCATGCTGACCCAGGGAAAGGAACCCTTAACGGAACTATTCTCTCTGGAAGATGTTTCTTACAATCAAAAATGTAATATAACATAGCTAGCCGGATACTTGTCTGTTCAAGCAACTATGACCCCTACGCCTAGTTTCCACACATACCCCGGTATATATTACCGAGCGGGTATTCAGAAACACTCCGCACCTTTGGGTTCAGAGGTCGAAGCGAAAAGGTCTGCCATGACAATCGTTTTACAATCCGGCTAGGGACAATTTGTCAATAGAAGTACATAGTCACTTGGACTCAAAAAATTCTTCCTCTATGCCATCTAACAGGCTATCTAGCCTACAATCCTATTGTGAATATTTGGCGGCTATTTGTACCTGGTCATATACCAAACTAACGGGAATTTCTTCTCCATCTGACCCTAAAGGTCCGACCCGAGCCATGTGATTCGGATCGAGCTTGGTATACCGTGTTTTCACCATGGCCCAAGCCTCTCACACACCTTCCCGGCAGGCCAATATCTTCCGTAATCGGAAGCGTGGTCGCGCTCCTTTGAATAGCTGTACCAGCTCCTCCATACTCCCTAGAGGGGAGTCGGATGCCCACAAGGCCTTGGCAATACTCCGCATCACCTGCTGAGCTCGCTCGTGCATTTGCGACAGCTCTTGTAATAGATCGCTCGAAGATCCGGACACCTCCTCTTCGAAACGGCCCGTCAGCATACCTACAGACATAATTCTGTCAATTCCTTCCCTAGCCGAATTACGCAGAGGTAAGTTTAAACACATACTAAATATGCCGCCTCACAGCTTCTTATACTCCTTCACGGAGTCAGCCAGCTGGGTGATACTTCTCCAACATATCTATAATTTTTTATTGTTCCATGCTATTATATTACCCGTTTTGGATGTTTATGGGCTTTACTTTACACTTTTATATCATTTTTGGGACTAACCTACTAACCGGAGGCCCAGCCCGAATTGTTGTTTTTTTTGCCTATTTCAGTGTTTCGAAGAAAAGGAATATCAAATGGAGTCCAAACGGAATGAAACCTTCGGGAGCGATCTTTCTGGAACAAACGCAATCCAGGAGACTTGGAGTGGACGTCAAGAAGCAGCCGAGGCGGCCACGAGGCAGGAGGGCGCGCCCTAGGGGGGTGGGCGTGCCCCCCACCCTCGTGGGCCCCTCGTAGCTCCCCTGACCTACCTCCTTCACCTATATATACCTCCATATCCTGAAAACATCTAGGAGCACCACGAAAAACTATTTTCACTGCCGCAACCTTCTGCATCCGCGAGATCCCATCTTGGAGCCTTCGCCGGTGCTCCGCAGGAGGGGGAGTCGACCATGGAGGGCCTCTACATCATCTCCAAGGCCTCTCCTATGAGTTGTGACTAATTTACCACATACCTTTGGGTCCATAGTTATTATCTAGATGGCTTCTTCTCTCTCTTTGAATCTCAATACAAAGTTCTCCTCGATCTTCTTGGAGATCTATTCGATGTAACTCTTTTTGCGGTGTGTTTGTCGAGATCCGATGAATTGTGGGTTTATGATCAAGTTTATCTATGAGAAATATTTGAATCTCCTCTGAATTCTTTTATGTATGATTGGTTATCTCTGCAAGTCTCTTTGAATTATCAGTTTGGTTTGGCCTACTAGATTGATCTTTCTTGTAATGGGAGAAGTGCTTAGCTTTGGGTTTAATCTTGCGGTGTCCTTTCCCAGTGACAGCAGGGGCAGCAAGGCATGTATTGTATTGTTGCCATCGAGGATAAAAAGATGGGGTTTATATCATATTGCTTGAGTTTATCCCTCTACATCATGTCATCTTACTTAATGCTTACTATGTTCTTCATGAACTTAATACTCTAGATGCAGGCAAGAGTCGGTCAATGTGTGGAGTAACAGTAGTAGATGCAGAATCGTTTCGATCTACTTGTCACGGACGTGATGCCTATATACATGATCATGCCTAGATATTCTCAAAACTATGCACTTTTCTATCAATTGCTCGACAGTAATTTATTCACCCACCGTAATACTTATGCTATCTTGAGAGAAGCCACTAGTGAAACCTATGGCCCCCGGGTCTATATTTTATCATATAAGTTTTCCATCTATCTTTATTTGCAATCTTTACTTTCCAATCTATATTATAAAAATACCAAAAATATTTATCTTATCTTATTATTTCTATCAGATCTCACTTTTGCAAGTTACAGTGAAGGGATTGACAACCCCTTTATCGCGTCGGTTGTGAGGTTCTTGTTTGTTTGTGTAGGTACGAGGGACTTTTGTGGAGCCTCCTACTAGATTGATACCTTGGTTCTCGAAAACTGAGGGAAATACTTACGCTACTTTGCTGCATCACCCTTTTCTCTTCAAGGGAAAACCAACGCAGTGCTCAAGAGGTAGCAAGAAGGATTTCTGGCGCCGTTGCCGGGGAGGTCTTCACTCAAGTCAAGACATACCAAGTACCCATCACAAACTCATCTCCCTCGCATTACATTATTTGCCATTTGCCTCTCGTTTTCCTCTCCCCCACTTCAACCTTGTGTGTTGGATTGCTTGTCACGATGGCTCAAGATAATACTAAATTGTGTGACTTTTCCAATACCAACAATGTTGATTTCCTTAGCACTCCGATTGCTCCTCTTGATGATGCTGAATCTTGTGAAATCAATGCTGCTTTACTGAATCTTGTTATGAAAGATCGATTATCCGACTTTCCTAGTGAAGATGCCGCTACTCATCTAAACAACTTTGTGGATTTGTGTGATATGCAAAAGAAGAAAAATACGGATAATGATATTGTTAAATTGAAGTTATTTCCGTTTTTTCTTAGAGATCGTGCTAAAACTTGGTTTTCGTCTTTGCCTAAAAATAGTATTGATTCATGGAATAAGTGCAAAGATGCTTTTATCTCTAAGTATTTTCCTCCCGCTAAGATCCTCTCTCTTAGAAATGATATTATGAATTTTAAGCAACTAGATCATGAGCATGTTGCCCAATCTTGGGAGAGAATGAAATTAATGGTTCGCAATTGCCCTACGCATGGATTGAATTTATGGATGATCATACAAAAAATTTATGCTGAATTGAATTTTTCTTCTAGAAATCTTTTAGATTCGGCCGCGGGAGGCACTTTTATGGAAGTCACTCTAGGAGAAGCTACTCAACTCCTAGATAATATTATGGTTAATTATTCTCAATGGCACACCAAAAGATCTACTAGTAAAAAAGTTCATGCGATAGAAGAAATTAATGCTTTGAGTGGAAAGATGGATGAACTTATGAAATTGTTTGCTACTAAGAGTGCTCCTATTGATCCTAATGATATGCCTTTGTCTACTTTGATTGAAAATAATAATGAATCTATGGATGTGAATTTTGTTGGTAGGAATAATTTCGGTAACAATGCATATAGAGGAAACTTTAATCCTAGGCCGTTTCCTAGTAATTCCTCTAATAATTATGGTAATTCCTACAACAATTCTTATGAAAATTTTAATAATATGCCCTCTGATTTTGAGAATAGCGTTAAAGAATTTATGATCTCTCAAAATAATTCCAATGCTTTGCTTGAAGAAAAATTGCTTAAAGTTGATGAATTGGCTAGGAACGTGGATAGAATTTCTTTGAAACTTAGGCTCTGTTCGGGATCCCTCCTCACCGCTCCGACTCCGTGGAGTCGTGGAGCTCAGTTTTTGCAGCTCCGCGAAAATGAGCTAGCAGATGGTCCGCTCCGGAGCAGAGTGGAGGGAGCGGAGAGGAGCCGAACGCGGCCTTAGATCTTTTCCACCTAAGCATGATATCAATGAGTCTCTCAAATACATGAGAATTTCCATTGGTGAGTGCAAAGAAAGAACCGCTAGGATGCATGCTAAGAAAGATTGCTTTGTAAAAGCGTGTTCTTCCAGTCTCCATGATAATAATGATGAAGATCTAAAAGTTATTGACGTGTCTCCTATTAAGTCTTTGTTTTGCAATATGAATCTTGATAATGATGGGACTGGAGATGAGTCAACTTTAGTTAAAAGGCGTCCCAATGATTCGGAGTTTTTAGATCTTGATGCTAAATTTGGTAAAAGTGGGATTGTAGAGGTCAAAATTTTACATAGCAATGAACCCACTATTTTGGATTTCAAGGAATTTAATTATGATAATTGTTATTTAATAGATTGTATTTCCTTGTTGCAATCTGTGTTGAATTCTCCTCATGCTTATAGTCAAAAAAAATCTTCTACCAAACATATCGTTGATGCTTTGATGCAATCCTATGAGGAAAAACTTGAATTGGAAGTTTCTATCCCTATAAAACTTTATGATGAGTGGGAACCTACTATTAAAATTAAAATTAAAGATCATGAATGCTATGCTTTGTGTGATTTGGGTGCGAGTGTCTCCACAATTCCAAAAACTTTATGTGATGTGCTAGGTTTCTGTGATTTTGATGATTGCTCTTTAAACTTGCACCTTGCGGATTCCACTATTAAGAAACCTATGGGAAGGATTAATGATGTTCTTATTGTTGCAAATAGGAATTATGTTCCCGTAGATTTTATCGTTCTTGATATAGATTGCAATCTTTCATGTCCTATTATTCTTGGTAGACCTTTCCTTAGAATGATTGGTGCAATTATTGATATGAAGGAAGGAAATATTAGATTCCAATTTACATTCAGGAAAGGAATGGAACACTTTCCTAGAAAGAAAATCAAATTACCTTATGAATCTATTATGCGAGCCACTTATGAGTTGAATACCAAAGATGGCAATACTTAGATCTATTCGCGCTTTTATGCCTAGCTAGGGGCGTTAAATGATAGCACTTGTTGGGAGGCAACCCAAATTTATTTTTATTCCTTGCTTTTTGCTTGTGTTTAGTAATAAATAATTCATCTAGCTTCTGTTTAGATGTGTTTTTATGTTTTAATTAGTGTTTGTGCCAAGTAGAACCTATAGGATCATCTTGGGTGATAGTTAATTTGATTCTGCTGAAAAACAGAAAATTTTGCACGCACGAGAATAATTTTAATAAATCACAGGAACGTGATTTTGAGTTTATTATTTTTTCATTAGATCAATAGCCAAATTTCTTGGGACTTCCTATTTTGGTAGGAGTTATAGAGTTCCAGAAGTATGTGGAAGTTACAGATTTCTACAGAATGTTCTGTTTTTGACATATTCTATTTTTCGTGTGTTGTTTGCCTATTTTGATGAATCTATGGCTAGTATCGGGGGTATGAACCATAGATAAGTTATAATACATTAGGTTTAACACCAATATAAATAAAGAATGAGTTCACTACAATACCTTATGTGGTGGTTTTTCTTTCTTGCACTAACGGAGCTCATGAGATTTCCTGTTGAGTTTTGTGTTGTGAAGTTTTCAAGTTTTGGGTAAAGATTTGATGGACTATGGAATAAGGAGTGGCAAGAGCCTAATCTTGGGGATGCCCATGGCACCCCAAGATAATCCAAGGACAACCAAAAGCCTAATCTTGGGGATGCCCCGGAAGGCATCCCTTCTCTCGTCTTCGTCTATCAGTGACTTTACTTGGAGCTATATTTTTATTCACCACATGATATGTGTTTTGCTTGGAGCGTCTTGTATGATATGAGTCTTTGCTTTTTAGTTTACCACAATCATCCTTGTTGTACACAGCTTTAGGGAGAGACACACATGATTTGAAATTTATTAGAATACTCTATGTGCTTCACTTATATCTTTTGAGCTAGATAGTTTTTGATCTAGTGCTTCACTTATACTTTTTAGAGCACGGCGGCAGCTTGATTTCGTAGAAATTATTTATCTCTCATGCTTCACTTATATTATTTTGAGAGTCTTTTAGAACAGCATGGTATTTGCTATGGTTATAAAATTGGTGCTAGAATGATGGGCATCCAAGTTGGGTATAATAAAAACTATCATAGGAAGTGAATTGGATGCTATGATCAATTTGATGCTTGATAATTGTTTTGAGATATAAAGGTGGTAATATTAGAGTCATGGGTAATTATGAAATTGAAAAATATTTGTGTTGAAGTTTGCAAGTCCCGTAGCATGCACGTATGGTAAAAGTTGTGTAACAAATTTATTGCATGGAGTGCTCTTTTGAGTGCCTTCCTTATGTGTGGAGGTCGGGGGTGCGCGATGGTTAACTCCTACCAACCTCCCCCCTAGGAGCATGCGTAGTAGTACTTTGCTTAGAGGGCTAATAAAACTTTTGCAATAAGTATATGAGTTCTTTATGACTAATGTGAGTCCATGGATTATATGCACTCTTACCCTTCCATCATTGCTAGCCTCTTCGGTACCGTGCATTGCCCTTTCTCACCTTGAGAGTTGGTGCAAACTTCGCCAGTGCATCCAGACCCTGTGATCCGATACGCTCTATCACACATAACCTCCTTATATCTTCCTAAAAACAGCCACCATACCTACCTATTATGGCATTTCCATAGCCATTCTGAGATATATTGCCATGCAACTTTCCACCGTTCTGTTTATCATGACACGCATCATCATTGTCATATTGCCTTGCATGATCATGTAGTTGACATCATATTTGTGGCAAAGCCACCATGCATAATTTTTCATACATGTCACTCTTGATTCATTGCGCATCCCAGTACACCACCGAAGGCATTCATATAGAGTCATATCTTGTTCTAGTCTTGAGTTGTAATTTTTATGTTGTGAATAAATAGAAGTGTGATGATCATCATTATTAGAGAATTGTCCCTTATAAAAAAGGCCAAATAAAAAAAGGCCAAATAAAAAAGGCTAAATAAAAAAAGGCCAAAAAATAGGCCCAAATATAAGAAAGGGGGACAATGTTACTATCCTTTTCCACACTTGTGCTTCAAAGTAGCACCATGTTCTTCATATAGAGAGCCTCTTATGTTGTCACTTTCATATACTAGTGGGAATTTTTCATTATAGAACTTGGCTTGTAAATTCCAATGATGGGCTTCCTAAAAATGCCCTAGGTCTTCATGAGCAAGCAAGTTGGATGCACACCCACTTAGTTTCTTTTTTTGAGCTTTCATACATTTATAGCTCTAGTGCATCCGTTGCATGGCAATCCCTACTCCTCATGTTGACATCAATTGATGGGCATCTCCATAGCCCATTGATTAGCCTCGTCAATGTGAGACTTTCTATTTTTTGTCTTCTCCACACAATATCCATCATCATATTCTATTCCACCCATAGTGCTATATCCATGGCTCACGCTCATGTATTGCGTGAGAGTTGAAAAAAGCTGAAGCACGTTAAAAACTATGAACCAATTGCTTGGCTGAAATCGGGGTTTTGCATGATGGGAGTATTTTGTGTGATGAAAATGAAGCATAGCCTAACTATATGATTTTGTAGGGATGAACTTCCTTTAGCCATGTTATTTTGAGAAGACATGATTGCCTTGTTAGTATGCTCGAAGTATTACTATTTCTTATGTCAACATGAACTTTTATTTTGAATCATTTGGATTTGAACATTCATCCACAATAAAGAAAATTACATTGAGAAATATGCTAGGTAGCATTCCACATCAAAAATTCTGTTTTTATCATTTACCTACTCGAGGACGAGCAGGAATTAAGCTTGGGGATGCTTGATACGTCTCCAACGTATCTATAATTTTTGATTGTTCCATGCTATTATATTACCCGTTTTGGATGTTTATGGGCTTTACTTTACACTTTTATATCATTTTTGGGACTAACCTACTAACCGGAGGCCCAACCAGAATTGCAGTTTTTTTTGCCTATTTCAGTGTTTTGAAGAAAAGGAATATCAAATGGAGTCCAAACGGAATGAAACCTTCGAGAGCGATCTTTTTGGAACAAACGCAATCCAATACACTTGGAGTGGACGTCAAGAAGCAGCCGAGGCGGCCATGAGGCAGGAGGGCGCGCCCACACCCTTGTGGGCCCCTCGTAGCTCCCCTGACCTACCTCCTTCGCCTATATATACCTCCATACCCTGAAAACATCCAGGAGCACCACGAAAAACTATTTCCACCGCCGCAACCTTATGTATCCGCAAGATCCCATCTTGGAGCCTTCGTCGGCTCTCCGTCGGAGGCGGAATCGACCATGGAGGGCCTCTACATCATCTCCAAGGCCTCTCCTATGAGTTGTGACTAGTTTACCATAGACCTTCGGGTCCATAGTTATTAGCTAGATGGCTTCTTATCTCTCTTTGAATCTCAATACAAAGTTCTCCTCGATCTTCTTGGAGATCTATTCAATGTAACTCTTTTTGCGGTGTGTTTGTCGAGATCCAATGAACTATGGGTTTATGATCAAGTTTATCTATGAGAAATATTTGACTCTCCTCTGAATTCTTTTATGTATGATTGGTTATCTTTGCAAGTCTCTTCGAATTATCAGTTTGGTTTGGCCTACTAGATTGATCTTTCTTGCAATGGGAGAAGTGCTTAGCTTTGGGTTCAATCTTGCGGTGTCCTTTCCCAGTGACAGCAGGGGCGGCAAGGCACATATTGTATTGTTGCCATCGAGGATAAAAAGATGGGGTTTATATCATATTGATTGAGTTTATCCCTCTACATCATGTCATCTTACTTAATGCATTACTCTGTTCTTCATGAACTTAATACTCTAGATGCAGGCAAGAGTCGGTCAATGTGTGGAGTAACAGTAGTAGATGCAGAATCGTTTCGATCTACTTGTCACGGACGTGATGCCTATATACATGATCATGCCTAGATATTCTCAAAACTATGCACTTTTCTATCAATTGCTCGACAGTAATTTATTCACCCACCGTAATACTTATGCTATCTTGAGAGAAGCCACTAGTGAAACCTATGGCCCCCGGGTCTATCTTTTATCATATAAGTTTCCCATCTATCTTTATTTGCAATCTTTACTTTCCAATCTATATCATAAAAATACCAAAAAAAAATTTATCTTATCTTATTATCTCTATCAGACCTCACTTTCGCAAGTTACCGTGAAGGGATTGACAACCCCTTTATCGCGTTGGTTTTTTTGAAACCTGTGACAGTGGGAGAGGCTCCCACTGTGATATATATTTCCTTTCAAACATTTACATTACATTGTACATGGTGTTTACAAAGGACAACCCTGGCCACTTTGTGGCAAGGGGTGGCAAGACTAGCAAAAGCAAACTAGTCAGAAGGAAGGGAGTCTAACAAAAGGAAAATGAAGTTCTTCAAATTTTCTTTGACCCTATATTGAAGAAGACCAAAGTCTGTTTTAAATCTATCTAGCCAAGAGATGTAGGAGGGGTTGATGTGTCTGAATAGTTTGTCATTCCTCTCCTTCCAAATACTCCAAGATGCCTGAAGGAATGCCTCCATGAACATAGGTTTATTCCAGTTTTTCTTGGCCGTTTCCAACCAGGGTAGTCGCATGGTATGTTGTTCTGGATTCATCACAAGTCTGGACCAGCAATATTTACTAAATGGACAGTTGAGGATCATGTGATCAACATCCTCTTGGGCATGACCACAGAGGAGGCAGCTTAGATCTTCTCCAACATTATAATGCCTTCGCTTGAGCATGTCTCTAGTATTGAGGCAATCGGAGAGGAGAAGCCAGCCAAAGACTTTTATCTTGACTGTAACTTTTGATTTCCACAACCAATGGTATGTTTTGTGAGCTTTGACATTTCTGAAGCAGAATTTATAGAACCTTCTAGCAGTGTAATTAGTTGTCCCCCAGGTATAAGACCAAATGTCCCTTATGTTGTGACCATTGTCTAAGGTGACGTGGGCCACAAGGCGTTGAATATTTCTAACCTCATCATGCGCTTGCATGGATAAAGGAAGGTGGAATGCCTCGTCAAGGGAGGTGATACTAAGAAATTGTTGCACGGATATATCTTCATTTCAAGCAAAGGAGAAGGCCCTTGGGTGAGAGTCAGATAAGATATCTTCAAGCCATAAATCCTTCCACATGAGTACTTTGTCGCCACGGTAAATCTCCACTTTGGATATGCCACGATAGATTGGAGTTAATTTAAGAACTTCTCACCACCAAAATGAGCCACAAGGGTCGGAAGCATGTGGTATCTTGTCTGAGTAATAAGTAGACCAAATGAGGTCAACCCAAGGTAGATCATAATGGTTATAAAATTTGTGTAAGTATTTGAGGAGTAAGGCGTCACTTTGGATCTTTAAATTGATGATCCCAAGGCCTCCACTTTCTTTTGGGCGCCAAATCCTATCCCAGGCAACCAAGGAGTTGCATTTCTCCCCTTGCTCAGTTTTCTTAGTCTAGAGGCCTTTCCGACGAATCTTATCAAGTAGCTCCAAAATTTTTTGGGGAAACTTCAACGTGCATAAGGCGAAGATGGTAAGTGAGCTGATGAATGTGTTTAATAAAGACAGCTTTGCTCCGTACGACATCATCACCAAAGTAGAAGTCATTCTTCGTTCAACAGAGCACACCAGTGGCATTAAGTCTTGAATGGAGGGTTTATTAGTGCCAAGGGGTAGGCCAAGGTAAGTGAAAGGCATGTTTCCAATCTTACATTCAAAAATACCAGCTAGCTCACTTGTAAGATCATCCTCGCAGTTCATCGGTATAAGTGTTGATTTATGAAAGTTTATTTTGAGTCCAAAGGAGATGGCAAAATCATTTAGGATCCCTTTCATAGTGTGTGCTTGGTTGGGGCACGCCGGCATGATAATTATTGTGTCGTCAGCGTATTGAATAACTGGGTAATCACGCTGACCCTGCCTATCAAAAGGTAGTCTGACCTTTATCGGATTGGTTGCGAGGTTCTTGTTTGTTTGTGTAGGTACGAGGGACTTCTGTGGAGCCTCCTACTGGATTGATACCTTGGTTCTCAAAAACTAAGGGAAATACTTACGCTACTTTGCTACATCACCCTTTCCTCTTCAAGGGAAAACCAACGCAGTGCTCAAGAGGTAGCACTGGGCCCGCACATCTTTCAGCTCTTTGCCCAGCTTGGTGTGGGAATCTTGGAGTTTGTTTTTCTCCTCCCTGACCAGTGTCAATATACATTCGTCCGCGGCCAGTTGCCTTTGAGCTTCTAGACCTCCCGCTTGTGTGACCCCCGGTGCCTCTACCGAACGATCTGCTGACTCTGTCATAAGATATGCACCTGCATTAATAATCCTGGTATATGATTATGTTTTCTCGATAGAGGGGAACTGTCGGTGTCAAAACCGGCGGATCTCGGGTAGGGGGTCCCGAACTGTGCGTCTAGGCGGATGGTAACAGGAGACAAGGGACACGATGTTTTTACCCAGGTTCGGGCCCTCTCGATGGAGGTAAAACCCTACTCCTGCTTGATTGATATTGATGATTTGGGTAGTACAAGAGTGGATCTACCACGAGATCAAGGAGGCTAAACCCTAGAAGCTAGCCTATGGTATGATTCTTGTAATGGTTGTCTGTCCTACGAACTAAAACCCTCCGGTTTATATAGACACCGGAGAGGGCTAGGGTTACACAGAGTCAGTTACAATGGTAGGAGATCTACATATCCGTATCGCCAAGCTTGCCTTCCATGCCAAGGAAAGTCCCATCCGGACATGGGACGAAGTCTTCAATCTTGTATCTTCATAGTCTTGGAGTCCGGCCAATGATGATAGTCCGGCTATCCGGACACCCCCTAGTCCAGGACTCCCTCAGTAGCCCCCGAACCAGGCTTCAATGACGACAAGTCCAGCGCATATATTGTCTTCGGCGTTGCAAGGCGGGTGACCAACTTCCTGAGCTGGTGCAACTGCTCGAACATGTTCGGCAGGCGATAGGTGGCGTCGTCCAGGCCCTATGGCCATCCGTTTCCCTACCCGAGGGCCTTGGAGAGCTTGCGGAGAAGCTTCAGGGAGCACGGCAGCGCTTCCGCTTATGGAAGATATCAGCCTGCCGCCAAGGTGCCAGGGAGGCCTGGGCCATGGTGAAGACGCGGTACAAGAAGGCGGATCCAAACCACATGGCCGAGGTCGGACCTGTGGGGCCCGATGGGAAGGAGATCCCTGTGAGCTTAGTGTACGGCCAAGTAGAGTTGGCCGCTAAGTATTCCCAACGGGACTGTAAATTAGACAGCCTGTTAGATGGGATTGAGGAGTACAGTCAGTCAATTTGATGATGTATTTAAAATGACATGTAAAATGCCTTCTAGCCGGATTGTAGATCGTTTGTCTTTGCTGACCTTTCCGCTTCGACCTCGGGACCCTAGAGTCCAGAGTGTGTCCGAATACCTTCTCGGTTATGACAAAACCGGGGCATGCATGGAGACCAGGCGTAGGGGTCATTAGTGCTTTATCAGACAAGTGCCCAACTAGTTATGTTATATTACATGGTTAGTAAGAAACATTTTCCAGGGAGAATAGTTCCGTTAAGGATTCCTTTCCCTGGGAGGCATGCCCTAAAGTGCATGTCCGGACTACGAAAAGAGCAGGAAAACATCTGGGGGCAGATAAATAAATAGGTAAAAAAATCATCTTTCAAGTCACCGACCGAATATTCCCTTAAGAACGCTAGCTTTCGGCTTCACCCAGTCTGAGGTACACATCCGGCTGACCCGGCAGTAACAATCGCAGAGGTGCTCCCTTTACCTCCTAGCCGAACAATCGGGAACGTAGGGGTAAGCACAGGAGCCAGGCAACCCAGCTTGGCCAAAACTTAAGTCATATCGCTGCATATAATGGTGAATAAAAGGTACATGTGGAAGTTTGACACATGTGCTGGGCATGAAGCCCGTATAAGTAAGCTTCTGGTAAAGAAGCCCCCAGGTATAATGAGTGCGGATAGCACATCAAGTGTGTGCGAACAATGCGCAAGTAGGCCTTTAAGGGCTTTTATGAAAAAGGTGAGAGAAAAGAGAGAAACGAAAGACAGCTGAAGTGTAAAAATTTAGACGAAGGAAGGAGACGAACTCTTAGTCCGGCGCTAGGCGTAGAATCTTCGGAGGCGGGCTGCGTTCCATGGGTTCGGCTCAAGTCGGTTGTCCGATGCATTTCGCAGGCGGTACGCCCCGCCGGTCAGGACTTGATCGATAATGAAAGGGCCTTCCCATTTGGGCTTGAGCTTGTCCTTTTTCTTGTACGGCAGGCGTAGAACTAGTTCGCCAACATTGTAAGTTTTAGCCCGTACTTCTCTGCTTTGATATCTTCGAGCCTGCTGCTGATAGAATGCAGAACGAGCCTTTGCGACGTCGCGTTCTTCCTCCAATGCGTCCAAGCTGTCCTGTCAATCCAGCTCGGCTTCTCTTTCTTCGTACATGCGCACTCGAGGTGAGTCATGAATGATGTCACAGGGCAAAACTGCCTCTGCGCCGTATACCATGAAAAATGGTGTGAATCCGGTAGTACGGTTGGGCGTTGTCCGCAGCCCCCAGAGTACGGAGTCAAGCTCCTCTACCCAGTGCGTGTTAGATTCCGTAAGGGACCGCACTAGTCTGGGTTTGATGCCGCTCATTATTAGACCATTTGCTCGTTCCACTTGACCGTTGGTTTGAGGATGATAGACTCAAGCGTAATCGAGCTTAATGCCCATATTTTTACACCATAATTTAACCTCGTCGTCCGTGAAGTTCGTGCCGTTATCGGTAATGATGCTATGGGGGACGCCATAACGGTGTATTACCCCGGATATGAAGTCTATCACTGGTCCGGACTCTGCCATTTTAACTGGCTTGGCCTCTATCCATTTGGTGAATTTGTCCACCATGACCAATAGGTACTTTTGCTTGTGGATTCCCCCTTTAAGGGGTCCAACCATGTCAAGCCCCCAGACCGTGAACGGCCAGGTGATGGGTATAGTTTTGAGGGCGGTGGGTGGCATATGGCTCTGATTAGCAAAGAGCTGACAACCAACGCATCTTTGGACTAAGTCCTGAGCATCTGCCCGGGCCGTCGGCCAATAAAATCCTGTACGGAATGCCTTGCCTACAAGGGCCCGAGCTGCGGCGTGGTGTCCACCTAGTCCGGCATGAATTTCAGCCAGAAGGTTTCGCCCTTCCTCTTCGGAGATACACCTTTGAAGGACTCCGGTTGTGCTTTTCTTATAGAGTTCTCCCTCGTGGACCTTGTAGGCTTTAGATCGCCGAACTATGCAGCGGCCTCATTTTGGTCTTCGGGAAGTCCCTGCCTAAGTAAGTAGGCTAGGAATGGCTCTGTCCACGGGGCGATTACTGCCATTATTTCGTGGGATGAAGGTGTTATTTCATCGGCTGAGTCGCCGATTATGTCAGATTGTTCTGTGTTGGGTGGTGCGGCTGCTTCCGGGTTGTTATTTCCGGACTCCTCTTCCCATAGTACAGATGGCTTAAAGAGCCGTTCCAGGAAGATGTTTGGAGGGACAGCGTCGCGTTTCGCGCCGATGCGTGCCAATACGTCGGCTGCTTGGTTAGTATCCCGGGCTACGTGGTGGAATTCAAGTCCTTCGAACCGAGCTGACATTTTTAGGACAGCGTTACGATAGGCTGCCATTTTCGGATCCTTGGCGTCAAAGTCTCCATTTACTTGGGATATTTGCAAGGTTTGAATCCCCGCGCACCTCTAGGCGTTGAATGCCCATGGAGATTGCCATCCGGAGGCCATGTAGGAGGGCCTCATATTCGGCTGCATTGTTGGAGTCCGTGTACATTATCTGAAGTACGTATTGGACTGTGTCCCCGGTTGGGGACGTCAATATGACGCCAGCCCCCAAGCCGGCCAACATTTTGGAGCAGTCAAAATGCATAATCCAATTGGAGTATGCGCCGTACTCTTTAGGGAGTTCGACTTCAGTCCATTCAGCAACAAAGTCAGCCAAGACTTGCGACTTTATAGCTCGCCGAGGTTTGTAAGTTATATCGAATGGTAAGAGCTCAATGGCCCATTTTGCAATCCTGCCCGTCGCGTCGCGGTTGTTTATAATGTCGTTGAGGGGCACTTCGGAGGCCACTGTTATCGAACACTCTTGAAAGTAGTGTCGGAGCTTCCGGGATGCCATGAACACCGCGTACGCTGTCTTTTGATAGTGCGGGTAACGGGACTTGCAGGGAGTTAAGACAGTGGATACGTAGTACACTGGTTTTTGAAGAGGGAATTTATGCCCTTCTGTTTCTCGTTCGACGACGAGTACCGCGCTTACAACTTGATGTGTTGCCGCGATGTATAACAACATTGGTTCGCCCAGGTTAGGCGCAGCCAGGACCGTATTTGTTGCCAATATGGCTTTTATTTCTTCGAGTCCGGTAGTGGCAGCATCCGTCCACTCGAAGTGTTCGGTGTGCCTGAGGAGGCGATAGAGGGGCAATGCCTTTTCTCCCAAACGGGAGATAAAGCGGCTTAGAGCTGCCACGCATCCAGTCAATTTTTGTATTTGTTTGAGGTCTTTTGGGATATCCAGCTATGACAGAGCTCGGATCTTGGCTGGGTTTGCTTCAATTCCTCTACCGGATACAATGAAGCCCAGGAGCTTTCCGGCTGGTATGCCGAAAACGCATTTTTCCGAATTCAGCTTAATGTCATATGTTCGGAGATTGTCGAATGTGAGCCTCAAATCGTCTACTAGAGTCTCGACGTGTTTGGTTTTGACGACTACGTCGTCTACGTATGCCTCTACTGTTTTGCCGATCTGGGTAGCCAGACATGTCTGAATCATGCGCTGATATGTTGCGCCGGTGTTTTTGAGTCCGAAGGGCATCGTGTTGAAGCAGAATGGTCCATATGGAGTAATGAATGCCGTTGCGGCTTGGTCCGCCTCCGCCATCTTGATTTGATGGTAGCCGGAGTATGCATCAAGGAAGCACAAGGAATCGTGCCCTGCAGTAGCATCGATTATTTGGTCGATGCGGGGAAGGGGGAAGGGATCCTTTGGGCAGGCCTTGTTGAGGTCTTTAAAATCGACACATAGGCGCCAGGATTTGTCCTTCTTTGGTACCATTACCAGGTTTGCTAGCCAGTCCGGATGTTTGATGTCTCTGATGAATCCGGCTTCCAGTAGTTTGGCTAGCTCTTCTCCCATTGCCTGTCTTTTGGGTTCGGAAAATCGCCGAAGAGCCTGTTTGACTGGCTTGAATCCTTTTAGGATGTTTAGGCTGTGTTCTGCCAATCTGCGTGGGATTCCTGGCATATCTGAAGGGTGCCAGGCAAAGATGTCCCAATTTTCCCGAAGGAATTCTCGCAGTGCAGCATCTACATCAGGGTTCAACTGTGCCCCGAAGGAGGCCGTCTTTGTTGGGTCCGTTGGATGGACCTGGAATTTGACTATTTCATCCGCTGGTTTAAAGGAGGTGGACTTGGATCTCTTATCGAGTACCACATCGTCCCTATTCACCGTAGAGCGTGGCGCAGTGAGTTCCTCCGCCGCTAGGGCTTCGGATAGTGCCTCCAGGGCTAATGCGGCTGTCTTGTTTTCGGCGCGGAGTGCTATGTCCGGATCACTAACGAGAGTGATTATTCCGCCGGGCCCAGGCATTTTAAGCTTCATGTACCCGTAATGGGGTATGGCTTGAAAAATTGTGAATGCCTCTCGTCCTAATATAGCGTGATATCCGCTGCTGAACGGGGCCACTTGGAACGTGACCTCTTCATACCTGTAATTGTCCGGCGAGCCGAACACCACATCAAGTGTGATTTTTCCTGTGCAGCGCGCTTCCCGGCTAGGGATTATTCCTCTAAAGGTTGTGTTGCTTCGCTCAATGCGGCTCCAGTCTATTTCCATTTTTTGAAGAGTTTCCTCGTAGATGAGGTTTAGTCCGCTGCCGCCATCCATGAGTACCTTGGTAAGACGAAAGCCGTCCACTATTGGACTGAGGACCAATGCGGCTGGTGCTCGAGCTGTTCGGAATTTAGGTTCGTCGCTGGCGTTGAAGGTGATGGCCGTGTCGCTCCATGGATTTGCTGTTGCTACTTGGTAGACTTCGGCGAGGCTGCGGATTGTTCGTTTTCGCATATTATTTGATGTGAAAGTCTCGAAGACTGTTGACACCGTACTGGTACTGTTGGAGTGGTTTTCCGGGGCTAGAAGCTCCTCGCCACTTTTGGCCACCTGCCGCAATATCCAACATGCTCGAAGGCTATGTGTTGGGGTGGCGCCTTCTGTACTGTGAATTTTACAGGGTCCGCTGAGCCATCCCTCCAGTACGGTTCTGTGCCCTTTATGGGGTTTTTGCTTTTTGGTTTTTGTACCTGGTGCCTGAGTGTGATGCACCCTTTTGTTACGGACTAGGGTTGTATTCGGGGCCGGATTGTCCCAAAACTTAGTTTCGGTTTTCCGGAAATCTCCATCGCACAGTACTTTCGTACTATGGACGCCAGGTCGGCGAAGCGTGTAATTTCACGGTGACTGACGGCGTTCAAGATTCCCTCGTCCGTGCAATTATTGCAGAAAATTGAAATTGTGTTTTTCTCTCGGCAGTCCTTTATCCTGTCCATAACCAGGAGGAATCTGGCCCAGTAACGATGTACTGTTTCAGTGGGCTATTGCCGGATTTGAGATAGATCGCATATGTCTGGGTGGGTGGGTGGAATTGAGTCTGGAAACCTACCCATCTCGAGGCTCAAGGGCCGAGAAGTTTCCAAATTTGGAAGCTTGGATTGTTGGACGTTGTCCAATGAGTCCGGTCCGATGCCTGACTTTAGGTTCAGTGCTTGATCAAAGTCCGTCCCTCCGCGGGAATCCGGCATGGAGGGTTCAGGAGCCCGGACATGACTAGTTTTCAATACAGGAGAAGAGTCGCCGCGTTGTTCCTCTACCACCGCAATGTGGTGGGTAACCTGGGGAGAGTTAATCTCTCTCAGATCGGTTTTAAGCCCAATCTGATTGTAGTCTGTAGCGACTCCCAGGGCGGCGATGCGATCCAAGAGCTCGTTTACGGACGAGAGCTCTATTGGATCCAGCTGCTCGGCGAATTCCGAGTTGACGTGAAGATTGCTTTTGATGACCCGAGAGGTCATCGTCGAAGCGGTGGCCGAACAGGCGGTCATGAGAAAACCACCCAGCCGGATAGTTTGGCCGGCAGCCAAGGCTCCTTTGGCGAAGATACCGTCTTTGAAGACGGGAAGAGGCATCCTTCCTATCGGTGACGGCACAGAGGAACTCTCAATGAAAGCACCAATGTCGGTGTCAAAACCGGCGGATCTCGGGTAGGGGGTCCCGAACTGTGCGTCTAGGCGGATGGTAACAGGAGACAAGGGACACGATGTTTTTACCCAGGTTCGGGCCCTCTCGATGGAGGTAAAACCCTACTCCTGCTTGATTGATATTGATGATATGGGTAGTACAAGAGTGGATCTACCACGAGATCAAGGAGGCTAAACCCTAGAAGCTAGCCTATGGTATGATTGTTGTAATGGTTGTCTGTCCTACGTACTAAAACCCTCCGGTTTATATAGACACCGGAGAGGGCTAGGGTTACATAGAGTCGGTTACAATGGTAGGAGATCTACATATCCGTATCGCCAAGCTTGCCTTCCACGCCAAGGAAAGTCCCATCCGGACACGGGACGAAGTCTTCAATCTTGTATCTTCATAGTCTTGGAGTCTGGCCGACGATGATAGTCCGGCTATCCGAACACCCCCTAGTCCAGGACTCCCTCAGGAACATTACCAGACACTACCTTCTTGGATTTCTCCAGTTCGGTGGTAGCAGCAGCTAGCTGGGCCTGACACATTTCTAGCTCTTGAGACAACAGGTTGTTCTTCTCTGTGAGCACATTTGTACAATGATCCTTAAATCAGTAGTACCAACTGTTTCAAGTCTCGGGGGCTACTGGTATATGATTATCAGTTTTGTACAAATGTGTACTTACCTGCATATCTTTCAAATACTGGTCTCTGGCTCTGGTAAGAACATCTCGAGCAGCTCGGATGTATGCATCACCCGAGTTGAAGGTGTTGAAAGCCTCTTCTGAAAAACCGGGGTCGTGAAGAGCAGCCCACCAGCGCCGATGACTCATGGCGCTTTCCACTTCAGAGTTCGTGACAGATACATCATCCGAACCCTCTGCAGGAGGACAATCCAGTGTCACTCCCGTATCAGCCTTAGTCCTTGAGACGGGGTCTGGAATCCGGCCGGTAGAGGCATGACCGGTAGGATCCCCGGACATAGTCCGGTGAATGCTTTTCCTGATAAGACACAATGGATAGTATCACACTTCAATGTGACAGCCAACGAGCGTATTTAAAAAACCTATACCTCTTTGATGAAGGCTCGGTCGTGTTGTTATTTGCCTTCCTCTTCGAAGGCCTGCTCGGCACAGGCACCGTTCTCTTGAGGGTCGCCTCAGGTGCAGTGTGGCGTGCCGATCGCCTCCCCTTTGGAGCATGAGGCAATGCGATGGGTGAGGTGGAATGAGGAAATTCTTTCAAAGAAGAAGCCTCCTGGTTACTTACATGTGAAGCAGGGAGAAGTCTGGGATAGTCGGCGGTGATGGCCACTTCCGTGCCGTCATGGCTCGCCTGGTAGAACACTCCATCCTCGAGCTCCACGAATATATCTGGATCCTCTTTGAATCCAGGGTCAAGAGCCCGGTTGTGGTCCTCTGGTTGTGATGCGGGGCTATGGATATCCTTGGTGATCTTCTGCCATTCCTGTTGCAAAGGAACGGATTAATATCCATGGAAAGTAATTCAGGGAGTAAATTGAGTGGAGTAGTGGGATGGAAATTCACCCAGCTGGGAGGATTGTACATGGAAAATCCATCTCTGTGATTAATGCGGATGAACTCCTCTTTATCCCCTTTGTATAGTCCGGCCAGTACTTTGGCCAAAGCGGCGGGGTATCCGGACCCTTTCGACCACATCAGGTGGCGTCATCTTCTCTGTTATAGTGCCACATGGGACGCCCCTGAATTGGAGCGGCTGGACCTCCCGTACTATGGATGTCGTTGTAACCTCGACTATTGACAGTCCGGACCGGGCGAGCATCTTTATCTTGCCCATCAATTAACGGACTTCCGTGCTATCTTCCTCCTTGAGGCTCCTAGGGCACCAGTTGTAGCGTTTCTTCAATGGAGCACTTGAAAATTCGGGAAGACCCATTCGGACTGGGTCAGGAAGGGAGACGTCTTTGATGTAGAACCATTTGGAAGGTCACTCTTCGGATGCCTTCTTCGGTGTGCCGGATAGGTCCCTCTTGATTACGTCCAAAATGGGCCTCGCAACCCAGGAATAGCTCGCAAAGAGCAACGTAACCCGCAATATGCAGGATGGAAGCAGGAGTGAAACTATGCAGTTGGAGGCCATAATACTCTAGAAGCCCTTGGAGGAATGGATGGATTGGAAATCCGACACCTTTCAGCAAGTAGGGAACAAGGCATACTCGTTCCCCCCTGGATGGGTTGGGGAAATTCTCTGCCTGCTCCCCACCATCAAAGGAAGCCAATCTGACTCGAACGGGGACTAGAACCGTGGGGGGAAGAAATCCCTGTGTCTGCAGCTTCACTAGCTGATTATGGGATACGGAACACTTTTCCCAATCGCCTTTTTAGGGGGCCGTGGGAGCGGGAGAAAGAGCTGGGAGCGCTAGCCATGTTGGGGTGGTTTCCGCTGGCAAGCTCTGAGGATTCCTCGCTTGGTGTGGACTGGATCTGAAGATCCGCGTCTCTTTAAATAGATGACTTCCTTACATGGTCAGGGTGGTATGTGCTAAAATGCCCCGACCTCTCGTATTCGCTCGACACGTGGAAGCTAAAATCATGAAGGTGCGAAAGCCGATGCACGCGACATTAAATGAAAAGCCGAATACTGCTCTTTAAGTCATGTACTTTGAAGTAATCGGAGAAGGAACCCGCCTTGCAATGCCGAAGATAATCTGCGCGACGGACATCTCGTCATTGAAGCCTGGTTCGGGCGCTACTGAGGGAGTCCTGGATTAAGGGGTCCTCGGACAGCCAGACTATATACATGGGCCGGACTGTTGGGCTATGAAGATACAAGATAGAAGACTTCTTCCCATGTCCGGATGGGACTCTCCTTAGCGTGGAAGGCAAGCTTGGCGATTCGGATATGTAGATTCCTTTCTCTGTAACCGACTTTGTACAACCCCAGCCCCCTCCGGTGTCTATATAAACCAGAGGGTTTAGTCCATAGGACACAATCATAATCATACAGGATAGACTTCTAGGTTTAGCCATATCGATCTCGAGGTAAATCAACCCTTGTAATACTCATATTCATCAAGATCAATCAAGCAGGAAGTAGGGTATTACCTCCATAGAGAGGGACCGAACCTGGGTAAACATCGTGTCCCCCGTCTCCTGTTACCATCAACCTTAGACGCACAGTTCGGGACCCCCTACCCGAGATCCACCAGTTTTGACACCGACGACAAAGGAGTCCGATATGGTCGGCGGATCTTATGACGTTTCATAGCATCAAAGTCCAAGTACCGCATGGGTAAAAATGGGGTCATAAGGCCAAGATGAAACACCCAGCTCTCTTGCTAAGCGCGTGGCATAAATTCCACCATAAAAATATCAAATACCAGTGTTGTGTTGCAACCTGCATGCAACAATCACTCCAAGGTTATAAATTTTGTCACCGGTGAGAGCGGTGCATATGAGGCTCAAGTCTGGAGCACAAAGTGTACTACAATCTTGTTTGCGTACAATGCATTTTCCATTGAATAGTGCAAAGTATTGGACTGAGGGAAAATGAATGCTCTTTATTCTACCTTGCGTCACTCCTCTAGTCTCACCATAGCAAAGACTAGTCAAGAATATCTCAAACTCAGACCTTGGTGGTTCATCTAACGAACCCCAAAATGGAATTTTGCAGTGGTTGAAAATGTCTCTAAGGGCAGAGTGAAAGGATAGTCATACAGTTTAGACGACACTTTAGACTCACGAGGATGGAATTTAAATTCTTTAGTGAATGATTCAGTGAGGTTGAGCTGTCGGTTGCACTTATCTGCAATGTAGGGATCGAGCTAGGCATTGTGAACATATTGCTTAAATTCTTCTTTAATGCCCACACGCACCATACAATCGTTGCATGGCCATAAACATGATTTGGGGGCGACATCTCATATGGAATTTTCACTTGGTTCAACATAAGACCGATGAACGAAGTTGCTACTAGAAGATGCCTTTGAGGACCTCCTCCTCGAAGAACTCCTCCCAAAGAGGTTCATCATATTTGCGTATAATTTTCTAAAAAAAATTGGGTCACCAAATTTTATCAACAAAACTTCACAAGATTGATAGCAACTACTCAGAGGGATGCATAGAGGCCATATCAAGCGTTCAAACTACTTAGAACTCTAAGAATTCAACATGCAAGCTCATCTACAGGAAAACCAAGAGTAACTAATTATTCAAAATATAAACCACTAAAGCAAAAACTAATTGGACCAATGGAGGAGTCACATACCAAGCAACAATTCCCCGAAACAGTTTCGGAAATGGAGCTTCAAGCAAAGAGATCAAAATCCATGGGTTTGAGAGCAAGAACACGATAGAGAGAGAGAGAGAGAGAGAGAGAGAGAGAGCAATGGTGATTTTTTCTGGAGGTAGGTGGTGATATGGGATGAAGAGATAAGTGAGGGGCCCATGTGGAGACCACAACCCACCAGGGCGCGCCTGGGGGTGCTGGCGCGCCCAGGTGGGTTGTGCCCACCTGGTGGACCCCCCCTCTGATGTTATTTGCATCAAAAATTCAGAAATATTCAGGAAAAAATTGTATTAAATTTTCAAAGCATTCTGAGAACTTTTATTTTTTTGGTTATTTTTATTGCATGGGAAATTCAGAAAACAGACAAAACATGGCATTTTATTTTATCTAACTAATAAAAACAGAAAACAAAAGGTAGGGACAGAAGGTAGTGCTTACTAAATTCATCAACTTCATACCTTTCAGAGATGATTCATTAATAAGGTTGATCAAGTCTTATTAGCAACCACTTTCGATTAGCATGAAACCGAAGAACTTCTGTAAAACACTAAGTTACCTCAACAGGGATATGAATGTCCCCAACAATAAGCATTTGATATTTCTTTTTGGCAGTAGGTAGAGGTAGTTGAAAACTTCCAATAGTGATTGTCGGAGATTTTTCAATAACATTAATACCATTCACTTGGAATTGTTTTTTGGAAAGTGCACCGTATGCTCATTACCATTGATGTGAAAAGTGACCTTGATTTTATTGCAATCAATAATAGCCCCTGTAGTATTCAATAAGTGTCTACCAAGGATAATCAACATTTTGTCGTCCTCGGGCATCTGAAGTATATAAAGTCAGTTAAAATAGTAACATTAGCAACAACAACGGGCACATCCTCACAAATACCGATAGGTATGGCAGTTGATTTGTCAGCCATTTGCAAAGATATTTCAGTAGGTGTGAGTTTATTCAAATCAAGTCTTTTATATAAAGAGAAAGGCATAACACTAACGCCATCTCCTAAATCACATAAAGCAGTTTTCACATAATTTCTTTTGATGGAGCAAGGTATAGTTGGTATTTCCGGATCTCCAAGTTTTTTAGGTACTCCATCCTTAAAGGTATAATTAGCAAGCATGGTGGAGATTTCAGTTTCCGGTATTTTTCTCTTGTTAGTGATGATGTCTTTCATGTACTTTGCTTAAGGAGGCATTTTTAAGATACCAGTCAAGCGGGTACGCAAAAAGACTGGCCTAAGCATTTCAGCAAAGCGTTCAAATTCTTCATCATCTTTCTTTTTAGTTGACTTAGATGGAAAGTGCATAGGTTTTTGAACCCATGGTTCTCTTTCCTTACCATGTTTTCTAGCAACAAAGTCTCTTTTATCATATCTTTTATTCTTGGGTTGTGGGTTATCAAGAACAACAGCTGGTTCTATTTCCACATCATTGTCTGGTTCTTTATTATTTGTTTGAGTGTCTTCACAAACCTCATCATTATCTTTTTCATTATCAGAAGGTGAGTGTTCATTACCAGATTGAGTTTCAGCATTAGAAATAGAAACATCAGTAGTAGCATCAGGAGGTTTCTCTATTTCAGGTTCACTAGAGGCATGCAAAGTCCTATTATTATTTTTCTTCTTTTTCTTTTTGGAAGGACTAGGTGCATCAGTGTTAATTCTTTGAGAGTCTTGTTCAATTCTCTTAGAGTGTCCCTCAGGATAAAGTGGTTCTTGAGTCATTCTACCTCCTCTAGTCACTACTCTAACAACATGATTATTGATATTATTGTTCATTTCATCAAGCAATTCTCTTTGAGATTTAGCAAACTGTTCTAGTTGAGTTTGAACCATAGAGGCATGTTTTCTACACCTCTAACATCATTGGTAATTATAAATAACAAGTCACTCAAGCAAGCAATCATATCAGAAAAGTATTTCAATTGTTTCATGACATTTGCATTGAAGTGATCTTGTTTTCTATTGTAGTTATCAAATTCATATCATTGACTAGGGTGCATATTATAAGGATTGTCATTGTCATTGAATTTCATTAAAGAATTTATCTCTCCCACCTTAGGTGGCGGTGTATCAAGCCCATGTATTTCTTCAATAGGAGGTAAATTTTCGACATCCTCATCTTTAATACCTTTTTCTTTCATATATTTCTTTGCCTCTTGCATATCTTCGGGACTGAGATATAAGATACCCCTCTTCTTAGGAGTAGGTTTAAGCTGTGGTTCAAGAAGAGTCCAATCATCATAATTTTTCAATATGTTGTTCAATAATTCTTCAGCTTGTTCAACCGTTCGTTCCCTGAAAACACAACCAGCACAACTATCTAGAAAATCCCTAGAAGCATCGGTTAGTCCATTATAGAAGATATCAAGTATTTCATTTTTCTTAAGAGGATGACCAGGAAAAGCATTAAGCAATTGGAGAATCCTCCCCCAAGCTTGTGGGAGACTCTCTTCATCAATTTTCTCCAAGTTAAATATTTCCTGTAAGGCAGCTTGTTTCTTAGGAGCAGGAAAATATTTTTCAGAGAAGTAATAAATCATATCTTGGGGACTATGCACACAACCAGGAGCAAGAGTATTATACCAAGTCTTAGCATCACCCTTTAATGAGAACGGAAATAATTTGAGAATATAATAATAGTGAATCTTCTCATCATGAGCAAAAATGGTGGCTATGTCATTCAACTTAGTAAGATGTGCCACAATAGAATTAGATTTATAGCCATGAAAAGGATCAGATTCAACGAAAGTAATCAACTCTGGGTCGACAGAGAACTCATAATCCTCATCATCAATTAAATATAGGCGAAGTAGGAAACTTAGGATCACAATTCATTCTAGCATTCAAAGGTTTTTCTTTCAGTTTGCATAATAATTTCTTAAGATCATCCCTATCATTGCAAGCAAGGAAGTCTCTAGTTGTCTCCTCATCCATAACATAACCTTCCGGTATCTTAGGCAATTCATATCTAGGAGAACTAGATCTAATAGGTGTTTCAAGATTTTTAGTCTCAAACTCTTCATCGGTTTCAACAATTTCATCAGTTTCAGCATTCTAAAAAGCGTTGGTTCTAATAATTTGTTCATCAAGAAATTCACCTAGTGGGACATTATCATCAAGCAAGGTACTAGCATCATCATGAGTATCATTCATAGCAGAAGTAGCATCATCAATAACTTGCGACATATCAGGATTAATAGCATGTGGTGGTGTTGCAAGTTTACTTATAACAGAAGGTGAATCAAGTACAGAGCTAAATGGCAGTTCCTTAACCCCCCCCCCCCCCTCGTCTTAGAGGGAAAAATCTTAGTCTTAGCATCCTTCAGATTATTCATAATGATAATTTGATAATAATCCTAAGTGACTCGACAAATATAACTATGCTCCCCGGCAACGGCGCTAGAAAAAGGTCTTGATAACCCACAATTATAGGGGATCGCAACAGTTTTTGAGGGTAGAGTATTCAACCCAAATTTATTGATTCGACACAAGGGGAGCCAAAGAATATTTGCAAGTATTAACGGCTAAGTTTTCAATTCAACCACACCTGGAGATTAATTATCTACAGCAAAGTGATCAGTAACAAAGTAGTATGATAGTTTTGATAATAGTAGCAACAGCAATAGTAACGGTAACAGTAGTAGCGATGATTTTGTAGCAAGTGCAATAGCAACAATAGCAGTAGTAACTTAGCAAGAACAATATGAGAGAAATTCGTAGGCATTGGACTCGTGAGTTCGTTGGATGATATTCATCATATAACAGTCATAACCTAGGGCAATACGGCACTAGCTCTAGTTCAAAAATATAATGTAGGCATGTATTCCGTAAATAGTCATACGTGCTTATGGAAAGAACTTGCATGACATCTTTTGTCCTACCCTCCCGTGACAGCGGGGTCCTTTTGGAAACTAAGAGATATTAAGGCCTCCTTTTAATAGTGAACCGGAACAAAGCATTAACACATAGTGAATACATGAACTCCTCAAACTACGGTCATCACCGGGAAGTGTCCCGACTTCTGTCACTCCGGGGTTGCCGGATCATAACACGTAGTAGGTGACTATAACTTGCAAGATCGGATATAGAACATAGATATAATGGTGATAACATAAACGGTTCAGATCTGAAATCATGGCACCCAAGCCCAAAGTGACAAGCATTAAGCATGGCAAAGTCATAGCAACATCAATCTCAGAACATAATGGATACTAGGGATCAAGCCCTAACAAAACTAACTCGATTACATGATGAATCTCATCCAACTCCTCATCAACCTGCGAGCCTACGAAGGAATTACTCACTCCTGGTGGGAGCATCATGGAATTGGCTACGAAGATCGAAGATCCCCCTCTCCGGAGCCCCAAACGGACTCCAGATCTGGCCTCCCGGTGAAGAACGGGAGGTGGCGGTAGCTCCATCTCGTGAAACACGATAATTCTTTCTCCCCTTCTTTTTTTCTCTGAATATGTGAATTTATAGTGTTGGAATCAGGGTCTGTGGGGCCACCAGGTGGGGACAACCCACCCGGGCGCGCCTGGAGGGAGGGCGCGCCCTGGTGGGTAGTGCCCACCCAGGTGCCCCTCCTGTGGTTCTTGGCTCCAGAAATTATCTTTATTTGTATAAAAATTCCTCGCAAAGTTTTGTTCCAATCCGAGAACTTTTATTTCTGCACAAAAACAACACCATGGTAATTGTGCTAAAAACAGCGTCAGTCCGGGTTAGTTCCATTCAAATCATGCAAATTAGAGTCCAAAACAAGAGGAAAAGTAGATACGACAGAGACATATCAGGCCGCTGAGGACGAGATGCTTCTTCTTATTGGGGACGGCCTCAGGAGGACGGGCGGCACCCTCATCGTCTGAGTTCTCGACCGCTGCGGTCTGGTAGGCGCGCTCAAGGGAGCACACCGCATCCTTCTCATCACAGGCGACCGTGATGATGCCGCCGCTTCCTGGCATCTTGAGAACATTGTAGCCTTGGTGAGTCACTGCCATGAACTTGGCGACGGCCGGATACCCGAGGATGGCGTTGTATGGGAGGCGAATGTGGGCGACGTCAAAGTCAATAAGGTCAGTGCGGTAGTTGTCGCGCTTGCCGAAGGTGACAGGGAGAAAAATCTGTCCCAGGGGAATGGTGGAGCCGTCGGTAACCCCTGAGGAGGGTTTGGTGGGGAGGAGCTGGTCGTAGGGCACCTAGAGCGTCTCGAACGTCTTGACGGAGAGGTCGTTGAGCCCCGCGCCACTGTCAATGAGTGTCTTGGTGATGAGGACGTTGCTGATGGTTGGTGAACATAGCATTGGGAGCATGCCAGTGGCAGCTGAGCACTTGAGATGGTATGTAGAGTCGAATGTAACATCGTACTTGGACCACCTGAGGGGACGCAATGCCCCGATCTTAGGAAGGGCCGTGTTCACCTCATGAGCGAACTGCTTGAAGATGCGATGAGAGCCGGGGGCTGAGTGCCACCCAGGATGCAGGCAATGGCGCGAGGTGGAAGCCCCCAGCCCCATCATCTTGGTGGTGGTCGTCGTTAATTCTTGGCGGCGACGGCGGTGGAAGGAGGCCGACGTTGCCTTGAGGACGGTCCTCATGAGGCTAGTCCCTCCAGGGGCCATCGCAAGGCTGGCCATGCCAGCAGTCCTCATGAGGCTGATCACGCCAGTCCTGGCGGGGGTCAGGGGGTCACGGTTGTCCCAGCGGCCGTAGCCACGGTCATTGCGCTCAGGACGGCGGCCAAGGCGCCCGTCGCGTATTGCCTTGAGCTCCTGGTATTCGTTGGTATTGTGGTCGTGGACGTTGTGGAAGACACAAAACGGGCGGCTGCCCTTGGAGGATTCGGCGTGGTCGCAGCCGCACTTCATCTCAGGTTCGGCCGCCAGCACAGCAGGGCCCTTGCGCTTCACGTCCTTGGCCTTGACCTTCTTGTCTTCAGGATCTGCCTCTAGGAACTCCATGAGGGAGCGGAGACCTTCCTCTGCCCTTGCGCATATGGTTGCCATGTTGAACATCTCCACAGCCGAGCACAGGTCTTCGCGTATGGTGAGCTCTTCCTTCATCTTGACGTCCCGGATGCCATTAGTGAACACTGAAATGATGGCCTCGCCTGACACCTTAGGGATCTTGAGGCGAACGTTGGTGAAGCGTTATATGAATCTGTGCAAGGTTTCGCCCAGCTACTCCTTGATGCGTCGCAGGTCGCTTGCCGCGGGAGCGCGGTCACAAGTGCCTTGGAAGTTGGCGATGAAGCGCTCGCGGAGCTCGTCCAACGTATATATAAGTTTTTATTGTTCCATGTTGTTATATTATAATTCTTGGATGTTTTACAATCATTTTATATCTTTTTTGGTACTAACCTATTGACATAGTGCCCAGAGCCAGTTGTTGTTTTCTGTATGTTTTTTTACATCGCAGGAAATCAATACCAAACGGAGTCCAAACGCAGCGAAACTTTTTGTGGATTTTTATGGACCAGAAGACATCCAGTGGGCCAAAGAAGTACCAAAGAGGGAGCCCGAGGTGAGCACAAGACACCAGGGAACACCTGGAGGCCCAGGTGCACCCTGGTGGGTTGTGCCCGCCTGGGTGGCCTCCCGCTCTATAAATACCGCAATATTCCAGAAACCCTAGGGGAGTCGACAAAAATCAATTCCAGACGCCGCAAGTTCCAGAACCACCAGGTCCAATCTAGACACCATCATGAAGGGGTTCATCATGCCCATTGGTGCCTCTCCGATGATGCGTGAGTAGTGTTTTGTAGACCTACGGGTCCGTAGTTAGTAGCTAGACGGCTTCCTCTCTCTCTTTTGATTCTCAATACAATGGTCTATTGGAGATCCATATGATGTAACTCTTTTTGCAGTGTGTTCTTTGGGATCCGATGAACTTTAAGTTTATGATCAGATCTATCTTTTTATCCATGAAAGTTATTTGAGTCTTCTTTGATCTCTTATATGCATGATTGCTTATAGCCTCGTATTTCTTCTCTGATATTTGGGTTTTGTTTGGCCAACTTGATCTATTTATCTTGCAATGCGAAGAGGTGTTTTGTGATGGGTTCGATCTTACGGTGCTTGATCCCAGTGACAGAAGAGGAAATGACACGTATATATTGTTGCTATTAAGGATAACAAGATTGGGTCTATTTCTACATAAATAGAACTTGTCTACATCATGTCATCGTTCTTATTGCATTACTCCGTTTCTCCATGAAATTAATACACTAGATGCATGCTGGATAGCGGTCGATGTGTGGAGTAATAGTAGTAGATGCAGACAGCAGTCGGTCTACTAATCTTGGACGTGATGCCTATATAATGATCATTGCCTGGATATCGTCATGAGTATTTGAAGTTCTATCAATTACCCAACAGTAATTTGTTTACCCACCGTTTGCTATTTTTCTCGAGAGAAGCCACTAGTGAAATCTACGACCCTGGGGTCTCTTCTTTATTATATTTGCCTTCGCGATCTATTTTTATTTGCTTTTATTTTCGGATCTATTAAACCAAAAATACAAAAATATCTCGCTGAATTTTATTTGCTTTTATTTGCATCTATCAATCTATCATATTTTTATCCTGTCTGCTTGCCAATTTTTGGCGCCGTTGCCCGAAAGGGATTGACAACCCCTTTAATACGCCGGGTTGCGAGTATTTGTTATTTTTGTGCAGGTGTCTTTCACGTAGTTTTGCGTGGTTCTCCTACTAGTTCGATAACCTTGGTCTCATCACTGAGGGAAATACCTACTGTAGTTGTGTTGCATCATCCCTTCCTCTTTGGGGAAATACCGACGAGTTCAAGCCGCATCAAAAGGAATTTCTGGCGCTGTTGCCGGGGAGACATCATCAACATCTACCAGGTTCCTAATCACGAATCTCATCTCCTTGCAAGTTACATTATTTGCCATTTACCTCTCGTTTTCCTCTCTCCCATTTCACAAAAATTTGCCGTTTTATTCGCCCTCTTTTTTGTTCGCCATTTTCTCGCCAGATCTGTTTTTGGGTACAATCTTGTTGCATAGTCACGATGACTCAAGAGAACACCAAGTTGTGTGATTTCTCCAATACCAACAACAATGATTTTATTAGCACCCCGATTGCTCCACCCGCCACTAGTGCGGAGTCTTGTGATATTAATACCGCTTTGCTGAATCTTGTTATGAAAGATCAATTTTACGGTACTCCTAATGAGAATGTCACATCCCGTATTAACACATCCGTGCAAAAGAAAAAATATGTGGACAATGATGTTGTGAATTTTAAATTATTTCCGTTTTCTTTGCGAGATCGTGCAAAAATTGGTTTTCTTCTTTGCCTCGCAATAGTATTGATTCTTGGGATAAGTGCAAAGACGCTTTTATTACTAAGTATTTTCCGCCCATGAAAATTATTTCCCTTAGAACGCAAATCATGAATTTCAAGCAACCTAAACATGAGCATGTTGCACAATCTTGGGAAAGGATGAAACTGATGCTAAGGAATTTCCCAACTCATGGGTTAAATCTTTGGATGATCATACAAATTTTTTATGCGGAGTTGAATTTTGTTTCTTGTAATCTTTTAGATTCCGCCGCGGGTGGTACTTTTATGGAAATTACTTTGGGTGAAGTTACAAAGTTGTTAGACAATATTATGGAAAATTATTCGCAATGGCATACCAAAAGAGCTCCTACTAGTAAAAAAGTTAATTCGGTAGAAGAAATTTCTTCTTTGAGAGAAAAAGTTGATGATCTTATGAAATTGGTTGCTAATAAATTGCTCATACTAATTTTAATGATGTGCCTTTGTCTACTTTTACTGAGCAAAATAGTGATGCCGTAGATGTGAATTTTATCTCGCAAAACAATTTCAATAAAAATACTTATACAGGTAGTTTTAATCCTAGGCCTTTTCCTAGTAATTCTTCTAATAATTATGGCAATTCCTATGGTAATCCTTCTTATAATAATAATAGTAACACCTCTGATCTTGAAAATAATATTAAATAATTTATCAATACTCAAAAAGTTTTCAATGCTACGATAGAAGAAAAGTTGAATAAGATTGATGATACGTCTAGAAGTATTGATAGAATTTCTCATGATGTAGAAAATCCCAGGATGAAATTTTTTGTGCCTAAGGTTGAAGAATCAACTAAAGATCTTTATGTTTCTATGGATGAAAGTATGAAAAGAACCACTATGCTTAGAGGTAGAAGAGAATTTTTAGAAAAGGCGTTTTCTAGTGATTGCTTTCATAAAAGTGATGAAGATCTTAAAATGATTGGTGTTTCTTATATTGATTCTTTGTTTGTTAAAACAAAAATTGATTAAAATGGTACTGGATAAGAGTCAACTTTAGCTAGAGGGTGTCCCGATAATTCGGAGGGTGAAAATCTTGTTGTGAAAATTGATAAAAGTGGGTTTGAAGACGTCAAAACTTTAACTAGTGATGTGCCCACTCTTTTGGATTACAAATATTTTAATTATGATAGTTGCTCTTTGATTGATTGTATTTCTTTGTTGCAATCCATGATAAATCCCCCCCATGCTTATGAACAAAATAAAGCTTTTACTAAACATATTGTTGATGCTATGATGGAAGCTTTGGAAGAAAAGTTGGAATTAGAAGTTTCAGTTCCTAGAAACTTATATGATGAATGGGAACCTACTATCAAAGTCAAGATTAAAAATTATGAGTGTTTTGCTTTATGTGACTTGGGTGCTAGTGTTTCTATAATTCCGAAATCTTTATGTGATGTGCTTGGTCTTACCGATATTGAAGAATGTTCTCTAAATTTGCACTTGGCGAATTCCACTATTAAAAAGTCTTTGGGAAGAATTGATGATGTTCTTATTCTTGCAAATAGGAATTATGTGCCCATAGATTTTATTGTTCTTGATATTGATTGCAATCTGTCTTGTCCAATTATTCTTGGTAGACCATTTTTACGTACTATTGGTGTCGTGATTGATATGAAAGAAGGCAATATTCAATTTTAATTTCCACTAAGGAAGGGTATGGAACACTTCCCTAGAAAAACAATTAGGCCACCATATGAATCAATCATGAGGGCATCTTATGGATCTAGAAACAAAGATGACAATACTTAGATCCTTTGCTTTATGCCTAGCTAGGGCCGTAAAACGATAGCGCTTGTTTGGAGGCAACCCAATGAATAAAATTTATTTTTGTATTTTGCTTTCTATTCTTGAGTGTTTTCATAGTTATGCCCCTATTACAATTGTTTTTTGTGTTTTAATTAGTGTTTGCGCCAAGCAAAGCCTTTGGGATCATGTTGGGTGATAGTTGATTTGATCTTGCTGAAAAACAGAAACTTTTGCGCTCACGAAAATAATTCCCCTTTTTAAGAGAAGCGTGATAAAATACCAATTCTTTTTGCAATTTACAAATTGCTCATGTGGTCCTAATTTTTAAGAATTTTTTGAGTTTCATAAATATTCAAAATATCCAGATTGCTACAGACTGTTCTGTTTTTACAGATTCTGTTTTCTTCGCGTTGTGTGCTTGTTTTGATGATTCTATGGTTTTCTTTGAAGAGTTTTTGCCACAGAAAAGTTTTAATACAGTATATATAATGCAAGAATAAAATATGAATGGGTTGCAACAATACTTATAGTAGTGATTTGATTTCTTATACTAACGGATCTCACGAAGGTTTTGTTGAGCTTTGTGTGATTGAAGTTTTCAAGTTTTGGGTGTTATTACGGTGGATGAAGGAATAAGGAGTAAGAAGAGCCTAAGCTTGGGGATGCCCATGGCATCCCAAGCTATTATCCAAAGAGAAGCAAACAACTAAGCTTGGGGATGCTCAGGTAGCATCCCCTCTGTCTTCTAATGACCATTGGTATTTTACTTGAAGCTATATTTTTATTCGTCACATATTATGAGTTTTGCTTGGAGCGTCTTGTATGATATGAGTCTTTGCTTGTTTTGCTTTTTGTTTTAAGTCTTGAATCCTTGCTGGACACACCTATTTGAGAGATCCAAAATTATGCTATGACTTGTTAGAATTGCTCTCTATGCTTCACTTAAATCTTTATGAGCTATGGAATTGCTCTAGTGCTTCACTTATATCTTTTTGAGCATGACGTGCTTTAGTATTTTTGAAGAAATGCTCTCAAGCTTCACTTAGATTTATTTTATATTTAGTAACAAATTTAGAAATTCTCTCTTGCTCCACTTAAATTATTTTGAGAGAAATAAATATTATGCTCATGATCTTCACTTATATTTGTTTGAGCTTATTAAAAGCAACATATGAAATTAGTCCCGAAGTGATAGGTATCCAAGGAGGATATAATAAAAACTTTCATGAAGATCATTGGACAAAATAAACTTGCTTGTAATAGTTTTGAGAAATGATGATATGATATGTGAGTCATGTTGATGAGTAATTATGCTTTAGTAAGAATATTGGTGTTAAGGTTTGTGATTCCCCATGCAAGCACGAAAGTCAATAGTTATGCAATGAAATTACATCCTACTTGTGGTGCATAATTCGGTGTTAATTATGCTTAATGCTTGCTTATGAGATTTTTCGTTTCTTGATTGGTCGCTTCTCAATCTTTTGCTAGCCTTCATTTTGCACTAAGTATGATCACTACTTGTGCATCCAAAATTCTTTAAACCACTTTTGCCACATGAGTCCACCATACCTATCTATACGCGGTATTTCTGTGCTGTTCTAAGCAAATTTGTTTGTGCCATCTCTAATTTTCAAAATAAACTTCTTTTTTGTGTGCTCATACCGCTCATGAAACGGTAGGGGGTGGCTAATATATTTCCATGCTAGATGTGTTATTCTCACGATGAGTGTTTATTCACTTGTCATTGCACGAGAGTACGACAAAGGTATTAGGGATGCCTAGCACCGAAATGAAAAATGAAACTTTATGTTGTCAAATAATAAATTTCTTGGAAAGTGTTGGTATGGAAGGCACCCGTGGATACGGCTAGCCATGGAAAGTGAAAGTATGGTGGAAAAGGAATAAACTTTATTTTCTGTTTGGGAACCGTCTATGATACATCTAGAATGGAAAATATTGGGAATTGCTCGATCGTTCTCGTTGACAGGAAAAGCATGCCACCCAAAATGTTTTATCTCCGTCTTTTTCGCTTTGAGCTCTGGCACCTCTACAAATCCCTACTTCCCTTTGCGAAGGGCTTTTATTTTACTTTATGCAATTTTTATTTTTACTTGAGTCTTCATCTTATCTTATAAAGCACCAACTAAGGGGCACTATGATCGTACTTGAGCATTGGGTGTAGCTAATATGCGAGTGTGTTTCATGAATGGATCCATGATTGAGCATAATGGGCTAGGGATAACTTGCTTTAGCATTGATATTTTGAATGACATGGTTGCTTGTTGATATGCTTGAGTATTAAAGTCCTCATGTCAAAACTAGACTATTGCTTTGAACCATATAAAAGTCCAAATGTCCATGCTATAAAGAAAAGAATATGTGATGAACATGTTAGGCAGCATTCCACATCAAAAAATTTGTTTTTATCATTTACCTACTCGCGGACGAGCAGGAATTAAGCTTGGGGATGCTGATATGTCTCAAACGTATCTATAATTTTATTGTTCCATGTTGTTATATTATCATTCTTGGATGTTTTACAATCATTTTATATTATTTTTTGGTACTAACCTAATGACATAGCGCACAGTGCCAGTTGTTGTTTTCTGCATGTTTTCTTACATCGCAGGAAATCAATACCAAATAGAGTCCAAACGCAGTGAAACTTTTTGTGGATTTTTTATGGACCAGAAGACATCCAGTGGGCCAAAGAAGTACCGAAGAGGGAGCCCAAGGTGAGCACCAGACACCAGGGCACGCCTGGAGGCCCAAGCGCGCCTTGATGAGTTGTGCCCACCTCGGCGGCCTCCCGCACCGCCTCTTTGCTCTATAAATACCCCAATATTCCAGAAACCCAAGGGGAGTCGACGAAAATCAATTCCAGCTACCACAAGTTCCAGAACTACCAGATCCAATCTAAACACCATCATGGAGGGGTTCATCATGCCCATTGGTGCTTCTCCGGTGATGTGTGAGTAGTGTTTTGTAGACCTACAGGTCCATAGTTAGTATCTAGATGGCTTCCTGTCTCTCTCTCTCTCTTTTGATTCTCAATACAATGGCCTCTTGGAGATCCATATGATGTAACTCTTTTTGCTGTGTGTTTGTTGGGATCCGATGAACTTTGAGTTTATGATTAGACTATCTTTTTATCCATGAAAGTTATTTATGTCTTCTTTGATCTCTTATATGCATGATTGCTTATAGCCTCGTATTTCTTCTTTGATATTTGGGTTTTGTTTGGCCAACTTGATCTATTTATCTTGCAACGGGAAGAGGTGCTTTGTGATGGGTTCGATCTTACGTTGCTTGATCCCAGTGATAGAAGGGGAAATGACACATATATATTGTTGCTATTAAGGATAACAAGATGGGGTCTATTTCTACATAAATAGATCTTGTCTACATCATGTCATCATTCTTATTGCATTACTCCGTTTCTCCATGAACTTAATACACTAGATGCATGCTGGATAGCGGTTGATGTGTGGACTAATAGTAGTAGAAGCAGGCAGGAGTCGGTCTACTAATCTTGGACGTGATGCCTATATAATGATCATTGCCTGGATATCATCATGAGTATTTGAAGTTCTATCAATTGCCCAACAGTAATTTGTTTACCCACCGTTTGCTATTTTTCTTGAGAGAAGCCACTAGTGAAATCTATGGCCCCCGGGTCTCTTCTTTATTATATTTGCCTTCACGATCTATTTTTTATTTGCTTTTATTTTTAGATCTATTAAACCAAAAATACAAAAATACCTCGCTGAATTTTATTTGCTTTTTTGCATCTATCAAACTATCATATTTTATCCCGTCTACTTGCCAATGTTTGGTGTCGTTGCCCGAAAGGGATTGACAACCCCTTTAATACGTCGGGTTGCGAGTATTTGTTATTTGTATGCAGGTGCCGTTCATGTAGTGTTGCGTGGTTCTCCTACTGGTTCGATAACCTTGGTCTCATCACTGAGGGAAATGCCTACCGTAGATGTGCTGCATCATCTCTTCCTCTTTTGGGAAATACCGACGTAGTTCAAGCTGCATCATTAGCCACTAGGGAGGCAGAGCAGCATGGGACGCCGTTGCCTACAGGTGCCGTCTGGACGATCCGAGCTGCCTAGTGTTGGCACGGACGCGGCGGGCGTCGGCCATAGGAACGGCAGAATAGCGGCGGAGAGAACGATGGAAGAGAGGCTTCGACACGCCCCTACATGGCGCGCCACTGTCGAATTCAGGGCTCCGCAGACCCAAGAAAGGTTCTAACTCTGGGGCTTGTGCAAAGAACTCAACCTCTCTATCCAACCAGTTTGTTGCCCCCACGACCAAGCTCGATGAACAAGGAAGAAAATGGACATAGCAGGATTAGCCTCACGAGGGGCTACATATGAACTAGTACAAGGGAAGAACAACCTCCCGAGGTATGCTCTGGTGTGGATGTGAGTTGATCATCCCTCCCCTCTCTTGGTGGTGGCTAACCTATATTTATAGAGGCCTCGGTCCTCTTCCCCCAAAACGAAGGCAAGAAGGGATCCAACAATGGCCAATTTGAAGGGGGGCAAGTAGTATATCTTATCCTGAAGAAAGGTGGTCTTCACCTGCAAAGCCTCTGGTCGTGACGCTTCAGTGGGCTCAGTGATGACTCCGTCCTGCCGGTCTTGGTCTCGTTGAACGGGAATGGAAACCTTTGGCTGATTCCTCAGGACCCTATGCATGCGCTTGCCTCCTTTACACCAAATAGGAAACTTGCTCTCTGCGCCCGCTGGCGCCCGGCTGGCCTTGGTCGTCATGGCTTGCGTCACCTCAACCTCATGAGGTGTGCACCTGCATAGAAATCTTCGCTCCTCAGGAGCCAGCCCAGGGAGCCCGCTCCCTCCAGAGGTCTTGATGCCGCCTGCATCACGAGGGTCTTGTCTTGAAGGTGTTTTAGATGGGCCATACCAGGTCGTCGACAGAGCCATGCCGTGGGCCGTAGGTAGGCAAGTCTGGGCACCCTGGTTCCTAGAACGCCGACAGGTAGCCATTTTGCAATGGGTCCTGGAGAGTTAGCATTAAGGGTCTTAGGAACCCAAATAGTCCAAGCATAATCATCATAGTTAGTGCCAACAAATTTTTCAAATGTGTATCCATCATCTCCTCTCATGAGGACATAAGATGGATTGTTCTTGCCGGCAAAATCCTTGGGAATTGCCTTGTCCCTAGTGACCTTGTCACTCCATACAACCCAGTGGCGTACCCAGCAATGAAATGAAGGGTGTGCACACTCTAAAAAAATTTTCCTACTAATCCAAGTGTCAGACAAAATATGGCAAAATAATAACATGAATAGCTCAATTCAAATTTCACAACAATTTAGTTCACAAAATATATCTCAAATATGTGAAATTACAATACGAATAGTCTTACACAAAAGAAGCACAAGTAGAAAATTACATCACTAGGTAACTCTACGTTTTTGCATTGCCATGAAAGCATCAACTATGTCATCTTCACTTACTTTCATGAACACATCTCGTTCAATAAATGTCACCAAGCAATCATTCAAGCGATCATCACTCATAGTAGTCCTCAACTTACTTTTCACTAGATTCATAGCTGAAAATACTCTTTCAACACTCGCCGTCGCCACCGGTAAAATCAATATCAATTTGATGAGTAAGTAGACCAAATCATAAAGAACATGCTTCTTTGTTGCAACAAGCATAACAGAGAGCTCACCAATATTACTTGCATTTCTAAACCTATCATCTTGTCTCATATCATCAATGAAAGTAGTAAGTTGAAATTCTAGCCTTATCAAGTCTGTGCTTGATATGTCCATGGGATAGAATTCAGCAAGTCTCATTACCTTGAGTGCATCATAAGAAGCAAATGATGATCTTTAAGCAAAGTTTGAATTGCATCCTTAAGTGACAATGAAGTTGTATTGGCAACATGAACAACTCCAAGGAACCTCTCACATCCTCTTCCCGATTTGTCAACAAATCGTATGCAGAGAGCAAGTTGTTCTTTATGAGATGCATCACTAGACTCATCAGCTAGGATTGCATAGTGGTCATCACCAATATCTTCAATAATTCTTTTTGTTGTTTGCACCGCACAACATTCAATTATTTTATTTTGTATCTTTGGACTAGTCAAGATGCAATTCCCAGGAGCATTGTTCAAAACAAGTTTATTAACTTCTTCGTCATTTTCCGAAAGCCACTTAAGAAGTTCAACAAAGTTCCCCCTATTGCTAGATTCTTCACTCTCATCATGTCCACGAAATGCCAATCCTTGGTTCAAAAGAAACCTCAAGCATCTAAGTGAATAAGTCAGCCTAGCCTTGTACATACGCAAATCCTCTTTATCCACCCTCACCATAATGTTATCAATTGATGGTTGGGGTGCCACAAATAAATTGTACTTCTCTTGAGCTTTGTTGTGAATGCTGTTAATACCACCCTCATGTTTGTCTAATGCATCAGGCTTATACCAATTTTTCCAACCACCTTTAACAAAGGCATCACCCTTAGGCCCCCCATTCGATTTGCCTTTGAACAAATAACACACAAAGCAAAATGCAGCCTCATATTTGACACTATATTCTAGCCATTTGTAGTTCTCAAACCAAACAAAGTTGAAGTGTCGATTTTTACCATACATTTTCTTGACTTCAAAGTTGTGTGCATATGGTTGGACCGCATTCTTTGCAATGTACCGTCTCCGAACTTCGTCTTGATCATTAACATCATAATCTGAAATAGGAATCCTTTCCCCTGGATCAGGTGGAAGCCTTTGAATATTATAGGACCTTGCATGTGGATGTTGGGGTGATGGTTGCCGTGGCGCTTCATCATCAATATCAATGTCAATCTCTGCATCGGAATAGACTGGAGGTGGATCAATATCAATGCCAATCTCTGCATCCGAATGGACTGGAGGTGGATCAATATCAGGTTCGGGTTGCTCTTCGGCTGCAACCTTTCTTGCTTTTGCCTCATAATTCCGAAAAAAAGACTTAATGTCACCATTCCTCTTCATCTTCAGTTCTACAATTAGAACATAATGTCAGCAAGACAACAAGATAGCAAGACAACAGAACAAAAAATGGCAGACGTCCCAGTTTTCAAACATACATTTAGAGCAAGATAGCAAGCATCAGTTTAGAGCAGAAGCAAGCATCAGTTTTCTATATAAGATTTTCAGCAAGCATATGTTCAGAGCAGAAGCAATCAAGCATCAGTTTGCTATATATGCAAGATTCAATTTGAGAGAACTGTAGGGGAGGCCGCCGAGCGCACTATGCTTGTTGTTCAGACAAACATGAGCGCACTATGCTTGTTGTTCAGACAAAAATTCAGCATATGTTCAGAGCTGTACGGGAGGCCGCCGTTAAAACTCACCCACGAGGCCATGACCGGGGCGGGGAGCAGTGGAGCGGGAAGGACTGGAGGAGAGGAGAGCATCGGGAGGCGGGAGCAGATCCTCCGGAGACCGGAGCGGCGGCGGCCGTCTGGTCCGGGTCAGCTCGACGGCGCCTCGGCAGGGGAGGCGCGACGGTCGATGGCCGCGACCGAACGAGCTCCAGCGGCGGCCGCCACGCGCGAGAGCCAAGCGGCGGTGGCCGAGCGCGAGCGGGGAGCGACTGGGCGGAGGCGGGGAGCGGCGGCGGCGGCGGCCGAGCGAGATGCGGTTGTGCGCCTGTGCCTCTCTCTTGCTCGCTCACAATGGAGCCCGACAAGATGAGGTGGGCCTGGGCTCAATAGTCAACAGCCAAATTTTCCATATATAAAAAAATCCCAGATTTTCTGGGTGTGCCACGGCACACCCGGCACACCCTCTGGTTCCGCCACTGATACAACCCCTTTTTCCTTCTCCTTCTCCTTGTGCCCTTCTTGCACAAACACTACCTTTTGGGGAGGGGAAGGAATTAGGTTGATCTTCTTCTTGTTCTTACCATTCTTGGATGAGGGATCAAACCCAATTCCCTCCTTAACAACACACTCCTTTTGGTTACTCAAGAGGTCATTAAGGTTTTTCTCCCCTTGGATGCATGATACAAGTCATTTCTCAAATTGGGCCTTCAACTTCTTATTCTCCTCTTGGAGAGGTGCAACCATGAACAAAGTTAGCCGTACAAGAATCATCATTTAAATCCACATGAGGTATGGAAGTGAGAGCCTTAATGGTTGTAGCTTTAAGTTGAGCATAAGACTCGGTGAGGGAAATGAGGTCAACTTTGACAACCTTGGAACTAGTCACAAGGAACTCATGTTCCTCAACAAGTCTCGTGTGACCAACTAGAAGCTTTTCAACCCTAACATTAAGAGCATCTTTGTTCTCAAGAGCAAGTTGCAAAGCATCATTGGTTTTAACAAGGTCAATTTGATGAGCCGACAAGGCTTCCTCAAGTGATTCTCTCATGACACTCTCTTCATTTAGTTCGTGCTCGAGGAGTTCAACTCTCTCTTTTTCCCCTATGTGGAGGTTTTCAACGTTCTCAATAAAGTCATCGCATTCGGCGAGTGACTTAAGGAGATTGCCAAAATGAGCACGAGCTTCACCGTGAAGAGTTTACATGAAAGTCATCAAGGATTCCTCATCATTATCCATGCCCTCATCATACTCATCCTCCACGATCTCACATGAGACATTGGGAGTGTAGATGGCGGGTATTTTTGATTTGGACTTTGTCTTTACCTCTTTGGCCATAAGACATCAATGAGTGAAAGGCTTGTCCTCATTTGGAGAGTCGAAGAGGCTGGTGGTGGAGGAGGAGGTAGTGACATGCATGGCAATGGAGGTCGTGCCCACTTGATCATCATCACCATCATCTTCATCTCCGGACATGTATTCTTCATGAACAAAAGCCTTGTCATCCTTCCTCTTTGCAAACTTGTTGAACTTCTTCTTCTTGAGTACAAGCTTCTCGGATTTGTCTTCATGTCTCTCATACGGACAATCATGTACAAAGTGTCTTGGGCTATCACAATTGTAGCATTTCCTTCATCCAAACTATCTTCCTTGAAGATTCTTCCCTTTGTTTTCCATGGTCCCAGAGTACTTTTTGACTAAAAGAGCCAAGTCTTCCACAAAGTCATTTGCCGGGCATGAGGTGTCAATATCTTCCTCACATATCTCTTCACTCACTTCTTTACCCCTTGAGGGTTGGCTTATCACTTTCTTGGCCTTCAAGGCAAGATTGGAGTTCTTGGTTGCTTGAGAAATTGCAAAGGTCTTCTTGGACTTGGTCTCCAAAAGAACATGAGTGGAGAAAGTGGAAACAACTTGAGCCGCGGTCAACTTGTGATAATCTGGATGTTGATGAATCATCATGACCATGGTATGTTCCGTGAGAACCATAGCATCTATGAACTTGTCCTTGATGAAGTCATCATTTGCCCAAGTGCACCCAAAGGTTCTCAAGTTTAGCACAAGGGAATTTAACCTTCGGTAAACCTCTTTCACGGACTCACCCTCATTCCTCGCAAGAGATTGACTTCTTGCTTCAGCAAAGCTAATCAAGATCTTCGAATTGCTTCATCTCCTTCGAGAGCCTCCTCAAGGCAATCCCATATTTCCTTGGTGATCTTAAGGAGAGCAATGGAGTCACTATAGTCTTCGGTCACGGCGGTGTGCAACATGTTGTGGGTGGTGGCATTAAGTTGGTCATCAACCGCTTCTCTTGAAGTGAGATTCATTGGGTCCTTGGGGTTGAATCCATTGACCACAATCCACCAAAGTTGCATTGATGCACTACGAATATGAGACTCCATATCTAGCTTCCATTTAGCAAACACATTAGCTTTCAAAGGGGGTGGAGGCCCAAAAGGATTAATGCGAGGATGTTGCAAGGGTTGCGGAGAGTAAAACGGTTCCATGACATTGTACTTGGGAACTTGAGTACGAGCCGGTGATGCAAGAGATTCTCTCAAGTCATCTACATCAATAATGGCATTTGGATCAAATGAGTTTGATGCGGATGTCGAGGGCTTAAAGCGGGCATCAATTTCCTCCTTGACCACGGAACGAACTTCTTTCAACAGGCTTTAAGGTCCGCAAACATATCGGCCGCGGTCAAGGGGGCAACCGGGTTAATAGGAGCGGCAGGAGCAACAACCGGGCCACCAAGTGCCACGGGCGTGGCGGGGGGGGGGTAGGTTTTGACCATCCTCCGCAACAGGTGCGCCACCTTCCTCATTCCCTAGATCAACCATATCCTCTAAGGTTGTAAAACCTTATATTAGAGCATTAGGCTCTGATACCAATTGAAAGGATCGATACGGTCGACTAGAGGGGGGGTGAATAGGCGACTACAAATTTTAATCTTTCTTGTCAATTTTAAGGTTTAGCAGATAAATAGGGTTCACTAGATATGCAACTAGGTGAACAAAACCTATATGACAAGCCAGCTTAAAGGAAAGTATGCTAGGCAACAATCTAATTAGCAATCCAACAAGCATACAAGGCAAGTAAAGTGCGGGAAAGGATTAACCACAAGTGAGGCAAGGACGCGAATTTTATCCTGAAGTTCACTCTTCCTTGGGGAAGAGCTACTCTCCGTTTAGAGCGGTGTCGGAGACAAATATTGCGAAACGCCATGAAGGCTCACCATAATCTCTTTCAAGTCACCCCCAATGGATGAACCTCGAATCACTCAGGGTTGGTCTTGAAGGCGACCACCACACCTTTACAAACTTATCCAAAGCACACCACAAGCAAGGAAGCTTCCGGAGGAACCTCTAACTGCCTAGGAGTCCAAGCTCCAAGAGTAACAAGTCAACAGGGAAGAAATGTTGCAGGGAACGTGATTTGGTTTGGTCAAGATGTAGATCAGGTCTTGCTCTCCCAATCCCCAAAGTTTCAACAAGTTTGGGTGGAGGGATTGAGAGTATTGAGCAAAATGAGGTGTAGCAATGGTGGAGCTCAACAAGACATTAGGGTTAGGGATGGAGGAATAAGAAGGGGGGCTTTTATAGTGTTTGTGCCTGGGTGGCCATTTCTGCCCGTTGGCCCCCGTGCGGATGGGCTAAGTCAGCTCTGTGCGCGCGGGGTACTCAGAGACTTTCATACCGACCCCCGTGCGCACGGGGTACCCAGAGAGTTATGCAGTACCCCGTGCGCATGGGGGTCAAAACCAGAAACTTTCTGTTGCAAGCCCTCTGAGTACCGCATGCACACTCCCACACAACACATATCCACACCGACCCCTCTTAATAGTGTGGTCTTTCCTACGACACGAAGTAAACCAATAATAAAACCTTCGAATCATCGGAAGACCATGCCTTTGATCTTTTTGAAATTGTGGGTCGCACATCTCCATCAACCGCAATATGGAACCAATATCCTGAGATAAACTATAACACTAGATATTAGTTCCACTAACCACATTATCATCACACCAAAATAAAGTTTAAGTGCCAAATGCACTTTCAACTGCCATCTCTATGCCATCAAGAATGTAGCTGTTAAACACTTCAGAGTTATTGTTTTGCAGGATGTCAGATTTGGGAAATTCCCTGAAAAATGCCTTGCACCATGTCTTTGGCTCAAGTCTCACAGTCTAGTGGAAGGCAGCTGGGCAGTGACCATCCATTTTCTGATAGTTCTCTCTCCACTTCACCTTGTTTGGTGATCCTGCAATGGCCCACAGATCTTGCTTGAGTACCTCTCCTTTGTGCTTCTCACTAAAATTTTGGTAAATATGCCTCACACAAAACATGTGTTCTACATTTGGCCAAACCTTGTGCACAACATTTATTAACCCTTTCTACTTGTCACTCATAAGTGTGAAAGGAGGTGTATTTGTAATGTTCAGATCATCTTTCAGAGTGGTCAGAAACCACTCCCATGAACCTTTGCGTTCTACTTCCACCCAGCCCATTGCAATGGGGAAAATGCAGTCATCAGGATCAATTCCAACAACACTAAGGAGCACTCCTTTAAACTTTGTTTTCATATGACAACCATCAATGAAGAGAATAGGCATGCAGCCCTTTAGCCACCCTATCTTGCATGCATCATATGACCAATATAATGTTTTCAAACATTTTCTGCCCATTGGAAATTTTGTATCTTTGATAAGTGTAGTTGTTAGCAGGAATGTAGACCCAGGGTTTTTGCTCCTTAGCTCATGCCCATAATCCCATAGCCTGCTGAACTGATCTTCCTCATCACCATTTATCGCCTTAAGTGATTGCTTTCTAGCCCTAGCCAGCTTCCATATATTAGGAGTAACATTGAATCCCTTTGTTATTTTCCTTGAAAATGTTCCAATTGATATATTCTGGTCATCTCAGAACTCATCAATGAAAAAATTGCACAGGGATTTTGTTGTCATATCCTTTAACTTCCACTTCTTTTGGCACTTATGCAATGCACTGTAGGCCTTGATGACAAAACCTCCATTCTTGTTGTCATTTCCATCCTTAAGCACCCATGGGCAACAACCCTGGCAAACTTCCTCTAATCTGATCTTGTCATTCTTCACCTTCTTGATCTGCACTCTGTTCCTTATTGAATATGCCTTAAGAGCTTTCCTCAACTCAACCACATTAGCAAATACCATACCTCATTTAAATATAGGGGATTTCATGTCCACCTTGGGATTGAAAGCTTTGAATTTGTACTTTAGTTGATCTTGTGCTTCAGTGGAGAGGTTCAGATCTTCATCTTCAAGTACATAGTCAGGCTCAACCTCTACCTCCTCGTGCTCAACCTCTTCAACAACATCAAAGTCAATGTTGTCTTCATAAAGATCAACATCTCTATCATCTATGTCATAATCACTGTCACTGAATTCTGAATCTGAGACCACAACATTTTCAATCTGCAAATTTGGCTCTAGACTAGCAACTGAAAGGATCGAGAAGAGGTGTCTAGAGGGAGGGTGATTAGACCCTCAACAAGCAAAAGTAGCAATTATTAAGTTCTTCAAGTTGAGGTGGAGTTTTAGCACAAGTTTAAGCATTCACAATACATTTCAAGCAAGCATGGCAAGAGTATAAGCAGAGGAAAGAGTAAAGCATGCTAGTTGCAAAAAAGTAAAGGGATGGGATTGGAGTGTGCAAACACAAAGTAGACACGGAGATTTTTGGTGTGGTTCCGATAGGTGGTGCTATCGTACATCCACATTGATGGAGACTTCAACCCACGAAGGGTAATAGTTGTGCGAGTCCATAGAGAGCTCCACCCACGAAGGGCCCACGAAGAAGCAACCTTGTCTATCCCACCATGGCCATCGCCCACGAAGGACTTGCCTCACTTGGGTAGATCTTCATGAAGTAGGCAATCTCCTTGCCCTTACAAACTCCTTGGTTCAACTCCACAATCTTGTCGGAGGCTCCCAAGTGACACCTAACCAGTCCAGGAGACACCACTCTCCAAAAGGTAATAGATGGTGTGTTGATGATGAACTCCTTGCTCTTGTGCTTCAAATGATAGTCTCCCCAGCACTCAATTCTCTCTCACAGATTTGGCTATGGTGGAAAGATGATTTGAGTGGAAAGCGACTTGGGGAAGGCTAGAGATCAAGATTATTGTGGTTGGATTAGAATGTCTTGGTCTCAACGCATGAGTAGGTGGTTCTCTCTCAAAAATGAGTACTGGAAGTGTAGGCACGTTCTGATGGCTCTCTCACAAATGGAGATAGGGGTGGAGGGGTACATATAGCCTCCACACAAAATCCAACCGTTACACACATTTGACCCAACTCGGTCAAACCAAATAGAAGAACTCGGTGAGACCGATTTAGTTCAAAATGTGAACGTTAGGAATCTCGGTGGGACCGACATGATCAACTCGGTGGGACCGATGTGCTAGGGTTAGGGCAAAACCTCATCTCGGTGAGACCAATTGCATGAACTCGGTGAGACCGATTTCAGCAATGAGCAAACAGAGAGTTGGTCAAGCAAACTCGGTTGGACCGATCGCTCCTTTTGGTGAGACCGAAATGTTATGAAGGGAAACATAGAGTTTTCAATGTGAACTCGGTGGGACCAATCGCTCATTTCGGTGAGACCGAAATGTTACGAAGGGAAACAAAGAGTTTGCAATGCCATCTCGGTGAGACCGAGATCCGTATCGGTGAGACTGAATTGTCTAGGGTTTCTGGCAGTGGCTATGTCAAAAGAACTCGGTGGCGCCGGATAGATCAAATTGGTGGGGCCGAGTATGACTTTAGGTTTTGGACATATGTCGAAATTAGAAAGTGACTGAGGGTTTTGGAGCAATATCATTAAGCACTTTGAGCAAGTAGACCATTAAGCAACACCTCATCCCCTTTTAATAGTATTGGCTTTCCTATGGACTGAATGTGATCTTGGATCACCCAAATGAAAATGAAGAGTCTTGAGCCTTTGCCAATCTTTGTCCTTAGCATTTTAAGGGTCTTCACATTCTCATGTCCTTGCCATGCCATTGTTGAACTAATCCGAAATACACTCGGTAAAGGTATTAGTCCAACAAGAGATATGTTGACATTAATTACCAAAATCACCCAGGGAGCACTTGTGCTTTCAATCTCCCCCTTTTTCGTAATTGATGACAACATACATCAAAGCTTTAGATAAAATGATATGAAGAGTAACAAGTAAAGCTTTGGAGAGACATGTAACATGCATAGGCTCCCCCTACATGTATGCAATCATGTAAAGATGGAATATAAGAACATGTGAGTGCATTAGCATGTCAGAGCAAGCAATGAGTTACATGTATCTTGGCTATATGCATCAGAGCAGATGATGTAAATAGAATAGGTGTACCTACATGTTCATGAATCCTTCTCGCAAACAATATGTGCAGCAGCAAGAGATCATCATGCACATGAGTGTGATGCATATACTTACCTTGTGGTCTTGAGCTAGCTTTGGAAAAGATGAGCCTGAGAAAACACAATTAGATGACACAAGAACACTCTAACTAAAGCAAGTTCAGGAAACTACAAGAGTACCAAGACTGGGATGACATGTGATGAGTGAGTACTTAGTACTCTATTTGGATATGGACATGTCCCCAAAGATTAAAGATATGCAATGAATTCCAAAGATTTTCTTCCCCTAGAAATTGACTCTTTCTCCCCATGAATCTGATATTGGATAATGGGAGAAGGTAGGGTAGGAGAAAATCAGAGCAAGAAAAAAAATAGAGCATGAAAAATCAGAGCCAAAAATGGTGCAAACAACCATATATTGACATGTCTTTCCCCTCTTAAAGACATGTGACTTCTCTCCTCTTTTGTTAACAAGCATCTAGAGGAGCTTAGATGTGCTCTCTCTCCCATGTGATAAGCTTTGTTGTGCTCTCTCCCCCCCTTTGACATCAATTTCCACAAAGGGAACTTCTGGAGCATGAGTCAAATAGGTTTGGTCCTTGAGACACACTACAAAGCAGCATGTAGTTTAAGATGCAGGTAGAGGACAAGAATCATTGACTGGAGCTGGAGAACAAATGAAATATGCAATGGCAAAAAGTTTTCTCAGCAGTGAAATCGGCAACACCGATCCGTTTTCAATTTGACACCGAGTTGGCAGTGTCATGGATGATGCAAATCGGTCAGACCTGGTTAGTCCGCGTCGGTTGTACCGATGAACTATCTACAAGTAATCCCTGTAGTTTGGTCTAGCCGATAGTCATAATTCAGTGAGTTCAAGTTCAACGTAGAGGAAATATTTTTTCAACTCAACTCACTAGACAAATAAATTCTCCCAAGGAATTGCAATGAATTAACTAACAAATTTGCAAGGAATTTGATACAGAGATAAACATACACAAGAAAAGAGATCTAGATGAAGTTTTTTTGTAATAAGGGAAACAATATAGCAAGAAATGTATGCAATAACACAAAGAAGGTAAACAAGGAGACACTAGACAACTTCATCTCGAAGGGGTCGGCGACAAAGTCACCTATGTTAGAGTATATTGACTGAGGAGTCAAGTGATAACACTTGATCGTAGGTCATACTCATCGTTTAAGCTCATAATGGGATTACCACTTTTTGTTTAAGCATTTTGATGTGTTCACATCTTGTTGAGTTGCTTTGACTCATGACTTGGGTCAAAACTTATCTAAGATGGAATAACATACCTTGGGTGGTGTTGATCTTGATCATGTAGTCAAACTTGTGTTGGATGCTCAAGGTTGATGTAGTCCATCAGGAATTTGGAGCACCACTTGGAGTTTGAGTTCATCTTCCTACATGGGTTAGTCTTGCAAGGAAGAGAACTTGTGTATCCAAAATGACAATGATGAAACTTGATACCAAATGAAATTTTATATATAGAAAATGTCAAAGGATATGTTGAGTGGATTCATGCTTCCTTGTATTCAACAACTATATAGTAGAAACTTGGTGATGTAGAGATTGCTCAAGATGTGAGTGGCTTGCAATCTCATAGACTTGGGCTCATCCAAGTACCTACAAGGGTTAGATAACTTGCAAGGGTACAAGTATAAATCCAAGACATATGATCATCATCTTAAGAGAAATATCAAGGATTAGTCAAAAAAAGGCTCATGCCTTGCATGTATCCAAATGGAGTTTCTACTCCAAGTTTGAGGCATCAATGATGTTCAATTCACCTCTCAAATGGCAAAATACTTTCTCTTCGAGCGGTTTGGTAAATATATCCGCTAATTGTTTATCGGTACGAACATGCTTAAGATTGATGTCTCCTTTAGCAACATGATCTCGAATGAAATGATGACGAACTTCAATATGCTTAGTTCGAGAATGTTGCACGGGATTGTGAGCAATCTTAATAGCACTTTCATTATCACAAAGCAATGGAACATGTTTCACATATATCCCACAATCCTTAAGGGTTTGGGTCATCCAAAGTAATTGAGCACAACATGATCCGGCGGCAATGTATTCCACTTTGGCGATGGATAAGGATACCGAGTTTTGTTTCTTGGAGGGCCAAGATACAAGAGATCTACCAAGAAATTGACAAGTACCCGAAGTGGACTTTCTATCAACGTTGTCACTAGCATAGTCCGAGTCGGAGTAGCCAACAAGGTCAAAGGATGACCTCTTAGGATAGCAAATGCCAAAGTTTGGTGTATGAATTAAGTATCTCACTATCCTTTTCATAGCCTTAAGATGACATTCTTTAGGGGCCGCTTGATATCGTGCACAAATGCACACACTTAGCATAATATTAGGATGGGAGGCACATAGATATAACAATGAACCAATCATAGAGCGGTAGGTCAACCGGTTTGCCATCCTTGGTCAAGTCAAGAAGTCAACTAGCTAGTAGGTGATGCCTGCTAGAACTACGTCGGTATTTCCCCAAAGAGGAAGGGATGATGCAGCACAACAACGGTAGGTATTTCCCTCAGTGATGAGACAAAGGTTATCTAACCAGTAGGAGAACCACGCAACACTATGTGAACGGAACCTGCACACAAATAACAAATACTCGCAACCCGACATATTAAAGGGGTTGTCAATCCCTTTCGGGTAACGGCACTAGAAATTGGCACATGGACAGAATAAAAATTGTAGTAGATTGATAGATGCAAATAAAAGCAAATAAAATTCAGCGAGGTATTTTTGGGTTTTTGGTTTAATAGATCTAAAAACAAAAGCAAAGAAAAATAGATCGCAAAACCAAATATATTAAAGAATAGACCCAGGGCCCGTAGGTTTCACTAGTGGCTTCTCTCGAGAAAAATAGCAAACAGTGGGTGAACAAATTACTGTTGGGCAATTGATAGAACTTCAAATAATCATGACAATATCCAGGCAATGATCATTATATAGGCATCACGTCCAAGATTAGTAGACCGACTCCTGCCTGCATCTACTACTAATACTCCACACATCGACCGCTATCCAGCATGCATCTAGTGTATTAAGTTCATGGAGAAATGGAGTAATGCAATAAGAACAATGACATGATGTAGACAAGATCTATTTATGTAGAAATAGACCCCATCTTGTTATCCTTAATGGCAACGATACATACGTGTCGGTTCCCCTTCTGTCACTAGGATCAAGCACCGTAAGATCGAACCCATCACAAAGCACCTCTTCCCATTGCAAGATAAATAATCAAGTTGGCCAAACAAAACCCAAATATCATAGAAGAAATATGAGGCTATAAGCAATAATGCATATAAGAGATCAAAGAAGACTCAAATAACTTTCATGGATAAAAAGATAGATCTGATCATAAACTCAAAGTTCATAGGATCCCAACAAACACACCGCAAAAAGAGTTACATCATAAGGATCTCCAAGAGACCATTGTATTGAGAATCAAACGAAAGAGAGGAAGCCATCTAGATACTAACTACGGACCTGTAGGTCTACAAAGAACCACTCACGCATCATCGGAGAGGCACCAATGGACGTGATGCACCCCTCCATGATGGTTTCGACATTGGATCTGATGGTTCTGGACTCTGTGGCGGCTGGAATTGATTCTCGTCGACTCCCCTAGGGTTTCTGGAATATTGGGGTATTTATACAACAAAGAGGCAGTCCGGGGGCACCCGAGGTGGGCACAACCCACAAGGGCGCGCCTGGGACTCCAGGCGCGCCCTGGTGGGTTGTGCTCCGCTCGGAGCACCCTCCAGGCGCTTCTCCGGCCCACTGGATGTCTTCTGGTCCAAAAACATCCACAAAAAGTTGCGTTGCGTTTGAACTCCGTTTGGTATTGATTTCCTGCGGTGTAAAAAACATGCAAAAACAACAACTGGCACTTGGCACTATGTCAATAGGTTAGTACCAAAAAATGATATAAATGGTTATAAAATGATTGTAAAACATCCAAGAATGATAATATAACAGCATGGAACAATAAAATATTATAGATATGTTGGAACAATAAAATATTATAGATATGTTGATCCATTCACAAAACACACTTGCATATTAGCTACACCCAATGCTCAAGTATGATCATAGTGCCTCACAGTTGCTGGTTTATAAGAGAAGATGGAGACTCAATTTAAAAATAAAAATTGCATAAAGTAAAAGAAAGGCCCTTCACGGAGGGAAGTAGGGATTTGTAAAGGTGCTAGAGCTCAAAGCGAAAATTGAGAGATAAAAACATTTTGAGAGGCATAATTTTCCCGCCAACAAAAACGACTTAAAGCTCCCAACACTTTCCATGCTCGATATATTATATGTGGTTCCCAAACAGAAAATAAAGTTCATTCCTTTTTCAACCATACTTTCACTTTCCATGTGTAACATCCCAAAATTCTAAATTTTGGAATGTTATATTAAATAGATAGTTTTGATTGATTGTATGATTGCTTGTATGAAATTGAGTGAATTTTGAAACTTTTTGAAAGTTATATGAGAGGGAATAAAAGGACTTTTCCAAACTTTCATTTTTGCATTTATGATCTCCATGAACTCAAATTCTTTTCAAATACAAAAGCCTAGAGAGAAGATGAAATGCCTTCTTCCATTTAAATAAATGAAAAGGGTTTTTGAAAATATTTGAATTTCATTTGGAAATATTTCAAACTCAGAGACTTTATGCAACTCAATGATTTTCATGAGACAAGATAATATGACTTCTTCAAACCATATGAAATATGAGTTGGAAGTTTAAAAGAACTCAAATTTAAAAGTCCCTTTGAAGGTATTTTGAAATTATTTTCAATTTGGAGTTATTTGGATTTTATTCAAATTATTTTTCTCCAAAAATAAAATAATTGGAAAATAGGTTAAAATGATTCCCTACAGTATAAAATTGGAGAGAAATAAATTTGAAATCATTTTGGTATTTTTAAAATGATTTTTATTGGATTTTATTGCTCCAGTAGCACTATTTGGTTTATTTGAATTTTCGTGGATTTTATTTGACTCTGAAAAATAGCTCATGTTGTAGAATTGTTTTTTATGAAAATATTGATATATAATATGCCTATGTAGAATATTAGTTTTTATTTTCGTTATTCGGATTTTCCTTAAAAAACAAAAACTGCACGCGCGGTCTGTAATTAACTGCCGCCCATTTACGCCACATAGTAACAACGGGCGCCCATCATTTTTTTCTTCCTATATGGGCCAGGCCCAACTGGCCATATTCTTTCCCTAGGTTAATTTTTTTTCACAATCTTTTTTCTTTTCTTTTCTTTTCAGTTGACCAAAAAAACTGCATCGTGCAGTGTACGCGCACGGCCGGCCGAAGCCTTTAGGCCCATGCGAGGCATTCTTTTCTATTTCTCATTTTCGTCTACCTTACCGAAAAAGGGTTTTCCCCCGCTTTGTATACAAAGCAACCAACCAAACCATACAGGAATAGGTGCTGGACGGAAGCAACACAGACACGCCCAAAAGAAACGACGAAGAAAGATCAAAAGAAACAAATGCCGACAACGGCGGATCAACAAAAACAAAGAAGCCTCGCGATCGCTGCGCCCACCGGAATCTACCCCTAGGCTCCAAGACTCCGAAGCGCCGACACCTATCAACACCTCCAAGAAGGATCGTGACGATGACGATGCTGCTGCCAAGGGTTTCCCCCGGTACACGACGAGGCGAGAGGCGGGGTAGCCCTCGACGCCCTCCCGGAAGGTCAGGTGGCACACTCAAGCGCCACCGCGCCGGTGTCAGCCACGCCGACAGGGGTTTCCCCCGATCCCAACCCGCACCTCGGGCGCTCCGGATCCATCCACCAAACCAACCACCACCCTGCGCCAACGCGGTCATGAGGCCCCACGCCGTCTCACCACGGCACCACGAAATGAGGACGGTGCGGCGAAGGATCAGAGCCGGGACTAGGGCATCAGCGCCGTCGGCACGCGGGAGGGCCCCACCTCCACCGTCAGCGACGGTAGTCGTCCGGACGCAATAGCAGGAGCACACCAGGCCCGTGGGCCCACAGGCCCGGCCGAGCCCTCGTGGGCCCGTAAAGCTCCCGCCTTCGCGCTGCTGCCGGCACGCCATCGGCGCCGACGCCCCATATCCGAGCCACTCCTCCTCCTCACTGCGCCGCAGACAACGAGACCACGCCAGGGGCCGGCCCGCAGGACCCAGATGGGCCCGGCCGGGCCCAGATCTGGGCCGGGGGCGCGACGTCGGTCACCCAGCACCACCACGCCGCCCCGCCGCCAAGGAGCAGTGCCGCCACCACGTCTACCGCCGGCCACCCCGCCGGGTCACGGGACCGCCTCCAAGCCAAGCGACACCGCCGCCGCCCCCCTGCCCCGGGCCAGGAGGACGCGCGCGCGGGGGAGGGAGATCCTGCCGCCGCCGGCACCCCCCGGGCTGGAACCGGGGGCGCCCGCCGGCGACGGCAGGGGAGAGGAAGAACGGAGCGAGGCCGAGAGCAGCGGCGCGGGGGCCGCCCCGGGAGGCGGCGCGAGGGCGGAAGGAGGGGAGGGGGAGGAAGGGCGGGGGGAGGCTTTCGTCTACCTTTAATCCCACATTGCCTAGCCTTTGACTTTCAAGCCCCCTTTCCACCTATAAATATAGACCCAATATACCTCAAAAATCATCCACTGTGGGTTAAATCAATATTTTGGTTTGACTAGCTAAAAAATATATTTCTTCTTTCCGGTGGGACTTCTAGAAGTTGTCTCCTCTCTCTAAAGTCGTCTTTTCTCTACCTTATAAAGGTATCTTTCTTCATATTATTTTATATATATTCCCGTAGCTTATTATTTCTACACTAGTACGGTAGGATAATTATATTTATAAACTAGTCTCTGTATTTACATTTTAGGACTAGAATTCTTTTAGCTGTAGCCATTTTTCTTTCGTAAAACAGTTTGGGTCTGATTTTTCAAATAGCATAACCTTTTACTTTTTCATCCAAATTAGACGAAACCAACGCCAATATTTTCGTCTTGATTCCACCTATCTAATGAATCTATCAAATAAACTTTTTGCAACTTTCAAATTTTGAATTTTGTTTAGATTCATACTCAAATTTCTTTTGATCATATATTTTTATCCGTAACTCCCATTTAATTGATTCTTTTTGCTAATTGAAGTTCTTGACCTAAACTTTCCGATAAGACCAAATCCACCCCATTTTGGTACTGTTAGAAATTGTTTTCTGTTGCAAGAGTTAATTGCTTGTTTTCGAGGTTTTCCGAGATCTTTTCTTTGATTCTTTTGCATGAGTGCTTATGGATGCAATTGCTTGCTTATGATAGATTGATCGGAGTGTGACGAGTGGATCTATCACGAGTTATGAGTACGACAAATCTTCATCAACCATACAAGGCAAGTTCACACTTTGATCATATTTTCCTATACCCAGTTTTTATGCATTAGTTTTACTCTCAAACATTGCAAACATTGCATGAGTAGGATTGATAACATGTGGGTATTGGGAAGTAGTTGTTGAGGTAGGAACCCATTATCTTTTATCAAACTCTGGGATTCATACGTTATGCTCATACCGCTTTGCTATGCTCGTAGACATGGATTGGTATGTGAGATTCATGAAAGATGTGAGAGTTATATTTAATTAAGGGAAACTTAAGGTGGTTACTTTAACTCACATCTGGATGGAATAGTTGGGGCACCCTGGAGCACCAGTGGTTTGCCCGGGCACCTGGAGAACCCAGTGCTTGCCCAAGGGAATCCCGGAGTACCCGTGTGATTACCCTATGGAATGCCACCCAGACTTAAAGGGATCATAAGATTATTCATGCTAGAAACTTCCGTGTGCAGCCATAAGCCATTATGGGCTCTGGCATAGTTGAGTAAATTGCGTGAGCTCTTGAAGAGGTGGACTAGCAGATGTAGGGGATGTACGTGGTACTGTCTAACCGGAGTAAAGAGTTAATGTTTCTGAAAGACTGTGTCTCGGTCATCCGTTTCTCAAACATCATGTAGTGTGAGAAATTCAATGGAGGAGATCGAGTCTTGTGGGGAAAAGTGCGCAAACCTCTGCAGAGTGTACAAACTAATCATGATTAGTTGTGTCCCCGGTTATGGACATCTTGAGTATCTGGTACTTGAATTATTGATTTGATCTCATCATGTTACTTAAATAATTTGTTGGTTTATTGTTGTTAATTTGGGATTGAGTTGGAGGAACCTTCTCAATGTTCTCAATGTCTTCTTCTTCTTCTTCTTCTTCTTCTTCATTGTTGTTGGCATTGTTGTTCTCTTGTGGAGGTGGAGAAGGAGGTTGATGAGGTTCATCTTGTTGTACTTCTTTGTTTCCTTCGTCTTGACGTGTTCCACTCATGGATGCCTCCAAGTCGACTTGCAGTTCACCTTGGTGTGAAGTTGAGGTTTCCACTTGAACGAACGAGGTACTCTCCTTCACCTTCGTTGGGTGAATCTTGCCAATAGACAAGTCTTGAATTGCTTCCGAGGGATCTTTATCTCCTACATCAATTGGCAATTGCTCTACTTGCGAGCCGTTAGATTCATCAAACTTCACATCTACCATCTCTTTAACCTTTTGCGTGAAATTGTTGTAGACACTTTAAGTGTGAGAGTTTGAGCCATAACCGAGTAGGAAACCTTCATGAGACTTAGGGGCAAATTTCGAACGACAATGCTTATCAAGAATGTAGCACTTAGAGCCAAATACTCGAAAGTATCCAACTTGGGGTTTGTTACTGGTGAGAAGCTCATATGCCATCTTGCCGAGAAGCTTGTGAAGATATAGTCGATTTGTTGCATGACAAGCTGTCTCAACTGCTTCCGCCCAAAAGTGTTTTGGCATCTTGTATTCATCAAGAATCGTTCTCGCCATCTTAACAAGTGTTCGGTTCTTCCTCTCAACAACTATATTTTGTTGAGGTGTGTACGTAGCCGAGAACTCATGTGAAATCCCTTCTTCATCAAGAAAGGTATCCACATTGGCGTTCTTGAAGTTTGTTCCGTTGTCACTCCGAACCTTCTTGATCTTCACTTCAAATTGATTTTGGGCCTTCCTAGCGAAGTTCTTGAAGATCTTTTGGACCTGCAATTTATCATCAAGAAAGAACACCCACGTAAATCTTGAAAAATCATCAACAATGACCAATCCGAACGAGTTACCACTGAGACTCTTGTAGGCGTTGGGACCAAAAAGATCCATATGAAGTAGCTCGACGGGTCTTCTTGTGGTCATTGTTCTTCATGGGATGACTTCCTCCAACCTATTTTCCTGCTTTACAAGCACTGCAAAGTCTATCCTTGTCAAATATAACATCTTTGACACCAAGGATATGATCACCTTTAATAAGCTTATCAAGATTTCACATGCCCACATGACCTAACCTTCTATGCCACAACCAGCCTTTAGAAGCTTTAGCAATTAAGCAAGTTCTAGGTTGAACTCTTTTAGTGAAGTCAACAATGTATAGATCACCTCTACGTATACCGGTAAAGACCATATTATGATTATCTCTTCGAAACACTTGGCAATCTACTTCAGTAAATAGGACATTGAAACCAAAATCGGCCAGTCTAGATACGGAAAGTAAATTATAGCCAAGAGATTGAACGAGCATAACATTTTGGATGGATTTGTCATGTGAGATGGCCACCTTACACAGGCCAACCACCTTACCCTTTGAGTTATCACCAAAAGTGACATACTTTTGGGGACCATTATTTTCAGCAAGCTCTCAAAACATATCCTTGTCTCCGGTCATGTGATCGGTACATCCACTATCAAGAACCCATTCCTTTCCTTTGGCCATGTAACCACGAATGTTAGCCATAAGACCAAAGTGTCTCATTGACTCATCAAGATCAAAGTCACTATCATCATCCTCATCATAATATCCATGTTCAACATCTCTCGTGATTGATCATCACCTAGAGAGGGTGATTCATCAGATTTATGACCATGACAATGTGCAACTTTATGAATTCTAATGACTTGAGAAATGATGGTACTAATGATTCCAACATCTCCTTTGGCACGCATGAGGTCACGAAGCTCAAATAGACAATCACCAAATTTAGGATCACTAGGATGCATTTTATGAAAAGCAATGGACTTTTGAAGTATCTCATCTACATTTTTCAAGGAATAGTTTGGAAAGCGCTCCTTAGGATATCTCCATATGGTATAAGCACATTCAAATGTAGGCAAGCACACAAGCAAATTTCTAGGCAATCCTCTAATGATAAGATCAATAGCTCTAAGATTGCGGGTCATGTAAAGATACTCATCGGGGGTAGGATGCAAGGGAGCAATAGGAGGCGCACAGGGAATAGAAATATACTTGTTCAAATTATATTCATTGAAAATCTCAAGCATCCCATTTTTCCAAGCACTATAGAACTCTCCATCAAGCATAGGCACTCTACGTCTAATACTCTCAATCATAGACTCATCCATCTTCCTCCAATGGTGATTAAACCAAAGCAATGGAGACCAAGGCTCTGATACCAATTGAAAGGATCAAGAATAGGTGTCTAGAGGGGGGTGATTAGACCCTCAATAAGCAAAAGTAGCAGTTTTTAAGTTCTTAAAGTTGAGGTGGAGTTTTATCACAAGTTTAAGCATTCACAATGCATTTCAAGCAAACATGGCAAAAGTATAAGCAGCGAAAAGAGTAAAGCATGCCAGCTGCAATAAAGTAAAGGGATGGGATTGGAGTGTGCAAACGTAATGTAGACACAGAGATTTTTGGCGTGGTTACGATAGGTGGTGCTATCATACATCCACGTTGATGGAGACTTCAACCCATGAAGGGTAACGATTGCGCGGGTCCACAGAGGGCTCCACCCACGAAGGGTCCACGAAGACGCAACCTTGTCTATCCCACCATGGCCACCGCCCACGAAGGACTTGCCTCACTCGGGTAGATCTTCACGAAGTAGGTGATCTCCTTGCCCTTACAAACTCCTTGGTTCAACTCCACAATCTTGTCGGAGGCTCCCAAGTGACACCTAACCAATCTAGGAGACACCACTCTCCAAAAGGTAATAGATGGTGTGTTGATGATGAACTCCTTTATCTTGTGCTTCAAATGATAGTCTCCCCAACACTCAACTCTCTCTCACACATTTGGCTATGATGGAAAGATGATTTGAGTGCAAAGCAGCTTGGGGAAGGCTAGAGATCAAGATTCTTGTGGTTGGATTGGAATGTCTTGGTATCAACACATGAGTAGGTGGTTCTCTCTCAAAAAATGAGTAGTGGAAGTGTAGGCACGTTCTGATGGCTCTCTCACGAATGGAGATGGGGGTGGAGGGGTATATATAGCCTCCACACAAAATCCAACCGTTACACACATTTGACCCAACTCGGTCATACCAAATAGAAGAACTCGCTGAGTCTGATTTAGTTCAAAATGTGAATGTCAGGAATCTCGGTGGGACCGACATGATCAACTCGGTGGGACCAATGTGCTAGGGATAGGGCAAAATCTCATCTCGGTGAGACTAATTTCAGCAATGAGCAAATAGAGAGTTGGTCAAGCAAACTCGGTGGGACTGATCGCTCCTCTCAGTGAGACCGAAATGTTACGAAGGGAAATAGAGAATTTGCAATGCGAACTCAGTGGGACCAATTGCTCATTTTGGTGAGACTGAAACGTTACGAAGGGAAACAGAGAGTTTTCAATGCCATCTCAGTGAGACCGAGATCCGTATCGGTGAGACCGAATTGTCTAGGGTTTCTGGCAGTGGCTATGTCAAAAGAACTCGGTGGCGTCGGACATATCAAATTGGTGGGGCCGAGTTTGACTTTAGGTTTTGGACATATGTGGAAATTATAAAGTGGCTAAGGTTTTGGAGCAATATCATTAAGCACTTTGAGCAAGTAGACCATTAAGCAACACCTCATCCCCTTTTAATAGTATTGGCTTTCCTATGGACTCAGTGTGATCTTGGATCACCAAAATGAAAATGAAGAGTCTTGAGCCTTTGCCAATCTTTGTCCTTACCATTTTGAAAGGGTTCCTGATACGTCTCCGTCGTATCTATAATTTTTGATTGTTCTATGCCAATATTATTCAACTTTCATATACTTTTGGCAACTTTTTATATTATTTTTGGGACTAACATATTGATCCAGTGCCCAGTGCCAGTTCCTGTTTGTTGCATGTTTTATGTTTCGCAGAAACCCAATATAAAACGGAGTCCAAATGGGATAAAAATGGACGGAGAATATTTTTCTAATATTTGTGATTTTTGGGAAGAAGAATCAACGCGAGACGGTGCCCGAGGGGGACACAAGGCAGGGGGCGCGCCCCTGACCCTCGTGGACACCCCGTAAGGCGGTTGACGCTCTTCTTTTGCCACAAGAAAGCTATTTTTCAGAGAAAAATCTGGGCGAAGGTTTCAACCCAATCAGAGTTACGGATCTCCGGATATATAAGAAATGGTGAAAGGGCAGAATCGAGGAACGCAGAAACAGGGAGAGACAGAGAGACAAGTCAAATCTCGGAGGGGCTCTCGCCCCTCCCATGCCATGGGAGCCAAGGACCAGAGGGGAAACCCTTCTCCCATCTAGGGAGAAGCTCAAGGAAGAAGAAGAAGGGGGGCTCTCTCCCCCTTGCTTCCGGTGGCGCCGGAACATCGCCGGGGGCCATCATCATCACCGGGATCTTCACCAACACCTCCATCATCTTCACCAACATCTCCATCACCTTCCCCCATCTATATTCAGCGGTCCACTCTCCCGCAACCCGCTGTACCCTCTACTTGAACATGGTGCTTTATGCTTCATATTATTATCCAATGATGTGTTGCCATCATATGATGTCTGAGTAGATTTTCGTTGTCCTATCGATGATTGGTGAATTGCTATGATTGGTTTAATTTGCTTGTGGTTTTGTTGTTGTCCTATTGTGCCCTCCATGTCACGCAAGCGCGAGGGATTCCCGTTGTAGGGTGTTGCAATATGTTCATGATTCGCTTATAGTGGGTTGCTTGAGTGACAGAAGCATAAACCCGAGTAAGGGGGTTGTGGCGTATGGGATAAAGGGGAATTGATGCTTTAATGCTATGGTTGGGTTTTACCTTAATGATCTTTAGTAGTTGCGGATGCTTGCTAGAGTTCCAAGCATAAGTGCATATGATCCAAGAAGAGAAAGTATGTTAGCTTATGCCTCTCCCACATAAAACTTGCTATCGGTCTAGTAAAGTAGTCAATTGCTTAGGGACAATTTCACAACTCCTACCACCACTTTTCCACACTCGCTATATTTACTTTATTGCTTCTTTATCTAAACAACCCCTAGTTTATATTTACGTGCTCTTTATTATCTTGCAAACCTATCCAACAACACCTACAAAGTACTTCTAGTTTCATACTTGTTCTAGGTAAGCGAACGTCAAGCGTGCATGGAGTTGTATCAGTGGTCGATAGAACTTGAGGGAATATTTGTTCTACCTTTAGCTCCTCGTTGGGTTCGACACTCTTACTTATCGAAAGAGGCTACAATTGATCCCCTATACTTGTGGGTTATCAAGACCTTTTTCTGGCGCCGTTGCCGGGGAGTCATAGCGTGGGGTGAATATTCTCGTGTGTGCTTGTTTGCTTTATCACTAAGTAATTTTTATTTGTTGCTCTAAGTTGTTCTCTATCTTTAGTTATGGATATGGAACACGAAGTACCAAAAAAAATTAGGTGTACTCGCTACTCATGGAGATGGGGAACCTCCTAAAACCCTCGATGCTCATTATGTGAAAGAAACTATGTACTACTTTGATAATCCTGAGAAAACCTCATTCAATTATGTTATGGGAGACACGTTGGATCAACGTGAATACTTTAGGGATTATCGCTTGATACAAAAAGGGAAACTATTATGGGATCAAATTTATATGTTGCATTGGCATGCTCGGGATATATGCTTGAGACATGATTATACCTGTTGCTCTAGGATGAAGGCTCCACACCTTCCTTTTCATGCAAATTTAATGATAATGAAACCTTAGCTTCTTATGCTAATGGTATATATGATTATTATGATGTGGAACGAATAGAAGAGTTCGTTGCTTTTATGGGTGCTTATGAAATTGAACCGTTGTTTAAAGAGCTTGAAGATTTTGATGATTCAGCTTATAGACCTGAAAATTTTGCTATACTTAAATATTGTTATGAGAATTATGAATTCAATTCCGATATTGATGCATTTATTGAGGAAGTCTCTGTTGTCCAAGAAGAGACTAATATTTTTGCAGGAATCTATGGAAGAAGAAATTGATGAAACTGTGAGCTCATTGGATGAAAAAGATGATGAGGAGAGCGAAGAACAAAAGGAGGAAGAGCGTATTAGCTACCCGTGCCCACCTTCTAACGATAGTAACTATTCAACTTATACATTGTTTAATTCCCCTTCGTGCTTACCGAAGGATGATTGCTATGATCCCTTTAATTCGTTTGAAATATCCCTTTTTGATGATGCTTGCTATGCTTGTGGCCAAGATGCCAATATGTATGCTTACGGAGATGAACTTGCTATAGTTCCTTATGTTAAACATGAAATTGTTGTTATTGCACCCACGCATGATAGTCCTATTATCTTTTTGAATTCTCCAAACTACACTATATCGGAGAAGTTTGTGCTTATTAAGGATTATATTGATGGGTTACCTTTTACCGTTGCACATGATGATTTTGATAATATGCATGTGCTTGCTGCTCCTACTTGCAATTATTATGAGAGAGGAACTATATCTCCACCTCTCTATGTTTCCAATATGATAAGATTGCAAGAAACTGCTTATACTATACATTGGCCTTTACTTTGTGTGCATGAATTGTTCTTTTATGACATGCCGATGCATAGGAAAAGAATTAGACTTCGTTGTTGCATGATATATGTCACTTTGTGCTCACTACTAAATGACAAATCATTGTTAATTAAAATTGCCTTTGATATACCTTGGGATCCGGGTGGTTCCATTACTTGAGCACTGTATGCCTAGCTTAATGGCTTTAAAGAAAGTGCTGCCAGGGAGACAACCCGGAAGTTTTATAGAGTCATTTTTATTTCTGTTGAGTGCTTTTATATAGTTTAAAAACAAAAAAAATAAAGAGGGGAACCCAAAACTTTTCAAAAAGGAAAGTGAAAGTGAGAGAGACAAGCATTGTTGAAGTGGGAGAGCTCCTTGAACTTTGTTCATCCTCACGGAAACTTTACGAATCTTAATTAAAGAAACTTTTCATCAAAAATAATTATCCCCTTGTACAATTCCATTGTATTATAAAAATAATGTGCCAAGGTTTGCCTTTAGGATGTTTACAATGCTTGTTGGTTTGTGCGGTGTAGGACAGAAACTTTGTCTGTAGTGCGCGATTTTACATTTTTTTACTGGAACGTCAAACGGTTCTGATTCTTTTTGCACTGTCTTGCTGTACAATTTTTTTATTTTTCCTAATTTTTGTAGAATTTTTGGGGTACCAGAAGTATGGTGAATGTTCAGATTGCTACAGATTGTTCTGTTTTTGATGCATAGTTTGCTTGTTTTGATGAAACTATCAATTTATATCAGTGGATTAAGCTATATTACAGTAGACACAATGCAAAAATAAAATATGAATTGGTTTGCAACAGTACCTAGAGTAGTGAGTTGCTTTATTATACTAACGGATCTTACTGAGTTTTGTGTGGATGAAGTGTTTGATCGAGCAGGTCTCGATATGAGGAAAAGGAGGAGAGGCAAGAGCTCAAGCTTGGGGATGCCCAAGGCACCCAAGTAAATATTCAAGGATACTCAAGCGTCTAAGCTTGGGGATGCCCCAGAAGGCATCCCCTCTTTCTTCAACAAGTATCGGTATGTTTTCGGATTTGTTTCGTTCATGCGATATGTGCAAATCTTGGAGCGTCTTTTGCATTTAGTTTTCACTTTTGTTTTATGCACCATGCTGGTATGAGATGGTCCTTGGTTGATTTATAGAATGTTCATTGCACTTCACTTAAATCTTTTGAGTATGACTTTATAGAATGCTTCATGTGATTCACTTGTATCATTTGAAGTTTGGATTGCCTGTTTCTCTTCACATAGAAAACCGCCATTTGTAGAATGCTCTTTGCTTCACTTATATTTGTTAGAGCGTGGGCATATCTTTTGTAGAAAGAATTAAACTCTCTTGCTTCACTTATATCTATTTAGAGAGATGACAGGAATTGGTCATTCACATGGTTAGTCATAAAATCCTACATAAACTTGTAGATCGCTGAATATGATATGTTTGATTCCTTGCAATAGTTTTGCGGTATAAAGGTGGTGATATTAGAGTCACACTAGTGGGTGACTGTGGATTAGTAGAAATACTTGTGTTGAGGTTTGTGATTCCCGTAGCATGCACGTATGGTGAACCGTTATGTAACGAAGTTAGAGCATGAGATATTTTTTTGATTGTCATCCTTTGTGTGGAGGTCGGGGGCACGCGATGGTTAACTCCTACCAACCTCCCCCCTAGGAGCATGCGTGTAGTACTATGTTTTGATGGCTAATAAATTTTTGCAATAAGTATGTGAGTTCTTTCTGACTAATGTTGAGTCCATGGATTATACACACTCTCACCCTTCCATCATTGCTAGCCTCTTCGGCACTGTGCATTGCCCTTTCTCACCTCGAGAGTTGGTGAAAACTTCGCCGGTGCATCCAAACCCCATGATACGATATGCTCTATCACACATAAGCCTCCTTATATCTTGCTCAAAACAGCCACCATACCTACCTATGATGGCATTTCCATAGCCATCCGAGATATATTGCCATGCAACTTCCATCATCATCATATACATGACTTGAGCATTCATTGTCATATTGCTTTGCATGATCGTAAGATAGCTAGCATGATATTTTTATGGCTTGTCTGTTTTTTGATGTCATTGCTATGCTAGATCATTGCACATCCCCGTACACCACCGGAGGCATTCATATAGAGTCATATCTTTGTTCTAGTATCGAGTTGTAATATTGAGTTGTAAGTAAATAAAAGTGTGATGATCATCATTATCAGAACATTGCCCCAGTGAGGAAAGGATAATGGAGACTATGATTCCCCCACAAGTCGGGATGAGTCTCTGGACTTTAAAAAAAGGAGAGAGAGGCCAAAGAAGCCTAAATAAAAAAAGGGGGCCAAAGAAGCCTAAATAAAAAAAGAGAAAACAAAAAAATGAAAGAAAAAGAGAGAACGGGCAATGTTACTATTCTTTTACCACACTTGTACTTCAAAGTAGCACCATGTTCTTCATAAAGAGAGTCTCCTATGCTTTCACTTTCATATACTAGTGGGAATTTTCATTATAGAACTTAGCTTGTATATTTCGATGATGGGCTTCCTCAAATGCCCGAGGTCTTCATGAGCAAGCAAGTTGGATGCAGACCCACTTAGTTTTTAATTTGAGCTTTCATACACTTATAGCTCTTAGTGCGTCTGTTGCATGGCAATCCCTACTCCTCACATTGACATCAATTGATGGGCATCTCCATAGCCAGTTGATTAGCCGCGCCGATGTGAGACTTTCTCCTTTTTTGTCTTCTCCACATAACCCCCACCATCATATTCTATTCCACCTATAGTGCTATATCCATGGCTCACGCTCATGTATTGTGTGAAATTTGAAAAAGTTTGAGAATACTAAAGTATGAAACAATTGCTTGGCTAAAACCGGGGTTGTGCATGATTTAAATACTTTGTGTGATGAAGATGGAGCATAGCCATACTATATGATTTTTTAGGGATAACTTTCTTTGGCCATGTTGTTTTGAAAAGACATGATTGCTTTATTAGTACGCTCGAAGTATTATTGTTTTTATGTCAAATGATAGACTATTACTTTGAATCACTCATGTCTTAATATTCATGCCATGATTAGATATATGATCAAGATTATGCTAGGTAGCATTCCACAACAAAAATTATCTTTTTATCATTTACCTACTCGAGGACGAGCAGGAATTAAGCTTGGGGTTGCTGATACATCTCCGTCGTATCTAGATTTTTGATTGTTCCATGCCAATATTATTCAACTTTCATATACTTTTGGCAACTTTTTATATTATTTTTGGGACTAACATATTGATCCAGTGCCTAGTGCCAGTTCATGTTTGTTGCATGTTTTATGTTTCGCAGAAACCCAATATCAAACGGAGTCCAAATGGGATAAAAATGGACGGAGAATATTTTTGGAATATTTGTGATATTTGGAAAGAAGAATCAATGTGAGACGGTGCCCGAGGGGGCCACGAGGCAGGGGGCGCGCCCCTGACCCTCGTAGGCACCCCGTAAGGCGGTTGACGCTCTTCTTTTGCCACAAGAAAGCTAATTTTCGGAGAAAAATCTGGGCGAAGGTTTCAACCCAATCAGAGTTAAGGATCTCCGAATATATAAGAAACGGTGAAAGGGCAGAATCGAGGAACGCAGAAACAGAGGGAGACAGAGAGACAGATCCAATCTCGGAGGGGCTCTCGCCACTCCCATGCCATGGGAGCCAAGGACCAGAGGGGCAACCCTTCTCCCATCTAGGGAGAAGGTCAAGGAAGAAGAAGAAGAAGAAGAAGGGGGGCTCTCTCCCCCTTGCTTTCGGTGGCGCCGGAACGCCACCGGGGGCCATCATCATCATCATCGCGATCTTCACCAAAACCTCCATCATCTTCACCAACATTTCCATCACCTTCCCCCATCTATATTTAGCGGTCCACTCTCCCGCAACCCGTTGTACCCTCTACTTGAACATGGTGCTTTATGCTTCATATTATTATCCAATGATGTGTTGCCATCCTATGATGTCTGAGTAGATTTTCGTTGTCCTATCGGTGATTGGTGAATTGCTATGATTGGTTTAATTTGCTTGTGGTTATGTTGTTGTCCTATTGTTCCCTCCATGTCGCGCAAGCGTGAGGGATTCCCGCTGTAGGGTGTTGCAATATGTTCATGATTCGCTTATAGTGGGTTGCTTGAGTGACAGAAGCATAAACCCGAGTAAGGGGGTTGTGGCGTATGGGATAAAGGGGACTTGATGCTTTAATGTTGTGGTTGGGTTTTACCTTAATGATCTTTAGTAGTTGCGGATGCTTGCTTGAGTTCCAATCAAAAGTGCATATGATCCAAGAAGAGAAAGTATGTTAGCTTATGCCTCTCCCACATAAACTTGCTATCGGTCTAGTAAAGTAGTCAATTGCTTAGGGATAATTTCACAACTCCTACCACCACTTTTCCACACTCGCTATATTTACTTTATTACTTCTTTATCTAAACAGCCCCTAGTTTATATTTACGTGCTCTTTATTATCTTGCAAACCTATCCAACAACACCTACAAAGTACTTCTAGTTTCATACATGTTCTAGGTAAGCGAACGTCAAGCGTGCGTAGAGTTGTATCGGTGGTCGATAGAACTTGAGGGAATATTTGTTCTACCTTTAGCTCCTCGTTGGGTTCAACACTCTTACTTATCGAAAGAGGCTACAATTGATCCCCTGTACTTGTGGGTTATCAGTTTCACATTCTCTTGTCCTTGCCACGCCATTGTTGAACTGATCTGAAATATACTCGGTAAAGGTATTAGTCCAACAAGAGATATGTTGACATTAATTACCAAAATCACTGAGGGAGCACTTGTGCTTTCAGCAACCAACAAGTTTGGGTTAACATCATCATTAAGCAGGTTTGGCTCTGCACCACCTGTCAGCAAACTTGGGTCAGCACCATCATTAAGCAAATCTGGCTCTGCACCATCTGTCCGAATATCCTCTACTTCTGTCCCATCAGCTGCAACCTCTGAAATTGGATCTTCAACATTCACAGAAATGATGCTGTGAGTAGATGCTGCATTGCTTGCACCAACAATTGAGATGGCCATTCTGATAGGACTTTCAACTGATGGCATCTTCAATATCAAATCTTCTCTGAAATTGCTTATCAAGTCTGAATGGTCAACTATAATTGCAAGAACTTTGTGCTGAGCACTAGTTATGATCAAATGCTGCAAATCTTGATCACCTCTAATTCTCACCAACCCATATGAAATTGTTTTCTTAGGTAAGCACTAGTAAATTACGTGCTCATTAACAGGATATCCCAACCATTTTAGGTGCTCTTCCAAGACTGCATATGAAAATGTGCAAGCATCAACATAGTCAAGCACCTCCAAAGAAGAGTTATAGTACTCTAGGGCACTGATAGGCCCACAGAAAAGACCACCATGTTCCAGTTCCAGTGTAAAGAAAGGAGTGTGAACACCTGTCCCATTGCTAAATTACACACTGCATCCAAAAAGGGCAAAAATTAAGTGCAAAATTTAGTTAAGTGCATATAACAATGAAATTCTAACACATAACATGAACTGCAGAAATTCAGTTAAAAATTCAGTTAACTGAATATAACACTGAACAATTAACTGCACAAATTCAGTTAAAAATTTAGATAAGTACTCAGTTTCAGTTAACTGAATCTTAAGCAACAACATAAATATACAATGATTGTAAAACATATTCAGTTCAATATTATAGATAGAGCAACCATAGGAATGAATTAATAGCCACTGGGCCACCTTCTTCATCAAAACCATAACTGACAGTTCAATATTATAGCCATAGAACGCATCATGATCCGAAATCCACCACTACAGGGACTGCCAGCGAATCTACACAAAAACATATGCCAAAATCACAGAAGAAATGGCTACGATACTCCACGTAGGGTGCTTCCACGCAATAACACTGTCTTCATGCCCGAAATCCATACCTGGCTGCAGAAACCCTAGCTAAATGCATAGCTCAAAATCCGAGCTTTCATGGTAAGAATGCCACATTGCCACATCAAAGCAATACATAACCATCCGCCTCCAAATTGCACGAATCCACCGTACTTGGCCGGGTGCATAGCGCAAGAGGAACAGGGGGAGAGGAGGTGCATAGCAGAGGCCAGCTCACCATAGTCTAGAAGGAAGACAACAGGCGGCCGGACTAGGTGAGCGGAGGGAGGTGACACTGGACCGCCGAAGAGCTCCGGTGACGCAGCCATGGTTGCTGATGTCAGCAACAGCCGCGTGTCCCCCGACGGGAAGAAGAATGGAGAAGGGGGAATGACGAATGGGAGGATAAGCTATAGGAGTTCTTCGACATAATTAATTCAGGTGCTCCCCCGTGACTCTCTAGCCTGTACTGCGGGTTCATAACAAGGAAAGGCAGGGGATCTTTGCAAAAACATGGGCTCTGACCGGCTCGGGCCCAAGGAGTCCACTTGTCGACCTCTGATTAGTCCAGGACCAAAGTTGCACATATGATGCAAGTTGTAGGACTAGGTAGGTTCATTTTGCAAGTTGTAGGACTAGATCATCACATCCTGAGCAAGTTCTAGGACCCCCAGTGCTTTTACCTCGCGGAAGGAGGTCGGGGCCTAGTTTGATTTGCGGCAAAAATAGAGCAAGACCTATAGAAATAGAAAAATTTCCACTCCTTTAAAGAAAAAGATCTACAAACTATCAATTCGTTTCCAGCAACCACTTGGACAGTGGATGGGGAGTTTGCACAAAAGAGATTGCCGAGAAATTGCATGGGAAATATATTTTTACTCCCATCTCCTTATTTGGCATACGATGGGAATTAGCGCGGGATGAAACTTTGCCTACAAATTAACAGTGTACCCCATGAAAAGAAAACGGTGGGAATTAGCTTCCTTAACTTTCATTCCTCTGCCCACTTAATCAATTAATGGATTTTAATCTCCTCACCCCTCACTTCCATCCCGTCTCTGATTCGCATGACCCAAACACGTTGTGTTTAGAAAAATGGAGCAAAAGAGAAGTTGAGTTTTTATTTCTGATCCTGCTCCGAACTGTTAACGAGCTGATTGATTATGCTACTTTGGGATGAGGTGCTTTTGAGAGACATTTTCTCTATAGTTGATGTGGGTAGAATACTCGGATCCAAACTCCAATGCTGACCCTCAAACTAGACACCGTCCGTGGATCGGTGGGGCCAGTCCGCGAATACTAATGCGGGAGCTGGCAATCCAAAGCTATCCCCTAAATGTTTGTTAGTACAGTAAATTTGAAATTCAAATCTGTTAGCGTCTGATCACATCAGCGCTTGATCAAAGCAAAAAGGGCAAGTATGCATCATGTCCGATCATAAAAAAACACCAGTCCAAGCATGCAAAAAAAGAAGATTTTCTACCCTATTGGACCGGCAATCTGAGCTTCCATGCTCAATTTGCCGTCACCGCCATCTCGACCGCCTCCTTCTCCGCCGCTTCCTTGCCGATGTCGGGGTTAAATCCGGCAGATCTCGGGTGGGGAGTCCCGAGCTGGTGATCTTTCCTAGATGCTAACAGGACGGACAAGAGACACGATGTTTACCCAGGTTCAGCCCTCTCGGAGAGGTAAAACCCTAGGTCATGCTTTCGTTGTATTCATTGTGATGGATGCTACTCCCGCAGGAGTTGTTGGATTCCCCCAAAGAAAAAGGGCAATGTAATACATCAGCAAAAAAGTAGTCCCCTCAGTTAAGAACCAAGGGTATAGAAGTGTAAAAGTTATCACTCATCACACTTTCTCTCTCAGCGTGTGTGATCAGAGGAGCTATTGCGATGATTAATCTGGGTACCTTAGCAAGGCATCAATTTGAAACTGTGTCAGCAGAAAGGGGGTTAAAAAGTTTGCATAGGACGACTATGCACTAGTGCCTCCTCAATCCACCATCGCAATGGCCGTAAATTCCTCAAGTACAAAAGGACAAATGCCGAGTGACCGATCTTACACAACATCAAGAGGAATAATTAACTCATCACATGTAAGTAGCATACTATATCACTTATAGGCATTCAGTTCTAATCACACTAGAGATCATCCATATCCCCAAGAACAAAAAAAAATTACTCAAACATGTGTGAAATTTACATAGAAGAGAGAGCATCAAGTTACAAGCTGACACCGAGTCGGGAAAGGAGAAAGGCATGGCGGTGTTGGCGGAGATGTGACCGGCCCAAAGGTCGGTGTGAAACATCGACGGAGCCTTCCCTTCCTTATTCTTGTCTTGGTCCTTTTTCTATGGTGGGGATGGCCTTGTTGCAGCAATGGAGGTGTGATGGCTCGTGGTGGAATAGATGAGACTTCATACCGGCGGCTAGGGTAGGAGGTGAATATATAGGTGGCCTCCACGAGTTTGCTCCATGGATCCTCCACCTAGCCCTTCATCCAAGGGCTCCAGGGGAGTTGAATCCTCTCCCAATACCCCTTTGGACCCCAAGGATCACATAAGAACAAAGCCGAATGAACCGGTGAAAAATTGGAGAAGTTATATATGGCTTATTTTGCAGCTATGGTAGGTTTGTACACGATCCTACCGCGCACCGTCTTCCCTCATGAGTTTGCACGTGTGGTTTTGTATTGTGGTCGCCATTTCTTCACACTAATCTGATTTTGATGTTCTTGGACTCTGTTGATTTCATATCAAAAAGCCCGATACACACATGTTATTGGCTCTTCAATTTAGCCTTGTTGGAAAATGTCAAATTATCCAACTATCCAAAGATCCTGGATCTGATGGCCGGAACTTCTCCGGTTTGGCCCCAAGTTGGTCATTTGCGAGGTGCCAGGTCCATGGGAGTGTCAATACACCTACAAAGGCAACAAACAAAAGAAAACTAATAAAATGAATCAAAATGGTATTTATGCATAATGGACATATGAATTGTATGGATGACTCAATGTGGCAATGATATATGGAGTTACTATGATGCAACTGAGCTTTAAGACGGATTAGAAAATAGAGCCACCAGTCGTCACTAGAACTGGAGTAGATCTCACTTGCAGTAGGTGGCCTGGATGGAGTGGCTCTAGGTGCACGCTCATATATGCTCACATCTTCACCATCACCACTCTTTGGTGGAACATCCATGTCCTTGGGTCGCTCTCTAATAGCAACAACAACCACAGTTAACGGATAAATTCAAACATTAACTCCATGAATATGAGTCTCCATAACTCTCTCGAAACTCTCTTATTCTTCACAAGGTTAGCTATTTTTTGCTCAATCCTTTCATGAGTTGTATATCGAAAAGGATTTCGCCCCGCTTTATAGATAAGCAATATTTTCATGAGTGGTATATATAAAGTTCTTGAGAATCTTTGGCTTGTATTTGCTGGAATTCATGGATGTGGCTGAGTGGCTGAGGAAGGAGACCGATGTTGTAGTGTGAATACTAGCTTCTTGTCTTGTAATGATGTGAAATTTTAGCGGTGACAACATCAACACCATCAGAATATGCACGATGATGAAGATGATGATGACAAAGACCTCTCCAAGAACTTAATTGCATTTTTCTTTTGTTTTTGCAGTTTCAATGCTCGCGTTTGATTAATATAAGCCTTCCTTTCTTTTTGGAAAAGAATACAAATTACTCCCTCCGTTCCCAAATACTTGTCTTTCTAGGCATTTCAAATGGACTCAACATACGGATGTATGTAGACATATTTTAAAGTGTAGATTCACTCATTTTGCGCCGAATATAGTACTTGTTGAAATCTCTAGAAAGACAAGTATTTAGGAACGGAGGGAGTAGGATTTATGGGAAAAAATCTTATCTTTTAAAGAATTTTTTTTGCTGTCGAGAGCCAAGCTTTACTGCTCTCCTCCGTACCTGTACATTTCTTTGCTCTTCCTCCTCAGTCCAATCTCTCACATAGTCCACCACCGCGTGCCCTACGGCTGCCGCCGCCACCTCGCGTCACCGCCGACGCCTCAATTCCGCCCCACGCCCACCCCACCTACCCTCCCTCCCGCCCCTAGCCCCACGCGGCACCCAAAACACCCCAGCCTCTAACGCGCGTCGCTGCCATCGCCGTTACCGCCCTTCCTCGTCGCGACATCGCGTTCCTGCTATCTCCACCCGGCCTGCAATTTTTGGCCATTAGGTTTTGAGGTATGAGCTTGTTCTCGCCAACTGTTTACTTAAGCTCCACTTGCCTCGACAATTTCTGGCTATGCCGGTGCACACATCCGGCACACCATCTAGATCCGTCCCTGCTTGACACTTTCTAGGGTAGGGTGGAGATCATTGTTGGCTTAGTGTCAGTTTCTCACATTTAATCTTTTCATTATGCTTAAACTTTTATGCTCTTAGCTACTATTTCTTTCCATTTGCAGTAACACTGGGCAGAAATGGAGAATGTGCAGTATGCAGAGGAACTCGTGAGGGAGTTTCTTGTCTTCAGGGGTTTCACGAACACGCTGCAAGCTTACGAGGCAGAATTGTCCACCGAGATCGGCAGGAACTTTGAAGTAGACAAGATCCTAGATTTAGTGTTCTCAGTGTACATACCAAAATACCAACTGGATAGACTGCTAAGCATCTTCAGCTTTTTAAAACAGTGTTTCACTTCACCTGCGGACACGGTACTCTACACGGCGCTTCTTAAACTGGAGCAGTCAGTATTACGGTATTATGTTGTCAATGCCTTGAAATCTGGAAGGCAAGAAAAAGTTGTTGAATTCTTTAGCGCAAGCGGCAGTTATCTGATGCAAAAGCGTGAAGATTGGATAGCATGGTTTGGTGCGTCTTCTTAGCCTTCTAGTGCTCTGTTGCACACATTGTGTCTGCTTCTACTTACGCTTTGCCAATCTCAATGACACTATGCAGCTATACCATATATTAAGAACCCAAGCTTGGATCCACAGTTCCGTATGTATTTTTCCAAAGAATGGTCAGACACTTTGGTTCTTTCATTTCGGAACTTCTTAAGTGGGATATTCAATGGCACTCATATCCTTTTACAGCAATTGTATTCAATTGTACTCAAGTTAGCAGGGTGCTTTTCATCTTTCCTAATACACAAACTTCTTATCCGAGTTATAATTTATTCACATTCTTGTTGACGCCAAACTAATATTATCGTTTGCTTAAACACTGTTTTATCCTTAAGTTTCCACGAATCCCAGCTCTTTTGAAGATTAGCACTGAAAAGAACATGATCAAGTGCCTCAAGAGTGACATAAAGCAACTGAATAACAAATTGTCAGAACTGCAAGCATTGTTAGAGGTGAAGGAAGTTGAACTATCTCTGCTGAGAAGGTAAAGCTATGCTCTTTGGACTGCTGCTCATATATCTTCAGATGCATGGCCTTTTGTAAATAGGCTATCATCTGTTTGCAACTTTGCATATGAATAGCTGATTTACAGATGTGATAGAACTAATAAAACTAGGTTCATCAAGTGCTCTTAGCTCCAGCTTTCTTCACTATTAGGTTACATAGCTTATCAATGTAGAGTATGACGTAGAATGTGACTGCTAGAGTTTTTGCGAATCTCAACCGCCTATGGGTATCCACTAAATATCTCGTAACTGATAAATACAGGAGTGGTAATAGTATTGATTCTGGACACAAGAATTTACTCAAGATTACTACATTTGGTTCTTCCGTTGATGGACAAGCTTTCTCAGGAGTCTACGAAGAATCCTCAACTTCAAGTATACAGGGTGTTGATTCACATACTTTGAGTTCAGTAAAATCAAGAGATGAGAAATTGTGTGATTCTTCTAGGATGAGCAATGCAGGTTGGCTCCTTTTACTAGCTAGTTTTTTTTCATACCATATTTTTTTTGGACTCCGGTTTTCTCAAGCATATGTATGATTATTTACCATTGGGTTATGCGAGGTAACTATTTTTTTTGGTCTGCCGACATAAGTACATAACCTTTCTTTCCCATCAACCATTCTAATATCCACACTTTGGATTACTTTTATGCTTCACCGAGCATATATTTCTATTTTGATGTTCTTCAATGTATTTGTTCTGTAGATGCCCATTTAGGATACTACATTTGTCTTACATATGAAAACCTTGAAGAATAATATGTTTCTTTTGTTGCAGAAAATGAGCAGATTTTGGTGTCAGAGGAAGATTTTCCTGAAGTGAAGGTGGATTTTCAGGTACGCTATAGTTTATCCCTAGTAATTATCCATCTTTGTGGTTTCCTATATCACTAATTAAACCTGCTAACAGGAAACATTTTTAGGCCATAACAGTTCCATAAGTAGCTGTCGGTTTTCTGCTTCTGGATCAAATATTGCCAGTTCTTCGACTGATGGCACAGTGAGGTAATTGCGCTATCTTGATTCTGATTTATTTTTTGCCTAACTGAAGTTTCTAGACTTTGACCCGTTGATTTTTCAAACTCTTATAAAGAATCTGGACATACGACTCATCAACACCATCATCAAAAAATGCAACTATATACTGTGGAGCTGAAGTCAGCGCACTTTCTTGGGAATGCAGATCTGACCGCTTGGTATGTCTATCGTATATTTTAATTTTACCATGTTAGTTTTTCCACACCATTTCACCTTTGAAGAACATATTTTAAGACTTTTGTTTTATCACCCATTTCTCTTGACAATAGCTGCTCATAGGCACAGCTAATGGAGGCATTAAAGCTTGGAATGCTGATGCAAAGAGAGTTGTTTGTGACCTCAGTACATCCAAGGACTTCCCAAGGTTAGAAGGTACCACCTATTACTTTTGGGCTCACAGCTGTATCTATGCTGATGAAGCTTTTCAATTTCTTGCAGTGTGCTTGATTTGAAGTGTAGCCCTGTAGATCCCGTGTTCGTCTCTGCAGCTGCATCGAGACGGTAAACCTCAGATTTCTTGCTTTGTAAGAAATCAGTTGCCAGTTGCTGCAAAATGACAGCTTCTTTCTCCTACAAAAAAGCGTTACTGCTAAACTCCTGTTTCTGACAGCAGTGTTTTGTCCTATTTTCACATATCAATTTAAACTATAAAAGTAATACCAGTTTCAGCATGACCTATCTACAACTAGTAGTATAGCTCTCAAATACCATTGTCTTATTGTACCTTCAATTGTTATTGTCTTATTTCCAGCTTTAAATTACTTTTCAGGTATGGATCAACTATATTTGACAGAACAGGATTTGCCTCCTTGACAGTATGGCATATGAAAACATGGAAGCCTCTGGTACTGATTTTTTTTCTTTCAACCCCTTATCAATGAACCTAGCGGAAGTCTCTAGCCAGTAACCTTCCCGTTATGTATTTTCGTTTCTTCTATTTGAAGACAGTCCTCCCTCTTGGCGAGGATCCACCTGCTATTACTTCACTTTGCTTTAATCACAATGGGAAGATCTTGGCAGCATCTGCAACAGATGGCATGATTCACATGTTTGGTATCCTTTTATTATGTTAACTGCCTTTGACTTGGTATTTGGTATCATTTATTGCTTGAGGACAGCTAGAACTTGGTTATGTTGTTTCTTTGAGATATTATTTGTGTTTTATGATTGTTGGAGCCCATAGTACTACTCCCTTTACTGCACATAGACATGTCTGCTGGTCTACAAATTACTGGATGGCCTGCCCATGATTCCCCTGTCAGCTCAGTTCTTTTTGGGCCAGCTGAAACAAGCATCTTCAGTTTAGGCTCAGATGGAAAGGTATACAGCCCCTTTTAGTACATAAATGCAACTCTGTTGATGTATATATGCAAGTACATAACACAATGGTAATTGTATGCACCATATGTACCATTGGACCCTGTGAATCATACAGTCTTCTAAATTCCAATGCTTAATCAGCTTTAGGCAAAGTAACAACTGTAGCATTGTTATAGGTTAACTTTCACTTCGTACTTGTATTAATTGATTTTCCTATACAAATATGTACCCCATAATCTTTGGCTTAGCTTGTGTGGTTGTATTGTTATCTAATGTTAACTGTATGATCTTTAGATATTTGAGTGGAGCTTGCACAATCAAGGTCAGATTATTTGGTCAAGAGATTGCAGTAGGTAAGAGTATTTCACAGTTGGTGAATCATCATTGAATTGCAAATGGCAGCTAGTGTTGGTTTGGTAAAAATGTACTTCAAACCCTTCATTTCTTTCACATATGTCCTCACTCTCACTTATTGGAGTAATGGGAGTGGAAAAGGTGTTTAAGTATGCATATAGTATAAATCTGTGTACCAGTCATATCCACTCTTGCAGTATGTGAAATAAATATTTTCAGCCAATCCAAGGAGACTAATTTGAACTATTTAGTTTCAGGCAAAACAATAGTTTTCTAGCAAGATCTCTATGCTAATGTGCTCCTATGCATTTTCGTATGGTGCATCTGGCATATAGACTTCACACACACTTTGCACACCAAACTGTTTGTCAATCCACAGGTTTGAGGAAAACCAGTATTCCTTTGAAGCTTTTCCTATATAGGATCTGTAGACAGTTTTAAATGCATGCTTGAAACTCAGTAATAGCACATAATTTTGAAATTATTAGTATGCATTGAATTAACAATTAAGTTTTTTTCCATAGCATTCTTGAGCTATCCCATGTGAATGCACAGCCTCTCATATCTGATAATATCTAATGTCATGTTAGATTTCTTGATATTAGGTGAAAATTTGAAAGAAACATTGTTATTTGTGTAGGATTAAGCTTGATTTAGACAAACCGGCTAGTTGAATTTGTGCCAATGGACTGCTGGAGTACCTTTTGACATGAGACTGCTAAACTACTTGAATGCTCTACCTGATTGAACTTTTATTTTACCAGAACAGCATGGTATATTGTGTTGGTGTATTATGCAACTGCGAAGCAGTCCTTTCTCATTTCTCCTAATTTGTCTTCTTTGACCAGGTTTTGCAACCCTGAGAGCTTTAACAAACGCATGCATGAGGTAGCGTTGGATTCTAATGGCAAGAGGCTTCTTGCTACGTCGGGTTTGGTTCGGGCTCCAATATACCAGGTTTCCACATTGTCCACACTCCCTAATTAAGTTCGTTTTGCTGAAGTAGATAGATGCCAATCCAGCAGTCCACTATATCCCTTTCAGGTGCAAGGCCATGAGAGAGGGTTGAGGACACTTCCTCATACTGCACCTATAACAAGTGTGGACTGGCACCCCACGCGGCCAATCTATGTTACCGGTTCTGAAGACCACTCTGTCCGCGTCACATCCATTCTACAATATTCCACGTTGAGCAGTTTGCCCTGAGATTTTATTGATTTTCCGATGTGACCAGAGGTGCTGCTCCGTGGAGTGACCTCCAAGAGATGAACCAGTTCCATGGATCCTCATGATATTCCTGATTATCTCATCCAGATAGATCCTTTTGCGTTGGAAAACTTTATAGACTTGGCGAGTCGGTGAAACTATGTTGTAAAAACGGGTGAAAACATCTGTGATCTCTTTACATGGTAGGAGCCTAGGAGCTTTACAGCAGGTTTCTCCCATTCCGATCAAAAGAATTAGGGATCAATCCATGCTTGGCACGATTTTTTTTTTTTGAACGTGTCATGTACTAAAGAAAGAAGAGGGGGTAAAGAGCCCCATCCACGAGTGGCTCACATGTGATTACACAAGGCACTCCGGCCACGGGGAAACGCAAGCTAACTAACTAACTATCCCCAACCACCCACCTAGTCAAGTACCCAAAAAAGGATCCAAGATCCCTCTTGATTAGTCCCGCAGCTTTCCACGTTCGGCCCTTGCTCGTCACCCTGTCAATTACGTCGTTGGCCGAAGGTGCCGAACCGTCAAAAACCACCGCATTCGGGTGCTTCCAAAGTTTCCACATCACAAGTGACTAAGTGAGAGAATTGTCCGTATATCCCTCCCTCCAGGACATGTCGCGGTGCAGAAGTTGCACCAATCCACCAAAGTCCGGTCGGATGTTGGTGCGGCGTTAGGCATGTCCAATGCCGAAAAAACTCTATGCCAAACCGTACGCGCTAAGACACACCCAATAAGGATTTGGTTTTGTAAGAATTCGTGAGAAACTTGTGTTTATTGATTCTGGGCAAAGCCCTATTTATACAAGGATTTGGGGAGCCTCCGGAGAGGCGTTCGTTTACAATAGGCGCATGTGGCGCGAGAAGACGCCTGTACGGACGTTCGCGTCCGTACGGCGCTTTGGACACACGTCCGACTCTTAGCGCTAATGACGTCGCTTTATTCTTAACGCTCCCCCTTGTACAAAGCTGCTTCTTCTATGTCTTGCATCCTTGTATAACTTTGAGAATATTGCTCTTAATCACAAGCGTATATGATCTTGAATAACTCCTTCAAAAACCATGTGGGAAAAATATGAGGAGAATAGAACTTGATATGTTGTTAAAACTCCATTAAAACCCATTAGGAAAAATAAGGAGAAAATATTACAAGATATGTTATCGTCTCTTTGATAACTTATATGAGAAAACCTTGAGGATAAAACTCATTGGTAAGTTTAGAGGACAATTAATATGTCTTGTATACACCCATTAAAAACCCCGGTGGGGAAAAATAGGATGTATGACATATATTCTTATGTTGATATTACCTCATTAAAAACCTTGATGAGAACCATGAGAGTAAACTCATAAAGGGAAAAAGAGTGCAATATAATGTTTGAACAGGTTATGGTTCAGAGAGACTCTCCCCCTGATCTTTGCAAATCTCGAAGTCCTCGCATACCAATCCCATGAACATATTTTTCAAATGTTGAAGCTGGGTGTGACTTTGTGAATAGATCAGCTAGATTATCGCATGATTTGACTTGCAAAATGTTTATCTTCCCTTTCTTTTGTAATCGATGGGGAAAATAATTTAGGAGAAATATGCTTAGTGATATTGCTTTTTATGTAACATGTTTGCATTTGAGCAACACAAGCTGCATTATCTTCGTAGATAATGGTTGGAGATTCGATAGAACCTTTACCACATGATTTTTGTATGTGGTTTATCATTCTGCGAAGCCATACACATTCACGTGTTGCCTCAAATAAAGAGATTATTTCAGAATGATTGGTGGATGTAGCCACTAGAGTCTATTTGGAAGACTTCCATGATATGGCTGTCCCACCATGTAGGAACACAAAACCGGTTTGTGATCTAGCATTGTGTGTTGGGGAACGTAGTAATTTCAAAAAATTTCCTACGCACACGCAAGATCATGGTGATGCATAGCAACGAGAGGGGAGAGTGTAGTCCACGTACCCTCGTAGATCGTAAGCGGAAGCGTTATGACAACGCGGTTGATGTAGTCGTACGTCTTCACGATCCGACCGATCCAAGTACCGAACGTACGGCACCTCCGAGTTCAGCACACGTTCAGCTCGAAGACGATCCCCGGACTCCGATCCAGCAGGGTGTCGGGGATGAGTTCCGTCAGCACGACGGCGTGGTGACGATGATGATGTTCTACCGACGCAGGGCTTCGCCTAAGCATCGCAACGACATGACCGAGGTGGAATATGGTGGAGGGGGGCACCGCACACGGCTAAGGAACGATCACGAAGATCAACTTGTGTGTCATGGGGTGCCCCCCTGCCCCCGTATATACAGGAGGGGAGGAGGAGAGGGCCGACCAAGGGGAGGAGGCGCGCCCAAGGGGGGCAATCCTACTCCAAGTAGGATTCCCCCCTCTTTCCTAGTCCAAGTAGGAGAGGGGAAGGAAGGGAAGGAGAAGGAGAAGGAAGGAGAGGGAGGAAAAAGAGGAAAGGGGGGCCGGCCCCCTAATCCAATTCGGTTTGGGCTAGGGGGGCCGCGCGCCCTGCCTCCTCTCTTCCACCACTTGGCCCGTGAGGCCCATTGCTTCTTCCTCGTATTCCCGTAACTCCCCGGTACCCCCGAAAATCCCCGAATCACTCAGAACCCTTCTGATGTCCGAATATAGTCGTCTAATATATCGATCTTTACGTCTCGACCATTTTGAGACCCTCGTCATGTCCCCGATCTCATCCGGGACTCCGAACTCCTTCGGTACATCAAAACTCATAAACTCATAATATAACTGTCATCGAAACCTTAAGCGTGCGGACCCTACGGGTTCGAGAACTATGTAGACATGACCGAGACACGTTTCCGGTCAATAACCAATAGCGGAACCTGGATGCTCATATTGGCTCCCACATATTCTACGAAGATCTTTATCGGTCAAACCGCATAACAACATACGTTGTTCCCTTTGTCGTCGGTATGTTACTTGCCCGAGATTCGATCATCGGTATCCAATACCTAGTTCATTCTCGTTACCGGCAAGTCTCTTTACTCATTACGTAATGCATCATTTCGTAACTAACTCATTAGTTACATTGCTTGCAAGGCTTATAGTGATGTGCATTACCGAGAGGGCCCAGAGATACCTCTCCGACAATTGGAGTGACAAATCCTAATCTCGAAATACGCCAACCCAACATGTACCTTCGGAGACACCTGTAGAGCTTCTTTATAATCACCCAGTTACGTTGTGACGTTTGGTAGCACACAAAGTGTTCCTCCGGTAAACGGGAGTTGCATAATCTCATAGTCATAGGAACATGTATAAGTCATGAAGAAAGCACTAGCAACATACTAAACGATCAAGTGCTAAGCTAATGGAATGGGTCAAGTCAATCACATCATTCTACTAATGATATGATCCCGTTAATCAAATGACAACTCATGTCTATGGTTAGGAAACATAACCATCTTTGATTAATGAGCTAGTCAAGTAGAGGCATACTAGTGACATTAAGTTTGTCTATGTATTCACACATGTATTATGTTTTCGGTTAATACAATTTTAGCATGAATAATAAACATTTATCATGAAATAAGGAAATAAATAATAACTTTATTATTGCCTCTAGGGCATATTTCCTTCAGTCTCCCACTAGCACTAGAGTCAATAATCTAGTTCACATCGCCATGTGATTTAACACCAATATTCATATCTGTATATGATTAACACCCATAGTTCACATCGTCATGTGACCAACACTCAAAGGGTTTACTAGAGTCTATAATCTAGTTCACATCGCTATGTGATTAACACCCAAAGAGTACTAAGGTGTGATCATGTTTTGCTCGTGAGAGAAGCTTAGTCAACGGGTCTGTCACATTCAGAGCCATATGTATTTTGCAAATATTCTATGTCTACAATACTCTGCACGGAGCTACTCTAGCTAATTGCTCCCACTTTCAATATGTATCCAGATTGAGACTTAGAGTCATCTGGATCGGTGTAAAAGCTTGCACTGATGTAACTCTTTACGACGGGCTCCTTTATCACCTCCATAATCGAGAAATATTTCCTTAGTACTCACTAAGGATATTCTTGACCAATGTCCAGTGATCTACTCCTAAATCACTATTATGCTCCTTTGCCAAATTCAGAGCAAGGTATACAATAGGTCTAGTACATAGCATAGCATACTTTATAGAACCTATGACTGAGGCATAGGGAATGACTTTCATTCTCTTTTCTATTTTCTGCCGTGGTCGGGATTTGAGTCTTACTCAATTTCACACCTTTGCAACACAGGCAAAAACTCTTTCTTTGACTTTTCCATTTTGAACGACTTCAAAATCTTGACAAGGTATGTACTTGTTGAAAAAATTATCAAGCGTCTTGATCTATCTCAATAGATTTTGATGCTCAATATGTAAGTAGCTTTAGTGAGGTCTTTCTTTTAAAGAACTCCTTTCAAATACCCCTTTATGCTTTCCAGAAAATTTCTACATCATTTCTGATCAACAATATGTTACTCATATATATTTATCAGAAAGGCGGTAGTGCTCCCACTCACTTTATTGTAAATACAGGCTTCACCGCAAGTCTGTATAAAACTATATGCTTTGATCAACTTATCAAAGCGTATATTCCAACTCTGAGATGCTTGCACCAGTCCATAGATGGATCGCTGGAGCTTGCACATTTTGGTAGCACCTTTAGGATTGACAAAACCTTCTGGTTGCATCATATACAACTCTTCTTTAAGAAAACCATAAGGAATGCAGTTTTGACATCCATTTGCCAGATTTCATAAAATGTGGCAATTGCTAACATGATTCGGACAAACTTAAGCATCGCTATAGTTGAGAAAATCTCATTGTAGTAAACACCTTGAACTTGTCAAAAACCTTTTTGCGACAAGTCGAGCTTTGTAGATAGTAACACTACTATCAACGTCCGTCTTCCTCTTGAAGATCCATTTATTTTCTATGGTTTGCTGATCATCGGGCAAGTCCACCAAAGTCCACACTTTGTTCTCATACATGGATCCTATCTCAGATTTCATGGCCTCCAGCCATTCTGCGGAATCTGGGCTCATCATAGCTTCCTCATAGTTCGTAGGTTTATCATGGTCTAGTAACATGACTTTCAGAACAGGATTGCCGTACCACTCTGGTGCGGACCGTACTCTGGAAGACCTACGAAGTTCTGTAGTAACTTGATCTGAAGTTTCATGATCATCATCATTAGCTTCCTCACTAATTGGTGTAGGAATCACTGGAACTGATTTCAGTGATGAACTATTTTCCAATTCGGGAGAAGGTACAGTTACCTCATCAAGTTCTACTTTCCTCCCACTCACTTCTTTCGAGAGAAACTCCTTCTCTAGAAAGAATCCGAATTTAGCAATGAATATCTTGCCTTCGGATCTGTGATAGAAGGTGTACCCAACAATTTCCTTTGGGTATTCTATGAAGACGCACTTCTCCGATTTGGGTTTGAGCTTATCAGGATGAAACTTTTTCACATAAGCATCGCAGCCCCAAACTTTAAGAAATGACAACTTGGGTTTCTTGCTAAACCACAGTTCATATGGTGTCGTCTCAACAGATTTAGATGGTGCCCTTTTAATGTGAATGCAGCTGTCTCTAATGCATAACCCCAAAACGATAGCGGTAAATCAGTAAGAGACATCATAGATCGCACCATATCCAATAAAGTGCGGTTACGACGTTCGGACACACCATAACGTTGTGGTGTTCCAGGTGGCGTGAGCTGTGAAACTATTCCACATTGTTTTAATTGAAGACCAAACTCGTAACTCAAATATTTGTCTCCGCGATCAGATCGCAGAAATTTTATTTTCTTGTTACGATGATTTTTCCACTTCACTTTGAAATTCTTTGAACCTTTCAACTATTTCAGACTTATGTTTCATCAAGTAGATATACCCATATCTGCTTAAATCATCTTGTGAAGGTCAGAAAATAATGATACTTGCCACGAGCATCAACACTCATTGGATCGCATACATCGGTATGTATTATTTCCAATAAGTCAGTAGCTTGTTCCATTGTTCCAGAGAACCGAGTTTTAGTCATCTTGCCCAAAAGGCACGGTTCGCAAGCATCAAATGATTCATAACCAAGTGATTCCGAAAATCCATCTTTATGGAGTTTCTTCATGCGCTTTACACCGATATGACCTAAACGGCAGTGCCACAAATAAGTTGCACTATCATTATTAACTTTGCATCTTTTGGCATCAATATTATGAATATGTGTATCACTACGATCGAGATCCAACAAACTATTTTCATTGGGTGTATAACCATCGAAGGTCTTATTCATGTAAACAGAATAAAATTATTCTTTAACTTCAAATGAATAACCGTTTCGCAATAAACATGATCAAATCATATTCATGCTCAACACAAACGCTAAGTAATATTTATTTAGGTTTAACACTAATCCCGAAAGTATAGGGAGTGTGTGATGATGATCATATTAATCCTGGAACTACTTCCAACACTCATCGTCACTTCCCCTTCAACTAGTCTCTGTTTATTCTGTATGTCCTGTTTTGAGTTACTAATCTTAGCAACCGAACAAGTATCAAATACTCAGGGACTACTATAAACACTAGTATGGCACACATCAATAACCTGTATATCAAATATACCCTTGTTCACTTTGCCATCCTTCTTATCCACCAAATATTTAGGGCATTTCCGCTTCCAGTGACCATTTCCTTTGTAGTGTAAGCACTCAGTTTCAGGCTTTGGTCCAGCTTTGGGCTTCTTCGCGGGAGTGACAACTTGCTTGTCATTCTACTTGAAGTTCCCTTTCTTTCCCTTTGCCCTTCTCTTGAAACTAGTTGTCTTGTCAATCATCAACACTTGATGCTCTTTCTTGATTTCTACCTTCGTCGATTTCAACATCACGAAGAGCTCGGGAATCGTTTTCGTCATCCCTTGCATACTATAGTTCATCACAAAGTTCTACTAACTTAGTGATGGTGACTAGAGAACCCTGTCAATCACTATCTTATCTGGAAGATTAACTCCCACTTGATTCAAGCGATTGTAGTACCCAGACAATCTGAGCACATGCTCACTAGTTGAGCGATTCTCGTCCATATTTTAGCTATAGAACTTGTTGGAGACTTCATATCTCTCAACTCGGGTATTTGCTTGAAATATTAACTTCAACTCCTGGAACTTCTCATATGGTCCATGACGTTCAAAACGTCTTTGAAGTTCCGATTCTAAGCCGTTAAGCATGGTGCACTAAACTATCAAGTAGTCATCATATTGAGCTAGCCAAACGTTCATAATGTCTGCATCTGCTCCTGCAATAGGTCTGTCACCTAGCGGTGCATTAAGGACATAATTCTTCTGTGCAGCAATGAGGATAAACCTCAGATCACGGATCCAATCCCCATCATTGCTACTAACATCTTTCAACACAATTTTCTCTAGGAACATATCAAAATAAACATATGAAAGCAACAACGCGAACTATTGGTCTACAACATAATTTGCAAAATACTACCAGGACTAAATTCATGATAAATTTAAGTTCAATTAATCATATTACTTAAGAACTCCCACTTAGACAGACATCTCTCTAGTCATCTAAGTGATCACGTGATCCAAATCAACTAAACCATGTCCGATCATCACGTGAGATGGAGTAGTTTTCAATGGTGAACATCGCTATGTTAATCATATCTACTATATGATTCACGCTCGACCTTTCGGTCTCCATGTTCCGAGGCCATATCTGTATATGCTAGGCTCGTCAAGTTTAACCTGAGTATTCCGCGTGTGCAACTGTTTTGCACCCGTTGTATTTGAACGTAGAGCCTATCACACCCGATCATCACGTGGTGTCTCAGCACGAAGAACTTTCACAATGGTGCATACTCAGGGAGAACACTTCTTGATAATTAGTGAGAGATCATCTTAAAATGCTACCGTCAAACTAAGCAAAATAAGATGTATAAAAGATAAACATCATATGCAATCAAAATATGTGACATGATATGGCCATGATCATCTTGCGCCTTTGATCTCCATCTCCAAAGTACTGTCATGATCTCTATCGTCACCGGCACGACACCATGATCTCCATCATCTTGATCTATATCAATGTGTCGTCACATGGTCGTCTCGCCAACTATTGCTCTTGCAACTATTGCTATTGCATAGCGATAAAGTAAAGCAATTATTTGACGCTTGCATCTTATGCAATAAAGAGACAACCATAAGGCTTCTGCCAGTTGCCGATAACTTCAACAAAACATGATCATCTCATACAACAATTTATATCTCATCACGTCTTGACCATATCACATCACAACAAGCCCTGCAAAAACAAGTTAGACATCCTCTAATTTGTTGTTGCAAGTTTTACGTGGCTGCTACGGGCTGAGCAAGAACCGTTCTTACCTATGCATCAAAACCACAACGATATTTCGTCAAGTTAGTGCTGTTTTAACCTTTGCAAGGACCAGGCATAGCCACACTCAGTTCAACTAAAGTTGGAGAAACTGACACCCGCTAGTCACCTGTGTGCAAAGCACGGCGGTAAAACCAGTCTCGCATAAGCGTACGCGTAATGTCGGTCCGGGCCGCTTCATCCAACAATACCGCTGAACCAAAGTATGACATGCTGGTAAGCAGTATGACTTGTATTGCCCACAACTCACTTGTGTTCTACTCGTGCATATGACATTTACGCATAAAACCAGGCTCTGATACCATTGTTGGGGAATGTAGTAATTTCAAAAAATTTCCTACGCACACGCAAGATCATGGTGATGCATAGCAACGAAAGGGGAGAGTGTAGTCCACGTACCCTCGTAGACCATAAGCGGAAGCGTTATGAAAATGCGGTTGATGTAGTCGTACGTCTTCACGATCCGACCGATCCAAGTACCGAACGTACGGCACCTCCGAGTTCAGCACACGTTCAGCTCGATGACGATCCCCGGACTCCGATCCAGTAGGGTGTCGGGGATGAGTTCCGTCAGCACGACGGTGTGGTGACGATGATGATGTTCTACCGATGCAGGGCTTCGCCTAAGCACCGCAACGATATGACCGAGGTGGAATATGGTGGAGGGGGGCACCACACACGGCTAAGGAACGATCACGAAGATCAACTTGTGTGTCATGGGGTGTCCCCCTACCCCCGTATATAAAGGAGGGGAGGACGAGAGGGCCGGCCAAGGGGAGGAGGCGCGCCCAATGGGGGCAATCCTACTCCAAGTAGGATTCCCCCCTCTTTCCTAGTCCAAGTAGGAGAGGGGAAGGAAGGGAAGGAGAAGGAGAAGGAAGGAGAGGGAGGAAAAAGAGGAAAGGGGGGACGACCCCCTAGTCCAATTCGATTTGGGCTAGGGGGGCCGCGCGCCCTGCCTCCTCTCTTCCACCACTTGGCCCATGAGGCCAATTGCTTCTTCCTCGTATTCCCGTAACTCCCCGGTACCCCCAAAAATACCCGAATCACTCGGAACCCTTTCGATGTCCGAATATAGTCGTCCAATATATCGATCTTTACGTCTCGACCATTTTGAGACTCCTCTTCATGTCTCCGATCTCATTCGGGACTCCGAACTCCTTCGGTACATCAAAACTCATAAACTCATAATATAACTATCATCGAAAACTTAAGCGTGCGGACCCTACGGGTTCGAGAACTATGTAGACATGAACGAGACACGTTTCCAGTCAATAACCAATAGCGGAACCTGGATGCTCATATTGGCTCCCACATATTCTACGAAGATCTTTATCGGTCAAACCGCATAACAACATACGTTGTTCCCTTTGTCATCGGTATGTTACTTGCCCGAGATTCGATCGTCGGTATCCAATACCTAGTTCAATCTCGTTACCGACATGTCTCTTTACTCGTGACGTAATGCATCATTCCATAACTAACTCATTAGTTACATTGCTTTCACGGCTTATAGTGATGTGCATTACCGAGAGGGCCCAGAGATACCTCTCGGATAATCGGAGTGACAAATCCTAATCTCGAAATACGCCAACCCAACATGTACCTTCGGAGACACCTGTAGAGATCCTTTATAATCACCCAGTTACATTGTGACGTTTGGTAGCACACAAAGTGTTCCTCCGGTAAATGGGAGTTGCATAATCTCATAGTCATAGGAACATGTACAAGTCATGAAGAAAGCAATAGCAACATACTAAACGATCAAGTGATAAGCTAACGGAATGGGTCAAGTCAATCACATCATTCTACTAATGCTGTGATCCCGTTACTCAAATGACAACTCATGTCTATGGTTAGGAAACATAACCATATTTGATTAATGAGCTAGTCAAGTAGAGGCATACTAGTCACATTAAGTTTGTCTATGTATTCACACATGTATTATGTTTCCGGTTAATACAATTCTAGCATGAATAATAAACATTTATCATGAAATAAGGAAATAAATAATAACTTTATTATTGCCTCTAGGGCATATTTCCTTCATTGTGGGGGTCAGATAAGTAGCCAACATTAGCATACCCAATCATATCAATGTCCAAATTTCTCTGAAATCGAAAGAATAGGCCAAGATCCCTTGTGCCTTGGAGATATCGAAAGATATTCTGAACTCCCGTCCAATGGCGTTTAGTAGGAGCTGCGCTATGTCTACCTAGTAAATTCACTGCAAATGCAATATCAGGCCTGGTGCAATTTGCAACATACATGAGCGCTCCAATGGCACTGAGATATGGAACTTCAGGTCCTAATATCTCTTCTCCATTGTCCATTGGTCTAAATTGATCTTTCTCTACGTCTAGAGATTGAACTACCATAGGAGTTTTGGATGGATAGGATTTGTCCATATTGAATTTCTCCAATATTTTCTGGATATAGGCGGTTTGATGAACCAAAATACCCGAGGTAAGGTGCTCAAGTTGTAATCCTAAGAAAAATTTGGTTTTACCCAAATCCTTCATCTCAAATTCCGTCTTTAGGTGATTGCGTGCTTCATCAATATCTTGTGTGGTTCCAATGATGTTCAGATCATCAACATACACAAAAATAATGCAAATTCCAGTTGCGGACCTTTTTTATGAAAACACATGGGCAATCATCATTATTGGAGTATCCTTTTTTCAAAAGGAACTCACTGATTCGATTCTACCACATGCGACCCGACTGTTTTAAGCCATATAAAGACTTATTTAGTTTTACACAATACGCGTTGCGTTTTGCGTTTGGATTCGGGATTGGGACTCCATCAGGAACCTTCTTGTATATGTCCGAATCAAGTGAACCGTAAAGGTAAGCGGTCACTACATCCATCAACTACATAGATAGACGATTTTGCACTGCCAAAGATATAAGATATCGGAAAGTGGTTGCACTCATTACTGGAGAATATGTTTCATTGAAATCAATGCCGGGTTTCTGCGTGAAACCTTGGGATACAAGCCTTGCTTTATATCTCACCACCTCGTTGTTCTCGTTTCTTTTACGAACAAAAACCCATTTGAATCCCATGGGGAATACTCTAGGAGGTGTAGGTATTGCTTCAGTGAATACCTTTCGTTTATTGAGCGAGGCTAATTCTACTTGGATTGCATCCTTCCATTTAGGCCAGTCGAAGCGTTTCTTGCACTCTGCCATGGTCTTTGAATCATGATCAGTGAGAAGGGTATCTGTAATCTTTTCGGCAAAATATATGTTGACAGTCATAGTCTTACGGTCAAATGATTCTCCAGAATAAACATAGTTGATGGAAATTTCCTGCAACCCTAGTGACTCTTCGTGATTTTCCAATACGATTGAGTCTAGGTGTTCTGATCTCCCAGTCAGTTTGTGCACAACTGAGATGGGTTGTGGAGGTTGTTCTCTCACTGGGTGTATATTACCCATTTGATGATTATCAACGCTAGGTTGTTTTACATTTACTGGTTTAGAGGGTTTCTTTCTCTGTTTCCTTTGTTGCTTGTGAGGAGCTGAATCCTGTTCTGTGGCTGTACTTCTCCCCCTCTTCCTTTGAACAGGGGTTGAGTAGTTTTTGTTGGTACCTCCACTCTTTCGGGCGCATTTTTAGCAGGATTGTAGGATTTGGTAACACCTTTATAGTCAGTAAATGAATCTGGCAGGTTATTTGCAATGTGTTGCTGAAGGAAATATGCCCTAGAGGCAATAATAAAGTTATTAGTTATTTCCTCATATCATGATAAATGTTTATTATTCATGCTAGAATTGTATTACCCGGAAACATAATACATGTGTGAATACATAGACAAACATAGTGTCACTAGTATGCCTCTACTTGACTAGCTCGTAAATCAAAGATGGTTAAGTTTCCTAACCATAGACATGAGTTGTCATTTGATTAATGGGATCACATCATTAGGAGAATGATGTGATTGACTTGACCCATTCCGTTAGCTTAGCACTTGACCGTTTAGTATGTTGCTATTGCTTTCTTCATGACTTATACATGTTCCTATGACTATGAGATTATGTAACTCCCGCTTACCGGAGGAACACTTTGTGTGCTACCAAACGTCACAACGTAACTGGGTGATTATAAAGGTGCTCTACAGGTGTCTCCGAAGGTACTTGTTGAGTTGACATATTTCGAGATATAGGATTTGTCACTCCAATTGTCGGAGAGGTATCTCTGGGCCCTCTCGGTAATGCACATCACTATAAGCCTTGCAAGAAATGTAGCTAATGAGTTAGTTACGAGATGATGCATTACGTAATGAGTAAAGAGACTTTCCGATAACGAGATTGAACTAGGTATTGAGATACCGACGATCCAATCTCGGGCAAGTAACATACCGATGACAAAGGGAACAACGTATGTTGTTATGCGGTTTGACCGATAAAGATCTTCGTAGAATATGTAGGAGCCAATATGAGCATCCAGGTTCCGCTATTGGTTATTGACCGGAGACGTGTCTCGGTCATGTCTACATAGTTCTCGAACCCGTAGGGTCCGCACGCTTAAAGTAAGATGACAGTTATATTATGAGTTTATGTGTTTTGGTGTACCGAAGGTTGTTCGGAGTCCCGGATGTGATCACGGACATTATGAGGAGTCTCGAAATGGTCGAGACATGAAGATCGATGTATTGGACGACTATATTTGGACATCGGGAAGGTTCCGGGTGAGATTGGGACAATACCGGAGCTCCGGGAGGTTATCGGAACCCCCCGGGAGGTATATGGGCCTTAATGGGCCTTAGTGGAGAGGAAGGGAAAGGAGCAAGAGAGGGGCGCGCCCCCCAAGCCCAATCCAAATTGGGAGGGGGGCCGGCCCCCCCTTTCCTTCCTCCCTCCTTCCTCTTCCTTCCCTCTCCCTCTCCAAATAGGAAAGGGGGGAATCCTACTCCCGGTGGGAGTTGGACTCCCCCCCTAGGGTGCGCCTCTCCCCTTGCCCCCCTCCTCCACTCCTTTATATACGGGGGAGGGGGCACCCCGTAGACACAACAATTGATCATTGATCTCTTAGCCGTGTGTGGTGCCCCCTCCACCATAGTCCTCCTCGATAATATCGTAGTGGTGCTTAGGCGAAGCCCTGCGACGGTAGAACATCATCATCGTCACCATGCCGTCGTGCTGACGGAACTCTCCCTCGACACTCGGCTGGATCGGAGTTCGAGGGACGTCATCGAGCTGAACTTGTGCAAGAACTCGGAGGTGTCGTGCTTTCGGTGCTTGATCGGTCGGGCCGTGAAGACGTACGACTACATCAAACATGTTGTGCTAACGCTTCCGCTTTCGGTCTACGAGGGTATGTGGACACACTCTCCCCTCTTGTAGCTATGCATCACCATGATCTTGCGTGTGCGTAGGAATTTTTTTAAAATTACTACGTTCCCCAACAATGGTATCAGAGCCAGGTTTTATGCATTGATGTTATATGCATGAGGAGAACACAAGTGACTTGTGGGCGATACAAGTCATACTGCTTACCAGCATGTCATACTTTGGTTTGGCGGTAGTGTTGGATGAAGCGGCCCGAACCGACATTACGCGTACGCTTACGCGAGACTGGTTCTACCGACGTGCTTTGCACACAGGTGGTTGGCGGGTGTCAGTTTCTCCAACTTTAGTTGAACCGAGTGTGGCTATGCCCGGTCCTTGAGAAGGTTAAAACAACACTAACTTGATGAACTATCATTGTGGTTTTGATGCGTAGGTAAGAACGGTTCTTGCTCAGCCCGTAGCAGCCACGTAAAACTTGCAGCAACAAAGTAGAGGACGTCTAACTTGTTTTTGCAGGGCATGTTGTGATGTGATATGGTCAAGATGTGATGCTATGTTTTATTTTATGAGATGATCATGTTTTGTAACCGAGTTATCGGCAACTGGCAGGAGCCATATGGTTGTCGCTTTATTGTATGCAATGCAATCACCCTGTAATTGCTTTACTTTATCACTAAGCGGTATCGATAGTCGTAGAAGCAATAGTTGGCGAGATGGCAACGATTCTACGATGGAGATCAAGGTGTCGCGCCAGTGATGATGGTGATCATGACGGTGCTTCGGAGATGGAGATCACAAGCACAAGATGATGATGGCCATATCATATGACTTATATTGATTGCATGTGATGTTTATCTTTTATGCATCTTATCTTGATTTGATTTCAAGATGATCTCTCACTAAATTTCAAGATAAAAGTGTTTTCCTTGAGTATGCACCGTTGCCAAAGTTCGTCGTGCCCAGACACCACGTGATGATCGGGTGTGATAAGCCCTACGTCCATCTACAACGGGTGCAAGCCAGTTTTGCACACGCAGAATACTCAGGTTAAACTTGACGAGCCTAGCATATGCAGATATGGCCTCGGAACACTAAGACCGAAAGGTCGAGCGTGAATCATATAGTAGATATGATCAACATAGTGATGTTCACCATTGAAAACTACTCCATTTCACGTGATGATCGGTTATGGTTTAGTTGATTTCGATCACGTGATCACTTAGATGATTAGAGGGATGTCTATCTAAGTGGGAGTTCTCAAGTAATATGATTAATTGAACTTAAATTTATCATGAACTTAGTACCTGATAGTATTTTGCTTGTCTATGTTTGTCGTAGATAGATGGCTTGTGCTGTTGTTCCGTTGAATTTTAATGCGTTCCTTGAGAAAGCAAAGTTGAAAGACGATGGTAGCAATTACACGAACTGGGTCTGTAACTTGAGGATTATCCTCATTGCTGCACAGAAGAATTACGTCCTGGAAGCACCGCTAGGTGCCAAACCTGCTGCAGGAGCAACACCAGATGTTATGAACGTCTGGCAGAGCAAAGCTGATGACTACTCGATAGTTCAGTGTGCCATGCTTTACGGCTTAGAACCGGGACTTCAACGACGTTTTGAACGTCATGGAGCATATGAGATGTTCCAGGAGTTGAAGTTAATATTTCAAGCAAATGCCCGGATTGAGAGAAATGAAGTCTCCAATAAGTTCTACAGCTGCAAGATGGAGGAGAATAGTTCCGTCAGTGAGCATATACTCAGAATGTCTGGGTATAATAATCACTTGATTCAACTGGGAGTTAATCTTCCGGATGATAGCGTCATTGACAGAATTCTTCAATCATTGCCACCAAGCTACAAGAGCTTCGTGATGAACTATAATATGCAAGGGATGGATAAGACAATTCCCGAGCTTTTCGCAATGCTAAAGGCCGCGGAGGTAGAAATCAAGAAGGAGCATCAAGTGTTGATGGTCAATAAGACCACCAGTTTCAAGAAGGGCAAAGGGAAAAAGAAGGGGAACTTCAAGAAGAACAGCAAACAAGTTGCTGCTCAAGAGAAGAAACCCAAGTCTGGACCTAAGCCTGAAACTGAGTGCTTCTACTGCAAGCAGACTTGTCACTGGAAGCGAAACTGCCCAAAGTATTTGGCGGATAAGAAGGATGGCAAGGTGAACAAAGGTATATGTGATATACATGTTATTGATGTGTACCTTACCAGAGCTCGCAGTAGCACCTGGGTATTTGATACTGGTTCTGTTGCTAATATTTGCAACTCGAAACAGGGACTACGGATTAAGCGGACGCTGGCTAAGGACGAGGTGACGATGCACGTGGAAAATGGTTCCAAAGTCGATGTGATCGCCGTCGGCACGCTACCTCTACATCTACCTTCAGGATTAGTTTTAGACCTAAATAATTGTTATTTGGTGCCAGCGTTGAGCATGAACATTATATCTGTATCTTATTTGATGCGAGACGGTTATTCATTTAAATCTGAGAATAATGGTTGTTCTATTTATATGAGTAATATCTTTTATGGTCATGCACCCTTAAAGAGTGGTCTATTTTTGATGAATCTCGATAGTAGTGATACACATATTCATAATGTTGAAGCCAAAAGATGCAGAGTTGATAATGATAGTGCAACTTATTTGTGGCATTGCCGTTTAGGTCATATTGGTGTAAAGCGCATGAAGAAACTCCATACTGATGGACTTTTGGAATCACTTGATTATGAATCACTTGGTACTTAACCATGCCTCATGGGCAAGATGACTAAAATGCTGTTCTCCGGAACTATGGAGCGAGCAAATGATTTGTTGGAAATCATACATACTGATGTATGTGGTGCAATGAATGCTGAGGCTCGCGGCGGATATCATTATTTTCTCACCTTCACAGATGATTTGAGCAGATATGGGTATATCTACTTGATGAAACATAAGTCTGAAACATTTGAAAAGTTCAAAGAATGTCATAGTGAAGTTAAAAATCATCATAACAAGAAAATAAAGTTTCTACGATCTGATCGTGAAGGAGAATATTTGAGTTATGAGTTTGGTTGAAGCAATGCAGAATAGTTTCGCAACTCACGCCACCCGGAACACTACAGCGTAATGGTGTGTCCGAACGTCGTAATTGTACTTTACTAGATATGGTGCGATCTATGATGTCTCTTACTGATTTACCGCTATTGTTTTGGGATTATGCTTTAGAGATGACTGCATTCACGTTAAATAGGGCACCATCAAAATCCGTTGAGACGACGCCTTATGAACTGTGGTTTGGCAATAAACCAAAGTTGTCGTTTCTTAAAGTTTGGGGTTGCGATGCTTATGTGAAAAAGCTTCAACCTGATAAGCTCGAACCCAAATCGGAGAAATGTGTCTTCATAGGATACCCAAAGGAAACTGTTGGGTACACCTTCTATCACAGATCCGAAGGCAAGACATTTGTTGCCAAGAATGGATCCTTTCTAGAGAAAGAGTTTCTCTCGAAAGAAGTGAGTGGGAGGAAAGTAGAACTTGATGAGGTAAATGTACCTGCTCCTTTATTGGAAATAGTTCATCACAGAAACCGGTTCCTGTGACGACTACACCAATAAGTGAGGAAGCTAATGATGTTGATCATGAAACTTCAGATCTAGTTACTACAGAACCTCGTAGGTCAACCAGAGTAAGATCCGCACCAGAGTGGTACGATAATCCTATTCTGGAGGTCATGTTACTTGACCATGGCGAACCTACGAACTATGAGGAAGCGATGGTGAGCCCAGATTCCGCAAAATGGCTTGAGGCCATGAAATCTAAGATGGGATCCATGTATGAGAACAAAGCGTGGACTTTGGTTGACTTGCTCGATGATCGGCAAGCCATCGAGAATAAATGGATCTTCAAGAAGAAGACTAACGCTGAATGGTAATGTTACTGTCTACAAAGCTCGACTTGTTGCGAAAGGTTTTCGACAAGTTCAAGGGGTTGACTAGGATGAGACTTTCTCACCCGTAGCGATGCTTAAGTCTGTCCGAATCATGTTAGCAATTGCTGCATTTTATGATTATGAAATTTGGCAAATGGATGTCAAAACTGCATTCCTGAATGGATTTCTGGAAGAAGAGTTGTATATGATGCAACCAGAAGGTTTTGTCAATCCAAAGGATGCTAACAAAGTGTGCAAGCTCCAGCGATCCATTTATGGACTGGTGCAAGCCTCTTGGAGTTGGAATAAATGCTTTGATAGTGTGATCAAAGCATATGGTTTTATACAGACTTTTGGAGAAGCCTGTATTTACAAGAAAGTGAGTGGGAGCTATGTAGCATTTCTAATATTATATGTGGACGACATATTATTGATTGGAAATGATATAGAATTTCTGGATAGCATAAAAGGATACTTGAGTAAAAGTTTTTAAATGAAAGACCTCGATGAAGCTGCTTAAATATTGGGCATCAAGATCTATATAGATAGATCAAGACGCTTAATTGGACTTTCACAAAGTACATACCTTGATAAAGTTTTGAAAAAGTTCAAAATGGATCAAGCAAAGAAAGGGTTCTTGCCTGTAATACAAGGTGTGAAATTGAGTCAGACTCAATTCCCGACCACTGCAGAAGATAGAGAGAAAATGAAAGAAGTTCCCTATGCTTGAGCCATAGGCTCTATCATGTATGCAATGTTGTGTACCAGACCTGATGTGTGCCTTGCTATTAGTTTAGCAGGGAGGTACCAAAGTAATCCAGGAGTGGATCACCGGACAGCGGTCAAGAACATCCTGAAATACCTGAAAAGGACTAAGGATATGTTTCTCGTTTATGGAGGTGACAAAGAGCTAGCCGTAAATGGTTACGTCGATGCAAGCTTTGACACTGATCTAGACGATTCTAAATCGCAAACCGGATACGTGTTTATATTGAACGATGGAGCTGTTAGTTGGTGCAGTTCTAAACAAAGCGTCGTAGCGGGATCTACATGTGAAGCGGAGTACATAGCTGCTTCGGAAGCAACAAATGAAGGAGTCTGGATGAAGGAGTTCATATCCGATCTAGGTGTCGTACCTAGTGCATCGGGTCCAATGAAAATCTTTTGTGACAATACTGGTGCAATTTCCTTGGCAAAGGAATCCAGATTTCACAAGAGAACCAAGCACATCAAGAGACACTTCAACTCCATCCGGGACCAAGTCCAGGTGGGAGACATAGAGATTTGCAAGATACCTACGGATCTGAATGTTGCAGACCCTTGACTAAGCCTCTTCCACGAGCAAAACATGATCAACACCAAGGCTCCATGGGTGTTAGAATCATTACTGTGTAATCTAGATTATTGACTCTAGTGCAAGTGGGAGACTGAAGGAAATATGCCCTAGAGGCAATAATAAAGTTATTATTTATTTCCTCATATCATGATAAATGTTTATTATTCATGCTAGAATTGTATTACCCAGAAACATAATACATGTGTGAATACATAGACAAACATAGTGTCACTAGTATGCCTCTACTTGACTAGCTCGTAAATCAAAGATGGTTAAGTTTCCTAACCATAGACATGAGTTGTCATTTGATTAACGGGATCACATCATTAGGAGAATGATGTGATTGACTTGACCCATTCCGTTAGCTTAGCACTTGATCGTTTAGTATGTTGCTATTGCTTTCTTCATGACTTATACATGTTCCTATGACTATGAGATTATGTAACTCCCGCTTAACGGAGGAACACTTTGTGTGCTACCAAACATCACAACGTAACTAGGTGATTATAAAGGTGCTCTACAGGTGTCTCCGAAGGTACTTGTTGAGTTGACATATTTCGAGATTAGGATTCATCACTCTGATTGTCGGAGAGGTATCTCTGGGCCCTCTCGGTAATGCACATCACTATAAGCCTTGCAAGCAATGTAGCTAATGAGTTAGTTGCGATATGATGCATTACGTAACGAGTAAAGAGACTTGCCGGTAACGAGATTGAACTAGGTATGGAGATACCAACGATCGAATCTCAGGCAAGCAACATACCGATGACAAAGGGAACAACGTATGTCGTTATGCGGTTTGACCGATAAAGATCTTCGTAGAATATGTAGGAGACAATATGAGCATCCAGGTTCCGCTATTGGTTATTGACCGGAGACGTGTCTCGGTCATGTCTACATAGTTCTCGAACCCGTAGGGTCCGCACGCTTAAAGTAAGATGACCGTTATATTACGAGTTTATTTGTTTTGATGTACCGAAGGTTGTTCGGAGTCCCGGATGTGATCATGGACATGACGAGGAGTCTCGAAATGGTCGAGACATGAAGATTGATATATTGGATGACTATATTTGGACACCGGAAAGGTTCCGGGTGAGATTGGGACAACACCGGAGCTCCGGGAGGTTATCGGAACCCCCAGGAGGTATATGGGCCTTAATGGGCCTTAGTGGAAAGGAGGGGAAAGGAGCAAGGGAGGGGGCGCCCCCCACAAGCCCAATCCGAATTGGGAGGGGGGCCGGCCCCCCCTTTCCTTCCTTCCTCCTTCCTCTTCCTTCCCTCTCCCTCTCCAAATAGGAAAGGGGGGAATCCTACTCACGGTGGGAGTTGGACTCCCCCCCTAGGGCACGCCTCTCCCCTTGGCCGGCCCCCTCCTCCACTCCTTTATATACGGGGGAGGGTGCACCCCATAGACACAACAATTGATCATTGATCTCTTAGCCGTGTGCGGTGCCCCCCTCCACCATAGTCCTCGTCGATAATATTGTAGTGGTGCTTAGGCGAAGCCCTGCGACGGTAGAACATCATCATTGTCACCACGCCATCATGCTGACTGAACTCTCCCTCGACACTCGGCTGGATCGGAGTTCGAGGGACGTCATCGAGATGAACGTGTGCAAGAACTCGGAGGTGTCGTGCTTTCGGTGCTTGATCGGTCGGGCCGTGAGGACGTACGACTACATCAACCGCGTTGTGCTAACGCTTCCGCTTTCGATCTATGAGGGTACGTGGACACACTCTCCCCTCTCGTTGCTATGCATCACCATGATCTTGCGTGTGCATAGGAATTTTTTTGAAATTACTACGTTCTCCAATAGTTGCAAATTAATTATTTTCCGAACTTGAAGTTCAGTTTCATGAGTATGTGGATCAGAGGAGGAAATGCCTTGGGCATTCCAATCGATTTCAGGGCATTCTTTTTGGTACTTGATGTCTCCCCCTAATGCCGCGAAATGGTCCTCATTGAAGATGCAGTCAAGATGACGGGCTGTGAACAGATCCCCCGTGAGGGGTTCAAGGTACTTGATTATAGACGGTGATTTGTACCCCACATAGATCCCCAATTTTCTGTGTGGGCCCATGGATGTACGTTGTGGTGGTGAGATTGGCACATATGTGGCGCATCCGAATTTACGCAGATGGGAAATATTTGGTAGGTTTCCACGTACTAATTGCAGAGGGGAAGTGCTGTGATATGCAGTTGGTCGCAATTGGATTAAGTCAACAACGTGTAAAACTGCGTGACCCCAACAAGAAGTTGGTAAACTGCAATTCATTAGTAAGGGTCGTGCAATGAGCTTAATTCTCTTAATTAGAGATTCTGCCAATCCATTTTGAGTGTGGACATATGGGACTGAGTGCCGAACTTCAATGCCTAAAGCCATGCAATAATCATTGAAAGCACGTGAAGAGAATTCAGCAGCATTGTCCATTCGAATTGATTTAATTCGATTCTCAGGATAATGAGCTTGCAATTTGATAACTTGTCTCATTATTTTGGCAAATGCATGGTTTCGTGTAGATAGTAAACACACGTGAGACCATCGTGTAGATGCATCTATTACATGAAATACCTAAAAGGTCCAGACAGTGGTTGGATCGGACCACAAATATCGCCTTGAATTCGTTCAAGGAATTGTAGTGGTTCTGCTTGAATTTTAAGATATGAGGGTCTTAAAATGAGTTTCCCAGTAGCATATGCAGTGCACATAAAATCTGAAGATTGTGGGAATTTAGCTTCATTTAAGTCATGACCATTGGAATTGCAGATAATTTTCCTCATCATCCCTATACCAGGATGACCAAGGCGATCATGCCAAGTTTGGAATGCATTTACATTCTGAAAAATTTCCTTATACGCAACATGCTCTACGGGTTTTATGTACGTGTAGTACAATCCTGATGATAAAGAGGGAATTTTCTCAAATATATGTTTTCCATATCCGTTGTCTTTGGTAAAGAGGAGATATTCCTCTTTGTTATCTTCATAAGTTTCAACGTGGAAACCATTTTTGCGGATATCTCTATAACCTATGAGGGTCCAAGTTGAATCAGGATACAATAAAGCATTCAATTACAATTTGTGTACCCATAGGGAGGGTAAATATGGCACGTACTTTGCCAACAATTACCGCGTCGCGTCCAACGATTGTTAAAATATCTTCATTCAATTTTGTAAGAGTTTGGAAATACTTTATTTCCCTAAGTATAGAGTTTGTGGTGCCACTGTCCACAAGGCTGTAAGTGCATCTAGTGCCCCTTAGGGATTTTGGTGTATTGAAGACTTATAGGTTAAGGGACTGATGCGTTTGTGAGTGTACACAAGTCTATAAGTCTATAAGGAGTTTGATATTTACAGAGAAAGTCGACCCCTAAAAATGAAGTTCTTCGTCTGAAGACTTTGGATATCTGAAGACTTTCTGAAGACTTTGAAAGTGAAGAAATTGCTGTGACCTTGAAGACTTGGTATTCATTAGAGGAATGTGAAGCGTGAAGACTTTTGTTTTTGTAGTTTCATTTTCTATTTCTTGAGTCATAGGAAACACCGTACTGTTAAAGGGGGTCGAGGAAATACTAAGGAAAAATTTCCATGTGATGCTCAGCTCAAAATCCTACACCTACCAATCCCTTCGAGTGAAGCCATTGGAAATCTCATACAGTTCAGTCATATTCTTCAGTGACAGAGATGAAGTTCTTCTGGTCTCTGAGGAATTTGTTCTGACTGAGGAGTTAGGAATTCACTAGTGTGAATTGCCTACATAGTGAGGAACATGATAGCCCTGAGGATTTTGATAGTCAAAATTCCGACCGTTGCTGTGCTATGCGCGAGCGGTTCCAAATATCTACCTACCTAACGGTCATATCAGACAAGGGCATTTATGTCTTATCATGTCGGGCTGCTCCCGAGGCTATAAATAGCCACCCCCTACAAGCACTAGCTGGTTGGTTGCTCCGAGAGAAACTGACACTTGTCAATTGAGAGCATCCCATCCTCCGAGGACTTTGAGCGAAAATCATCAAGTGAGGAAAACCCAAACCCAACACCTACAAACCCAAAGTGATTGAGCATCACTGAAGAGATTGATCCTGCGTGGATCCGACACTTGTTACCTTTGAAGACTGTGCTTCTTCCAGACGGTTAGGCGTCAAGGTCTAGAGCATCCAAGAGGAATTGTGGATCGCCGAGTGACCGAGTTTGTGAAGGTTCGGAAGTCACCTGAAGACTTACCACGAGTGTTTGGGCGAGGTCTGTGTGACCTTAGCTCAAGGAGAATAGGGTGAGGACTGTGTGTCCGGGACTGGGTGTCCTCGAGTTTAAATACTCAGCCGCTCCAACCATATGTACAATAGAGACAGCAGTTGGAACTGGTCTACCAAATCATTGTCTTCACCAAGCCTCCTGGTTCTATTTCCTCAACTCTTTTATTTCCTCATGTCTGTTGTTGTGTGCCTGTTCATATCTTCTTGAAGACTTTGACTGAAGACTTTCTCAATTTCCTCAGTTCAATTTCTTCAGTCTGTCCGTCTTCTTTCTTGTGTTATCCTGTGTTTACGCTTTCTGTACTCTGTGTTTGTCTTCATCTCGCCATGATGACTATGCTTGTATTCTGTTATGTTTACTTCTGAGTACTTATTCCGCTGCTAGTAGTTCTTTAGTTAGGAATTTCCTCACCAGCAAATTCCTCAGTGAAGAATTCATAAAAATCGCCTATTCACCCCCTCTAGTCGATATAACGCACTTTCAATTGGTATCAGAGCCAGGTTCTCCCTTGTTCTGTGTGATTTTGGTTTAACCGCCTGGAGTTTTAGTTGTCGACTGCAGGATTGAGGAACGTATGTTGCCCCATCTTTGATGGTCATGAGTATCCTCGGTGGAAGGCCATGATGAAGAAGCGACTCATGGCTATGGACAGCGAACTGTGGACCATCACTGAGATTGGTCTTACCGATCTATGCAAGATGGCGGAGGCTAATGACATTCACAAGTACACTCTACTGAACCTCACGGTGAAGGATGTCATCTGCTCCTGTCTGTCCTGAAATCAGTTCAGGAACGTCATGCACCTCAATCACGCGAAGCTAATCTGGGACTGGCTTTCTGAGGTCTATGAAGGTCATCATACTCGTCATGATCCTTGGTTTGAGGATTACAAGGATTCTCTCAAAGAGATGACCTTCGCACCTGAATCGTCGTCATCTTCACCATGCCTCATGGTAGAGGGTGCCAAGGTAACTGAATGCTACCTTTCTGAATCTAGTGATGATGAATCAGGTGATGAATTTGGCCCCAGCTATGTCAAACATGCTTCCCTTCCCACTAAACAACAAAGAGCCTTGGAAAAGGTTCAATACATGCTTAATAAGAGCGATGATATGTTGGGTGAAGAAATGGATCTGTCAAAAGCATTGGCTTAGAGTCTTCAGAGACTTCATTCCAAGTTTGACGCCCTTCAAGATCAACATAATACTCTCTTGTCTGATCACGAGAAGCTTTCTTATGAATTTCTTCAATGAAAGAAAGATCTTGAAATGCTAAGAGTGTATTATGAAGATCTTTAGAAGGAGAGTGATTCATTACTTGCTCAACAAAGCAACGCTACACAGGAAGAATTTGTTCCTCCATGTCTGAAGTGCATTGAACGTGAAACTGCTAATTCTTCACCTGAATGTTCAAATGCTTCCAATGCTACAAATTCTTCATATGTCTCTGCCGTCACTAATTCCTCATCTGAGGACAATGCAAGTATCACTGATGATGCAGGGCTGAAGGAATTGTACATGACAGGCATGTACAAAAGACTCAAAGGGCATCAGACTCTTTGTGATGTGCTCAAAAAGCAGATCCTCAATAGAAACCCTAGGAAAGAGGGTATTGCCTTTGAGAGGAAACTCTATGCTGATGGAACATATCGGAAGCCTGAGCAGTACCCCAAAACCTCATGGGTTGCTGCAAAGGGACCTCCAGTTGATCCATCCAACTTATCTGGATTTACATGTGAATCTCCTCATTCTTCTAATGAGTCATTTGACTCCAACTATAAACTGTTCAAAAATCAGAATGGTGAAGTATTTGCTAGATATGTTGGGACTAACTGCAGGAACGGTTCCCCTATGAAGAAAATCTGGGTTCCCAAAAGTTGCCTTGAAAGTCTTCAAGTGAATGTCCTCATGACACCACCTGTGAAGAATAGGAACTCCAGATCAAATTCTTCATACGGACCAAATTTTTCATATGGATCCGAGTCCTCAAACGGACAAAATTCCTCACGTGGATCAAATTACTCAAAAGGATCAAAGTCCTCATATGATCATCATCGTGCTAACCCTTCTGTTTTGCAGGGTAGAGCTAAGGGCTATGAATATGTGCATCATTCTTCAAATCATTATGTTCATAATTCCTCGAAGAATTTCTGTGCTTATTCATATGCTTACCCTAACCCATCTTATGTGAAACAAAGTGGACTGGCGTCCATGCCACCTTTCTCATATGGTGCTCGCAGAGTGATGAATTCTTTGCCACCCCTCCAGATGTGGGTGGTGAAGAAAAAGAACTAATCTCTTATGCAGGGTCAGGTCTCCAGTCGTGCTCAAAACGACTGAAGAATTTGCTGGAGACCTGAACAGTGCCTGATAGGACGCAGGCTAATCATGATGAAATGAACCTTCATTTCACACGTCCTCCCACTGATTATCTGTTTACATTGCTTGATGAAATTGACCCGATGATACTGATGTCATATTCTTCACTGATGAAGTATATGAGTTTGTAAGCTGCAGTAATTCATCTGCAGGATGATCAACCCAAAGCAAATGAGTGGGTCCTCGATAGTGGATGTACAAATCACATGACTGGTGACAAGAATCTCTTGATGGATGCTCCCTTATCACCGTCACATCTGAAGCATATCATCTTTGCTGACAAAGGCAACATTCAGGTATTGGGTCTAGGTAAGGTTGCGATCTCTAAGGACATACACATGGACAAAGTCATGCTTGTTGAGTCCTTAGGATACAACCTCATGTCTGTCTCAATGCTTTGTGATCTTGATATGGTTGTTGTCTTTGGCAAGTATCGTTGTGTTGTGATCATGGAAGCTGACAATTCGAAAGTCTTCGAAGGCTTTAGGAGAGGAGACTTGTACATTGTTGATTTCTCTACAGGACCACAACCTGCCATGTGCTTACTTGCAAAAGCTTCAGAAGGTTGGCTATGGCATCGATGACTTGGTCATGCTGGCATGAGGAATCTTAACACGCTCGCGAAGAAGAAGCATGTCATTGGCATTGAGAATGTCAAATTCCTCAAGGATCATTTATGTGGAGCTTGTGAAGCTGGGAATATGACAAAGGCCAAGCATCCAGCGAAGACTATCATGACTACCACTCGACCATTTGAATTGCTTCACATGGATCTTTTTGGTCCTAATCATTATTCTGCTGTGACAAATGATGCATCTCTATATGGCTTTGTTATTGTTGATGATTATTCTCGTTACACATGGGTACACATTGTTACTTACAAACATGAAGTGCAGGAAGTCTTCAAATGATTTTCCTCGAGGGCTTCAACCAACTTTGGTGTGAAGATCAAGCACATCAGAAGTGACAATGGAACTGAGTTCAAGAATTCCGGTCTGGATGACTATCTTGATGAACTTGGTATTACTCATGAGTTATCTGCTCCTTATACTCCTCAACAGAATGGCGTCGTGGAGCGCAAAAACAGAACCCTCGCTGAAATGGCACACACTATGCTTGATGAATACAAGACACCTCGTCGGTTCTGGATTGATGCAATTGATACAGCTTGCCACATCATCAACAGAGTATATCTTCACAAATTCTTCAAGAAGACTGCCTATGAACTCCTCACTGACAAGAAACCCAATGTAAGTTACTTCAAAGTCTTCGGTGCTAAATGCTGGATTAGAGATCTGTAACGCCCCGGATGTAACTTTCCATATTCGTAACTCCAACTCTTGCTTTTTCCGGAGATGCGATATGTTACTTCCTCCGTGGTTGGGTTTTTGTCTTTTGTTTTGCTTTTTGTTCTTGTCTTGCATTTCATCTCATCGCATCATTCGCATTGCATCGGCACTCCGTTGCCGTCATATTTTTAAAACATGCATCCGCTCGTAGTTGCCGTGTCCCCCTTGCTTTTGTTGGCCGTTCCGAGTCTAACCGGGTTTTTGATTCCCTCTTGTCTGACCGTTTGACCCTCTCTACTCTTTTCTCAAACCCCTCTTGCGTGCGTCCGAAAACTCCCCCGAACCCGACCCGGACAGTCATCACCGTTGGGTCCGGATCATCCCCTAACATCTACAAAACATCCCCGTTTTATTATTCGGGCTTCCTAACCTATATTTTCTCGACCGCCCGATTATAATCGAACGGACCGGATTAGTCCGTACCCAGTCCCATACCTATATAATCAGACCGAACCCTAGGATCTAGGGATCCTGTCCAATCCTCCCCCTTGTCCTCCTAGCCGCCGCCACACTCCACCTGGTCTCCCCCTTCCTCGGGATCCCAGATCCATCCACCCAACCCGGCCGAACCAACCAACCAGAGCAGCCAGCCCCCGACCATCTTCCTTGTTCTTCGTGCCTCCTCCTTCCACAGTCCCTCGTCCCTTCCTCCTGTGCTTCGATCAGGACGGATCAGAAGCAGCGCCCCAACGCCCCCCGTAGCTCCCGCTCGTTGCGCCGGCGTGGTTCCCGGCCGATCCGCGCCGAAGAGGCTCGGACCCATCCAGCCCCTTATCCCTCGACGGCCTCCCCTCCAGTCGCTGCAGGCCTTGACCTCCCCATCCACACCCGCTGCAGTCGCTCCTCGACGGCCACCCCGACAGCCTCTGCCTCACCCTCGCGACCCCGCCGCCTCCCGTGAACGTCGCCGGCGACCACCTTCAGCAGGGCCCCGCGCCCCTGCCTCTCCTTTCCCCTTCTTTCCCTCCTCCCTCTCTCACCTGCTCTTGCTGTTCGTCCAACAGGGAGCCCCGAGGAGGTTGCGCCGGCTATCCTCGCCTCTCGCGCCCCGACGTCGTCGTCCTCGAGCTCCTCGATCCGTTCCCGCCTACCTCGCGCCGGTGAGTTGCCGCCGGTCGACAAGGCCCCTCTCGGCCTCCCCGTTCCCTTCCCTGATTTGTCTCTCTCTCTGAAACTTTGTTCCTCATTTTACAGAGGATAGGTGCTGCCTTCTTCAGCTCTGCCCCGCAAGCCATAGCCGGACCCGCCTCCATCGGCCTCCATTCGGCACGCCGCCGCCGGGATCTGCTCGCCGCCTCGCTGACCCGTCCCCGGCCACTGATGCCCTCGTCGGAGGCCACCAGCGTCATCGCAGTCCCTCGCCTCTGCTTCCCCTTCGTCCCCAGCTTCAGGTCGAGCAGCGCTCGCTGCCTCGCTCGATCGGGTCCTGCCCCGTTGACCGCACCAGCCCAGCATCGCAAGGCCCAGCGCAAGCCTCCTCACCGACTGGGCTTAGCCCATGGTGAGCCACCCCCAGGCCCAGCTCCCCAGCAGATTTCGGCCCGATTTGTTTTTTTTACAGATCTGTGATTTTAGCCTTTATCCAGTGAATTAACTGTTTTACAGAAAAGTCCTTCAACATCATGCATATAATAACTCCACAGCCGTGCATCGGATTAAAATAATTTATACATGTAAAATGCTCAGAAAACTGTGCAGATTAATAATATGCCATTTTCATCTATGTTAAAAATGTCTAAATTGCTGTTTGCATTAATTTGCATAAATGCCATGCTAAAATGATTTATTTCATAACTAAATATCCGTAGCTCCAAATCAAACAAACTTTATATGTAAATGGGGTGGAAAAATGCCTAGTTTAACATGGTCCACTTTATTTTCCTGTTTAACAACTTTAAAATATGTTTTAGGGCAGAACAGTAGCAAATTCGTAAATTGCACATGAGGATTTTCCGGAAATGTTGGTTGTTGTTCCGGCCTCATTTAAACTTGCCTAAATAGTTAGTTTACTTATGCCTCACCCCTTGCCATGTTTAACAACATTCAACATTGCTTGGTAGCTTAAACGAGAGGGAACTAAATAATTGCATGTGGTGTTTTGTCAATATGCAACTCGTTGCATATTGAGCCCCACTTAACTTGTAGTATTGTTTGTTGCACTTTGCCATGCCATGCCTCATTAAACCGGACATGCATCATACTTGTTTGTGCATCATGACATGTTTATGCTTGTGTGTTTACTATGTTGTTTGCTTCTTTCCGGTTTGCTTCTCTCGTTAGCTTCGGTTTCATTCCGGAGTTGTGAGGATTCGTTCGACTACGTCCGTTTGTCTTCTTCATGGACTCGTTCTTCTTCCTTGCGGGATTTCAGGCAAGATGATCATACCCTCGAAATCACTACTATCTTTGCTATGCTAGTTTGCTCGCTCTTTTGCTATGCCATTGCTACGATGCCTACCATTTGCTTGTCAGCCTCCCAAATTGCCATGAACCTCTAACCTTTGACACCATTCCTAGAAAACCGTTGTTTGGCTATGTTACCGCTTTGCCCAGCCCCTCTTATAGCGTTGCTAGCTGCAGGTGAAGTTGAAGATTGCTCCATGGTGGACAGGGTTTATGTTGGTAAAGGGTGGAAGGCTCGGCCTTATGCCTGGTGTTTTGTTCCACTCTTGCCGCCCTAGTTTCCGTCATACCGGTGTTATGTTCCCAGATTTTGCATTCCTAACGCGGTCGGGTGATTTATGGGACCCCCCTGACAGTTTGCTTTGAATAAAACTTGTCCAGCAAGGCCCAACCTTGGTTTTACCATTTGCCTCACCTAGCCCTTTTTTTCCCTTGGGTTTCTGGAGCCCGAGGGTCATCTTTATTTTACCCCCCCGGGCCAGTGCTACTTCGAGTGTTGGTCCAACCTGAGCGATGTCCAGCGTCCCCTGGGCAACTAGGGTCTATGCCAACCCGACGTCTGGCTCATCCGGTGTGCCCTGAGAACGAGATATGTGCAGCTCCTATCGGGATTTGTCGGCACAACGGGAGGCTTTTCTGGTCTTGTTTTACCATTGTCGAAATGTCTTGATGTACCGGGATACCGAGTCTGATCGGAGTGTCTCGGGTGAAGGTCTATTCCTTCGTTGATCGCGAGAGCTTATCATGGGCTAAGTTGGGACACCCTTGCAGGGTTATAAACTTTCGAGAGCCGTGCCCGCGGTTATGTGGCAGATGAGAATTTGTTAATGTCCGGTTGTAGAAAACCCGAAGTTGACCTTAATTAAAATACATCAAACACGTGTGTAACCGTGATGGTCTCTTCTCGGCGGAGTCCGGGAAGTGAACACGGTGTTGGAGTTATGCTTGACGTAGGTTACTATAGGATCACTTCTTGATCATACTTTTATCGACCGTGCTTTGCCTTCTCTTCTCGCTCTCTTTTGCGATTGTAGCCACCATATATGCTAGTCGCTTGCTGCAGCTCCACCTCATTACTCCATCCTTCCTATAAGCTTAAATAGTCTTGATCTCGCGGGTGTGAGATTGCTGAGTCCTCGTGACTCACAGATACTTCCAAAACCAGTTTGCAGGTGCCGATGAAACCGTGCAGGTGACGCATCCGAGCTCAAGGAGGAGCTCGATGAAGATCTTGCCCTTTGTGTTGTTTCGTTCTAGCTGATCAGTAGTGGAGCCCAGTTGGGGTCGATCGGGGACCTTTGTCGCATTTGGGGTTCTTCTTTTATTTTGGTTCCGTAGTCGGACCTTGATTGTATCTGGATGATGTAATGCTTTATTCATGTAATTGTGTGAAGTGGGATTGTAAGCCAACTATGTATTTCTTCCCTTATGTATTACATGGGTTGTGTGAAGATTACCTCACTTGCGACATTGCTTTCAATGCGGTTATGCCTCTAAGTCGTGCTTCGACACGTGGGAGATATAGCCGCATCGAGGGCGTTACAAGTTGGTAATCAGAGCCTTCCCCGACCTTAGGAGCCCCACTGCTTGATCTTTTTTAGCAGCCGAGTTGTGTCTAGAGAAATGTTTTGAGTCATTTAGGATTATATATATCGGAGAGTTAGGAATTCTTTTTACTCCTCAGTCCCTTCGTCGCTCTGGTGAGTCTCCTGACGTAGAGTTTTGACTCTTCTCTTCTCAAATTTCACTAAATTTTTTTTAGGATCACGCGGGTATCTTGGAATCGTTCCGATGGTTTTATGATGAGAACATTGTCTTGGTGCCTCCTATCAGGGGTTTAGTGGAAGTGTCCTGGGGAGTTGAGCTCTGAGTTGTTGTCGTCATAATTTTATCGTTGCAGTTCTGGAATACCTGAGTTTAGTACGCCGACATCGAAAATCTCTTTTATGCAGTTGTTGGTGAGATAAGCCCGATAACCCAGTACTGAGGTGAGTACGGGAGTATTGCCATGACTCGTATAACGGATGCTTTTCGAAGGTTGAGGTAGACGATTTCCGAAGGTTTCTTGGTTATGTGTTGAAGGATGGATACAGCTGGATGTAGGATTTGCTAGTTTTGGGTCAGATATTATGCTTCCCCTGTATCCCCAACACCTGATTGCATAACCGGAAAATTTCGGGAGTTTCATAGGTGGGAATTCAAGTAGCTCTTAGGATATCTTTCCGACGGATGTATGATATGAAATTGGGGTTCTACGTCTAGTGGTCCGCCTATTCACGGTTGGTTTTACAGTGGTCTCGTTGTGTCTTAAAGAGTCCTTGGCTATGCCGACTCGGGGACGCTTCGTATGTCATGTGCACTGCCTTGTACATGATGGTGCTGTACGATCGAGCCCGTGTAGGCCCCACCACGAAAACTTCGGACGAAATCTCTATCATATGTTTGTTCCGGCTTATTCTGCAAGCCAGTCCTTTGTTTTTGTTTTGAGTTGTGGTATTCGAGTTGCTTCAATGTAAAGTGTTGATTCCATACCTTTCCAAAATGGTGTTCTCATACTCCGATGTGAATACCAATCCTTCTCGACAATCGAGATTGTCATGTCAATCCTTTTCAACCGGCGTGTTTCTCTTCAAGTGGATCCGATCACTTCAACATCAGCAAGACCAATTATCATTTCTTCTCAACGGTGTTTGTTTCATCCGTCTCCAAGTTGCCTTTGTTTTTCCCACCCACCCACCCTTTTTCCTCAAGGACTAAGATTTCTTTACCAAGTATCCTTTTATTTTTGTGAAGTTTCTCCATTCTTTTCCGTCAATGTTCTTACCCGGTGGTTCTCAAGAAGATGTTCTACTAGTTCGTCATTCCTCATTCCTTTCTCTTCTCTGGTGGATTCAAGTCAAGTTTTGTTGATCATACCTTTTTCCTCATTTCAATGTCTTCTCATACCGGTGCACCTCATTATCATTCTACTTCTCGCTATTTGTTATTCTGGAGTGCTCAAGATATCTCGAAGATTCGTGTTTCCACTCTGCATTCGCTCAAGCTCTTTCGAGATTGGTATCTCATTCAAGTCATTTAATTCAACCGGTGCAACATCTCTTTTAAATCTTTTCAACGGTGTTCTTTTGAGTGGGCCCTAACCCACAGGTCTTTTCCCAGGATCTTACCTGACTCTTCTATTTTCCCAGAGCTATCCTAAATTCTTCTCCAAGTTTGATGTAAGAATGAGTTATCATCAGTCAAATGCTTTTCTCCAAGATCTTTCAAATTCTTTTCATAGTTGGCTCAACCTCTTCGCTTTTGATTCTTCCGGTGTGCCTCAATAATTCTTCGTGGTGTTTCTCGTTGTCATTCTCATCATTTGAAGACTGAAGAAGGATTTCTCTTAAATCTTGGTCCATTCTCTTGAATATTCATGGTCCTAGCTTGATGTCATCCTCTCATAATTGCTTTCGATTGAGACAACTCTTTTCTTACCATCCGGAGCATTTCATGAGTTGTTTCCATTTCTTTCCTCCGAAGGCCATCATGTCATAATTCTTCATTCTCAGCGTGTAGCTATCGTTCTCCAAATCTTACCGGTGATTCGTTCAAATATCCTCTAATCAGTTCATGTTCTCTTCGTTCTCATGTATCTAAATCCCCTCAAATATCTTCATTCGTTTTCCAATTCTTCCCGGTGAATTGTGCCTTTGCTACGTTCATTTTCAATTCTTACGGTGGTCCGTTCAAGATTTCACCTCTTTCGTTGTCATTTAATTCATTCGTTCTTTCCAATCCTACCGGTGGTTCATTGAAGACCTTCCCAAGCTTGCGCCGTATCTATCTTAATCCTTTCTACGAGAATAAGTGGCATGCCAAATCCATTGTGGGTCATCAATTTAATTGATGAGGGATAAGCATAATGTAATTCTTATTCTTGTTTCATCGAGTAAATTCAATTCCTTATTCTGGAGGTTCATCAAAAAAATTCTTGGTTTCAATTGCTCATCCTTCTTTTCCGGAGTTCCAAGTTTTTCCGCATTATCATCGCGAAGCTCCATCTAAATCATTGCAAGGCTTCACCTTGTGTTTTCAACTTCTCTTTCTTTTCATCATCCTTCTATTACCAGAGTTCTTCATGGAGGCTCTAAATGGTGGGTCGTCAAGGATTCTTTTCATTCTTCAATTGTTCGTCAAGATTTCGCTCGAAGTTATGATCCGCCAAGCTACACCCTAAAAATAAACATGGTGCTCAACACATGTTTTGTTTTGAGGTGTTCAAGTATTCTTCATCTTGCATTCCGGAGTGCAATTCTTTCTACCTTATCTTTTGAGATGGTGTTATATCATTCTTGACAATTTCCATTCAGGTTTCGCAATTCACACATTGTCAAGAATGAGGTATTTTAAATCCATCAATCTCTTCTTTGTAGTTATCTTGGTATAGATTTCACCTAAAGCCTTCCCTAAGGAATGTTGCTTTTTGTGGTGCTTATCAATGATCCAAGTTTTCTCCTATCCTCTCGGCGAAAGCAATTTTCATCTCCTCGTTGATCTCAAGCAAGCAATTGTTTCCGTTAGTGGCCGGTTGTCACCCCATAATTTTGAGATGTTTCTCATAAGCCCACTACAAGCTTATTCGTTTCGTTGTTGGTTTTGCAACAACTCCGTTATAACCTTCTTGGAAGGGTGCTTTCCAAGCTCATTTGTGGCAGAAGTTGGCATTTTCTACTCCATTATGTTATTCAAATGATCTATCTTCTATTCTTTCGTTACGGAGGCATTGTTATGTTGCTCTTTTCACTCATCATCTCGATTTGTAGGATCGTGTTCTTTTCATGCTTATCCATTTATCCAGAGTGTTGTGTCATCTCTTCAAGTTCCTTTCATCTTATCAAGTTTTCCTTTTTCTTTCAGTCGGAGTGCTGCTCAAACTATATCAATCTTATCCATTCTCTATCTTGTTTAACCGGAGTGGTTTCGAATTCTATCTTGTCCATTAAACTCTTGATTCATGTCTTTGCAACCTCTTGGTTCTCGTTGTATCCCTTGTTCCTCTTTTCTAACGGAGTGTTTTCAACTTTGCTCATCTTCGTTGTTTTCTTCCTTTCATTTTGCTCAACCTCTCAAGGTTCATGGTTTTCACTCGTTTGTCGAAGAAGCAACTTAGTTTTACCTCTTCTCTTCCTCTTTCGTTTCTCTCCGGTGCCATCCTAGATCTCGGGACGAGATCCTCTCGTAGTGGTGGAGTGTTGTAACGCCCCGGATGTAACTTTCCATATTCGTAACTCCAACTCTTGCTTTTTCCGGAGATGCGATATGTTACTTCCTCCGTGGTTGGGTTTTTGTCTTTTGTTTTGCTTTTTGTTCTTGTCTTGCATTTCATCTCATCGCATCATTCGCATTGCATCGGCACTCCGTTGCCGTCATATTTTTAAAACTTGCATCCGCTCGTAGTTGCTGTGTCCCCCTTGCTTTTGTTGGCCGTTTCGAGTCTAACCGGGTTTTCGATTCCCTCTTGTCTGACCGTTTGACCCTCTCTACTCTTTTCTCAAACCCCTCTTGCGTGCGTCCGAAAACTCCCCCGAACCCGACCCGGACAGTCATCACCGTTGGGTCCGGATCATCCCCTAACATCTACAAAACATCCCCGTTTTATTATTCGGGCTTCCTAACCTATATTTTCTCGACCGCCCGATTATAATTGAACGGACCGGATTAGTCCGTACCCAGTCCCCTACCTATATAATCAGACCGAACCCTAGGATCTAGGGATCCTGTCCAATCCTCCCCCTTGTCCTCCTAGCCGCCGCCACACTCCACCTGGTCTCCCCCTTCCTCGGGATCCCAGATCCAACCACCCAACCCGGCCGAACCAACCAACCAGAGCAGCCAGCCCCCGACCATCTCACTTATTCTTCGTGCCTCCTCCTTCCACAGTGCCTCGTCCCTTCCTCCTATGCTTCGATCAGGATGGATCAGAAGCAGCGCCCCAATGCCTCCCGTAGCTCCCACTCGTTGCGCCGGCGTGGTTCCCGGCCGATCCGCGCCGAAGAGGCTCGGACCCATCCAGCCCCTTCATCCCTCGACGGCCTCCCCTCCAGTCGCCGCAGGCCTTGACCTCCCCGTCCACACCCGCTGCAGTCGCTCCTCGACGGCCACCCCGACAGCCTCCGCCTCACTCTCGCGACCCCGCCGCCTCCCGTGAACGTCGCCGGCGACCACCTTCAGCAGGGCCCCACGCCCCTGCCTCTCGTTTCCCCTTCTTTCCCTCCTCCCTCTCTCACCTGCTCTCGCTGTTCGTCCAACAGGGATCCCCGAAGAGGTTGTGCCGGCCATCCTCGCCTCTCGCGCCCCGACGTCGTCGTCCTCGAGCTCCTCGATCCGTTCCCGCCTACCTCGCGCCGGTGAGTTGCCGCCGGTCGACAAGGCCCCTCTCGGCCTCCCCGTTCCCTTCCCCGATTAGTCTCTCTCTCTGAAACTCTCTTCCTTGTTTTACAGAGGATAGGTGCTGCCTTCTTCAGCTCTGCCCGCAAGCCATAGCCGGACCCGCCTCCATCGGCCTCCGTTCGGCATGCCGCCGCCGGGATCTGCTCGCCGCCTCGCTGACCCGTCCCCGGCCACCGGTGCCCTTGTCGGAGGCCACCAGCACCATCGCAGTCCCTCGCCTCTGCTTCCCCTTCGTCCCCAGCTTCAGGTCGAGCAGCGCTCGCTGCCTCGCTCGACCGGGTCCTGCCCCGTTGACCGCACCAGCCCAGCATCGCAAGGCCCAGCGCAAGCCTCCTCACCTACTGGGCTTAGCCCATGGTGAGCCACCCCCAGGCCCAGCTCCCCAGCAGATTTCGGCCCGATTTGTTTTTTTTACAGATCTGTGATTTTAGCCTTTATCCAGTGAATTAACTGTTTTACAGAAAAGTCCTTCAACATCATGCATATAATAACTCCACAGCCGTGCATCGGATTAAAATAATTTATACATGTAAAATGCTCAGAAAACTGTGTAGATTAATAATATGCCATTTTCATCTATGTTAAAAATGTCTAAATTGCTGTTTGCATTAATTTGCATAAATGCCATGCTAAAATGATTTATTTCATAACTAAATATCCGTAGCTCCAAATCAAACAAACTTTATATGTAAATGGGGTGGAAAAATGCCTAGTTTAACCTGGTCCACTTTATTTTCCTGTTTAACAACTTTAAAATATGTTTTAGGGCAGAACAGTAGCAAATTCATAAATTGCACATGAGGATTTTCCGGAAATGTTGGTTGTTGTTCCGGCCTCATTTAAACTTGCCTAAATAGTTAGTTTACTTATGCCTCACCCCTTGCCATGTTTAACAACATTTAACATTGCTTGGTAGCTTAAACGAGAGGGAACTAAATAATTGCATGTGGTGTTTTGTCAATATGCAACTTGTTGCATATTGAGCCCCACTTAACTTGTAGTATTGTTTGTTGCACTTTGCCATGCCATGCCTCATTAACCGGACATGCGTCATACTTGTTTGTGCATCATGACATGTTTATGCTTGTGTGTTTACTATGTTGTTTGCTTCTTTCCGTTTTGCTTCTCTCATTAGCTTCGGTTTCGTTCCGGAGTTGTGAGGATTCATTCGACTACGTCCGTTTGTCTTCTTCATGGACTCGTTCTTCTTCCTTGCGGGATTTCAGGCAAGATGATCATACCCTTGAAATCACTACTATCTTTGCTATGCTAGTTTGCTCGCTCTTTTGCTATGCCATTGCTACGATGCCTACCATTTGCTTGTCAGCCTCCCAAATTGCCATGAACCTCTAACCTTTGACACCATTCCTAGCAAACCGTTGTTTGGCTATGTTACCGCTTTGCTCAGCCCCTCTTATAGCGTTGCTAGCTGCAGGTGAAGTTGAAGATTGCTCCATGGTGGACAGGGTTTATGTTGGGATATCACAATATCTCTTATATTATTAATGCATCTATATATTTGGTAAAGGGTGGAAGGCTCGGCCTTATGCCTGGTGTTTTGTTCCACTCTTGCCGCCCTAGTTTCCGTCATACCGGTGTTATGTTCCCGGATTTTGCGTTCCTAACGCGGTCGGGTGATTTATGGGACCCCCCTGACAGTTCGCTTTGAATAAAACTTGTCCTGCAAGGCCCAACCTTGGTTTTACCATTTGCCTCACCTAGCCCTTTTTTCCCTTGGGTTTCCGGAGCCCGAGGGTCATCTTTATTTTACCCCCCCGGGCCAGTGCTACTTCGAGTGTTGGTCCAACCTGAGCGATGTCCAGCGCCCCCTGGGCAACTAGGGTCTATGCCAACCCGATGTCTGGTTCATCCGGTGTGCCCTGAAAACGAGATATGTGCAGCTCCTATCGGGATTTGTCGGCACAGCGGGAGGCTTTGCTGGTCTTGTTTTACCATTGTCGAAATGTCTTGATGTACCGGGATACCGAGTCTGATCGGAGTGTCTCGGGCGAAGGTCTATTCCTTCGTTGATCGCGAGAGCTTGTCATGGGCTAAGTTGGGACACCCCTGCAGGGTTATAAACTTTCGAGAGCCGTGCCCGCGGTTATGTGGCAGATGGGAATTTGTTAATGTCCGGTTGTAGAAAACCCGAAGTTGACCTTAATTAAAATACATCAAACGCGTGTGTAACCGTGATGGTCTCTTCTCGGCGGAGTCCGGGAAGTGAACACGGTGTTGGAGTTATGCTTGACGTAGGTTACTATAGGATCACTTCTTGATCATACTTTTATCGACCGTGCTTTGCCTTCTCTTCTCGCTCTCTTTTGCGATTGTAGCCACCATATATGCTAGTCGCTTGCTGCAGCTCCACCTCATTACTCCATCCTTCCTATAAGCTTAAATAGTCTTGATCTCGCGGGTGTGAGATTGCTGAGTCCTCGTGACTCACAGATACTTCCAAAACCAGTTTGCAGGTGCCAATGAAACTGTGCAGGTGACACATCCGAGCTCAAGGAGGAGCTCGATGAAGATCTTGCCCTTTGTGTTGTTTCGTTCTAGCTGATCAGTAGTGGAGCCCAGTTGGGGTCGATCGGGGACCTTTGTCGCATTTGGGGTTCTTCTTTTATTTTGGTTCCGTAGTCGGATCTTGATTGTATCTGGATGATGTAATGCTTTATTCATGTAATTGTGTGAAGTGGCGATTGTAAGCCAACTATGTATTTCTTCCCTTATGTATTACATGGGTTGTGTGAAGATTACCTCACTTGCGACATTGCTTTCAATGCGGTTATGCCTCTAAGTCGTGCTTCGACACGTGGGAGATATAGCCGCATCGAGGGCGTTACAAGTTGGTAATTAGAGCCTTCCCCAACCTTAGGAGCCCCACTGCTTGATCGTTTTTAGCGGCCGAGTTGTGTCTAGAAAAATGTTTTGAGTCATTTAGGATTATATATATCGGAGAGTTAGGAATTCTTTTTACTCCTCAGTCCCTTCGTCGCTCTGGTGAGGTCTCCTGACGTAGAGTTTTGACTCTTCTCTTCTCAAATTTCACTAAATTTTTTTTAGGATCACGCGGGTATCTTGGAATCGTTCTGATGGTTTTATGATGAGAACATTGTCTTGGTGCCTCCTGTCAGGGGTTTAGTGGAAGTGTCCCGGGGAGTTGAGCTCTGAGTTGTTGTCGTCATAATTTTATCGTTGCAGTTCTGGAATACCTGAGTTTAGTACGCCGACATCGAAAATCTCTTTTATGCAGTTGTTGGTGAGATAAGCCCGATAACCCAGTACTGAGGTGAGTACGGGAGTATTGCCATGACTCGTATAACGGATGCTTTTCGAAGGTTGAGGTAGACGATTTCCGAAGGTTTCTTGGTTATGTGTTGAAGGATGGATACAGTTGGATGTAGGATTTGCTAGTTTTGGGTGAGATATTATGCTTCCCCTGTATCCCCAACACCTGATTGCATAACCGGAAAATTTCGGGAGTTTCATAGGTGGGAATTCAAGTAGCTCTTAGGATATCTTTCCGACGGATGTATGATATGAAATTGGGGTTCGACGTCTAGTGGTCCGCCTATTCACGGTTGGTTTTACAGTGGTCTCGTTGTGTCTTAAAGAGTCCTTGGCTATGCCGACTCGGGGACGCTTTGTATGTCATGTGCACTGCCTTGTACATGATGGTGCTGTACGATCGAGCCCGTGTAGGCCCCACCACGAAAACTTTGGACGAAATCTCTATCATATGTTTGTTCCGGCTTATTCTGCAAGCCAGTCCTTTGTTTTTGTTTTGAGTTGTGGTATTCGAGTTGCTTCAATGTAAAGTGTTGATTCCATACCTTTCCGAAATGGTGTTCTCATACTCCGATGTGAATACCAATCCTTCTCGATAATCGAGATTGTCATGTCAATCCTTTTCAACCGGCGGGTTTCTCTTCAAGTGGATCCGATCACTTCAACATCAGCAAGACCAATTATCATTTCTTCTCAACGGTGTTTGTTTCATCCGTCTCCAAGTTGCCTTTGTTTTTCCCGCCCACCCACCCTTTTTCCTCAAGGACTAAGATTTCTTTACCAAGTATCCTTTTATTTTTGTGAAGTTTCTCCATTCTTTTCCGTCAATGTTCTTACTCGGTGGTTCTCAAGAAGATGTTCTACTAGTTCGTCATTCCTCATTCCTTTCTCTTCTCCGGTGGATTCAAGTCAAGTTTTGTTGATCATACCTTTTTCCTCATTTCAATGTCTTCTCATACCGGTGCACCTCATTATCATTCTACTTCTCGCTATTTGTTATTCCGGAGTGCTCAAGATATCTCGAAGATTCGTGTTTCCACTCTGCATTCGCTCAAGCTCTTTCGAGATTGGTATCTCATTCAAGTCATTTAATTCAACCGGTGCAACATCTCTTTTAAATCTTTTCAACGGTGTTCTTTTGAGTGGGCCCTAACCCACAGGTCTTTTCCCAGGATCTTACCTGACTCTTCTATTTTCCCAGAGCTATCCTAAATTCTTCTCCAAGTTTGATGTAAGAATGAGTTATCATCAGTCAAATGCTTTTCTCCAAGATCTTTCAAATTCTTTTCATAGTTGGCTCAACCTCTTCGCTTTTGATTCTTCCGGTGTGCCTCAATAATTCTTGGTGGTGTTTCTCGTTGTCATTCTCATCATTTGAAGACCGAAGAAGGATTTCTCTTAAATCTTGGTCCATTCTCTTGAATATTCATGGTCCTAGCTTGATGTCATCCTCTCATAATTGCTTTCGATTGAGACAACTCTTTTCTTACCATCCGGAGCATTCCATGAGTTGTTTCCATTTCTTTCCTCCGAAGGCCATCATGTCATAATTCTTCATTCTCAGCGTGTAGCTATCGTTCTCCAAATCTTACCGGTGATTCGTTCAAATATCCTCTAATCAGTTCATGTTCTCTTCGTTCTCATGTATCTAAATCCCCTCAAATATCTTCATTCGTTTTCCAATTCTTCTTGGTGAATTGTGCCTTTGCTACGTTCATTTTCAATTCTTACAGTGGTCCGTTCAAGATTTCACCTCTTTCGTTGTCATTTAATTCATTCGTTCTTTCCAATCCTACCGGTGGTTCGTTGAAGACCTTCCCAAGCTTGCGCCGTATCTATCTTAATCCTTTCTACGAGAATAAGTGGCATGCCAAATCCATTGTGGGTCATCAATTTAATTGATGAGGGATAAGCATAATGTAATTCTTATTCTTGTTTCATCGAGTAAATTCAATTCCTTATTCCGGAGGTTCATCAAAAAAATTCTTGGTTTCAATTGCTCATCCTTCTTTTCCAGAGTTCCAAGTTTTTCCGCATTATCATCGCGAATCTCCATCTAAATCATTGCAAGGCTTCACCTTGTGTTTTCAACTTCTCTTTCTTTTCATCATCCTTCTATTACCGGAGTTCTTCATGGAGGCTCTAAATGGTGGGTCATCAAGGATTCTTTTCATTCTTCAATTGTTCGTCAAGATTTCGCTCGAAGTTATGATCCGCCAAGCTACACCCTAAAAATAAACATGGTGCTCAACACATGTTTTGTTTTGAGGTGTTCAAGTATTCTTCATCTTGCATTCCAGAGTGCAATTCTTTCTACCTTATCTTTTGAGATGGTGTTATATCATTCTTGACAATTTCCATTCAGGTTTCGCAATTCACACGTTGTCAAGAATGAGGTATCTTAAATCCATCAATCTCTTCTTTGGAGTTATCTTGGTATAGATTTCACCTAAAGCCTTCCCTAAGGAATGTTGCTTTTTGTGGTGCTTATCAATGATCCAAGTTTTCTCCTATCCTCTCAGCAAAAGCAATTTTCATCTCCTCGTTGATCTCAAGCAAGCAATTGTTTCCGTTAGTGGCCGGTTGTCACCTCATAATTTTGAGATGTTTCTCATAAGCCCACTACAAGCTTATTCGTTTCGTTGTTGGTTTTGCAACAACTCCGTTATAACCTTCTTGGAAGGGTGCTTTCCAAGCTCATTTGTGGCAGAAGTTGGCATTTTCTACTCCATTATGTTATTCAAATGATCTATCTTCTATTCTTTCGTTACGAAGGCATTGCTATGATGCTCTTTTCACTCATCATCTCGATTTGTGAGGATCGTGTTCTTTTCATGCTTATCCATTTATCCAGAGTGTTGTGTCATCTCTTCAAGTTCCTTTCATCTTATCAAGTTTTCCTTTTTCTTTCAGTCGGAGTGCTGCTCAAACTATATCAATCTTATCCATTCTCTATCTTGTTTAACCGGAGTGGTTTCGAATTCTATCTTGTCCATTAAACTCTTGATTCATGTCTTTGCAATCTCTTGGTTCTCGTTGTATCCCTTGTTCCTCTTTTCTAACGGAGTGTTTTCAACTTTACTCATCTTCGTTGTTTTCTTCCTTTCATTTTGCTCAACCTCTCAAGGTTCATGGTTTTCACTCGTTTGTCGAAGAAGCAACTTAGTTTTACCTCTTCTCTTCCTCTTTCGTTTCTCTCCGGTGCCATCCTAGATCTCGGGACGAGATCCTCTCGTAGTGGTGGAGTGTTGTAACGCCCTGGATGTAACTTTCCATATTCGTAACTCCAACTCTTGCTTTTTCCGGAGATGCGATATGTTACTTCCTCCGTGGTTGGGTTTTTGTCTTTTGTTTTGCTTTTTGTTCTTGTCTTGCATTTCATCTCATCGCATCATTCGCATTGCATCGGCACTCCGTTGCCATCATATTTTTAAAACTTGCATCCGCTCGTAGTTGCTGTGTCCCCCTTGCTTTTGTTGGCCGTTCCGAGTCTAACCGGGTTTTCGATTCCCTCTTGTCTGACCGTTTGACCCTCTCTACTCTTTTCTCAAACCCCTCTTGCGTGCGTCCGAAAACTCCCCCGAACCCGACCCGGACAGTCATCACCGTTGGGTCCGGATCATCCCCTAACATCTACAAAACATCCCCGTTTTATTATTCGGGCTTCCTAACCTATATTTTCTCGACCGCCCGATTATAATCGAACGGACCGAATTAGTCCGTACCCAGTCCCCTACCTATATAATCAGACCGAACCCTAGGATCTAGGGATCCTGTCCAATCCTCCCCCTTGTCCTCCTAGCCGCCGCCACACTCCACCTGGTCTCCCCCTTCCTCGGGATCCCAGATCCATCCACCCAACCCGGCTGAACCAACCAACCAGAGCAGCCAGCCCCCGACCATCTCCCTTGTTCTTCGTGCCTCCTCCTTCCACAGCGCCTCGTCCCTTCCTCCTGTGCTTCGATCAGGACAGATCAGAAGCAGCGCCCCAATGCCTCCCGTAGCTCCCGCTCGTTGCGCCGGCGTGGTTCCCGGCCGATCCGCGCCGAAGAGGCTCGGACCCATCCAGCCCCTTCATCCCTCGATGGCCTCCCCTCCAGTCGCCGCAGGCCTTGACCTCCCCGTCCACACCCGCTGCAGTCGCTCCTCGACGGCCACCCCGACAGCCTCCGCCTCACCCTCGCGACCCTACCGCCTCCCGTGAACGTCGCCGGCGACCACCTTCAGTAGGGCCCCGCGCCCCTGCCTCTCCTTTCCCCTTCTTTCCCTCCTCCCTCTCTCACCTGCTCTCGCTGTTCGTCCAACAGGGAGCCCCGAGGAGGTTGCGCCGGCCATCCTCGCCTCTCGTGCCCCGACGTCGTCGTCCTCGAGCTCCTCGATCCGTTCCCGCCTACCTCGCGCCGGTGAGTTGCCGCCGGTCGACAAGGCCCCTCTCGGCCTCCCCGTTCCCTTCCCCGATTTGTCTCTCTCACTGAAACTCTCTTCCTCGTTTTACAGAGGATAGGTGCTGCCTTCTTCAGCTCTGCCCGCAAGCCATAGCCGGACCCGCCTCCATCGGCCTCCGTTCGGCACGCCGCCGCCGGGATCTGCTCGCCGCCTCGCTGACCCGTTCCCGGCCACTGGTGCCCTCGTCGGAGGCCACCAGCGCCATCGCAGTCCCTTGCCTCTGCTTCCCCTTCGTCCCCAGCTTCAGGTCGAGCAGCGCTCGCTGCCTCGCTCGACCGGGTCCTGCCCCGTTGACCGCACCAGCCCAGCATCGCAAGGCCCAGCGCAAGCCTCCTCACCGACTGGGCTTAGCCCATGGTGAGCCACCCCCAGGCCCAGCTCCCCAGCAGATTTCGGCCCGATTTGTTTTTTTACAGATCTGTGATTTTAGCCTTTATCCAGTGAATTAACTGTTTTACAGAAAAGTCCTTCAACATCATGCATATAATAACTCCACAGCCGTGCATCGGATTAAAATAATTTATACATGTAAAATGCTCAGAAAACTGTGTAGATTAATAATATGCCATTTTCATCTATGTTAAAAATGTCTAAATTGCTGTTTGCATTAATTTGCATAAATGCCATGCTAAAATGATTTATTTCATAACTAAATATCCGTAGCTCCAAATCAAACAAACTTTATATGTAAATGGGGTGGAAAAATGCCTAGTTTAACATGGTCCACTTTATTTTCCTGTTTAACAACTTTAAAATATGTTTTAGGGCAGAACAGTAGCAAATTCATAAATTGCACATGAGGATTTTCCGGAAATGTTGGTTGTTGTTCCGGCCTCATTTAAACTTGCCTAAATAGTTAGTTTACTTATGCCTCACCCCTTGCCATGTTTAAAAACATTGAACATTGCTTGGTAGCTTAAACGAGAGGGAACTAAATAATTGCATGTGGTGTTTTGTCAATATGCAACTCGTTGCATATTGAGCCCCACTTAACTTGTAGTATTGTTTGTTGCACTTTGCCATGCCATGCCTCATTAAACCGGACATGCATCATACTTGTTTGTTCATCATGACATGTTTATGCTTGTGTGTTTACTATGTTGTTTGCTTCTTTCCGGTTTGCTTCTCTCGTTAGCTTCGGTTTCATTCCGGAGTTGTGAGGATTCGTTCGACTACGTCCGTTTGTCTTCTTCATGGACTTGTTCTTCTTCCTTGCGGGATTTCAGGCAAGATGATCATACCCTCGAAATCACTACTATCTTTGCTATGCTAGTTTGCTCGCTCTTTTGCTATGCCATTGCTACGATGCCTACCATTTGCTTGTCAGCCTCCCAAATTGCCATGAACCTCTAACCTTTGACACCATTCCTAGCAAACCGTTGTTTGGCTATGTTACCGCTTTGCTCAGCCCCTCTTATAGCGTTGCTAGCTGCAGGTGAAGTTGAAGATTGCTCCATGGTGGACAGGGTTTATGTTGGGATATCACAATATCTCTTATATTATTAATGCATCTATATATTTGGTAAAGGGTGGAAGGCTCGGCCTTATGCCTGGTGTTTTGTTCCACTCTTGCCGCCCTAGTTTCCGTCATACCGGTGTTATGTTCCCGGATTTTGCGTTCCTAACACGGTCGGGTGATTTATGGGACCCCCCTGACAGTTCGCTTTGAATAAAACTTGTCCAGCAAGGCCCAACCATGGTTTTACCATTTTCCTCACCTAGCCCTTTTTTCCCTTGGGTTTCCGGAGCCCGAGGGTCATCTTTATTTTACCCCCCCGGGCCAGTGCTACTTCGAGTGTTGGTCCAACCTGAGCGATGTCCAGCGCCCCCTGGGCAACTAGGGTCTATGCCAACCCGACGTCTGGCTCATCCGGTGTGCCCTGAGAACGAGATATGTGCAGCTCCTATAGGGATTTGTCGGCACAGCGGGAGGCTTTGCTGGTCTTGTTTTACCATTGTCGAAATGTCTTGATGTACCGGGATACCGAGTCTGATCGGAGTGTCTCGGGCGAAGGTCTATTCCTTCGTTGATCGCGAGAGCTTGTCATGGGCTAAGTTGGGACACCCCTGCAGGGTTATAAACTTTCGAGAGCCGTGCCCGCGGTTATGTGGCAGATGGGAATTTGTTAATGTCCGGTTGTAGAAAACCCGAAGTTGACCTTAATTAAAATACATCAAACGCGTGTGTAACCGTGATGGTCTCTTCTCGGCGGAGTCCGGGAAGTGAACACGTTGTTGGAGTTATGCTTGACGTAGGTTACTATAGGATCACTTCTTGATCATACTTTTATCGACTGTGCTTTGCCTTCTCTTCTCGCTCTCTTTTGCGATTGTAGCCACCATATATGCTAGTCGCTTGCTGCAGCTCCACCTCATTACTCCATCCTTCCTATAAGCTTAAATAGTCTTGATCTCGCGGGTGTGAGATTGCTGAGTCCTCGTGACTCACAGATACTTCCAAAACCAGTTTGCAGGTGCCAATGAAACCGTGCAGGTGACGCATCCGAGCTCAAGGAGGAGCTCGATGAAAATCTTGCCCTTTGTGTTGTTTCGTTCTAGCTGATCAGTAGTGGAGCCCAGTTGGGGTCGATCGGGGACCTTTGTCGCATTTGGGGTTCTTCTTTTATTTTGGTTCCGTAGTCGGACCTTGATTGTATCTGGATGATGTAATGCTTTATTCATGTAATTGTGTGAAGTGGCGATTGTAAGCCAACTATGTATTTCTTCCCTTATGTATTACATGGGTTGTGTGAAGATTACCTCACTTGCGACATTGCTTTCAATGCGGTTATGCCTCTAAGTCGTGCTTCGACACGTGGGAGATATAGCCGCATCGAGGGCGTTACAAGATCCTCATCACAATTCTAAGTTTGCACCAAAAGCACATGAGGGTTTCATGCTTGGTTATGGAAAGGACTCGCACACCTACAGAGTCTTCAACAACGTTCTTCACAAGGTTGTTGAAACTGTAGATGTGCGGTTCGATAAAACTAATGGCTCGCAAAGAGAGCACCTACCTTCTGTGATAGATGAACTAGCACCTGAGGATTCTATCAAGTTCAAAGCCACTGAGGATGTGATTCCTACTGAAGAATCTGCTGAAAAATTCATTCCAGAACGTGATGAACATCGAGCTGGCGCACCTGAAGAAAATGGTGCTGAGGAAAATGCTCCTGAAGAAAATGCGGATCAGATTCCTCGAAGACAACCTGCTCATCCTCGTATTGCAAATGAAGTGCAAATCGAGAAGATCATCGATGACATTGAAGCACCAGGTTCTCTCACACGCTCAAAAGCTTCACACTTATCTAACTTTTGTGGGCACTTTGCGTTTGTCTCTATCACAGAGCCCACTAAGGTAGATGAAGCATTTCTGGTGCCTGAGTGGATTCAAGCTATGCAAGAAGAATTACGTCAGTTCGAGCTCAACAACGTCTGGGAACTGGTCAAACGTCCAGATCCTCGCAAGCACAACATTATTGGCACAAAGTGGATCTACCACAACAAGCAAGATGAAAATGGCCTTGTGGTGAGGAATAAGGCACGGCTTGTAGCCCAAGGCTACACACAGGTTGAAGGATTTGACTTTGATGAAACTTTTGCACCTGTTGCTAGACTTGAGGCTATTCACATATTACTTGCTTCCGCTAACCATCATGATATTATCTTACAACAAATGGATGTGAAAAGTGCATTCCTCAATGGTAAGATTGAGGAAGAAGTATATGTTGCTCAACGCCCAGGTTTTGAAGATCCAAAGAATCCTGATGAAGTCTTCAAGCTCAGTAAGTCCCTGTATGGCCTCAAGCAAGCCCCTCGGGCGTGGTATGATACCTTGAAGGAATTCTTCATGAAGAATGGCTTCAAACCCGGTTCACTCGACCCTACTATTTTCACTAAGTCTTATGATGGTGAATTGTTTGTGTGCCAAATATATGTTGATGATATCATTTTCGGCTGTACTGACCAACGATATAGTGATGAATTTGCCTATATGATGAGTGAAGAATATCAAATGTCTATGGTGGGAGAGTTGAAATTCTTCTTAGGTCTTCAAATTCGTTAAAAGCGCAACGGAATATTCATATCTCAGGAGAAATACCTCAAGGATGTATTGAGGAAATTCGGCATGCAAGATTGCAAAGGGGTCAAAATTCCAATGCCCACAAATGGCCATCTACGCACTGATGAAAATGGTAAAGACTTCGATCAAAAGGTATACCGCTCCATGATTGGCTCCTTATTGTACCTATGTGCATCTAGGCCAGATATTATGCTTAGTGTTTGCATGTGTGCCCGATTTCAAGCTACACCGAAGGAATCACACTATAAGGCTGTGAAGCATATTCTTTGATACTTAGCTCACACACCAACACTTGGATTATGGTATCCCAAGGGCTCCACTTGATCTCATTGGATATTCAAACTCTGACTATGCTGGCGATCGCGTGGACCGCAAATCAACAGCTGGTACATGTCATTTCCTTGGACGATTTTTGGTTTGTTGGTCCTCAAAGAAACAGAACTGCGTATCTCTCTCCACTGCAGAAGCTGAGTACATTGCTGCTAGATCGTGTTGTGCTCAACTACTATGGATGAAGCAAACACTCAAGGACTATGGCGTCAACATGAAGAATGTGCCTCTCTACTATGACAATGAGAGTGCCATCAAGATTGCTCATAACCCAGTTTAGCACTCGAAGACCAAGCACTTCCAAATTCGTGATCATGTGTTGAAGGGAAACATCTCCATCGACCACGTCAGCACTGAAGATCAATTGGCCGATATCTTCACAAAGCCCTAGGATGACAAGAGATTTAGCAAGTTGCGGTGTGAGCTAAATATCCTAGAATCTTTGAATGTTCTTTGAAATGGACACACATCCTAACACTTATGCTGACCTGATGACTTAGATGCGCAACACACGAAGTAACATTTTTCTTCAGTCAATGAAGACTAACCCACTAAGTGTGAAGAAATTAATGAAGAAATTGATTCTCAGAGCCCTACGACAATTGTACACGGTGTCTGAAATCAGCTTTCTTATACGGTGGGTTACGCCACCAACCAAAGTTGAAAATCTTCAATTTGAGTTTTTCTTCATTCAAATATATATATATATATATATATATATATATATATATATATATATATATATATATATATATGAAGTTTTAAGTCCTCTACAGCATTCACTTATTGCTATTTTCTCAAAGTTGATTTCTTATGCTAAGTGAATGTGATCGGACCCTTTCCCCCTATATGCTAAGCTCAACCCAGTCTATTCACAAATTCCTCATATGCGTTCTATTTGAAACTCGTTCAAATTCTTCACTGTGTCCTGACAGCTGAACAAATTCCGAACGGAACTTTAAAACTTATTTATCGGAATTTTCGGCTTTGCCGCTCAAACCGTTCCGCATCCCATGATATATTTATCTATTCACCCACGATCTTACACGATCGCCACCTCATAGTACGTGGGTGACACATGTCATGCGAATGAGAAGGGCTAGGGGCACGTTCGTCCAAAATCTTCGGGCGAACTGTTTTTCACTACGACTATAAATACCCCCTCACCCCTTCCTCACTTCCTTTACTCCGCTCGATCTCTCTCTCCCGCTCGATTTTCTCAAACCCTAGAGCCGCCGCTACTCCATCGTCGCCGGTGAGGAAGAGCTTCACTGCCTCGACCTCGTCGCCGTCGTACTCGCGCCGACCGCGGAAATCTTCCCTCCGCCGCCGCCGTAGCCGTCTTCCTCCGCCAAGTTAGGGCGTGGAAGATCTGAGCTGACGAACTTCACATCTGTTCTTCTTAGTTTGTTGTGTTCTTCACTTCGGGTAATTAAAAGTTACTTTTAACTGCTCGCTTTGATTCTCAAGTTTTCCTAAAAATCTTCAAAGGTGTTTTTTCTTCAATTCTTCACACACATAAACACCTCACTTGTCATCTGCTCTTGATTCGTTTCTCTAAGCTATGATTTTCCTCAAGATTCCTCAATTGTGTGGATTTTCAATCTATACAACTCTGGAACCTAAGACAAAGAACGCTTAGTGAAATTCCTCAAGACTCACTTGGTCAAATTCCTCAAACTTTTTTTAAAAAACCCTCTGAGAACGCATCTGACCTCTCCAAATTCCTCGCAACTACACTCTGTTCACAGGTACAAATGTCCACTGCTGAATCACTAGGTTCTCATCAACTTAACTCATTTGCAGCATTCATCGAAGAAAAGTTGCATACTTCTTCAGAGAATTCGACTGTTCAAATTCCTCAACTGAAGAAAATGGTAGATGGTAAGAAGCCACAGAAGGGAGGAAAGAAGCCTGAGGTCATGATTGCGTTTGAGATCCCTGAGGACATTTACGCAGGCTATTGGACACCTGATGAAGCCAAGTTTGGCAAGGAGAACAAAAATCAGCACAAGGTGCGCATACAGAGGATTGAAAGGAGATGTGCACGGGAATGGAGGGAGTACAGATATGTAACTCCCAAGTACATGATGAAATTCACACTCAACCCTCCATGCCCAAGACCTCCATCGGCACCAGGCCAGTTGGCGGATCCCACTAGCCTCAAGTGCGGTGAGGATTATCCTAATGAATGGGCGAAGCGCCAAGCCAAACTAACCAAGCAAGCAAAGGAAGCAGTGAGGAAATTCAAAGCTGACTCTGCTACTACTGCTGCCTCAGCTGAGGCCTCTGCCAGTCAGCCCAAGAAGGCTATGCCCAAGAAGCCTGCACACAAGTTTAGTGCTTCACCTTCAATGCCCTCATGGCCAAGCTCCTCTGCTATGCCATCAAGGCCAGATTCCTCAAGGCCCTCACGGCAAACTCCTCAGCCTGCCCCGTCAAAGTTCTCAGCTCCTTCGACAAAGTCTTCAACTGCTCCCACAAAATCCTCGGCACCTATGCATCTCACCACATGCCAAAGGACTCAAGGCTTCTCTATTACCTTAGGAGCATCTGCAAGCTCCTCTGCTGCTCGAAATTCCTAAGCTGGTCCCTCTCTGCTGAAGAAAAAGGCCACTGCTGGACGAGGCACTCGCCCAAGTCCTCACAAGAAGCAGGTAGCCTTCCATGTACCGTCTGATGATGATGAGGTTGATGATGAAGAACTTGCTGGAATCATCAGAAACAGGCAAGCCAGGGCCGCTAGAGCCAAAGGCAGCAATGTGCCACTGATGTTGGATCCCAAGCTGATCCTTGATTTCAATGACTTATGGCACAAGGACCCCAACACGCCTTTGCCGGAGTTGAACCTCACTCCTGGTCAAAGCCATGTCCTCACTGCCTTCATTGAGGAAGAGAAATGGAAATTTGAACAAGACAGAAGACTAAGAAAGCGCAGTACAAGAAACAGCACTACCTCAAGGACAATGTCCTCACTCTCACCCCGGATCAGCTTCTTGCCTTGCAAGCTGAAATCAAGCAACTGAGCGATAAATTTGATCGCTATTATGCTGACTGGAAGGGTGCCAAGGTGCGTTTCGTCAATCTGACAAAGAGATTCACTATAGGTGCTGCTCCACCTGTGCACGTTGAAGTTACTCAGGCTGAGGCATCTGCTCAGCCTACTAATGAAATTGCCAGCACCGCTGATGACAATCAGGCTGCCGAAGACAATGAGAGTGCCAGGGCTGATGACTCCATTCCAGCCGCTAAAGATATTGCCAGGGTATCCACTAGTGGTGCGCTTGAAGAAAGTGAACAAGTCAGGGCAACTGCATCAGTTGCGCCTGAAGAAAATGAACCTATGTCCTCTGCACCGCCTGCGCCTACACCAACTCCAATCCTTCCATCTGCATCAGATGCGAAGAAGACCAAGGCTGCAGAACATGCAGCTGTGAAGAAAAGGAAGGCATCAGCTTCAAAGAAGATGAAGACTCTGATCAGTTCAATTGACAATCCGATTAATGTCATTCCAGCTTCATCAATGCCATCAAAGGACCTTGTTCCGTTTGGTGAAGACTATGTGATTCCTGATGAATCTGATGAAGAAACTCCTTCTGCTGCTTCTTGAGAGCAGTTGGACGAAGAAATTGAAGTGGATGAGATCCCTTCAACCCCAATCATTTCCTCACCTTTGCTCCAGCAAGCCAAAGGATCCCTTCTCTAAGAAGCAAAAATTCAGGGCTGATGATTTCTTCGGCGAGCACGTGTTCTTCACTGACTTCAACCCCTATGACAATGCTCGTCTTAGAAGGAAGCGTTTCTGGACTGCCAGCCAGGCCAACTTCTATTCCTCAGTGCTCTTCAACAAGGACAAAATCTTTGATCATGAGCATATTCCTCATGTGGACATGGAATCCATGCCGTGCTTCTCCCAAGTCCTCAGCATGATTCATGACGCTGGCTTGCTAAATTTCTGCTCTGACATCGTTGATTGGAACGAAGAGCTTATTCTTCAGTTCTACGCAACTTTGCATATCACAGGCGATGCTGCTGACGTCAACTCATGGGTGTTGGACTAGATGACTGAAAACACGCACTACAAGGCACCAGCCACTGAATTGCTTCGTGCCCTGCCAATCAGTCCTCCACTTGACGGTGCTCGTTGTTTGTATGATGAGCCTGAACTCACTGATCATTACATGCAAGTTCTCATGAAGCCGCTGAACCCAGGACAAGCTCCAAGGACCAAATTCCTCGTGAAGGAATTGCTCTATGTGCCAAGGACAATCTATCGCATTCCGACGAAGATCATGAGTCCCATCAAAGGCCATGACTCTTCTGATGAAGAAATTATCGGAATGATGAAGAACATGCTTTTCAACATCATGCATGGCATCCCCATCAACTATCATGATTTCTTCATGAGGACTCTGGCAAATATTGCACTTTCTCCATTTGAGCTGAAGCCTTACGCGCCATGGATCATGAGATTCCTCAGAACAAGGTCTTCACTCAACTACAAGGCTGACACTCTCGACCATGGCAGCTACTTGCCTCCGATTGAAGTCCTCAAATGGACATATTCTTCAGGAGAAGAAAAGGGCAAGGCACCTCCTGTGATCGATGAAGGCATTCGTCCATTGGATGGTCAGTTCCACAAAGCTACATCTTACTCCACCAATGATGACTCTACCACTCATGATACTGCTGCCAATGCTACCAAGACAAGTCCTCAAGCTACTGCTCCTCATGTGCTGACTGATCGTGAACTGCTGATAAGTCTTCACCAGAAGGTGGATCGCAACCACAAATGGGTTAAGCGTCAGTTTGGTTCCATTCTTCACAACATGACTTCCACACATAATGCAGTGAAGAAAAACCACTACTACCTCCATGAAGTGTTTGATCGCACTTGGGCTATTATGTCACATCTATATGGTGAAGAAGATCTGAAGCAAATGGGCTTCAAGGAAGACTTTGACTGGTCTGCTCCTCCTCCGAAGAAATTCAAGAGGGTCAAGGTCCCTCCCTTGGTGGCCAGCTCATATTCTTCATCACGTGCCACGGACAAGCAAGAAGACTTGGACGACACTGCAGCAGGCCCTACATCGACTCAAGACCTTGACAACGCTGGCGCTCCTCCATCTTCATGATATTATTCAGGGGCGTTAGTCCTCAGTTTCAACCCTTTTGGTCATTCGATGAAAAAGGGGGAGAAATTTGAGTTAGTCTTCAAGCGGGTCTATCTTATATGGGCATTTTTGCTAAGTTACAACTCTCGTTCTTCTGATGACTTTGCTGGATCGAGTTGTAATCTTAAACTCTATGGTGACCTGATACTTTTGCTGTCTTCTTCTGCATGCTTATTCCTCATTAATGTTAATGCACGCATGCTGAATTACATCAGTCACCATATTTCATCATGCATTTCAAATTCTTCATATTATATATCAAATGCGTGTATGAATTACAAGATATAGGGGGAGATCTCCATGATTATACTCTTCAAGTGTGCATCGCTTCAAAAGCAATTTCCTCACTATGCACATCTTCAGGGGGAGTTCTTCTATATCTTACAATCAAATTCCTCAATATCAGTATTTACACTTCATATGTTTATCCCCGTTGAAAACTTAACCTATATTGTCATCAGTCACCAAAAAAGGGGAGATTGTAAGTGCATCTAGTACCCCTTAGTGATTTTGGTGTATTGAAGACTTATAGGTTAAGGGACTGATGCGTTTGTGAGTGTACACAGGTCTATAAGTATATGAGGAGTTTGATATTTATAGAGAAAGTCGACCCCTAAAAATGAAGTTCTTCGTCTGAAGACTTTGGATATCTGAAGACTTTCTGAAGACTTTGAAAGTGAAGAAATTGGTGTGACCTTGAAGACTTGGTATTCATTCGAGGAATATGAAGCGTGAAGACTTTTCTTTTTGTAGTTTCATTTTCTATTTCTTGAGTCATAGGAAACACCGTACTGTTAAAGGGGGTCGAGGAAATACTAAGGAAAAATTTCCATGTGATGCTCAACTCAAAATCCTACACCTACCAATCCCTTCGAGTGAAGCCATTGGAAATCTCATACAGTTCAGTCATATTCTTCAGTGGCAGAGACAAAGTTCTTCTGGTCTCTGAGGAATTTGTTCTGACTGAGGAGTTAGGAATTCACTAGTGTGAATTGCCTACATAGTGAGGAACATGATAGCCCTGAGGATTTTGATAGTCAAAATTCCGACCGTTGCTGTGCTATGCGTCAGCGGTTCCAAAATATCTACCTACCTAACGGTCATATCAGACAAGGGCATTTATGTCTTATCATGTCGGGCTGCTCCCGAGGCTATAAATAGCCACCCCCTACAACCACTAGCTGGTTGGCTGCTCCGAGAGAAACTGACACTTGTCAATTGAGAGCATCCCATCCTCCGAGGACTTTGAGCGAAAATCATCAAGTGAGGAAAACCCAAACCCAACACCTACAAACCCAAAGTGATTGAGCATCACTGAAGAGATTGATCCTGTGTGGATCGATGCTTGCTACCTTTGAAGACTGTGCTTCTTCCACACGGTTAGGCGTCAAGGTCTAGAGCATCCAAGAGGAATTGTGGATCGCCGAGTGACCGAGTTTGTGAAGGTTCGGAAGTCACCTGAAGACTTACCACGAGTGTTTGGGCGAGGTCTGTGTGACCTTAGATCAAGGAGAATACAGTGAGGACTGTGTGTCCGGGACTGGGTGTCCTCGAGTTTAAATACTGAGCCGCTCCAACCAGATGTACAACTGAGACAGCAGTTGGAACTGGTCTACCAAATCATTGTATTCACCAAGCCTCCTGGTTCTATTTCCTCAACCCTTTTATTTCCTCATGTCTGTTGTTGTGTGCCTGTTCATATCTGCTTGAAGACTTTGACTGAAGACTTTCTCAATTTCCTCAGTTCAATTTCTTCAGTCTGTCCGTCTTCTTTCTTGTGTTATCCTGTGTTTACGCTTTCTGTACTCTGTGTTTGTCTTCATCTCGCCATGATGACTATGCTTGTATTCTGTTATGTTTATTTCTGAGTACTTATTCTGCTGCTAGTAGTTCTTCAGTTAGGAATTTCCTCACCAGCAAATTCCTTAGTGAAGAATTCATAAAAATCGCCTATTCACCCCCTCTAGTCGATATAACGCACTTTCAATTGGTATCAGAGCCAGGTTCTCCCTTGTTCTGTGTGATTTTGGTTTAACTGCCTGGAGTTTTAGTTATGTCGACTGCAGGATTGAGGAACGTATCTTGCCCCATCTTTGACGGTCATGAGTATCCTCGGTGGAAGGCCATGATGAAGAAGTGACTCATGGCTATGGACAGCAAACTATGGACCGTCACTGAGATTGGTCTTACCGATCAAGGCAAGATGGCGGAGGCTGATGACATTCGCAAGTACACTCTACTGAACCTCATGGCGAAGGATGTCATCTGCTCCTGTTTGTCCCGAAATCAGTTCAGGAACGTCATGCGCCTCAATCACGTGAAGCTAATCTGGGACCGGCTTTCTGAGGTCTATGAAGGTCATCGTACTCGTCATGATCCTTGGTTTGAGGATTACAAGGATTCTCTCAAAGAGATGACCTTCGCACCTGAATCGTCATCATCTTCACCATGCCTCATGGCAGAGGGTTCGAAGGTAACTGAATGCTACCTTTCTGAATCTAGTGATGATGAATCAGATGATGAATTTGGCCCCAACTATGTCAAACTTGCTTCCCTTGCCACTAAACAACAAAGAGCCTTGGAAAAGGTCCAATACATGCTTAATAAGAGCGATGATATGTTGGGTGAAGAAATGGATCAATCAAAAGCAATGGCTGAGAGTCTTCAAAGACTTCATTCCAAGTTTGACGCCCTTCAAGATCAACATAATACTCTCTTGTCTGATCACAAGAAGCTTTCTTCTGAATTTCTTCAAAGAAAGAAAGATCTTGAAAAGCTAAGAGTGGATTATGAAGATCTTCAGAAGGAGCGCGATTCATTACTTGCTCAACAAATCAGCGCTACACAGGAAGAATTTGTTCCTCCATGTCTGAAGTGCATTGAACGTGAAACTTCTAATTCTTCACCTGAATGTTCAAATGCTTCTAATGCTACAAATTCTTCATATGTCTTTGTTGTCACTAATTCCTCATCTGAGGATGCAAGTATCACTGATGATGCAGGGCTGAAGGAATTGTACTTGTCAGGCATGTACAAAAGCCTCAAAGGGCATCAGACTCTTTGTGATGTGCTCAAAAAGCAGATCCTCAACAGAAACCCTAGGAAAGAGGGTATTGCCTTTGAGAGGAAACTCAATGCTGATGGAACATATTGGAAGCCTGAGCAGTACCCCAAAACCTCATGGGTTGCTGCAAAGGGACCTCCAGTTGATCCATCCAACTTATCTGGCTTTACATGTGAATCTCCTCATTCTTCTAATGAGTCATTTGACTCCAACTATAAACTGTTCAAAAATCAGAATGGTGAAGTATTTGCTAGATATGTTGGGACTAACTGCAGGAACGGTTCCCCTATGAAGAAAATCTGGGTTCCAAAAGTTGCCTTGAAAGTCTTCAGGTGAATGTCCTCATGACACCACCTGTGAAGAATAGGAACTCCAGATCAAATTCTTCATATGGACCAAATTCTTCATATGGATCCAAGTCCTCATACGGACAAAATTCCTCACGTGGATCAAATTACTCAAAAGGATCAAAGTCCTCATATGATCATCGTCGTGCTAACCCTTCTATTTCGCAGGGTAGAGCTAAGGGCTATGAATATGTGCATCATTCTTCAAATCATTATGTTCATAATTCCTTGAAGAATTTCTATGCTTATTCATATGCTTACCCTAACCCATCTTATGTGAAACGCAGTGGACTGGCGTCCATGCCACCTTTCTCATATGGTGCTCGCAGAGTGATGAATTCTTTGCCACCCCTCCAGATGTGGGTGGTGAAGAAAAATAACTAATCTCTTATGCAGGGTCAGGTCTCCAGTCGTGCTCCAAACGACTGAAGAATTTGCTGGAGACCTGAACAGTGCCTGATAGGACGTAGGCTAATCATGATGAAATTAACCTTCATTTCACACGTCCTCCCACTGATTATCTGTTTACATTGCTTGATGAGATTGACCTGATGATACTGATGTCATATTCTTCACTGATGAGTATATGAGTTTGTAAGCTGCACTAATTCATCTGCAGGATGATCAACCCAAAGCAAATGAGTGGGTCCTCGATAGTGGATGTACAAATCACATGATTGTTGACAAGAATCTCTTGATGGATGCTCCCTTATCACCGTCACACCTGAAGCATATCATCTTCGCTGACAAAGGCAAAAGTCAGGTATTGGGTCTAGGTAAGGTTGCGATCTCTAAGGACATACACATGGACAAAGTCATGCTTGTTGAGTCCTTAGGATACAACCTCATGTCTGTCTCAATGCTTTGTGATCTTGATATGGTTGTTGTCTTTGGCAAGTATCATTGTGTTGTGATCATGGAAGCTGACAATTCCAAAGTCTTCGAAGGCTTTAGGAGAGGAGACTTGTAGATTGTTGATTTCTCTACAGGACCACAACCTGCCGTGTGCTTACTTGCAAAAGCTTCAGAAGGCTGGACATGGCATCGACGACTTGGTCATGCTCGCATGAGCAATCTGAACACGCTCGTGAAGAAGAAGCATGTCATTGGCATTGAGAATGTCAAATTCCTCAAGGATCATTTATGTGGAGCTTGTGAAGCTGGGAAGATGACAAAGGCCAATCATCCAGCAAAGACTATCATGACTACCACTCGACCATTTGAATTGCTTCACATGGATATTTTTGGTCCTAATCATTATTCTGCTGTGACAAATGATGCATCTCTATATGGCTTTGTTATTGTTGATGATTATTCTCGTTACATATGGGTACACATTGTTACTTACAAACATGAAGTGCAGGAAGTCTTCAAATTATTTTCCTCGAGGGCTTCAACCAACTTTGGTGTGAAGATCAAGCACATCAGAAGTGATAATGGAACTGAGTTCAAGAATTCCGGCCTGGATGACTATCTTGATGAACTTGGTATTACTCATGAGTTATCTGCTCCTTATACTCCTCAACAGAATGGCGTCGTGGAGCACAAAAACAGAATCCTCGCTGAAATGGCACACACTATGCTTGATGAATACAAGACACCTCGTCGGTTCTGGATTGATGCAATTGATACAGCTTGCCACATCATCAACAGAGTATATCTTCACAAATTCTTCAAGAAGACTTCCTATGAACTCCTCACTGACAAGAAACACAATGTATGTTACTTCAAAGTCTTCGGTGCTAAATGCTGGATTAGAGATCCTCATCACAACTCTAAGTTTGCACCGAAAGCACATGAGGGTTTCATGCTTGGTTACGGAAAGGACTGGCACACCTACAGAGTCTTCAACAACGTTCTTCACAAGGTTGTTGAAACTGTAGATGTGCGGTTCGATGAAACTAATGGCTCGCAAAGAGAGCACCTACCTTCTGTGATAGATGAAACAACACCTGAGGATTCTATCAAGTTCAAAGCCACTGAGGATGTGATTCCTACTGAAGAATTCATTCTAGAACGTGAAGAACGTCGAGCTGGCGCACCTGAAGAAAATGGTGCTGAGGAAAATGCTCCTGAAGAAAATGCGGATCAAATTCCTCAAAGACAACCCGCTCATCCTCGTATTGCAAATGAAGTGCAAATCAAGAAGATCATCAATGACATTGAAGCACCAGGTCCTCTTACACGCTCAAAAGCTTCACACTTATCTAACTTTTGTGGGAACTTTGCGTTTGTCTCTATCACAGAGCCCACTAAGGTAGATGAAGCATTTCTGGAGCCTGAGTGGATTCAAGCTATGCAAGAAGAATTACATCAGTTCGAGCTCAACAACATCTGGGAACTGGTCAAACATCCAGATCCTCGCAAGCACAACATTATTGGCACAAAGTGGATCTACCGCAACAAGCAAGATGAAAATGGCCTTGTGGTGAGGAATAAGGCATGGCTTGTAGCTCAAGGCTACACATAGGTTGAAGGAATTGACTTCAATGAAACTTTTGCACCTGTTGCTAGACTTGAGGCTATTCACATATTACTTGCTTACGCTAACTGTTAGTGTCAAAACCGGCGGATATCGGGTAGGGGGTCCCGAACTGTGCGTCTAGGCGGATGGTAACAGGAGACAAGGGACACAATGTTTTTACCCAGGTTCGGGCCCTCTCGATGGAGGTAAAACCCTACTCCTGCTTGATTAATATTGATGATATGGGTAGTACAAGAGTAGATCTACCACGAGATCAGAGAGGCTAAACCCTAGAAGCTAGCCTATGGTATGATTGTTGTTCGTCCTATGGACTAAAACCCTCCGGTTTATATAGGCACCGAAGAGGGTTAGGGTTACACAGAGTTGGTTATAATGGTAGGAGATCTACATATCCGTATCGCCAAGCTTGCCTTCCACGTCAAGGAAAGTCCCATCCGGACACGGGACGAAGTCTTCAATCTTGTATCTTCATAGTCCAGGAGTCCGGCCAATGGTCATAGTCCGGCTATCCGGACACCCCCTAATCCGGGACTCCCTCACTAACCATCATGATATTATCTTACAACAAATGGATGTGAAAAGTGCATTCCTCAATGGTAAGATTGAGGAAGAAGTATATGTTGCTCAACCCCCAGGTTTTGAAGATCCAAAGAATCCTGATAAAGTCTTCAAGCTCAATAAGTCCCTCTATGGCCTCAAGCAAGCCCCTCGGGCGTGGTATGATACCTTGAAGGAATTCTTCATGAAGAATGGCTTCAAACCCGATTCACTCGACCCTACTCTTTTTACTAAGTCTTATGATGGTGAATTGTTTGTGTGCCAAATATATGTTGATGATATCATTTCCGGCTGTACTGACCAACGATATAGTGATGAATTTTCCTATATGATAAGTGAAGAATATCAAATGTCTATGATGGGAGAGTTGAAATTCTTCTTAGGTCCTCAAATTCGTCAACAGCACAATGGAATATTCATATCTCAGGAGAAATACCTCAAGGACGTATTGAGGAAATTCGGCATGCAAGATTGCAAAGGGGTCAAAATTCCAATGCCCACAAATGGCCGTCTATGCACTGATGAAAATGGTAAAGACTTCGATCAAAAGGTATACCGCTCCATGATGTTGGAAATATGCCCTAGAGGCAATAATAAAATGGTTATTATTATATTTATGTGTTCATGATAATTGTCTATTATTCATGCTATAACTGTGTTATCCGGAAATCGTAATACACATGTGATACATAGACCACAACAAGTCCCTAGTGAGCCTCTAGTTGACTAGCTCGTTGATCAACAGATAGTCATGGTTTCCTGACTATGGGCATTGGATGTCGTTGATAACGGGATCACATCATTAGGAGAATGATGTGATGGACAAGACCCAATCCTAAGGATAGCTCAAAGATCATGTAGTTCGTTTAGCTAGAGCTTTTCCAATTGTCGAGTATCATTTCCTTAGACCATGAGATTGTGCAACTCCCGAATACCGTAGGAGTGCTTTGGGTGTGCCAAACGTCACAACGTAACTGGGTGACTATAAAGGTACACTACGGGTATCTCCGAAAGTGTCTGTTGGGTTGGCACGAATCGATACTGGGATTTGTCACTCTGTATGACAGAGAGGTATCTCTGGGCCCACTCGGTAATGCATCATCATAATGAGCTCAATGTGACCAAGTGTCTGGTCACGGGACCATGCATTACAGAACGAGTAAAGTTACTTGCCGGTAACGAGACTAAACGAGGTATTGGGATACCGACAATCGAGTCTCGGGCAAGTAACGTACCGATTGACAAAGGGAATTGAATACGGGGTTAATTGAATCCTCGACATCGTGGTTCATCCGATGAGATCATCGAGGAGTATGTGGGAGCCAACATGCGTATCCAGATCCCGCTGTTGGTTATTGACCGGAGAGGCGTCTCGGTCATGTCTGCATATCTCCCGAACCAGTAGGGTCTACACACTTAAGGTTCGGTGATGCTAGGGTTGTAAAGATATTAGTATGCAGCAAACCAAAAGTTGTTCGGAGTCCCGGATGAGATCCCGGACGTCACGAGGAGTTCCGGAATGGTCCGGAGGTGAAGAATTATATATAGGAAGTCAGGTTTCGGCCATCGAGAAAGTTTTGGGGGTCACCGGTATTGTACCGAGACCACCGGAAGGGTCCCGGGGGTCCACCGGGTGGGGCCACCTATCCCGGAGGGCCCCATGGGCTGAAGTGGCGTGGGAACCAGACCCTGGTCGGCTGGTGCCATAGGAGTTGTAATAGGAATCATGACTTGCTTGTCGATGAGTATGATAACCGACAGGAGCCATAGGAGTTATCTTTATTTTTTGTATGACCTGCGTGTCATTGAGAAACGCCATGTAAATTACTTTACTTTATTGCTAAACGTGTTAGCCATAGCAGTAGAAGTAATAGTTGGCGAACAAGTTCATGGAGACACGATGATGGAGATCATGATGATGGAGATCATGGTGTCATGCCGGTGACGAAGATGATCATGGAGCCCCAAAGATGGAGATCAAAGGAGCTATATGATATTGGCCATATCATGTCACTACTATTTGATTGCATGTGATGTTTATCATGTTTTTGCATCTTGTTTACTTAGAACGACGGTAGTAAATAAGATGATCCCTCATAATAATTTCAGGAAAAGTGTTCCCCCTAATTGTGCACCGTTGCGAAGGTTCATTGTTTCGAAGCACCACGTGATGATCGGGTGTGATAGATCCTAACGTTCGAATACAACGGGTGTAAGCTAGATTTACACACGCAATACACTTAGGTTGACTTGACGAGCCTAGCATGTACAGACATGGCCTCAGAACACGGAGGACTGAAAGGTCAAACATGAGTCGTATAGAAGATACGATCAACATGGAGATGTTCACCGATGATGACTAGTCCGTCTCACGTGATGATCGGGCACGGGCTAGTCGAGTCGGATCATGTTTCACTTAGATGACTAGAGGGATGTCTAATCTGAGTGGGAGTTCATTAAATAATTTGATTAGATGAACTTAATTATCATGAACTTAGTCTAAAATCTTTACAATATGTCTTGTAGATCAAATGGCCCATGTTACCCTCAACTTCAACGCGTTCCTAGAGAAAACCAAGCTGAAAGATGATGGCAGCAACTATACGGACTGGGTCCGGAACCTGAGGATCATCCTCATAGCTGCCAAGAAAGACTATGTCCTAGAAGCACCGCTAGGTGAAGCACCAATCCCAGAGAACCAAGACGTTATGAACGCTTGGCAGTCTCGTGCTGATGATTACTCCCTCGTTCAGTGCGGCATGCTTTACAGCTTAGAACCGGGGCTCCAAAAGCATTTTGAGCAACACGGAGCATATGAGATGTTCGAGGAGCTGAAAATGGTTTTCCAAGCTCATGCCCGGGCCGAGAGATATGAAGTCTCCGACAAATTCTTCGGCTGTAAGATGGAGGAAAATAGTTCTGTCAGTGAGCACATACTCAAGATGACTGGGTTGCACAACCGCTTGACTCAGCTGGGAGTTAATCTCCTGGATGACGCGGTCATTGACAGAATCCTTCAGTCGCTTCCACCGAGCTACAAGAGCTTTGTGATGAACTTCAATATGCAGGGGATGGAAAAGACCATTCCTGAGGTATATTCAATGCTGAAATCAGCGGAGGTGGAGATCAAAAAGGAACATCAAGTGTTGATGGTGAATAAAACCACTAAGTTCAAGAAGGGCAAGGGTAAGAAGAACTTCAAGAAGGACGGCAAGGAAGTTGCCGCGCCTCGTAAGCCAGTTGCCAGGAAGAAGTCAAGCAATGGACCCAAGCCTGAGACTGAGTGCTTTTATTGCAAGGGAAGTGTTCACTGGAAGCGGAACTGCCCCAAGTACTTAGCGGACAAGAAGGCCGGCAAAACCAAAGGTATATGTGATATACATGTAATTGATGTGTACCTTACCAGTGCTCGTAGTAGCTCCTGGGTATTTGATACCGGTGCGGTTGCTCATATTTGTAACTCAAAGCAGGAGCTGCGGAATAAGCGGGGACTGGCGAAGGACGAGGTGACGATGCGCGTCGGGGATGGTTCCAAGGTCGATGTGATCGCCGTTGGCATGCTACCTCTACATTTACCTACGGGATTAGTTTTAAACCTCAATAATTGTTATTTAGTACCAGCTTTGAGCATGAACATTGTATCGGGATCTCGTTTAATTCGAGATGGCTACTCATTTAAATCCGAGAATAATGGTTGTTCTATTTATATGAGTGATATGTTTTATGGTCATGCCCCGCTGGTGAATGGTTTATTCTTAATGAATCTCGAGCGTAATGTTACACATATTCATAGTGTGAATACCAAAATATGTAAAGTTGATAACGATAGTCCCACATACTTGTGGCACTGCCGCCTTGGTCACATTGGTGTCAAGCGCATGAAGAAGCTCCATGCTGATGGACTTTTAGAGTCTCTAGATTATGAATCATTTGACACATGTGAGCCATGCCTCATGGGCAAGATGACCAAGACTCCGTTCTCTGGAAGAATGGAGCGAGCGACCAACTTATTGGAAATCATACATACTGATGTGTGCGGTCCAATGAGCGTTGAGGCTCGCGGAGGATATCGTTATGTTCTCACTCTCACTGATGACTTGAGTAGATATGGGTATGTCTACTTGATGAAACACAAGTCTGAGACCTTTGAAAAGTTCAAGGAATTTCAGAATGAGGTAGAGAATCAACGTGACCGAAAGATAAAGTTCCTACGATAAGATCATGGGGGAGAATATTTAAGTCACGAATTTGGTACGCACTTAAGAAAATGTGGAATCGTTTCACAACTCACGCCGCCAGAACACCTCAGCGAAATGGTGTGTCCGAACATCGTAATCGCACTCTATTGGATATGGTGCGATCTATGATGTCACTTACTGATTTACCGCTATCATTTTGGGGATACGCTCTAGAGACAGCTACATTCACTTTAAATAGGGCACCGTCTAAATCTGTTGAGATGACACCGTATGAATTATGGTTTGGGAAGAAACCTAAGCTGTCATTTCTAAAAGTTTGGGGATGCGATGCTTATGTCAAGAAACGTCAACCTGAGAAGCTTGAACCCATGTCGGAAAAATGCGTATTCATAGGATACCCTAAGGAAACCATAGGGTATACTTTCTACTTAAGATCCGAAGGCAAGATCTTTGTTGCCAAGAACGGGTCCTTTCTGGAGAAAGAGTTTCTCTCGAAACAATTAAGTGGGAGGAAAGTAGAGCTTGATGAAGTACTACCTCTTGAAACGGTGAGTGGCGCAACTCAGGAAAATGTTCCTATGGTGCCAGCACCAACAAGAGAGGAAGTTAATGATGATGATCAAGATACTTCGGATCAAGCTCCTACTGAACTTCGAAGGTCCACAAGGACACATTCCGCACCAGAGTGGTACGGCAATCCTGTCTTGGAAATCATGTTGTTGGGCAACGGTGAACCTTCGAACTATGAAGAAGCGATGGCGGGCCCAGATTCCAACAAATGGCTTGAAGCCATGCAATCCGAGATAGGATCCATGTATGAAAACAAAGTGTGGACTTTGACAGACTTGCCCGATGATCAGCGAGCGATAGAAAACAAATGGATCTTTAAGAAGAAGATGGACGCGGATGGTAATGTTACCATATATAAAGCTCGATTTGTCGCTAAGGGTTATCGACAAGTTCAAGGGACTACGATGAGACATTCTCTCCCGTAGAGAAGTTGAGGTCTGTCCGAATCATGTTAGCAATTGCCGCATACTATGATTATGAGATATGTCAAATGGACGTCAAAACGGCATTCCTTAACGATCACCTTAAGGAAGAACTGTATATGATGCAACCGGAAGGTTTTGTCGACCCTAAGAATGCTAACAAGGTATGCAAGCTCCAGCGATCCATTTATGGGCTGGTGCAAGCTTCTCGGAGTTGGAACATTCGCTTTAATGAGATGATTAAAGCGTTTGGGTTTATGCAGACTTATGGAGAAGCCTGCGTTTACAAGAAAGTGAGTGGGAGCTCTGTAGCATTTCTCATATTATATGTGGATGACATACTTTTGATGGGAAATGATATAGAACTCTTGGACAGTATAAAGGCCTACTTGAATAAGTGTTTTTCAATGAAGGACCTTGAAGAAGCTGCTTACATATTAGGCATCAAAATCTACAGAGATAGACCAAGACGCCTCATAGGTCTTTCACAAAGCACATACCTTGATAAGATATTGAAGAAGTTCAATATGGATCAGTCCAAGAAAGGGTTCTTGCCTGTATTGCAAGGTGTGAGATTGAGCTCGGCTCAATGCCCGACCATGGCAGAAGATAAAGAAGAGATGAGTGTCATCCCCTATGCCTCAGCCATAGGGTCTATCATGTATGCCATGACCTGTACCAAACCTGATATAAACCTTGCCGTAAGTTTGGTAGGAAGGTACCAAAGTAATGCCGGCAAGGAACACTGGACAGCGGTCAAGAACATCCTTAAGTACCTGAAAAGGACTAAGGACATGTTTCTTGTATATGGAGGTGACGAAGAGCTCGTCGTAAAGGGTTACATCGACGCTAGCTTCGACATAGATCTGGATGACTCTAAGTCACAGACCGGATACGTGTATATTTTGAATGGTGGGGTAGTAAGCTGGTACAGTTGCAAGCAGAGCGTCGTGGCGGGATCTACAAGTGAAGCGGAGTACATGGCAGCCTCGGAGGCAGCGCATGAAGCTATCTGGGTGAAGGAGTTCATCATCGACCTAGGAGTCATACCCAATGCGTCGGGGCCAATCGCACTCTTCTGTGACAACACTGGAGCTGTTGCACTTGCCAAGGAGCCCAGGTTTCACAAGAAGACAAGGCACATCAAGCGTCGCTTCAATTCCATCCGTGAAAATGTTCAAGATGGAGACATAGATATTTGTAAAGTACATATGGACCTGAATGTAGCAGATCCGTTGACTAAACCTCTCCCTAGGGCAAAACATGATCAACACCAGAATGCAATGGGTGTTCGATTCATCACAATGTAACTAGATTATTGACTCTAGTGCAAGTGGGAGACTGTTGAAAATATGCCCTAGAGGCAATAATAAAATGGTTATTATTATATTTCTGTGTTCATGATAATTGTCTATTATTCATGCTATAACTGTGTTATCCGGAAATTGTAATACACGTGTGAATACATAGACCACAACAAGTCCCTAGTGAGCCTCTAGTTAACTAGCTCGTTGATCAACAGATAGTCATGGTTTCCTGACTATGGGCATTGGATGTCGTTGATAACGGGATCACATCATTAGGAGAATTATGTGATGGACAAGACCCAATCCTAAGCATAGCTCAAAGATCGTGTAGTTCGTTTAGCTAGAGCTTTTCCAATTGTCGAGTATCATTTCCTTAGACCATGAGATTGTGCAACTCCCGAATACCGTAGGAGTGCTTTGGGTGTGCCAAATGTCACAACGTAACTGGGTGACTATAAAGGTACACTACGGGTATCTCCGAAAGTGTCTGTTGGGTTGGCACGAATCGAGACTGGGATTTGTCACTCTGTATGACGGAGAGGTATCTCTGGGCCCACTCGGTAATGCATCATCATAATGAGCTCAATGTGACCAAGTGTCTGGTCACGGGACCATGCATTACAGAACGAGTAAAGTTACTTGCCGGTAACGAGACTAAACGAGGTATTGGGATACCGACAATCGAGTCTCGGGCAAGTAACGTACCGATTGACAAAGGGAATTGAATACGGGGTTAATTGAATCCTCGACATCGTGGTTCATCCGATGAGATCATCGAGGAGTACGTGGGAGCCAACATGCGTATCCAGATCCCGCTGTTGGTTATTGACCGGAGAGGCATCTCGGTCATGTCTGCATATCTCCCGAACCCGTAGGGTCTACACACTTAAGGTTCGGTAACGCTAGGGTTGTAAAGATATTAGTATGTAGCAAACCGAAAGTTGTTCGGAGTCCCGGATGAGATCCCGGACGTCACGAGGAGTTCCGGAATGGTCCGGAGGTGAAGAATTATATATAGGAAGTCAGGTTTCGGCCATCGAGAAAGTTTTGGGGGTCACCGGTATTGTACCGGGACCACCAGAAGGGTCCCGGGGGTCCACCGGGTGGGGACACCTATCTCGGAGGGCCCCATGGGCTGAAGTGGCGTGGGAACCAGACCTTGGTCGGCTGGTGCGCCCCACCGAAGGGCCCAAGGCGCCTAGGGTTGGAAACCCTAGGGGGCCGTTGCCCCCCCCCCCCCCCCGAGGGGTATGCGCCCCCCTAGTTGGAAATCCTAAGGGGGCCGTTGCCCCGGGGGCCGCCGCCCCCCCTCTAGATGGGATCTCCAAGGGGGCATGCACCCCCTAGCCCTTATATATAGTGGAGGGGAGGGAGGGCAGCCGGACCCTAGCCCCTGGCGCCTCCCTCTCCCTCTCCAACACCTTCTCCTCTCCGTAGAGCTTGGCGAAGCCCTGCCGAGATCCCCGCTGCATCCACCACCACGCCGTCGTGCTGCTGGATCTCCATCAACCTCTCCTTTCCCCTTGCTAGATCAAGAAGGAGGAGACGTCTTCCCCAACCGTACGTGTGTTGAACGCGGAGGTGCCGTCCATTCGGCACTCGGTCATTGGTGATTTGGTTCACGACGAGTACGACTCCCTCAACCCCGTTCTCTTGAACGCTTCCGCTCACGATCTACAAGGGTATGTAGATGCACTCCTCTCTCATTGCTAGATGAACTCATAGATTGATCTTGGTGAAAGCGTAGAATTTTTTTTATTTTCTGCAACGTTCCCCAACACATGATTGGCTCCTTATTGTACCTATGTGCATCTAGGCCGGATATTATGCTTAGTGTTTGCATGTGTGCCCGATTTCAGGCTACACCGAAGGAATCACACCATAAGACTGTGAAGCATATTCTTCGATACTTAGCTCACACACCAACACTTGGATTATGGTATCCCAAGGGCTCCACTTTTCATCTCATTGGATATTCAGACTCTGACTATGCTGGCGATCGCGTGGACCGCAAGTCAACATCTGGTACATGTCATTTCTTCGGACGATCTTTGGTCTATTGGTCCTCGAAGAAACAGAACCGCGTATCTCTCTCCACTACAGAAGCTGAGTACATTGCTGCTGGATCGTGCTGTACTCAACTACTATGGATGAAGCAAACACTCAAGGACTATGGCGTCAACGTGAAGAATATGCCTCTCTACTATGACAATGAGAGTGCCATCAAGATTGCTCATAACCCAGTTCAGCACTCGAAGACCAAGCACATCCAAATTCGTCTTTATTTTCTTCATGATCATGTGTTGAAGGGCGGCATCTCCATCGACCACGTCAGCACTGAAGATCAATTGGCCGATATCTTCACAAAGCCCTTGGATGAGAAGAGACTTAGCAAGTTGCGGTGTGAGATAAATATCCTAGAATCTTCGAATGTTCTCTGAAATGGACACACATCCTAACACTTATGTTGACTTGATGACTTAGATGCGCAACACATGAAGTAATGTTTTTCTTCAGTCAATGAAGACTAACCCACTAAGTGTGAAGAAATTAATGAAGAAATTGATTCTCAGAGCCCTACGACAATTGTACGCGGTGTCTGAAATCAGCTTTCTTATATGGTGGGTTACGCCACCAACCAAAATTGAAAATCCGCAATTTGAGTTTTTCTTTGTTTTTGAAATTCCTCAGTTTTTCAAATTCTTCAACTTTGGATTGTCTTCACTCTTCCCGGTGTTGTTCTTCATTCGAATATATATATATATATACATATACATATATATATACATGTACATATACATATATATATATGTATATATATATATATATATATATATATATATATATATATATATATATATATATATGAGTTTTAAGTCCTCTACAACATTCACTTATTGCTATGTTTTCAAAGTTGATTTCTTATGCTAAGTGAATGTGATCGGACCCTTTCCCCCTCTATGCTAAGCTCAACCCAGTCTATTCACAAATTCCTCATATGCTTTCGATTTGAAACTCGTTCAAATTCTTCACTGTGTCCTGACAGCTGAAGAAATTGCGAACGGAACTTTAAAACTTATCTTATCAGAAATTTCGGCTTTGCCGCTCAAACCGTTCCGCATCCCACGATATATTTATATATCACCCACGATCTTACACGATCGCCACCTCACAGTACATGGGTGACACATGTCATGCGAATGAGAAGGGCCAGGGGAACGTTCGTCCAAATTCTTCAGGCGAACTGTTTTTCACTACGACTATAAATACCCCCTCACCCCTTCCTCACTTCCTTTACTTCGCTCGATCTCTCTCTCCCGCTCGAGCTTCTCAAACCCTAGAGCCGCCGCTACTCCATCGTCGCTGGTGAGGAAGAGCTTCACTGCCTCGACCTCGTCGCCGTCGTACTCGCGCCGGCCGCGGAAATCTTCCCTCTGCCGCCACCGTAGCCGTCTTCCTCCGCCGCCACTGTAGCCGTCTTCCTCCGCCAAGTTAGGGCGTGGAAGATCTGACCTGACAAACTTCATGCTACCTCTTGAGCACTGCGTTGGATTTCCCCGAAGAGGAGAGGATGATGCAGCAAAGTAGCGTAAGTATTTCCCTCAATCTTTGAGAACCAAGGTATCAATCCAGTAGGAGACCACACACAAGTCCCTCGTACCTACACAAAACGATAGCTCCTCACAACCAACGTGATTAGGGGTTGTCAATCCCTTCACGGTCACTTACGAGAGTGAGATCTGATAGAGATGATAAATAATATTTTTGGTATATAGATGCAAAGTGAAAAGTTGTAACGCCCCGGATTAGATGCGCCAGGTGTCTGCCAGTTATTCGCCGTTGTTGCCATGTCATTTGCTTCCGTGTTGCATTTTATCATGTCATCATGTGCATTTCATTTTGCATACGTGTTCGTCTCTTGCATCCGAGCATTTTCCCTGTTGTCCGTTTTGCAATCCGGCACTCCTATGTTCCCCGGCGTCCCCTTTTGTCTTCTGCTGTGAGCGGGGGTTAAACTTTCTCGGAATGGACCGAGCCTTGCCAAGTGGCCTTGGTATAGCACCGGTAGACCGCCTGTCAAGTTTCGTGCCATTTGGAGGTCGTTTGGTACTCCAACGGTTAACTGGGTAACCGTAAAGGCCTCTTTTGTGTGCAGCCCAACACCCCTTCCAAAGTGGCCCAAAACTCATCTAAGTCCCCTCCATGCTCTCGGTCGTTCGATCACGATCGCGTGGCCGAAAACCGCTCCTCATTTGGACTCTCCTAGCTCCCTCTACCTATAAATATGTGTGCCTCCCCCGAATTTCGGGTCTAACCCTAGCCTTCTTCATCCTCGCGCCGCCGGACACGTCCACCCTGCGCCCGGACATGTCCGCCCGTCCCTGACGAATCTGCGGCCGCCACATGGCGCTCCCTACCGCCAGCCGCCGCGCCCCGCCACCAGACCCGCCGAGGCCCGCCGCAGGCCCGCTCCCGGGCCGATCTGGGCCCAAGCGTCCCGCGCCCCGGCTCCCGCGGCCGCCGTCCCGGCCTCGCGCCTCCGCCGCCGGCCCTCACCGGACTCCGCCGCCATCGGGCTCCCTCCCGTCCCCGCGCCGCCGAAGCACGGCCCCGCCTCCACCGCGGCAAACCCGAGCGCCGCCGCCCCGAAGCCAGCCGGCGCCGCCCCGCTCCTCAACCACCGGTGGCCGCGCGCTCCACGCCGGCGCCGCGCCCGGTCGCCGCCTTCTCCGGCCGGATCCGGTGAAGGACCGGCCGGATCCGGCGCCCCTCGACCTCCCCGGCCACCTCCCCGAGCCCGGCCACTGCCTCCCTCGTCTCCGGCGACGCAGCTCCGACGAGGTCCCGACGTGCATCGTAATCCGTGCAGACCCGAAGGTTGACCCCGAAACGCCTAAGTCCCTGATATTCATACTTTATCATGCCATGTTCATCATGTTGTATCTCTGCATCCGTAGCTCCGATTCGTGCGTATAATATGTCAAATTGTTCGCCTCGAAGAGTACTTCATTTCATTACATTGCATCATTTTAATTTGAGCTCATCTTGATGCCCGAAATGCTGTTGGAAGAGTGCATGTTGCTGTTAATTTGCTGAAACTGTTATAACTTGCTCATTTGTCATTTTCGCCATGTTTGATGTGTGCATCCTATGAGCATGAGCTCTACATGTATGTTGATCTATGCCATGCCATCTTTCCAGTGGTGCTATCCATGTAATTTTGTGAGTTGTGTGCTAAGTGCATCAAGCTTGTTAAGGAGGGTACTTGCTGTTGCTGTTTTCCTGACAGATTCTGTTATATTTTGTTGCTATGTAAACATGCTTCTACAAGTCATTTCGTGCATTATTTTGGAGATGTTCACTAAGGATGTTTTGTTATACATGTCTTGCTCTATCCATTCATGCCCCTGGTTGCATTTATAGCCTGTTGTATCATGTTCATATATTGCTCCAAAGTTGCTAAATAATGTTGCTGTCAACCTGTTAACATGAAGTTCAGTATTTCCATGTGATTTCCTAGTGATCCATGCACCCTATGAACTTTCTCTTGCCATGCTTAGCTTCATAAACATGCCTTCTTACTGTTGGTTGCCTTGCCATGCCATGTATTGCTCTGTGGTGAGTGGTTCAAGCTCACCAACATGCCTACTTATTGTTGTTGCTGCCATGTTTGAATCTGTCATATTATTTGCCATGTTTACATGGGTGCCATCATATTTTCTATGCCTTTTTGACTCATGGTCAGTAAGGGACTTTTGATCTATGCTTTTAGTAGATTCATGCCATGCCTTTGTTTGTCATGATAAGTTCCTGTAACATGTTGTTTGATAGCTCTAAACATTGCAACCTGATGTTATTTCTGCAAAGTCTGAAAGTGTTATTATTTGCAATCTTCCCATGTCCTTTTGAGCATGTTCTAGTGATTTCTGGAGATAGCTCAGTGTTCATGTTTTGTTGTCCTTTACCTGTACTTCATGCCCATGCCTTTTGTTATTATGTTGGGGTGCTGTAGCATGTTGTTTTGATGCTTGTAAGATGCCTAGTTGCTGTTATGGACAGATTGTTGCTATGACTTGTATAGTGTATGTGTTGAACCGTTGCTCCGTTTTGAGTGTGCTCTATATGAAACTTGCTTAGTTTTGCATGTAGTTTCATATTATCATGTTGCATCCTTGTTTTGAGGTGTTTGCTTGATGTTTGGGTGCATTTTGCATCAATGCCATGTTTAACTTGTTTTGCTCATATCTTCTAGTCCGTAGCTCTGAATCTAATGAACTTTATATGTAACTTGACTAGAATTTCATGTAGATCATCTTGGTGCATCTTAACTTGCTGTTTAACAACTTGAACATAAGGTTTATTCAGTTCTGGACCAATTTCGAAATATGCATATGAAGACTTACCGGAATTGTTATATGTTGTCCCCGGCCTCATTTAAACTTGCCTTGATGTGTTGTTCTTGTTTGCATCATCTCTTGCCATGAGTAGCTTCATGTAGCTTTGTCATGCATCATGCTTGTTGTGCATCATGTCTTGCCTATGTGTGGTGTGTTTACCATGTTGTGTGCTTCTTCTCGATAGTTCCCTTTTCGTTGCGATCGTGAGGATGCGTTCGTCTACGTGTGGTTCGTCTTCGTGGCTTCATCTTCTTCATGGACTCGTTCTTCTTCCTAGCGGTATTTCAGGCAAGATGACCGCTACCCTGGATCTCACTACTATCATTGCTATGCTAGTTGCTTCGTTCTATCGCTATGCTGTGTTACCTATCATTTGCTCTTCAAGCCTCCCTAATTGCCATGAACCTCTAACCTTTGACACCCTCCCTAGCAAACCGTTGCTTGGCTATGTTACCGCTTTGCTCAGCCCCTCTTATAGCGTTGCTAGCTGCAGGTGAAGATGAAGATTGCTCCTTGGTGGACAGGGTTATGTTGGGATATCACAATATCTCTTATATTATTAATGCATCTATACATTTGGTAAAGGGTGGAAGGCTCGGCCTTATGCCTGGTGTTTTGTTCCACTCTTGCCGCCCTAGTTTCCATCGTACCGGTGTTATGTTCCCGGATTTTGCGTTCCTAACGCGGTCGGATGATTTATGGGACCCCCCTGACAGTTCGTTTTGAATAAAACTTGTCCAGCAAGGCCCAACCTTGGTTCTACCATTTGCCTCACCACCACCTATACCCTTCCCTTGGGTCGGCCAACCCAAGGGTCATCTTTATTTTAGCCCCCCCCGGGCCAGTGCTTGTCTAAGTGTTGGTTCGAACCGAGCCGCCTGCGGGGCCACCTCGGGGAAACTCGAAGTCTGGTTTTACTCGTAGCATGTCTCATCCGGTGTTTCCTTGAGAACGAGATATGTGCAGCTCCTATCGGGATTGTCGGCGCATCGGGCGGCTTTGCTGGTCTTGTTTTACCATTGTCGAAATGTCTTGTAAACCGGGATTCCGAGACTGATCGGGTCTTCCTGGGAGAAGGAATATCCTTCGTTGATCGCGAGATCTTATCATGGGCTAAGTTGGGACACCCCTGCAGGGTATAAACATTCGAGAGCCGTGCCCGCGGTTATGTGGCAGATGGGAATTTGTTAATGTCCGATTGTAGATAACTTGACACCTGATCCGAATTAAAACGCATCAACCGTGTGTGTAGCCGTGATGGTCTCTTTTCGGCGGAGTCCGGGAACTGAACACGGTTTCTGTGTTATGTTTGACGTAAGTAGGTGTTCAGGATCACCTTTTGATCATTGCTAGATTCACGACCGTTCCTTTGCTTCTCTTCTCGCTCTCATTTGCGTATGTTAGCCACCATACTTGCTTAGCCGCTGCTGCAACCTCACCACTTTACCCCTTCCTTTCCCATTAAGCTTTGCTAGTCTTGATACCCATGGTAATGGGATTGTTGAGTCCTCGTGGCTCACAGATTACTACAACAACAGTTGCAGGTACAGGTTTTGCAATGATCATGACGCGAGAGTGATGTTTGCTTGTTTTGGAGTTCTTCTTCTGCTTCTTCTTCGATCAGGGGATAGGTTCCAGGTCGGCAGCCTGGGCTAGCAGGGTGGATGTCGTTTGAGTTTCTGTTTGTGTTTCATCCGTAGTCGGATGATGCTCTCTTGTAAGATGATGTTGCACTCGTGTGGCATTGTATGCCTTATGTATGTATCCCTATCTATTATGTAATGTTGATGTAATGATATCCACCTTGCAAAAGCATCTTCAAGATGCGCTTCTATCCTTGGTGGGACCCTCAAGTTCCTTTAGGATAGGGTCGCATCTTGGGCGTGACAAGTTGGTATCAGAGCCTCGACCGACCCTAGGAGCCCCCCTCGATTGATCGTGTAGTTTGGCCATTGTTGAGTCTACAAGAATACTATTTTTGGAGTCTAGTTATATCGGAGAGTAGGAATTCTTTTACTCCTCTGCCCCTTCATCGCTCTGGTGAGGAATCTTGACGTAGGTGTTTTGAATTACTCCTCTTCCCGTTCAAATTTTTCTTTAGGATCACGCAGTTGGTTTTCCGATCGTTGGTTCTCAGCTCTTTTCATCCGGTGCATCTCTCGTCAAGTCGACTCGAACCTCTTTGTCTTTCGCGAGATCAATCCTCAGTTCTTCCTCCGACGTCGTTGTTTTTCCCCATCCGAAGTTGTCTTTCTTTTTTGCACCCGCCCTCCCTTCTTCTTCTCGGATCCGGAGTCCGTAATCGAGTATCCATCCTACTCGTGTGAAGTCTTTGCTTTCTTTCTTCAATGATTTCAACCGGTGTTTCCTCTTCAAGATATTCGTTGTTTTCCCCTTCCAGTTGCCTGTGTTTTTCCCGCCCTCCCACCCTCTTCTTCCCGGAGTCTGAGTCTCTTTCGACCATCAATTTCATTAGTGTGGAGACTCTTCAGTCTTCCCTCAATCATTTCAACCGGTGAATTCTCGTCTCGTTCGACATTCTTCATTTATTTTTCTTTTCCGGTGGATTCAATTCAAGTTTTTCGGTGGTGATTATATTCTTTTCTGCTCGTTCGCCTCTCGCCAGTTTATCCTTCCGGAGTGCTCAAGACATCTCAGGAGATTCGTCTGTATTCCAATTACTTCGAGGTTGTCACGTCATGCAAATATTTCAATCATTCCGGTGCATCATCTATCTCTTCAACAATCCTTTCCAATGGTATTTTTCTCTTCAGTGGGCCCTAACCCACTGGTATTTTCCCAGGATCTTACCTGACTCTTTTCTTTTCCCCGGAGTTATTCCCAAATTCTTTTCAAGTGTGACGTAAGAATGAATTTCATCAGTCACATGCCTTTTCCAAGATCGATTTCAAATCATTTCATTGTTGGCTCAACCTTTTTCGGTTTCTCATTCTCCCGGAATATCTCAATAATTTTGGTGGTGTTTTCCGTCATCATTTGAAGATTGAAGAAGAGTTTTTTCTTCTAAATCTTGTCCGTTCTTCCAAAGATTCATGGTTCTAGCTTCATGTTATCCTCTCATATTATTCCGTTTGTCAGATATTCCTTTTCTTACCAATCCGGAGTATTTCAGGAGTTGATTTTTGTTTCTTTTCATCGGAGGCCATCGTTCCAGAAGAATTCTTCGTCCTCACATTTCAGCTACCATTATCCAATTAACCAGGTGCTTCGTCAAGTGCTCTTTAATCTACTCGTGATCTCTTTGTTCTTTGGCATCTAAATTCCCTCTAGCATATTGGTTCTTCGAATTCTTCCCGGTGATGCATTCTCTTTCATCAGTCATTTTTGAATTCTTACGTTGGTTCGTTCAAGACTCTTTTTCCTTGATTATCATTTTAATCCATTCGTTCTTTTCTATCCTACCGGTGGTTCGTGAAGACCTTCTCATGTTTGCGATATGTCACTTCTCAATCCTTTTCAAGAAGAATAAGTAGTATGCAAATCCATTGCTTGTCATCAATTTAATTTGATGAAGGATAAGCATATAATAAATCTTATTCTTATTTCATCCAAGTGAGTAATCCCTTCCTTCGGAGTTTGTTCTTGATGAATAAATTCTAGTTTCAAGCGTTTTCATCTTTTCTTTTCCGGAGTTCAATTTCCTCAGCCATTTCGTCGGAATCTCCATCTAAATCATCGCAAGCTTTAATCTTATTCTTTCTTCCTTCATTCGATCTCATCGTCCTTTTGTCACCAGAGTTCTTCATGTTGGTTCTTCATGATTTAACTCATTCTGCAAGAGTTCATCAACTATCTTTCCATCCTCTCAAGTTCTTGTTCTAGTCCTTCCATTTTCAGCCGGAGTGTTGCCTAAATCCTCTTTCAGTCTTATTTGTTTCTCATCTCGTTCTAACCAGAGTGGTTTCATAGTGTATCTGATTCCGTGAGCTTTCCATTCTCGTCATTCTCGTCGTTTCCCTCTTCTTCTCGAGTGCTCTCGATTCTTTTCTTCTTCTCTTGAGTTCTTGTTTCATCCCATCCCTTTTCCCTTCCGTCTCGGTCCTAAGATCTCGGGACGAGATCTCTTGTTAGTGGAGGAGTGTTGTAACGCCCCGGATTAGATGCGCCAGGTGTCTGCCAGTTATTCGCCGTTGTTGCCATGTCATTTGCTTCGTGTTGCATTTTATCATGTCATCATGTGCATTTCATTTTGCATACATGTTCGTCTCTTGCATCCGAGCATTTTCCCCGTTGTCCGTTTTGCAATCCGGCACTCCTATGTTCCCCGGCATCCCCTTTTGTCTTCTGCTGTGAGCGGGGGTTAAACTTTCTCGGAATGGACCGAGCCTTGCCAAGTGGCCTTGGTATAGCACCGGTAGACCGCCTGTCAAGTTTCGTGCCATTTCGAGGTCGTTTGGTACTCCAACGGTTAACCGGGTAACCGTAAAGGCCTCTTTTGTGTGAAGCCCAACACCCCTTCCAAAGTGGCCCAAAACTCATCTAAGTCCCCTCCATGCTCTCGGTCGTTCGATCACGATCGCGTGGCCGAAAACCTCTCCTCATTTGGACTCTCCTAGCTCCCTCTACCTATAAATATGTGTGCCTCCCCCGAATTTCGGGTCTAACCCTAGCCTTCTTCATCCTCGCGCCGCTGGACAAGTCCACCCCGCGCCCGGACATGTCCGCCCGCCGTCCCCGACGAATCTGCGGCCGCCACGTGGCGCTCCCTGCCGCCAGCCGCCGCGCCCCACCGCTAGACCCGCCGAGGCCCGCCGCAGGCCCGCTCCCGGGCCGATCTGGGCCCAGGCGTCCCGCGCCCCGGCTCCCGCGGCCGCCGTCCCGGCCTCGCGCCTCCACCGCCCGGCCCTCGCCGGACTCCGCCGCCGTCGGGCTCCCTCCGCCGCCATCCCGTCCCCGCGCCGCCGAAGCACGGCCCCGCCTCCGCCGCGGCAACCCCGAGCGCCGCCGCCCCGAAGCCAGCCGGCGCCGCCCCGCTCCTCAACCACCGGTGGCCGCGCGCTCCACGTCGGTGCCGCGCCCGGTCGCCGCCGTCCCCGGCCGGATCCGACAAAGGACCGGCCGGATCCGGCGCCCCTCGACCTCCCCGGCCACCTCCCCGAGCCCGGCCACTGCCTCCCTCGTCTCCGGCGACGCAGCTCCGACGAGGTCCCGACGTGCATCGTAATCTGTGCAGACCCGAAGGTTGACCCCGAAACGCCTAAGTCCCTGATATTCATACTTTATCATGCCATGTTCATCATGCTGTATCTCTGCATCCGTAGCTCCGTTTCGTGCGTATAGTATGTCATATTGTTCGTCTCGAAGAGTACTTCATCTCATCCAATTGCATCATTTTCATTTGAGCTCATCCTGATGCCCGAAATGCTGTTGGAAGAGTGCATGTTGCTGTTAATTTGCTGAAACTATTATAACTTGCTCATTTGTCATTTTTGCCATGTTTGATGTGTGCATCCTATGAGCATGAGCTCTACATGTATGTTGATCTATGGCATGCCATCTTTCCAGTGGTGCTATCCATGTAATTTTGTGAGTTGTGTGCTGAGTGCATCAAGCTTGTTAAGGAGGGTACTTGCTGTTGCTGTTTTCCTGACAGATTCTGTTATATTTTGTTGCTATGTAAACATGCTTCTACAAGTCATTTCATGCATTATTCTGGAGATGTTCACTAAGGATGTTTTGTTTTACATGTCTTGCTCTATCCATTCATGCCCCTGGTTGCATTTATAGCCTGCTGTATCATGTTCATATCTTGCTCCAAAGTTGCTAAATAATGTTGCTGTCAACCTGTTAACATGAAGTTCAGTTTTTCCATGTGATTTCCTAGTGATCCATGCACCCTATGAACTTGCTCTTGCCATGATTAGCTTCATAAACATGCCTTCTTACTGTTGGTTGCCTTGCCATGCCATGTATTTCTCTGTGGCGAGTGGTTCAAGCTCACCAACATGCCTAATTATTGTTGTTCCTGCCATATTTTAATCTGTCATATTATTTGCCATGTTTACATGGGTGCCATCATATTTTCTATGCCTTTTTGACTCATGGTCAGTAAGGGACTTTTGATCTATGCTTTTAGTAGATTCATTCCATGCCTTTGTTTGCCATGATAAGTTCCTGTAACATGTTGTTTGATAGCTCTAAACATTGCAACCTGATGTTATTTCTGCAAAGTCTGAAACTGTTATTATTTGCAATCTTCCCGTGTCCTTTTGAGCATGTTCTAGTGATTTCTGGAGATAGCTCAGTGTTCATGTTTTGTTGTCCTTTACCTGTAATTCACGCCCATGCCTTTTGTTATTATGTTGGGGTGCTGTAGCATGTTATTTTGATGCTTGTAAGATGCCTAGTTGCTGTTATGGACAGATTGTTGCTATGACTTGTATAGTGTATGTGTTGAACCGTTGCTCCGTTTTGAGTGTGCTCTATATGAAACTTGCTTAGTTTTGCATGTAGTTTCATATTATCATGTTGCATCCTTGTTTTGAGGTGTTTGCTTGATATTTGGGTGCATTTTGTATCAATGCCATGTTTAACTTGTTTTGCTCATATCTTCTAGTCCGTAGCTCCGAATCTAATGAACTTTATATGTAACTTGACTAGAATTTCATGTAGATCATCTTGGTGCATCTTAACTTGCTGTTTAACAAATTGAACATAAGGTTTATTCAGTTCTGGACCAATTTCAAAATATGCATATGAAGACTTACCGGAATTGTTATATGTTGTCCCCGGCCTCATTTAAACTTGCCTTGATGTGTTGTTCTTGTTTGCATCATCTCTTGCCATGAGTAGATTCATGTAGCTTTGTCATGCATCATGCTTGTTGTGCATCATGTCTTGCCTATGTGTGGTGTGTTTACCATGTTGTGTGCTTCTTCTCGATAGTTCCCGTTTCGTTGCGATCGTGAGGATGCGTTCGTCTATGTGTGGTTCGTCTTCGTGGCTTCATCTTCTTCATGGACTCGTTCTTCTTCCTAGCAGGATTTCAGGCAAGATGACCGCTACCCTGGATCTCACTACTATCATTGCTATGCTAGTTGCTTCGTTCTATCGCTATGCCGCGTTACCTATCATTTGCTCTTCAAGCCTCCCTAATTGCCATGAACCTCTAACCTTTGATATCCTTCCTAGCAAACCGTTGCTTGGCTATGTTACCGCTTTGCTCAGCCCCTCTTATAGCGTTGCTAGCTGCAGGTGAAGATGAAGATTGCTCCTTGGTGGACAGGGTTATGTTGGGATATCACAATATCTCTTATATTATTAATGCATCTATACATTTGGTAAAGGGTGGAAGGCTCAGCCTTATGCCTGGTGTTTTGTTCCACTCTTGCCGCCCTAGTTTCCGTCGTACCGGTGTTATGTTCCCGGATTTTGCGTTCCTAACGCGGTCGGGTGATTTATGGGACCCCCCTGACAGTTCGTTTTGAATAAAACTTGTCCAGCAAGGCCCAACCTTGGTTCTACCATTTGCCTCACCACCACCTATACCCTTCCCTTGGGTCGGCCAACCCAATGGTCATCTTTATTTTAGCCCCCCCGGGCCAGTGCTTGTCTAAGTGTTGGTCCGAACCGAGCCGCCTGCGGGGCCACCTCGGGGAAACTCAAAGTCTGGTTTTACTCGTAGCCTGTCTCATCTGGTGTTGCCCTGAGAACGAGATATGTGCAGATCCTATCGGGATTGTCGGTGCATCGGGCGGCTTTGCTGGTCTTGTTTTACCATTGTCGAAATGTCTTGTAAACCGGGATTCCGAGACTGATCGGGTCTTCCTGGGAGAAGGAATATCCTTCGTTGATCGCGAGAGCTTATCATGGGCTAAGTTGGGACACCCCTGCAGGGTATAAACTTTCGAGAGCCGTGCCCGCGGTTATGTTGCAGATGGGAATTTGTTAATGTCCAGTTGTAGATAACTTGACACCTGATCCGAATTAAAACGCATCAACCGTGTGTGTAGTCGTGATGGTCTCTTTTCGGCGGAGTCCGGGAAGTGAACACGGTTTCTGTGTTATGTTTGACGTAAGTAGGTGTTCAGGATCACCTTTTGATCATTGCTAGATTCACGACCGTTCCTTTGCTTCTCTTCTCGCTCTCATTTGCGTATGTTAGCCACCATACTTGCTTAGCCGCTGCTGCAACCTCACCACTTTACCCCTTCCTTTCCCATTAAGCTTTGCTAGTCTTGATACCCATGGTAATGGGATTGTTGAGTCCTCGTGGCTCACAGATTACTACAAGCAATTCTGGGCTGGGCCTCCGGTTAATAGGTTAGTCCCAAAAATAATATAAAAGTGGAAAATAAAGCCCAATATAGTCCAAAACAGTAGATAAAGTAGCATGGAGCAATCAAAAATTATAGATACATTGGAGACGTATCAGGCATCCCCAAGCTTAATTCCTGCTCATCCTCGAGTAGGTAAACAATAAAAAAAGAATTTTTGATGTGGAGTGATACTTTGGCATAATTTCAATGTAAATCTTATTAATTGTGGCATGAATATTCAGATTCGAAAGATTCAAGACAAAAGTTCATATTGACATAAAAAATAATAATACTTCAAGCATACTAACTAAGCAATTATGTCCTCTCAAAATAACATGGCCAAAGAAAGTTATCCCTACAAAATCATATAGTCTGGCTATGCTCCATCTTCCCCACATAAAATATTTAAATCATGCACAACCCCGATGACAAGCCAAGCAATTGTTTCATACTTTAACATTTTCAAAACATTTTCAATCTTCACGCAATACATGAGCGTGAGCCATGGACATAGCACTATATGTGGAATAGAATGGTGGTTGTGGAGAAGACAAAAAGAGGGAAGATAGTCTCACATCAACTAGGCGTATCAATGGGCTATGGAGATGCCCATCAATAGATATCAATGTGAGTGAGTAGGGATTGCCGTGCAACGGATGCACTAGAGCTATAATTATATGAAAGCTCTACAAAAGAAGCTAAGTGGGTGTGCATCCAACTTGCTTGCTCACGAAGACCTAGGGCATTTGAGGAAGCCCATCATTGGAATATACAAGCCAAGTTCTATAATGAAAAATTCCCACTAGTATATGAAAGTGACAAAATGAGAGACTCTATCATGAAGATCTTAGTGCTACTTTGAAGCACAAGTGTGGTAAAAGGATAGTAACATTGTCCCTTCTCTCTTTTTCTCTCATTTTTTTTATTTGGGCCTTTTATCCTTTTTTTATGGCCTCTTTTTTTCGTCCGGAGTCTCATCTCGACTTGTGGGGGAATCATAGTCTCCATCATCCTTTCCTCACTTGGGACAATGCTCTAATAATGATGATTATCACACTTTTTATTTTTCCTACAACTCAACAATTACAACTCGATACTTAGAACAAAGTATGACTCTATATGAATGCCTCCGGTGGTGTACTGGGATGTGCAATGACTCATGAGTGACATGTATGAAAGAATTATGAACGGTGGCTTTTCCACAAATACGATGTCAACTACATGATCATGCTAGCAATATGACAATGATGGAACATGTCATAATAAACGGAACAGTGGAAAGTTGCATGGCAATATATCTCGGAATGGCTATGGAAATGCCATGATAGGTAGGTATTGTGGCTGTTTTGAGGAAGATATATGGTGGGTGTATGATACCGGCGAAAAGTGCGCGGTATTAGAGAGGCTAGCAATGGTGGAAGGATGGGAAAAAGTGCGTATAATCCATGGACTCAACATTAGTCATAAAGAACTCATATAATTATTGAAAAAATCTAGAAGTTATCAAAGCAAAGTATTACGCGCATGCTCCTAGGGGGATATATTGGTAGGAAAATACCATCGCTCGTCCCCGATCGCCAGTCATAAGGAAGACAGTGAATAAATAAATCATGCTCCGAGTTCATCACATAACGGTTCACCATACGTGCATGCTACGGGAGTCACGAACTTCAACACAAGTATTCTTTAAATTCACAACTACGCAACTAGCATGACTCTAATATCATCATCTTCATATCTTAAAACAATTATCAAGCATCAAACTTATCTTAGTATTCAACGCACTCAAAAGAAAGTTTCACATATCTTGAATACCAAGTATATTATCATTAGGCAAATAACCATGCTTTTAACGACTCTCAAAATAATCTAAGTGAAGCATGAGAGATCAATAGTTTCTTTAAAAAAAATCCACCACCGTGCTCTAAAAGATCTAAGTGAAGCACTAGAGCAAAAATTATCACGCTCAAAAGATGTAAGTGAAGCACTATGAGCAAAACTATCAAGCTCAAAAGATATAAGTGAAGCACATAGAGTATTCTAGCAAATTCCAATTCATGTATGGCTCTCTCAAAAGGTGTGTACAGCAAGGATGATTGTGGTAAACTAACAAGCAAAGACGCAAATAATACAAGACGCTCCAAGCAAAACACATATCATGTGGTGAATAAAAATATAGCTCCAAGTAAATTACCGATGGAAGTAGACGAAAGAGGGGATGCCTTCCAGGGCATCCCCAAGCTTTGACTTTTTGGTGTCCTTGGGTTATCTTGGGGGTGACATGGGCATCCCCAAGCTTAGGCTCTTGCCACTCCTTGTTCCATAATCCACCAAAAGAATTCACCCAAAACTTGAAAACTTCACAACACAAAACTCAATAGAAATCTCGTGAGCTCCGTTAGAGAAAGAAAACAAAAGACTACTTCAAGGTACTGTAATGAACTCATTCTTTATTTATATTGGTGTTAAACCTAGTGTATTCCAACTTCTCTATGGATTATAAAATATTTTACTAGCCATAGATTCATCAAAATAAGCAAACAACACACGCAAAACAGAATCTGTCAAAAACAGAACAGTCTGTAGTAATCTGTAACTAACGCAAACTTCTAGAACTCTAAAAATCCTAACAAAATAGGAAGTCCTGTAAAAATTGTTTATTGATCAGCATCAAGAAGAATCAACGAAAAATCACGTTTCTGTGATTTAACAAAATTATATTCGTGCGTGCAAAGTTTCTGTTTTTCAGCAGAATCAAATCAACCATCATCGTAGGTTATCCTATAGGTTCTACTTGGCACAAACACTAATTAAAACATAAAACCACATCCAAACAGAGGCTAGATGTATTATTTATTCCTAAACAGAAGCAAAAAAAACACAAAATAAAATTGGGTTGCCTCCCAACAAGCGCTATCGTTTAACGCCCCTAGCTAGGCATAAATGCAAGGATAGATCAAGGTATTGCTATCTTTGGTAGGAAATCCATAAGTGGCTCTCATGATAGATTCATATGGTAATTTTATTTTATTTCTAGGGAAGTGTTCCGTGCCCTTTGAGGGAGTCCCGGATTAGGGGGTGTCCGGATAGCCGAACTATCACCTTTGGCCGGACTCCTGGACTATGAAGATACAAGATTGAAGACTTCGTCCCGTGTCCGGATGGGACTTTCCTTGGCATGGAAGGCAAGCTTGGCGATACGGATATGTAGATCTCCTACCATTGTAACCGACTCTGTGTAACCCTAACCCTCTTTGGTGCCTATATAAACCGGAGGGTTTTAGTCCATAGGACGAACAACAATCATACCATAGGCTAGCTTCTAGGGTTTACCCTCTCTGATCTCGTGGTAGATCTACTCTTGTACTACCCATATCATCAATATCAATCAAGCGGGAGTAGGGTTTCACCTCCATCCAGAGGGCCCAAACCTGGGTAAAAACATCGTGTCCCTTGTCTCCTGTTACCATCCGCCTAGACGCACAGTTCGGGACCCCCTACCCGAGATCCGCTGGTTTTGACACCGACATTGGTGCTTTCATTGAGAGTTCCTCTGTGCCGTCGCTATCAAGAAGGATGCCTCATCCCGTCTTTAAAGACGGCACTGTTGCTAAAGGAGCTTTGGCTATCGGCCAAACTCTCCGTCTAGGCGGTTTCCTTATGACCGCCTGTTCGGCCGCCGCGCCGACGATGACTTCTCGGATCATCGAAAGCAATCTTCACGTTAGCCCGGAACTCGCCGAGCAGTTAGATCCGATGGAGCTCTCTTCCTTAAACGAGCTCTTGGATCACATCGCCGCCCTGGGAGTCGCTACAGACTACGATCAGATTGGGCCTAAACCCGATCTGAGAGAGATTAACTCTCCCAAGGTTACCCACCACATTGCTATGGTAGAGGAACAATACGGCGACCCTTCTTCTATCTTAAGGACTAGCTATGTCCGGATTCCCGATCCCTCCATGCCGGATTCCCGCGGAGGAGAGGATGTTACTCAAGCCCTGAACCTAAAGTCAGGCAGCGGGCTAGATTCATTGGACAACATCCAAGAACCCAAGCTCCCAAGTTCGGAAACTACTTGGCCCCTGAGTTTTAAAGTGGACGGGGCTCCGAATTTAATTCCACCCGCCCACCCAAACATAAGCGATCTATCCCAAATCCGGCAAGAGCCCGCAGAAACAGTATACCATTACTGGGCCAGATTCCTCCTAGTTATGAACAGGATAAAGGACTGCCGCGAGGAGGACGCAATTTCATTATTCTGCAATAATTGCACGGACAAGGGAATCCTAAACGCCGTAAGTCATCGTGAAATTACATGCTTCACTGACTTGGCGTCCATAGTGCAAAAGTACTGTGTGATGGAAAGCGCCTGGAAAACCGAAATCAAATTTTGGGACAATCCGGCCCTGAATACAACCCCAGTCCGAAATAAAAGGGTGCATTATCGCCAGGCACCTGGGTTAAACACTAAAAAGCAAAAACCCTCCATAGGGCATGGAACCGTACTGGAAGGATGGCTCAATGGACCCTGCAAAATTCATAGTACAGAGGGTGCCACTCCAACTCATAGCCTTAGAGAATGTTGGATACTACGGCAGGTGGCCAAAAGTGGCGAAGAGCTTCTAACTCCAGAACACCAGTCCAAGGTTACCAGTACGGTATTAACAGTCTTCGAGACTTTTGCATCAAATAATATGCGGAAACGAACACTCCGCAGCCTTGCCGAAGTCTACCAAGTAGCAACAATAAACCCATGGAGTGACACGGCTATTTCCTTCAATGCCAGTGGCGAACCTAAATTCCGAACAGCCCGAGCACTAGCCGCATTGGTCCTCAGTCCAATAGTGGACGACTTTCGCCTTACCAAGGTACTCATGGACGGTGGCAGCGGACTGAACCTCATTTACGCGGAAACCCTCCGAAAAATGGAAATAGACTGGAGCCACATTGAGCAAAGCAGCACAACCTTTAGAGGAATAATCCCCAGCCGGGAAGCATGCTACACAGGAAAAATCACACTGGATGTGGTGTTCGGCACGCCGGATAATTACAGGTCCGAGGAGGTCACGTTCCAAGTGGCCCCGTTCAGCAGCGGATATCACGCTCTATTAGGGCGAGAGGCATTCACAATTTTTCAAGCTATACCCCATTACGGGTACATGAAGCTCAAAATGCCCGGGCCCAACAGAATCATCACTCTTGCTAGTGACCCGGACATACCACTCCGCGCCGAAAATAAGACAGCCGCACTGGCCCTAGAGGCACTATCCGAAGCCTCAGCAGCCGAGGAACTCACTACGTTGCGCTCCACGGTAAAAAGGGACGATGTGATGCTCGATAGGAGATCCAAGTCCACCTCCTTTAAACCAGCGGACGAAATAGTCAAATTCCAAGTCCATCCAACGGACCCTACAAAAACGGCCTCCATTGGGGCACAATTAAACCCTGATGTAGACGCCGCACTACGAGAATTCCTACGCGAAAATTGGGACATCTTTGCCTGGCACCCTTCAGACATGAAAGGAATCCCACGCCGGCTGGCCGAGCACAGCCTAAACATCATAAATGGATTCAAGCCAGTCAAACAGGCTCTTCGGCGTTTCTCCAAACCCAAGAGACAGGCCATGGGAGAGGAGCTAGCCAAATTATTGGAGGCCGGATTCATCAGAGATATAAAACATCCGGACTGGCTAGCAAACCTGGTGATGGTACCAAAGAAGGACAAATCCTGGCGCCTATGCGTCGATTTTAAAGACCTCAACAAGGCTTGCCCAAAGGATCTCTCCCCCCCCACATCGATCAAATTATCGACGCTACCGCAGGGCATGATTCATTGTGTTTCCTCGATGCATACTCCGGCTACCATCAAATTAAGATGGCAGAGCCCGACCAGGCCGCAATGGCATTCATCACCCCATACGACCCATTCTGCTTCAACGCAATGCCCTTTGGGCTCAAAAACGCCGGCGCAACATATCAGCGCATGATTCAGACATGTCTGGCAAACCAGATCGGCAAAATAGTGGAGGCATACGTAGACGATGTTGTCGTCAAAACCAAGCACATCGAAACTCTAGTAGACGATTTGAGGCTCACGTTCGATAATCTCCGAACATATGACATTAAGCTTAACCTGGAAAAATGTGTTTTCGGCATACCAGCCGGAAAGCTCTTGGGCTTCATTGTATCCGGTAGAGGAATTGAAGCAAACCCAGCCAAGATCCGAGCTCTGTCACAATTGGATATCCCAAAGGACCTCAAACAAATACAAAAATTGACGGGATGCGTGGCGGCTTTAAGCCGCTTTATCTCCCGTTTAGGAGAAAAGGCATTACCCCTTTATTGCCTCCTCCGACGCACCTAACACTTCGAGTGGACGGATGCCGCCATGGCCGGACTCGAAGAAATAAAAGCCATATTGGCAACAAACCTGGTCCTGGCCGCGCCCAACATAGGCGAACCAATGCTGTTATATATCGCGGCAACACATCAAGTGGTGAGCGCGGTGCTCGTTGTCGAACGAGAAACGGACGGACACAAGTTCCCCCTTCAAAAACCAGTTTACTACGTGTCCACTGTCCTAATCCATGCAAGTCACGGTACCCGCACTATCAGAAGATAGCGTACGCGGTGTTCATGGCATCCCGGAAGCTGCGACACTACTTTCAAGAGTGTTCGATAACAGTAGCCTCCAAAGTACCTCTTAATGACATTATAAACAACCGCGACGCGACGGGCCGGATTGCCAAATGGGCCATTGAGCTCCTCCCGTTTGACATAACCTATAAGCCACGGCGGGCTATTAAGTCGCAAGTTTTGGCCGACTTCATGCCGAATGGACTGAAGCCGAACTGCCTACAGAGTACGGTGCATATTCCAACTGGATCATGCACTTCGACGGCTCAAAAATGTTGGCTGGTCTGGGGGCTGGCGTCGTCCTGACGTCCCCAACCAGAGATACGGTTCAATACGTACTCCAGATAATGTATACGGACTCCAACAACACAGCCGAATACGAGGCCCTTCTACATGGCCTCCGGATGGCAATCTCCATGGGCATTCAACGCCTAGAGGTGCGCGGGGATTCGAACCTCGCGATATCCCAAATAAATGGAGACTTTGATGCCAAGGATCCGAATATGGCAGCTTATCGCAACGCCGTCCTAAAAATGTCAGCTAGGTTTGAGGGGCTCGAATTTCACCATATAGCCCGGGATAACAACCAGGCAGCAGATGTATTGGCACGCATTGGCGCAAAGCGCGATGCAGTCCCTCCCAACATCTTCCTAGAGAGGTTGTTCAAGCCATTCGTACAATGGAAGGGGGAATCCGGAAATAATAACCCGGACCCAACTGCACTGCCCGACACCAAACATTCTGACACAGTTGGTGGTTCTGACAACGAAGTAACATCCTCAGCCCACGTAATAATGGCAGTCATTGCCCCGTGGACGGAACCATTCCTAGCCTACCTAACCAGGCAGGAACTTCCCGAGGACCAAAACGAGGCCCGCTGCATAGTGCGGCGATCTAAAGCCTATAAGGTCCATGAGGGAGAGCTTTACAAGAAAAGCACAACCGGAGTCCTTCAAAGGTCTATCTCCGAAGAGGAAGGGCGGAACCTTCTGGCTGAAATTCATGCCAGACTCAGCGGGCACCACGTTGCAGCCCGGGCCCTTGTAGGCTAGGCCTTCCGTACAGGATTTTATTGGCCGACGGCCCGGGCAGATGCTCAGGACTTAGTCCAACGATGCGCCGGTTGCCAGCTCTTTGCTAATCAAGGCCACATGCCACCCACCGCCCTCAAAACTATACCCATAACCTGGCCCTTCGCGGTTTGGGGGCTTGACATGGTTGGACCCCTTAAAGGAGGAACCCACAAGCAAAAATACCTAATGGTCATGGTGGATAAATTCATCAAATGGATAGAGGCCAAACCTGTTAAGACGGCCGAATCCGGACCGGTGATAGACTTCATATCAGGGGTTGTACACCGTTACGGCGTCCCCCATAGCATCATCACTGATAACAGCATGAACTTTATGGCTGACGAGGTTAAACTCTGGTGCAAAAACATGGGCATCAAGCTCGACTATGCTTCAGTCTATCATCCTCAAACTAACGATCAAGTCAAGCGAGCAAATGGTCTAATCATGAGCAGCATCAAACCCAGACTAGTGCGGTCCCTCAAGGAATCTAACACGCACTGGGTAGAGGAGCTCGACTCCGTACTCTGGGGGCTGTGGACCACGCCGAATCGCACTACCGGATTCACACCATTCTTTATGGTATACGGCGCAGAGGCAGTTCTGCCATGTGACATAATTCATGACTCACCTCGCGTGCGCATGTACGAAGAAAGAGAAGCCGAGCTCGATCGGCAGGACAGTTTGGACACATTGGAGGAGGAGCGTGATGTGGCAAAAGCCCGTTCCGCATTATATCAACAGCAAGCTTGAAGATATCAAAGCAGAGAAGTACGGGCCAAAACTTACAACATTGACGAGTTAGTTCTACGCTTGCCGGACAAGAAAAAGGACAAACTCAAGCCCAAATGGGAAGGTCCCTTTATCATCGACCAAGTCCTGACCGGTGGAGCGTACCGTCTGCGAGATGCATCGGATAACCGACTCGAGCCTAACCCATGGAACGCAGCCCGTCTCCGAAGATTCTACTCTTAGCGCCGGATTCTGAGTTCGTCTCCTTCCTCCATCTATATTTTACATATTAGCTGTCTTCCGTTTCTCTCCTTTCCCCCCTTTTCCTATTACAGCCTTTTGAAAGCTTATTCGCGCATTGTTTGCACACACTTGACGCACTATCCGCGCTCATTATACCTGGGAGCTTCTTTAACAGAAGCTTATTTATACGGGCTTCATGCCCAACACATGTGTCACACTTCCGCATGTACCTTTTATTCGCCATTATATGCATCGATATGACTTAAGTTTTGGCCAAGCTGGGTTGCCTGGCTCCTGTGCTTACCCCTACGTTCCCGATTGTTCGGCTAGCCGGTAAAGGGAGCACCTCTGCGATTGTTACTGCCGGGTCAGCCGGGGTGTACCTCATACTGGGTGAAGCCAAAAGCTAGCATTCTTAAGGGAATATTCGGTCGGTGAACTAAAAGATGATTTCTTACCTATTTATTTATCTGCCCCGAGATGTTTTTCTGCTTTTTTCGCAGTCCAGACATGCACCTTAGGGCATGCCTCCCAGGGAAAGGAACCCCTAACGGAACTATTCTCCCTGGAAGATGTTTCTTACTAACCATGTAATATAACATAACTAGTTGGGCACTTGTCTGATAAAGCACTAATGACCCCTACGCCTGGTCTCAACGCATGCCCCAGTTCTTATATAACCGCGAGGGTATTCGGACACACTCCGAACTATTTGGTCCCGACGTTGAAGCGAAAAGGTCCGCTATGACAAACTATCTACAATCCGTCTAGAAGGCATTTTACATGCCATCTTAAATTACATAGTCAACTTGACTGGGCATATTCCTCTTCAATGCCATCCAGCAGGCTGTCTAGTTTACAGTCCTGTTGTGAATACTTTGCGGCCAATTCTACTTGGCCGTACACTAAGCTCACAGGGATCTCCTTCCCATCAGGCCCCGCAGGTCCGACCTCGGCCATGTGGTTTGGGTCAGCCTTCGTGTACCGCGTCTTCACCATGGCCCAGGCCTCCCTGGCGCCTTGACGGCAGGCCGATATCTTCCATAAGCGGAAGCACTGCCGCGCTGAAGCCTCTCTGCAAGCTCTCCAAGGCCTTTGGGCAGAGAGACAGATGGCCACAAGGCCTGGGCGACGCCTTTCATCACCTGTCGAACTCGTTCGTGTAGTTGCAAGAGCTCGGGAAGAAGGCCACCCGTAGAACCAGGCATTTCCTCTGCAGGACGGCCTGTGAGCATACCTACAGACATAACTCTGTTAGTCGACTTCCTCGCCGAACTCTTTTTCAAAGTTCATTCAAGCACTTAATAAAAATGCCGCGTTGAAGCCGCCGATTCTCCTTAACGGAGTCAGATAGCTGGGCACGAATGTCCTTTAGTTCCTCACCCAGCTGGGTGTTAGCATCTTGGAGATTATTTTTCTCCTGCCTCACCCTTGTAAGCACATTCTCGCCGGCCTTTAACCGGCGCATGAGCTGTTGCTTGTCCGGATCTATCTTGGCGCCATCTGCAAAATTATTGTCCGGCTTATACACATGCCGCACTTCACAATATACTTATCTTTTGAAGCATATATTACTAGAGGGGGTCTGAAGGAGTCCCGGACTAAGGGGTGTACGGATAGCCGAACTATCATCTTCAACCGGACTCCTGGACTATGAAGATACAAGATTGAAGACTTCGTCCCGTGTCCGGATGGGACTTTCCTTGGCATGGAAGGCAAGCTTGGCGATACAGATATGTAGATTTCCTACCATTGTAACCGACTCTGTGTAACCCTAACCCTCTTTGGTGCTTATATAAATCGGAGGGTTTTAGTCCGTAGGACGAACAACAATCATACCATAGGCTAGCTTCTAGGGTTTAGCCTCTCTGATCTCGTGGTAGATCTACTCTTGTACTACCCATATCATCAATATCAATCAAGCAGGAGTAGGGTTTTACCTCCATCGAGAGGGCCCGAACCTGGGTAAAAACATCGTGTCCCTTGTCTCCTGTTACCATCCGCCTAGACGCACAGTTTGGGACCCCCTACCCGAGATCCGCCGGTTTTGACACCGACATTGGTGCTTTCATTGAGAGTTCCTCTGTGTCATCATCTTTAGGCCCGATGGCTCCTCCGATCATCAACAATGATGCGGTCCAGGGTGAGACTTTTCTCCCCGGACAGATCTTCGTATTCGGCGGCTTTGCACTGCGGGCCAATTCGCTTGGCCATATGGAGCAGATCGAAAGCTACGCCCCTGGCCATCAGGTCAGATTTGGAAGTTTGAACTATACGGCTGACGTCCGCGGAGACTTGATCTTCGACGGGTTCGAGCCACAGCCAAGTGCACCGCAGTGTCATGAAAGGCATGATCTAGCTCTGCCGTCGGACAGTGCCCTGGAGGCCGCACCAATGTCTGCTCCGACCCTTAGCTCGGAGCCGACTGCGCCGATCGAGGATGGGTGGCTGGACACCACCTCGGGGGCCGCTATCTCTACGGCGATTGAGACGAACACCAACCCTGTCCTTTGCGAAGCTCGTGACTCCAAGGTGCCGGACTCCTCTCCGGACTCCGAACCCCCCGCGCCCCTGCCAATCGAATCCGATTGGGCACCGGTTATGGAGTTCACCGCCGCGGACATCTTTCAGCACTCGCCCTTTGGTGACATCCTAAATTCACTAAAGTCTCTCTCTTTATTAGGAGATCCCTGGCCGGATTATGGTCAGCAAGGTTGGGATGCGGACGACGAAGAAATTCAAAGCCCACCCACCACCCACTTAGTAGCAACTGTCAAAAGTTTAAACGACGTGCTCGATTTCGACTCCGAAGACATTGACGGTATGGACAATGATGTAGGAGATAAGCATGAACCAGCACCCATAAGGCACTGAACGGCGCCCATAGAGATACGCACCATACGGCCTATCCCAGAGGAGTCCCGCCACTGGTTGTCAAAACCAATTACCTTCGACCATCAGGATTACTCTAGATGTATCCGGAATGCAGGATGGACTGCCTTGATATTAGATCCGATAATCGACGGACTCCATCTTATACAAGTCCTAATGGACGGCGGCAGTGATCTAAACCTGCTATATCAGGACGAAATCCGCAAAATGGGGATATACCCGACCAAAATTTGCCATAGCAACACTTCCTTTCAAGGGGTAATGCCAGGCCGATATGCCCATTGTACGGGCTCTCTATTGCTAGAAGTTGTATTCGGCTCACCCGACAACTTCCGCCGCGAAAGGTTAACCTTCCACCTCGCCCCATTTACGAGTAGCTATCAAGAACTACTGGGGCGCGAAGCTTTCGCCCGCTTTAACGCAGTACCGCATTATGCATCCCTCACACTTAAAATGCCCAGTCCACGAGGCATCATCTCCTTAAAGGGGAATCTCGAGTGTTCCTCGAGCGCGGAAGATTGTGTGACTGCCTTGACGGCCACAAACTAACCCGGCTTCACTAACCCAAGCACCTAAACAGGTCGTTCAGACCCCGGACACGGTTAGATGAGTCCGGCGTAAGCATACAGGGGCTTACCAGCCGCATACCCCCGCATTAGGGGCTCCGCGCATATACAACAAGAGATAATAAAGCTCAATTTTATTCATTTTTTGAAACGTACTTTGTTTATTTAATATAACGTACGTTTTCGCACGATCTTTTTTAACTAAGTTCCTCTCTTTTACAGATGAACACCATGCGACACCCATCCAGGATACGGCACAACGGAGACATAGGCGCAGACGTGCAGCAGGGACCCGTTGCAAGGATTCTTTTTAGATTAAGACCCTGCGTAAACCTTTTTTACTGTCTCTTGTTGATACACATCCCCTGGTTTCTTATTATAACCAACGAGGAGGCTGGCGTTTTGGCATAGGCCACGTCAGAATTTTGCGCGTACCTGGACACCAGGGGCTTACTACAAAGGGCGTTGTTCTGCCCGTTTTCAGAAAGACCGAATACCTAAGGGAGTGTTTGGCATCTCGAGTTTGGGCTTATATGCATCAGCTCCGAATCATGTCTTTGGTCAAATGTTGGGTTTGCCCGGCTCCTGTGTTTTGCTGCCTTACGTTCCACTCTATCGGCTAACGCGGCACCAGGAGAACTACTGCGATTGTGCCCCGGTTCGGCCAAGCGAGCACCTCAGTAGAGAAAGCCGAAAATTGACTGTCATGATATAGCGTGAGACTGGTCAACCACTCGATGACCCGCCGGAATCTATAGGATTCCTCCGCATTGACGAAGGGCCGTTTCCCGGTCAGGCACATACGCGCCCCGAATTCGGGTGAGCGCGGTGCCCCTAGGGGCTATATAGTAGCCCCATTGTCAAACTCCTATGGCTAAGTGAAAGTGATAAAGCATTATAGTCTGGTTTCCTAGTTTGCTACGCTACCACCTCCCTATAGGACCAAGACGTTGGATCAAGTGTGAAAATGCGCCTTTTGCAAACACCCCCGCATTATATGCGTGGGGGCTGAAGCCGAAGACTGCCATCTTTCAGGTTATATACACATATACATCAACGGCCGCACAGGAGGTATTTTCATTCTTGAAGGCACAAGTATAAAAAGCTTTTATATTTCATCGAAACATTGTTTCACAATAATACATGTTATTCGAACATAATATCCTTCGAGCACTGCGTCTCTATTAAACGAGCGCCCTGCAGAACTTCCTGAAAATAGTGCTCGACAGGTACTCGGCTTTCGTCCGAATCTTGGGTTGCAACATCGGTGGCCTTCATCTCCGCCCAGTATGTCTTGACACGGGCAAGAGCCATCCGCGCACCCTCTATGCATGCCGACCTCCTCATTGCATTGATATGCGGCACCGCACCAAGGAACTGCTGCACCAAGCCAAAATAACTCTTCGGCTCGGGCCTCTTCGGCCACAAAAAGACTCACGACATCCTTCATCGCAAGTCCGGATAACCTATTCAGCTCCACCCATTCGGCCAAGCGATCGGTTAATGAAAGTGGGCGCTCTGGACTATGGAACTGCAACCAAAAAACCTTCCCTGTTTCGTGATCCTCTTGATCTCGGAAGTGTTCGGCCGCGTCTGCCGCACTTGCCGCCAAGTCCAGATAAGAATATTCCGCACTCCACAGCCGGTCCAACTGAGCATAATTAGGGTCCAGGAATTTCCTCCGCAGCAGAAAGGGCTTTCCAGCTGCGCTATCTCCGGCCTGACGCAGCTCCTCCTTCATAGCTCTCATCGCAGAGCGAGCATCCTTGGCCTCGGCAGTGGCCTTCTTCAGGTCCCCTCGTACCGCCCGATCTTCTTTTTCAAGAAGCTTGCAGCGGTCGGCAGCATTCTTCAACTCAACGGCTGTAAGTGCATCTAGTGCCACCCCTAGTTGGTTTTGGAGTATTGACGACAAAGTTGGTTGAGGGACTAATGCGTTTGTGAGAATTGCAGGATAACGCAGGTAGTGTCCCTCATTGATTCGGTTTACCTACCAGAGATGACCCCTAAAAATGTATGAAGACATTAAAGACAATGGTGGTAAGAGAAGATATTCATATTGAAGACTATGACATGAGAAGACATTGTGTGAGGACTTTGAAGCGCGAAGACTGTGTGGTTTTGCTGTTTCATTTTCTTCTTTGTTGAGTCATAGGAACCACCGTACTGTTAAGTGGGGTCCAAGTGAACTAAGTCAGAGTGACTGAAGTGATGCTCAACTCAAATCCTATGTCTTCGAGCAAAGACAATGAGAGCAAATCTTATCCAGAGCTGGATGAGTCAGCTTTGCTTGTAGCCCAAGTAAAGTTGCCGCGTGTGTTTGAAATCTGACCGTTGGAACACGTGTCAGTTCCTTAGTGACCTAGGGTCATTTTGGACAAATCAGGTCGGGTTTCCTAGTGGCTATAAATAGCCCACCCCTACACCATAAATTGGTGGCTGCTCAGAGTTTGTGCACGGGTTTTGTCGTTTGAGAGCAACCCACCTCGAAGCATTTGAGAGAGAGAAATCCTTGCGAGGACAAAGCCCAAACACCCAGAGCCAAAGAGTGCTAGGCATCACTGAAGTCTTTCTGTCTGTGTGACCTGAAGACTTATTACACTTGAGGACTGTGAATCCTCAAGCCGGTTAGGCGTCGCGTTCTGAGCATCCAAGAGTCATTGTGGATTGCCGGTGAATGAAGTCTGTGAAGGTTTGGAAGTCTCCGTTGAAGACTTACCAGAGTGATTGGGCGAGGACTGGGTGTCCTTAGCTCAAGGGGAATAAGGTGAAGACACGGTCTTCTGAGTTAAATCTCAGCCTCCCTAACCAGACGTACAGTTGTCACAGCAACTGGAACTGGTCCAATAAATCCTGTGTCTTCAACAAGCAACTGGTTCTATCCCTTCCAACCTTACTTAAGTTTGTCTTCATGAAGTCATTGCTTATCTGTTCATCTGTTTGACTTCATTGCTTGACTACTATTGTTGATTGGCTTCACACTATCTTCCATCTTGATCCTTACTACCTTACTGCTATTAGTCCTGTACTTTCACATCATTACATACTTGACTATGGCTTGTATAGGGTAGTTTATCTTCCGCTGCATATCAATTAGGTTGTTTCTGTTGTTTGTCTTCGAAACTTCCAAGTTTTGAAGACTTTCATAAAAATCGCCTATTCACCCCCCCTAGTCGATACTAGCAGTTTCAATTGGTATCAGAGCAAGGTACTCCCTTGTTCTGTGTGATTCGGTTTAACCACCTAGAGTTTCAGCTATGTCGACTGCAGGGATAATCAAGGTCTCTGTTGCTTGCCCCGTGTTCGATGGAACTGAATATCCCTACTGGAAGAATAAGATGCGCATGCATCTTGAAGCCATTGATGTCGACCTTTGGTATGTCGTCAAGAATGGCGTTCCCAAAACTGGTGAAGGTGTCACCCCCACTGATGTCAAGAAGTTCATTCAACTGGACTCTACTGCAAAGAACATCATCTGTGGTCATCTGACCAAAGCACAATATGGCCATGTGAGCGCTCTGGAAACGTCGAAGCTAGTCTGGGACTGGCTATCCAAGGTCAACGAAGGCGTCTCAACCCAGAGAGATCAAAGAATCAGTGTTCTTCGCAACCTCTTCAACCGCTTCAAGAGAAACGACAATGAGAATGTCCAGCTTACGTTTGATCGCCTCACTGATATCACAAATGAACTTCAAGCTCTTGGCGCAACTGAGATTACCAAGCATGAAATCGTCAAGACACTGCTGAGATCACTTGACAGCTCCTTCGACACCCTTGCTCTCATGATACAAGAACGTCCTGACTTCAAGACACTCTATCCGTCTGATATACTTGAGAGGCTCAACACACATGAGTTCCAGCTATCTGAGAAAAGAGATATCTGTGGTCCAAGCTATGGCCGGACTCGTGCTTTAAAGGCAAAGGTTGTTTCCTCATCTGAAGAAGAATCTGACTGCAGTTCTGAAGATCCTGAAGACATTGGAAGGTAACTTGCTATGCTTGTGAAGAAGTTCCGGAAATTCACAAAGAAGAAAGGCTTCAGAAAGTCTTCACGATCTAGCTCAAGGAATGATGAAGCTTCCACACATGATCACAAGAAGAGAACCTGCCACAAGTGCAAGAAACCTGGTCACTACATATCTGAGTGTCCACAGTGGGACAATGAGAAGAAGAAGAAGAAAAGCAAGGAATATGATTTCGATGACAAGAAGAAGAAGAAATCTTTAAAGTCTTCTAAGTCTTCTTCCAAGTCTTCATCATACAAGAAGAGCTCATCTGGCAAGGCTCGTGCTTTTGTTTGCAAGGAAATGGATTCAGAGGAGGAGTCTGCTTCGGAGGAGGCAGAGGTGGAGTCTGGGGAGGAGTCTGACCCTGGCGCTGCAAGTCTGGCTCTGGCCACAGCCTATGTCGCCAAGTCCATCTTCAACACTGAAGACAATGACTTCCACACCAACGCTGAAGCTAATGACGAAGACGATCCTACTCCCACCTACTGCTTCATGGCACGCGGTGCCAAGGTAAAATCACGCGATGCTTACTTTCAAACTTCAAGTGAAGATGACTCTGATTGTGAATCCAAACCCAGCTACAAAACACTTGCTAAAATTGCAACTGAACAACAAAAGGCTATGGAACATACTCAAAAACTATTAGACAAAAGCGATGACCTGTTGGACGCTGAAATGACACGTTCACAGTCCTTAGTTGATGACATAAAAAATCTTCATGCTAAGTACCAAGAACTTGAAGGTCATCATGAATCGCTATCAACGACTTATGAAAGGCTCTCCTATGATTATCTTCAAAGGAAACAAGAGCTTGAGAAATTGAGAGCGGCTCATGAAGATCTTCAAAAGGTGAATGAGTCACTTCACGCCCAACAGATCAGTTCCACTCAAGAAGGATTTGAACCACCATGTCTAAAATGCATTGAGCGTGATAACGCTACATCTGTTGCTGAATGTTCCACTGCTGCTACTGTTTCATTGTCTTCACCTACTGATGTGGTCACTAACCCCTCTGCGGAGGATACCACTGCTGTTGCTGATGAAAATGCTATGTTGAAGACATTGCTTGAAACAGGGATGTACAAAAGTTTGAAGGGACATCAGACTCTCTGCGATGTCCTCAAAAAGCAGATTCTGAACCGAAACCCTAGGAAAGAGGGTGTTGGGTTCGAAAGGAAAATGAATGTTGATGGCTCGTACTGGAAGCCTGAGCAGTACCCCAAAACCACATGGGTTGCTGCAAAGGGACCTTCAGTAGATCCATCTACCTTATCTGGCTTTACTTGTGCTAATCCTATTATCATTGATGAATCCTTTGATGCAAACTATAAGCTGTTCAAAAATCAGAATGGTGAAGTGTTTGCCAGGTACATTGGTACTAACTGCAGGAATGGACCACCTATGAAGAAGATCTGGGTACCTAAGCGGTACATTGAGAATCTTCCTGTGAATGTCGTCATGACACCACCAAGGAAGAAGACAAACCCCAGAACTATGGCTTCATATGGCCCAAAGGCTTCATACAGATACAGGACTCACATGAGTCACCCTAACGCCAATGTTTTGCAGGGAAATCATGCTCAGACTTATGAATATGAGCGTGTATCTTCGAACCGCTATGTTCATTGGACTAAGAACTTTTCTGCTTATTCATATGAGTATCATTCATCTCCTGCAAGGCTATTTGCTAGGGCTTCAAAGCCAAAATTCTCAGATGCTGCACTTAGACTCATTGCTTCTAAGCCCCCACTGAAAATGTGGGTGGCAAAGAAGAACTAACTCTCTTTTGCAGAAAATGGTCTCCAGCCAGAAATCAATGGTGTCCAATACTATTGCTGGGGACCTAAAACTTATTGAGGACGCACGTTAAAATATCATCCTATATGCTTCACATCTGAATTTCATATCAGTCATACTACGTCCTAACCCTGTTATAAGATGTGACTGTACCTATATGTGTCAAATGCTTATGCTTCACAACACTCGTGTGAAGCCTATCATCCTAACTGCACTGTAGGGTACATCTCCTAAAGCTTCAGAGTGGATTATGGACAGTGGATGCACAAATCATATGACTGGTGATCGAAGTCTTCTCATGGACTCAACCTTACGTCCATCCGACAAGAGTCACATCACATTTGCTGACACTGGTAAAAGCAAAGTATTGGGTCTAGGTAGAGTTGCAATCTCAAAGGATCAACACATGGACAAAGTGATGCTTGTTGAATCCCTTGGTTTCAACTTAATGTCTGTCTCAATGCTTTGTGACTTGTACATGATTGTGATATTTGGCAAATATCGTTGCCTTGTACTAATGGAATCTGACAAATCTCTAGTCTTTGAAGGGTATCAAAAAGATGATCTATACATGGTAGATTTCTCAGCAAGTCCATAGCTTGCCGTTTGTCTTCTCACAAAAGCTTCAGAATGCTGGCTCTGGCATCGAAGGCTGGGACATGCTGGCATGAGGAACTTACACTCACTCGTCAAGAAGAAGCATGTCATAGGCATCGAAGATGTCAAGTTCAAGAAGGATCATCTGTGTGGTGCCTGTGAAGCTGGAAAGATGACAAGGGCAAAGCACCCATCGAAGACAATCATGACAACATCTCAACCCTTTGAGCTGTTACACATGGACTTATTTGGACCTACTCACTACTCCACCCTCAGAACAACTGCCTGTCTCTATGGCTTCGTCATTGTTGATCACTACTCAAGATACACATAGGTTCATATAATTCTTTACAAGACTGAAGTGCAAGATGTCTTCAAACGCTTTGCAAATCGAGCTATGAACAACTTTGGTGTGAAGATCAAGCACATCAGAAGTGACAATGACACTGAAGTCAAGAACACTGGACTTGATCTGTATCTGGATACAATGGGAATCACTCATGAGTTCTCTGACCCATACACACCTCAGCAAAATGGCATCGTTGAGCGCATGAACAGAACCCTCATTGAGATGGATCGAACAATGCTAGATGACTACAAGACACCAAGAAAGTTCTGGCCCGAAGCTATTGATACAGCATGTCACATCATCAACCGTGTGTACGTTCATAAGCTTCTGAACAAAACATCATATGAGCTACTTACTGGCAAGAAGCCAAACGTCAGTTACTTCAGAGTATTTGGAGCAAGATGCTGGATCAAGGATCCCCATCACAAGTCAAAATTTGCACCTAAGGCTCACGAAGGTTTCATGCTTGGCTATGGAAAGGATTCACACTCCTACAGAGTCTTCAACCTTTATCTCTACAAATCGTTGAAACTGTGGATGTGAAATTTGATGAAACCAATGGTTCACAGAGAGAGATTCTGCCAAGCACACTGGATGAAGCTCCTTCAAACGAAGCAATCAAGCTGATGGGAACTAGTGAAATCATGCCCTCTGAAGCACAACCTGAAGAGGAACTCATCATCTCTGCACCAAATCAACCTGAAGACAATGCTCAGTCCGAAGACAATCCTCCCAATGATGACAATGACCAGCCAGAGCAAAATCTATGTCCTGTTCACCCTCGTGTTGCAAATGAAGTTCAAATAGAGAGGATAATTGATAGCATCAATGCACCTGGTCCCCTCACTCGATCAAGAGCAACACAGCTAGCAAACTTCTATGGGCACTTTTCATTTGTGTCAATATCAGAACCCAAGAAAGTTGTTGAAGCTTTTATGGAACCTGAATGGATTCAAGCCATGCAAGAAGAACTTCAACAGTTCAAACTGAATAATGTCTGGGAACTTGTCAAGCGACCTGATCCTCGCAAGCATAACATTATTGGAACAAAATGGATATATCGAAACAAGCAAGATGAGCATGGTCAAGTCGTCAGAAACAAAGCACGTCTTGTGGCTCAAGGATACACTCAAGTTGAAGGAATTGACTTCGATGAAACATTTTCTCCTGTTGCTAGGCTTGAAGCTATTCGCATACTGCTAGCCTACGCAAATCATCCCAATATCTTGCTATATCAAATGGATGTGAAGAGTGCATTTCTCAATGGCAAGATTGAAGAAGAAGTATATGTCGCACAACCACCTGGCTTTGAAGATCCAAAACATCCTGATATGGTGTACAAGCTAAACAAGGCACTGTATGGCCTCAAACAAGCCCCTCGTGCCTGGTATGATACAATCAAAGACTTCCTGAAGAGCAAAGGCTTCAAACCCGGATACCTCGATCCCACTCTCTTCACGAAGACATATGATGGTGAACTGTTTGTGTGCCAAATATATGTGGATGACATAATCTTCGGATGCACCAACCAGAAGTACAGTGATGAGTTTGGGTACATGATGCAAGAGCAATATCAAATGTCCATGATGGGTGAGCTGAAGTTCTTCCTTGGTCTTTAAATTCGTCAGCAGAGGAATGGCATCTTCATATCTCAAGAGATACCTCAAAGACTGTCTGAAGAAGTTTGGAATGGAAGACTGCAAAGGCTACACGACGCCAATGCCAGCCAAGCACCATCTTGGTCCCGACGACAATGGTAAAGAGTTCGATCAAAAGGCATACCGCTCCATGATTGGTTCTTTGCTTTATTTATGTGCATCTAGGCCAGATATTATGCTTAGTGTTTGCATGTGTGCTCAATACCAAGCGGCACCAAAGGAATCGCATCACTTAGCTGTGAAGCGAATTCTTCGATATTTGGCTTACACCCCAACACTCGGATTATGGTATCCCAAGGGCTCAAGATTCGATTTGGTTGGATTCTCGGATGCTGATTATGTTGGTGACAAGGTGGATCGCAAGTCTACATCTGGCACATGCCATTTTCTGGGACGATCACTTGTCTGTTGGTCTTCGAAGAAGCAGAACTGTGTATCACTCTCAACTGCTGAATCTGAATACATTGCTGCTGGATCCTGTTGTGCTCAGCTTCTATGGATGAAGCAAACTCTCAAGGATTATGGCATCAATCTGAAACAAGTACCTCTCTTCTGCGACAATGAGAGTGCCATCAAAATAGCCAACAATCCAGTCCAACACTCGAAGACAAAGCACATTGAAATTCGTCATCACTTTCTCAGAGATCATGTTATGAAGAAAGATATCGATATCATTCACGTCAACACTGATGAGCAATTGGCAGATATCTTCACAAAGCCCTTGGATGAGAAAAGGTTTTGCAAGTTACGGTGTAAGCTAAATATCTTGGAATCCTCTAATGTCCTGTGATCAGGCACACATCCTAACACTTATGCATGTTGAAGAGTTAGATGTACAACACACAAAGTAATGTATATCTTCAATCAATGAAGATTTACACTCTGCGTGTGAATATATTAACATGGAATTTGACTTCGGAGCGCCATGATAATTGTGCGCCGTGTCTGGGTCTAATACTTCCTATACGGTGGGTAACGCCACCACCAACTCTTCTTGTTTGAAGTGTTTCACTCAAGGCGTTATATTGCAGTGACTTCGCATTTGGTTTGTCTTCAGTTTCAATTTGTCTTCATGACTTTCTGCACTATGATGATTTGATTGCTTTCTGATGTATCTATATATACTAGTGTTCTGTCCTCTACAGCATTCACTTATAGCTATGTCCTCAAGATTGGATCTTTTGAACTAAGTGAATGTGATCGGACCCTAACCTCTCTATGCTTACTATCTCAAAATCTATCTGTCCAAATCATATGCATTCTGTTGAAACTGTCGAATGTCTTCTCTGCGTCCTAGTCAGCAGAAGGCAAAGAGACAAACATTAAATCTGTTTTTAATGGCTTATCTTTACTGTTGAAATCGGGAGAAGCCGGAACAACTCTCCGACATGCCTGGCGGGCGTGGGAACGTGGGACAACCCTGAGGGTGTTGCATGCTTGCCACGTGCCCCTCAGATTTGAACCGCCAGGGGCACCAGCGTAATTGCGCTGTGTCTCTCACCTACTTATAAAAACCTGTCCCCCTGCGGTAAAGAAATACTTCTTCCACCTCTCCACCTTCGTAAAAACCCTAGCGCCACCGCTAGCTCGAGACGACACCGGCGATGAAGCGCTTAGTTGCCGCGACTTCTCCGACGCCGTCCTCACACCGGCCACGAACATCGTCCTCTCCGCCGTCGCCGTAGTTGTCCTCCGTCGCCAAGTTAGGGCACGGTGGGCTGAACTGCTCGGTCTCCTATTCTTCTCCATCTAGCAGTTCTTCGTGCCGTAATTATAATTCTATTTTTACCACCTTTTTGATCTTCAAGATTCATCATGTTTACCGAAAGTAGTTTCTGTCTATTCAAAGCTAGATCTATTCCGTCTGCATCTCATACTGCTTAGTCGATTCACTTAGATTTCTACTAGTTTGATTCCTCACTTGTACTTATTCACGGATTGGTACAAATCTGGAACCAACTCACCTATATAAGTGAATGTCTTCGCAACATGAGGTCAATGTCTTCAAACTGATTTATCTTCAAAATCTTCTGAGAATGCATATGACCTCTTCCCCTTCCCTCGCATCTCTAATGTTGTCACAGGTACATGTCCGTGGGAGAATACCTTGGTTCTCATAGTCTGCATTCGTTTGCAGAATACTTGCAACATCATATAAATTCTCCTGAAGCCAGTTCCTGCCTGACCAGCAAGCGCAAATCTCTGAAGCCTTTGAACGTATTGAAGCCTTTCAGCTTGAAGTTCATGGAAATAGAAAAATCAGCAAGGAAGGGTGGCAGATAGCGCAGAGAAGGAACATCTAAAGATCTGCCTGATGATTTAGCAGAACTGTACAAGACAGATCCTGAAGAGAATTATCATTAGAGGAAGACGCGAATCCAATGGATTCGATGCTATTGGGCTGAGGAGTGGTTCAAGTACAGATTTGTGACAAAGGAATATGCAGAGAAGCATGCCATCAAGAGACCATGGGGTGATATCCTCTATCGAGGGCTTCAACCCAAGAGTCAAGCTGAAGCCATTGAACAAGGCTTCTATCCATGCATGGTCCATGGGCCACAGCCAGCGAACGCAGATCCCACTTCACTTCTATGGTGTCGTGAAGATTCGCTCTTCAAGCGCAACTATCAGTTTGTTGTGGCTTCGGCCAAGAAGAACAAGAAGTCCTTGGGTTTGGACTTTAATCCAGGTCCCTCTGCTCCCCGTGCTGATGGCTCCCGTGAAGCCATTCCCAATGTCATTGGCCCCTATGCCAACCTTGACGGACTCATCACTTACATCATGGTCCAAGGCACCAGAGTAGATCATTCTGACAATGGTGCTAACTCTGATGAAGCCCCTGCTCCTCCTCCAAAGCCACAGAAGCAAAAGAAGTCAAAGGCTTCAACCTCAGCTGCACCGCCGAAGACTTTGCGTGCGAAGCCACTAGCCACTGCACCTCCTGAAGCCAGTGTGCAATCTGAAGATTTGTCCCGTGTCTCCAAGAGAACGGAGAAGAAGAAGCAACTTGTTAGACCATCTGATCAACGAGCCTTGACTCCTGCTGCCATTTTGCGTGAAGAACCCATTGATCTATCAAGTGATGAAGATCTCGCTGATGACGCCCTTGAGCAGCTATCAAGAGCAAAGAAGAAGCAGAAATCTTCAGCAACCTGCCTCTCTTTGATGTGTCCATCATTCACAATTTCATTGATGAGTGGTTCGACACCCTCAACGTCGGCTTTGAAGATTTACAGCTCCCCATTGGCCTCAGTGTCGCCTTCAATGGCGACATTGCTTCTGAGCTAGCTCTCGCTCAGCGCATCGTTGAGGTCAAAAACAAGATTGATTTTGAGAAGGCTCAATTCAAGAAGCATGTGGCCAATCTGAGTGTTCAAGACGTCCGCAACTTCAAGGTCATGCTCCATGAGCTTAAAGAAGCTTTTCTGAAGAAACGCCAAGAGGCTCAGGGCTCACGTGAGCGCATGAAGATTTTGGCTGATAAGTGTGTGCTCGCCTACAATGAGGCTGAGAAGCGCAAGTCCCTTGGCCGTCTAGGCATTGACCCCAGGATGGCTGCAAAGAGGAAGAAGAAGCACCCTGCTGAACAGCCTGAGCCTTCAAGCCAAGAAGCCCCTCGCATTATCTTCCCAAGCAGCATGACTGGCTCGAAGCCAAAGGTCACCACAACCGCTTCAGAACAGAAGAAGACAAAGGCTGCCGAGGCTGACGCGAGAAAGAGAAAGAATACTGAAGCTTCTGATGCCGCTCCCTCCAAGAAGAAGCGCAAGACCAAGAAGACTAGGGCTGCTTCCACAGAGCCCTTAGTCGTTGAACCCATTTCCGTGGTTCGCCCTGTGTGTGTTCATCAAGAAAGAAGAATGGTTGTCCATGAGCCTGCTACCACAGAGGCTCATGTGGCTGAAGATATTCCAGCAGCTGAACCCAACGCTGCTGAAGACATTGGCCACGATGACAATGTAGATGATGATGAAGTTCTTCCTCAGATCGAACATCAAGTGGTATCATCGCCTGTTCATAGGAACAGCAAACTCATCAGCATTGGTCGTCCATTGACGCCAATTGCTCAGGATGCTTAGTGGGCTGATCACCCACAACAACAACTAGACTCTTCCAGTACTCCCCAACAACAACAACAAGCTCCACCCCCAGTGCAAGAAGAAGATGAAGACTTTCAGGCTCACCCAACTCCATCTCCCAACTTGAAGCCAGCGCTTCGCAGGCTTCGCAGAGGACAAAAGCCTGAAGTCCCTCTGTCGAGCGTTCCTGAAGGATAAGTGCAACGTTCACCTGTTGCACGGCAAGTATTTTCTGAACCAGCTCCAACAGTGAACGTCTCCGTGTCTGAAGCGCGTGCTGCTAAAGACATTCTGGCTGCATCAGCCGAAGAAAATGAAGAAGAAGTACGTGTACCAACTCCCCCTGCTATTGAAGAAGAAGAAGTTCGTGTACCAACACCCCCAGCGATTGAAGAAGAAGCAGTTCATAATCTGAACGTGCCTATGCCCGACCCTCCTGTTCGTCAAGAGGAGGTTGAAAATGTTGAGGCTGCCACAACCAATGCCAATGAAGCCAGTGACGTAGTCATGGCTGACGCAATGTGGAGCCTGCACCAACCAGTGTGCCTGAAACCAATGAGGCCACTGTGCCTGAAGCAAATGTGGCCACTGAACCTGAAACCAATGAGGACTCTGCACCTGAAGTCAGTGAGAATGCTGCACCTGAAGCCAATGAGGAGGCTGCACCTGGAGCAAATATGACAACTGCTCCTGAAGCACCTTTTGTGCAGCCTGAACCCTCTGATGTTGCCCCTGCTCCTGTTCCGCCACCAAGGCCTCACACTATTGAGCAAGCATACGATCACGGTCAGCTTGTCACTGTCCGATGGCCCGTTTTGGTGCCTCCGCCTGCTGCCTCAAGACCCCAATTTGACTATCATGTTGAGCATCGGCCTCAGGTCCAGAAGCCAAAGCCGAGATTGCCAAGGTTTCCAGGTACTGCCAACTCCCCCGGGTCCTTCAATGCAAATGGCTTCAAGAGCCACAATACCTTCTTTGACAGCGCCAAGAACCCCTACTCCAAGCCAAGGATTTCATCAGATCGGTTCTGGAGCTATCAGCAGAGAAGCTATTACTCATGCGTGCTATATGATCAAGGGCGCATCTTCCCTCATATGCGCCTTGACACTGAAGCTATTGCTGGACTGCCGTGCTTGGAAGAAGCACTTGACTGCTTTCGCGATGCTGGTCTGCTCCATTTTGTGACAGACAAGGAACATTGGAATGAAGAGCTATTGCTTCAATTCTATGCCACTCTGCACATTCGCGGCTACTACAGAGACATCAAGACTTGGGTTCTCGAGTGGATGACTAGCAATGTTCATCATGAAGCCAAAGCTATGGATATCATCGAGCTTACTGGGCTATCCACTCCTGGAGAACTGTATGAGCCTAACTGTCAGCTACACCGCAATGCTGTGGAGAGCATCTTTCATAAGCCAGAACCCAATATGAGCCAGATGCTGAGCATGATGAAGCCTTTGCCATCTGACGCTGAGTATCCCACACATTTCTTTGTTGAAGACCTTGAGTATCTGCCTCGCACCATATATCATATTATCAGGTGAACTCTATGGCCAGTCAAGGGACACTCATCATCGGCCAAGCTTGACGGAGCCATGAAGACTTTGGTCTTCTACATTCTCAATGGCATCAGCTTCAACACGCAAGAATTCTTCATCAGGTAACTTGCTGCTTCCGGATCTGACCTGTTTGGTCTGAAGTTTTATGCTCCATGGGTCATGCGCCTCATCAAGTGACACTCATCTGTCAATTATCAGCCCTCTACTCGCAATCATATCATATTTCTGCCCGAGGTTGATATGTCAGTTGATGCTGTATACTCTGACCCTGCTAAGACACCGCTTTGTCTTCAGAACATTGAGCACCAAAGCTTCACTCAGCCTATTGAAGGTGTTCAAGCAGCAACAAGATTCTATCCACTGACTGGTAACACCCGTCTGCCTCACAGAGTGCCAACTGAAGCCACTGAAAGCACCATTGCGCAAAGGCCTCGGAAGCGTTCCCGTGTTCTTAATGACCGAGAGCTTCTTGTGGCTCTTCATCAGAAGTAGGATAAGCATCATTTCTGGCTCAAGCGCCAAATGCAAAGCCTCTTGGTGGATGTCAATCGCATTCGCAACCTTGCCACCAAGAATGCCTTTGTTGCTCATGAAACTTGCCGAAGATCATGGAAGAGTTTGACCCTGCTCAGTGCTGAAGCTGATCTTCAAGATGATGGCTTCAATGAAAGATTCCAGTTCGACTCCACTCCTCCAAGGACTGCTACCCTGCGTCGAACTCCATCTCTTGAAGACTCTGAATATTCCTCTTCCGCGGCAACAGTTAATGCCAGAGTGATCGATGATGTAGATGACGCTACTTCACCACCTCCAACTACTACTGCGCGCATCGACACTGCACCAAGTTCGTCTGCACCGCCAACCAATGACAACGACCCTGCTGCTTCACCTACTCCTGACGAGTAGATGCTCTATGTCTTCAAACCTTTTTGGTCATTACTGACAAAAGGGGGAGAAGCGTATGAGTTGATAGTCTTCAAGCGGGTTCATATGGGCGGTTGCCTTATATTTTGCTGCGTGCTTACAACTCTTGCACTTTGAAACATTTGGTTCTTTGAGTTGTAACACCTAAACTTGATGGTCGTCTGCTACTTCTGCTACTTATTTGCTTTGCGATGATAAATTCCGCATGTGCGATGATAAATTCCGCACTTAGATCATTCTGCAGACGTCCATTTTTCATTATGCATGTCATTCTACTTGCTATATCATTTCATGCATGATGAATTATCTTCATAAGTTGAAGTGGATCTCCACAAGTACAACCTGCCATGTGCATTTGCATTCCAAAAGCAAATTACTTATATGCACATCTTCAGGGGGAGCCCTTGCAACTTATGAAGACAAATTCCTATCCTTACAATTTCACATACTTTATCCCCATTGAAAACTTCAACCAGTTTGTCATCAATCACCAAAAAGGGGGAGATTGTAAGTGCATCTAGTGCCACCCCTAGTTGGTTTTGGAGTATTGACGACAAAGTTGGTTGAGGGACTAATGCGTTTGTGAGAATTGCAGGATAACGCAGGTAGTGTCCCTCATTGATTCGGTTTACCTACCAGAGATGACCCCTAAAAATGTATGAAGACATTGAAGACAATGGTGGTAAGAGAAGATATTCATATTGAAGACTATGACATGAGAAGACATTGTGTGAGGACTTTGAAGCGCGAAGACTGTGTGGTTTCGCTGTTTCATTTTCTTCTTTGTTGAGTCATAGGAACCACTGTATTGTTAAGTGGGGTCCAAGTGAACTAAGTCAGAGTAACTGAAGTGATGCTCAACTCAAATCCTATGTCTTCGAGCGAAGACAATGAGAGCAAATCTTATCCAGAGCTGGATGAGTCAGCTTTGCTTGTAGCCCAAGTAAAGTTGCCGCGTGTGTTTGAAATCTGACCGTTGGAACACGTGTCAGTACCTTAGTGACCCGGGGTCATTTTGGACAAATCAGGTCGGGTTGCCTAGTGGCTATAAATAGCCCACCCCTACACCATAAATTGGTGGCTGCTCAGAGTTTGTGCACGGGTTTTGTCGTTTGAGAGCAACCCACCTCGAAGCATTTGAGAGAGAGAAATCCTTGCGAGGACAAAGCCCAAACACCCAGAGCCAAAGAGTGTTAGGCATCACTGAAGTCTTTCTGTTTGTGTGACCTGAAGACTTATTACACTTGAGGACTGTGAATCCTCAAGCCGGTTAGGGGTCGCGTTCTGAGCATCCATGAGTCATTGTGGATTGCCGGTGAACGAAGTCTGTGCAGGTTTGGAAGTCTCCGTTGAAGACTTACCAGAGTGATTGGGCGAGGACTGGGTGTCCTTGGCTCAAGGGGAATAAGGTGAAGACACGGTCTTCTGATTTAAATCCCAGCCTCCCTAACCAGACGTACAGTTGTCACAGCAACTGGAACTGGTCCAACAAATCCTGTGTCTTCAACAAGCAAATGGTTCTATCCCTTCCAACCTTACTTAAGTTTGTCTTCATGAAGTCATTGCTTATCTGTTCATCTGTTTGACTTCATTGCTTGACTACTATTGTTGATTGGCTTCACACTATCTTCCATCTTGATCCTTACTACCTTACTGCTATTAGTCTTGTACTTTCACATCATTACATACTTGACTATGGCTTGTATAGGGTAGTTTATCTTCCGCTGCATACCAATTAGGTTGTTTCTGTTGTTTGTCTTCGAAACTTCCAAGTTTTGAAGACTTTCATAAAAATCGCCTATTCACCCCCCCTCTAGTCGATACTAGCACTTTCAACGGCCATCTCGGCCATCTCCTTCTTGCTTCGGCAATGAGCAGCCTGTTCGGCTTTTAGCTCTTTGGCCGCCTTTAAGGCAGCCACGTCTCTATTTTTGGCCTGCTCCTTGGCCTGGGCGAGCTCCGCCCGCAGGTTCTCCATGGCAGCGGCACCATCTGCGTCAAGCATACCTATTGTGAGGCACGGGCATCAAGCTCCCTTACCAGGTGTCAGTGGAGAGATCACATACCTTGTGACTCGTCAAGACGCTTATTGACAAGCGCGATGTCGGCATCCGCCACGTCAAGTTGCCGCTTTAGTTCGGCAAATCCATCAGTCCGGCTAGCCACTGGATACACCGCCACCTACATAGGAAGGGCGACATATTATACCTGGGATTATGATCCTCGGCGCGCTGTCATTTTTGACAACACACCGAGTCTTAGGGGCTACTATCTACACAGGGCGCATTTTATATGCGGAACTGTCATAAGGTACATCATTCGTGTACCTCAAAACCTGTCAGTAAAATTCTGACAGCTTCATGCAATCCGCTCTCAGCGGACGAAATCCTTTCAATCACCATACCCATTAATGCACGGTGATCTTCTGAGATAAACGCTCGCCCAAGCAGATCCTTCAGCTCCTCCGACCATACACGATATGGTGTCGGACTCGTCCGATGGCCTTTTTCGAAGGCCGAATGCAGAGGGCTTTGAGGGGACATACGACTACATTCCGGCCCCGCTGGACTCGAAGAAACCCTCCATGACGACACCTCAGGGTCGCCCGCCTCGCAAGGCGGTACGGCAAGGGGAGGCATTTCGCTCTCTACCATCTCAGGACGAAGATCCCCCGAAGATGAGCTCTGCTGAGAAGGGCTGAGATCCGAACTACAAGGTAAAATTTTGGTTATCAAAAATAGGGTAGGGATATCCTTTATTTTAAAAAGAACTTCCCTTTGTACTTACGGCTCGGTGGAGCGCTGATCCCCTTGGGGGCATAATGCGGCCGAGGCATCTCTCGGCGCCGGACCCTCTGACGAAGATTTCTTCCCCCGCTTTGAGACCATGATCTCCGGGTCTTCAGAGGCGGTCCTCTTCTTCCCTTGGATGGAGGGATTCTCGATCCCTCCTTTCCTGGCGGCCTCCTGCGCGGAGGCGGTAGCTTCATTGCTCCCCCCTTCACCTTCTACCGAAGGCACAACCTCCAGCATCCTCGTTAACACGGGATCCGGTGTGGTCTCGGGGAGGGGGGCCGGACACCTGATTAACTTTGCTTTCGCTATCTACTCCTGTTCAAGGGACAACTCTTTTAAAGGGCAAGTTTGTAATAAATATAGGATAGCATGTCCGGGTGCAGGGCTACTTACTTGAGTATCCGGGCGATTGTAGCTCAGTCCTGCGTCCTCGGTCAAGTCCGGACACATCTCTTGTGATCCAAAGAAAAGCTTGTCCATCTCCACGGGCGTCGCGCCCATAAACTGTTGGAGAGCTCGTGGTCCCTCCGGGTTAAATTCCCATAGGTGGAGGGGGCGACGTCTGCAGGGCAGGATGCGACGAATCAGCATGACCTGCGCCACTACGACCAAAGAGATCTCTCTCTCTAGGAGGTCTCGAATGCGGCCCTGTAGCAAGGGCACGTCCTTGGACGGCCCCCAGTCAAGACCTTTATTGACCCATGACGCCAGCCGCGATGGAGGACCCGGGCGAAAGTCAGGTGACGCCACCCATTTGGTGCCCCTGGGAGCTGTGATATAAAACCACTCTTGTTGCCATAAACTAAGCTCCTCTTGAAAAGAGCCCTCGGGCCACAGAGCATCAACATTCTTGCTTGTAACAGCCCCTCCGCACTTTGCCTGTTGCCCCTTGTTCATCTTCGGCTCCACTTTGAAGGTCTTGAGCCACAATCCGAAGTGAGGGGTAATGCGGAGGAAGGCTTCGCACACGACAATGAACAATGAGATGTGGAGGATGGACTCCGGATCCAAGTCGTGAAATTCCAACCCATAGTAAAACAGGAGCCCCCTCACGAAGGGGTCCGTCGGGAAGCTTAACCCCCGAAGGAAGTGAGACACGAACACCACATTCTCACCAGGCTTGGGAGTGGGAATAACCTGCCCTTGGGCAGGCAGCCTATGCGAAATTTCGCCGGTTAGATACCTGGCCTCTCTTAGCTTTAACACATCTTCTTCCGTAACGGAGGAAGGCATCCACCGGCCTTGCAGGTCGGAGCCGGACCTCATCAAAGGTCCGAAGCGCCTGAATCTGGAGCTTTGGGTGTTGGAACTCGAGGCGAGGGGCGGATTCGATTGAGATTGAAAGAAGGAAGTGGAGCCTTGGTCTCTTTATAAAGAGGTTGAATACCAAGAGCCTCCCCCGTGACCGTTCGGGACTCGCCTTCGATAGAGGAGACATGCCAGCGGGCACAGTTGGGTTACCCATGCCTGTATTGATGAGAATCCCTAAATAAGGGGACACGATCTCTGCTTTGACAAGACGTGCCAAGGAAACTGCCTCGCTAAATGCGCTGAGGTGGGACAGTAAAAATGATTCGAATAAAGGCTTGTCCGTGGTGTGATGTCACGCCATGGAATACGTCAGCAGATTGAAGTTGTGTAAATATTATTCTCTCTACGGTGGTATGTGGAACTTATTTTGCAGAGCTGGACACTATCCTTGTGTTCAAAATCTTCTATGAAGTATTTGGAGGAGGAACCCGCCTTGCAATGCCGAAGACAATATGCGCGCCGGACTCGTCATCATTGAAGCCTGGTTCAGGGGCTACTGAGGGAGTCCCGGACTAGGGGGTGTCCGGATAGCCGAACTATCATCTTCGGCCGGACTCCTGGACTATGAAGATACAAGATTGAAGACTTCGTCCCGTGTCCGGATGGGACTTTCCTTGGCGTGGAAGGCAAGCTTGGCGATACGGATATATATATTTCCTACCATTGTAACCGACTCTGTGTAACCCTAACCCTCTTCGGTGCTTATATAAACCGGAGGGTTTTAGTCCGTAGGACGAACAACAATCATACCATAGGCTAGCTTCTAGGGTTTAGCCTCTCCGATCTCGTGGTAGATCTACTCTTGTACTACCCATATCATCAATATCAATCAAGCAGGAGTAGGGTTTTACCTCCATCGAGAGGGCCTGAAACCTGGGTAAAAACATCGTGTCCCTTGTCTCATGTTACCATCCGCCTAGACGCACAGTTTAGGACCCCCTACCCGAGATCCGCCGCTTTTGACACTGACAGGGTCTCTTTGGCTTCCCCCGCTGCGGCTAGTGCGGCCTCAAGTTGGGCTTTGCACTCCTTCAGCTCCTGGGATAGTTGGCCATTCTTTTCTGTAAGATCCTGCACAATAAATGATCCTTAAATCAGTTATTCTAACTATTTCAAGTCTCGGGGGCTACTGGCATATAACTGTCAAATTTTCTCACCCGTATGTCTTTTACATACTGCTCCGTGGCTCTGGCTAGACCATTTTGAGCGGCATGGAGGTGCGCATCTCCTGAATTAAAGGCATCCAATGCCTCTGGGGAGAAACACGCATCACGAAGAACTATCCGGTGGCGCCTGTGATTCATGGCACTCTCCACCTCGGAATTGGTGGCAGATAACCTGTCGGCATCCTCTGTCGGAGGAACATCCGACGCACGCCCCGTGTTCGCCTCCGCTTCTGGACCTGGCTTTGGAGCCTGGTGAGCGGAGGATTGATGGGCAACCTCTCCGGATACAGTCCGGCGAGCGCTCTTCTTCCTGAAAAGGCACGAGCGTTAGTATGCCTCCCGGGAATAAAGCCGGGGAGTAAGGTGACGCGCCATTCCGTTGCGCTGGAGTTTCGATCCGGACCGCAATTCTTTTTAGCCTGCTGGGCCGTGCTGCCCCTTGTTGGCCAGCCGCCGCGGGCTCGGCCTTCCGCCTCGAGGGCTCCTCCTGCGAAACGCCATTGGTATACGATGATCAAAAACACGCACGGATGGGTCATTTTCAAAGTATTGGGACTTCGGTCTTAGTTACCTGCGAAGCGGTAAGTATTCCAGGGTAATCGTCCGTAATGGCGACCAAGGCATTATCGATGCTCAGTTGGTGAAATACCCCATCGATCAGCTCCACTGAAATATCCGGATCCTCTTGGGAGGCCGGATCGAGGAACCGTTTCGGATCCTCGGGTTGTGGAGGCGGGTTTTTTATATCCTTTACGGCCCGGCGCAGTTCCTGCGCCGAAATCACAAAATGAGATACTTGAATATGGGAATATGGATCGGATGGGCAAAAAGAAATGTCCGCTTACCCAGCTTCGAGGATTGTACATAGAAAATCCGCCCTACGGATTGACGTGGAGGAACTCCTCCTCTTCTCCCTTGTACACTTTGCCCGGAGAAGTATTTTTAGTAGAAAACATCTTCATAAGTTCATCCATCTTTTCACTCAAAACATTTATTTCTTCTATAGCATGCACTTTTTTACAAGAAGATCTTTCGGTGTGACATTGAGAATAATTAGCCATAATATTATCAAGCAATTTTGTAGCATCTCCTAACATTTATTTCCATAAACGTGCCTCCCGCGGCCGAATCTAAAAGATTTCTAGAAGCAAAATTCAATCCGGCATAAAATTTTTGTATGATCATCCATAAATTCAAACCATGAGTAGGACAATTGCGACGCATCAATTTCATTCTTTCCCAAGATTGGGCAACATGCTCATGATCAAGTTGTTTAAAATTCATAATATCGTTCCTAAGAGTGATGATCTTAGCGGGAGGAAAATACTTAGAGATAAAAACATCTTTGCACTTGTTCCAAGAATTAATACTATTTTTAGGCAAAGACAAAAACCAAACTTTAGAACGATCTCTAAGTGAAAACGGAAATAACTTCAATTTGACAATATTGTTATCCGTATCTTTGTTCTTTTGCATATCACACAAATCAACAAAATTGTTTAGATGAGTAGCGGCATCTTCACTAGGAAGGCCGGCGAATTGATCTTTCATAACAAGATTCAGCAAAGCGGTATTGATTTCACAAGACTCATCATTATTAAGAGGATCAATCGGAGAACTAAGGAAATCATTATTATTGGTATTCGAGAAATCACACAATTTGGTATTATCTTGCGCCATGGCAACAAGTAAACAGAAAGGCAACAGGAAAAGGCAAACGGGAAAAAGAGGGGGAGATAGGGAAAGAGAGGGCGAATAAAACGGCAAGGGTGAAGTGGGGGAGAGGAAAACGAGAGGCAAATGGAAAATAATGTAATGCGAGAGATAGGGATTGTGATGGGTACTTAGTATAGTTGACTTGCTTGCGTGAGCCTCCCCGGCAATGGCGCCAGAAATTCTTCTTGCTACCTCTTGAGCACTGCGTTGGATTTCCCCGAAGAGGAGAGGATGATGCAGCAAAGTAGCGTAAATATTTCCCTCAGTTTTTGAGAACCAAGGTATCAATCCAGTAGGAGACCACGCACAAGTCCCTCGTACCTACACAAAACGATAGCTCCTCGCAACCAACGCGATTAGGGGTTGTCAATCCCTTCACGGTCACTTACGAGAGTGAGATCTGATAGAGATGATAAATAATATTTTTGGTATTTTTGGTATATAGATGCAAAGTGAAAAGTAAAAGGCAAAGTAAAAACAAAGCAAGTAATAAAGTAATGGAGATTGATATGATGAGAATAGACCCGGGGGCCATAGGTTTCACTAGTGGCTTCTCTCAAGAGCATAGATATTCTATGGTGGGTGAACAAATTACTGTTGAGCAATTGACAGAATTGAGCATAGTTATGAGTATATCTAGGTATGATCATGTATATAGGCATCATGTCCGAGACAAGTAGATCGAAACGATTCTGCATCTACTACTATTACTCCACTCATCGACCGCTATCCAGCATGCATCAAGAGTATTAAGTTAAAAACAGAGTAATGCCTTAAGCAAGATGACATGAAGTAGAGGGATAAATTCATGCAATATGATAAAATCCCCATCTTGTTATCCTCGATGGCAACAATACAATACGTGCCATGCTGCCCCTTCTGTCACTGGGAAAGGACACCGCAAGATTGAACCCAAAGCTAAGCACTTCTCCCATTGCAAGAACTACCAATCTAGTTGGCCAAACCAAAAGGATAATTACAAGAGACTTGGAAAGATAACTCAATCATACATAAAAGAATTCAGAGAAGATTCAAATATTATTCATAGATAAGCTGGATCATAAACCCACAATTCATTGGTCTCAACAAACACACCGCAAAAAGAAGATTACATCGAATAGATCTCCACGAGAGAGGGGGAGAACATTGTATTGAGATCCAAAAAGAGAGAAGAAGCCATCTAGCTACTAGCTATGGACCCGAAGGTCTGAAGTAAACTACTCACACTTCATCGGAGGGGCTATGGTATTGATGTAGAAGCCCTCAGTGGTGGATGCCCCCTCCGGCGGAGCTCCGGAACAGGCCCCAAGATGGGATCTCGTGGATACAGAAGGTTGCAGCGATGGAATTAGGTTTTCGGCTCCTCCCCTGATCGTTTGGGGATACGTAGGTATATATAGGAGGAAGGAGTACGTCGGTGGAGCAATAGGGGGCCCACGAGGCAGGGGGGCGCGCCCTAGGGGGGTCGCCCCCCACCCTCGTGACTGCCTCTTTTGTTCCTTGGAGCAGGTTCCAAGTCTCCTGGATCACGTTCGGTGAGAAAATCACGTTCCCGAAGGTTTCATTCCATTTGGACTCCGTTTGATATTCCGTTTCTTCGAAACACCGAAATAGGCAAAAAACAGCAATTCTGGGCTGGGCCTCCGGTTAATAGGTTAGTCCCAAAAATAATATAAAAGTGGAAAATAGAGCCCAATATAGTCCAAAACAGTAGATAAAGTAGCATGGAGCAATCAAAAATTAAAGATACATTGGGGACGTATCACTTCACATCTGTTCTTCTCAGTTCGTCATGTTCTTCACTTCGGGTAATTAAAAGTTACTTTTAACTGCTCGCTTTGATTCTCAAGTTTTCCTGAAAATCTTCAAAGGTGTTTTTCTTCAATTCTTCACACACATAAACACCTCACTTGTCATCTGCTCTTGATTCATTTCTCTAAGCTATGATTTTCTTCAAGATTCCTCAATTGTGTGGATTTTCAATCTATACAACTCTGGAAGAAAAAGAACGCTTAGTGAAATTCTTCAAGACTCATCTGGTAAAATTCCTCAAACTTTTTTTAAAAAAACCCTCTAAGAACGCATATGACCTCTCCAAATTCCTCGCAACTACACTCTGTTCACAGGTACAAATGTCCGCTGTTGAATCACTAGGTTCTCATCAACTTAACTCATTTGCAGCGTTCCTCAAAGAAAAGTTGCATACTTCTTCAGAGAATTCGATTGTTCAAATTCCTCAACTGAAGAAAATGGCAGATGGTAAGAAGCCACAGAAGGGAGGAAAGAAGCCTGAGGTCATGACTGTGTTTGAGATCCCTGAGGACATTTATGCAGGCTATTGCACACCTGATGAAGCCAAGTTTGTCAAGGAGAACAAAAATCAGCGCAAGGTGCGCATATAGAGGATTGAAAGGAGATGGGCACGGGAATGGAGGGAGTACAGATATGTAACTCCCAAGTACATGATGAAATTCGTACTCAACCCTCCATGCCCAAGACCTCCATTGGCACCAGGCAAGTTGGCGGATCCCACTAGCCTCAAGCGTGGTGAGGATTATCCTAATGAATGGGCGAAGCGCCAAGCCAAACTAGCCAAGCAAGCAAAGGAAGCAGTGAGGAAATTCAACACTGACTCTGCTGCTGCTGCTGCCTCAGCTGAGGCCTCTGCCAGTCAGCCCAAGAAGGCTATGCCCAAGAAGCCTGCACACAAGTCCAATGCTTCACCTTCAATGCCCTCACAGCCAAGCTCCTTTGCTATGCCATCAAGGCCAGATTCCTTAAGGCACTCACGGAAAACTCCTCAGCCTGCCCCGTCAAAGTTCTCAGCTCCTCCAACAAAGTCTTCAGCTGCTCTCACAAAATCCTCGGCACCTGTGCATCTCGCCACGTGCCAAAGGACTCAAGGCTTCTCTATTGCCTCAGGAGCATCTGCAAGCTCCTCTGCTGCTCGAAATTCCTCAGCTGGTCCCTCTCTGCTGAAGAAAAAGGCCACTGCTGGACGAGGCACTCGCCCAAGTCCTCACAAGAAGCAGGTAGCCTTCCATGTACCATCTGATGATGATGAGGCTGATGATAAAGAACTTGCTGAAATCATCAGAAACAGGCAAGCCAGGGCCGCTAGAGCCAAAGGCAGCAATGTGCCATTGATGTTGGATCCCAACCTGATCCTTGATTTCATTGACTTATGGCACAAGGACCCCAACACGCCTTTGCCGGAGTTGAACCTCACTCCTGGTCAAAGCCATGTCCTCACTGCCTTCATTGAGGAAGAGAAATGGAAATTTGTACAAGGCAGAAGATTGAAGAAAGCGCAGTACAAGAAATAGCGCTACCTCAAGGACAATGTCCTCACTCTCACCCCTGATCAGCTTCTTGCCTTGCAAGCTGAAGTCAAGCAACTGAGCGATGAATTTGATCGCTATTATGCTGATTGGAAGGGCGCCAAGGTGCGTTTCGTCAATCTGATGAAGAGATTCACTTCAAGTGCTGCTCCACCTGTGCGCGTTGAAGTTGCTCAGGCCGAGGCATCTGCTCAGCCTACTGAAGAAAATGCCAGCACCGCTGATGACAATCAGGCTGCTGAAGACAATGAGAGTGCCAGGGCTGATGACTCCATTCCAGCCGCTGAAGATATTGCCAGGGCATCCACTAGTGGTGCGCCTGAAGAAAGTGAACAAGTCAGGGCAACTACATCAGTTGCGCCTGAAGAAAATGAACCTATGTCCTCTGCACCGCCTGCGCCTACACCAACTCCAATCCTTCCATCTGCATCAGATGCGAAGAAGACCAAGGCTGCAGAACGTGCAACTGTGAAGAAAAGGAAGGCATCAGCTTCATCAAATTCTTTAGCTCCGAAGAAGATGAAGACTCTGATCAGTCCAATTGACAAATCCGATTAATGCCGTTCCAGTTTCATCAATGCCATCAAAGGACCTTGTTCCGTTTGGTGAAGACTATGTCATTCCTGATGAATCTGATGAAGAAACTCCTTCTGCTGCTTCTTCAGAGCAGTTGGACGAAGAAATTGAAGTGGATGTGATCCCTTCAACCCCAATCATTTCCTCACCGTTTCCTCAGTTTACTACTGAAGAGGCATGTGTTGAAGAAATTTAAGAGGAGGATGTGGACATTGGTTGTACCACTCCGATCCTCAATGATGAATTTTGGGACAGTCAGCATCCCAACTCCCCAATGTTCACTCCCCTCCAAGCTATTCCTCACTCCCTACTACCACTGAAGTACAAATGGGATCTGAAGAACCTAATGCAACCCCAAGTGTTCATGAAGAAATTCCAGCCACTAAAGCTGAAGAAATTGTCAATGAAGAATTGACAACCCAGGCTGAAGCTGCTGAAGAGCCTGGAATTCCTCAGCCTGAGGAACCTGAGATTGCGATTCCTAAGGTGGTGCTGCAATTGACTGACACTCCTCAGCCCAAGCCAAAGGATCCCTTCTCTAAGAAGCAAAAATTCAGGGCTGATGATTTCTTCGGCGAGCACGTGTTCTTCACTGACTTCAACCCCTATGACAATGCTCGTCTTAGAAGGAAGCGTTTCTGGACTGGCAGCCAGGCCAACTTCTATTCCTCAGTGCTCTTCAACAAGGACAAAATCTTCGATCATGAGCATATTCCTCATGTGGACATGGAATCCATGCCGTGCTTCTCCCAAGTCCTCGGCATGATTCATGACGCTGGCTTGCTAAATTTCTGCTCTGACATCGTTGATTGGAACGAAGAGCTTATTCTTCAGTTCTACGCAACTTTGCATATCACAGGCGATGCTGCTGACGTCAACTCATGGGTGTTGGACTGGATGACTGAAAACACGCACTACAAGGCACCAGCCACTGAATTGCTTCGTGCCCTGCCAATCAGTCCTCCACTTGATGGTGCTCGTTGTCTGTATGATGAGCCTGAACTCACTGATCATTACATGCAAGTGCTCATGAAGCCGCTGAATCCAGGACAAGCTCCAAGGACCAAATTCCTCGTGAAGAAATTGCTCTATGTGCCGAGGACAATCTATCGCATTCTGATGAAGACCATGAGTCCCATCAAAGGCCATGACTCTTCCGATGAAGAAATTATCGGAATGATGAAGAACATGCTTTTCAACATCATGCATGGCATCCCCATCAACTATCATGATTTCTTCATGAGGACTCTGGCAAATATTGCACTTTCTCCATTTGAGCAGAAGCCTTACGCGCCGTGGATCATGAGATTCCTCAGAACAAGGTCTTCACTCAACTACAAGGCTGACACTCTCAACCATGGCAGCTACTTGCCTCCGATTGAAGTCCTCAAACGGACATATTCTTCAGGAAAAGAAAAGGGCAAGGCACCTGCTGTGATCGATGAAGGCATTCGTCCATTGGATGGTCAGTTCCGCAAAGCTGCATCTTACTCCACCAATGATGACTCTGCCACTCATGATACTGCTGCCAATGCTACCAAGACAAGTCCTCAAGCTACTGCTCCTTGTGTGCTGACTGATTGTGAACTGCTGATATGTCTTCACTAGAAGGTGGATCGCAACCACAAATGGGATAAGCGTTAGTTTGGTTCCATTCTTCACAACATGACTTCCACACATAATGAAGTGAAGAAAAACCACTACTACCTCCATGAAGTGTTTGATCGCACCTGGGCTATCATGTCACATCTATATGGTGAAGAAGATCTAAAACAAATGGGCTTCAAGGAAGACTTTGACTGGTCTGCTCCTCCTCCAAAAAAATTCAAGAGGGTCAAGGTCCCTCCCTTGGTGGCCAGCTCATATTCTTCATCACGTGCCACGGATGAGCATGAAGACTTGGACGACACTGCAGCAGGCCCTACATCGACTCAAGACCCTGACAACGCTGGCGCTCCTCCATCTTCATGATATTATTCAGGGGCGTTAGTCCTCAGTTTCAACCCTTTTGGTCATTCGATGACAAAGGGGGAGAAATTTGAGTTAGTCTTCAAGCGGGTCTATATTATATGGGTGTTTTTGCTAAGTTACAACTCTCGTTCTTCTGATGACTTTGCTGGATCGAGTTGTAATCTTAAACTCTATGGTGACCTGATACTTTTGTTGTGTTCTTCTGCATGCTTATTCCTCATTAATGTTAATGCACGCATCCTGAATTACATCAGTCACCATATTTCATCATGCATTTCAAATTCTTCATATTATATATCAAATGCGTGTATGAATTACAAGATATAGGGGGAGATCTCCACGATTATACTCTTCAAGTGTGCATCGCTTCAAAAGCAAATTCCTCACTATGCACATCTTCAGGGTGAGTTCTTCTATATCTTGCAATCAAATTCCTCAATATTAGTATTTACACTTCATATGTTTATCCCCGTTGAAAACTTGACCTATATTGTCATCAATCACCAAAAAGGGGGAGATTGTAAGTGCATCTAGTGCCCCTTAGTGATTTTGGTGTATTAAAGACTTATAGGTTAAGGGACTGATGCGTTTGTGAGTGTACACAGGTCTATAAGTCTATGAGGAGTTTGATATTTACAGAGAAAGTCGACCCCTAAAAATGAAGTTCTTCGTCTGAAGACTTTGGATATCTGAAGACTTTCTGAAGACTTTGAAGTGAAGAAATTGGTGTGACCTTGAATACTTGGTATTCATTCGAGGAATATGAAGCGTGAAGACTTTTGTTTTCATAGTTCCATTTTCTATTTCTTGAGTCATAGGAAACACCGTACTGTTAAAGGGGGTCGAGGAAATACTAAGGAAAATTTTCCATGTGATGCTCAACTCAAAATCCTACACCTACCAATCCCTTCGAGTGAAGCCATTGGAAATCTCATACAGTTCAGTCATATTCTTCAGTGACAGAGACGAAGTTCTTCTGGTCTCTGAGGAATTTGTTCTTACTAAGGAGTTAGGAATTCACCAGTGTGAATTGCCTACACAGTGAGGAACATGATAGCCCTGAGGATTTTGATAGTCAAAATTCCGACCGTTGCTGTGCTATGCGCCAACGGTTCCAAAATATCTACCTACCTAACGGTCATATCAGACAAGGCCATTTATGTCTTATCATGTCGGGCTGCTCCCGAGGCTATAAATAGCCACCCCCTACAACCACTAGCTGGTTGGCTGCTCCGAGAGAAACTGACACTTGTCAATTGAGAGCATCCCATCCTCCGAGGACTTTGAGCGAAAATCATCAAGTGAGGAAAACCCGAACCCAACACCTACAAACCCAAAGTGATTGAGCATCACTGAAGAGATTGATCCTGCATGGATCCGACGCTTGTTACCTTTGAAGACTGTGCTTCTTCCAGACGGTTAGGCGTCAAGGTCTAGAGCATCCAAGAGGAATTGTGGATCGCCGAGTGACCGAGTTTGTGAAGGTTCGGAAGTCACCTGAAGACTTACCATGAGTGTTTGGGCGAGGTCTGTTTGACCTTAGCTCAAGGAGAATACGGTGAGGACTGTGTGTCCGGGACTGGGTGTCCTCGAGTTTAAATACTCAGCCGCTCCAACCAGATGTACAACTGAGACAACAGTTGGAACTGGTCTACCAAATCATTGTCTTCACCAAGCCTCCTGGTTCTATTTCCTCATGTCTGTTGTTGTGTGCCTGTTCATATCTGCTTGAAGACTTTGATTGAAGACTTTCTCAATTTCCTCAGTTCAATTTCTTCAGCCTGTCTGTCTTCTTTCTTGTGTTATCATGTGTTTACGCTTTCTGTACTCTGTGTTTGTCTTCATCTCGCCATGATGACTATGCTTGTATTCTGTTATGTTTACTTCTGAGTACTTATTCCGCTGCTAGTAGTTCTTCAGTTAGGAATTTCCTCACCAGCAAATTCCTCAGTGAAGAATTCATAAAAATCGCCTATTCACCCCCCCCCCCTCTAGTCGATATAACGCACTTTCAAAGGCACATTTCCTCCTCCATTTGATTGACTCCGGTAGAAATCTATATATTAAAATGTGGAATTTTTAGTTTAATGAAAAACACTTTATTGGATATATAGAATACATACAAATTTTATTGATATCAAAGTGCTGATACAATATATATATATATATATATATATATATATATATTGTGTTTTTACAATATAGAATGATGACAACAACAATAATAATATGTTTTTATTACAACAATCCGATGGATGTAAACAAATAAAATATCTAAATGGAGTCAATTGACTAGTCAAAGTCCTCGAACATGTCGGCGGCGTATTCGGTCATCATATTCTCCGTGTCCATGGAGTCCTGCGATCAATGGAATTCCTTGTTGTTACTTGGTGCTCCTTGAATATCTTGTGAACAACCAGCTTCCTTGTTGTTATCAGGTTGAAGATTGAGGTGAGCTTCATATCTTGCTCCTTGGGCAGGTCCATTATGTCCCATGGATTGCAGGTAGAGGTTTACCAGATGTCTTGGGGTGCGGCATTTTTTGGTGACATGCTTGTGGCATCCACATTTCTGGCAAAGTTTAGTTTTATCAAACTTATTCTTTGTTATGCCCTTCCCCTTGTCTGAATTTTGTGGCTTGTTCTTCTTGTTGTGGTTTCTCTTACCCTTAAAGTTCTTGTTTTGGCCTTTGAAATAACCATTGAACTTGGTGTTTTTCTGAAAATTTGCATGTACTTCAGACAGAGGAGTGGCCCCAACTGGGCGTTGATTACTATTCTTTAGTAGAAGTTCATCGTGTTTCTCAGCCTGGAGGAGCACATGTATAAGTTCGGAGTAAACTGTATAATTGCGGGCACGATATTGTTGCTGTAGGATCCTGTCAGCCGGGAGCATAGTGGATAGAGTCTTTTCTATCTTATCTGCTTCTGTAGGCTCCTTCTCGCAAAACCGCAACTTTGAACAAATTTTATGAACCTCATGATTATAAGCTCCGATCAATTTGGAATCTTGGAGTCTTAAATGGGTCCACTCATGACTAGCTTCAGGAAGTATAATTGCCTTTTGTTGTTCATATCCAGTCTTAAGTGATTGCCACATATTGCTTGGAGATTCCTCCATCAAATATTCAGATTTTAGATCTGGATGGATATGGTGCCTTATTATGTATAAAGCAGCATTTTGTTGCTGCTCGGTTAATTGTGCAATTCCCTCTTGGGGAGGGTCTGCAGGAGGTATGAGTGCAGCTGCAATTCCACGAGATGAAAGACTGATTTTAACATCCATAGCCCATGTAGGATAGTTGTGTCCGTCGAGCGAAAGCTCTTCAGATTCTTTGACGGTCATTTTGTCCTACAAGATTGAGAACCAAATATTTGATCAATTTACTTGTATGTAAATTAAAATCATCATGGCCATGTTGTAATAAATTTTGCAATTGTTATGAATTCAAGTAAGGACTTGAACTGTATTTAGTTTATAATTTATTTATTTATTTTGCATATTAATTCTATTCGAATTAAGTCTACTTCGTGCTACATAGGCATTTTTTAGACTTAATCGATGGCGAATTAATATTTGAGTTGAAAAAATAAATGATTTTCAATTGCAAAATAATATTATTGCACCATTTGTACATGTTATAGGGATTGCGAATTGCAAACACATTGAACACATAATGATTTATAGACATAATATGGTATACACATCAATACACAATTTAATTGAGTACAATCTATAATTACACCGAGATACAAGGTCTAAAACATGACAAGTACTTAATTACAGCACTAATAGTTGAACCTATCTGTGAATTCCCAAATTTACGGGGATAAACATGACAAGCACTAAATTAGTACTAGTAGTTAGACTAATGCACGAAATTCCGATAATATAAGGATTTTTCTGCAATCTAGCCTATCACCCGCTGGTTTTTTTTCTTGCTGGTTATTGCAACGTGGGCCACAGCCCACGAGGCCTCGTCCCAGGCCCATGGCAGCGCTGCTGAAGGAGCGAATAAGGGGAACTGGGAGGTGGGGCGGTTGGGGTCAATTCCCCCCATTCCACTGCCACCTCCACGGGATCCCGCCGGCCGCCGCCGATGGCGCCCAGCGCCGGCGATCTTCAGAAGGAGGACGGCGCCCCTGCAGCGTAGCTGGGGAGGTGGAGGCCTGCAGGGGCCCAGGAGCCGGAGCAGAGGCCGGGGCGGTGCTGCTCCAGCGCCGCCACAAAATGGCGAAGGATCCGGCGAGCCACGGGTGGCGGCGTTCGCGGGCTTGCCGGGGGCGGAGGCGGCGGAGATGCTGGGGCCGTGGAAGACAACGCCTCATCCTCGATCATCACGCCGGTGGTAGTGTTGAGGTCGGGACGGTGGCGTCGGGTTCGTTGGTCTCCGCCGGTGTGCTTGGCTCCTGCTTCACAACGGGTTGAGCCACTGCTCCTCCTCTTCGTTTGGCGTCGTCTCCCACTTCATCATGGCGGGCACAGGGCCATAGCCTAGAGGGGCGAAGTGCTCCTCGTCTTTGTTGGCGGGCGTCGGCATAGGGAGGTCCGGGTAGGCGAGCGGCTCATCGATGACCTCCGGTTCTGGTGGTGGAGTGGCCGGCGGTGGAGGGCACGGCCCGTACCCGTGCATGGGGCAGAAATCGCGGGCAGGGCAAGGGCCGAATCCATGCACTGGACAGAAGGCCACACCTACGTCCATTCCATTGCCGAAGAAGATCCCCGGCGGTGGCGGGGCTTGGGCGGCATCGAAGAACTCCTCCTCGCCTAGGAACGAGGCTGTAGCCTCGGCAGGAGCCCAGTCCATTGGCGGAGCGATGAAGGCCAGCATTGGGGGTGCCTGGTAGGCGTGGTGGACGGCGGCAGATGGGTTGCTTGGTCCTGCCTGCTCTGCGGCGGCGGGGCCAGGGTGATCATGACGACCACGGCGACCACGGCGGCCGTTGCCTGGGCCCGAATGGCAAGGAACACCAGCACTGTGGCGTCTGGCAGATCGATGAATCTCCCGTCCAATGAATCGAACAAGGGCAGAGGCAATTCTGTGCAGGTTCATCCCTGCCATCTTACCTTCTCTCTCGTCCTGTTCGTGCTCTGTTTTTCTCATCGGAATCACTCTCGCCGGAGAGCAGTGCTGATAACATGTAAGAATTCGTGAGAAACTTGTATTTATTGATTCTGGGCAAAGCCCTATTTATACAAGGACTTGGGGCGCCTCCAGACAGGCGTCCATTTACAATAGGCGCCTGTGGCGCAAGAAAACGCCCGTACGGACGCGTCCATACGACGCTTTGGACACATGTACGACTCTTAGCGCTAATGACGTCGCTTTATTCTTCACAGGTTTAACGTCTCTGCCCCCTGGTCGCATAGTGGGCAAGAGGCTTGGTGCGGGGCCCATGACGAGCTAAGCAATCTGAGGTCCAGCATCTATTTATGCCTGCGAGCCAAGCGAAGAAATGGCACGCCCGCGGTGCTCTTGATTTCCATGCCATGTCCGCGTATGGGGTGACCTCCATACCCCAAAATTTAGCCGCGTGCGCCAGTTTCCTCCCAGACCCACCGTGTTGAATCCTCCGCAGAACGCTCGAGATCATTGGCCTCCGTTCTTTCCCAGAGACCGAAGACCTCCAGGAGTAGGGTCTGATCAATGTCAGGGCCCATGTTGCGGGGTTCTAGGCCCCGTTGTGTAGCGCCTCCGCAACCGATCGTGAGGTGCGTGTTCCATTGCGTACCCGATGATATAGGCCGGGAGCAATGTCTTGGACCCGGAGCCCCTGCATCCATCGATCTTCCCAAAACAGCGTCGAACGGCCATTGCCAGATTGTGTCATAGTTGATACCTGAAAGATGTGTCGAGCCTCATTCGGGACCTGTATGTCAAAGCCAGCCCATGGTATAGTGCTATCTATGCGTTGCAGCCACGGCCATCGGGCCTAAAGAGCAAGGTTCAACCACAGTAGATCCGAGATGCCTAGGCCTCCAGCCCAGGTTGGTGTGCATACCGATCTCCAAGCGACTGCACATTGTCCGCCGTTCGCCTCCCTCTTACCACAACATTAGAATCCCCTACAGATATTTGTTATGTCCTTGAGCGTCTTGGGTGGGATGTTGAGCGCAAGCATGACATGTAAAGGTATGGTGCAGATGACCGACTTGATAAGCAACAGGCAGCTGCTTTTGGGCTGGGTGGCCCCCTTCCAGTGCGACAACTTGTTAGCTACTTGTTGCACCAGATCATGCAACTGAGCTGCCGACAGTTTGCGAACACTCAGTGGCAGACTGAGATACTTACAGGGAAAGGACCCTATCGGGCAACCAAGGACCTCCGTGATTGCCCTGGTCTGGTCCTTGGAGCATCTTATTGGTACGACCATAGTCTTGGCCAAGTTTACTCGCAGTCCCGACACCTGCCCGAAGGTGTCAAGGATATCTAGGCACGGTTGGAGCTCACCCTCATTCGGCTTGAGAAAGATCATAACATTGTCAGCAAAGATAGACATCCTTTGATGCAGACCATTGCGTGCTAGGGGGGCGAAGAGGCCCCTCTCAGATGCCACCGAGTACAGCCAGTGCAGAGGTTCCATCATAAGGATGAAAAGCATGGGGGATAAGGCTCCGCCCTGCCTGAAGCCCCTATGGTTCATGATCGGCGCTCCTGGCACCCCATTGACAATCGGTTCAACGGTACGGAAGAAGAAGAACCCTAGTTGAGGAAGTAGATAGCAGGCCCACAATCCAGGAGATCCACCGTGGCCCAAAGCCCAAGCTCGAGAGAACCTCGATTGCGAACGACCACTGAACTATGTGTCAAATGCTTTTGAAATGTCAAGCTTGATCATGACAGAAGCATTCCGGAGGGCATGTAGCTGGCACCAATTTTTTTATGATGTACGTATTGCTGGTTATTGAAGGAAAAATGATGTGTTGCTATTTGATGTGTTGCTGTTTGATGCGCCACAGTTCCCAGGCGATCAACTGGATGAGCGACAAGGTTCCTTTTCTTCGCTCAACCGCCGCCCGATGGACGCAACTGGCCATCCAGTCTTTGAGGCCGGAGGAACCATCCCAGGTTGCAGGATTCAGAGAAGGATAATTTGCAAGCCTGGATATAGAATCCCAAATGTCCTTTGACCACCAGCAGTCAACAAGGAGGTGGAAAGGGGTCTCTAAGTTCCTCATGCAGAGAGGGTAAAAATAATTGTTTTCCCATCCTCGCCTAAGAAGGGCGTTCGCCGTCAGAATTTTACCCAGAATAGCAGTCCAAATAAAGAAACTATATTTCCCCCATGCGGCCCAAATGAGCTTATAACCATCCATGGGAATTGATCCCTCGAACTGAACCAAATACACTGAGCGGGCAGAGTAAGTGCCATCCTGCGATAGTCTCCAGGTAATCATGTCAGGCTGGTCATGCTGCAGCTGGACTGCCTCTGGCAAGGTTGCGAGCACTGTCAGCGTGGTGGTCATGTGTTCCGTCAATCCCTTAGCTAGGTCGGTAAGCCACGTTTCGTTTGAGAGCGCTTCCTTGACAGATCGGTTCTTCCGCACAGATATGATGTGTAATGTTGGCGCGATCGTCTTAGGGCATTGGTCGTTTAACCAACGATCATTCCAAAAATTTGTCCGAGCCCCGTCACCAATGGTGATGCTGGTTGCCATTGAGAAGAGCTCCTTTTCAATGGTGTCACATGGAAGCGGGCCTTGCGCCCAAGGCCTGTCAGGATCGCACCACGCTAGCCACATCCATCTCATTCTTAAGGCAAGGCCAAATTTGCCAAAGTCCATGACTCCTAGGCCACCTAAGTGCTTTGGGCGGCATAGCAAGCTCCAGGCCACCTGGCACTGGCCACCATTACATGTGTTCTCTCCATTCCAGAGCCAAGCACGGCAGATTTGCGTCGTACGCTTGAGGACCCAAGCCGGCAACCGATGCATTGCCATTATGTAAACTGCAAGTGAGGCAAGGTTTGATTTGAGCAGAACAAGTCGCCCACTTTTTGCCATCAAGCCTCCTTTCCAAGACTGAAGTTTGTTTCCAAATTTGAGTACCAGAGGTTCTAGATCAACTTTGGTCAGGTTTCTGAGCGATAGGGGCATCCGAAGGTACGTTGTTGGGAACTGCTGGATAGGGATACCAAGCGGCGCGAGAATGCGCGACAGTACTGAAGCATCGCAACGGATGGGCAGGGCAGAACTCTTGTTGGTATTAGTGTGAAGTCCAGAGACACTGGCGAAACAGTCGAGCAACAGCTTAACCATCCGCGCATCACGCTCGAAGGGGTTCATGAATAGCGCGACATCGTCAGCATAGAAAGAGCATCGCATAAGGTGTCTACGACCTGGCAACTTCGATAGCACCCCTTCCTCAGTTGCCAGGCTCATCATACGCTGGAGGGGGTCCATGGCTAGGATGAACAAGAATGGGGAGACTGGGTCTCCCTGCCTTAGACCCCTACGGTGAAGAATATCATTTGATTGTTGACCGTTAAGAAGTACTCGCGAAGAAGAGGTGCGCAAGAGCATAGCAATCCATTCTCGCCAACGCAGCCCGAACCCTCTGGCCCGCAGCATATCGAGGATGTATTCCCAAGAAACAGAATCAAAGGCCTTTGCGATGTCTAACTTGAGCAGGACAGCCGGCTTCTTCGTCTTGTGTAGGTATCTTACGTGTTTTGGACGTAGAGAAAGTTTTCCTGGATGCAACGATGCTTAATGAAGGCACTTTGGCAGTGATCAACCAGCTCATGCAATTTAGGAGCCAGCCGCCGAGCAATCAGCTTAGTGAAAATTTGCAGTGGTGTACTGGTGTCTAATAACTAGCCAATTCACTGAGTCCTGGAGTTTGCAGTGTACTGGTGTCTATCCATCTCTGACATGTCCTTTTTGTTCTAAAAGTAACCCGTCTCTGAAATCTTCATTCCTCCAAATCGGGGCAGATGTCATGGACGCTGCCGCTGTTTGTTCTATATAGTACAATTGATTGCCTTTGACTTGCTGGGAGCGAAACTTCATGTCAAACAAAGTGCAATGAATTTTTTGTAGGGTAGGTCAACCAACGACGGTTAGCTGCTATACATCTATTGATGTGGCAAAATATATATACATAGTCAGATTTTTTTAGGGAACTTCACAATTACTGTATTAAAAGAAAGGAAGTGTTTGGGGAGCAATTATTTGCTTGATAGCGATCATAAGCAAACTATCTCCTTGTATTCAACCATTTCACATGATCTGGACCTCTGTGAGTGAATTGAGCTGCGAATCAAGGGAGAGTTATGTCTACAGCTCTTTCCAGGGAGCCAACAATAACCATTTTTGTCTGAAAATAGGATTCCCCCAGCTGTGGATAGCTCGTACATGGGACCACCAAGCAGAATTATGTTCTAATGAGTCAACATGCAGTTAATTTCACCGGCAACAGCAGCGCAAGTAGTTAGCAGCAGCTAGCAACAAATAAAGCATATTTGCATTGGTACATGATGAATGAGTGATGTGAAGCATGGGCACATTATCAATCGAAGCAATTTGCAAAAAACAAAAAGAAAAAAAAACGCATCAATCGAAGCACTGTTCTATCAACACAAACGGACGAAGCGACAAAGGGATTAACTATGCACAATCGTACAGGAATTAGCTTAACCGCCACATGCACGGACTTAACTGCGCTGGCACTACTCTACGATACTACACTTTTTTCTTAATTATGTTATTTTTTTTAAAAAAGAAGGAAAGACTCCCGAGCCTCTGCATCAGGTGATGCACACGGCCATATATTATTTAATTATTATCAATATGCCAAATCCAGCTTACAAAGAGCCAAAAAGAAACAAAAAACTTGAGGCCATCCACATCGGACATGCTTCGCGGCATCTTGAAATCAAATGACCGAACCGACGGTGACATTGTTAGTAGAAAAAGGACACAATGCTCCAAGATAGTGTCTTCAAGAGAGAATTGCCGCTCGCATGTCGATATTGACGGACCTAACCAGATGTCAGACCAAGGATATCACCCCGAAATAGATATTTGAACCAACACCTTCAACAAGGTAACAACGCACAGACGTCGATGCCACATGATCAGGCCATAGGGCAAGATTCTGAATTAACCCAGAAAAAAAAATGCAACCTTGGTCTGCCACCATAGTCATCGTCCACCACTCCACTGGCCTGCTCACATTGAACCGACCGGCCAAAGGAGAAGATGTTGAAAGGGACGCCATCACGTTACTTCCAAACACCGTGGCACCGTATCACTTATGGTAGTCGCGCAAGCTGTAGCAGTGCCAAGCATTTTGTAACGCCCCGGATTCGTTGCGCCAGGTGTCCGCCAGTTATTCGCCGTCGTTGCCATGTCATTTGCTTGCGTGCTGCATTATATCATGTCATCATGTGCATCTCATTTTGCATACGTGTTCGTCTCTTGCATCCGAGCATTTTCCCCGTTGTCCGTTTTGCAATCCGGCACTCCTATGTCATCCGGCGTTCCCTTTTTGCCTCTTCTCCTGTGCGGGTGTTAAACTTTCTCAGAATGGACCGAGTCTTGCCAAGCGGCCTTGGTATAGCACCGATAGACCGCCTGTCAAGTTTCGTGCCATTTGGAGGTCGTTTGATACTTAAACGGTTAACCGGGTAACCGCGAAAGCCTCTTTTGTTTGCAGCCCAACACCCCTTCCAAAGTGGCCCAAAGCCCAGCAAACTCCCCTCCATGCTCTCGGTCGTTCGATCACGATCGCGTGGCCGAAAACCGCTCCTCATTTGGACTCTCCTAGCTCACTCTACCTATAAATATGTGTGCTTCCCCCGAAATTCGCGGTGCAAACCCTAGCCTTCTTCCTCTCGCGCCGCCGGACATTTCCCCGCCGCCGACGGACATGTCCGCGCCGTCGCCCCCGACCAATCCCACGCCGACACGTCGCCGCCGCGCCCTCTCTCTCTCCTCCCCACCGCCGAGGCCCGCGGAGCCCATCCCGGACCCGCGCGGGCCCGATCCGCCGCCGCCAAGGCGCCGCCGCCGCCCCGCGTCTCCTGCCTGCCGCCCGGACCTTGCCGGAGGCCTCTCCGCCGACCCCGCTGGCCACCGTTCCCTGCCCCGTGCCCGCCTCGCTGCCGCCAGCGACCTGCTCCACCGCCTAGCGCCTCGTCCACGGTCGCCGCCCGTTCCCTGCCGGCGCCCTCCGCCGCCCGCGCCTCGCGCCGGCAACTGCCGCCTCGCCGGAGCCCTGCTGGCTGCCGCCGCGCCCGGATCCGGTGCCCAGGCGGCAGGATCCGCCCCACGCCGCCCCATTCCCGACCTTCTCCGTCGCTGGCGCGCCGCCCTCGCCGGTTGTCGTTGCGCCGTCGACCTCCCCTGCCTCCGCGCGTGAGCGCGAGGACGACGACCCAGCGCCGTTGACCGAGTCGCCTCCCGCGTGGGCCCCGCTCTGGCCCAGGCCACGTCCCGGCCCGGTCCACCTCCTCGGCCCGATCCACCTCTCCTTCCCCTCTGGGCCTGTGCGAAGTATTGCTACGTTGCGCCTGTCCGTTTTTTTTCAGAAAACGACTAAGTCCTGCAATTTTTGCATATTTTCATGCCATGTTCATCGCATCATATCTCTGCATCCGTAGCGCCGTTTCGTGCGTGTAATATGTCAAATTGTTCACCTCGACGAGTACTTCACTTCATTTCATTGCATCATTTTCATTTGAGCTCATCGTGATGCCCGAAATGCTGTTGGAAAAGTGCATGTTGATGTTAATCTGCTGAAACTGTTATAATATGCTCATTTGTCATTTTTGCCATGTTCGATGTGTGCATCCTATGAGGTTTAGCTCTACATGTGTTTTGATCTGTGATATGCCATCTTTTCGGAGGTGCAATCCATGTATTTTTGTGAGTTGTGTACTGAGTGCATCGAGCTTGTTAAGTAGGGTACTTGTTGTTGCTGTTTTCCTGTCTGATTCTGTTATATTTTGTTGCTATGTAAACCTGCTGCTACTAGTCATTCCATACATAATCTGGAGATCTTCACTAAGGATGTTTTGTTATACATGTCATGCTCTATCCATTCATGCCCCCGGTTGCATTTACAGCCTACTGTAGCTTGTTGTTATATTGCTCCAAAGTTGCTAAATAATGTTGCTGTCAACCTGTTAACATGAAGTTCAGTTTTGGCCATGTGCTTTTGTAGTGATCCATGCATCCTATGAACTTGCTCTTGCCATGCTTAGCTTCATAAACATGTCTTCTTACTGTTGGTTGCCTTGACATGTCATGTATTGCTCTGTGGTGAGTGGTTCAAGCTCACCAACATGCCTACTTATTGTTGTTCCTGCCACGTATGAATCTGTCATATAACTTGCCATGTTTACATGGGTGCCATCATATTTTCTGTGCCTTTTTGGCTCATGGTCAGTAAGGGACTTTTGTTCTATGCCATTAGTAGATTCATGCCATGCCTTTGTTTGCCATGATAAGTTCCTGTAACATGTTGTTTGATAGCTCTAAACATTGCAACCTGATGTTATTTCTGCTAAGCCTGAAACTGTTATTATTTGCAATCTTTCCATGTCTTTTTGAGCACGATCTATTGATTTCTGGAGATAGCTCAGTGTTCATGTTTTGTCATGCTTTACCTGTAATTCATGCCCATTCCATTTGTTATTACGTTGAGATGTTGTAGCATATTGTTTTGATGCTTGCAAGATTCCTAGTTGCTGTTATGGATAGATTGTTATGCTTTGTATAGTGTATGTGTTGAACCGTTGCTCCATTTTGAGTGTGCTCTATATGAAACTTGCTCAGAATTGCATGTTGTTTCATATTACCATGTTGCATCCTTATTTTGAGGTGTTTGCTTGATGTTTGGGTGCATTTTGAATCAATGTCATGTTTAACTTGTTTTGCTCATATCTTTTAGGCCGTAGCTCCGAACTAAATGAACTTTATATGTAACTTGACTAGAATCTCGTGTAGATCATCTTGGTGCATCTTAACTTGCTGTTTAACAACTTGAACATAAGGTTTATTCAGTTCTGGACCAATTGATAAATTTGCATATGAGGACTTACCGGAATTGTTATATGTTGTTTCCGGCCTCATTTAAACTTGCCTTGATGTGGTGTTTTTGTTTGCATCATCTCTTGCCATGAGTAGCCTCATGTAGCTTGGTCATGCATCATGCTTGTTGTGCATCATGTCTTGTTCATGTGTGGTGTGTTTACCATGTTGTGTGCTTCTTCTCGATAGTTCCCGTTTCGTTGCGATCGTGAGGATTCGTTCGTCTACGCTTGGTTCGTCTTCGTGGCTTCATCTTCTTCATGGACTTGTTCTTCTTCCTTGCGGGATTTCAGGCAAGATGGCCGCTACCCTGGATCTCACTACTATCATTGCTATGCTAGTTGTTTCATTCTATCGCTATGCTACGCTTCCTATCACCTGTTCTTCAAGCCTCCCCAAATTGCCATGAACCTCTAACCTTTGACACCATTCCCAGCAAACCATTGTTTGGCTATGTTACCGTTTTGCTCAGCCCCTTTCATAGTGTTGTTAGTTGCAGGTGAAGTTGAAGATTGCTCCATGGTGGACAGAGTTATGTTGGGATATCACAATATCTCTTATATTATTAATACATCTATATACTTGGTAAAGGGTGGAAGGCTCGGCCTTATGCCTGGTGTTTTGTTCCACTCTTGCCGCCCTAGTTTCCGTCATACCGGTATTATGTTCTCGGATTTTGCGTTCCTTACGCGGTCGGGTGATTTATGGGAACCCCTTGACAGTTCGCTTTGAATAAAACTCCTCCAGCAAGGCCCAACTTTGGTTTTACCATTTGCTTCACCACCACCTACTTTTCCCTTGGGAGTCGCTCTCTCGAGGGTCATCTTTATTATAGCCCCCCTGGGCCAATGCTTGTCTAAGTGTTGGTCCAAACTAGAGCACCGTGCGGGACCATCCCTTGGCAACTTGGGTTACGTCGGTACCTGTACGCTTAGCTTATCCGGTGTTGCCCTGAGAACGAGATATGTGCAGCTCCTATCGGGATGTCGGCGCATCGGGTGGTCTTGCTGGTCTTGTTTTACCATTGTCGAAATGTCTTGTAAACCGGGATTCCGAGACTGATCGGGTCTTCCTGGGAGAAGGAATATCCTTCGTTGATCGCGAGAGCTTATCATGGGCTAAGTTGGGATACCCCTGCAGGGTATAAACTTTCGAGAGCCGTGCCCGCGGTTATGTGGCAGATGGGAATTTGTTAATGTCCGGTTGTAGATAACTTGACACCAGTTCCGAATTAAAACGCATCAACCATGTGTGTAGCCGTGATGGTCTCTTCTCGGCGGAGTCCGGGAAGTGAACACGGTTTCTGTGTTATGATTGACGTAAGTAGGAGTTCAGGATCACTTCTTGATCATCACTAGTTGACGACCGTTCCTTTGCTTCTCTTCTCGCTCTTATTTGCGTATGTTAGCCACCATATTACGCTTAGTCGCTGCTGCAACCTCACCACTTTACCCCTTCCTTCCCCTTTAAGCTTTGCTAGTCTTGATACCCATGGTAATGGGATTGCTGAGTCCTCGTGGCTCACAGATTACTACAACAACAGTTGCAGGTACATGTTTTGCGATCCTGACGCGAGAGCGATGCTTTCTTGTTTTGGAGTTTCTTCTTCTGCTTCTTCTTCGATCAGGGGATAGGTTCCAGGTCGGCAGCCTGGGCTAGCAGGGTGGATGTCGTTTGAGCTTCTGCTTGTGTTTCATCTATAGTCGGATGTTGATCTCATGTATGATGTGATGTTGTATTCGTGTGGCATTGTATGCTTCTTGTATGTATCCCTACCTATTTATGTAATGTTGATGTAATGATATCCACCTTGCAAAAGCGTCTTCAAGATGCGCTTCTATCCTTGATGGGACCTTCGAGTTCCTTTAGGATAGGGTCGCATCTTGGGCGTGACAAGTTGGTATCAGAGCCTCGACCGACCTTAGGAGCCCCCCTTGATTGATTGTGTAGTTTGGCCGTTGTTGAGTCTAGAAGAAAACTGTTTTCAGAGTCTAGTTGTATCGGAGAGTAGGAATTCTTTTTACTCCTCAGCCCCTTCGTCGCTCTGGTGAGGAATTTTGACGTAGGTGTTTTGAACTACTCCTCTTCCCATTCAAATTTTTCTTTAGGATCACGTGGTTAGTTTCGTGAGTTGTCCATCCTCTTTTGCCCGGTGCATCTCTCGTCAAGTCGACTCGAACCTCTTTGTCTTTCGCGAGTTCAATCCTCAGTTCTTCCTCCGACGTCGTTGTTTTTTCCCATCCTCAATTGTTTTCCCCATTCGAAGTTGTCCGTGTTTTTTTTTCCGCCCGCCCACCTCTTTTCTTCTCGGAACCGGAGTCTGTAATCGAGTATCTTTCCTACTCGTGTGAAGTCTTTGCTTTCTTTCCTCAATGATTTCAACCGGTGTTTTCTCTTCAAGATATTCGTTGGTTCCCCATCCAAGTTGCCTTTGTTTTTCCCGCCCTCCCACCCTTTTCTTCCCGGAGCCTGAGTCTCTTTCGAGCATTAATTTCATTCGTGCAGAACCTCTTCAGTCTTTCATAAATTATCTCAACCGGTGAATTCTCATCTCGTTTGGCATTCTTCATCTCTTTTTCTTCTTCGGTGGATTCAATTCTAATTTTCGGTAGTGATTATATTCTTTCCCTCGGCCCAAGTTTTTTCACTTCTCGTTCGTCTCTCGCCAGTTTATCCTTCCGGAGTGCTCAAGACATCTCAGGAAATTTGTCTGTGTTCCAATTAATTCGAGGTTGTCACCTCATTCAAATATTTCATTTGTTCCGGTGCATCATCTACCTCTTCAACAACCCTTTCCAACGGTGTTTTCTTTTAGTGGGCCCTAACCCACATGTCTTTTCTGAGGATCTTACCTGACTCTTCCAATTCCCCAGAGTTATTCTCAAATTCTTTTCAAGTGTGACGTAAGAATGAATTTCATCAGTCACATGCCTTTTCCAAGATCGATTGCAAATCATTTCATTGTTGGCTCAACCTCTTCGCTTTTCATTCTCCCAGAGTATCTCAGTAATTTTGGTGGTGTTTCTCGTCGTCATTTGAAGACCGAAGAAGAGCTTTTCCTCTAAATTTTTCCCGTTCACTCGAAGTTTCGCGGTTCTAGCTTCATGTTATCCTCGCGAATTATTCCATTTGTCAGATATTCTTTTCATCCATCCGGAGCATTTCAGGAGTTGCTTTCTCTCTCAATCATCCGGAGGCCATCGTTCCAGAAGAATTCTTCGTCCTCACATTTCAGCTATCATTATCTAATTATCCCGGTGCTTCGTTCAAGTGTTCTTGAATCAGCTCATGATCTCTTTGTTCTTTTGCATCTAAATCCCCCTCTAGCATATTGGTTCTTCTAATTCTTCCCGGTGATTCATTCTCTTTCATCAGTCATTTTCAAATTCTTACGGTGGTTCGTTCAAGATTCTTTTCCTTGTTTATCATATTAATCCATTCGTTCTTCTCAATCCTACCGGTGGTTCATGAAGACCTTCTCAAGTTTGCGATATGTCACTTCTCAATTCTTTTTCAAGAAGAATAAGTAATATGCAAAATCCGTTGTGTCATCAATTTAATTTGATGAAGTATAAGCATACAATAAATCTTATTCTTATTTCCTCCAAGTGAGTAATCCCTTCCTCCAGAGTTTGTTCTTGGTGAATAAATTCTAGTTCCAAGTGTTTACATCTTTTCTTTTCCGGAGTTCAAATTTCCTCGGCCATCTCGTCGAAGCTCCATCTTAATCATCGCAAGGCCTTAATCCCATTATTTTCATCCTTGAATTCTATCTCATCATCCTTTCGTACTGGAGTTCTTCACGGTGGATCGTCATGAGTTATTTCATTCTTTCAAGTGTTCATAAAGATTCTTGTCGGCGGAGTTCAAGTATCTTCTTTTCTCGCATCTCGAAGTGCAATTAGTTCTCCGTATTCTTCGGAAATGGAGTGTTGCATTTCTTCGTTCTTCTCAGCCACCCAATCATTTCCGTTTGTGGCCGGTTATCACCTTATGATCTTGAGATGTTACCTATAAGACCACAACAAGCTTATTCTTTTCGTTGTTGATTTTCTCAACAACTTCGTTTAAACCTTCCTTCTAAAGATGCTTTCAATTTCATTCGTGGCACAAGTTGTAATTTCCTTCTCCATTCTTTTCATTCAACTCCTTCAATTCTTTCCGGAGGTTTTGTGTCATGTCTTCATCAAGTATCATTCCATCCTCTCGAGTTCTTGTTCTATTCTTTCCATGTTTCAGTCGGAGTGCTGCCTAAATCCTTTTCAGTCTTAGTCGTTTCTTATCTTGTTCTAACCGGAGCGGTTTCATAGTCTATCTTATTCCGTGAGTTTTCGATTCTCGTCATTTTCGTTGTTCCTCTCTTCTTCTGGAGTGCTCTCGATTCTTTGCTTCTTCTCTTGAGTTTTTGTTGTACCTCATCCCTTTTTCCCTTCGGTATCGGTCCTAAGATCTCGGGACAAGATCTCTAGTTAGTGGAGGAGTGTTGTAACGCCCCGGATTCGTTGCGCCAGGTGTCCGCCAGTTATTCGCCGTTGTTGCCATGTCATTTGCTTGCGTGATGCATTATATCATTTCATCATGTGCATCTCATTTTGCATACGTGTTCGTTTCTTGCATCCGAGCATTTTCCCCGTTGTCCGTTTTGCAATCCGGCACTCCTATGTCATCCGGCGTTCCCTTTTTGCCTCTTCTCGTGTGCGGGTGTTAAACTTTCTCGGAATGGACCGAGTCTTGCCAAGCGGACTTGGTATAGCACCGGTAGACCGCCTGTCAAGTTTCGTGCCATTTGGAGGTCGTTTGATACTCAAACGGTTAACCGGGTAACCGCGAAAGCCTCTTTTGCTTGCAGCCCAACACCCCTTCCAAAGTGGCCCAAAGCCCAGCAAACTCCCCTCCATGCTCTCGGTCGTTCGATCACGATCGTGTGGCCTAAAACCGCTCCTCATTTGGACTCTCCTAACTCCCTCTACCTATAAATATGTGTGCCTCCCCCGAAATTCGCGGTGCAAACCCTAGCCTTCTTCCTCTCGCGCCGCCGGACATTTCCCCGCCGCCGACGGACATGTCCGCGCCGTCGCCCCCGACCAATCCCACGCCGACACGTCGCCGCCGCGCCCTCTCTCTCTCCGCCCCGCCGCCGAGGCCCGCGGAGCCCATCTCGGACCCGCGCGGGCCCGATCCGCCACCGCTGAGGCGCCGCCGCCGCCCCGCGTCTCCCGCCTGCCGCCCGGACCTCGCCGGAGGCCTCTCCGCCGACCCCGCTGGCCACCGTTCCCTGCCCCGTGCCCGCCTCGCTGCCGCCGGCGACCTGCTCCGCCGCCTAGCGCCTCGTCCACGGTCGCCGCCCGTTCCCTGCCGGCGCCCTCCGCCGTCCGCGCCTCGCGCCGGCAACTGCCGCCTCGCCGGAGCCCTGCTGGCTGCCGCCGCGCCCGGATCCGGTGCCCAGGCGGCTGGATCCGCCCCGTGCCGCCCTGTTCCCGGCCTTCTCCGTCGCCGGCGCGCCGCCCTCGCCGGTTGTCGTCGCGCCGTCGACCTCCCCTGCCTCCGCGCGTGAGCGCGAGGACGACGACCCCGCGCCGTTGACCGAGTCGCCTCCCGCGTGGGCCCCGCTCTGGCCCAGGCCACGTCCCGGCCCGGTCCACCTCCTCGGCCCGATCCGCCTCTCCTTCCCCTCTGGGCCAGGCCCGCTAGGTGAGCAGTCCGCCTAAACCTCGCCTGTGCGAAGTATTGCTACGTTGCGCCCGTCCGTTTTTTTTTTCAGAAAACGACCAAGTCCTGCAATTTTTGCATATTTTCATGCCATGTTCATCGCATCATAACTCTGCATCCGTAGCTCCGTTTCCGGCGTGTAATATGTCAAATTGTTCGTCTCGACGAGTACTTCATTTCGTTCCATTGCATCATTTTCATTTGAGCTCATCTTGATGCCCGAAATGCTGTTGGAAGAGTGCATGTTCATGTTAATCTGCTGAAACTGTTATAACATGCTCATTTGTAATTTTCGCCAAGTTCGATGTGTGCATCCTATGAGGTTGAGCTCTACATGTGTTTTGATCTATGATATGCCATCTTTCCAGAGGTGCAATCCATGTATTTTTGTGAGTTGTGTACTGAGTGCATCGAGCTTGTTAAGTAGGGTACTTGTTGTTGCTGTTTTCCTGTCTGATTCTGTTATATTTTGTTGCTATGTAAACCTTCTGCTACTAGTCATTCCATGCATAATCTGGAGATGTTCACTAAGGATGTTTCGTTATACATATCATGCTCTATCCATTCATGCCCCTGGTTGCATTTATAGCCTACTGTAGCTTGTTGTTAGCTTTCTCCAAAGTTGCTAAATAATGTTGCTGTCAACCTGTTAACATGAAGTTCAGTTTTGGCCATGTGCTTTTCTAGTGATTCATGCATCCTATGAACTTGCTCTTGCCATGCTTAGCTTCATAAACATGCCTACTTATTGTTGTTCCTGCCATGTATGAATCTGTCATATAACTTGCCATGTTTACATGGGTGCCATCATATTTTCTGTGCCTTTTTGGCTCATGGTCAGTAAGGGACTTTTGTTCTATGCCATTAGTAGATTCATGCCATGACTTTGTTTGCCATGATAAGTTCCTGTAACATGTTGTTTGATAGCTCTAAACATTGCAACCTGATGTTATTTCTGCTAAGCCTGAAACTGTTATTATTTGCAATCTTTCCATGTCTTTTTGAGCATGATCTATTGATTTCTGGAGATAGCTCAGTGTTCATGTTTTGTCATTCTTTACCTGTACTTCATGCCCATGCCTTTTGTTGTTACGTTGAGATGCTGTAGCATGTTGTTTTGATGCTTGCAAGATGCCTACTTGCTGTTATGGACAGATTGTTATGCTTTGTATAGAGTGTATGTGTTGAACCGTTGCTCCGATTTGAGTGTGCTCTATATGAAACTTGCTTAGAATTGCATGTTGTTTCATATTACCATGTTGCATCCTTGTTTTGAGGTGTTTGCTTGATGTTTGGGTGCATTTTGCATCAATGCCATGTTTAACTTGTTTTGCTCATATCTTCTAGGCCGTAGCTCCGAACTAAATGAACTTTATATGTAACTTGACTAGAATCTCGTGTAGATCATCTTGGTGCATCTTAACTTGCTATTTAACAACTTGAGCATAAGGTTTATTCAGTTCTGGACCAATTTCTAAATTTGCATATGAGGGCTTACCGGAATTGTTATATGTTGTTTCCGGCCTCATTTAAACTTGCCTTGATGTGGTGTTTTTGTTTGCATCATCTCTTGCCATGAGTAGCCTCATGTAGCTTGGTCATGCATCTTGCTTGTTGTGCATCATGTCTTGTTCATGTGTGGTGTGTTTACCATGTTGTGTGCTTCTTCTCAATAGTTCCCGTTTCGTTGCGATCGTGAGGATTTGTTCGTCTACGCTTGGTTCGTCTTCGTGGCTTCATCTTCTTCATGGACTCGTTCTTCTTCCTTGCGGGATTTCAGGCAAGATGACCGCTACCCTAGATCTCACTACTATCATTGATATGCTAGTTGTTTTGTTCTATCGCTATGCTGCGTTTCCTATCACCTGTTCTTCAAGCCTCCCCAAATTGCCATGAACCTCTAATATTTGACACCATTCCTAGCAAACAATTGTTTGGCTATGTTACCATTTTGCTCAGCCCCTCTTATAGCGTTATTAGTTGCAGGTGAAGTTGAAGATTGCTCCATGGTGGACAGAGTTATGTTGGGATATCACAATATCTCTTATATTATTAATACATCTATATACTTGGTAAAGGGTGGAAGGCTCGGCCTTATGCCTGGTGTTTTGTTCCACTCTTGCCGCCCTAGTTTCCGTCATACCGGTATTATGTTCCCGGATTTTGCGTTCCTTACGCGGTCGGGTGATTTATGGGACCCCCTTGACAGTTCGCTTTGAATAAAACTCCTCCAGCAAGGCCCAACCTTGGTTTTACCATTTGCTTCACCACCACCTACTTTTCCCTTGGGAGTCGCTCTCTCGAGGGTCATCTTTATTATAGCCCCACCGGGCCAATGCTTGTCTAAGTGTTTGTCCAAACTAGAGCACCGTGCGGGACCATCCCTTGGCAACTTGGGTTACGTCGGTACATGTACGCTTAGCTTATCCGGTGTTGCCCTGAGAACGAGATATGTGCAGCTCCTATCGGGATGTCGGCGCATCGGGTGGTCTTGCTGGTCTTGTTTTACCATTGTCGAAATGTCTTGTAAACCGGGATTCCGAGACTGATCGGGTCTTCCTGGGAGAAGGAATATCCTTCGTTGATCGCGAGAGCTTATCATGGGCTAAGTTGGGACACCCCTGCAGGGTATAAACTTTCGAGAGCCATGCCCGCGGTTATGTGGCAGATGGGAATTTGTTAATGTCCAGTTGTAGATAACTTGAAACCAGTTCCGAATTAAAATGCATCAACCGTGTGTGTAGCCGTGATGGTCTCTTCTCGGCGGAGTCCGGGAAGTGAACACGGTTTCTGTGTTATGATTGACATAAGTAGGAGTTCAGGATCACTTCTTGATCATCACTAGTTGACGACCGTTCCTTTGCTTCTCTTCTCGCTCTTATTTGCGTATGTTAGCCACCATATTACGCTTAGTTGCTGCTGCAACCTCACCACTTTACCCCTTCCTTTCCCTTTAAGATTTGCTAGTCTTGATACCCATTGTAATGGGATTGCTGAGTCCTCGTGGCTCACAGATTACCACAACAACAGTTGCAGGTACATGTTTTGCGATCCTGACGCGAGAGCGATGCTTGCTTGTTTTGGAGTTTCTTCTTCTGCTTCTTCTTCGATCAGGGGATAGGTTCCAGGTCAGCAGCCTGGGCTAGCAGGGTGGATGTCGTTTGAGCTTCTGCTTGTGTTTCATCCGTAGTCGGATGTTGATCTCATGTATGATGTGATGTTGTATTCGTGTGGCATTGTATGCTTCTTGTATGTATCCCTACCTATTTATGTAATGTTGATGTAATGATATCCACCTTGCAAAAGCGTCTTCAAGATGCGCTTCTATCCTTGATGGGACCTTTGAGTTCCTTTAGGATAGGGTCGCATCTTGGGCGTGACACATTTGTCGCTGCCTGACGCACCGCCAAGTTGCCAATGCCCACCAGGAGCCGCTCTTGCCCACAATCGAGCCAATGCCAGCTTCAGGAGCATTCACTAGCAGTGGCCAGGGGAGGTGGACTTCTCCTCGCACATCCTCCCCATGAGCCTGAGCCATCGCTTAGTGCAAGGTGCCATATCCAAGAAGCCTCGCCATTGCATGCGATTCGTACGCAAAGCCCACCTTCGGTGCAAGGGGCACTCGTGGAGATGTCAGGGAGGGCCCGCATACCGAGTGACAACGTGCCAACCCGGCAGATCCGTGTCTGCAGAGTAGCCATGCAGGGTCACCATCACAGCTCCCAGCCACAGACGACACCGATGCACCACCTGAAGCCATCCATCTAGGACGGAGGCTTGCAAGGCCCAAGGTCCGGCCTGATGATGCCCTCCGCGCCACCAACAAGTGTTGAGCGTAGCCACCACTGCCATCTTCTTGGAAACTCCTGACCCGATGGCGCAAATCCATGGAAGATTGCCGAGTTGTCTCCATAGGGTGTGCTCTAGCCATGAAATCCGACAAAGAACGGGCAACATGATGTGGATCTCGCTGTCGGAAGCCGCTTGTTGGAAATATGACCTATAGGCAATAATAATTATATTACTTACTTCCAAGTTTATAATTAAATGTTTTAGTCTATGCTATAACTGCTATGATTCTTGAATATGTGATTCAAAGGAAAACTCATAAGCACGTGTAGAGTTATAGACCGGAAAACCCGATCCTAGCCTCGACTCTAGGACTCGCTCAAGTGTTGCATGATGGTTATGTTTTCTTCATCATGGGCATACGTTAACGGTAACAAGGATGTAGACAACTTTGAGAGTATGATATTAGAAGAACCATCGTATTGAATTGACCCAACTTGTATGTTATACTTTGAGATGTCATCGTCACATGTCTAAAGTTCATAACATGGAGAGTTAACTATGCTCATTTTCTTAGACCATGAGAGCATCGAGTCACTTCATACTGGACAATGTGCTTTGGGGTTGTTCCAACATCACTTGTAACAAGATGATCATAATGGAACATACAGGTTCACCGAAAAGTGTGACAAGAGGCAAGATAGCTCAAGAGTGGGATTCAACAATGGAGAGATATTCTTAGGGCCCTATCGGTGTGACGACATCCATCATCATCTGGCCAGACATAGGTGACTTGCTCATAGGGATGTCAGAACATGAAAATGAGAAAGGAACAAAACCGGTAACGAGGAGACCGGTATAGTGAGCATGAGAATGACTCAAGAGGATACCGATATATCTCACCTCGAGTTCTGTAAAGTATCACGAAGCAAAAAATAACATCATATGATAACCAAAGGTTCACTCGAATATCATTCACGTGAGTATAGGAGTCAACATGGATGTCCACAATTTCGTCGTTGATCATTGAACAAAAGGAAGTTTTGTTCATGTCTATATCTCACCGAACCTGCAGGGTCACACACTTACGATACTTTTAATCCGTTGAGTAGTAGTTGAGTTAGGAGTATTGGAGAATATCATTGGAAAAGTTTTGGAGATAATTGAAATTGTTTCGAGAGAGAACTAGAGGTTTTGGAATAAAATCGAGTAAAACCATAGAACCAGAAAAGTTTCAAAATTCCCAGAAAGCACACTAGATGGTTTTGGAAAGTTCTGGAAGATTCCAAAACTCTCCAGAATGATCTGGAGGAGCCCATAGGGCTGCCCACTTGGCTGGCCCAAGTGGGGAATCTCACATGGGAAAATTGGGCCAAGGTGGTGGGAGCCCGATGCCCCCCTAGGGTTTACGCCGCATCACCCCGCTTGCCTTGAGGGACAAGTAGGGAGACCACCACACGCCCTTGGCTTGAGGGGAAAGTTTAAGGGAGGGCCCACCACCCCCTATGGTCTTTTTTTGGGTGGGGGGCACGACTCCTAGCCTATATATATGAGAGGGGACAACCCCTCCAAAGGCACACCTCTTGAGGTGCAAGGACTGCCCCCTTCTCTGTCTCGTTCTCCAGAATAGTTGATCCCGTCCCCGAAGGGCTGCTCCTCCATGTAATTCTACTCCAGCACGTCTTAGCTCTGGATGGTGAAACCCTACTTGATCAAAGGTGTTGTACGTGTGCAATCCACAGAGGAATCATGCGTTCAATTCTTGTTCGAGGGAATTGTTCGTGGGACGATTCGAGGGCCTTCAAGATGATCTTCACCAACACTTCTTCTAGTGCAACTCGCTGTTGGTAAGATCAGATCTAACCTTGTATGCAATATAGACTACATAAGGAGCAAAATGAGTGAATCTAGATTCTAATCTAAACTATATCTATAATTCTATATACATCCGTATGTAGTTCATATTGAAATCTCTAAAAATACTTGTACTTAGGAATGTAGGTAGTTGTATTTTACATCATTTGTGCAATCTTAGTTTAGCTTCTAACATTTACTGGTTGCTTGTAGGTACATATATGAGTGGTACTGATCCACGCTTCGATCCCTTTTGCGTATGGGGCAATGAGATATTCATGAACAAGCATCAATGAGGAAACTAAGAAAGATTGTTGGGCGGAGGAAAGGGGTGATGGGAATTAAGCTCTTATTTACACTTTGTCAAAGACAACAGTGAACTTTAGGATGGTAAGTAATGTGTTTCCTTTTCCCCCTGACCACAACAAATTACTCTATTAGACCTCACGATCTGATAGTTTTCTCTTTTCAGTAGTTTCCGAAGCTATTTACTGATGATTACCTTGCAAACTACATGAATGGAGTGGAGGCAACTAAGGTTAAAGTATATAATTCATGCCACCATGATAATGCTCTAGAAGTCTTCCTGAAGGTGGTGAAGGATGGGCGGGTGATCGCACAAGGGGTTGGACAAAAGTTGTTCGTGCCTATGGCATGTAGGAAGGCACATTATGGGCATTCCGCTTCTTCAACAGCATCGGCAGTCAAAATGATTTACACTTGTCTCTTCACCTTTACCGCCTGTAAATATTGTGGTTCATCATAGTTAATTGCTGTCTAATCCTGTAATTACTGAACATATTGTACTGACAATTTTATTTATGGATTCGTTGTTAAATCATTGTGCCGAGAAATTTGAATTGCACGTTTTATATTTCAAAATTTCCAATTCAAATAATAAATTACAGCCAAAAATAAAAATATACAGGAGCGAATAAAATAATGTGCACACGTTAGAAAGAAACAACGTGTGCGATGAAAAAAAGAGAACAAACGGTTTTTTCACGTGAAACATTTGCGATGCCCGATGGACGCACACACGATTTTGTCTCATATGCGTGTGCGATTCATGGTAATACGACAAATGTTTCAAACCAGTGTGCGTGTGTGATATGAATATCAATCGCACACAGTTATGAAAATGGACATGTTGGCGTTAGAAGAGGCATCGCACACATTTTACATTCTCGAACCGTGTGCTATAACGTACCTATCACAAACATATCGGCAGATTAAATGTTTATGTCCATCTTTTTCACACGACTATAGCAGCATAATCGTTTGGGATGTCTCTCCGATCATAAATGTAACATCGAGATGTAACGTGTGGGACTGGGGAGGCTTCTCATACATTTATTCTATGGCGATTGTCAGTAGCCGCTCGCCCATCCCCGCCGGTTTTTGGGTCGTGTGGGAAGGACCCCCTATTGCCCACACTCACTTGGCGACGGTTCCAAATGTCATCGTGGAAAGGGGTTAAAAACCGTTTGTATAGCACCTTACGGTACCAGTGTCTGCTCAAACAAATATAAGTGAAGTACATGAGCAATTATCTCAACTCAAAAGATATAAGTGAAGAACAATGACCATTGTATAAATTGAAGATGAATGTGTGCTCTCATAATAGGTGGTCCAGGAAAGGATGATTTCGAAGATCAACACAAAACTAAAATAAAAGCAAAGACACTCCAAGAAAAGCACATATCATGTGACGAATAAAAAAAGCTCCAAGTGAAGTTACCGATAGATTAAAGACGAAAGAGGGGATGCCATCCGAGGCATCGCCAAGCTTAGACGCTTGAGTCTTCCTTAAATATAACTTTGGGTGTCTTGGGAATCCCCAATCTTAGGCGCTTGTTGCTCCTTATTATCTTCCTATCGTCATCTCACCCAAGACTTGAAAACTTTGGCACACAAAACTTAATGGAACTCGTGAGATAGGTTAGTACAATAAAATAAACCATTTACTTTGGAATTTTCAAGATAAGATTCGTAATTGTTCTCACATATTCCCTACTGTATTATATCATTTCTACAATTTATATCCCCCAATATTAGCAGTAGAAACTTTAAAACAAGCAAACTATGCAACAAAAACAGAATCTGTCAAAAACGGAATAGCACCTAAAGATCTAAAAAAATTATCATACCGTGTAACTCTTAAATTATGAAATATTAAGGCAACGTACAATTTTCATGGAATTACTGTGTAAAAATTTCAACGTTTGATCATGTTCCGGTACAAAATGAGAATTCATATACTGGACACAAAAGTTTTTATTTGTGCACAGAACCAAATAAACAAGCATCCAAATCATGCTAAAGGATTTACTTGGCAAAATAAAATAAAATAAAATAAAATACATAAACACATTTACTACAGTAGAAATAATCATGTAGACACATATAAAATAAAAAGGAAAAGTAAAGATTCTATTGGGTTGCCTCCCAACAAGCGGTATTGTTTAATGCCCGTAGCTAGGCATAGTGCAAGATATCACGCATTATCATCTTTTAAAGTTATACCATATGTAGCTCTCATAATAGATTCCTAAGGAGGTTTAATATTCTTTCTAGGGAAATGTTCCATACCTTTCTCGAGAGGAAATTGTAACCATATGTTACCCTCCTTAATGTCGATTATCGCACCTATAGTTCTTAGAAACGGTCTCATATGTATAATTGAACAAGACAGATTACATTCAATATCAAGAACAGTAAAGTCCGCATGCACATAATTTATATTAGAAATTATAAGAACATCATTCTCTCTACCCATTGGAGTTTCAATGGTGGAATCTTCTAGATGCAAATTTAAATAACATTCATTCATATTGGTGAAACCGAGACCATCATATAACGCCTTTGACATACTTGAAACACTAGCTCCATGATCACACAAAGTATTGGACTCATAATATTTTAATTTGACCTTAATGGTAGGTTCCCATTCATCATGCAACTTTCTAGGAATAGAAACTTCTAGCTCAAGTCTTTCCTCATGGGTTTTGATAAGAGCATCTACAATATGTTTCGTAAAATCTTTGTTTTGCTCATAAGTATTGGGTGAATTAATCATGAATTTAAGCAAGGAAATACATTCTGTAAGGGAACAACTATCATAATTAAAGTAATCCAAAGTAGTGGGGACATCACTATCTAAAGTTTTAACCTCTTGAAACCCACTTTTATCATTATTAGCAACAAGATCATCACCCTCCGAATAAGTGGGACACCTTTTATCTACCATTCACTCTTCTTCAGTCCCATCATTATCAACTTTAATATTTCTAAACAAAGATTCAATAGTTGATACACCGATAGTTTAATATCTTCATCATTGTTACCTAGAAAATGCAATTCAACCTCTTTTTCCTCTTTTCTCTCCTAGCTCTTACCATATCAATCAATTTCCTATTGTAATCAATGGATACTTGCATGACCTTTAAAGATTCATGCATTTCATCCTTATTTTGTGGAAAAAGTTCAATTTTAAGAATACCCACATCATGCACAAGTCTATCCATGTTTCTAGACATATCATCAACTTACTCAGTTTTTCCTCAACCATGGCATTGAAAAATTATTGCGAACTCTCTTAAATATTGTTGTCAAGTTTAGTTGTTAAACAATCCACAAATTCATCCGCATAGATCAAGTGCATATCATAATGCATTGTTCCACTCCTGCATAAGGATTAGCTAGTAGTTTCTCTAACATACCCAAAGGAATCTCATAATAAATAATTTCAATAGGTGCAGTAGGTTGAGGGGCAACTCTTTGTGCTTCAGATCGAGGTGAAGATACCCCGAACAAACCCCCCAAAGGATTATTTTCCATAGTAACAAGTGACAGTAAATTTCAACACGTAATATAAATGTTTCCTTACCAAATTCCACTTACCAAAGGCGCTTCACTCCCTGGCAATAGTGCCAGAAAAGAGTCTTGATGACCCACAAATATAGGGGATCAATCGCAGTCCTTTCGATAAGTAATATTGTCTAAACAACAAGGTGCAGAAGGAGATGACAAGCAGTTTTCAGCAAGGTATTTTCTGCAAGCACTAAAATTACCGGTAGCAAGTAGTTTAATATCAAGGTAATTTGTAATGAGCAACAAGTATCAATTGTAGCAAAGGTGCAGCAAGGTAGCCCAATCCTTTTTATAGCAAAGGACAGGCTGGAACTTTCTCTTATAGCAAGCAAAGCGTTCTTGAGGACACACAGGAATTTCATCTAGTTACTTTCATCATGTTTGTTTGATTCTCGTTTGTTACTTTGATAATTTGATATGTGGGTGGACCGGCGCTTGGGTACTGTTCTTACTTGAACAAGCCTGACACTTATGATTAACCCCTCTCGCAAGAATCCGCAATTATGGAAGAAGGATTAAGATAAATCTAACCATAACATGAAACATATGGATCCAAAATCAGCCCCTTACGGAATAGCGCATACACTGAGGTTTAAGATTCTGTCACTCTAGCAACCCATCATCTAATTACTCCAGAAGGCCTTCCCTTAGGCCCAAAGATGATGAAGTGTCATGTAGTCGAGGTTCACATAACACCACTAAGGCAATCACAACATACATATCATCAAAATATCGAACGAATACCAAATTCACATGATTACTTATGATAAGACTTCTCCCATGTCCTCAAGAACAAAACTAACTACTCACAAATCATATTCATGTTCAAGATCAGAGGAGTATTGAATATCATTAAGGATCTGACCATATAATCTTCCACCAAATAAACCAACTAGCATCAACTACAATTTGTAATCAACACTACTAGCAACCCACAGGTACCAATCTAAGGTTTTGAGGCAAATATTAAATACAAGAGATGAACTAGGGTTTGAGATGAGATGGTCCTGGTGAAGATGTTGATGAAGATTGGTCCTCCCATGATGAGAGGATCATTGGTGATGACGATAGCTTTGATTTCCCCCTCCCAAAGGGAAGTTTCCCCGGCGGAATCACTCCGCTGGAGAGCAAAACTGCTCCTGCCATGGTTCCGCCTCGAGATGGCAGCACATCGTCTCGAAACATTCCTTATTATTTTTTCAAGGTCAAGTGGCACCATATAGCAGAAGATGAGCTTGGGAGGCCTGCCAGGGGCCCCACAAGCTCAGGGGGGCGTGCCTTGGGGGGCACCCCCCAGGTTTGTGGCTGCCTGGGGGACCCCCTTCTGTTGATTCTTTCACCAATATTATATATATATATATATATATATATATATATATATATATATATATATATATATATATTCCAAAATAATTCTCCGTCAATTTTCAGGTCATTTGGAGTTGTGCAGAATAAGTTTCTCCAATATAGCCCTTTCAGATCCAGAATTCCAGCTACCGACAATCTCCCTCTTCATGTGAAACTTGCAAAATAAGAGAGAAAGGGCATAAGAATTGTATTATAAGGTGAAATAACAGTCCATAATGCAATAAATATCGATAGTAAATCATGATGCAAAATGGACGTACCAGAGCTGATTACACTCCTCGGTATTCCGATTGAGGACGAGATGGCCTACATCCTCCTGTGATTCGGAGGGGCAGGCATCCTCTCGAGCCTCTTCAAGTCCTTCTCGAGTTGGCCGATGGTCTCCACTACTAATAAATAGTACGGGGTTGGCCACATAGATACACTTTTTGTAATAATAATTAAACTAAAATTCTACCATGCGCCTCGCGGGTAATTTTTTTTATGTCCTCGACCTCCTTTCATGACTCGGCAAGCTGGGCCTTGACCTTCGCCAACCCCTTGGACAGCTGCTGAGTTTGTTGTCGAGATGGCTATATAAATATTTGATATGGTTTGCCAAATGGACCGATCCTTAGTTTGGTCGCTCGTGCCTGTCCTAAGGCTTGGGGGCTACTGGATTTCGCGGCTTTTCAGGCCATACTTAAATCAAAGCAAGAAGGGATTATGTCGATCCCCTGGCCGGACATAGATGCCCAGCTAGTGGCCCGGGGGTTACTAGACTTTGCGTTTTTTGCACTAGTTCCTTGGTCACAAAGAAACCTCGGGACCTCCCTGACGAGTTGTTCCTTATTTGATGCACACTGACGTCACTTTAGGATACACCTCGAGGGCTGCTGCATTGATTAAGAATTTAGTATTGTAAGAAAAACTTCATTCACCAGAACATCGACGACCGGTGTAAGCCCCATCCGCGCTGCGCCAAGATGCGCATCCACTGTTCAGAATGCATCAAATTGCTGGTCGGTAAAAAAAGGGTTAACCAGCACTGCTCTCCTCACTCGGTCATGCATCATACTCTCAACTTCGGAATGAGTTGCGAAGTGCGTCGCCGAAGACTATGGTTGAGGGATGCCTTAAGGTTCCTCGAGAGGTGGTAGCTGGACGGGAGCCGCCTTGGGGGCCGAGATGTTCGTTTTTGAGGCCTCTAGAGATGGTATATCAGCAGATGGGGGAGGCCTACGAGTTAAACCAAGATAACAATCACCATATGATGAGGAGAAAAGGACTTTTTGAAGACTACAAGAAGGTCACACTTATAGAGTGGAGGAGGGTGGCTCTTGCATCACGTGCTCCTTGACAGCTTCCTGGATAATGATGTAGCAACCACGATCCCAATGGACCGAAGTCTCTGTGTTTCAGTGTCATCCTAGATCGGTAATGCTGACACACATATTACTCAAGGAATTATAACAGAGTTCAATCACCCACTTATTACATCGAGTCCTCATAAAGAGTATGATTACACAAAAATATCATGGCTGAAGGCCATCTAAACTAAATAACCGCGGAAGCTTCAAAGGTAAATGAGTCCATCAACTCCAACGGCATAGCTGAGTGCAAGACAACGACCTATCACACCTTATTCATCGTCTGAGTAGGTCAGCACATTGAATATGCTGGCAAATTGCACTGTAAAGCAATGAATGCAAGACTATATCTACATGCAATATTTGGCTGGTGGAGGCTCAAAGTTTATGATTTTACATAAAGCTAGTTTTCCCTACAATAAAGGAATACATTTATTTAACTACTCCCAAGTTGTTCCAAAAATTTGAGAAGGTTCCCCCAACTCAAATCCCAATTAAACAATATCATCATTAAACCCAGTTCAATTAATTTAAGGGTGATGAGATCCACAATAATATCCAATTCTAGATACTCAAGATGTCGATAATCGGGGACACAGCTAACCATGATTAGTTTGCACACTCTGCAGAGGTTGCACACTTTTCCCCACAAGACTCGACCGCATCCATGATCGGACGATCGAGACATAGTCTTTCTGAAGCATTAACTCTCTACTCCGGGCAGACCGATAGACCTACTTTCCCTCTACATCTGCTAGCCCGCCTCTTCGAGAGCTCATACAACTTACTCAACTATGCTAGAGCCCATAATGGCTTGTGGCTACACATGGAAGTTTCTAGTCATGAAATATCATACGATCCCTTCGAGCCTGGGTGGTGAACCAAGGAAAAATCACACGGATACCCCGGGATTTCCCTTAATGGACAACACTAGGTTCCCCAGGTGCCCAACCAATCCACCCAGATGTGTATTAAAGTTGCCACCTTAAAGTTATCCAAGATTAATAACTCTCAAAACTTCCTTGTGAATCACTATCCAATCCCCGTTTACGAGCATGGCTAAGCAATAATAAAGCATAACATATATTTCCGGGGTGATCAAAAGGTATTAGGTTCCTACCTCAAGTACTACAACCAAACCACATGTTCCCAATCCTACTCATGCAAATATTTGAGGGGCAATACTAATGCATAGTAAAAATTGGGTATAGAAGAGTAAGATCAAAGTGTAACTTGCCTTGCTGACGATCTGCAAACTCTAGGGATTCGTAGTAACAATCTTCGTACTCCGGATAATCTAGTGTAGACAAACAGTAGCATACATAAGCAATCACTCAAACGAAATAACGAGAAAATGAGAAAAGATCCAAATCAAACATGAAACAAGCAAACAGCTAAACTAAAAAGAAAACAAATCCTAAAAACATTATTTTCATGTGGATTAGATCTTAGCAGTAGGTACATGTGATTAGCTATGATTTGTGAAAAGAAACAACTCAAACAGAGAAAGGAAACTCGAGATACGAACGAAACAAGATCGTTTACTAATCTGAACTAAAGTCAAATTTTACAGTGTCAAAATCATGTTCAAGTTTGTTAACTGGAAAGAATAAAATGTTACAAAGATTTAGGCACTGGTTTCATTTAATTTGGACAAACGAGCAAAAAGTTATGCTAGTCTTAAGATCAGGGGCTAGATCGCGATAAAACTATTTGTGGATAGGTCCCTGGCCGAAAATAAAACTAAAAAGAAAAACCTACCGCGCGAACGTTCGTTAACAGAACGAAACGAAGAACTCATTCGTTAAAACGAACAAATGGGTGAACATTTACTAAATAACTAAAAAAATGAAAACCGATCTAACCCTAACAACCGAAAAAAACCGGAAACAAAAACCGTTCGAGCCGGCCGGTTCTTACCAGTTCGCTTGGAAAAACCGGCAGCGGCTCCGGCGAGATCGGATCGGCAGCAGGGGCGTCGACTGCGGCGGCGGCGACTCCTGCGGCGGTGCGGGACGGCGGCGCGAGCGCGGGTGGCGCGGGCAGGCGGCGGCGCAAGCGCAGGCGGCGGCGGCTCGGTGCTGTGGTAGCGGCGTGTGGCGAGGTGAGGAGGCGAGAGGGGGTCGGGGCCGACCCTTATAAATAGGGTGGGTCACGGGGTGGCTCCGACTTGGAGCCCAAGTCGGGCGGCAGCGACATGGACTTCGAGGAGTCTGGCGCGGTCACGGCTCCGGCGGCGCGTCGGGGAAGGCGGCTTATCGACGCGCCGGCTGGGCTTCGGCCCAGTTCGCCCGAAAGGTTTGTTTTAAACAATTTCACCGTGAAAGAAAAAAAATCCTAAATAAATATAAAAAAAATCTAAAAATTCCAGAAACAATTTTGACCGTCCAAACCCAATATTTAGGACCAGATGAACATTTTTCTCGACTAAAATGCAATTTTCAAAAATGCATTTTTTTCTAATTCAAATAAAGTAGCTAATAAACTACAAATAAAATAATAATTTGATTTTAAAATTTCTTCTCCAGTATTTCCCTTCCATTGAAGAAGTAATATTACTTCTCTCATTTATTTCTATTATTGGAAATAATTGGAGAGAAAAAAAATGTAAAATCAAATTGATCCTCTTTTCAAATTAGAAAAAAATTTCAAATATGAATTTTGTGAAACCTCCAACTCTCTCCTTGGGTCCTTGAGTTGCTAAAGATTTCTAGGATCTCAACCTAAATGCAAATAAAATATGATATGCATATGATGATCTATGTATAACATCCAAATTGAAAATTGGGATGTTACAAACCTACCCCCTTAAGATGAATCTCGCCCTCGAGATTCGGGTTGGTCAGAAAAAGGTTTAGGTGGTCCTTGCAAAGTTCTTCTTCTCGCTCCCAGGTGGCTTCCTCTTTGGTATGGTGGCTCCACTGAACTTTGCAAAACTTGATAACCTTGCTGCATGTAACTCGACTAGAAAACTCGAGAATCTTAACTGGCTTCTCTTCATAGGTAGATCACTATCCAACTGAATTGCTTCTAGTGGCACTGTATCTCTCAGAGGAATATCGGCCATCTGTGCGTGGCACTTCTTCAACTGGGAAACGTGAAACACATCATGAACTCCTGACAATCCTTCGGGCAAGTCCAACTTGTAGGCAACTTCTCCCATGCATTCCAAAACTCTGTATGGTCCCACAAAACATGGTGCTAGCTTTCCCTTGACTCCAAAATGTTTAACTCCTCGGAGTGGGTACACACGAAGATATGCTCTGTCTCCGACTTCATAGACTATCTCCTTTTGTTTAGTATCCACATAACTCTTCTGCCTTGATTGGGCTACCTTGAGTCTTTCCCGAATCAGCTTAACCTTCTCCTCGGAGTGTCTATTAAGTCTGGTCCGAACAACCGTCGATCTCCAACTTCATCCCATGATAACGGTGTCCTGCACCTCCTTCCTTACAAAGCTTCGAAAGGGGCCATCTTCAAACTGGCTTGATAAATGTTGTTGTAGGAGAACTCTGCATAGGGCAAATTTTCATCCCAACTAGATCCATACTCTAGCGCACAAGCTCTCAACATGTCCTCTAGAATCTGATTGACTCTCTCGGTCTATCCATCTATCTGTGGATGAAAAGTTCTACTGAACTCTAGCCTAGTACCCAAAGTTTCATGCAACTGATTCCCAAAACTTTGAAGTAAACTGTGTTCCTCTATCTGATACAATGGTCCTCGGAACTCCATGCAGACATACGATCCTGTTCATGTATATCTTCACCAACTTAGCACTCGTATAGGTTGTCTTCACCGGGATGAAATGGGCTACTTTCGTCAAACGATCAACTACAACCCAGCTAGAGTCATAGCCTGAACGAGTCCTGGGTAATCTAGTGATAAAATCCATGCCATGTTTATCCCACTTCCATTAGGTTATTGGTAACGGCTGTAGCAATCCTGCTGGCTTCTGATGCTCTGCCTTGACCTTCTGACATACATCACATACTGCTACATACTCGGCAATATCCTTCTTCATTCCTGTACACTAGAAACTTTCCTTCAAATCCAGATACATCTTGGTGTTGCCTGGGTGAATCGAGTAAGGCGAATCATGAGCCTCCTGAAGAATCAACTTGCTGATCTCAGGGTCATTAGGCACGTAAATACGATCCTCAAACCATAAAGTGTCGTGCTCATCCTCACGAAATCCTTTAGCCTTTCCTTTACTCATTCTTTCCATTATCTCAGCAATCTCCTTGTCCGTCTTCTGGGCTTCTTTGATTTTACCCAACAAAGTGGACTGAATTTCCAATGCTGCAACATAAACTCTCGGAACTATCTCCAAGCATAGCTCTCGAAGGTCATCTGCTAACTCCTTAGGTAATCCTCCGGTTATGAGCATGTTAACATAACTCTTGCGGCTCAACGCGTCTGCTACGACATTGGCCTTTCCTGGATGATAATGCAATCTCATATCATAATCCTTTATGAGCTCCAACCATCTACTTTGCCTGAGGTTTAACTCCTTCTGCATGAAGATGTACTTCAAATTCTTATGATCCGTGTATACATCACAACGGTTTCCGATGAGAAAGTGTCTTCATGTCTTGAGCGCATGCACTACGGCTGTTAACTCCAAATCATGCGTAGCATAATTCAACTCACGAGGTCGAAGCTGCCGTGAGGCATATGAAACAACTCTTCCTTCCTGCATAAGCACTCCTCCATGTCATCGACGTGAAGTGTTGCAATACACTTGGAAATCCTTGCGTTGGTCTGGGAGAATCAACAGTGGGGCTGTAACCAAACGTTTCTTCAACTCCTGAAAATTGGCCTCAAACTCCTCAGTCCATTTAAACTTGGTGTCCTTCTTCAATAACTCCATCATGGGCTTTGCAATTTTGGAGAAATTCTCAATAAATCTCCGGTAATAACCTGCGAGTCCAAGAAAACTTCTGATCTCTCCCACTGAGGTGGGTGCCAACCATTTAGTGACATAAGAAACCTTGGTAGGGTCTACTGCTATTCCTTCTCCGGATATAACATGTCTGAGAAATCCAACTTCCTTTAACCAAAAATCACATTTGTTGAACTTGGCATACAACTGATGTTCTCTGAGCTTCTCAAGAACCAAACGCAAATGCTCCTTATGTTCCTCTTCATTATTCAAGTAGACCAATATGTCATCAATGAACACCACGACGAACTTATCCAAAAACCCTATGAACACCTTGTTCATCATACTCATGAAATAGGCAGGGGCATTAGTAAAACCAAATGACATAACTGTATACTCATATAGCCCATACCTCGTGGTAAAAGCTGTCTTGGGTATATCCTGCTCTCGGATATTCAACTGGTGATAACCTGATCAAAGATCGATCCTGGAGAAAACTTTAGCTCCTTGCAGCTGGTCAAACAAATCATTGATCATCAGCAGAGGGTATTTGTTCTTGATCATCACCTCATTAAGGCACGATAATCAACAACCATCCTCAAAGATCCATCCTTCTTCTCCATAGGATGCACTCGGGCTCCCCAAGGTGATGAACTTGGTCGAATGTAACCTTTCTCCAGTAACTCCTTTATCTACTTATTAATTTCTTCCAAATCCTTTGCTGGCATATGATACGATATCTTTGATATTGGTCCGGTGCCTGGCAATAACTCAATCAAAAACTCAATGTCTCGATCCGATGGCATGCCTGGTAACTCCTTCGGAAATACGTCGGGATAATCCTTCACCACTGGTACTTCCTCATGTACAACTCGTGATAAGGAATTCACCTGAGTCCTCCTCGGCGCATGCCTAGATACATACTTGATCATCTTTCCTTCTAGGGTGGTGAGAATAATTGATTTACTGGCGAAATCAATGTTTCCCTCAAACTTGGCTATCCAATCCATGCCTAGTATCACATCCAATCCTTGTGACTTCAGAACAATCAAGTCGGTTGGGAAAACATGTCTACCTATGGTTACTGGCAACTGATAGCATCCCCTACTAGCCATATACTCCGCTCCCGGGGAACTTACTAACATAGGTGACTTAAGGGCTACGGTTGGCAATTTATACTTATCCACAAATCCCCTTGACATGAATGAATGCGATGCACCAGTATTGAAAAGAACAAGTGTTGTAAATGCATTAATCAAAAACTTACCGACAACTGCGTCCGGCTGATCCTCAATCTCCTCCACACTGACGTGGTTCACCTGACCTTTGGTGAAGGGGTTGGGCTTCTTTGTAGAACCTCCATTGCCATTTCCATTATTTGCTTCGGGACAATCCTGGCACTTGAAACAAGTAATGTGGCTCAGATCCCTCTTGGCTGGTGTTGAGGTGTTGGAACGGTTATGACTGTTGCTTCCTCCATTCCCATTGCCATTCTTGGGGCCACTGTGGTTGTGCAAACTTGCTCCATTGTGTGTGTGTCCTCCATGGTTATGGCCTCCATGGTTATGAGTATGTCCTCCCGAGTACGGGGTATAGCGGGGCTTCTGCTGAGCACCAGAATTATTCCTCCCCTGTCCATACATCCTTTTGCGATTGTAAATCTGCTGTTGCTTGCCTTCTATCATGAGGGCCCTGTCTACCAACTCCTGCTAATTGTGGCCACATCATTTGGGGCATAGCGTGCTAACTTGCTAAACTCATCCACATACTGTCCCACTGTACGACCTCCTTGGCGGAAGTTGCGAAACTCACGCTTCTTCATGCTCATAGCTCCCACTGAAACATGGGCAGTGCGAAAAGCCTGTTGAAACTGATCCCATGTAACTGTATCAATGGGGTAAGTGGCGGTGGAATTCTCCCACCAAGATGCTGCGGGTCCATCAAGGTGATGTGCGGCAAAGCGCACTCTCTCTGCATTTGTGCATCCTGCAGTGGTCAGCTCTCTTCCAATCTTGCGGAGCCAATCATCTGCAACAATCGGCTCGGTGCTGCTAGAGAACACCGGTGGATTCAACCTCAGAAAACGGGCTAGGTTGTCAACAGGGGGAGGAGGCGGTGGGGGGTTGTTGTTGTTGTTGCCTTGGTTCTGGTTCTGAACTAGCATCTGCATCAAGGCATTCTGCTGCTGGATCAACTGAGTGAGCTCCGGTGGGAATGCAAATCCATTGTCACGTCTCGGAGGCATACGATGGGTTAGAAGGGGTGAGAAAACAGAATAGAAATAGGTCTAAGAGAGATCACTACACATATGCTCATGAGACAAACGCAATCAATTCACTTCATTCAATAGCACACAAGGTTCACACAAAGGATCTAAACTACGATTACAACTCGATCGTTACTAACTACTTGGGGGATACTAATAGTTACATGGTGGTCATCTAGAAATTTTGATCAGAGGAAGACTCCATAATATCTGCTCCAGCTTCGTCAATGTAGTCGTCATCACTGTCGTCATTTGCATCACTATCCGTGTCGGTGTCGTCCAAGATGATGTAGTCCTCTAAACGGATCTCCTTTGCTGGTTTTCGCTTGTGAATCTCCACTTGTAGTCCTAGCTTCGTCTCAGGTCTTCATGCTTCTCCAGTAGTACGGTGATTTCTTCCTCATATCGATCGCGTGTAAACTTGAGTTTCTCTTCTAGCTCGTTGTTCTTCTTCATCAGCTTCTTGATCTTCTTCATGTTGAAGCATAGTTGATCCTCTTGTCGACGAATATGATCACCCATCTCCTGAATGTAAGCTTCAATTGATCCATCCCTCCTGGTACGAATCATCTCCCATTCTTCGTCTCGGCGACCACATATTTGGTAGATAGTGTTTTCCAGCTCCTTGTGGTACACCTCACATAGGCATCCAAAAGTGATATGGGCTGCCATTCTCTTTCCTAAACTCCAGCTTGGTGCATCCAGGTAGAAATCAATAGGCTCTGTTGTTGGCGCGAATGTCCACCCAGGTACCCAGACTTTGATCTTCCAGTGCTCCTATTACGGTACAATTGTAGAGAAAGTCCCGATGAAGCTTGGTAGTCCGATGTTTAGGTACTTAGTGACTTCCTTCAAGTGTTGTCCGAAAGGGGTGTCATCATCCGGCTGAGTGAACTTGTTCCTGGGGTCCGCCATCTATAGAGTGGAAATAGAGGAGAATTAGAAATGAGCAAAGAAGAGAATTCTTGTAGCTTAATCTAGTGGTCGCGTCCTACAGTTAGCGTGTGCTCTGATACCATCTTGTAGCAACCACGATCCCAATGGACCGAAGTCTCCGTGTTTCAGTGTCATCCCTGGATCGGTAATGCTGACAGACACAGTACTCGAGGAATTATAACAGAGTTCAATCACCCACTTATTACATCAAGTCCTCATAAAGAGTATGATTACAAAAAAATATCATGGTTGAAGGCCATCTAAACTAAATAACTGCGGAAGCTTCGAAGGTAAATGAGTCCATCAACTCCAACGGCATAGCTGAGTGCAAGACAATGACCTATCGTACCTTATTCGTCGTCTGAGTAGTCTGCAACATGAGAAGTTGCAGCCGTGTAGGTCAGCACATTGAATATGCTAACAGAGTTACATTGTAAAGCAATGAATGCAAGACTATATCTACATGCAATATTTGGCTGGTGGAGGCTCTAGGTTTATGATTTTGCATAAAGCTAGTTTTTCCCTACAACAAAGGAATACGTTTATTTAACTACTCCCAAGTTGTTCCAAATATTTGAGAAGGTTCCCCCAACTCAAATGACAATTAAACAATATCATCATTAAACCCAATTCAGTTAATTAACGAGTGATGAGATCAACAATAATATCCAATCCCAGATACTCAAGATGTCCATAATCGGGGACACGGCTAACCATGATTAGTTTGTACACTCTACAGAGGTTGCACACTTTTCCCCACAAGACTCGACCGCATCCATGAGCGGATGATCGAGACATAGTCTTTCTGAAGCATTAACTCTCTACTCCGGGCAGACCGGTACACCTACTTTCCCTCTACATCTGCTAGCCCGCCTCTTCGAGAGCTCATACAACTTACTCAACTATGCTAGAGCCCATAATGGCTTGTGGCTACACACGGAAGTTTCTAGTCATGAAATATCATATGATCCCTTTAAGCCTGGGTGGCGAACTGAGGAAAAATCACACGGATACCCCGTGATTTCCTTTAATGGACAACACTGGATTCCCCAGGTGCCCAACCAATCCATCCAGATGTGTATTAAAGTTGCAACCTTAATGTTATCCAAGATTAATAAAGCATAATGTATATTCCCGGGGTGATCAAAAGGTATTAGGTTCCTACCTCAAGTACTACAACCAAACCACATGTTCCCAATCCTACTCATGCAAATATTTGAGGGGCAATACTAATGCATAGTAAAAACTGGGTATAGAAGAGTATGATCAAAGTGTAACTTGCCTTGCTAAGGATCTGGAAACTCTAGGGATTCGTAGTAACAAGCTTCACACTCTAGATAATCTAGCGTAGACAAACAGTAGCATACATAAGCAAGCACTCAAACGAAACAACGAGAAAATGAGAAAAGATCCAAATAAAACACGAAACAAGCAAACAGCTAAAATAAATAGGAAACAAATCCTGATAGCATTATTTTCATGTGCATTAGATCTTAGCGGTAGGTACATGTGATTAGCTATGATTTGCAAAAAGAAACAACTCAAACGGAGAAACGAAACTCAAGATACAAACGAAACAAGATCGTTTACTATTCTGAACTAAAGTCAAAACTTACAGTGTCAAAATCATGTTCAAGCAGTTTAACTGGAAAGAACACAATGTTACGAAGATTTAGGCGCTAGTTTCATCTAATTTGGAAAAACGAGCAAAAAGTAATGCTAGTGCTAAGATCAGGGGCTAAATCACGATAAAACTATTCGTGGATAGGTCCCTGGCTGAAATTAAACTAAAAAGAAAAATCTACCGCGCGAACGTTCATTAACAGAACGAAACGAACAAACTCGTTCGTCAAAACGAACAAACAGGCGAACATTTACTAAAAAAACTAAAAAAAACGAAAACCGATCTAACCTTAACAACCGAAAAAACCCGAAACAAAAATCGTTCGAACCTGCCGGTTCTTACCGGTTCGCGTCGGGAAAACCGGCGGTGGCTCAGGCGAGATTGGATTGACGGCGGTGTGGGGCGACGGTGCGGGACGACGACGGCGCTGGGCAGGCGACGCCGCGAGCGCGGGCGGCGGCGACTTGGTGCTGCTGCGACGGCGGGTGGCGATATAAGGAGGCGAGAAGGGGTCGGGGCCGACCACTATAAAGAGGGGGGGTCCCGGGGTGGCTCCGACTTGGAGCCCAAGTTAGGCGGCAACAGCAACACGGACTCCGAGGAGTCCGGGGCGGTCACGACTCCGGCGGCGCGTCGGGGAAGGCGACAGCGCGACGAGCCGGCTGGGCTTCAGCCCAATTCGCCCGGAATTTTTTTTAAATAATTCCGCCGCAAAAGAAAAAAAATCCTAAATAAATATAAAAACATTCTAAAAATTCCAGAAACAATTTTCACCGTCCAAACCTAATATGTAGGACAAGAAGAACATTTTTCTGGACTAAAATGCAATTTTTAAAAATGCATTTTTCTAATTCAAAAAAAATAGCAAATAAACTACAAATAAAATAATAATTTGATTTCAAAATTTCTTCTGCAATATTTTTCTTTTGTTGAAGAATTCATATTATCTTCTCTCAATTATTTTTATTGAAATAACTGGAGAGAGAAAAATATTAAAATCAAATTGATCCTCTTTTCAAATTTGAAAAAAAAATTCAAATATGAATTTTGTGAAACGCCCAACTCTCTCCTTGGGTGCTTGAGTTGCTAAAGATTTCTAGGATCTCAACCTAAATGCAAAATAAAATATGATATGCATATGATGATCTATGCATAACATCCAATTTGAAAATTGGGATGTTACAGATGACCATCCGAGGATTCCTCCTCGGCCAGTTCCCCTCCTAGGTCGAAGCGTTCCTCGGGCGTTTTGACCGATGACCGTGGCTCGCTTTCAAGGAGTCGAACACTTGACGATGACCGCATCAGCGGATGGAGATGGCATTCCCACAAAAATGAAGATGATGGCAACTTCGGTGCCATCAATACCCTCTTGATAAAAGAGCCCATCTTTAAAGATGAGGTCGGTATGAGAGTCCCCGGCTAAGCCAAGGTTATCTTCGCGAACGTGGAGATTTGATTGAGGAGCAGGAGAGCTCACCATCTCGATACACCTCTTCCATTTATGTTCGGATACGTTAAAAACTTGATCATGAAGATAAACACTCAATTCAAAATATGAGGTTTGGGATAAATAGCTCACTGCTTCAACAAGTCTAGGACAGGAGAAGCCATAAAAACTTGACTCCTTGATGAGGTCGGCCCTCTCACCATTCCAATGCGGCTCGGATCACCTAGGATTCTTGAACCCTTTCCGGATTATGCAGGTCGCATCATTAGTACCATTGTATTTCCCCATGAGGTGGGCACGTTGCTGAAGAGGCCAGACTCCTCGGGCAATAGCCACCGCCATCACACTAATGATGGTAAGCTTGTGATGGCCAAGACAGGCTACTTGAGTAGCCAGTATGGCTACCTCGGAACCCCCTGATACGTCCATTTTGCATCATGCTTTTATACTGATATTTATTGCATTATGGGCTGTTATTACAAGTTATGTCACAATACTTATGGCTATTCTCAAGTATTTTACAAGGTTTATCATGAAGAGGGAGAATGCCGGCAGCTGGGATTATGGCTTGAAAAGGAGCAAATATTGGAAACCTATTCTGCACAGCTCCAGAAGTCCTGAAACTCCACAAAAGTCATTTTTGGAATTAATAAGAATTATTGAGCAAAGAAAGTACCAGAGGGGGCCCACACCCTGGCCAGGAGGGTGGGAGCGCGCCCCCCTACTGGGCGCGCCCCTATCTCCTGGGCCCCTGGTGGCCCTTCGGTGCCCCTATTCTGCTATGTGAAGGCTTTTACCATGGAAAAAAAATCATAAGCAAGCTTATGGGGCGAAACTTCGCCGCCACGAGGCGGAACCTTGGCGGAACCAATCTAGGGCTCCGGCGGAGCTGTTCTGCCGGGGAAACCTCCCTCCGGGAGGGGGAAATCATCACCATCGTCATCACCAACGATTCTCTCATCGAGAGGGGTCAATCTCCATCAACATCTTCACCAGCACCATGTCCTCTCAAAACCCCAGTTCATCTCTTGTATCCAATCTTGTATCAAAACCACAAATTGGTACATGTGGGTTTCTAGTAGTGTTGATTACTCCTTGTAGTTGATGCTAATTGGTTTACTTGGTGGAAGATAATATGTTCAGATCCTTAACGCATATTAATACTCCTCTGATCATGAACATGAATATGCTTTGTGAGTAGTTACTTTGTTCCTGAGGACATGAGTGAAGTCTTGCTAATAGTAGTCATGTGAATTTGGTATTCGTTCGATATTTTGATGAGATGTATGTTGTCTCTCCTCTAGTGGTGTTATGTGAACGTCGACTACATGACACTTCACCATTATTTGGGCCTAGAGGAAGGCATTGGGAAGTAATAAGTAGATGATGGGTTGCTAGAGTGACAGAAGCTTAAACCCTAGCTTATGCGTTGCTTCGTAAGAGGCTGATTTGGATCCATATGTCTCATGATGTGGTTAGGTTTACCTTAATACTTCTTTTGTAGTTTCGGATGCTTGCAATAGGGGTTAATCATAAGTGGGATGCTTGTCCAAGAAAGGGCAGTACCCAAGCACCGGTCCACCCACATATCAAATTATCAAAGTAACGAACGCGAATCATATGAGCGTGATGAAACTAGCTTGACAATAATCCCCATGTGTCCTCGGGAGCGCTTTGCTCATTATAAGAAATTGTCCAGTCTTGTCCTTTGCTACAAAAAGGATTGGGCCACCTTGCTGCACTTTATTTACTTTCATTGCTTGTTACCCGTTACCAATTATCTTATCACAAAACTATCTATTACCTACAATTTCAGTGCTTGCAGAGAATACCTTACTGAAAACCGCTTGTCATTTCCTTCTGATCCCCTATACTTGTGGGTCATCAAGACTCTTTTCTGGTGCCGTTGCCGGGGAGTGAAGCGCCTTTGGTGAGTGGAACTTGGTAAGGAAACATTTATATAGTGTACTGAAATTTTCTGTCACTTGTTACTATGGAAACTAATCCTTTGAGGGGCTTGTTTGGGGCATCTTCGCCCCGACCAGTAGAGCAAAGAGTTTCTCGTCAACCTACTGAACCTACTGAGAATATTTTCTTTGAGATTCCTTCGGGTATGATAGAGAAACTGCTAGCTAGTCCCTTTGCAGGAGATGGAACATTGCATCCCGATTTACACCTTATCTTTGTGGATGAAGTTTGTGGATTATTTAAGCTTGCAGGTATTCCCAATGATGTTGTTAAGAGGAAGGTCTTCCCTTTATCTTTGAAGGGAGACGCATTGACATGGTATAGGCTATGTGATGATACAGGATCTTGGAACTATAAACGATTGAAATTGGAATTTCACCAGAAGTTCTATCCTATGCATCTTGTTCATCGTGATCGTAATTATATATATAATTTTTGGCCTCGAGAAGGAGAAAGTATCGCTCAAGCTTGGGGGAGGCTTAAGTCAATATTATATTCATGCCCCAATCATGAGATCTCAAGAGAAATGATTATTCAAAAAATTTATGCTCGGCTTTCTCTCAATGATCGCACCATGCTCTTCCTGTGCTGGTTCTTATATGTTGAAGACTACTAAATTCAAGTGGTATTTATTGGAAAGAATTAAACACAACTCTGAAGATTGGGGTTCTGACGATGGTAAGGAGTCAGGTATGACACCTAAGTTTGATTGTGTTAAATCTTTTATGGATACCGATGCTTTTCGTGGATTTACCGCTAAATATGGACTTGACTCTGAGATAGTAGCTTCTTTCTGTGAATCTTTTGCTACTCACATTGATCTCCCTAAGGAGAAGTGGTTTAAATATAATCCTCCCACTGAAGTAAAAGTAGTCGCACCTATTACAGTTGAAGAAAAGTCTATCACTTATAATGATCCTATTGTTCCTACTACTTATGTTGAGAAACCACCCTTTCCTGTTAGAATAAAGGATCATGCTAAAGCTTCAACTGTGGTTCGTAAGAGTAATACTAGAACATATACACCTCCTGAGCAAATTAAAGTTGAACCTAGTATTGCTATGGTTAAAGATCTCTTGGATGATAATATAGATGGGCATGTTATTTACTTCTGTGGTGAAACTGCTAATATTGCTAGACCAGATGCTAAGATCCATAGACCTGTTGTAGGCATGCTTGTTATTTATGTTAAAATAGGAGATCATTGATATCATGGCTTATGTGATATGGGTGCTAGTGCTAGTGCAATACCTATTTCCTTATATAATGAAATTATGCATGATATTGCACCCGCTGAGTTGGAAGATATTGATGTTACAAATAAGCTTGCCAATAGAGATACTATTACACCATTTGGGATTGTTAGAGATGTTGAAGTATTGTGTGGGAAAGTTAAATATCCTACTGATTTTCTTGTTCTTGGTTCCCCACAAGATAGCTTTTGTCCCATTATATTTGGTAGACCCTTCTTGAATACCGTTAATGCTAAGATCGTTTGTGAAAAGGATGTTGTTACAATTGGCTTGGGGGATACGAAACATGAGTTTAATTTTGCTAAATTTTGTAGACAACCCCTTGATAAAGAATTACCTAGTAAGGATGATATTATTGGTCTTCCTTCTATTGCCGTGCCTCCTACTGATCCGTTAGAACAATATTTGCTAGACCATGAAAATGATATGTTTATGAATGAAAGAAGGGAAATAGATGAAGTATTCCTTAAACAGGGTCCTATTCTGAAACACAATTTACCTGTTGAAATCCTAGGGGATCCCCCTCCACCCAAGGGTGATCCCATGTTTGAGCTCAAACCCTTACCTAATAATCTTAAATATGCTTATCTTGATGAAAAGAAGATATATCCTGTTATTATTAGTGCTAACCTTTTAGAGCAAGAAGAGGAAAGATTATTGAAAACTCTGAAGAAGCACCGTGCTGCTATTGGATATACTCTAGATGATCTTAAGGGCATTAGTCCCACTCTATGCCAACACAAAATTAAATTGGACGAAGGCTCCAAACCGGTTAGAGATCATCAACGACGGTTAAATCCCAAGATGAAAGAAGTGGTAAGAAAGGAGATACTAAAGCTCCTTGAGGCAGGTATAATTTATCCCATTGCTGATAGTGATTGGGTAAGCCATGTCCATTGTGTCCCTAAGAAGGGAGGTATTACTGTCGTTCCTAATGATAAAGATGAATTGATTCTGCAAAGAATTATTACAGGTTATAGGATGGTAATTGATTTCGGTAAGTTAAATAAAGCTACTATGAAAGATCATTACCCTTTACCTTTTATTGATCAAATGCTAGAAAGATTATCCAAACACACCCATTTTTTCTTTCTAGATGGTTATTCTGGTTTCTCTCTAATACTTGTGTCAGCGGAGGACCAATCAAAATCTACTTTTACTTGCCCTTTCGGTACTTTTGCTTATAGACGTCTGCCTTTTGGTTTATGTAATGCACCTGCTACCTTTCAAAGATGCATGATGGCTATATTCTCTGACTTCTGTGAAAAGATTTGTGAGGTATTCATGGATGACTTCTCCGTTTATGGATCCTCTTTTGATGATTGCTTGAGCAACCTTGATCGAGTTTTGCAGAGATGTGAAGACACTAGTCTTGTCTTGAATTGGGAAAAGGCCACTTTATGGTTAATGAAGGCATTGTCTTGGGGCATAAATTTTTTGAAAGAGGTATTGAAGTTGATAAAGCTAAAGTCGATGCTATTGAAAAGATTCCATGTCCCAAGGACATTAAAGGTATAAGAAGTTTCCTTGGTCATGCCAGTTTTTATAGGAGGTTCATTAAGGACTTTTCTAAAATCTTTAGGCCCCTGACTAATTTATTGCAAAAAGGTATTCCTTTTGTCTTTGATGATGATTGTGTAGAAGCATTTGAAATACTTAAGAAAGCTTTGATCACTGCACCTATTGTTCAGCCACCTGATTGGAATTTACCCTTTGAAATTATGTGCGATGCTAGTGATTATGCTGTAGGTGCTGTTCTAGGGCAGAGAGTTGATAACAAATTAAATGTTATCTAGTATGCTAGTAAAACTCTTGATACTTCCCAGAGAAATTATGCTACTATTGAAAAAGAATTCTTAGCAGTTGTATTTGCTTGTGATAAGTTCAGACCTTATACTGTTGATTCTAAAGTTACTATTCACACTGATCATGCTGCTATTAAATATCTTATGGAAAAGAAAGATGCTAAACCTAGACTTATTAGATGGTTTCTCTTGCTCCAAGAATTTGATTTGCATATTATTGATAGAAAGGGAGCTGAGAACCCCGTTGCAGACAACTTGTCTAAGTTACAGAATGTTCTTGATGACCCACTACCTATTGATGATAGCTTTCCTGATGAACAATTAGCGGCCATTAATGCTTCTCGTACTTCTCCTTGGTATGCTGATTATGCTAATTACATTGTTGCTAAATTTATACCACCTAGTTTCACATACCAGCAAAAGAAAAAGTTCTTTTATGATTTAAGACATTACTTCTGGGATGACCCACACCTTTATAAAGAAGGAGTAGATGGTGTTATTAGACGTTGTGTACCTGAGCATGAACAGGAACAGATCCTATGCAAGTGTCACTCTGAGCCATATGGAGGACACCACGCTGGAGATAGAACTGCACATAAGGTATTGCAATCCGGTTTTTATTGGCCTACTCTCTTCAAAGATGCCCGTAAGTTTGTCTTGTCTTGTGATGAATGCCAAAGAATTGGTAATATTAGTAGACATCAAGAAATGCCTATGAATTATTCTCTTGTTATTGAACCATTTGATGTTTGGGGCTTTGATTATATGGGACCTTTTCCTGCCTCTAATGGATATACACATATTTTAGTTGTTGTTGATTACGTTACTAAGTGGGTAGAAGCTATTCCAACTAGTAGTGCTGATCATAACACCTCTATTAAGATGCTTAAAGAAGTTATTTTCCGAGGTTTGGAGTCCATAGATATCTCATGACTGATGGTGGTTCACATTTTATTCATGGTGCTTTTCATAAAATGCTTGCTAAGTATGATGTTAATCATAGAATTACATCTCCTTATCACCCTCAGTCTAGTGGTCAAGTAGAGTTGAGTAATAGAGAGCTCAAATTAATTTTGCAAAAGACTGTCAATAGATCTAGAAAGAATTGGTCCAAGAAACTTGATGATGCATTATGGGCCTATAGAACTACATACAAAAATCCTATGGGTATGTCTCCATATAAGATGGTTTATGGAAAAAGCATGTCACTTACCTCTCGAACTTGAACATAAGGCATATTGGGCTATTAAAGAGCTCAACTATGATTTGAAACTTGCCGGTGCAAAGAGGTTATTTGATATTAGCTCACTTGATGAATGGAGAACCCAAGCCTATGAGAATGCTAAGCTGTTCAAAGAAAAAGTTAAAAGATGGCATGACAAAAGAATACAAAAGCGAGAATTTAATGTAGGTGATTATGTGTTGCTATTCAACTCTCGTTTAAGATTTTTTGCAGGAAAACTTCTCTCTAAGTGGGAAGGTCCTTACGTTATCGAGGAGGTCTATCGTTCCGGTGCCATAAACATCAACAACTTCGAAGGCACAAATCCGGAGGTGGTGAACGGTCAAAGAATCAAAAATTATATCTCAGCTAACCCTATCAATGTTGAAACTAATATTATTGAAACCATAACCCCGGAGGAATACATAAGGGACACTTTCCAGAACATTTCAGACTCCGAAAAGGAATAGGTATGTGGTACGGTAAGTAAACCGACTCCAGAACAATTATAATAGCAATTTTTCTCCGTTTTGGAATATTTAAGAATTTTGGGAAGCAATAAGTAATCTGGGAAGGACACGAGGCCTCCACTAGGGTGGAGGGTGCGCCCACCCTTACTGGGCGCACCCTCCTGTCTCGTGGGCACCTCATGTGCTTCCCGGACTCTGTTTTCTTGCACGTTACTTCTTTTGGTCGGTAACAATTCATTATATCAATCTACCAAAGGTTTTGACCACTGTATCACGCAAAAATCCTCTGTTTTCGTTTTGAGCTGTTTCTGTTACAGATTTAGAGCAAGATGTCTTCTGAAGAGTCAGTCGGGGAGAGTCGGGTGTCCCACCCGACGCCAGGTCCAGGAGCAAACAATGATGCTTATCACTTTGGACCATCAACGGAGGATGGGATGGAGGCCGATTTAAAAAGGATAGATGCCATGGAGGAGGATCAAGAAGTTACCTCTCGCTTCCAAGCAGGATTCATGATGGGGGAACTACAGAGCTCAGCTATTCCAAACTCGGTCATCCCTTCCAATGTTAAATTTATTTCTTATGAAAATATGAAAAAGAGTGTCACTTGTTCTCCAGAAGCTATGCAGCATCCTTGGGTAAAAGGAGCTTTAGCCGTCACAGGCAAGCTTCGCAAGGAAAATATGGACCTCAAGCAACAAGTTAATAAGCTCGAGGAGGAGAATCGTATCCTGAGGGGCATCATCACCAAGAAGATCACAACACCAACTCTAAAGAAGGAGACATAATCACTTGGGTATGGGCACTCCCCTTGGCAACTGCCAAGCTTGGGGGAGGTGCCCCGATATCGTATCACCATCACACTCCTATCTTTACCGTTTTTCTTAGTTCGATCCTTTCAGTAATATCTAGATCTAGTAGAATAAAGTTTTGGTATGAAGTAGTTTTGAGTTTTGCTTTGTGATCCCTTTATGTAATTGAGTTTGTGAGCTATAAAATGAAGATTAGTGTTGAGTCAAGGGCTTTGCTATCTTGCTATGATCTTGAGAAAATAGAAAAAATAAAAAGAATAAAAGAGTTCATATTGATCTTATGGATAGTAATGACTTCACATATAAAGAGTATGAGACTTAAAAGTTGTTGAGAGTTGGCAAACATAGTTTTGGTCATCGTTGCAATTAATAGGAAGTAATAAAGAAAGAGATGTTTTCACATATAAATATACTATCTTACACATCTTTTATGATTGTGAGCACTCATTAAGTATGACATGTTAAAGAGTTGATGTTGGACAAGGAAGACAACGTAATGAGTTATGTTTTCTGACATCTCAGTTAAAGTATATTGTCATGGATCATTCAAACTTGTTGAGCTTGCCTTTCCCCCTCATGCTAGCCAAAATTCCTTGCACCAAGCAGAGATACTACTTGTGCTTCCAAATATCCTGAAACCCAGTTTTGCTATGAGAGTCCACCATACCTACCTATGGATTGAGTAAGATCCTTCAAGTAAGTTATCATGTTGCAAGCAATGAAAATTGCTCTCTAAATATGTATGACTTATTAGTGCGGGGAAAATAAGTTTTATACGATCGTGTGATATGGAAGTAATAAAAGCGACGGACTACATAATAAAGGTTCGTATCACAAGTGGCAATATAAAGTGACGTTCTTTTGCATTAAGATTTTGTGCATCCAACCCTAAAAGCACATGACAACCTCTGCTTCCCTCTGCGAAGGGCCTATCTTTTACTTTATGTCTTTTTACTTTATGCAAGAGTCAAGGTGATCTTCACCTTTCCCTTCTTCATTTTATCCTTTGGCAAGCACCTCGTGTTGGGAAGATCTGGATATATATATATATATATATATATATATATATATATATATATATATATATATATATATATATATATATATCCAATTGGATGTAAGTTAGCATGAACTATTATTGTTGACATCACCCAAAGGTGAATACGTTGGGAGGCAACTATAAGCCCCTATGTTTCTTAGTGTCTGATTAAAACTCCATAACCATAAGTATTGCGTGAATGTTAGCAATTGTAGAAGACTATATGATAGTTGAGTATGTGGACTTGCTGAAAAGCTCTATTCTTGACTCTTTCCGATGTTATGATAAATTGCAATTACTTCAATGACTGAGATTATAGTTTGTTAGTTCTCAATGAAGTTTCTGAACCATACTTAACATTGTGAATAGATTGTTACTTGAGCATAAGAAACCATATGATAAAACCTATATATGTTGTTGCTATAAGAATGATCATGATGCCCTCATATCCGTATTTTATTTTTATCGACACCTCTATCTCTAAACATGTGGACATATTTTTCGATTTCGGCTTCCGCTTGAGGACAAGCGAGGTCTAAGCTTTGGGGAGTTGATACATCCATTTTGCATCATGCTTTTATATCGACATTTATTGCATTATGGGCTGTTATTACACGTTATGTCACAATACTTATGGCTATTCTCTCTTATTTTACAAGGTTTATCATGAAGAGGGAGAATGCCGGCAGCTGGGATTCTGGCTGGAAAAGGAGAAAATATTGGAAACCTATTCTGCACAGCTCCAAAAGTCCTGAAACTCCATGAAAGTCATTTTTGGAATTAATAAGAATTATTGAGGAAAGGAAGTACCAGAGGGGGCCCACACCCTGGCCAGGAGGGTGGGGGGCGCCCCCCCTACTGTGCACGCCCCTGTCTCCTGGGCCCCCTGGTGGCCCTCCGGTGCCCCTCTTCTGCTATATGAAGGCTTTTACCCTGGAAAAAAATCATAAGCAAGCTTACGGGGGGAAAATCCGCCGCCACGAGGCGGAACCTTGGCGGAACCAATCTAGGGCTCCGGCGGAGCTGTTCTGCCGGGGAAACTTCCCTCCAGGAGGGGGAAATCATCACCATCGTCATCACCAACGATCCTCTCATCGGGAGGGGGGAAATCTCCATCAACATCTTCACCAGCACCATCTCCTCTCAAAACCCTAGTTCATCTCTTGTATCCAATCTTATATCAAAACCACAAATTGGTACCTATGGGTTGCTAGTAGTGTTGATTACTCCTTGTAGTTGATGCTAATTGGTTTACCTGGTGGAAGATCATATGTTCAGATCCTTAATGCATATTAATACTCCTCTGATCATGAACATGAATATGCTTTGTGAGTAGTTACGTTTGTTCCTGAGGACATGGGTGAAGTCTTGCTAATAGTAGTCATGTGAATTTGGTATTCGTTCGATATTTTGATGAGACGTATGTTGTCTCTCCTCTAGTGGTGTTATGTGAACGTCGACTACATGACACTTCACCATTATTTGGGCCTAGAGGAAGGCATTGGGAAGTAATAAGTAGATGATGGGTTCCTAGAGTGACAGAAGCTTAAACCCTAGTTTATGTGTTGCTTCGTAAGGGGCTGATTTGGATCCATATGTCTCATGTTGTGGTTAGGTTTACCTTAATACTTCTTTTGTAGTTGCCGATGCTTGCAATAGGGGTTAATCATAAGTGGGATCCTTGTCCAAGAAAGGGCGGTACCCAAGCATCGGTCCACCCACATATCAAATTATCAAAGTAACGAACGCGAATCATATGAGCGTGATGAAACTAGCTTGACGATAATTCCCATGTATCCTCGGGAGCACTTTTCTCATTATAAGAAATTGTCCAGGCTTGTCCTTTGCTACAAAAAGGATTGGGCCACCTTGCTGCACTTTATTTACTTTCATTGCTTGTTATCTGTTACAAATTATCTTATCACAAAACTATCTATTACCTACAATTTCAGTGCTTGCAGAGAATACCTTACTGAAAACCGCTTGTCATTTCCTTCTGGTCCTCGTTGGGTTCGACACTCTTACTTATCGAAAGGACTACAATAGATCCCCTATACTTGTGGGTCATCACCCCCATATTGGGACTAAGTCCTAGGGCGCCAGTTATATCGCTTCTTTAGAGGACTAGGAGAAAAGGGCGAATGTCCTTGCCGAAGAAGGTCTTCGAGTGGCACGTCAAAAACATAGAACCATTCACTCTGCCATGTCTTGCTATCGTCTTTGGGGGTGCCAGCAAGATATCCGGCTCCAAGAATTCTGCACACCTCGACCCCTCCAACCTCAGAAAGATTGTCCTCTCATATGAGAGGAACCAGGTAGAAATATTTGCACCATAAATCAAAGTGGGCCTCACAGCCAAGGAAGGCCTCACATAAAGTGACAAACCCAACTATGTGAAGAATCAAGTTGGGTGTGAGGTGATGGAGTTGAATCCTATAGAATTTTAGAAGGCCCCTGAGGTAGGGGTAGATAGGGGAGCCTAATCGCTAGAGGAGGAAGAGGACAAAACATACCTGTTCGTCACCTTGCGGCTTCGAGAAGTTGTAAGAATGCCAGTGTCCAGGGAAACCAACCCAAGGTGAATCCACACAAACTCTAGATCAGGAAGATACCATGAGGCAGCGAGTCTGTTCAGTTGCCCTTGAGCAACCAAAAAACTCTTCCAGACTCCTTCAAGAGGCTCGGCAAGGCGAGTAAATGTGCTGGCGATGTTCTACATTGTGTCGAGATCTAGAAGCAGCGATGGAGGTAAGAAGAAGATAAGATCCACATTGAAAATAGGAGGTGGAAGGGATGTAAAAGTTCTTTTATTTTTTCCTTCACTTTATATGGAAAACTCTGTCTTGGGATAATGGGACGCTTGAGTCACGGAGTGGTAAATCCGCGTGTTTCCTAGATATCGTGCCAAGAGTGCGTGCGCAGATCGAGGAAAGATATTACAATGCTACTAAAGTGAAACTCAAGATTCCTGATCAACATATCAATGTTGGGACCTTGGTTGAGCGATGTATTCAAAGGATTGCCATATAAGGCCCATGATTGGTCTTTTAAAGAAGCTTACTTAGCCCATAAGGCATCTACTTCGGTGTAGAAGACCTTGGATCCAATATCCTCGGCACTGACACTAATTCGGGAGGCAAGAATTTCAAGTTTGTTGAACTCACTTGTGAAGCCAAAGACCCAAGATAAAGCAACAACTCTGAGGAGTCGGCTTTTGTCCTCGGCTTGAAGACCAGTTCAGGGGCTACTGACGGTGTCCTGGACTAGGAGGTGCTAACCACGTCAGCCTGCTAGTCATGGGCCAGGCCGAGGATCCCAAGACAACTGAAGAAGGGGGCCATGTTTGCCATGACCCATGGCATACTTAGGATGGAATCCTCCAAAGACTTGGCTCATAGTACAAGACATGTTTGAATCATCGGCATATTTATCCTTGATATAATCGACCTACATGTAACCCTAGGTACCCCCGATGCTTATATAAGCCAAGGCGTTTAGTCCCAGTGTGTGGCTTAGTCGCGAACCTGATTCGCCTAAGTTTCAAAACCACTCCGAGTGAAGAGCAACCCTCTCACTCGAGGGCTTAGCTGCGACCCCCTACTCGCCTAAGTTGAAAAACCACTCAGAGTGGAGAGCAATCCTCCCACTCGGGGGCTTAGCTATGACCCCGTAATCGCTTAAGTTAAAAAACCACTCCGAGTGCAGAGCAATCCTCCCACTCGGGGGCTTAGCTGCGATGCCGTAATTGCCTAAGTTAAAAAACCACTCCGAGTGGAGAGCAATCCTCCCACCCGGGGGCTTAGCCGCGACCCCGTACTCCCCTAAGTTAAAAACCACTCCGAGTGAAGAGCAACCCTCTCACTCAGAGGCTTAGCCGTGACCCCGTGCTCGCCTAAGTTACAAAGATCCTCTGAGCTGCGCCACAAGTACAATGTCCGCTCCATCCTGATCCACAAGGACGACGAGGTGCCAATCGAGCACGTTGTCGGAGCTGCACCACAAGTACAACGTCCGCTCCATCCTGATCTGCAAGCACGACAAGGTGCCAATCAAGCACATCGGCAGAGCTGTGTCACAAGTACAACGTCTATTCCGAGTGAGAAATCAAGCTCCACTCGGAGTTAAGGGATCTAAAAGTGGTGAAGACAAAGCAACCGTATTCAAAGAAAAACCAAGTTCAGATAAATCCAGCGAAGTTCAGAACCACGAACAGAAGTACTCAGGCATCAGGCCCAAAAGAGTTTAACGGTTACAAAATCACTCGACATTCCGAGGCAAATAAAGGTGAGGCATAAGGTTTGTTCACTCGGCAGGAGGAGGGCTTGCAGGCTCGACGAAGCTGTCGAGGTCGATACCGTCTGCAATACGAGTGGCAGCGTCGATGAAGGTCTCCATGAAGGACTGGTGAGGGAGTCCTGGATTAGGGGGTGTCCGGATAGCCGAACTATCATCATTGGCCGGACTCCAAGACTATGAAGATACAAGATTGAAGATTTCGTCCCGTGTCCGGATGGGACTTTCCTTGGCGTGGAAGGCAAGCTTGGCAATACAGATATGTAGATCTCCTACCATTGTAACCGACTCTGTGTAACCCTAGCCCTCTCTGGTGTCTATATAAACCGGAGGGTTTTAGTCCATAGGACGAACAACAATCATACCATAGGCTAGCTTCTAGGGTTTAGCCTCCTTGATCTCGTGGTAGATCTACTCTTGTACTACCCATATCATCAATATCAATCAAGCAGGAGTAGGGTTTTACCTCCATCGAGAGGGCCCGAACCTGGGTAAAAACAACATGTCCCTTGTCTCCTGTTACCATCCGCCTAGATGCACAGTTCAGGACCCCCTACCCGAGATCCGCCGGTTTTGACACCGACATTGGTGCGTTCATTGAAAGTTCCTCTGTGTCGTCGCCCATAGGCCCGATGGCTCCTTCGATCATCAACAACGACGCGGTCCAGGGTGAGACTTTTCTTCCCGGACAGATCTTTGTATTCGGTGGCTTTGCACTGCGGGCCAACTTGCTTGGCCATCTGGAGCAGATCGAAAGCTACGCCCCTGGCCATTAGGTCAGATTTGGAAGTTTGAACTATACGGCCGCGGAGACTTGATCTTCGACGGATTCGAGCCACAGCCGAGCGCGCCGCACTGTCACGATGGGCATGATTTAGCTCTGCTGCCGGACAGTACCCTGGAGGCCGCACAAGAGTCCGTTCCGACCCTTAACTCAGAGCCGACTGCGCCGATCGAGGATGGGTGGCTAGACACCGCCTCTGGGGCTGCTACCTCTACCGTGATGGAGCCGAATACCGACCCTGTCCCTTGTGAAGCTCGTGACTCCGAGGTGCCGGACTCCTCGCCAGAATCCGAACCTCTCGCGCCCCTTCCAATCGAATCCGATTGGGCGCCGATCATGGAGTTCACCGCTGCAGACATCTTTCAGCACTCGCCTTTTGGCGACATCCTGAATTCGCTAAAGTATCTCTCTTTATCAGGAGAGCCCTGGCCGGATCACGGTCAGGACAGTTGGGATGTGGACGATGAAGAAATTCAAAGCCCACCCACCACCCACTTTGTAGCCACTGTCGACGACTTAACCGACATGCTAGACTTCGACTCCGAAGACATCGATGGTATGGACGATGATGCCGGAGACGACCAAGAACCAGCGCCTACGGGGCACTGGAAAGCCACCTCGTCATACGACATATACATGGTGGACATCCAAAGGATGGGAATGGCGATGGAACAGCGGAGGATGACCCCTCCAAGAAACAGCCTAAACGCCGACGTCAGCGGCGCCGCTCTAAATCCCGTCACAGCAAAAATGGAGCTTCCGGCTCCGGAGACAATAAAACCCCGGACAGTGCCGAAGACAACCCCCTCCAGCAAGATTCAGCACAGGAGGATGGAGAAGCCAGCCCTCGTGAGAGAGCGGCAGACAAAGAGGTAGAGGACGATAATTACATGCCTCCCTCCGGAGACGAGGCAAGCCTTGACGATGACGAATTTGTCGTGCCTGAGGATCCCGTCAAACAAGAGCGTTTCAAATGTAGGCTTATGGCCATGGCAAGCAGCCTCAAGAAAAAGTAGCAATAGCTTAGAGCTGATCAAGATTTGCTAGCCGACAGATGGATTGAAGTCCTTGCGGCCGAAGAGTACGAACTCGAACGCCCCTCCAAAAGCTACCCCAAATGCAAGCTGCTGCCCCAATTAGAGGAGGAAGCATATAAACCTACATCACCAGCGCACAATACGACCGACCGGCCACCTCGTGGCCGCGACAGAGAGGCCTCTAGGCCCTCCACTAAAGCCGCACCCTAGCATCGCTCAAAAAGAACAAAGCCACGGGGGAATGCACCGGACTTGCGAGACATATTGGAGGATAAGGCAAGACAAACAAGATCGATCTACGAATCGCGTGGGCGCCCCACGATACACGATGATAATCGCCACGTCGGATATAGCAATTCCGACCGGGCCGAACACAGTAGACAAAGCTCGCTTGAGCTGCATCGTGATATAGCCCAATAAAGAGGCGCCGCACACCCACTATGCTTCACAGATGAAGTAATGGATAATCAAATCCCCTAAGGGTTCAAACCCGTGAACATTGAATCCTACGATGGCACAACAGATCCTGCAGTTTGGATTGAAGACTATCTCCTTCATATCCACATGGCCCGCGGTGATGATGTTCACGCCATCAAATACCTCCCACTCAAGCTTAAAGGACCAGCTCGGCATTGGCTCAACAGCTTGCCAGCAGAATTAATTGGGTGTTGGGAGGACCTGGAAGCCGCATTCCTTGATAACTTCTAGGGCACATATGTGCGACCACTAGACGCTGATGACCTAAGCCACATAATTCAGCAGCCAGACGAATCGGCCAGACAATTCTGGACACGGTTCTTAATCAAGAAAAATCAAATCGTCGACTGTCCGGACGCAGAGGCCCTTGCAGCCTTCAAACACAACATCCGTGACGAATGGCTTGCCCGGCACCTAGGACAGGAGAAGCCAAAATCAATGGCAGCCCTCACATTTCTCATGACCCGTTTCTGTGCGGGAGAAGACAGCTGGCTAGCCCGCAGTAACAACCTAACCAAAAATTCTGGTAGTTCGGATACCAAAGATAGCAATGGCAGGTCTTGTCGCAATAAGCACAAGCGCTGCATTAACGGCGATAATACCGAAGATACAACAGTCAACCCCGGATTCAGAGGCTCTAAACCCGGTCAGCGGAAAAAGCCATTCAAAAGAACTACTCCGGGCCCGTCCATTTTGGACCGGATACTCGATCGCTTGTGCCAGATACATGGCACCCCCGAAAAGCCAGCTAATCACACCAACAGAGATTGTTGGGTGTTCAAGCAAGCAGGAACGTTAATCGCCGAAAGCAACGACAAGGGGCTGCATAGCAATGACGAGGAGGAGACACGGCCGCCGAACAATAAAGGACAGAAGGGTTTCCCCCCACAAGTGCGGACGGTGAACATGATATACGCAACCCACATACCCAAAAGGGAGCGGAAGCGTGCGCTCAGGGACGTATACGCGATGGAGCCAGTCTCCCCAAAGTTCAATCCGTGGTCCTCCTGCCCGATCACTTTTGATCGAAGGGACCACCCCACTAGCATCCGCCATGGCGGATTCGCCGCATTGGTTTTAGACCCAATCTTCGACAGATTTCACCTCACTAGAGTCCTGATGGACGGCGGCAGCAGCCTGAACCTGCTTTACCAGGATACAGTGCGCAAGATGGGCATAGACCCCTCAAGGATTAAACCCACAAAGACGACCTTCAAAGGCGTCATACCAGGTGTAGAGGCCAATTGTACAGGCTCAGTTACACTTGAAGTGGTCTTCGGATCCCCCGGATAACTTCCGAAGCGAGGAGTTAATCTTCGACATAGTTCCATTCCGCAGCGGCTATCATGCACTGCTCGGACGTACTGCATTTGCAAAGTTGAATGTGGTGCCGCACTACGCACACCTCAAGCTCAAGATGCCAGGCCCTCGAGGAGTCATCACGGTCAACGAAAACACTGAACGCTCTCTCCGAACGGAGGAGCATACAGCGGCTCTCGCGGCAGAAGTGCAGAGCAGCCTCTTAAGGCAATTCTCGAGTCCGGCCGTTAAGCGACCAGACACCGTCAAGCGCGCCTGGAGTAACCTACAACAAGACCACCTGGCACGTTCGGAGCACGCGTAGCAATGCAGCCCCAACCCCAGCCCTCGCAAAATTGCAAGACCAGTACCACGCGTACATCACTACGCTCTGGAGATACCATGGGCATAGGGGGAGGGGCACGACCACGGTAGGCCCAGGATCAACCACACTAGGGGCTCCCAAATGTGTCATCCTTTTTTTCTTATCCTCGGGACTTCGTTTTCTAGAAGCCCTGCCCGGCAGTAGACCCGCCAAATTCACGATGCAGCAGCCAGGGAAGCAGAAAAGCTACGACGAGTATCCAGGTGGTCTCCATTACGAGCATTATACCTGTTTTATACACCATTCCGCAGCCTACCCCTAGAGGGAGACATGTTAAATAGTCCCATCCCTTGCTTATCACACTATTTGTATCGTTCTGCATTCATTGCAGTATCTTTTGAATAAACAATGCATCGCTTTTTGCCTATCATTGCATTCCTTTTTATATATGTTCACTTATGACATGTTGCACCCGTACGCTTTGGTACGGCCAAATACACCAGGGGCTTAAGTTCCCCAAATTATGGTGTGATAAGTCCGAACACTTTCACAAGTGCGGCACCCCGAACTTATAGCATTATATGCATCGGCTCCGAATCATGTCTTGGGTCAGTAGTTGGGTTTGCCCGGCTCCCATGTTTTGGTACCTTACGTTCCGTTATATCGGCTAAGGTAGCGCTGGGAGAACCACTGGGATTGTGCCCCAGTTGAGCTAGGCTGAGCACCTCAGTGGAGAAAGCTAAAACTAACCGTCATGATGGGGCGAGAGCCGGTCGCTGTTCGAGAGGTTTTTTCGAGTCCCTAAAGACTTATGCCGCTTAGAGCGAGGAACCGGCTTTGTCCGGCCCAGGCGTGGATAGCGCCCCGAATTCGGCCTTCCGAACACTAGGGGCTTCGCCGAAATTTAAAATTATAGAATTCTATGACTAAGTGAGAGTGTTCAAGCATTATAAGTCAGGTTGCCTCGTTCGCTGTGTTGAGCGCCTCCCTAGAAGGACCCAAAAATGGGAACAAGAGCGCTCAAGTTTATCCCGAACACCCCAGCACTCACGGCACGGGGGCCGAAGCCAACGACTTGCCATCTCTCAGATTTGATAAACGGCCGCACAGAAGGTAATATTTTTAATTAACAAGCGTTGCTTAGCGCATATGAACAAAGTTTTCAGCGCACAGGATAACAAGATGCGAGTCTACTCAAAAATTACATCTTTGGAGCATTCACCCGCAATAATGCGGGCACCCTTCAGGACACCCTTATAATACATCTCGGGCGTGCGATACTCCTTGCCCGGCGGTGGCGCGTCCGTCACAAGCTTCTCGGCGTCCATCTTGCCCCAGTGCACCTTAGCGCGGGCAAGGGCCCGACGGGCACCTTCAATGCAGGCGGAGTGCTTGATGACGTCAACCCATGGACAGGCGTCCACCAGCCGCCGCACCAGACCGAAGTAGCTCCCAGACATGGCTTCTTTGGGCCATAGCCGAACTATGAGGCCCTTCATGGCCCGTTCGGCCACCTTGTGGAGCTCGACCAGCTGCTTCAGCTGGTCGCTCAGGGGCACCGGATGTCCGGCCTCAGCATACTGAGACCAGAACACCTTCTCCGTCGAGCTCCCCTCCTCGGCTCTGTAGAACGCGGCAGCATCGGACACGCTACAGGGCAGATCTGCGAACGCTCCTGGAGAGCTCCGAATTTGGGTAAGTAACAGGTAATTCACTTTTACATGCTTGCTTTGCATAAGAATGCGTTACCCGCCGCTATCTTCTTTACTGCCTCGATTTCCTGGAGGGCCTTTTGGGCTTCGGCCTTAGCGGCTTTGGCACTCTCAAGAGCCGATGACTCTCGAGTCTTCGAGTCACGCTCCAAACTCTCATGTTTTTCCACAAGAGCCAGGAGCTCTTGCCGTACCTCCGCCACCCGCGCCTCCTGCTTCTCTCGCTCGGCATGTTCCGCGGCCGCATTGCGTTCGGCCGCGGACACCGCCTCCTTCAGGGTCGCCACCTCGTTCGTAGCCCCTGGAGTACCCACGTTATTCTTGTCATTTTTTCTTGCAACCAAATCCTTTTCTATAAGGTACAACTTTAATAAGGTGTTACTCACCTTCCTTGTCCTCGAGCTGCTTCTTGGCACGGCCGAGCTCGATCTCGGACCGCTCGAGGCTCTGCTTCAAGGAATTGACCTCCGCGGTCAGTGCGGCAGAGGTCAGCAGCGCAGCCTGCATTCCCATATTGACATATTTTTGTTAGACTCCTGCATATACTTTTTAGATCCTCAGTTCGGCTTTTCTTTTTGAACACCGAACTGAGCATCAGGGGCTACTGTCTATGCGGTACTATTTTTACACATCCTAATCACATACCTCAAAGCCTGTTAGAAGGCTGGTGCAGGCTTTGGTCAGCCCGCTCTTGGCGAGCTGAACCTTCTGAATCACCACACTCATGACAGTGCGGTGTCCCTCGTCGATGGAAGCGCTGTTGAGCGCCTCTAGCAAGTTATCCGGCGCCTCCAGTTGGACGGAGGCCGCCGGTGTCGCTGTCTTGCCCTTCTCACGAAGGGGCCGCCCGCCGAACTCCAGAACCACCAAAGGTTCCGGTGCGGAGTCCGGTCCAAGGTCCGGGAGGTTGCCCTGTGGCACCTCCGGCGCCTCCTCCTCCTGGCTGGTCCCCTTCTGGGACCCCACCTCGGCGTGGTCTGCGTCACGAGGGGAGGAGGCGGTCGGAAGTGAAGCGCTATTCACATCCGACGAACCTAGGGACCCGCTCGACGAAGCGGGGAGATCGTCCTTGGGCGGACTACATGGTTGTATTCGACGTTAGAAAACGCTATGCGATGAAAGGAAAAACATGAGTTATTATGGAATCTGGATACTTACGATCTCGCCAGGGGCTTGGCCCTCGAGGGCCACTCCTCTTCGCCGTCGTCGGCGTTGGTGGAACAGTCCGGAGGAAGGGTCCTTCCCTTCTTGGACCCTTCGGCCTCCCCCGTTGGGGAAGCCTTCCTCTTCTTCTCTCCCCCCGCTGAGGGAGAGGCCTCTTTCTTCTCCTCCTCATCTTCGTGGGAGGAGTCCGCCTCGGAGTCGTCGGACGATGAGTCCGATAACACCTAGCGCCGGGAACTCCTCCGGGTTCCCGTGGCCTTCTTCTTGGCCTTCTTCTCCGGCACCACGTAAGGCGCCGGGATCAGCAGCCCTGTCAAATGGGCATCCGCTGGGTCTTCTGGAAGGGGAGCCGGACAGTTAACCTGTCCGGACGTCTTCTGCCAGGCCTGTTAAAGGTATTGGGAGTTTAGATCCCACATAGAGTCAAACTATGGAAAGCAAGTGTCCCATAAAGGATAATATAGCTTACCTCGCCAGCCTGACACTGCGAGCTGAATCCGCGATCTTCGGTAGCGGATGCGGGAGCCTCGACGCCCTTGAACAGCACCCTCCAGGCCTCTTCGTACGTAGTGTCGAAGAGCCTGCTCAAAGTCTGGTGTTGTGCCGGATCGAACTCCCACAAGTTGAAGTCCCGCTATTGGCAGGGGAGAATCCAGCGGATGAGTATGACCTGGATTGCGTTGACAAGCTTGAGCTTCTTATTCACCAGGGTTTGGAGACAGGATTGGAGTCCGGTCAGCTCTTCCGAATCGCCCCACAACAGGCCCTTCTCTTTCCAGGAGGTGAGCCGCGTGGGGATGCCAGATCTGAATTCGGGGGCCGCTGCCCATTCAGGGTCACGCGGCTCGGTGATGTAGAACCACCCCGATTGCCACCCTTTGATGGTTTCCATGAAGGAGCCCTCGAGCCAGGTGACGTTGGGCATCTTGCCCACCATGGCGCCTCCGCATTCCGCTTGGCTGCCACCCACTAACTTTGGCTTGACATTAAAAGTATTTAGCCATAAGCCGAAATGGGGCTGGATGCAGAGGAAAGCCTCGCACACGATGATAAATGCCGAGATGTTGAGGATAAAATTCGGGGCCAGATCATGGAAATCCAGGCCATACTAGAACATGAGCCCCCGGACAAAGGGGTGGAGTAGGAAGCCCAGTCCGCGGAGGAAACGGGGAAGGAACACAACCCTCTCATGGGGCCTGGGGGTGGGCATGAGCTGCCCCTCGTCGGGGAGCCGGTGCACGATATCGCTGGACAAGTATCCGGCCTTGCACAGCTTTTTGATGTGCCCCTCCGTGAAGGAGGAGGCCATCCACTTGCCTCCCACTTCGGACATGGTTGGAGAAGGTTGAGGTGAGATGTGCGGACTTGGGCGCTGGAGCTCGAGTGCGTGGAGATGGATAAGCTAAGGAGGAAGAAGGCGTAGGTAAAAAGGTGGATCCTTATCCCCTTATATATGGGCGGACGAAACTACGCGTCCCCACCAGCCCGGTAAAACTCACTTATCTCCCAAGCGCCGCAATCAATGGCGCGGTTGGGTTACCCACGTCCGTATTGATGAGGATCCTGGAATAAGGGGACACGATCTCTGCTGTGACAAGACGTGCCAAGGAAACCGCTTCGCTAAACGCGCTGATGTGGAACAATAAAAACGATTCGAGTAAAGGCCTGGCCGTGGTGTGACGTCATATCACGAAATACGCCAGCAGATTGAACTTGTGTAAATATTATTCTCTCTACGGTGGTATGTGGAATTTATTTTGCAGAGCCGGACACTATCCTGGTGTTCAAAATCTTCTATGAATTATTCGGAGGAGGAACCCGCCTTGCAATGCTGAAGACAATATGCGCGCCGGACTCGTCGTCATTGAAGCCTGGTTCAGGGGCTACTGAGGGAGTCCTGAATTAGGGGGTGTCCGGATAGCCGAACTATCATCATTGGCCGGACTCCAAGACTATGAAGATACAAGATTGAAGACTTCGTCCCGTGTCCGGATGGGACTTTCCTTGGCATGGAAGGTAAGCTTGGCAATACGGATATGTAGATCTCCTACCATTGTAACCGACTCTGTGTAACCCTAGCCCTCTCCGGTGTCTATATAAACCGGAGGGTTTTAGTCCGTAGGACGAACAACAATCATACCATAGGCTAGCTTCTAGGGTTTAGCCTCCTTGATCTCGTGGTAGATCTACTCTTGTACTACCCATATCATCAATATCAATCAAGCAGGAGTAGGGTTTTACCTCCATCGAGAGGGCCTGAACCTGGGTAAAAACATCGTGTCCCTTGTCTCCTGTTACCATCCGCCTAGATGCACAGTTCGGGACCCCCTACCCGAGATCCGCCGGTTTTAACACCGACAACTGGAATTGAAGCTTCTTGGTGTTGGCAACATTGAGAGTCGCCAGCTTATCTTCCCTGACCTCCTTGCAATCGACTCGGACCAGGGACAGAACTACATCAACGCCACAACGAGCAGACGATTTCTTCCACTCTTGCACTCGACCAGGGATTTCTTTGAGTCGAGTCATCAGAGACTCGAGATCATTTTGGAACTCCAGTCGGGGCCAAAGCTCCGTGTCAATCCGCGACACCGCCACTTTCAGATGAGCAAGATAATCCATAGCACTGGCAAGACGAGACTCCAATCGCAACACATTCATCGCAACTTCTTCCTTGACAGGAGAGTTTATGGGGTCTAGGTCCGTCTCGATCTGCCCAGTCTCTGCATCAAAGTCTTGACATAATTCTGCACACCCAGAAAAATGGTGAGTCGGCAGTTATATGATGAGTCGATAGTTGCAAATCAGTCGGACAAGAGGAAGTACCTTCAAGCGTCAGGAACATCTTCTTGGCGAGTCCTCCCAGATAAGCCTCCAGTTCACCCCTCTTTTGAGTGAAAATGCCAACCTTGTCAGACAAGGCCTCCTTGTCCTTCTTCAGCTGTGCGACTTCTTTGTTGGCTTCGTTAACAACAGTCTTCAGCTGGGTGTTTTCCTCTTCCAACTTGCTGACTGAAGCCAACTTCTTGTCGGCAAGTTCTCTTTTCTCTTGCGTCTCCCTCTGCGCTGCGGCAAGGTCAAGGTCCTTCTGCTCCAGAGCCTGCTTCATTTTGACTAAAGAAATAACATTCTTCAGACGAGCTTGGAGTTGGCGGTTTTCACTATGCACATCTATTCGAGTGGAGTCACTCGGTTCAAAAGACTAAAAGGGAAAAACTATAAGGTGGACAGTCGACGAGTTATTACCTCCCATAGCAGCTGCATCATCCTTGGCCTTCTGAATATTCTTCTTGGCCAGTTCCAGATCGAGGTTGAGACTGATTAGCTTCTTCTCCAACTCAGCAAATTGGGCCCCGAGCTCACAAGATTTCTGCAATCAATAGATAGGACACGTCAGTCGACAGAAACAAAGGTCAATCACAACAAAACTTCAGCAAAAAGTGTTCTAAGACTACTGCCGAATCAAACATTCAACAGAGTCTCGGGGACTACACCCAGTGGGGTGCACTTGGTGTGTCCCCACTGGTCCGATTTACCACTCGGCATGGTCTGCCCAACACGAGTAAAAAAATAGAGATTCTCAGACCCCCAATCGACTGCCCGCATTCGACCGCGGTCTCGGGGATTACACCAAGTGGGTGCACTCAGCGTGCCCCCGCTGGTCTGGATCCCACTCGACACAATCCTTTCCGCCGAGTGACAGAACTATAAAGAGACATTTGATAAAGACCCCCGCCGAATCAAACATTCAACAGTGGTCTCGGGGACTACACCTAGTGGGTGCACTCTGCGTGCCCCCACTGGTTCAAAGATACACTCGACTCGACCTTGTCGACTCAAGTGGAAGAACTATTCAGCAAAAGTTAAAACACCCAGTGGGTGAATGGATATAAAGTGCAGACTCATGATAGATGCACCTAAAAGGTTCCAAAATGCTCATCCACGGACATCTTACGAATAATAAAGCAGCAATTTCTGTTCAGTCAGAAACCAACTCACCTCAACATTGATCTGCAGAGCAGAGCTGGCATTGTAGGCAGCCTTGCTAGATCATGCACCACCTTCATTTGGTCCATCATAAAACCTGCTTGGTGTATAGCTTCTTTAGCAGCACCCACCGGGTCTTCTGGGATATGATGGGTAACAAAGAGAGGAGTTGGTGGAACAGCCGCAGCAGCCAGAGGATCTGATGCATGGAGTTGCACCGATGGATCAAGGACTTGAGGAATCGACGCTGACGGACGGTCAGTCGACACAGGATCAGCAAAAGAAACAAAAGCCCAAACTGGATCTCCGGATTGCTAGATCACTGTTTCTGGCGCTGATGTCGACTGAGGTACCGTGCTGGCTGGCGTTTTCCTGCTCGAAGGCCCGCCCTTTCTTCCCGTAACCTTCTAGGGCACTTCCTCGTCGTCGTCTGGAAGTTCAATGACACCTTGTGTTGCTGCACAAAGACTCGACCATAAGAGTTCAGTCGACCGACAGTTCAACCGACAGAATAAGCACAAGACTGTAAAATTGTACCCGCTTTTGAAGTGGCCACGTCTTCAGTCTCCTCATTGTTTTTGTCTATGTCGATGTCCATGGAGGTCCCAGAATTCGCAGCACTAAAAGATTCAGAACCCACTCGGTCAAGCAGAGGAATGAGTCGACAATAACATAGACAAAAACAAAACACTTACACAAAAGCGACGGGACCGTCCATCTTGATCTTGGGCAAGGTCTTCTGACGCTTTGAGGGGGCGATCTTGGGCTGCTTGGCGACCTTTTCAGACAGTTCTGGAGATGAAGTCCGAGTGCGTTTTTGCGCTTGTACGCTCGGAGGAGCTGCCTTGTTACGCCCACCTGCAGGGCCGTGAGACTGTTTGGATCGGCGTTCTGTGCTAGGTGGTGAGTCGACCTCTTCACCATCGTTCAACTCATCACCGTCGTCGGGGGGTTGCCAGTCGTCACTCTCGTCCGTGCTCTCCGCTCCCTCCTGGACTTGCTCCCCGTTTGGCATCGAGTACATCTCAGTATAAATCTGCAAGGCAAGAAGTTAAACAAGCATCAATCAGAGTCAAAGATAGTTGCAAATCAGAATGAAAAGACACTCAATAACAAGGATTAGACCTTGTCCGACTCATTCTCGGCATCGAATGGTGCAACTCTTCTGGACCCCCTGGGGTTATCTTTGTTTCCAGTAATGCTCTTCAGCCACTGTGCCACCGTCACATCAGCGACCTCCTCTGGGTGAACCCGAGCAGTGTCATTGGTGCCCGTGTACATCCACACTGGATGATCGCGAGCTTGGAGGGGCTGGATGCATCGACTGAGAAACACCTCCAACAAATCCATGCATGTCACACCATCACAGACCAATTGCACTACCCGCTCGACTAGCATGGACACCTCTACTTTCTCTGTTGAAGTCACGATCAAGGAAGAGGGTTGCTGGACTCGATCCATGGTGAAGGGAGGAAGACCGGTCGACTGACAGGGAGTCGAAATATCTTGGCAGTAGAACCAGGTCGACTGCCATCCCCTAACCGACTCGGGAAGTGTCATAGGGGGAAAAGTACTCCTAACCCTCATCTGAATCCCTAAACCCCTGCAAATTTGGATCACGTGCCTCCTCTCCTTAGTTGGATTCACCTTCTTCACAGACTGGAACGGCAGGTAAAGATGTGTTTGAATAGACCCCAATGCGTTCTACAACCCAAGAAGTTTTCGCACAGAGAAACATATGCAGCAAGGTATGTGATAGTGTTGGGAGAAAACTGGTGAAGTTGGCCACCAAAAAAGTTTAGGAAACCCCGGAAGAAGGGATACAGAAGCAGATAGAAACCACGATCGACATGAGTTGCGAGGAGGACGCACTCACCCTCCTGTGGCTGGGGCTCAATCTCGTTCCCCGGCAGCCTCCAAGACCCATCAGCGATCAAGCCCACGGTGGCCAGATCCTCCAGATCTTCTTTCCGGATCGTGGATCGAATCCAGTCCCCCTGAATCCAACCAGGAGGCAATCCGGACCTCGACGATGATCCCCGGCTTGTTTTCTTGCCCTTCGTCATCGTCGTCGCTTTCTTCGCGCGCTCCAGGGCCGCTGTCTTGTCCTTAACCATGGCGGCGGACTGCCCACCGGCAGGGCGGCGGTGTCGAGAGCGGAGGAGAACGCAGTGGTGAATCAGAGGAAGAAGAAGGGGGATAGGTGATGTCTACTACACAACCTTCTTCTTATAGACGTTGTTGGGCCTCCAAGTGCAGAGATTTATAGGGCAGTAGCAAATTTCCCTCAAGTGGATGACCTAAGGTTTATAAATCCGTGGGAGGCATAGGATGAAGATGGTCTCCCTCAAACAACCCTGCAACCAAATAACAAAGAGTCTCTTGTGTCCCCAACACACCCAATACAAATGGTAAATTGTATAGGTGCACTAGTTCGGCGAGAGATGATGATACACGTGCAATATGGATGGTAGATATAGGTTTTTGTAATCTGAAATTATGAAAACAACAAAGTAACTAATGATAAAAGTGAGCACAAACGGTATTGCAATGCTTGGAAACAAGGAATAGAGTTCACACTTTCACTAGTGCAAGTTCTCTCAACAATAATAACATAATTAGATCATATAAAAATCCCTCACATGCAACAAAGAGTCACTCCAAAGTCACTAATAGCGGAGAACAAACGAAGAGATTATTGTAGGGTACGAAACCACCTCAAAGTTATCCTTTCTGATTGATCTATTCAAGAGTCCGTCGTAAAATAACACGAAGCTATTCTTTCCGTTCAATCTATCCTAGAGTTCATACTAGAATAACACCTTAAGACACAAATCAACCAAAACCCTAATGTCACCTAGATACTCCAATGTCACCTCAAGTATCCGTGGGTATGATTATACGATATGCATCACACAATCTCAGATTCATCTAGTCAACCAACACAAAGTGTTCAAAGAGTGCCCCAAAGTTTCTACCAGAGAGTCAAGACGAAAACGTGTGCCAACCCCTATGCATAAGTTCACAAGGTCACTGAACCCGCAAGTTGATCACCAAAACGTACATCAAGTAGATCACGTGAATATCCCATTGTCGCCACAAATAAGCACATGCAAGACATACATCAAGTTTTCTCAAATCCTTAAAGACTCAATCCGATAAGATAACTTCAAAGGGAAAACTCAATCCATTACAATAGAGTAGAGGGGGAGAAACATCATAAGATCCAACTATAATAGCAAAGCTCGCGATACATCAAGATCGTGCCGAATCAAGAACGCGAGATAGAGAGATCAAACACATAGCTACTGGTACATACCCTCAGCCCCGAGGGTGAACTACTCCCTCCTCGTCATGGAGAGCGTCGGGATGATGAAGATGGCCACCGGTGATGGATTCCCCCTCCGGCAGGGTGCCGGAACGGGCTCCCGAGAGGTTTTTGATGGCTACAGAGGCTTGCAGTGGCAGAACTCCCGATCTATTCTGTTCCTTGATATTTTAAGGGTATATGGACATATATAGGCGAAAGAAGTCGGTCAGGGGAGCCACTAGGGTGGGGGCGTGCCCAGGGGGGTAGGGCGCGCCTCCCTGCCTCGTGGCTTCCTCGAAGCTTCCCTGACGTCTACTCCAAGTCTCCTGGATTGCTTCCGTTCCAAAAATAACTCTCCCCAAGGTTTCATTCCGTTTGGACTCCGTTTGACATTCCTTTTCTTCGAAACACTGAAATAGGCAAGAAAACAACAATTTGGGTTGGGCCTCCAGGTAGTAGGTTAGTCCCAAAAATGATATAAAATTGTAAAGTAAAGCCCATAAAACATCCAAAACAGATAATATAATAGCGTGAATACTTCATAAATTATAGATACGTTGGAGACGTATCAATAGGGCGCTCTGTGCAAACGCATCGGCCTCGACACTGAAAGGATCGATATGGTTGACTAGAGGGGGGGTGAATAGGCAACTAACAATTTTTAAGCTTTTCTTTACCAAATTAAACTTTGCAACAAATAGGTTGTCTAGATATGCAACTAAGTGAGAAACCTATATGATGCAATAACAACTAGCACGCAAGCAAGCAAGAGATGTAACAATAAGTAAGCTTGCGAAAGTAAAGGCACGAAATAACCAAGAGTGGAGCCAGTGGAGACGAGGATGTGTTACCGGAGTTCCTTCCTTTTAAGGGGAAGTACGTCTCCGTTAGAGCGGTGTGGAGGCACAATGCTCCCCAAGAAGCCACTAGGGCCACCGTATTCTCCTCACGCCCTCACACTATGCGAGATGCCGTGATTCCACTATTGGTCCCCTTGAAGGCGGCGACCGAACCTTTACAAGCAAGGTTGGGGCAATCTCCACAAATATCGTAGGCTCCCAACAACAACAACACCACGAAGCTTCACCACAATGGAGTATGGCTTCGAGGTGACCTCAACCGTCTAGGGTGCTCAACACCCAAGAGTAACAAGATCCGCAAGGGATAAGTGGGGGGAATCAAATATCCTTTGGTGGAAGTGTAGATCGGGCCCTTGTCACCCAATCCCGAGCAAATCAACAAGTTTGATTGGCTAGGGAGAGAGATCGGGCGAAAATGGAGCTTGGAGCAACAATGGAGCTTAGAGGTGGAAGAGGTAGTCAACTAGAGGTAGAAGACATCCCTTATATAGTCGTGGAAAAAATCCAACCGTTATCCACATGTTCTGCCCGCGACTCACGGTACTACCGCTCCAAGGAAGCGGTACTACCGCGAGGCAATGCGGTACTACCGTGGACGACCACGGTACTACCGTGGCAACTGCACAGGCCGGAACAAGCCTGATGAAGGAGCAGTACTACCGCTGGCACGATACTACCGCTCCCCCTTGCGGTACTACCACAAGGCAGGAGGGTCACGGCCTGGGAAGGGCACGGATGAAATAAATTACATCCGTGCCTACTTCCGCAGAAACTAGGGTGATGCAAAAACCCGACGCGGTACTACCGCATGAGAGGCGCGGTACTACCGTGGTCGGCGCAGATGTAAAAAATTACATTCGCGCCTACTACCGCGACACTGCGGTACTAGGTCGAAGGGGCACGGTACTACAACTCCTAGGGAGCGGTACTACCGTGGGCCCCCGCGGTACTACCGCGCTAGGCGAGCGGTAGTACCGTGGGGGGCGCGGATGTAAAAAATTACATCCGCCCCTACTACCGCACCGGAGCGGCACTAGGCCAGGGTGCCGCGGTACTACCGCACCAAAGGGGCGGTACTACCGTGACACGCCGCGGTACTACCGCTTGTACCTGCGGTACTACCGCAAGTACAGCAGTAGTCGCCAGTTTTCCACACAACCAAGATAACGACGGGTAGCTCCAAAGTGCAAGGAAAGGAGGGACAAGTGTACGTGTGATTCCACCCTACCTTTCCGACGCGGACCCCCTCTTAATAGTACGGCTCTCCTACGACTCAACTCCACCAAAGTGAAACGTAGAACAACGTCGGCTTCGACAGTCTCCGAGGGGCACCGAATCGTCTTGTGCCTAATGATGAAGTATCTGAGGGACTCAAGGCACACGATTAGTCCGCAAAAGCATTGTCATCAATCACCAAAACACTTAGGGATAAATATGCCCTTACAATCTCCCCCTTTTTGGTGGATTGATGACAACACGGGATTTGCACATAGATAAGATAATTTAGAGCAGTGGCAAACCCCACTTCTCTAAAATATAGACGGGGCTCCCCCTAGATGTGTGCACTTTAGATGAATGCTTTGGACTGCATGGCACACAAACTAGGATCAACACTCCCCCTATATTTTAGAGACCAAGACATGATAATAAGCATAGCATAGCATGAAAGTAGCACAATATAACACAAGCTAGCTAGGATAGATAGAGTGCATATGTCTTACACCATACGAGGTAAGATAACCAAGGTTCAAACGAGAAAAACAGCAAAGAGTTCAACTGAAAGCAGCAAACACACGACACACAAACTCGCAAATCCCTACACTCTCTCCCCCTTTGGCATCGAGACGCCAAAAAGGCAGAGAGGACACCTACACACACAAGAGGTGGCTCAAGCAGAGAAGTCGTCCCAAGCCTCTTCGTCAGACGCCTCTGCAGCTGGAATGGACTCCTCGACCTCCTCCTCAGAATCAGTCCACCTGTATCCTTGCTTCTCCATCCACTCGGTCTCAGGAGTGATGTGCTCCTCAGACCCGCCAGACACATCCTCGCCATAGAGCTGCAAGACCTTGTTGTGCCGGCGACGACTCTCCTTGGACTCCACGTGAGCCCTGTACTGGCCCTTGGCTTGCATGCAGAAAAGAGACTTCATCTTATCCTTCAACTTCTTGGCCCAAGATGGCCTAGAGTCACTCTGAGAGGGCCTAGCAGAACGGCCCTCGGCGCCAGCAACATCCTCATCAACAGCAGCAGCCCTAGCAGCAGACGCCTCAACACGAGTAGCGGTGTTAGCCCAGTTGGGTTTGACCCGTAGACAAATGGGCTCATGGCGAATCCAGTCTGGAGCCAGGAACTCCTCCTCAGGGTACATCTTCTCCCAAGTCTTCGAAATCAGCAGAAACAGGTAGGGCCCATAAATAGGCACCTTGCGGTTGAACACAGCAAACCGAAGCTCACACCACATGATGTGAGAGACATCAAGTGGCTGAGTCTGAGACGAGCGAGCCTCCTGGCAAATAAGCATCATGTCCACCATATAGGCATGAACCTTGTCTTTGTCACCGATGCGTGCGAACAAGGAGTTGCGGAAGATGCGGTACATGATATCCAGAAAGGGGTTGAGAACCAAGATTGTCTTGCTATTGGCGAGCGTCTTCTCAACCATGAACGGGGTGAGCTTGTCCTTGTCGGCAGAGTCGGCATTGCCATGAGGGCGAACACCCACCGGAGTGTCAAGTCCATCATCAGCAACTTGAAGCAAGTCCATGAACTCCTTCCAGGTAGCAGACAGCTTGCGGCCATTGGTCATCCAGGTCATCCTTCTTTCTTCATTGGAGTGAAAGTACACTGAAGCAAAGAACTGACATATGATCTCAGGGTCATAGTCCAGGTGGAAAGAGATCACATGCTCAATGCCAAACTGCTCCACCAAGTCCAGAGCCTCCCCAAAGTAGTCACGGAACTTGTCCTTCCTCATGTGGTGCATATCAATCCACTTCACTTCCACATAGGTATTCTGCTTATTCTTGATGACATCCAAATAGATTTGGGTTTGGGTCTTGTTCCAGAACAGTTCACACCCTCTGACAGTGGAGCGTGGGGTCACATAAGGGTGAAGCTGCCTGAGACGGACATACTCTATAGGGCCTATCTCATCCATACCCCTGGCGGGCTCCTTGTGCTTGCTAGCGGTGGTCTTGACATTGCGCTTGGACGCAGATGACCCCTCGGGAACTTCTCCTGGGTTGCACAGATGCTTGGAGCCAGTGTCACGAATGGGATTGGACCGGCGAGAGCCACCACTTGAGACACACACGCAAAGCACCAAAACAAAAGGCGAAAAGAATCAATGCAAAGGCCATAAGACAGCACATGAAACCCATAGAAGATAAACGAGAAAGTTGGCATGCGATAGATGTGAGCCACGGTAGATCTGCCATGGTTTGCGGTACTAAAGGCTTAGTACAGCTCCAGACGCGGTAGTACCGTGCGGGGTCACGGTAGTACCGTGGCTGGGGCAGTAGTAAACTTTTAGTACCGCACGGTGCGCGGTAGTACCGCGCCCTAGGGGCGGTAGTACCGTGCGAGCGGTAGTACCGCTCCCTACGGGCGGTAGTACCGCGTCGCGTCAGATCTAACAGGATTTGAATCTGAAAAAGAACCGCGAAGCCATGGCGGTGCTACGGTGATCAGATCTAGCGCAAGACAACAATACAAGTGTAAATCCTATGCAATACCACACTCCTTCGTCCTACTCTTGCAGAGATTTAGTCTAGGAATCTCAAGAACATACACGCCTCCCCCAAAACCTAGAAGAACCAAAACACAATCAAAAAGGAGAAGGATTTGGGGAAAAACCTTGGTCCATAGCAAGAGCACGTGGTGGGGAACGATCCCACCGAACGGAATCACGGGAGGGCAGCCGGTGGAGGAGATCCGGCGACGAATGTCGGCTCCGTTCGTGAGCACGGGAGAGGAAGAGACGACGTGGAGAGAAAGAGGACAAATGGGTATGGGGAGTTAGAACTCCCCCTGCCCGGCCTTATCCCCACGCGCTCGAACCGGCGCGGTAGTACCGCGGGTCATCGCAGTAGTACCGCTCGGGCGGAAGTACCGCGCCGAGGCGGTAGTACCGCTCAACCAGGCGGCAGTAAAAAATTACTACCGCTTAGGGACGGTAGTACCGTGCTCCCATCAGCGGTAGTACCGTGGTTGGCCACGGTAGTACCGTGGCCGACCGCGGTAGTACCGTGAGCTCACGACACCGAAGGTTTCAAACAAGAAGAAAAAAACGCCTTTGCACGGAAAAATAGACACACACCCAAAACTACAAAAACAAGCACATACCAAGGGAACAACAGGAAATCCCTAAGTGACAAAGCCTCTCGAGGAGAGAGGGCGGTGGCTGAAGCCACCAAAGTTTGAGTTGGATGGTATGGCACCGCGAAGAATTATCCTTGGGCCCATGACCAAAACTCGTCTTTGAAGCACAAGTACCATAAAAAATGGCTAATGTGAAAGAGGTGATCTATTTATGCATAATGGGGGGAGGGAGAGTTCATTGAGAGAACAACACTCCCCCTATGTCCATGCCTACACCTAAACTAGACAACAAGTTGAGTGTGGTGGGGGGTGCACGGGTTCAAGTCACATTGCTCAAATCAATGATATTTAGCTCATGCCTTAACTCGCGAAATCTTGCTTCATCCAAGGGCTTCATGAAAATATCTGCAAGGTTATCATGAGTGTTGACATACTTGAGCTCGATCTCTCCTCGCCTAATGTGATCCCGGATGAAGTGATACCGAATCTCAATGTGCTTCGTCTTGAAGTGTTGCACCGGGTTGAGAGAAATCTTGATGGCAGTTTCATTATCACACCAAAGAGGCACTTTGTCACAAATGACACCGTACTCCTTTAAAGTTTGCCTCATCCATAGGAGTTGAGCACAACAACTACCGGCCACCACATACTCCGCTTCGGTGGACGAGAGAGACACACAACTTTGCTTCTTGGAAGACCAACTTACCAAGGAGCAACCAAGAAATTGGCACCCTCCGGAAGTGGACTTCCTATCCACTTTGTCTCCTGCCCAATCGGAATCCGTGAAACCTTCAAGCTTGAAGTTTTCTCCTCTTGGGTACCATAAGCCAAAGTTTGGGGTATGAGCCAAATATCGAAAGATTCGCTTGACCGCCACAAAGTGACTTTCCTTTGGTGCGGCTTGAAAACGTGCACACATCCCCACACTCAACATGATATCCGGTCTAGATGCACAAAGGTAAAGCAAGGAGCCAATCATGGAGTGATATACCTTTTGATCCACCGCTTTACCATTGGGATCGATGTCAAGTTGGCACTTGGTAGGCATTGGTGTAGTAGCCAGCTTGACATCACTTAGCTTGAATCTTTTAAGAATGTCTTGAGTGTATTTGGCTTGGTTGATGAAGGTTCCTTCTCTTCTTTGTTTGATGTCGAAACCAAGGAAGAACTTCAACTCTCCCATCGAAGACATCTTAAACTTGGAGGTCATGAGAGCGGCAAATTCTTCATTGAAAGCTTTGTTAGGGGAACCAAAGATAATATCATCAACATATAGTTGGCATACAAACAACTCCCCGTTGACCTTCTTAGTAAAAAGAGTGGGGTCGATTAGCCCTACTTCAAATCCACGATCTTGTAACAACTCGGTAAGGTGGTCATACCACGCACGTGGGGCTTGTTTAAGGCCATAGAGTGCCATATCGAGTTGATACACATGATCTGGAAAGTAGGGATCCTCGAACCCGGGGGGTTGCTTGACATAGACCAACTCATTAATAGGACCATTAAGAAAAGCACTTTTCACATCCATTTGTTGCAACTTAAAGTTGTGATGGGAAGCATAAGCAATCAACAAACGAATGGATTTAAAACGAGCAACGGGAGCAAAGGTTTCACCGTAGTCGATACCCTCGACTTGGGAGTAGCCTTGTGCTACCAATCTTGCCTTGTTGCGAATGATGTTCCCATGAGCATCTTGCTTGTTCTTGAAGATCCACTTGGTTCCAATGACGTTGTGGTTCCCGGATGGTCTTGGCACCAATCTCCACACCTTGTTGTACTCGAAGTTGTTGAGTTCTTCATGCATGGCATTGAGCCAATCCGAGTCTTCGAGCGCCTCATAGACCTTTTGGGGTTCGACACAAGAGACAAATGCGTGATGTTCACAATAGTTTGCCAATTGTCTACGAGTGCTTACCCCCTTTCTTAGGCTTCCAACCACATTTTCCATGAGATGGCCTTGGGTGGTGAGCTTGGAAGCGATCTTCGCGGCACGACGCTCTAATTCCTCCTCGGGTGTGGAAAGAGGAGGGTTGACTTGATCATTTTGAGCGCCGTCTTGAGCTTGTTCTTGATCTTGAGGTTGCTCTTGATCTTGAACTCGCTCGAGGGGGAGAACTTGACCTTGGGCATCATTTAGAGGTTCACCACCGTCTTGAGGTAGATCTTGCCCTTGGTCTTGTTCACGAGGTTGAGGGCCTTCACTTTGTTCTTCGGAAGCGTGTGGGTCTTGATGAGGTGATGGCTCTACTTGAGTAGAGCATTGTCCTTCTCCTTCGGCCACAAGGGGTTCCTCAATGGGTAGGATTTGACCAATACCCATTCTTCTTATGGCTTGGGGAGGAATTTCATCACCTATATCACAAGTACCACTTTGCTCCACTTGGGAGCCATTATTTTCGTCAAACTCCACGTTACACGTCTCCTCAATGAGTCCGGTGGACTTGTTGAGGACACGGTAAGCATGAGAGTTTGTAGCATAACCAACAAATATGCCCTCATGAGCTCTAGCCTCAAATTTAGACAATCGAACACCTTTCTTGAGAATGAAACACTTACAACCGAACACCCGGAAGTACTTGAGGTTGGGCTTTGTTGCCGGTGAGGATCTCATAAGGAGTCTTGTTCAAGCCTTTGCGAAGATAGAGCCGATTGGATGCATGACATGCGGTGTTGATGGCTTCGGCCCAAAAGTTGTACGGAGACTTGAACTCCGCCATCATGGTCCTTGCCGCATCCATCAACGTCCGGTTCTTCCTCTCCGCAACACCATTTTGTTGAGGGGTATAAGGAGCCGCATATTGATGCTTGATCCCCTCATCACTAAGAAACTCATCCAAGGTGTAGTTCTTGAACTCGGTGCCGTTGTCGCTTCTTATTGTCAAGATCTTTGCATCATGTTGACGTTGAGCTTCATTTGCAAAGTTGATGACGGTTTGTTGGGTCTCACTCTTCCTCTTGAAGAAGTATACCCAAGTGTATCTTGAATAATCATCCACAATCACCAAGCAATACTTCCTTCCTCCAAGACTATCAAAAGATGGAGGCCCGAATAGATCCATGTGAAGGAGCTCCAAGGGTCTCTTTGAGTAGATGATGGTTGAGGGAGGATGAGCCTTTTCATGAAGCTTTCCTTCGATACAAGCACTGCAAGCACGATCTTTGGCAAAACTAACATTTGTTAGTCCATGAACATGGTCCCCCTTGAGAAGACTTTGCAAAAATCTCATATTGACGTGGGCTAAACGGCGATGCCAAAGCCATCCCACGTCAACTTTAGCCATTAGGCATGTCGCGGTCTTAGTGGGTTGCTCCGAAAAGTTAACCACAGAGAGGCCGTTCTCGACATGCCCAACAAAGGCTACGTTAAGAGTCTTGCTCCACAAGAGGGCCACGGTATCAATATCAAAGAATGTAGCAAAGCCCATGAGTGCAAGTTGACGAACGGAAAGTAAATTGAATGCAAGGGACTCAACAAACATGACTTTCTCGATCGTTAGATCATGATAAATGACAACCTTGCCGAGACCCAATACCTTAGAATGTGATGCATCACCCCACTCGACATTGGTGGGCATAGATGGAATCTCTTGCACGTCCACCACCAAGTCCTTGCTCCCGGTCATATGATTTGTTGCTCCACTATCGAGCAACCATGATCCCCCACTGGAAGCAAACACCTACACGAGATCAATGCTTGGTTTTAGGTACCCATTTAATAATGGGTCCTTTGATGTTAGTAACAAGGGTCTTGGGAACCCAAATAGACCATTCAATGTACTCATAAGAAGAACCAACAAATCTAGCATAAACATGTCCATCACTAGCACGGCACAATACATATGAAGGGTTAAAGTCGCCGGCTTTGTTTGAGGAAATGCTTTTGCCCTTTTGGACAACAACTTCCTTCACTTTCTCCTTCTTCTTCTTAGAAGCACCCTCTCCCTCTTTCACGAACGTTTGTTTGAGGGGAGGAGGACGATTGGCCTTGTTGTTCTTCTTCTTCTTGCTCTTGGACTTGGGTGCAAACCCAATTCCTTCTTTGGCCACAACTTCCTTTTGATTGCTCAAAAGGTCGTTGAGGTTTTTCTCACCTTGAATGCACGTCACGAGGCCTTTCTCAAGTTGATCCTTCAACTTGGTATTTTCCTCCACAAGATGCACATGCTCACAACAAGGGTTAGTAGCACATGCATTATCAATTATTACCATATGAGGAAAGGTGGCCTTTTCCTTGATTAGCTTAACTTGGAGTTGAGCATGAGACTCTTTGAGGCTAGCATGAGTACCCTTCAAGACCTTGTGGGCCTTGTCAAGTATCTCAAACTCCTCTTTGAGTCTAGCATGATCAACCCCAAGTTTAGCCTTCTCGGAGGTTAGCACACGAGACATGACAAGAGCATGATCAAGATCTTTCTTTAACTTAGCATGGTTATCATTGTGTGACTCCTCAAGAGTCAAACGATGCACATGCTCTTCCTCAAGAGCATTAGAGAGATCCGATATCTCATCGGCATAGTCACGACTATGACCTTCCATCTTGGAGATGGTTTCTTTGTGAGCCTCGATCATGTCATTGGCCTCACCAAGTTGTTCCAAGAGAGCAACAAAGTGCTTCTTGGACTTTCCCTTGAGCTTACTCATAAAAGACTCAAATTCATTCACTTCCTCATTAGATTCAACATGTCCATCAATGCAATCCTCAACGGAGGGATTAGTAATGGTGGTGGTTGTGATGTTGGGGGTTACCTTGTTTGAAGCCTTAGCCATGAGGCATCTAGCGGTGATGTTTTCGTTGGGTGATTCAAAGAGAGACACCCGGGGATTAGCAATGGCAATGGACGCCATGGCCGTTGCTTCTTCATTCTCATCATCATCGTCATCCTCTTGGTATTCTTCTTGAACCACCAACCCACGAGAGGGAGTCTTCTTGGCGAAGTTGTTCTTGTTGGGGAAGGACTTGGCTTTGTCTTTCCGAATGAACTTGCCACCATTGTCTTCCCGCTTCTCGTAAGGACAATCCGCAACGAAATGGCTCACATTGCCACAGTTGAAGCAAGTTCTAACTCGTTGCTTACCCTTGACGCCACTTGAGTTGTTTTTGTTGAAGTTGGGTCTTGAGCTCTTCTTGCTCCAAAATTGTCTTGAAGCAAGGGCCATGTGCTCATGATAGTCAAACTTGGTGTCTTCGGGGTTGCTTTCCTCAACTTCCACTTCTTCCTCTTCTTCCATAGTAACCTTGGCCTTCAAAGCAAGGTTAGGCTTCTTTGCTCTTTGAGAACGGAGCACCGCATTGTCGGCGGTCTTGTCCAAGATGCTCATTGCAACGAACTCATCCAACACTTCACTTGAGGTCATGGTGTGGAAGTCCGGTCGTTGACGAATGACGGAGGACATGGTCTTGTTGTAGGGCATCATGGCCTTGAGGAACTTCCGCTTGATCCAATTGTCATTCGTGTCCTTGCTTCCATGATCTCGAAGTGCGACCGCGAGTTTGGTCACTCTTCGAAAGAGCTCACGGGGTTCTTCATCTTCTTTCATTGCAAACTCATCGGCTTCATCATGCACCACTTCATAGTTGGAGCGTTGAATGCTAGCACTTCCACGGTAGAGACCCTCAACACATTTCCATGCTTCTTTAGCCACGACATGGGGTCGAAGATGAGGGAGATCTTCGGGAAGAATTGCATCTTGGATTATGAAGAGAGCACTCTCATTGAATTGATTGTCCACGTCTTCTCGAGGGGTGAAGTTGCTTGGGTCATGAGGGTAAAAACCTTCTTCAATGATTCTCCAAAGGTTAGTATTCACATGTTTCAAATGACGCTTAAAGTGATAGACCCAATTATCAAAATCTTCATGTTTCTCATATTTAGGAGGTCGACCGGCATGATTCAAATGAGTGGAGGGGATTGGCCCTTTATAGACCGGGGGTTCCACATGGGCAAAGATGCCGGTGCCATTTCTACCACTAGTAGAAGGACTCTTTTCATTGTTAGCTTCCCCCTTGTCGGAGATAGCATCCGTCACCTTGTTAGTAGGATCACCCACTTTCATAGGCGCGGTAGATAGTTTAAGTCCCTCTAGAAAATCATTAACCATGCTTTTAACCTCGGCCGTCATGGAGGTTTTCAATGTGTCTAAAGCCACATTGAATTCCTCACGAGAGACCGAGGTTCCCCCTTCGGCCGAAGACAAGATGGGATTTACACCGGAGTGTTCCTCCGCACCATCGTTGGTGTCAACCATACTCTTTGGACGGCAAAGTCCTTAATAAAGAGACGAGGCTCTGATACCAATTGAAAGGATCGATATGGTTGACTAGAAGGGGGGTGAATAGGCAACTAACAATTTTTAAGCTTTTCTTTACCAAATTAAACTTTGCAACAAATAGGTTGTCTAGATATGCAACTAAGTGAGCAACCTATATGATGCAATAACAACTAGCACGCAAGCAAGCAAGAGATGTAACAATAAGTAAGCTTGCGAAAGTAAAGGCACGAAATAACCAAGAGTGGAGCCGGTGGAGACGAGGATGTGTTACCGGAGTTCCTTCCTTTTAAGGGGAAGTACGTCTCCGTTAGAGCGGTGTGGAGGCACAATGCTCCCCAAGAAGCCACTACGGCCACCGTATTCTCCTCACGCCCTCACACGATGCGAGATGCCGTGATTCCACTATTGGTCCCCTTGAAGGCGGCGACTGAACCTTTACAAACAAGGTTGGGGCAATCTCCACAACAATCGGAGGCTCCCAACAACAACAACACCACGAAGCTTCACCACAATGGAGTATGGCTTCAAGGTGACCTCAACCGTCTAGGGTGCTCAACACCCAAGAGTAACAAGATCCGCAAGGGATAAGTGGGGGGAATCAAATATCCTTTGGTGGAAGTGTAGATCGGGCCCTTGTCACCCAATCCCGAGTAAATGAACAAGTTTGATTGGCTAGGGAGAGAGATCGGGCGAAAATGGAGCTTGGAGCAACAATGGAGCTTAGAGGTGGAAGAGGTAGTCAACTAGACGTAGAAGACATCCCTTATATAGTCGTGGAAAAAATCCAACCGTTATCCACATGTTCTGCCCGCGACTCACGGTACTACCACTCCAAGGAAGCGGTACTACCGCGAGGCAACGCGGTACTACCGTGGACGACCACGGTACTACCGTGGCAACTGCACAGGCCGGAACAAGCCTGACGAAGGAGCAGTACTACCGCTGGCGCGGTACTACCGCTCCCCCTTGCGGTACTACCGCAAGGCAGGAGGGTCACGGCCTGGGAAGGGCGCGGATGAAATAAATTACATCCGTGCCTACTTCCGCAAAAACTAGGGTGGCGCAAAAACCCGACGCGGTACTACCGCATGAGAGGCGCGGTACTACCGTGGTCGGCGCGGATGTAAAAAATTACATCCGCGCCTACTACCGCGACACTGCGGTACTAGGTCGAAGGGGCACGGTACTACAACTCCTAGGGAGCGGTACTACCGTGGGCCCCCGTGGTACTACCGCGCTAGGCGAGCGGTACTACCGTGGGGGGCGCGGATGTAAAAAATTACATCCGCCCCTACTACCGCACCGGAGCGGCACTAGGCCAGGGTGCTGCGGTACTACCGCACCAAAGGGGCGGTACTACCGTGACACGCCGCGGTACTACCGCTTGTACCTGCGGTACTACCGCAAGTACAGCAGTAGTCGCCAGTTTTCCACACAACCAAGATAACGACGGGTAGCTCCAAAGTGCAAGGAAAGGAGGGACAAGTGTACGTGTGATTCCACCCTACCTTTCCGACGCGGACCCCCTCTTAATAGTACGGGCTCTCCTACGACTCAACTCCACCAAAGTGAAACGTAGAACAACGCCGGCTTCGACAGTCTCCGAGGGGCACCGAATCGTCTTGTGCCTAATGATGAAGTATCTGAGGGACTCAAGGCACACGATTAGTCCGCAAAAGCATTGTCATCAATCACCAAAACACTTAGGGATAAATATGCCCTTACAGACACCTTTTATGGGCCTGCTTCCAAGTGGCTGACGTGTGGGCCAGAGCAATCCTGTCAAATCCCGCAACAGTCGCGCGCCCGATACGTGGCGAAAAAGGTGGCGCAAGAATCAAGGCGCCCCTGTCTATCCACCACGTTTACTGCGGTGCGCTCCGTCCCGCACGCTTCCCCAAAGTTTCGAATCCCCTGAGATCCGGAAACCACAGAGTAACCAATCGCGCCGAAGATTTCGTACCATATCAACACTCGAAGACGGCTAGTATAGTTCACTCAACGACATCTGAATCGATCAAGGCGATTGAAATAAAGTTAAAGTTTCAGCATGATTCCCAGATGCAATAAGAATGCCTGCGAAGCATAAAAATCAGGTCGGGATCAACTTCAACTCTCTTTTCATTCAGACCTCAATCCATTCGGGGGCTAATGACGTTGCCATGGACCTAGGGTAGGGTCATAGGCCTGACCTAGACACCCTACCCAAGGTCACTACCCTAGAATCAAGGACATTCAAAGTGTAACAAGAGATACCGACTGAAATAACCTTGGAGTGCAATCCACTCGACCAATTACCCCACTCGGATACCCAATTCCATTCGACCAAGATGAAGTCAGTCGACCATACAAGAAACCACTCGGAGTGCAGAAGACCTAGAGTCACTCAGGATAGGAACGGTCAGGCGTTCGCTCCGTAGTCTTAAAGATCATTAATAGCTCTTTATAGCTGGCGTTATCAGTAACGCCCTGTCTTAATGTACATCGAACCCTGTAATGGGGGATGGCTGGGGTCCTGGCGCACTCTATATAAGCCACTCCCCTCCTCTGTCACAAGGGTTCGCACCCCCTGTAACACACACACTATATTCCAGTCGACCGCCTCAGGGCATCGAGACGCAGGGCTTTTACCTCCTCCGAGAGGGGCCTAAACTCGTAAACTCGTGTGTACAACCTCGCTGTAGCTAGGGCCTTGCCTCCTCATACGTACCCCCTACTCTTACAGTCAGACTTAGTACCACGACAAGCGGAGCACTTCGAAATTGACTGTTGCTTCGCTTTCGTGGGGTACCCCTAAATTAGTGGGAAAACGAGAAAGTGGGAAGGGCGAATTGCAAACCTCACCCGGGAGAAACTGATTTTGTGGGTTGCCCATCAAGGAGCTCTCTGCACGTGGAGCACTTCGAAATTGACTGTTGCTTCGCTTTCGTGGGGTACCCCTCAATTAGTTTCAATTAGTTGCTCCCGAATAAGAAATGAGCATAACAAAATTAATTATTCTTGTCATGAGAAACTTAAATATCTTGGTCTTAGAAAAGAGTTTTTGGTTCAATTGATACATACTCAACATCTATATGTTAGCCGTCTTATGTACTCCCTCCATTATGGACAGATAAACTTCCTCCCGAGCCGCCCCCCGCGTGGGCGACCGGGAGGCCCCAGATCCCATCGCCGCCGAACCTCCACCACTCCTCCTCCCTCGCCGCCGCCCAAGGGCGGGGCCAGGCGAAGCCTAGCCGTCGCCGACGGCGGCGGGGACTCGGGCCCTCTCGCTCGGGTGGGGCTGGCGCGGGCCGGCGCCACCAGGCCGGAGCGTGGCGGCGAGCCGGTCGCCACGGCGGGTGGTGGCGGCGCCTCGGCGACGTGATTCCCCGCGGCAGGAGGCCTTGCGATCTGGTGCGTTGCGGCCGCCAGGGACGGCGGCGGCGTGACCGGATCAGTTCGCGGCGGCGCGGCCGGATTGATCGCTGGTCGGCCGTCGGCACGGTGGTGGGTGCGACTCGTCGGCAGCTGGGCAGATCCGCGAGATTCTACCCTTGTCTGGCCCTTGACAGCGCGGGCAACTACGGGGGAAACCCTAGATCTCCTTGAGATCGAGCGATGGCGGCGCGTTTGCGTCGTAGTCCCTCTTTAGGGCATTGTTTTGGAGTTTGCTCCGGTTGAAGGGACCAGCGACGTCGGAGGCGCACGTCTGGTGGAGCAACTGCCGATGAAAATCGCGCCGACTACGGTCGTGGCGGACGATGGCGGCATCTTAGATGTCGTTCCCTTGTCGACGCATCGTCGTTGAAGTCTGCGTCATCAGGCTCGGAATGCTCCGGGGGAAACCCTAGATCTGGGTCTTCCGGATCGGACAATGATGGCGTTTTATCGCTTTCCCTCCTGGGGGCATCGTTTTGGAGTAAGTGCTGGCTGGGGGGATGGTGGAGCGGTGCTTCATCTCACACATCGATGGCGGCGGATATCGGCGGCATGGCGTTGTGGAGGCTTGGCGTCCGATGCACGGAGATGGACTCGCGCAGGTGGAGATTGTTGTCTGGCGTCATGGTGACGTCGATGGCATAGTGGCCAGACAAGGTAGAAGCCTCAATATGATCTGAAGACGGACCTGTGGAAGATGGCGGCGACGACACACGAGTGCGTCTGACCGGATTGTGCCCCAGACCCGGTATGTGGGTCGGCTGGGGCTTCCGAATATGTTTCGGCTTCCGGCTTTTGATGTTAGGCTTAGGTGAGTGGTTTGGGTAGTGGCCCAGCTAGCTCCCCTTCATCATTTTGGATAGGAGTAGCGGCATGTGTTGCCAAGATGATGGATTCAGGCACATTGTTGTAATACTTTGTAAGGTCCTCGAGAATAATCAATAAAGTGGCCGTATGCATCTCCCAGATGCAGAGGCTGGGGTCATCCTCCTTTTTTTTTAAAAAAAGATAGTGTTTTTTTAAGGGCCCAACCTCACAAATTTTGACCAAGTTTGGGAAGAAAAACATTTACATTTAGAGTGCCAACATATATCATTAGATTCATCATAAGATGTAGTTTCATGTTTTATATTTTTGATATTGTAGATATAAATAGTTTTTCTATAAATTTAGCCAAAGTTTGAAAATTTTGACTTTAAAAAAAAATCTATACGCACTACGAGTACTACAGTAGAACGGAATGATTAATGATTATCTCCACCTACCATGCAAAAAAAATATGATTATCTCCACCAGGACAAATCTCTACTCTCAGAGACATTGATAGCTCCATCATTTGGTAAAACCGATACAAATGACGTAAAAGGTTCATGCTCTGCTTTATACTATTATATATCAATATAGAAATCATACCCCGAAACACACTGGAGCTACAAATCCTCTGAATCACCATAATTGGAAAAGCACGCCACGTTGCCCTGCTTAAACACCATTTGTCGAACGCAGGTGAAAATAAAAAAACGAAGAAAAAGATAAGCGGGAAATCTGAAGAAGCTTCTCATGAGCCCCCTCTCGCTATAAAACCTCCGCTCCTCCTCCTACTTCCTCAAAACCTTTCCATTAATCTCCCATCCACACCAACCCGGCAACCCCACTCCACACTATCTATAGCGTGTTACTCCATCAGAGTAGGAGGTCCATAGGTCTAAGCTCGCCGGCTCTCCCAGCTCTCGCCTCCATCTCCATGAGCGGGAACCACGCACATTGCGCATTGGCAACTCCATCGCCATACATCTAGGTTGGCTAGCTAGCAATCCCGGCCCGCCTCGATCGATAGATCTCTCCTCGCTGGTAAACATGGAGCTGGCGACGATGGCGACGCTGACGCTGCTGGCCCTCTCGGCGGCGACGCTGGCGCGGCTGCTGGTAGAGCGGGCGCGGCGGCGGCGGTGCTATCTGCTGGACTACGTGTGCTACAAGGGGACGGACGACCGCAAGCTCCCCACGGATCTGTGCGGCGAGATCATCCAGCGGAACAAGCTGCTGGGGCTGGAGGAGTACAAGTTCCTGCTCAAGGTCATCGTCAACTCCGGCATCGGCGAGGAGACGTACGGCCCGCGCAACATCATCGCGGGGGGCGACGCGAGCCCCGACCGCGTCGCCGAGGGCATGGAGGAGATGGACGAGACGTTCCACGCCGTGCTCGACGAGCTGTTCGCCAGGTCGGCCGCGCCGGGCGGGCTGGGCCTGCGCCCCGCCGACGTGGACCTGCTCGTCGTCAACGTGTCCATGTTCTCCCCGGCGCCGTCCCTGTCGGCGAGGGTGGTGCGCCGCTACGGCCTCCGGGAGGACGTGAAGGTGTTCAACCTCACCGGCATGGGCTGCAGCGCCACCCTCATCGCCCTCGACCTCGCCAACAACTTCTTCAGGTACCCTTGTTTTCTCCCCCATCATCAATAAGCGGCGCTCTCCAACTCTATCATTATCTTCTCTGTTGCGCAGCTAATACAACGGCTAGTGTCCAATGATTCAACGGCCTGGATTCAACCAACACTAACAATTGTACGCTCGGATCTCGCTCAATCCGGGTCCGACCGTAGTAGTATGACAAGCGCACAGTCGGTGAGAGTTTGAGACGCCCGAATAGTGTATTGCGTCAGTAAATAACGTTGTGCAAGGCAAAAGCCTAAAGTTGGGCCGCAGTGGCCCCTAGCAATTTATTTGCTGTGCCTTTCCTGTATCTGTATGCTGGTGAGCTATTCTGATCCTGATCAGACCATTTATCTTCTCTACTGTAGAGTAGTCGATTATAGCTTGCTGCTAGATGAGCTAGATGGCACTAGGTAGATGATCTTTCTCGTACCATTTCCGTTGTCACTCGTGAGAAGAAAAACCTCACTGTGAAATGTATATGGCCGTCACGTGCCCAGGACAAGGACTCCCTATCAAGATGTACGTATTTTCCCATCCGTAAACTTTGAAGCTCACATAGAAAGTAGACACAACCGCAGTACAGTACACCGAGCGGTACATTGCTATTTTTAATAGCAATAAGAGCCATAAATTCCAACTCAAAAATAAAATAAAATAAACCATAAATTCAGTGCCCACTCACCTGCCTCCCAAAACGAGCGGATCCATCTTACCCTGTACTAGTTCCATATGACCATATCCATCATGTGATGCTAGATCAAGTCATGTGATGAAGGGCCAAGATCGACGCAGAATAAATGTTAGTAACAGCGAGGTGGTGAAGTTACCTGTCCCCGCCTGCATCGTGCAGTGTAGGCACCAGCTCTGCATGTTAGCCAACTACCCTACCACTATTAGTACTAGTAGTACAGTACTGTGTAGTTTGTCCTGCATCGCTTCAATGCCGGCTCGCGAAGTTTGGTTCGCTTTTAGTAGCTGCACAGCAGCAGCAGTAGCAGATGGGTGCACGGAGACGGTGGGTGAATATGTTGACGTGGACGGTGGACGGACCTCCTCTGCTTCCTCTTTGGCTCTTGCGCCATAGTGAAGAGCAGAGCAATGGCGTCCGGCATGGCAGACTGGACTGCGGCTCCGGCCATCTGCGTCCATGCCAAATTGCCACTGTACTGTTCCATTGGCCTCAAGAATTTGAAATGGAAATGTTTCTTGTTTTTCGCTTTGCGAATCTGTAGTACTTCTAGTCTAGGGGTAAAAATTGATCTGTGTTTACAATGTGCATGGTAAAAATTGATGTGCAGAACGCACGCGAACAAGGTGGCACTGGTGATGACGTCGGAGTCGATCGCGCCCAACTGGTACCCGGGGAACAGGCGCTCCTTCATGCTGGGGAACTGCCTCTTCCGCTCCGGCGGCTGCGCCTACTTCCTCACCAACTCGCCGCGGCTGCGCCCCCACGCCAAGCTGCGCCTCCGCCACGTCGTGCGCACGCACACGGGCGCCTCCGACGAGGCCTACAACTGCGCGCTCCAGATGGAGGACGACGCCGGCCGCCCCGGCTTCCACCTCGGGAAGGAGCTCCCCCGCGCCGCCGTGCACGCCTTCGTCAAGAACCTCCGCGTGCTGTCGCCCCGCGTGCTCCCGCTCCCGGAGCTCCTCCGCCTCGCCTACGCCACGCTCTCGGCGCGCTTCCTCACGCGCAACAACAAGAAGAAGCCGTCCTCCGCGCTCACCATCCGGATGAAGGCCGGGGTGGACCACTTCTGCGTGCACACCGGCGGCGCCGCCGTCATCGACGGCGTCGGCAAGGGGCTCACCCTCACGGAGCACGACATCGAGCCGTCGCGCATGACGCTGCACCGCTTCGGCAACACCTCGGCCAGCAGCGTCTGGTACGTGCTGTCCTACATGGAGGCCAAGAAGCGGCTCAACAAGGGCGACCGCGTGCTCATGCTCACCTTCGGCGCCGGGTTCAAGTGCAACAGCTGCGTCTGGACGGTGGAGAGGCCCTCCGCCGACGCCGGCGTGTGGGCGGACTGCATCCACGAGTACCCGCCCAAGGAGATCAGGAACCCATTCATGGAGAAGTATGGCTTCGTCAAGGACATGAGCGCCTTGTGATCCGGCCCAGCAACTTCACGTACATGATCATCACTTAATTTCTACGTATACTCCGTTGATTTTTAAGATGAAATAGTACAAGAAGGACAAGACGAAGAACAAATAGAGTTAAGCTAAGGATTCATTTGCAGGTATACATCTATAGCTTATGATTCTTTTTTATGGTGGCCGTGATGGAGGAGCGGTGCATTATTGTACACTTCTGTGGGCCGCGGGGGATGTGTTGTTTTGTTTAAAGTTTTCTGTGTCCATGTTACTCTTTTTCTGAAGAATTGGTTGTGTTGTTTTGTCTGTGTCGATGGATCTGATTGTCCGGTTAATTAATCAATGGAATATTTTTTGTAACTATGTTTTCCAATGAAGGTCATACATATATATTGTATATACTGTGAAATCTACCCGTACTCAATCATGATTGGTGGTATATTGGTCTTGCGGATATACCTTGTTTTCATTTTCTTCTTTTTGTTGTTGCCAACCGACACAATGACATACGGGTAAGGGCATCCCTAACGGCAACCTGTATATTTTCCCCCGCATTCGTCCACGGTCAAGGGGATCAGTTCACGGATATGGATGCGGGAGTCGAGCATCCAACGCTGTCCGCATACATCCGGATAACAATTCAAACTAATTTGACGAAATTCATTTAAACTGGACGGATTTCATGGAAGTTTGTACATAATTTACCTAAAAGGTTAATATTTCGACCATTTAACAAAAGAAAAACTAAAAAGACTTAAACCCTATACCGGCCGCCGCCGCCTTGCCCTGCTGCATCGTCGTCTCAGTCGGTGCCATCGTCGTCGTCGTGGTCCCTCTAGCGGTGAAATGGCGCTGGAGGGCCGCAACAGCCTTGCTGCTCATGGAGGAGCCGCTCTGCCTCCTGCTGCGCGGTGCGGAGTGCCGCCGCGGCCACTGCCGACGTGGCCTTCGGAGCCCTGCCGGCTGCCTTGCCGCGACCGGTGTTGGTCGAGCATTCGCTAAGCGTCCACTCCTTGCAGATCTTGGCGAGCTCGCCGTCAAGGTGGCGGCGGGGCCTGGCGGCCATCTCCATGGTGGTCACGGAGCGGTCGAGCGCCCACGTGGTGGCGAGGTCAGGGTCGATGCGGACCCAGTCCAGTGCCACATCGCTCTCGGCGAACGCCGAGCGGCAACCAACATTGCGCTAGTAGTACCTCGCCGCATGCTCCTCCGCTGAGACGACGGCTCTAGAGCTCGAGGCACCGCCGTAACTGCCTCCTCTAGGGTAGTGGAGGTGGCGGCCCCACGCCTTCTTGATGGCGGACGACAACTCCTCCTTGATGGCGAGGTGGTGAAGGTGCGGCGACGGCGTTTGGCGCGTCCATGCGGCCGTACCGGCAGCGCAGCGGGGACTGATACGTCTCCAACGTATCTATAATTTATGAAGCATTCATGCTATTTTACTATCTGTTTTGAATGATTACGGGCTTTATTATACACTTTTCTATTAATTTTGGGACTAACCTATTAACCGGAGGCCCAGCCCATATTGCTGTTTTATTGCCTGTTTCAGTATTTCGAAGAAAAGGAATATCAAACGGAGTCCAAACGGAATGAAACCTTCGGCAGCGTGATTTTTTGGAAGAATATCATCCTGGAGACTTGGAGTTCACGTCAGAAGATCCTCGAGCCAGCCACGAGATAGGAGGGCGCCCCCCTGTAGGGCGCGCCCCCTGTCTCGTGGGCCCCTCGAGGCTCCCCCGACCGACTTCTTTCGCCTATATAAGCCTATGTACCCTAAAACAATCGAGAACGAAGATAGATCGGGAGTTCCGCCACCGCAAGCCTCTGTAGCCACCAAAAAACTCTCGGGAGTCTGTTCTGGCACCCTGCCGGAGGGGAAACCCATCACCGATGGCCATATTCAACATCCCGGCGCTCTCCATGACGAGGAGGGAGTAGTTCACCCTCGGGGCTGAGGGTATGTACCAGTAGCTATGTGTTTGATCTCTCTCTCTCTCTCGTGTTCTCTCTATGGCACGATCTTGATGTATCGCGAGCTTTGCTATTATAGTTAGATCTTATGATGTTTCTCCCCCCTCTACTCTCTTGTGATGAATTGAGTTTCCCTCTTGAAGTTATCTTATCGGATTGAGTCTTTGATTTGAGAACACTTGATATATGTCTTGCCGTGTTTATCTGTGGTGACAATGGGATATCACGTGCCACTTGATGTATGTTTTGGTGACCAACTTGCGGGTTCCGCCCATGAACCTATGCATAGGGGTTGGCACACGTTTTCTTGACTCTTCGGTAGAAACTTAAGCATCGCTACGGGTGAGAAAGTCTCATCGTAGTCAACCCCTTGAACTTGTCGAAAACCTTTCGCAACAAGTCGAGCTTTATAGACAGTTACATTACCATCAGCGTCAGTCTTCTTCTTAAAGATCCATTTATTCTCAATAGCTTGCCGATCATCGGGAAAGTCAACCAAAGTCCATACTTTGTTTTCATACATGGATCCCATCTCAGATTTCATGGCCTCTAGCCATTTTGCGGAATCTGGGCTCATCATCGCTTCCTCATAGTTCGTAGGTTCATCATGGTCAAGTAACATGACTTCCAGAATAGGATTACCGTACCACTCTGGTGCGGATCTTACTCTGGTAGACCTATGAGGTTCTGTAGAAACTTTTTCTGAAGTTTCATGATCAATATCATTAGCTTCCTCACTGATTGGTATAGTTGTCACAGGAACCGGTTCTTGTGATGAACTACTTTCCAATAAGGGAGTAGATACAGTTATCTCGTCAAGTTCTACTTTCCTCCCACTCACTTCCTTCGAGAGAAACTCCTTCTCTAGAAAGGATCCGAATTTAGCAACGAAAATCTTGCCCTCAAATCTGTGATAGAAGGTGTACCCAATAGTCTCCTTTGGGTATCCTATGAAGACATATTTCTCCGATTTGGGTTCGAGCTTATCTGGTTGAAGTTTCTTTACATAAGCATCGCAGCCCCAAACTTTAAGAAACGACAACTTTGGTTTCTTGCCAAACCACAGTTCATAAGGCGTCGTCTCAACGGATTTTGATGGTGCCCTCTTTAACGTGAATGCGGCCGTCTCTAAAGCATAACCCCAAAACGATAGCGGTAGATCAGTAAGAGACATCATAGATTGTACCATATCAAGTAAAGTACGATTACGATGTTCGGACACACCATTTCGTTGTGGTGTTCCAGGTGGCGTGAGTTGCGAGACTATCCCGCATTGTTTCAAGTGTAGACCAAACTCGTAACTCAAATATTCTCCTCCACGATCAGATTGTAGAAACTTTATTTTCTTGTTACGATGATTTTCCACTTCACTCTGAAATACTTTGAACTTTTTCAAATGTTTCAGACTTGTGTTTCATTAAGTAGATATACCCATATCTGCTTAAATCATCTGTGAAGGTGAGAAAATAACGATATCCGCCACGAGCCTCAATATTCATTGGACCACATACATCTGTATGTATGATTTCCAAAATCTGTTGCTCTCTCCATAGTACCGGAGAACGGAGTTTTAGTCATCTTGCCCATAAGGCACGGTTCGCAAGTACCAAGTGATTCATAATCAAGTGATTCCAAAAGCCCATCGGTATGGAGTTTCTTCATGCGCTTTACACCGATATGACCTAAACGGCAGTGCCACAAATAAGTTGCACTATCATTATCAACTCTGCATCTTTTGGTTTCAACACTATGAATATGTGTATCACTACTATCGAGATTCAATGAAAATAGACCACTCTTCAAGGGTGCATGACCATAAAAGATATTACTCATATAAATAGAACAACCATTATTCTCTGATTTAAATGAATAACCGTCTCGCATCAAACAAGATCCAGATATAATGTTCATGCTCAACGCTGGCACCAAATAACAATTATTTAGGTCTAAAACTAATCCCGATGGTAGATGTAGAGGTAGCGTGCCGACCGCGATCACATCGACTTTGGAACCATTTCCCACGCGCATCGTCACCTCGTCCTTAGCTAATCTTCGCTTAATCCGTAGTCCCTGTTTCGAGTTGCAAATATTAGCAACAGAACCAGTATCAAATACCCAGGTGCTACTGCGAGCATTAGTAAGGTACACATCAATAACATGTATATCACATATACCTTTGTTCACTTTGCCATCCTTCTTATCCGCCAAATACTTGGGGCAGTTTCGCTTCCAGTGTCCAGTCTGCTTGCAGTAGAAGCACTCAGTTTCAGGCTTAGGTCCAGACTTGGGTTTCTTCTCTTGAGCAGCAACTTGCTTGCCGTTCTTTTTGAAGTTCCCATTCTTCTTCCCTTTGCCCTTCTTCTTGAAACTAGTGGTCTTGTTGACCATCAACACTTGATGCACCTTCTTGATTTCTACCTCCGCAGCTTTTAGCATTGCGAAGAGCTCGGGAATAGTCTTGTTCATCCCTTGCATATTATAGTTTATCATGAAGCTCTTGTAGCTTGGTGGCAGTGATTGGAGAATTCTGTCAATGACACTATCATCAGGAAGATTAACTCCCAGTTGAATCAAGTGATTATTATACCCAGACATTTTGAGTATGTGTTCACTGACAGAACTATTCTCCTCCATCTTGCAGCTATAGAACTTATTGGAGACTTCATATCTCTCAATCCGGGCATTAGCTTGAAATATTAACTTCAACTCCTGGAACATCTCATATGCTCCATGACGTTCAAAACGTCGTTGAAGGCCCGGTTCTAAGCCGTAAAGCATGGCACACTGAACTATAGAGTAGTCATCAGCTTTGCTCTGCCAGACGTTCTTAACATCGTCAGTTGCATCAGCAGCAGGCCTGGCACCCAGCGGTGCTTCCAGGACGTAACTTTTCTGTGCAGCAATGAGGATAATCCTCGGGTTACGGACCCAGTCCGTGTAATTGCTACCATCATCTTTCAACTTTGCTTTCTCAAGGAACGCATTAAAATTCAACGGAACAACAGCACGAGCCATCTATCTACAAACAAACATAGACAAGCAAAATACTATCAGATACTAAGTTCATGATAAATTTAAGTTCAATTAATCATATTACTTAAGAACTCCCACTTAGACAGACATCTCTCTAGTCATCTAAGTGATCACGTGATCCAAATCAACTAAACCATGTCCAATCATCACGTGAGATGGAGTAGTTTCAATGGTGAACATCTCTATGTTGATCATATCTACTATATGATTCACACTTGACCTTTCGGTCTCCGTGTTCCGAGGCCATATCTGTATATGCTAGGCTCGTCAAGTATAACCTGAGTATTCCGCGTGTGCAACTGTTTTGCACCCGTTGTATTTGAACGTAGAGCCTATCACACCCGATCATCACGTGGTGTCTCAGCACGAAGAACTTTCGCAACGGTGCATACTCAGGGAGAACACTTCTTGATAATTAGCGAGAGATCATCTTAAAATGCTACCGTCAATCAAAGCAAGATAAGATGCATAAAGGATAAACATCACATGCAATCAATATAAGTGATATGATATGGCCATCATCATCTTGTGCTTGTGATCTCCATCTTCGAAGCACCGTTATGATCACCATCGTCACCAGCGCGACACCTTGATCTCCATCGTAGCATCATTGTCGTTACGCCATCTATTGCTTCTACGACTATTGCTACCGCTTAGTGATAAAGTAAAGCAATTACAGGGCGTTTGCATTTCATACAATAAAGCGACAACCATATGGCTCCTGCCAGTTGCCGATAACTTCGGTTACAAAACATGATCATCTCATACAAAAAATATAGCATCACGTCTTGACCATATCACATCACAACATGCCCTGCAAAAACAAGTTAGACGTCCTCTACTTTGTTGTTGCAAATTTTACGTGGCTGCTACGGGCTTAGCAAGAACCGTTCTTACCTATGCATCAAAAACCACAACGATAGTTCGTCAAGTTGGCGATGTTTTAACCTTCGCAAGGACCGGGCGTAGCCACACTCGATTCAGCTAAAGTGAGAGAGACAGACACCCGCCAGTCACCTTTAAGCACGAGTACTCGTAACAGTGAAACAAGTCTCGCGTAAGCGTACGCGTAATGTCGGTCCGGGCCGCTTCATCTCACAATACCGCCGAACCAAAGTATGACATGCTGGTAAGCAGTATGACTTGTATCGCCCACAACTCACTTGTGTTCTACTCGTGCATATAACATCAACGCATAAAACCTAGGCTCGGATGCTACTGTTGGGGAACGTAGTAATTTCAAAAAAATTCCTACGCACACGCAAGATCATGGTGATGATATATCAACGAGAGGGGAGAGTGTTCGTCCACGTACCCTTGTAGACCGTAAGCGGAAGTTAGCACAACGCGGTTGATGTAGTTGTACGTCTTCACGATCCGACCGATCCAAGCACCGAACGTACGGGGCCTCCGAGTTCAGCACACGTTCAGCTCGATGACGATCTCCGGCCCTCCGATCCAGCAAAGGCTCTGGAGATGAGTTCCATCAGCACGACGGCGTGGTGACGATGATGATGTTCTACCGGTGCAGGGGCTTCGCCTAAACTCCGCGACGATATGACCGAGGTGGAATATGGTGGAAGGGGGCACCGCACACGGCTAAGGAACGATCCGTAGATCAACTTGTGTGTTCTAGGGTGCCCCCTTGCCCCCGTATATAAAGGAGCCAAGGGGGAGGAGGCGGCCGGCCTAGAGGGCGCGCCAAGGGGGGGAGTCCTACTCCCACCGGGAGTAGGACTCCCTCTTTCCAAGTAGGAGTAGGAGAAGGGGGGAAAGAGGAGGAAGAGGGGAAGGAAAGGGGGGTGCCGCCCCCCTTCCCTTGTCCTATTCGGACTAGGAGGGGGAGGGCTGCGCGGCCTCCTCCTGGCTCCTTCCCTCTTCTCCCTCTTGGCCCATGTAGGCCCATTAACCCCCCGGGGGGTTCCGGTAACCTCCCGGTACTCCGGTAAAATGCCGATTTCACCCGGAACCATTCCGATGTCCAAACATAGGCTTCCAATATATCAATCTTTATGTCTCGACCATTCCGAGACTCCTCATCATGTCCGTAATCACATCCGGGACTCCGAACAAACTTCGGTACATCAAAACTTATAAACTCATAATAAAACTGTCATCGAAACGTTAAGCGTGCGGACCCTACGGGTTCGAGAACTATGTAGACATGACCTAAAACCATTCTCGGTCAATAACCAATAGCGGGACCTGGATGCCCATATTGGTTCCTACATATTCTACGAAGATCTTTATCGGTCAAACCGCATAACAACATACGTTGTTCCCTTTGTCATCGGTATGTTACTTGCCCGAGATTTGATCGTCGGTATCCAATACCTAGTTCAATCTCGTTACCGGCAAGTCTCTTTACTCGTTCTGTAATACGTCATCTCATAACTAACTCATTAGTTATAATGCTTGCAAGGCTTAAGTGATGGGTATTACCGAGAGGGCCCAGAGATACCTCTCCGACAATCGGAGTGACAAAACCTAATCTCGAAATACGCCAACTCAACGTGTACCTTTGGAGACACCTGTAGTACTCCTTTGTAATCACCCAGTTACGTTGTGACGTTTGGTAGTACCCAAAGTGTTCCTCCGGTAAACGGGAGTTGCATAATTCTCATAGTTACAGGAACATGTATAAGTCATGAAGAAAGCAATAGCAGAATACTGAACGATCAAGTGCTAAGCTAACGGGATGGGTCATGTCAATCACATCATTCTCCTAATGATGTGATCCCATTAATCAAATGACAACACGTGTCTATGGTCAGGAAACATAACCATCTTTGATTAATGAGCTAGTCAAGTAGAGGCATACTAGTGACTATATGTTTGTCTATGTATTCACGCATGTATCATGTTTCCGGTTAATACAATTCTAGCATGAATAATAAACATTTATCATGATATGAGGAAATAAATAATAACTTTATTATTGCCTCTAGGGCATATTTCCTTCAGTTTTTGCCATGAGAGTCCACCATACCTACCTATGGATTGAGTAAGATCCTTCAAGTAAGTTGTCATCGGTGCAAGCAATAAAAATTGCTCTCTAAATATGCATGACTTATTAGTGCGGAGAAAATAAGCTTTGTACGAACTTGTTATGGAAGCAATAAAAGCGACGGACTGCATAATAAAGGTCCATATACAAGGGGCAATATAAAGTGACGTTCTTTTGCATTAAGATTTTGTGTATCCAACCCTAAAAGCGCATGACAACCTATGCTTCCCTCTGCGAAGGGCCTATCTTTTACTTTATGTCTTTTACTTTTATGCAAGAGTCAAGGTGATCTCCACCTTTCCCTTTTTCATTTTATCCTTTGGCAAGCACTTTGTGTTGGGGTGATCCTGATATATATATATCCAATTGGATGTAAGTTAGCATGAACTATTATTGTTGACATCACCCAAAGGTGAATATGTTTGGAGGCAACATTATAAGCCCCAATCTTTCTCTGTGTCTGATTAAAACTTCATAACCACAAGTATTGTGTGAGTTTTAGCAATTGTAGAAGACTATATGATGGTTGAGTATGTGAAGTTTGCTAAATCAAAGCTCTGACATAGACCCTTCCTGAAAATAGGATGAATTGCAATTGTTTGATGACTAAGAATGAAGTTTGATAGTTATCAAGAAAGTTTATGGTCTATGCTTTAACATGTGAATTGCTTGTTACTTGATTATGAAAAACTTTATGAGATGAACTACTGTTATGACATATTATCATGCTAGAAAAGGTGATTGAAATTATCATTGATCAAACTTGTGCACCTTCTAGCATTCACACTTCATAAATTCTTTCTTTATCATTTACCTACTCGAGGACGAGCAGGAATTAAGCTTGGGGATGCTGATACGTCTCCAACGTGTCTATAATTTATGAAGCATTCATGCTATTTTACTATCTGTTTTGAATGATTACGGGCTTTATTATACACTTTTATATTACTTTTGGGACTAACCTATTAACCGGAGGCCCAACCCATATTACTGTTTTATTGCCTGTTTCAGTATTTCGAAGAAAAGGAATATCAAACGGAGTCCAAACAGAATAAAACCTTCGGCAGCGTGATTTTTTGTAAGAATATGATCCTGGAGACTTGGAGTTCACGTCAGCCACGAGATAGGAGGGCGCCCCCTGTCTCGTGGGCCCCTCGAGGCTCCCTCGACCAACTTCTTTCACCTATATAAGCCTATGTACCCTAAAACCATCGAGAACGAAGATAGATCGGGAGTTCCGCCGCCGCAAGCCTCTGTAGCCACCAAAAACCTCTCGGGAGTCTGTTTCAGCACCCTGCCGAAGGGGGAACTCATCACCGGTGGCCATCTTCATCATCCCGACGCTCTCCATGACAAGGAGGGAGTAGTTCACCCTCGGGGCTGAGGGTATGTACCAGTAGCTATGTGTTTGATCTCTCTCTCTCGTGTTCTCTCTATGGCACGATCTTGATGTATCGTGAGATTTGCTATTATAGTTGGATCTTATGATGTTTCTCCCTCCTCTACTCTCTTCTGATGAATTGAATTTCCCTCTTGAAGTTATCTTATCGGATTGAGTCTTTGATTTGAGAACACTTGATGTATGTCTTGTCGTGTTTATCTGTGGTGACAATGGGATACCACGTGCCACTTGATGTATGTTTTGGTGACCAACTTGCGGGTTCCACCCATGAACCTATGCATAGGGGTTGGAACACGTTTTCTTGACTCTCCGGTAGAAACTTTGGGGCACTCTTTGAAGTACTTTGTGTTGGTTGGATGAATTTGAGATTGTGTGACGCATATCGTATAATCATGCCCACGGATACTTGAGGTGACAATGGAGTATCTAGGTGACAATAGGGTTTTGGTTGATTTGTGTCTTAAGGTGTTATTCTAGTACGAACTCTTCAATAGATTGATCCGAAAGAATAACTTTGAGGTGGTTTCGTACCCTACCATAACCTCTACGTTTGTTCTCCGCTATTAGTGGCTTTGGGGTGATCTATCTATGTTATTATTGTTGAGAGAACTTGCACTAGTGAAAGTATGATCCCTATGCCTTGTTTCCTATCATTGCAATACCGTTTGTGCTCACTTTTATCATTAGTTACCTTGCTGTTTTTATTATTTCAGATTACAAAAACCTATATCTGCCATCCATATTGCACTTGTATCACCATCTCTTCGCCGAACTAGTGCACCTATACAATTTACCATTGTATTGGGTGTGTTGGGGACACAAGAGACTCTTTGTTATTTGGTTGCAGGGTTGTTTGAGAGAGACCATCTTCATCCTACGCCTCCCACGGATTGATAAACCTTAGGTCATCCACTTGAGGGAAATTTGCTACTATCCTACAAACCTGTGCACTTGCAGGCCCAACAACATCTACAAGAAGAAGGTTGTGTAGTAGACATCAGGGGCGCTGGCTCCTCCTTGACCCAGCTTACGATATGGACGCCCCAATGTTGGTGCAGGGGCAAGGTCAGCTCCTTCTTCATGTGTCGTCCGATCTGGACGCTGCGGTGCTGCTGGGGTGAGGACAACTCCTCTTTCACAGGCCGGAGCAGGGACGCCATCTCGCGCTTCACGCGCTGGCGCACGGGGATGTCTACTCCTCCTTGATGCGCGCCGGCGATGGAAGCGACGGGCCCATGTAACGGAGCGACCGCTTCGTCATTATCTAGATCTGACGGACGAAATCTTCATCCATGAGTTTGGCCTCCTTGAGGAGTCGGGGCAGCTGCTGCGGAGGTGTCTGGTCCTCCTCGTCATTGGAGGAGATGACGATCTCCTCCTTGGCGGGGAGCCGGCCGCTGTGGATGCCGACGGCCGCGAAGAGCGATGACGGAAGCACCAAGAACCACCGAAGGAAGAGCTTCCGCCGATGCTGCATGCCGGCACGAAGCAGCATGACTCCAGCATCGCCTCTGCAATCACAGAGGAGGATGGGCCCGATGAGGTGGGTGACGAGGAGGCACAGTGGGGTGGTGATTGAGGAGGGGGACTGCGGCTCTGTGCTTCGCCAGACCATGTCTTATATAGCCGCAGCCAAGCCAGGAGAAGGGGCTGTCAGCCCCTTCAGTACGGCGCAGCGGGCAAAGTTTGTTTCTCGGGAAGCTGGGTCCGCATAGAAGCGGAGGTTGCTGAGAGGTCGCATTGGTTAGCACCTCCCTCCGCCCGCTCACGTCGCGCGACATCAATGTCGGCCGCTCCATGCTCTAGGACGGCATGAACGCGGTGTGGGAAGTCGCGCGTGCATCAGAAGGAAAACGCAGGAGGGGTGAGTTGGGGTTTGGGTGGGCCAAGGTGGTCAGAAGCAGCTGCGGGAGCGGTCCGAACCCTCGCAAAAGCCCCCCACATTTGTCTCCGGTTTGCGGGAGAAAGTATGTTCGGACCGCGTCGCGGACCGATACAGGACCGCATTGGATGGCTTCCACGGCCCAGACAGATGTGGGAGGTTTGAGGGTCGACGTTGGAGATGCCCTAATAGCTTCAACTTTGCATAATTGGGGGTTTAGTTCTTTGCTTAGTGTTTAGGTACTGTAATTTTATAAGGGTTTACACAAAATTTTATTGGGTTCAACGCCGAGGTGGCTTTGCCCCGTGAAGGTATTTACTGAAAACCACCACTTTTCAGGCTAGGTAATAACTTAGTACCACATTTAAGCCAGGGCATAAGGAACCACCAACTTTACATCTAACAACTAAAGTGGGGCATTGATTGTGCAATTTGTTCGCGAAAACAGGGAACCGACAAGTAGGCCCCACCTGTCGGGCTAACATGGTGCCCAGTGACAGACGTCACTAGATAGCCATCTCGGAGTGTTGCATGGACGGTTATGAAGGGCGGGCTTGGGAATATCGTTCCAGCCCGACCATAGCTGCCCGCCATAGCTCACTCTCGCTGTCTCGCCTTCGACCGCCGACAACTCGCTATTCACCGCCGTAGACGCCATAATCTTCTAGAATGACCTTTGAAGTTGTTCGTCTTCCAATGATGACACCTTCAGCAGCCAGGTAGGCCTCTCTGTTATCTCTCACTGGCCTAGGGTTAGGGTTAGGGCTTGGGAAGTCGGGATTTTAATCTGGCGGACGATTTTAGCCATTTCTTCCTCTTGTAGCTCCATAGGACCATCAGTTGCAAGGGAAGGAGTGGGGTAGCTGAACATCTGCTTGCTCATTGTCAGTAATGATCCCCTTAATTAAAGCCAGTGGCATTTAAATCTGTAGACAGTGTGAAAAAGTTTCTGGCATGTCAAAGAAGGTTAGCCCCAAATATGTTGTTAGAAATAATTTTTTAGTGATGTTAGATAGTAGGCAACATTGCTCTACTAATTATAAAATTTGTGCTACATTATTTTGGATGTGATTCACACTATGCAACTATATAAATATAAACCTATTAGAACTAATTTAATGTAGGGTTTAATAGCTAATTTGTTATCATACATGGATAAGTAATTGTAGTGATGTTGAAGTTAAATTTAGCATGAGTTGTCCCTAAAATTATATTGAAATTAAAAATCTTGTATCACTATTATGTGCATTTAATTTGGTTGTTGTCTCACTAAAATTAGATTGAAATTACACATTTGTTATAACATAGAAATTATACAATTCAAACCACACAACAATCAACCACTATAGTGCTATAACATAGATTTTTTTTATCTAAATAAGAGAAGTTAATTTAAATTGTATAGGAGATATGTGATAATTGATTTGTTTGTTCAGGTTTACAATAAGTTATCTGTGGTGATTATATTTAGGTTGCTAGAAACCAATTTTTTCCTATAGTTTTAATCTGATTTAGTTTTAAAACTTATAGGAAGAAGTAAAGTGTAGTTACCTGGAGTTGGTTGACCCTGAGTGGACAGAGTCTCTGAAGATCTGCCTAGCAAAGCTTTAGAGTGTGTAGGAGGAAGAGAACAAAGATAGGCTTAGAGGAAATGTTTTCAACGCTGGAGAAATTTTTAAAATACTGGGAGAAAAGAGGAAGATGGAGAATTAGCTCATTTTTTGTAACTAGACTTTGTTAAAATGGTGGCTGAGAAGGAGGAGGCAATTCCTAGTTGGGAAACACATAATTGGCTCTTAGTGATGTGAAATCATAGCTAGAGAAGAAGAATTTGGCTAACCATGCATCCACAAACATTCATCAACTGCTTAGGACAAAGGCAGAGAAAGAGAGTGACAAACTGAAGAAGAGAAGAAAAAGAAAGCTGAAATTCACGATCACATATTTTGTCATAGAGGGACCACCAAGGGGAAGATCAATAAGCTTAAGGAGATTTGTCCCGCACCAGATTGATTCATAATTTGTTGGAACCTTAAGTACATATGGTGGGGTGCATTTGCCAGACATATTTTTGTAATATTGTGCTCAGCAACTTTTGTTGTACTGAATGTATGCTTGTTGAATTTGCATAACTTTATTACCGTAATAACTGAATTTGCAGTGATTTGTTTAGTCAATTGAACATGTTGTCATTTCTAAGTGAAGGTGAATTTAATTTGTTGTCATTTCTAAATGAATTTATGGTGAGGGTGCATACTGAATGTATGATCAGTGGATTTGCAATTCTTTGATGTAAATTAGTGAATTGTCACTCCATTTAATCTGTTGTCATTTCTAGGTTTGTTTAGATAATTTATAGTGAATTAAAAATGACTTGATTTTCTTTAAAAAATCCTTTTGAAATTACAGCAAGACTGGTGCAAGGTACTATCTTTGTAACCCGTACAAGGTGCAAACAAAATTTGCATTATATTAATTCAATTTCAGCAAATGTAATGGCACATACAAAGGCCTCACAATCACACATTGTGCACAACAAAGATCTTAGTTCAATATTGTGAGAACCCGGAATTAACTTCCAGACCATCCTGTGTATATTTGTCAACCCCAGGATCATTGTTGACAACACAGCGAAATGATATCATTGCACAATGCATAAAAGGTATTACAAGTTTAAATATATCTTCCCAAAAGACATACATAGAGAAATGTCTCATCACATTTACAATCAGAAAATAGCAGAAAGTAAAATGCGTAGTGACTCCATCTCAGCCACAGGCAGTAGATGTAGTCAACGTGTCCTCTCTCCTCAGGATCATCATAATAGTCGTAGTCAACGCCCTTATCTTCATAAATCTCTGTTGTTCAACAAAAGTATTGCCATGAGTACATTACGTACTCAACATGCCTCCCACGGGGAAGGACCTAATATCTACATGTGGCTTCAAAGGAAGGTTGTATGGCTCATTTGCATAAAGCTAATTTTGTTTGACAAATAAAGTAGTTGGATAAAAGCAGTTTTAGATGAAAACATGTTTTATCTCCAGAATAACTTTCATCAAGTGAGGATCCTCAATCAACTCACGTCCTTCATAGGTTTCAAGGATAGGGCAAAGAGGGAATAAGCAAGACAGGTCCTGTATGTCAAGAAAGATTCATGTGTTGTCCATGACCGTGGACACGGCTATTCGAATATTTTTACACTCTGCAGAGGTTGTACACTTTACCCACATGACACAATCCTGACTTGTTGCCACCAGTGGCCGCTGGCGTAGTACACCATTTGGTATACCGGCAGGGAGATTGTGACGAGGTCTTTCATTAGACCAAACTTACTGTGCCAAGCCCACTAGGTTTCAACACGGATGTAACCACAGTTCACAGTCCGGGCCCCCCTTTTGTGTCGAGGATACTCCTCGCAAGGCAGCTATCCCATCTGCGGTACGGCGATGACGATAATAAGAGTGAACTAACTAATTAACCAAGCCAGTGCCCATATAGCATGTGGCTGTACTGTTATCACAATCTTCAAATCCAAGACTTATTAGGCCTCATGCGGCACGGAGGACTGATTGCCCCCTTCAACTTGTGAAGGGCGGCCAATCGCTCCTTCAATCCTTGATTCAGCTATCGCCCGCACCAGTATTCAGATGGTAAGTTTCACCCAGAGTAGAAGAGAGTAGAGGAGATAACCAAGGGCGAGCTGGCCTAGCTCAGCGATAAGTTTCAAGTGTCAATGACCTAAAGGTCATTCAACAAAGCACCTATAGGGTAATAAGCATGGCTAAGCATTTCTACTCTACCAGAATACTATAATTCTACTCAGGTGTCAAGTGAATAGGCGACAAGCGGATCGAGGTAATGTGTCAATCGACACGCTAGCTACAAGAACTAAAATATCATGCATATAGCAACAATAAAACTCAATGCAATTTTGTAAACCATAGGATAAGTATGATCAAGAAGGAGGCATGCCTTCGTTGTTGAGTCCTTCTTCAGTAACCTGTTCTGTCCTTGTCCAACATCGTCACTCCCTACTCGTCGTAACGATAGCAAAAGACAAACAATAAATACCAAAGCAAATAGAAAATCCAAATAACATCCAAAACAACAATAAGAGTGGATGGATAGCAAGATATTGATCAAGATGGAGATTCCAAAATCGGGTAGCATGATAGGGAGGTAAGAGAAAGGATTCAATGAGGTGACATGGTTTAGGTTGACACAGCTCAGGAAGGCTTGGTGACCAAGACTAACGTTCCAATTCGAACTATGCGATTAAACATAGTAGTGCCCACTACACACCTCGACTAACTATATAGAAATCTATAAACACGCATGAAATGAAACCATCTTATGCATCTTAACTACACAAGCACAACATGGCTGATTAAACATAACAATTAACCACAAATAAACATTTAGATAGACTCAATATTTATAATGGTTAAAAGCAACCAAACATGCCAACTATATGGTAATTCAAAAAGGAAGCATTCCCTAAGATGACCAAACCAACATTATAAACCATACTAGTCAAGCAATCAGACATCCTTCAATAAAATGAATTGACTTGATATAGGTCTAGACCTAAATCATTATTAAAAATAAAGTAGGACCAAGTACATTACATCAAATCAATTCATTTGTCAAACAATTCACAAGAAATTATACAGCACATGGAACAGAAGGGTGAACAACTATCCTAGACATGATATGATTAAGAGCGCTAACCAACCACAAATAAATATTTAGATAACTCTAAATATTTATAATGGTGAAACATTAACTAAATGATATGAATCCACCAAGTATCTAATAGCAAGCATTCCCCAACAAAAGTCAAAAAAACACTAAGATGAAAGGCAATCAAACCATTAATAGCAAGATGCACATCATACAAGACATGTGGATGGAGAATAACTAGATGTCCAAATGAATAACACAAGCATCACACATACGAGTGATCATTATAAGATCATAAACTAGAATATGCTATTAATAATAAAGTACAACTAATACCAATGACTACTAGCAATACTATTATCACCACACGCTTACAATAACAAGGCATGATACACACACTTGGTGTTTGATCAAAGTACAACTCTACTAACATGACATATGACTCATACCAAGTATATGATAGGTCATAGCAACAAGTATTAAAACATTCGTAATACTAACATGAGACTAAGTTGAACATCTATAAGAAACACAAGGGTCTAAGTACTCAACTATAGCATATGGAACATAATAAGACAGGAAAAATTACTAGCATGACTTGATCCATAGGCTTAAGCATATCACAAATGGAATAGTAAAATAAACCAAACATGATGCGAGGCATGGATGATCATCACACAGATGCCACAATATTGCTACTAATAGAATACAACTCCTAACTGTGAGATTACCTAGTTAATAATAACTAACCTAAAGATCAAACACGATGGTAGCATACAACACTATACCATGTAGTTATGATAAATAAGCACACAGAAGCATACTAAGCATGTGGGAAAGGAAACAACTAGATCATCTCATCGACCAAATCAACATGTATTATAGAAGCAGGAATAACAAGATGGCACGTATTTCTATCTGGTACAACCTACAATTGCAAGTACATAAGATGCATCACTAGTCATGATCTTCTAACACATGAATTGGTACACACACACACACACACACACACACACACACACACACACAATGCAATATAGTTATCCAAATACAACATCATGATATGGCATTGATCAGGCAAGAAGAAATCCTACTTAAATGAATATGAGATCATAAACTACCAGATGTATCTACTAACAAGTAAAGGTTAACCTTATGTGTGATCAAACACACATATTAGCAATCTAATAACACATGGTAGGACACAATGAAAGCATGATTCGACTTTGAGCAAGTGCTAACATGTCATGATGGCGAACTAAGCATGCATAGATATTGATCTAGATAAACAAAACACCACATAATTACCCAAACAACAATAGGCTAAAGTTACATGCTAGGAGCATAGATTGGACAATAAGAACACAAACAAATATATTATGTAAATGAACTAGCCATGTAATCTTAAATAACAATATCTTTGAAACAATAGGAACTAAGGCAATAATATATTGTGCGACAAGGAACTACAATGGTTTGTTCCGAAACAAAATAGCATTTCATTTGTCCTCTATCATAAAAAAAACTATGCAACAACATGTACCAAAAAAAAAATATAAATATCTATCATAAACATGGAAATGATTTTAATCCAATAAAACAAACATGCGACATGGATGGAAATGAATATTTAAACCATATCTAAGATATCACCATGCTAATCAAAATTAAATAGTCAAGACATCAAGTATTTCATAATTAAAGAAACCAAGCAAAAACAATAATTTTACAAGGTTCTACGCACGGAGAATATCACCAGAAACCTGTACACATTTTCAATATAGAACAACAAACAGTACCAAATATTTCTTCAACTAATAACAATAATATTACACTAACCATGGTCCAAATGTAATTAAAATAATAACACCCGACAAGCATGTACGAACAATAACAATCCGGTACACCAATCAACTCTTACGCATGGTAATAATTTGCAAAGACTTGTACAGAGACATATCATAGGACTATGCGCACGCCAAAGAAAAATACCATCAAAGTCAACTATAATTGATAATTTAAATAATCCTACAAATACATCTAATAAATCACACGGCACTCTCTGTAAAAATATATGAGATGATTAGCATGCACTCCTAACATTATGAAACTTTAGGAGTAACTTCTACACATATCATGAACATGCGATAAATAACATATTAACATAAAAGTTAACCGAACAAGAAACCCACTTGAATTTACCCAAAACAACTATGATTAAATCCACCCCTCAGCACACCTATTACAACGACAATCTAACTATACCGCTAAGTTCCTATGACCAAAATTATCATTACATATGTTGACCTCAAGACCATCTGACGAACAGAAAATAAAAAGATATGTCATTGCCACCAATCGATCTCGGTTTCGTACACACGCGGCCAATGACATAGATGCGTTGAATCATGATGTCTGTGAGATAATACAAGTGACGTTGAGAAGGTGTGCTAGTGGAATTGGGTAGAGGCTCACCGAGTTTGATGGAACGGTATGACGAACTTGACGAACAGTGTACGCGGACATGCGGAATTCTTTGCGTGTGATCGACAAGTCGAGTTCTTTCTTCTCTGAATGGAGCTATGGCGTGGAGGAGTATCATCTGGCGCAAGGATTTGGATGGGGATGGCTTGTATCACCGGGATCGAGCACCGGTGTCCATGGCCGCCATTTCTTTGGAGTGAGTTTTTGAGAAAACGAGGAAGGGAGAGGCAGGAGTTTCTGCGGGGGTGCAAGAGGAGGTTGGGGCGCACCTATATGTACTAGCGGGTCTGGAAACGATGGGGAGTTGAAGCGAATTAGAGAAGAGGCTTCTTCATGGCTGTACGTTTCCTTATGTAGTGGTGTGCGTGTACGTGAGTGGAGCAGGAGACGAAGCAGTTGAGACTGGCGCTTGGAAGATGGCAAGTGGAGAGAGATAAGGCAAGGGAGGAGTCAAGGAGAGGGAATTAAGGAGGAGGCAACCATGAGTCCATTACTGTTGCCCTTTCATGTGCGTGTGATTTCTCTCTGTACGTGTAGGTTTTTGTTTCTCTTCTGTAGATTGAAACGTACAGAGGGAGAGAAAATGAGGCGCTTGCTTGGCTGGGTATTGGCCCAGTTTGGCTTTGGTCCAAGTGGGAGAGAAAGAAGAAAGGAAAAGTTGGCCTTTGGCCCATTCGGCTGTGAGAAAAATATAGGTTGGCTTAACACAGGGAAGAGAAAAAAAATATAGGTTGGCTTAACACAGGGAAGAGAGAGGAAAGACCTACTGTCCACGGAAATTTGGTACTAAGTTTGAGAGAGGCAAACAAATTGATTTTCCTAAGAGGAAAATCTAGTAATGAAAAAGAAGCTCAAACAAAATAACACGAACTTAGAAATCGAAGAAAACACAGACTCGCATATTTAAATATGCTTAAGACCAAAATAAAACCCAACTAAAAGAAACAACAAAACTCAAATTTAATTTAGGTTGGTATTAGTTCAAATTAAATCCTTCAAATTATAAAATTCCAATTTAAGCTTTCTTAGAAAAAATTGAAATTTTCTCGCCCTGATTTTTGGAAAAAAAATTCTTAAACATTCCGAGAATCGGGATGTTACAAATATGTTATTCACTAACTTAGATGAATAAGTTCAACATGACTGAGATAAATAAGTTCAACTTGCCACTCACTTAGTAGCACACATAAGTTTCAAACTAATGCCACACAACCTGATGACAAAAAAATAGGTTTTATTGGATTGTTTAGCACATCCACACAATCATCACATCAGAAGTTCACACTGGCTACAAAGTACCCCATCATCCTAGTGCTTGCATATTTCTTTCTCTTTGGTTTGTCCTATGGGGCCTGGCTAGTGGAAGCTTTTGCAAAATTACTTGGAGGATTGAAATGAGCACTTGCAGAAGATCTTGCACTAGAAACTGGCCTTGTAGCAGCTGGTGTCCTTTAATCGGCACGAGCGCTTGTAGCAGAAGCAGCTGGTGTCCTTTGAGTAGCATGATCCCTTGTAGCAGCAGCTACTGGTGTCCTTTGAGCAACATGAGCCCAGGGTCTTGCATCAGTAGTTGGAGTATTTTGAGTAGCACAGGATGAAGAACCTGCACCACATTTTAGAATTGGTGCAGTACATGAAGTAGAGCTTGCAACACTTCCTCGTATGGAAGATTCTGGAGGATGCTTCCATGTAGGCCTACTTATATTTTCCTAGAACCGTCAAGTACATACAAATTAAAGTAAATCATGGAGAGAAATAATTGTAGAAAGAGAACCCCTTTACCACATACTTGTTCTTCCTCATTTGCAAATCAGGCCTCGAAGGCTTTGCACAACTTGTATACTTGCAGCCTTGCAGTTTGTAGTTTACACAAGTAATTGTAGCCATCCTAGATGTTTGCTTAGCATGTGGTGCTTCGAACTTTCCCTTCTTCCTTTTCTCCTCTGCTAACCCCTTCTTATCATCATAGAACTATGGTGGGTCTATGTTAGGGGTGTCTGTTTTGATCAAGCATCAATACCTGGAACATGGTAACTTATTGGCTTGTAAGACTCCAGTTACATACTCAAGTAAGTGCCATGGTTGCAATTCAGATCTGAACTAAAACCACGACACTTATTTTGGATCAGAGGGAGTAGCTTTTTTGAAAAAAAACTAACATGGTCCTCTCATTGATGTTTTACCCTATAAATGGCAGCACATGCATGGTTGCAAGGAACCCCATTAATGTCCCGACTTGGTGAATCCTATAATAACACAACCTATGTCTTGACAAGTTACATTACAACTCGAAGCCTATGACAAAATGCATAAAGATGAATGACAAGCATAATAAACAAACTTAACCAATAGCAGGAACATGAACCATAACAAATGAACAACAAACATAATAAACAAACTAAACCATCAACAAGCATATGAAGCAATATAGATGAGCAATAAACAAAATAATCAAGATTGACTAACCATTTGTTTGTCATACATGAAGGTACTTTCCAAATTTACCCTCTTCAGTTCCACAAGGGTATATTCAGCTGGGTTAGGAGCTAAGACCAACTTGGGGGTATCCTCCACTCCAACAACTCCAAATGAAATGGGCTAAATATTATTGTTTGCATATTTTTCAAGTTGTTGCAAGTATTTGTGCCCCATTTGTTAATTTCATGAAGCAGCCTGATGTTGGCTTGAACTACGTCGATATTTCCCCAAAGAGGAAGGGATGATGCAGCACAATAACGGTAGGTATTTCCCTTAGTGATGAGACCAAGGTTATCGAACCAGTAGGAGAACCACACAACACCACGTAAACAGCTCCTGCACACAAAGAACAAATACTTGCAACCCGACGTGTTAAAGGGGTTGTCAGTCCCTTTCGGGTAACGGCGCCAGAAATTGGCACGTGGACAGGAAAAGTTGTAATAGATTGAAAAAATAGATCACAAATAAAATAAAGTGCAGCAAAGTATTTTTGTGTTTTTGGATAATAGATCTAAAAATAAAAGCAAATAAAATAGATCTCGAAGGCAAATATAATAAAGAAGAGACCCGGGGCCCGTAGATTTCACAAGTGGCTTCTCTCGAGAAAAATAGCATATGGTGGGTAAACAAATTACCATTGGGCAATTGATAGAACTTCAAATAATCATGATGGTATCCAGGCAATGATCATTATATAGGCATCACGTCCAAGATTAGTAGACCGACTCCTGCCTGCATCTTCTACTATTACTCCACACATCGACCGCTATCCAACATGCATCTAGTGTATTAAGTTCATGGAAAAAGGAGTAATGCAATAATAATGATGACATGATGTAGACAAGATCTATTTATGTAGAAATAGAACCCATCTTGTTATCCTTAATGGCAACGATACATACGTGTCGGTTTCCCTTCTGTCACTGGGATCAAGCACCGTAAGATTGAACCCATCAGAAAGCACCTCTTCCCATGGCAAGAAAAATCGATCTAGTTGGCCTAACTAAACCAAAGATTCGAAGAAGAAATACGAGGCTATAAGTAATCATGCATATAAGAGATCAGAAGACTCAAATAACTTTCATGGATAAAAACATAGATCTGATCATAAACTCAAAGTTCATCGGATCCCAACAAACACACCGCAAAAAGAGTTACATCAAATAGATCTCCAAGAGACCATTGTATTGAGAATCATAAGAGAGAAAGAAAGCCATCTAGCTACTAACTACGGACCCGTTGGTCTACAATGAACTACTCACGCATCATCGGAGAGGCACCAATGAGGATGATGAACCCCTCCGTGATGGTGTCTAGATTGGATCTGGTGGTTCTGGAACTTGCGGCGGCTGGAATTAATTTTCATCGACTCCCCTAGGGTTTCTGGAATATTGGGGTATTTATAGAGCAAAGAGACGATGCAGGAGGCCACCGAGGTGGGCACAACCCACCTAGGTGCGACCTAGTGGGTTGTGCTCCCCTCGGAGCTCCCCTCAGGTACTTTCTTGGCCCAACAGGTGTCTTCTGGTCCAGAAAAAATCCACAAAAAATTCCGCTGCATTTGGACTCTGTTTGATATTGATTTCCTGCGATGTAAAAAACAAGCAAAAGACAGCAACTGGCACTGGGCACTATGTCAATAGGTTAGTCCCAAAAATGATATAAAATGATTGTAAAACATCCAAGAATGATAATATAACAGCATGGAACAATCAAAAATTATAGATATGTTGGAGACATATCAGCATCCCTAAGCTTAACTCATGCTCGTCCTCGAGTAGGTAAATGATAAAAACAGAATTTTTGATGTGGAATGTTGCCTAACATGTTCATCACATATTCTTTTGTTTGTAGCATGGACATTAGGTATATGTTTGAAAGCAATAGTCTAGTTTTGACATGTGGACTTTAATACTCAAGCATATCAACAAACAACCATGTCTTTCAAAATATCAACACTAAAGCAAGTTATCCCTAGCCCATTATTCTTAATCATTGATCCATTCATGAAACACACTCGCATATTAGCTACACCCAATGCTCAAGTACGATCATAGTGCCCCTTAGTTGGTGCTTTATAAGAGAAGATGGAGACTCAAGTAAAAATAAAAATTGCATAAAGTAAATAGAAAGGCCCTTCGCGGAAGGAAGTATGGATTTGTAGAGGTGCCAGAGCTCAAAGCGAAAAAGATAGAGAGAAAACATTTTGGGTGGCATGCTTTTCCTGTCAACGAAAATGATCGAGTAGTTTCCAATACTTTTCATGCTAGATATATCATAGGCGGTTCCCAAACAGATAATAAAGTTTATTCCTTTTTTCACCATACTTTCACTTTCCATGGCTAACCGTATCCACGGGTGCCTTCCATACCAATACTTTCCAAGGAATCTATTATTTGACAACATAAAGTAAATTCATTTTTTTTATTTCGAGAATGGTCATCCCTAATACCTTTGTCGTACTCTCGTGCAATGACAAGTGAATAAACAATCATCTTGAGAATAACACATCTAGCATGGAAATATATCAGCCACCCCTACCGTTTCATGAGCGATACGAGCACACAAGAGATAAATTTATTTTAAAAATTAGAGATGGCACATACAAATTTGCTTAGAACGGCAAAATAATACTACATATAGGCAGGTATAGTGGACTCATGTGGCAAAAACTGGTTTACAGGATTTTGGATGCACAAGTAGTGATCATACTTAGTGCAAATGAAGGCTAGCAAAAGATTGAGAAGCATCCAACCAAGAAACGAAAAATCTCATAAGTGAGCATTAAGCATAACTAACACCGAATAATGCACCACAAGTAGGATGTAATTTCATTGCATAACTATTGACTTTCGTGCTTGCATAGGGAATCACAAACCTTAACGCCAATATTCTTACTAAAGCATAATTATTCATCAACATGCCTCACATATCACTATCATCATATCTCAAAACTATTACAAAGAATCAAGTTTATTTTGTCCAATGATCTTCATGAATTTTTTATTATATCCTCCTTGGATATCTATCACTTCGGAACTAGTTTTATATGTTGCTTTTAATAAGCTCAAACAAATATAAGTGAACAACATGAGCATCATATTTATTTCTCTCAAATTGATCTAAGTGAAGCATGAGATAATTTCTTCAAACATAACAAAGCACACCGTGCTCAAAAAGGTATAAGTGAAGCACTAGAGCAATTCCAAGGCTCTGAAAATTTAAGTGAAGCATAGGAGCAAGCATAGCATAATTTGGCTCTCCAAAATAGGCGTGTTCAGCAAGGATACTTATTAAAAATAAAAAAACAAATAATCATATCATACAAGACGCTCCAAGCAAAACTCATAATATGTGACGAATAAAAATATAGTTCCAAGTAAAATACCAATGGTTGTTAGAAGAAAGAGGGGATGCTACTCGGGGGCATCCCCAAGGTTAGTTGCTTGATACTTCTTGAATATTACCTTGGGATGCCTCGGGCATCCCCAAGCTTAGCCTTTTGCTAGTCCTTATTCCTACATCCATCGCGATCTCATCCAAAACTTGAAAACTTCAATCACACAAAAATCAATAAAACCTTCGTGAGATCCGTTAGTATAAGAAAACAAATCACTACTTTAAGTACTGTTGCAAACCCATTCATATTTTATTTTTGCATTATATCTACTGTATTCCAACTTTTATATGGCAAAAACCCTTCAAAGGAAACCATAGAATCATCAAAACAAGCACACTGCGCAAAGAAAACAGAATCTGTCAAAAACAAAACAGTCTGTAGTAATCAGGGAACTTCGTATACTTCTGTAACTCCAAAAATTCTGAAAAATTAGGACAACGTGGGCAATTTGTATATAAATTCTTTTAAGAAAAATTCAGAGCAAAAGCACGTTTCTGTGATTTATGCAAATTATTTTTCTGAGTGCAAAAGTTTCTATTTTTCAACAAGATCAAATCAACTATCACCCAACATGATCCAAAGGCTTTGCTTGGCACAACCACTAATTAAAACACAAAAAACACAATCATAACAGTAGCATGATTGTGCGAACACTCAAGGATAGAAAGAAAAATACAAACATAAATTTTATCCATTGGGTTGCCTCCCAACAAGTGCTATCGGTTTACGCCCCTAGCTAGGCATAATTTTATTGATGCTCACATGAAAGACAATAATTGAAATGCAAAGAGAGCATCATAAAACATGTGACAAACACATTTAAGTGTAACATACTTCCTATGCATAGGAATTTTATAAGCAAACAAATTATCAAGATAAGAAATATCTAACATATGCCAAGGAAAGGAATAAAACATTGACAATCTCAACATAACAAGAGGTAATTTAGTAACATGAAAATTTCTACAACCATATTTTCCTTTCTCATAATAATTCCATGTGGGATCATAATCAAATTCAACAATATAACAATCACATAAAATATTCTCTTCATGATCCAAATGCATGCAAAGTTGACACAATGACACTCTTCCAAAATTGTGGGATTATCATCAAATAAAGTCATGACCTCTCCAAGCCCACTTTTATCAAAAATTTCACAAGATTGAACACTCTCCAAATATGTGGGATTATTTTCACCTAAAGTTGGCACTCTTTCAAACCTACTTTCAATACTATTGCAAAAATTATTATGAATAGCATAGTCATCATGAGGCTCAAATAAAATTTCAAGATCATAAGAATCATTATCACCCCAATCATGATCATTGCAATAAGTAGTGGGCATATCATAACAAGCATCCCCAAGCTTGGGGTTTTGCATATCACTAACATCATTGCAATCATGCTTTTCATTCAAGGAGCTATCATGATTCACTTTATAAATTCCTTCATTTAACACTTCATCACAATTTTCAAATTCATAAATCTCAAGCAAAACTTCATAAAGATAATCTAGTGAACTCAATTCACTAGCAATTGGTTCATCAAAATTGGAACTTTTGAAAAGATTAGCAAGTGGATGAGGATCCATATCAATAGATCTTTAGCAAGCGAAGATGCAAGCAAATAGAAGGCACATGGTAACACAAGTAGAGATAGCAAACAAGAGATCTGACAAGAAAAAAGGCGAACGAAAAAGAGGGCGAATAAAACAGAAAAAAATTGTGAAGTGGGGAGATGAAAACGAGAGGCAAATGGCAAATAATGTAAATTGCAAGGAGATGAGATTTGTGATTAGGAACCCGATAGGTGTTGATGATGTCATCCTTTTGATATTGGCTTGAACTACGTCGGTATTTCCCCAAAGAGGAAGGGATGATGCAGTACAGCAACGGTAGGTATTTCCCTCATAGATGAGACCAAGGTTATCGAACCAGTAGGAGAACCACGCAACACCACGTAAACAACTCCTGCACACAAAGAACAAATACTTGCAACCCGACATGTTAAAGGGGTTGTGAGTCCCTTTCGGGTAACGGCGCCAGAAATTGGCACGTGAACGGGAGAAAGTTTTAATAGATTGAATAAAGAGATCACAAATAAAATAAAGTGCAGCAAAGTATTTTTGAGTTTTTGGATTATTAGATCTGAAAATAAAAGCAAATAAAAATAGATATCGAAGGCAAATATAATAAAGAAGAGACCCGGGGGTCGTAGATTTTACTAGTGGTTTCTCTCAAGAAAAATAGCATACGATGGGTAAACAAATTACTGTTGGGCAATTGATAGAACTTCAAATAATTATGACGATATCCATACAATGATCATTATATAGGCATCACGTCCAAGATTAGTAGACCGACTCCTGCCTGCATCTACTAATAGTACTCCACACGTCGACCGCTATCCAGCATGCATCTAGTGTATTAAGTTCATGGAAAAACGGAGTAATGCAATAAGAACGATGACATGATATAGACAAGATCTATTTATGTAAAAATATACCCCATCTTGTTATCCTTAATGGCAACGATACATACATGTCGGTTCCCCTTCTGTCACTGGGATCAAGCACCGTAAGATCGAACCCATCACAAAGCACCTCTTCCCATGGCAAGAAAAATCGATCTAGTTGGCCTAACTAAACCAAAGATTTGAAGAAGAAATACGAGGCTATAAGTAATCATGCATATAAGAGATCAAAAGACTCAAATAACTTTCATGGATAAAAACATAGATCTGATCATAAACTCAAAGTTCATCGGATCCCAACAAACACACCACAAAAAGAGTAACATCAAGTAGATCTCCAAGAGACCATTGTATTGAGAATCATAAGAGAGAGAGAGAGGAATCCATCTAGCTACTAACTACGGACCCGTAGGTCTACAATAAAATACTCATGCCTCATCGGAGAGGCACCAATGAGGATGATGAACCCCTCCGTGATGGTGTCTAGATTAGATCTGGTGGTTCTGAAACTTGTGGCGGCTGGAATTGATTTTCGTCGACTCCCCTAGGGTTTCTAGAATATTGGGGGTATTTATAGAGCAAAGAGGCGGTGCGGGAGGCCACCGAGGTGGGCACAACCCGCCTGGGCGCGCCTGGGCCCGCAGGCGCACCTTGGTGGGTTGTGCTCCCCTCGGAGCTCCCCTCAAGTACTTTCTTGGCCCAACAGGTGTCTTCTGGTCCAGAAAAAATACACAAAAAGTTTTGCTGCATTTGGACTCCGTTTGATATTGATTTCCTGCGATGTAAAAAACAAGCAAAAAACAACAACTGGCACTAGGCACTATGTCAATAGGTTACTCCCAAAAAATGATATAAAATGATTGTAAAACATCCAAGAATGATAATATAACAGCATGGAACAATCAAAAAGTATAGATATGTTAGAGACGCATCACAGTCATCCACATCTGTGAATGGCATGCGTCCAATTAGAAAGCCCTCACTACATGCATTCAAACAGAAGAAGAGACCATGTAATCTTTATTAAAGGGATTTTCTTGTGTTTTGTCACTAACAATTGTGACAATGCACCTTAACTAGGGATTTGTCACTTTTTTTTCATGTAATCTCTCAGCCTCTTATACCACATCTTGTGATCTCCAAGCAAAATATCTTTTGCTTTCTTCTCTGCTGTCCATTCCAACATTCTTGGAACTTCAAGACCAAACTGCATATTTGCTTTATCAACCAGACCAAGGATAGTTGTGTTGGGATCTAGCGTGATTGTCTCTAGCATCTTGTTTCCAAGCCACTTGGAGCTAATCCGTCTTTTGTTTGACTGTGTGGGACATGTGTGCTCCAACCTCATCTTCTTAATGGATAAAGTGGGCGCGCTCTTTATCTTTGTTGCAGTCATGTAGAACTGGTAGCCGTCCCCATCACAACAGACAATTATCATATCACTACAATTTCTATGATACCTATATGATCTCATTTGTTTCACATGTAAGTTCACAAGTGCCCCTCTGAACTGGTAAACATCTCTACGACCCAACCTAAGCATAAATTGCTGCTCTGGATGCATTATGTACTTATCATACCAAATTCTAGGTTGTGGTTTCTTTGCTCTGTTCCTTCTTCTAGAGGGGATAATGAATGACATAGGTACATTCACATAATCTCTACTTCATTCGGAAAAATTGCATCCCCTTCTTCTTCTGAAGATGGAAACCAATCCTCATTAACAGTAAAATCAGCACGTGAGTCGGACCTGACTATTGTCCCTGTCCTCTTACTCTTCTTTGGAGCAGGCTTAGGAACTGCCATATCTTGTCCCTACTATTCACCATTTTCTTCCTCTTAATTGTCACAAATATCTTCAGGCTCCATGTCACCCTCACAATGTGCACTATTCATGGTTTCCTCCCTCTTCCTCTTAATCCTAGATATTGTTTTGTTTTGCTTGTGCTCAGTTTTCTATTTCCTCCTTTCTACTTGACCTCTGGCTGCACAATGGTCTTCTTCATAGGCATCAACAACATACTCCTCTGAATCTGAATTTTCTGGCTCTGAGAGGTTCTCATCAGCTACATACTCCTCATCAGATACTGAATCATCATCTTCCTCTTTCTCTTCAGCTACATGCTCCTATTTAGAAACTGAATTCTCATAAGCTGCATGCTCATCCTCTTCTGAATCAAACTGTAAATCAGCATAATTAACACTTATTTGATTGTTACTTGGTTGTTCTGGTTGCTCTATGTGATTTGTATCGAATTGGTTCCTGTGTATAAACTGGCAGCAAAGTGTCCACATGCATCTGCACACTCTCATGTGTCTCAAGTATGGAATGATCCTATGTTTGAGGAGGCACTAATTTTAGTGGCATCAAGCATCAAGTTAGCACTTTCCTATGTACCATGAACATATGATGACCCAACATATTCATCATATGTTTTGTGCACAACACCTGAGTCACTAACAACAAACACAATAGGTGGGTCCACTTTTCTATTGTTTCGGGATCATCTTCAACATTTATTTTACTTGGGTCTTCTTTCCCTTAATTGCTGATTTTTTATTAGTTAGAGGAAAATAATTTAACCATTCCATCTTGCCCCTCCTATCTGTTAAATACAACAATTGTGTGCATTCAAACTTCCTAATCATCTCATTAACTGAAATATTGTTCTTCAAGACAGCCACTCCTTGTAACCATACCCCTCTTCTTTCATATATCACAGACTATCAAATAATCCATAGCCATTTCTCATCATTATTGACATCAAGGTACCGTAAGTGTTATCTCTCTGCTCCATCTTGGTGTGTATGAAATTTTCCCTTCAAACTGAATATATATTGGCCACAAATCTTTGACCTAAAGCACAATAAACTATATGTACTGATCAGTAGCAGATATATGAGCAAATTTACTAACATTGCATTCACATACACAAGTACAGACACCAGATGTTCATTTCAGTGCAGTAGCACAAACAAAAATAATATCAGGAGTGCATTTAAATGACCCTAAATCAAGTAACAGTTCACTACAGTAGCACGATTTATATTGAGAAACACTTCCTAACAGAAGTCTGCTAAAAGGCATTCGTCAGACCAGCTGTGAAACATCGATGTGTTTTTCATCTCATGGCTGAGATTGCTACCAAAAATTAGTCAATGTGTTTCCAAATCCGACTGAGTTTATCCTCACGTCCTTCCTATAATCCCCCCACCCCCGCATTGATATCACCTGCCCCGAACCCACCCGCCCCTCGTCCCCATGGTAGCTACTCTTGATTCAACTTCATCCATGAGCTCGACACTCACCTCATCGCTCGGATCTTCGGCATAAACCAGCCATCCCAGCAAGGGTCGTGAGATTCACTGCATCAGTATGCTATCCCATCCGTTGGTTGCGGCTGGCCTTATCCATGACACGCATGAGCGAGCTCCCGACCCCCTTGCCATCCCTGGCATCTCCGCTAGGTTTGGGCCACCGCAGCGGAGCGTCGTCTCAGTTGAGGAACGGAGACAACAAGCGAGGAACATTGCAGGATTCGCCCGCTTCCCTCACATGCATCATGCAATCACTAGACCTAGACCTAGGTATCTGGTCCTCTAATTTTGATTCTTCTATTCATATCATCGTTCTATCTCACATGTAATTGGTCACTGTATTTCTATTAGTTTGGTAGGCACATAACAATAATATTCATCAAAATACTAGCAGTAATATTAGTTTCCATTACAATATCAACTTCCATGCTTCCATCCAAGACTAGTTCTGCTCGTGAAGTACACATGTTCATGCTTCTTTGTTATGCATCACCTAATTGAAATATAGATGCTTCTAAACTCTATACAAATTGCTTCTATAGGTAATTAAAATTTGATAAATTTTTATTCTGGTGACACAAAACATCCATCCCCTGTTGGCCACAATACTAGTTTGCTTCAATTTTCATTGTACTATTCTATGAATCCAATTGGGCTCCAGTATATATAGCTCATGTTCTGTGTCATGTGTCCTATTGTAATCTTGCAAATGGAGCTTCCAACATCACACTTCATGTGTCGATATGGTTTCTGATCCAAGCTTCCCTTTTTTGAGCTGAAACCGTATCAATAAATTATGTACGAACGGTTTAAAAACTAATGTCACCCAATACCGGCTCTAGGAAACATAATAGCAATTAAACTACAAGTTCTGTTCCATCCATGCTTCAATCTGCTCTGCCTTTGCTTGCTTCGCTCGAAGTTTGGTAATCTGGAGACCTTCTTTCAGGTAGTGTTTCCAGGAGTTTAGATGTGGAGCTGCCATTATGAAGATTTTGCCATTTCTGACCATCCAAGTACTCCAACATCCCATGACAATAATCTCCATTGCAATGGTTTTTGGAAGCATATTCATTGTCAGGTGAATCTCGTCATATGCAGAAATGCCCCTCTGTTTAGTTGGAAGGATGTTATACCAACAGTTAAGAGAAAAGGGCAATTCCAGAAAAGATGGATCAATGTTTCTTCTATGGCCTCTGCACATAATGCCCAATTATGTCTTCTAAGTACACGCTTCTGCATTGTAATAAGTTCCTTGTGCTCACTCTATCATGCAGTAGAGGCTCACTCTGTGCGTTCGGTTTACATGGTTCGGTTTATACGGGTTTTCGGTTTGTATGGTATTAATCGGTAAATACGATATGAAATTAAAATACGATTCGGTTTTGGTATATACCAAATTATTTCGGTATGGTTTCGGTATATACCATAATAACCAAAGTTGACGCAAATTTGAAAATGACGTCGTAACAATTTACAAATTTATGACTCAAAACACATACTATTTTACACAAATACTATATAACTATATATATAAGTATATATGCATGAACTGATTCAGCGCTTGATTGTTATGGACGTGCTTAGAATTTCTTAAAGACAAAAATGACTATGTTACAAGAAAAATGTACGTGCTTGGCAATGAATTTGACTCGTGTACAAGAAAAATGATAACTTGTATGGTTGTTTGCCTCAAGAAATATAAATTTATTTTTACTTCGGTTTATTCGGTTAACCATTCGGTTTTTCGGTATATACCATAAAAACCAAAGTCCAAAAGGCTATGAAAAGTCCATACCATACCAAAACCAGAAACCATAAAAACCGTTAAATTGGTTCGGTTTGGTTTATTTTCGATATGGTTTTTCGTTTCAAAATGCACAGAGTGAGTAAAGGCTAGAAAAAAAATTGTGTCCGAGTCTGCAGGCATCACTCCATAGGAGTTTGAGGCTTCCTTGATTTCTGCTACATATTTCTTGTTTATTTTTACTTCTCCTAGTTATAACCATCAAACAGTTTATGCTCCCACATAGTACTACAATTCAATTCGTTGTAGGTGTTGTGTTATGTACAGATGGAATGCCAATTATTTGCTATGCTTCCTAGGAGCTTCGTATGTACATATGCTTCAACCTATTACATTTTAGTTTATGATGCATATATATGCAATTCTGTAATTAGCATTTTTCATTTAGAAATTCGCTTGAGTGCATGAAAGATCACTACTTAGCATTCATGCTACGTAGGTGTTTATTGCCGTCTAACGGTGTCCGTTATGGGCGCCATATTTGCTTGACAGGTGAGCCCTACTTGCCAGTTTTCCTGTTTTCGCGAGCAAATTGGACAATGAGTGCTCCATGTTAGCTGTAAGGCGAAAAATTAGTGGTTTGTTTGTGCTCTGACTTCAATGTCGTATTAAGTTGTTTTCCCAGCCCAAAATGTGATGGTTTTTTTCCGAAAAAAAGAAGAAGTGATGTTTTTACTAAATATCTCTAAACGAGGAGGAGGGAGGAGATGCCCTCGTGTGTCTGGGCCCGCGCGCCCCTGCGACGGTGTGGCGTAGCCGGACGAGACTTGCCTGCTCCCTTCCCATGCTCCCATCCGTGCTCCCGCGTACGTGGCTTGATTTGATTGAAACAAAATAAGACCCAGCCCCATCCCTTGAAAATCAGGGAGGAGATGATTAGATTAGAAAAGAAAAAGGAAAAAGGGCAGCCGTAGGATGAAGTGGGAGCATGGGAAGGGAGCAGGCAAGCCGGATCCGGCGTAGCCACGAGATACAGTGACACCATTGATTTCCTTCTCGGCGCGCCGCTGTACCATGACCACCATGCGTATGCATGATCATTCCTTCATTGATTCCGTTCGTTGCGTAATCGAAACATATTCCCCCGTCTTTGTCACGCAACTATGCGCGCACGACATTGCTAGATCATGCTCCTTGCCGTTTAATACGGGACCATGCATTGCATTGCATGTACAGGCAACGCCAACTCACCCACAGAGCCCGATAGTGAACCCGCCCATCAACCATGGATGGGCCGGCCGACGTGCACGGATGCGTTGCATTTCGTTTCAAAGTGGAACCCGGAGCTTTTTGCGTCGTCCTCACTCGTTGGTGGTGCCCAGCTAAGCAGCTAAGCGCGGCTTAGCTGGGTAATAAAGGCCATATGGGGGGCGGCCGGGCCGGGTGAGGCGGGGCGGCGCCGATGCTGCTGCGGCGTTGGGACCTGGGAGTGGCGTCCCGTCCTGCCCTGTCCGGCTGTCCCGTGGAGTCGTTGGACGCTCCGTCCGCCACACAGGACACGGCGGATCAGGCTGCGGCATGACGGCGTGAGTGCCTTCGGGGGCTGGGAAGCGCGGCAGCGGAACAGAGCACCAGAGCGGTGGCAGCTGCGCGCATGCGCGAGCCAGGTCTACTCCCCGTCCCCGCGTGCCGTGCGTCCAGTCCCGTCGCGAGACTATCAATGGGAGTACTGTGGCTCATCACTCCTACAGTGGTGGTTGATGTTGAAGAGCTAGCACGTACGTAAAGTTCCCTTTGTGCTTTCTTTCATAGTATATACGTCAAAAGACGTATAATATATTTCATAGGGACAAAATAAAATGAAAAGAAGATGACACAATTACATCTTCTAAGCAAAGGCCAAGAGAGCCTGTGTAATCCTCCGTGACAACGCAACGCAAGCAATGTCCAAGGCAACTCCAACCAGCAACACACATGAACGTAGATTTTGTAGGCTTTTCGTCCGTTTTGGATTACGCAAATGGATCGGTTGGAGTTGGAGTTGTGTTCCGCGCGGACGAAATGGACGACAATGTCCAAGGCACGCTATCCGGCCGCGTCTACCCAAACTTAACTGGTGCGCCTAACAGGCCGACGTATTTAGTCCGTGATGCCGAATTTTTGACAAGCAAATTTAATCTAAATTGCTAGTCTACCAAAAAACGTCATAGTTCATGCCGACACATTTGCCACTGGCCGGCACATTTGCCAGCACACAATAAAAGGGCAATAGTGCATGCATCTCGGCCGTGGTTCCTTGCCCAATATGATCCTTTGTGTTCAAGTGGACGATCCGCCGGCCACAGGTGTGGCGTTGAGGTCGATGGCCGCATCCGTGGGGCTGGCCGGCACGATCACACTCCCTTCCGGCGAGCAGTCCCCGGACAAGGTGGAGAAGCGGGACGTGGCCGGGTCGTATTGGGGAGGGAAGCCGTGCGTCTGCGGTGTGGTGGAGGTGCACGGCGTCTCCGGCCGCGGCCGACAAGCAGCCGGCGAGTCTGTGCCTGCGCGTGGCCATGGCAGCAGCGGCGACAAGAATGGTCGGCTCGCCACGAGGAATCCTCGCATGAGGAGGGCTTGCTGTGTGGCCTTGGCACTCCGCAATGGCGGACTCCTATTGCGCGGTGGCAGCTTCTTTTTTGCCGGCCTCGACCTTCCTCCGGCCAGACCTCTTCGCTGACTCTTTGGCCCTCTGCTCCGGCATGATATCCTTCTTGGGCTTCTTCGTGCGCACGAGGCGGGGCCGGACGGCCATGCCGTCGACCGTGGCGAGGTTTGGCGCGTCGGCCATGGCGAGCGGGTAGGGAGTGTTTGGGAGAGAGAGGAAAATGTGGTGCAACCGATGGGCGGGCCAGGGGGAGGACAAGGGCACGCGTCCGCACCATCTCCCCGCCGACGCAAACCCTGCCCAAATATGGGCCAGAAATGGGTCGTGGGCGGACGAAAAAGGGACGGTCGTCCGTTAGTGTCGGCGGGTTGGTCCAAGTTTTCTTCCTTTTCGACCCAAACGGACGCGTGCAGACAAAATGCGTTGGCGCGTTGGAGTTGCCCTTAGGGAAGTGCCAATGTGCCACTGAATGCACGCCTATTTCGCTCTTTCCAAACATTTCATAACACATAGATGATAGCTTCTTCAAAGAGAATGCACGAAGCAGCGTCGCAGCCGCGATATTATCATTCCACCAATCTTCGAGGGGGGGGGGGGAGAAATGTGTGGCGTTTGCTGGGAATAGAAAGACAGACCGAAACAACCATACTCCCTTGGAGAAGTAGCGGCGACGCCAGGACTCCAAGCCTATGGGGTCAGCCTTTGGAATATTTGGGTTCACATGAGCTACCTAGCCGTGGGTCAAAGGATGACCGAAAACCTGTGGGGTCAGCCCTAACTGTTGGGGAATGTAGCATGCAATTTCGAAAAAAAATCCTACGCTCACTCAAGATCTATCTAGGAGATGCATAACAATGAGTGGGGAGAGTGTGTCTACGTACCCTCGTAGACCGAAAGCGGAAGCGTTTCACAACGCGGTTGGTGTAATCAAACTTTCTTCACGATCCAACCGATCTAGTGCCGAACGGACGACACCTCCGAGTTTAGCACACATGCAGCTCGATGACGTCTCCTCCTTCTTGATCCAACAAGCAGGAGAGAAGTAGATGGGATCACAACCAACACGACGCACGTGGTGGTGATGGTGGTGGTGGAGCACCGACAGCGCTTCGCTAAGTGTCGCCGGGACGAGGCGGTGGAACTACGGAGTAACGAGAGAGAGAGAGAGAGAGAGGGGCACCAAGGGCTTGGTGTGTCCTCTTGGGGCGCCCCATCCCCTCTATATATAGGTGGAGGGGCGTGGAAAATGGCTCCTCCAAGCCCTAGGGTGCAGCTAAGGGGGAGATGACTTGGACTCCAAGTCCAATCCTATTCCTACTAGGACTCCTTCCTTTTTTGCCTTCCCTAACTACATGGGCTTTTGAGGACTTGGTGCGCCTAGCCCAATAAGGCCAGGGCACCTCCCAACAGCCCATGCTAGCCCTTGAGTCATGGTGAACCCACTTGTGGACTTTCGAACCCCTCCGGAATCCTCCGGAACCTTCTGGAAGCTTCCCGGTATAATACCGAAAAAACTACACCTTTTTCCGGAACCCAAAATATGACTTCCTATATATAAATCTTCACATCTCAACCATTCCGAGACTCCTCGTGATGTCCGGGATCTCATCCGGGACTCCGAACAACATTTGGTTACCACTCATCAAATATCCTAATAGTACTCTAGCGTCAACGAATGTTAAGCGTGCGACCTTGCGGGTTCGAGGACTATGTAGACATGACCGAGACACCTCTCCGGTCAATAACCAATAGCGGAACCTGGATGCTCATATTTGCTCCCACATATTCTACGAAGATCTTTACCAGTCAAACCATTATGACAACATACGTTATTCCCTTTGTCAACAGTATGTTACTTGCCCGGGATTCGATCGTCGGTATCTTCATACCTAGTTCAATATCGTTACCGGCAAGTCTCTTTACTCGTTTAGTAATGCATCATCCCGCAACTAACTCATTAGTCACATTGCTTGGAAGGTTTCTTATGATGTGCATTACCGAGAGGGCCCAGAGATACCTCTTTGATAATCAGAGTGATCAATCCTAATCTCGATCTATGCCAACCCAACAAACACCTTCGGAAATACCTGTAGAGCATCTTTATAATCACCTAGTTACGTTGTGATGTTTGATAGCACACAAGGCATTCCTCCGGTATCCGGGAGTTGCATAATCTCATAGTCGGGAGAATATGTATTTGACATGAAGAAAGCAATAGCAATAAAACTGAACGATCATTATGCTAAGCTAACGGATGGGTCTTGTCCATCACATCATTCCCTAATGATGTGATCCCGTTCATCAAATGACAACACATGTCTATGGTTAGGAAACTTAACCATCTTTGATTACCGAGCTAGTCTAGTAGAGGCTTACTAGGGACATGGAGTTTTGTCTATGTATCCACACATGTATCAATTTTCTGGTTAATACAATTCTAGCATGAATAATAAACATTTATCATGAAATAAGGAAATATAAAATAACAACTTTATTATTGCCTCTAGGGCATATTTCCTTCAGCCTCCCACTTGCGCTAGAGTCAATAATCTAGTTCACATCGCCAAGTGATTTAACACCAATAGTTCGCATCGCCATTTGATTAACACCCATAGTTCACATCGCCATGTGACCAACACCCAAAGGGTTTACTAGAGTAAATAATCTAGTTCACATCGCTATGTGATTAACACCCAAAGACTACTAAGGTGTGATCATGTTTTGCTTGTGAGAGACGTTTAGTCAATGGGTCTGCCACATTCAGATCCGTATGTATTTTGTAAATTTCTATGTCTACAATGCTCTGCATGGGGCTACTCTAGCTAATTGCTCCCATGTTCAATACGTATCTAGATTGAGACTTGGAGTCATCTAGATCAGTGCGAAAGCTTGCATCGACGTAACTCTTTATGACGAACTCTTTATGACCTTCATAACCGAGAAACATTTTCTTAGTCCTTTTTAAGGTAACTAAGGATAATTTTGACCGATGTCCAGTGATCTACTCCTGGATCACTATTGTACCCCTTGCCACACTCATGGCAAGGTACATGACAGGTTTGGTACACAACATGGCATACTTTATAGAACCTATGGCTGAGGCATAGGGAGTGACTTTCATTCTCTCTTTATCTTCTGTCGTGGTTGGGTTTTGAGTCTTTTACTCAACTTCACACCTTACAATACAGGCCAGAACTCCTTCTTTGACTGATACATTTTGAACTCCTTCAAAATCTTGTCAAGGTATGTACTCATTGAAAGTCTTATCAAGCGTCTTGATCTATCTCTTTAGATCTTGGTGCCCAATATGCAATCAGCTTCACCGAGGTCTTTTATTGAAAAATTCTTATTCAAGTATCCTTTTATGTTATCCAGAAATTCTATATCATTTCCAATCAATAATATGTCATCCACATATAATATCAGAAATGCTACAGAGCTCCCACTCACTTTCTTGTGAACATAGGCTTCACCATAAGTCTGTATAAAACCATATGCTTTGATCACCTTATCAAAGTGTATATTCCAACTCCGAGATGCTTGAACCAGTCCATAGATGGATCGATGGAGCTCGCACACTTCTTTAGCACCTTTAGGATTGACAAAACCTTCTGGTTGCATCATATACAACTCTTCTTTGATATCCATTAAGGAATGCAATCTTTGACATCCATTTGCTAGATTTCATAATCATAAAATGTGGCAATTGCTAACATGATTCAGACAGACTTAAGCATCACTACGGGTGAGAAAGTCTCATCATAGTCAACTCCTTGAACTTTGTCGAAAACCTTTTGCGACAAGTCGAGCTTTGTAGATAGTGACATTCTATTAGCGTCAGTCTTCTTCTTGAAGATCCATTTATTCTCAATGGCTTGCCGATCATCGGGCAGTCCACCAAAGTCCACACTTTGTTCTCATATATGGATCCTATCTCAGATTTCATGGCCTCAAGCCATCTGTTGGAATCTGGGCTCATCATAGCTTCTTCATAGTTCAGAGGTTCGTCATGGTCAAGTAACATGACTTCTAGAACGGGATCACCGTACCACTCTGGTGCGGATCATGCTCTGGTTGACCTATGAGGTTCAGTAGTAACTTGATCTGAAGTTTCATGATCATTATCATTAGCTTCCTCTCTATTTGGTGTAGGCATCACGCGAACGGGTTTATCGGATGAGCTACTTTCTAAATTGAGAAGGTACAATTACCTCATCAAGTTCTACTTTCCTCCTACTCACTTCTTTCGAGAGAAACTCCTTCTCTAGAAAGGTTCCATTCTTGGCAACAAAGAAATTGCCTTTGGATTGGTAGAAGGTGTACCCAATTGTTTCCTTAGGGTATCCTATGAAGACACACTTCTCCGATTTGGGTTTGAGCTTATTAGGCTGAAGCTTTTTCACATAAGCATCGCAACCCCAAACTTTAAGAAACAACAACTTAAGTTTATTGCCAAACCACAGTGAGGGAGTCCTGGATTAGGGGGTATCCGGACTGCCATACTGTGTACAATGTCCAGACTATTGAAGCGTGAAGATACAAGACTCAAGACTTCGGCCCGTGTCCGGATGGGACTCTCCTTTGCGTGGAAGGCAAACTTGGCGGTCCGGACATTATATTTCCTTCCTTGTAACCGACTCCATGTAAACCCTAGCCCTCTCCGGTGTCTATATAAACCGGAGAGGTTGGTCCTTAGAAGGCCGATCACAATTACAATCATACCATCATAGACTAGCTCTTAGGGTTTAGCCTCTACGATCTCGTGGTAGATCTACTCTTGTACTACCCATATCATCAATATTAATCAAGCAGGAAGTAGGGTTTTACCTCCATCGAGAGGGCCCGAACCTGGGTAAACATCCGTGTCCCTTGCTTCATGTTACCATCAGCCTTGACGCACAGATCGGGACCCCCTACCCGAGATCCGCCGGTTTTGACACCGACACACAGTTCATACGGTGTCGTCTAAACGGATTTAGACGGTGCCCTATTTAACGTGAATGTGGCTGTCTCTAATGCATAACCCCAAAACGATAGTGGTAAATCGGTAAGAGACATCATAGATCGCACCATATCTAATAAAGTACGATTACAACATTCAGACACACCATTATGCTGTGGTGTTCCAGGTGGCATGAGTTGTCAAACTATTCCACATTGTTTTAAATGAAGGCCAAACTTGTAACTCAAATATTCGCCTCCGCGATCAGATCGTAGAAACTTTATTTTCTTGTTACGATGATTCTCCACTTCACTCTGAAATTCTTTAAACTTTTCAAATGTTTCATACTTGTGTTTCATTAAGTAGATATAACCATATCTGCTCAAATCATTTGTGAAGATCAGAAAATAATGATACCCGCCGCGTGCCTAAACACTCATCGGACCGCATACATAGGTATGTATTATTTACAATAAGTCATTGGCTCGCCCCATTGTTCCAGAGAACGGAGTTTTAGTCATCTTGCCTATGAGGCATGGTTCGCAAGTATCAAATGATTCATAATCAAGTGATTCAAAAGCCCATCAGCATGGAGTTTCTTCATGTGCTTTACACTAATATGACCTAAACGGTAGTGCTACAAGTATGTTGCACTATCATTATCAACTTTGCATCTTTTGGCATCAATATTATGAATATGTGTATCACTACGATCGAGATTCAATAAACCACTAACATTGGGTGTATGACCATAGAAGGTTTTATTCATGTAAACAGAATAACAATTATTCTCTATCTTAAATGAATAACCATATTGCAATAAACACGATCCTATCCTGTTCATGCTCAATGCAAACACCAAATAACATTTATTTAGGTTCAACACTAACCCCGAAAGTATAGGGAGTGTGCGATGATGATCATATCAATCTTGGAACCACTTCCAACACACATCATCACTTCACCCTCAACTAGTCTCTGTTTATTCTACAACTCCTGTTTCGAGTTATTAATTTTAGCAACTGAATCGGTATCAAATACCCATGGGTTACTATTAACACTAGTAAAGTACACATCAATAACATGTATATCAAATATACCTTTGTTCACTTTGCCATCCTTCTTATCCGCCAAATATCTGGGGCAGTTCCGCTTCCAGTGATCATTCCCTTTGCAGTAGAATCACTCAGTTTCAGGCTTGGGCCCAGCTTTGGGCTTCTTCTCGGGAGTAGCAACTTGCTTGACATTCTTCTTGAAGTTCCCTTTCTATCCTTTGCCCCTTTCTTGAAACTAGTGGTCTTGTTAACCAACAACACTTGATGCTCTTTCTTGATTTCTACCTTCGCCGATTTCAGCATCGTGAAAAACTCAGGAATCGTTTTCTTCATCCCTTGCATATTATAGTTCATCACGAAGTTCTATTAGCTTGGTGATAGTGACTAGAGAACTCTGTCGATCACTATCTTATCTGGAATATTAACTCCCACTTGATTCAAGCGATTGTAGTACCAAGACATTCTGAGCACATGCTCACTAGCGAGCTATTCTCCTCCATCTTGTAGGCAAAGTACTTGTCAGAGGTCTCATACCTCTCGACATGGGCATGAGTCTGAAATACCAATTTTAGCTCTTGGAACATCTCGTATGCTCTCTAGCATTCAAAACATTTTTGAATTCTCAGTTCTAAGCCGTAAAGCATGATGCACTAAACTATCAAGTAGTCATCATACTGAGCTTGCCAAACGTTCATAATATCTGCATCTGCTCCTGCAATAGGTTTGTCACCTAGCGGTGCATCAAGGACATAATTCTTTTGTGCAGCAATGAGGATAATCCTCAAATGACGCACCCAGTCCACATCATTGCTACTATCATCTTTCAACTTTTTCTCTAGGAACATATCAAAATACATAGGGGAGTTGCAACACGAGCTATTCATCTACAACATAATTTGCAAATACTATCAGGACTAAGTTCATGATAAATTAAAGTTCAATTAATCAAATTACTTAAGAACTCCCACTTAAACTGACATCCCTCAAGTCATCTAAGTGTAACGTGATCCAAATCAACTAACCCATGTCCCATCATCACATGAGATGGGGTAGTCATCAATGGTGAACATCTCTATGTTGATCATATCTACTATATGATTCACGTTCAACCCTTCGGTCTCTAGTGTTCCGAGGCCATGTCTGTACATGCTAGGCTCGTCAAGTTTAACCTGAGTATTCCGCATGTGCAAAACTGTCTTGCACCCGTTGTATGTGAACGTAGAGCTTATCACACCCGATCATCACGTGGTGTCTCAGCACAAAGAACTGTCGCAACGGTGCATACTGAGGGAGAACACTTATACCTTGAAATTTTAGTTAAGGGATCATCTTATAATGCTATCACCGTACTAAGCAAAATAAGATGCATAAAAGATAAACATCACATGCAATCAAAATATGTGACATGATATGGCCATCATCATCTTGTGCTTTTGATCTCCATCTCGAAAGAATCATCATGATCTCCATCGTCATTGGCTCGACACCTTGATTTCCATCGTAGCGTCGTGGTCGTCTCGCAAACTATTGCTTCTACAACTATCGCTACAGCTTAGAGATAAAGTAAAGCAATTACATGGAGTTTGTATTTCATACAATAAAGCGAAAACCATAAGGCTCCTGCCAGTTGCCGATAACTTTTACCAAACATGATCATCTCATATAACAACATATATCACATCATGTCTTGACCATATCACATCACAAGCATGCCCTCCAAAAACAAGTTAGACGTCCTCTACTTTGTTGTTGCAAGTTTTACATGGATGCTACGGGCTTCTAGCAAGAACCGTTCTTACCTATGGCACAAAACCACAATGGTGATTTATAAAGTTTGTTGTTTTAACCTTCAACAAGGATCGGTCGCAGTCAAATTCGATTCAACTGAAGTTGGGGAAACAGACACCCGCCAGCCACCTTTATGCAAAACTAGTTGCATGTCTGTCGATGGAACCGGTCTCATGGACATGGTCATGTAAGGTTGGTCTGGGCCGCTTCATCCAACAATACCATCGAATCAAAATAAGACATTGGTGGTAAGCAGTATGACGATCACCATCCATAACTCTTTGTGTTCTACTCATGCATATCATCTACGCATAGACTTGGCTCTGATACCACTGTTGGGAAACGTAACATGTAATTTCAAAAAAATGTGTATGCTCACGCAAGATCTATCTAGGAGATGCATAGCAACGAGAGGGGGAGAGTGTGTCCACGTACCCTCGTAGACCGAAAGTGAGCGTTAACTTAACGCGGTTGATGTAGTCGAACATCTTCTTGAATCAACCGATGAAGTGCCGAACGTACGACACCTCCGAGTTCTGCACACATTCAGCTCGAACGGACGCGTGCAGACAGAATGCGTTGGCGCGTTGGAGTTGCCCTTAGGGAAGCACTAGTACGCGTCGATGCTATAAAAACGGTTTTAAACCCCTTTCCGCGATGGCATTTGGAACCGTCGCCTAGTGAGTGTGGGCGATTAGGGGGTCCTTCGCACATGACCCAGAAACCATCGGGGATATGCCCTCCTGGCACACACACTCGGCAAAATGGGGTCGCGTGAGACCGGCGAGCGACCAAATACGGTTATACGTACAGTAGTGCTAAAAAAATACAATTATATAGGTGAAATCATTTTCGATCGTAAGTACATCCCACACAGTCAGTCCCCGCGAAACATTCCTGTTCGTATATACATCCCACATAGTTGCTACAGGGAAAACGTTTCCGTTCGTAGGTACATCACACACAATTTTCCCCGTTAAATCGTTTGTGATGGTGTTCCCATCGCACATAACACTAAAATATATCGTTTGCGTTATTGAATGCATCACACATGGTGCGTAGAAGAAAATGTGTGGCAAAGGCTATCCATCACACACAGTTTTTATGCGGTAAACGTTTGCGCAAGGTGGCCTAGCGCAAACAGTTTTAAAGAGAATGTCGTGTGTGATTGTTCATCGATCCAACACAGTTTATTCCTAGAAACTGTGTGCGTTGCCTTAGGTCATCTCCCATGGTATTTTCTCAATAACCGTTTGCAATAGCAAAAACCAATTAGCAGGCTAATTACCCTATTATTAATAATCCATTTATTAATCTAATTGACATTCATATTAAACACATAATATATTTCATTCCCATATTAAGGAAGCAGGATTTCATAATTATAATACATCAAAAGTACAACATGATATAGCTTCAGCACTCAGCTACCCCATTACACAACTGCACCAGCATCAAGTTTCACATGCAACATCTAGAACCTTTTGAAATTAGCATCATAGACGGTATATAGACAGATGCATCTCATCGGGAAAACTGCTGAAGCGGAAGGCAAATATTGAGCCTTCATTGATGTTGAAGGTCTTTGCAACTTTAGTCCAGTGCCTGTGGATGATTGACCGTCCATCCTTCGTCCTCTTCAGGAACACTTCAATATTGAACTGTGGGTGTTCTATGCATACCTTCCTCGCCTCCTGTCCATATAGGTGGTTTGAGAGGTAATCATCAGTGAACTGTTTTGGAAAGGCCTGAAAACAAGGATGTGCATAAATATCTTCTCTATATTGGAAATGGGGCAAAGGAATAAAAAAGACAAGGTATGATAGTTAGTACCATCCTGTAGTGAACTGATGTCTTCTTCATTATGCAGACAAAGATCTTATTGTTTTTTGTCACCAATTTCTTTATCCTAAAAATCTTTCTGAGTTTCTTGACTTGATTGATATTCATGAACAACTCATTTCCCCATATGCAAAAAGGGTCGAACAATGGGTCAAAACTTCTGATAGCAGGACCTACATGTGCAAGACCAAATTGTTAAAAACCTAAGTATTAGAATGGTTCCTGCAATTGCACAATAATGTGCTATTAGACAATGGACCATGCACGTGCTAACCTCAATTGTAAACCTTAGTGCTTCCCATTATATTGTTTCCCTGTAACACATATAAGGTAGTTAGTGATACGTCTCCAACGTATCTATAATTTATGAAGCATTCATGCTATATTATTATCTGTTTTGAATGATTATGGGCTTTATTATACACTTTTATATTACTTTTGGGACTAACCTATTAACCGAAGGCCCAACCCATATTGTTGTTTTATTGCCTATTTCAGTGTTTCGAAGAAAAGGAATATCAAACGGAGTCCAAACGGAATGAAACCTTCAGGAGCGTGATTTTTGGAACGAACATGATCCGGGAGACTTGGAGTACAAGCCAGGGAAGCTTCGAGGAGGCCGAGAGATAGGCGCGCCCCTTGTCTCATGGGCCCCTCGAGCATCCCCCGACCGATTTCTTTCGCCTATATATTCCCATATACCCTAAAACATCGAAAAACAAAGATAGATCAGGAGTTCCACCGCCGCAAGCCTCTGTAGCCACCAAAAACCTCTCGGGAGCCCGTTCCGGCACCCTGCCGGAGGGGGAATCCATCACCGGTGGACATCTTCATCATCCCGGCGCTCTCCATGATGAGGAGGGAGTAGTTCACCCTCGGGGCTGAGGGTATGTACCAGTAGCTATGTGTTTGATCTCTCTCTCTCTCTCTCTCGTGTTCTCTCTATGGCACGATCTTGATGTATCGCGAGCTTTGCTATTATAGTTGGATCTTATGATGTTTCTCCCCCTCTACTCTCTTGTGATGAATTGAGTTTTCCCTTTGAAGTTATCTTGTCGGATTGATTCTTTAAGGATTTGAGAACTCTTGATGTATGTATGTTTTGGTGATCAACTTGCGGGTTCCGCCCATGAACCTATGCATAGGGGTTGGCACACGTTTTCGTCTTGACTCTCCGGTAGAAACTTTGGGGCACTCTTTGAAGTACTTTGTGTTGGTTGGAAAGATGAATCTGAGATTGTGTGATGCATATCATATAATCATGCCCACGGATACTTGAGGTGACAATGGAGTATCTAGGTGACATTGGGGTTTTGGTTGATTTGTGTCTTAAGGTGTTATTCTAGTATGAACTCTATGATAGATTGAACGGAAATAATAGCTTTATGTTATTTTACTACGGACTCTTGAATAGATCGAGCAGAAAGGATAACTTTGAGGTGGTTTCGTACCCTACCATAATCTCTTCGTTTGTTCTCCGCTATTAGTGGCTTTGGAGTGACTCTTTGTTGCATGTTGAGGAATAGTTATATGATCCAGTTATGTTATTATTGTTGGGATAACTTGCACTAGTGAAAGTATGAACCCTATGCCTTGTTTCCTACCATTGCAATACCGTTTACGCTCACTTTTATCATTAGTTACCTTGCTGTTTTTATAATTTCAGATTACAAATATCTATATCTACCATCCATATTGCACTTGTATCAGCATCTCTTCGCCGAACTAGTGCACCTATACAATTTACCATTGTATTGGGTGTGTTGGGGACACAAGAGACTCTTTGTTATTTGGTTGCAGGGTTGCTTGAGAGAGACCATCTTCATCCTACGCCTCCCACAGATTGATAAACCTTAGGTCATCCACTTGAGGGAAGGTTGCTACTGCCCTACAAACCTCTGCACTTGGAGGCCCAACAACGTCTACAAGAAGAAGGTTGTGTAGTAGACATCAAGCTCTTTTCTGGCGCTGTTGCCGGGGAGGCTAGGTAAGCGGCACTCACACCCCGTCAACTAAGCTCTTTTCTGGCGCCGTTGCCGGGGAGGTGAGTGCTTGAAGGTATATCTTTAGATCTTGCAATCGAATCTTTTTTTTCTTGTTTTATCACTAGTTTAGTATATAAAAGAAAACTACAAAAAGTGGATTTGAGTTTGTCTCATACGCTTCATCTTTTTAATATCTTTTGTGAGAATGATGGAAAGGAAAATTGTGCTCAATTGCTAGAAGAAGAATGCATTAAAAAATTTGGTACTAGATCTTTGTATGATGAGCATGATTGCAATGTTGTTAGTATGCATTCCTTGAATATCCATGATGCTAATGATATGCAAAGCCACAAGCTTGGGGATGCTATGTTTGATGAAGATGATAATTCCCCCCCCCCCCAAGTTTTGATGAGCAAATTTATTATGATGAAAGCATGCCTCCTATTTATGATGATTATATTGATGGAAGTGCGTTTGGAAGAGTGTCAACTTTAGGAAGTAGTGATCCTACTATTTTGGAGGATGTTGAATCTTATTGTGATGAACATGAAAGTAGATTTGGAAGAGTGTCAACTTTATTTAGTGATGATTCCACTATTTCGGAAGAGGTTCCAATTGATTATGAGAACAAAGTTGCTATCTATGATGATTATTGTGATGACTTGTATGCTATTAGGAATAATGATAACCATGAAACTTGTCATCACGATTTTAGTTTTCAATTGGATTATGCCTCACATGATAATTATTTTGTTGAGTTTGCTCCCACTACTATTCATGAGAAGAAATTTGCTTATGTGGAAAGTAGTAAATTTTCTATGCTTGTAGATCATGAAAAGAATGCTTTATGTGATGGTTATATTGTTGATTTCATTCATGATGCTACTGAAAATTATTATGAGGGAGGAACATATGCTTGTAGGAATTGCAATAATATCAAGTTTCCTCTCTATGTGTTGAAAATTTTGAAGTTATGCTTGTTTTGCCCTCCTATGCTAGTTGATTGTTGTTCCCATAAGTTGTTTGCTCACAAAATCCCTATGCATAGGAAGTGGGTTAGACTTAAATGTGCTAGTCATCTGCTTCATGATGCTCCCGTTATGTTTCAATTCTTATCTTTTATGTGAGCATCATTGCCATCATCATGCCTAGCTAGAAAGGCATTAAAGAAAAGCGCTTGTTGGGAGACAACCCAATATTTATCCTTACTATTTTTGTGTTTCTACATGATTATTCTACTGTATTAATCATGTCTTATAGCTTTTGTTTCAATAAAGTGCCAAGTAAGACATTTAGGATAGCTTACGGTGATAGTTGTGTTGATCCTGCTGAGAATCAGAAACTTTTGCACCCAGTAAATTAGTTTTGTTAATTCACAGAAACGTGCTTCTGATATGATTCTTCTTGCTCTGGACTGGTGCACAAATTTCTTAGGACTTACTAATTTAGTAGGATTTTTAGAGTTCCAGAAGTATACGTTTGATAAAGATTACTACAGACTGTTCTGTTTTTGACAGATTCTGTTTCCATTATGTTGTTTGCTTATTTGGATGAATCTATGAGTAGTATCGGAGGGTATGAACCATAGAGAAGTTGGAATACAGTAGATATTACACCAATATGAATTTAGAATGAGTTCACAACAGTACATAAGTGGTGGTTTTATTTTCTTATACTAACGGAGCTTACGAGTTTTCTGTTGAGTTTTGTGTTGTGAAGTTTTCAAGTTTTGGATAAAGATTCGATGGACTATGGAATAAGGAGTGGCAAGAGCCTAAGCTTGGGGATGCCCAAGGCACCCCAAGGTAAAATTCAAGGACAACCAAGAGCCTAAGCTTGGGGATGCCCCGGATGGCATCCCCTCTTTCGTCTTCGTTCATCGGTAACTTTACTTGGAGCTATATTTTTATTCACCACATGATATGTGTTTTGCTTGGAGCGTCATTTTATTTTGTTAGTATTTGCTTGGTGTTATTTAGAATAATGTTTTGCACCTTTAGTTTCAATAAAAATGTCAAGGATAGCCTTTACCATGCTTATTTTGCTAGTATACATGTTGCTGTTTGAAAACAGAAAGTTTACCGTTGTTGAAAATATTCCCTAGAAAAGTCAGAGAACTATATAATGTTGAAACTTTTTGCATATTGATCTCTGATAAATCTTCTACAGCGTAGTATTTTTCTCATAAATTTTGGAGTTAGGAAAGTATTGATACTCTTGCATTCTTTACAGACTGTACTGTTTTGGGAGATTGCTGTTATGTTTGCATTGTTTGCATATGTTTGCTTGCTTAATGATTCTATTTGAGGATAGGAGTATTAAATATGCAGAGGCATTTAGTATACAATGTTGAATAATAATTTTAGTGATTTATTACAGTAGAAAATGATAAGGTTTTGCATTGGTTTATACTAACCTATCTCACGAGTTCTTGTTGAGTTTTATGTGGATGAAGTTTTTGAGAAATAGAGAAACCATGATATGAGAGGAATTAAGGAGACACAAAAGCTCAAGCTTGGGGATGCCCAAGGCACCCCAAGATAATATTCCTAGAAGTCTCAATCATCTAAGCTTGGGGATGCCCCGGTAGGCATCCCACCTTTCTTCTTCAACAACTATCGGTTAGTATCAGTTGAACCTAAGTTTTTGCTTCTTCACATGAGTTGTGCTATCCTTGCAATGTCATTTTTTTGCTTGCTGTTTGAATACAATACCAAGATCTGAAATTCTTTAATGAGAGAGAGTCTTCACATAGTTACATAATTATTTAGCTACTCATTGATATTCACTTATATCTTTTTGGAGTAGTTTTTCATTTGCTCATGTGCTTCACTTATATCCTATGAGTAAATTGTCGAATGAGTTGATTGTCATAAATACGAAATTATATATGTCTCATTTGCTTATCCCATGGGGAGTAGTGACTTCACATCTAAAAAGTAGAGGTTGTAAATTTATTGAAGGTTAGCAAGCATTGTATTGGTCATTTGAACAATTCATGAAAGAATATTGAAGGACGAGAGATTTCACACATAAATATACTATCTTAGACATCTTTTACAATTGTGAGCACTCATTAAGTATTACATGCTAAAGAGTTGATGTTGGACAAGGAAGACAACGTAATGGGTTATGTTTTTCTCACATCTCAGTTAAAGTATATTGTCATGGATCATTCAAACATGTTGAGCTTGCCCTTCCCCCCTCTTGCTAGCCAAATTCCTTGCACCAAGTAGAGATGCTACTTGTGCTTCCAAATATCCTTAAACCCAGTTTTTGCCATGAGAGTCCACCATACCTACATATGGATTCAGTAAGATCCTTCAAGTAAGTTGTCATCGGTGCAAGCAATAAAAATTGCTCTCTAAATATGTATGACTTATTAATGCAGAGAAAATAAGCTTTATACGATCTTGTTATGGAAGCAATAAAAGCGACGGACTGCATAATAAACATCCATATAGAAGTGGCAATATAAAGTGACATTCTTTTGCATTAAGATTTTGTGCATCGAACCATAAAAGCGCATGACAACCTCTGCTTCCCTCTGCGAAGGGCCTAGCTTTTACTTTATGTCTTTTACTTTATGCAAGAGTCAAGGTGATCTTCACCTTTCCCTTTTTCATTTTATCCTTTGGCAAGCACCTCGTGTTGGAAAGATCCTGATATATATATCCAATTGGATGTAAGTTAGCATGAACTATTATTGTTGACATCACCCAAAGGTGAATACGTTGGGAGGCAACACTATAAGCCCCTATCTTTCTCAGTGTCTGATTTAAACTCTATAACCATTAGTATTGCGTGAGTGTTAGCAATTGTAGAAGACTATATGATAGTTGAGTATGTGGAGTTTGCTAAACCAAAGCTCTGACATAGACCCTTCCTGAAAATAAGATGAATTGTAATTGTTTGATGACTAAGAATGAAGTTTGCTAGTTTTCAAGAAAGTTTACGGTCTATGCTTTAACATGTGAATAGTTTGTTACTTGATCGTGAGAAGTTTTATGAGATGAACTACTGTTATGACATATAATCATGCTAGAAAAGGTGATTGAAATTATCATTGATCAAACTTGTGCACCTTCTAGCATTCACACTTCATAAATTCTTTATTTTTATCAATTACCTACTCGAGGACGAGCAGGAATTAAGCTTGGGGATGCTGATACGGCTCTAATGTATCTATAATTTATGAAGCATTCATGCTATATTATTATCTGTTTTGAATGATTATGGGCTTTATTATACACTTTTATATTACTGTTGGGACTAACCTATTAACCGGAGGCCCAGCCCATATTGCTGTTTTATTGCCTATTTCAGTGTTTCAAAGAAAAGGAATATCAAATGGAGTCCAAACGAAATGAAACCATCGGGAGCGTGATTTTTGGAATGAACATGATCCGGGAGAGTTGGAGTACAAGCCAGGGAAGATTTGAGGAGGCCAGGAGATGGGAGGGCGCGCCCACCCCCCTGGGCATGCCCCCTGTCTCATGGGCCCCTCGAGCATCCCCCGACCGACTTCTTTCGCCTATATATTCCCATATACCCTAAAAACATCAAAAAGCGAAGATAGATTGGGAGTTCCGCCGCCGCAAGCCTCTGTAGCCACCAAAAACCTCTCAGGAGCCCGTTCCGGCACCCTGCCGGAGGGGGAATCCATCACCGGTGGCCATCTTCATCATCCCGGCGCTCTCCATGATGAGGAGGGAGTAGTTCACCCTCGGAGCTGAGGGTATGTACCAGTAGCTATGTGTTTGATCTCTCTCTCTCTCTCATGTTCTCTCTATGGCACGATCTTGATGTATCGCGAGCTTTGATATTATAGTTGGATCTTATGATGTTTCTCCCCCTCTACTCTCTTGTGATGAATTGAGTTTTCTCTTTGAAGTTATCTTGTCGGATTGAGTCTTTAAGGATTTGAGAACACTTGATGTATGTCTTGCCGTGCTTATCTGTGGTGACAATGGGATATTCACGTGATCAACTTGATGTAAGTTTTGGTGATCAACTTGCGGGTTTCGCTCATGAACCTATGCATAGGGGTTGGCACACGTTTTCATCTTGACTCTTCGGTAGAAATTTTGGGGCACTCTTTGAAGTACTTTGTGTTGGTTGGATAGATGAATCTGAGATTGTGTGATGCATATCGTACAATCATGCCCACGTATACTTGAGGTGACAATGGAGTATCTAGGTGACATTAGGGTTTTGGTTGATTTGTGTCTTAAGGTGTTATTCTAGTATGAACTCTATGATAGATTGAACCGAAAGAGTAGCTTTATGTTATTTTACTACGGACTCTTGAATAGATCGAGCAGAAAGGATAACTTTGAGGTGGTTTCATACCCTACCATAATCTCTTGGTTTGTTCTCCGCTATTAGTGGCTTTGGAGTGACTCTTTGTTACAAGTTAAGGGATAGTTATATGATCCAGTTATGTTATTATTGTTGAGAGAACTTGCACTAGTGAAAGTATGAACCCTATGCCTTGTTTCCTACCATTGCAATACCGTTTACGCTCACTTTTATCATTAGTTACCTTGTTGTTTTTATAATTTCAGATTACAAATACCTATATCTACGATCCATATTGCACTTGTATCACCATCTCTTTGCCGAACTTGTGCACCTATACAATTTACCATTGTATTGGGTGTGTTGGGGACACAAGAGACTCTTTGTTATTTGGTTGCAGGGTTTCTTGAGAGAGACCATCTTCATCCTATGCCTCCCACGGATTGATAAACCTTAGGTCATTCACTTGAGGGAAATTTGCTACTGTCCTACAAACCTCTGCACTTGGAGGCCCAAAAACGTATACAAGAAGAAGGTTGTGTAGTAGACATCAGTTAGTCATCAGGTTAAGTAAGGGTTCGCATGCTATCAGTAAAATATGTTGATGAAAAATAAGCACATTGCAAATTCATCAGATTAATTCAAGCCACATGGAAAACCCATTTATCCAAACCAAGTATCATTAAGAACTAGGAAATATAGCAATTGTATATGTTTCCCATGTATTAAGTGCAGCCAAATTTGATTATTCCTTACATGCACAACCATACAAAATTATACCCACGACAATTGGACATTGCATTGCAGAATTGAACCAAGCAGTTAACAAAACACCACAACAAATGAACCAAACATTAACTGAGCACCACATTACACAATATAACATACTCCTAATAGAAGATCACACAGTTCACCAAACCAAGCATGCTTAACAACTTGGAAATATAGCAATTGTATTTGTTTCTCATGTATTTAGTATAGCCAAATTCAATTTATTTCGCACATGGTATACAATAACAAAATGCACCCACAACAATTGAACATCACAATGCAGAATGGAACCAAACAGTTAACTAAACACCACAACAAATGAACCAAACGTTAACTGAGCACCACATTGCACAATGTATAGCATACTAGAAGATCAAATAGTTAACCAAACCAAGCATGCTTGACAACTTGGAATTATAGCAATTGGATTTGTTTCTCATGTATTTTGTAAAGAAAAAAAATCAATTTATTTCTCACATGGAAGACAATACAAAATTGCACCCTGAAGAATTGAACATCACATTTGCAGAATTGAACCAAACAGTTAACTGAACACGACAACTAATTAACCAAACAGTTAATAAGTGAGCACCACATTGCACGACATATAGAACATATACACTAGAGCAACAGATTGCATGGTAAAAGTAGATAGCACAATTCACTAGAATTGTTTAAGGAAAGGCAGGAGCGGCACACGCAACGGGTAAACCGAGCATGCTTAACCGCCATAGCTAGCAAATGGTAAGGTGCTCCTCCAAGATCTGGGGGTCGGGACGAATGGCAGCCATCGCGACCTCATCCGCGCGTGCGGCCGTGATTTGCTTCTCCGCTACCAAATGCTCCTTGAGATCCTGGCTATACTGCATGCACCATGGCTTAGGGCGGTGCTTATTTGGTGGAGGGGTCGGTGATTTGGGTGGAAGGTGTCGCGCTCGCGCCGGCGATCGGGGCATGTGGGATGTGTAAGGAGGAGGAGGATGGGGGTTGGGTGTGGATACTGCATGCACCATGGCTTAGGGCGGCGCTTATTTGGTGGAGGGGTCGGTGATTTGGGTGGAAGGTGTCGCGCTCGCGCCGGCGATCGGGGCATGTGGGATGTGTAAGGAGGAGGAGGATGGGGGTTGGGTGTGGATTACCTGCCTGGATAGGCGAGGCTAAGTAGCGTGAAGGAGGGTCACCGGCAAGGGGGGCGGTGCTGTAAGCAAGGAGTGAAGGTTTCAACTTGGAAAGGAAGGCGGAAACAGGGGAAATGTGGCTTTTGGTAAGGGGGAGGGGGCGGGGGTAGATATTTCTGCGGAAGCCGAATATTTGGAATCGCATCAGCGAAAAAACTAGCGCGCAAAGTGTCATCAGACACGGTCCCTTTTTCAGAACTTTGTACGATATGTGAACATCACAAACGACTCAGATAACTTAACCCATGTGCGATGAATTTGAACATAAAAAATTTTGGTTCCAATTTCCCTGGTTACAGTGCTCATCCACATCATCGCATAATTTGGGTACACAAAGGAAACTACAGCACACCCACACTTCTTAATGGAGCAAGTTCAGCAATTAAATGGAGCTAGCTGGCCTAAACATTACTCTTAACAAATTAAAGACCAGTGCTCTTAATTAAACAAAACAAAGAGTACTACTACGGCTGGTGCTCATCGATCTCCACCGCCTCCTCCATGTCCAGCTCGCTCTCGACGGTTGACTAGGGAAGGGGCTCCATGGCATCCATCGCACCATACTCGGCAAGCATCTCGCCATCAGCGTCCGCCATCTCTCTGGAAAAGGCCGCCACGAGCTGGGCGTGGGCGGCCGCCATCTGGGCTTTGATGGGCTCCGTCGTGGCAAGGCACTACAAAAAAATACACTTCTGTGATGATACGTGTTTGTCATAGTAGGTCGCGTTTTCTGTCATGCATGTACATCCATGACGATTTTATGACAGAATAAAGATAGTCATACCTGTGCTGTCGTAGAAGGTTCCATGACATTACCAAAATTATCATCACAGAAGTGTCCACTTCCATGACGATAAATCGCGCGCCACAGAAGTGCTTTCGTCAAGGGTGACCGACACATGGCATCCACCGTAACGGGGCGTCGTTAACTGCCGTTAACCTATCCGGGCCAGTTTTTGGATCCGATAACCCGCTAACAGCCACGACCAATGCCGATTTTCCACGTGTAAAATTCTCATTGGCTGACCGATCCATGCGTCAGCTCCGCGTTGGCATAGGTGTCACTCATCCAACGGTCGAGATGGGCCTATGATATGTTGACACGTGGACCGGCCCAAAAGTGGCCCATAAAGTTTAAATGGTCTGTCCCAATCGAAGGCCCATAAGATTTAGCGGACCATAATGGGTCGGCCCAGCTAAAGGCCCACAAGATTTAGCGGACCATAATGGGCCGGCCCAGCTAAAGGCCCACAAAATTTAGTGGACCATAATGGGCCGGCCCAGCTAAAGGCCCACACGATTTTGTAGACCATAATGGGCCGGCCCTGCTAAAGGCCCACAAGATTTTGCGGACCACAATGGGCCGGTGTCGGTGTCAAAAACGGCGGATCTCGGGTAGGGGGTCCTGATCTGTGCGTCAAGGCTGATGGTAACAAGAAGTAAGGGACACAAGTGTTTACCCAGGTTCGGGCCCTCTCGATGGAGGTAAAACCCTACTTCCTGCTTGATTAATATTGATGATATGGGTAGTACAAGAGTAGATCTACCACGAGATCGTAGAGGCTAAACCCTAGGAGCTAGCCTATGATGGTATGAATGTAATTGTGATCGGCCTTCTAAGGACCAACCTCTCCGGTTTATATAGACAACGGGGAGGGCTAGGGTTTACTTGGAGTCGGTTACAAGGAAGGAAACATAATACCCGGATCGCCAAGCTTGCCTTCCACACCAAGGAATGTCCCATCCGGACACGGGCCGAAGTCTTGAGTCTTGTATCTTCACGCTTCAATAGTCCGGATGTTGTACACAGTCCGGTCGTCCGGATACCCCCTAATCCAGGACTCCCTCAGTAGCCCCTGAACTAGGCTTCAATGACGACGAGTCCGGCGCGCAGAATTGTCTTCGGCATTGCAAGGCGGGTTTTCCTCCGAATACCTGTTACGACGAATAGTGTCCGGTCTCCAATCGATGTTGTGCTGCTCGGCTTCAGCGCCTCAGTAATGACCATCACTACATGTCGAGCGAATGCGAGGAGTCAAGGTATTTTTGCATTTGCCACCCTCAATCCTCCGAGCCAACCATCTATTTGAAGGGACAGGGGTTCTCAGATCCAAACCTCACTCTCCTTCCTTGAGCTAGCATCCTAGAGCGCTTCGCGAAAAGCCATTCCAGCATGGCCAGCCGCCGCAGCTCTTCTGCTTGCCCTCCTTGCTCTAAGTCGGGGGATTGGGGAGAGTGCTTAGTTCCCCACAGTCGTTTGGTGAAGTTACAAACTCAAGGGTTTCTTCCACCGGCATTCATGGTCTTCGTCCGAGCTGGAATAGCTACTTACGACGGAGGGGAACAAGCGAAAGGATTTCCTAACCCGTCTCCGGAGGAGCGAATATGCCTCATCTCGCATCTGCTGAGGGGCGTCGGGTTCCCTATCCACCCGTTTCTCCGCGGGCTCCTGGAGTTCTATGGCCTCCAGCTACACAATCTTACCCCAGCCTCCATTCTGCACATAGCGAGGTATGTCGCCCTTTGCGAGCTGTTTTTAGGCTGCAAACTACACTTCGGATTGTGGAGGAAGCTGTTCTGCCTTGTCCCCCGCACCCAGGGGGAGTCCCTGTATCAAGTGGGCGGGGCCGAAGTATGGCGCATTGCCAAGACCGAATACCTATCCGGGACTCCTGAGAATGCACCAGAAAACTGGCCTTCAGAGTGGTTCTATATAAATGACGTTCCCCTTCCGGATCCAGTCCGGAGGGGTCTCCCCAAGTTCAGCAACGCCCCACCGAGGGCACGCCTAAGCTGGCGTCCCCGGGGCCCTCAAGAAGAGGACACAAGGGAGATATTCCTCCTGATGAACAGGCTAAAGCCGCTGGCCAAGTCCAGACTGACGATTGTTGAGGTCATGGCAATATGCATAAAGCGAGGAGTGCAGCCGCTCCAATATCGGGGGAAGCCCATGTGGCATTACAACGGGGAAGATGACGCCACCCGCTGTGGTCGTAAGGGTCCGGATTCCGTTGCCGCTTTGGCAAGGATATTGTCCGATTTGTACAAAGGGGAAGAAGAGGAGTTCCTTCGTATAAAAACGCAGGACAGATTCTCCATGTACAACCCCCCAGAGTGGGTAAGTTGTCATTCCTTGCCCAGTTTCATTTACTCTATCGTACTTCTGCTAAGATTACTTGCATCAATGCCTCTGAGCAGGAACTGAGGAGGGCCGTGGAAGGAATCTTCAGCCCCTCCCCGCAACCAGAGGACTTGGAAGGGCCCTAGATCCGGGACTCAAAGTAGATCCGGATATTACCGTGGAGCTTGTCAACGGAGTATTTTATCAGGCGAGCTGGGACGGCACCCTAGTGGCCATTACGGCCGACTCCCCTGGACTGCTTCCCATGTCGCGTGTAAGCTGAGCTAAAAAATCCTATCCTCCGAAGAGGACTTTCCCCAGGTATTGTAATTTCACCTTTGAGGCGTCGCTCTATTTGCAGAAATGACGGCCGGAGCGAGGGGCTGAGCCCCTAGGGACTCGTCAACCACGGGCGTCCGGATCTGGCAGGCTCAAGAGGAAGGCGGCGAGGGCTGACACACCGATGCAGAGGTAAAGTCATAGCCTGTCCTGCTGTCATAGAATTTGAAATATGACAGCGCCTGTCGGTGTCAAAACCGGCGGATCTCGGGTAGGGGGTCCCGAACTGTGCGTCTAGGCGGATGGTAACAGGAGACAAGGGACACGATGTTTTTACCCAGGTTCGGGCCCTCTCGATGGAGGTAAAACCCTACTCCTGCTTGATTAATACTGATGATATGGGTAGTACAAGAGTAGATCTACCACGAGGTCAAAGAGGCTAAACCCTAGAAGCTAGCCTATGGTATGATTGTTGTTCGTCCTACGGACTAAAACCCTCCGGTTTATATAGGCACCGAAGAGGGTTAGGGTTACACAGAGTCGGTTACAATGGTAGGAGATCTACATATCCGTATCGCCAAGCTTGCCTTCCACGCCAAGGAAAGTCCCATCCGGACACGGGACGAAGTCTTCAATCTTGTATCTTCATAGTCCAGGAGTCTGGCCAACGGTGATAGTTCGGCTATCCGGACACGCCCTAATCCGGGACTCCCTCAGTAGCCCCCGAACCAGGCTTCAATGACGATGAGTCCGACGCGTAGATTGTCTTCGGCATTGCGAGGTGGGTTCTTCTCCCAATTCCATATACTTGTCGAATAGTGTCCGGCTTCTTATAAATGCTGCGCTCCTTGGCTTCCACGCCCAATAATGGCCATCTTCCACGTGTCGAACGAATGCGAAAAGCCAGGGTATATTTACATTTACCCCCTAGCCGCGCAAATGAGCCGCCTATAAAAGAGACGGGGATCTAGATCCGAATCACACCATCCTCCCTCTGCGAGCATTCATCGGAGCGCCTCTGACAAAAATCCATTCCATCATGGACAGTCGACGCGGCTCCTCCTCTCGCGCTCCCAGCCCTCAGCCTGGAGCTTGGGAGAGATGCTCGGTCCCGCACAGCGAGCTAGCGACGCTCCAAACCAAGGGATTTCTTCCCCCAGCCTTCATGGTTCCGGTTCGAGCCGGAGTCGCCACCTACAAGGGCGGAAAGCAGGCGGAGAACGTCCCCGATCCCTCCAAAGGAGAGCGGGTATGCTTCATCTCTTATCTGATAAGAGGGCTCATATTTCCAATTCATCCGTTTCTCCGGAGGCTCCTAGAGTTCTACGGCCTCCAGTTGCACAACCTTACGCCTGCCTCCATTCTGCATATTTCAGGCTTCGTGGCCCTTTGCGAGCTATTTTTGGGCATTGAGGCTCATTTCGCGCTATGGAAGAGATTGTTTTGCCTTGTACCCCGTTCTCATGAGGGGTCAATATATCAAGTGGGCGGAGCCGAACTATGGCGCATCGCCGGGACCGGATATCTATCCGGAACCCCAAGAAGGCGTCCGAAGACTGGCCTTCGGAATGGTTTTACATGGAAGACGTCCCGCTGCCGGATCCTGTTCGAATCGTCCTCCCGGAGTTCAGTAATGCTCCTTTGAAGAAACGCCTAAGCTGGTGCCCACGGAGCCCCCAGAGGGAAAATGACAGGGATGTCCTCTACCTGATGAGCCGAATAAGGTTATTAGCTCATTCCGGCCTGACTATGATCGGAGTCATGGCCACATGCATTATGCGGGGGGTGCAGCCGCTCCAGTATAGGGGCCACCCCATGTGGGATTTCAACGGGGAGGACGATGACACCTGCCATGGCCGTAAGGGGCCGGGATCGGTCGCCAATCTGGTGAAGATCTTGTCCGGCCTGTACAAAAGGGAAAAGGAGGATTTTCTCCGTGTTAGTCCACTAAATGGATTTTCTATGAACAATCCTCGAAGCTGGGTAAGCGGACATTTCTTTCTGCCTATTCGATCCCCATTCCCATGGTTAAGTATCTCATTTTGTGATTTCGACGCAGGAACTGCGCCGGGCTGTAGAGGATATACACAGCCCGCCTCCACAACCCGAGGATCTGGAACGGTCCCTCGATCCGACCTCCAAAGAGGATCCGGACATAAAGGTGGAGCTGATCGATGGGGTGTTCCACCAACTTAGCATCGACAATGCTTTGGTCGCCATTACGGCCGACTACCCCGGAATATTTCCAGCTTCCCAGGTAACTGTGACCGAAGTCCTGATACCATGACCCATCCATGCTTATTTCTGATCACCGCATACCAATGGTGTTCCGCAGGAGGTGCCTTTGAGGCGGGAAGCCGAGCCGCGGTGGCTGGCTAACAAGGGGCAGCTCAGCCCAGCAGGCGGAAAAGAAGTGCGGTGCGGATCGAGACGTTGCCGCAATGGTATGGAGCGCCACCGTGTTTCAAGGAAAGATTCCTGGAAGGCATACTAACGCTCGTGATTTTTTCAGGAAAAAGAGCGCTCGCCGGACTGTGTCCGGAGAGGTTGCCAATCGAGCCTCCGCCAGCCAGGCTCCAAAGCCAGGTCCGGAAGGGGAGGCGAACACAAGGCGCGCGTCAGATGCTCCTCCAACGGAGGATGCCGACAGATTGTCCGCCACCAAATCTGAGGTGGAGAGCGCCATGAATCATAGGCGCCGCCGGACAATTCTTCGTGACGCATGTTTCTCCCACGAGGCATTGAATGCCTTTAATTCGGGAGATGCGCATCTACGTGCCGCTCAAGATGGTCTAGCCAGAGCTACGGAGCAGTATGTGAAAGACATACGGGTGAGGGATTTTGACAGTTATATATGCCAGTAGCCCCCGAGACTTAAAATAGTTAGAATAACTGATTTAAGGATCATTTGTTATGCAGGATCTTACAGAAAAGAATACCCAACTGTCCCAGGAGCTTCAAGAGTGCAAGGCCCAACTTGAGGCCGCACTAGCCGCGACAGGGGAAGCCACAAAGACCCCCTCTGGTAATATATGCTTTAAAAGAGAAGTAGTTTGCGAAGTGCGGCATGTGTATAAGTCTGACAATAACATTGCAGATGGTGCCGGGGTAGATCCGGACAAGCAACAGCTCCTGCGCCAGTTAAAAGCCAGCGAGAATGTGCTTACAAGGGTGCGGCAAGAGAAAAATAACCTCCAAGATGCCAACACCCAGCTGGGCGAGGAACTAAAAGATGTTCGTGCTCAGCTGTCTGACTCCGTTAAGGAGAATCGGCGGCTTCGTTGCGGCATTTTCAGTAAGTGCTTGAACGAACCTTAAAAAAGAGTTCGGCGAGGAAGTCGACTAACAGAGATATGTCTGTAGGTATGCTCACAGGTTGTCCTACAGAGGAAATGCCCGGTTCAATGGGTGACCTACTTCCCGAGCTGCTGCAACTGCACGAACGAGTTTGGCAGGTGATGAGAGGCGTCGCCCAGGCCTTGTGGCCATCCATCTCCCTACCCGAAGGCCTTGGAGAGCTTGCAGAGAAGCTTCAGGGAGCACGGCGGCGCTTCCGGCTATGGAAGATATCGGCCTGCCGTCAAGGTGCTAGGGAGGCCTGGGCCATGGTAAAGACGTGATACACGAAGGCTAACCCAAACCACATGGCCGAGGTCGGACTTGTTGGGCCCGATGGGAAGGAGATCCCTGTGAGCTTAGTGTACGGCCAAGTAGAGTTGGCCGCAAAGTATTCCCAGCGGGACTGTAAACTAGACATCCTATTATATGGTATTGAAGAGGAATACAATTAGTCAATTTGACTATGAAATATAAAATGACATGTAAAATGCCTTCTAGCTGGATTGTAGATCATTTGTCGTAGCGGACCTTTTCGCTTCAACCTCGGGACCCGACAGTCCGTAGTGTGTCCGAATACCCTCGCGGTTATATAAAAAACCGGGGCATGTGTGGAGACCAGGCATAGGGGTCATTAGTGCTTTATCAGACAAGTGCCCAACTAGTTATGTTATATTACATGGTTAGTAAGAAACATCTTCCAGGGAGAATAGTTCCGTTAGGGGTTCCTTTCCCTGGGAGGCATGCCCTAAAGTGCATGTCCGGACTGCGAAAAAAGCAGGAAAGCATCTGGGGGCAGATAAATAAATAGGTAAGAAATCGTCTTTTAGTTCACCGACCGAATATTCCCTTAAGAACGCTAGCTTTCGGCTTCACCCAGTCTGAGGTACACATCCGGCTGACCCGGCAGTAACATCGCAGAGGTGCTCCCTTTACCACCTAGCCGAACAATCGGGAACGTAGGGGTAAGCACAGGAGCCAGGCAACCCAGCTTGGCCAAAACTTAAGTCATATCGATGCATATAATGGTGAATAAAAGGTACATGCGGAAGTGTGACACATGTGTTGGGCATAAAGCCCGTATAAATAAGCTTCTGTTAAAGAAGCCCCCAGGTATAATGAGCGCGAGTAGCACGTCAAGTGTGTGCGAACAATGCATAGACGAGCCTCCAAAGGCTTTAAGAAAAAAGGAGGGAGAAGAAGAGAAATAAAAGACAACTAAAGTATAAAATGTAGACGGAGGAAGGAGACGAACTCAGAGTCCGGCGCTAGGTGTAGAATCTTCGGAGACGGGCTGCGTTCCATGGGTTCAGCTCGAGTCGGTTATCCAATGCGTTTCGCAGACGGTACGCTCCGCCGGTCAGGACTTGGTCGATGATGAAGGGACCTTCCCATTTGGGCTTGAGTTTGTCCTTTTTCTTGTCCGGCAGGCATAGAACTAGTTCGCCAACATTGTAAGTTTTGGCCCGTACTTCTCTGCTTTGATATCTTCGAGCCTGCTGTGGATAGAATGCGGAACGAGCTTTTGCCACGTCGCGCTCCTCCTCTAAGGCGTCCAAACTGTCCTGTCGATCCAGCTCGGCTTCTCTTTTTTCGTACATGCGCACGCGAGGTGAGTCATGAATTATGTCACAGGGCAAAACTGCCTCTGCGCCGTATACCATAAAAAATGGTGTGAATCTGGTAGTGCGATTTGGCGTGGTCCGCAGCCCCCAGAGTACGGAGTCGAGCTCCTCTACCCAGTGCATGTTAGATTCCTTGAGGGACCGCACTAGTCTGGGTTTAATGCCGCTCATGATTAGACCATTTGCTCGCTCGACTTGACCGTTAGTTTGAGGGTGATTGACTGAAGCGTAGTCGAGCTTGATGCCCATGTTTTTGCACCAGAGTTCAACCTCGTCGGTCGTGAAGTTTGTGCAGTTATCGGTGGTGATGCTATGGGGGACACCGTAACGGTGTACTACCCCTGATATGAAGTCTATCACGGGTCCGGATTCGGCCGTCTTAACTGGCTTGGCCTCTATCCATTTGGTGAATTTATCCACCATGACCAATAGGTATTTTTGCTTGTGGGTTCCTCCTTTAAGGGGTCCAACCATGTCAAGCCCCCAGACCGCAAACGGCCAGGTGATGGGTATAGTTTTCAGGGCGGTGGGTGGCATGTGGCTTTGATTAGCAAAGAGCTGGCAACCGACGCATCATTGGACTAAGTCTTGAGCGTCTGCCCGGGCCGTCAGCCAATAAAATCCTGTACGGAAGGCCTTGCCTACAAGGGCCCGGGCTGCGGCGTGGTGCCTACCAAGTCCGGCATGAATTTCGGCCAGAAGATTTCGCCCTTCCTGTTCGGAGATACACCTTTGAAGGACTTAGGTTGTGCTTTTCTTATAAGGCTCTCCCTCATGGACCTTATAGGCTTTAGATCGCCGTACTATGCAGCGGGCCTTGTTTTGGTCCTCGGGAAGTTCCTGCCTAGTTAAGTAGGCTAGGAATGGTTCGGTCCACGGGGCAATGACTGCCATTATTTCGTGGGCTGAAGGTGTTATTTCATTGGCAGAACCACCGATTGTGTCAGAATGTTCGGTGTCGGGCGGTGCGGTTGGGTCCGGATTGTTGCTTCCGGAGTCCCCTTCCCATAGTACGGATGGCTTGAAAAGCCGCTCCAGGAAGATGTTGGGAGGGACGGCATTGCGCTTTGCGCCGATGCGTGCCAATACGTCCGCCGCCTGGTTATTATCCCGGGCTATATGGTGAAATTCGAGCCGTTCAAACCGAGCTGACATTTTTAGGACGGCGTTATGGTAAGCTGCCATTTTCGGATCCTTGGCATCGAAGTCTCCATTTATTTGGGATATCGTGAGGTTCGAATCCCTGCGCACCTCTAGGCGTTTAATGCCCATGGAGACCGCCATCCGGAGGCCATGTAGAAGGGCCTCGTATTCGGTTGCGTTGTTGGAGTCCCTGTACATTATCTGGAGTACGTATTGGACTGTGTCTCTGGTTGGGGACGTCAGGACGACGCCAGCCCCCAAGCCGGCCAACATTTTGGAGCCGTCGAAGTGGATGATCCAATTGGAATATGCACCGTACTCTTTAGGGAGTTCGGCTTCAGTCCATTCGACGACGAAGTCAGCCAAAACTTGCGACTTGATAGCTCGCTGTGGTTTATAGGTTATGTCAAATGGGAGGAGCTCGATGGCCCATTTGGCAATTCGGCCCGTTGCGTCACGGTTGTTTATAATGTCATTAAGAGGTACTTCGGAGGCTACTGTTATCGAACACTCTTGGAAGTAGTGTCGCAGCTTCCGGGATGCCATGAACACCGCGTACACTATCTTTTGATAATGTGGATATTGTGACTTGCATGGAGTTAGGACAGTGGACACGTAGTAAACTGGTTTTTGAAGGGGAAACTTGTGTCCGTCCGTTTCTCGTTCGACGACGAGCACCGCGCTTACAACTTGATGTGTTGCCGCGATATATAATAACATTGGTTCGCCCATGTTGGGCGCGGCCAGGACCGGATTTGTTGCCAATATGGCTTTTATTTCTTCGAGTCCGGCCGCGGCGGCATCTGTCCACTCGAAGTGTTCGGTGCGCCGGAGGAGGCGATAAAGGGGTAATGCCTTTTCTCCCAAATGGGAGATAAAGCGGCTTAGAGCCGCCACGCATCCAGTCAATTTTTGTATTTGTTTGAGGTCTTTTGGGATATCCAATTGTGATAGAGCTCGGATCTTGGATGGTTTTGCTTCAGTTCCTCTACCGGATACAATGAAGCCCAAGAGCTTTCCGGCTGGTACGCCGAAGACGCATTTTTCTGGATTCAGCTTAATGTCGTATGTTCGGAGATTGTCGAATGTGAGCCTCAAGTCGTCTACTAGGGTTTCGACATGCTTGGATTTGACGACCTCATCATCTACTTATGCCTCCACTGTTTTGCAATAAGACATCACATTGATCCACATATGCTAATATTATTTCCACCGTTTGATTAAAATAATAACGGCTGAGATTTAAAATATTTTTCGTAACATGCTAATGTGTATTTACCAGGATATTGCACCGTCACGTATAAACATATATATGGTACATGTGTGCAAAGACCGATTGTGATGGATCATGATGCATGCAGACTCCATGAAGGATTCAAACAGAAACCGCCAAACGTGTCTTCCTTGGACTCTACAACAGATTCTAAAAGCACCGGAGCGTTCATGTACATGGAGTGCATGCATGTATTTATTGTCTGCTAATTACGTAATTGAAAAGTAATGATGGTAATCAAGTGGACTCCACTACTACTAGATGGTTAAGCTAGCTGTCGAGGCATGTGCATGCACAAAAGCATATCGGCCGAGGCATGTGCATGCACAAAAGCCATGCCTGTGGAGACATGGACTAACACCCGACAATTTAAACTGAAAATTATATTTAAATAGCCATCATATTTTCTCACAAGTCAAGGTTGGGGACTTACTCTATTGCACCGATAATCTAAACGAGCTAGATCGATCACTCGCATATTAGGTGATTAACTGACCATACCTCGCAAGTTACACCAAAGTACGAGAATTATATAGACTTGACACAATATTAATAATATATTTATATTACTCACTTTGATCCATTTTAATTGCTATCGTCTTTGTAGAGCTTTACAGCAAAAAATTATTAAACAATATAAAAATAATATACGACATGCTAAAATCTATAATTAATATACAACTCTCATTAGGTGGATAAGAAGTACATGCCTATTATATAAATTTGTAATATATATTACACTTATCATCTAATTTATTTATGAAATACAAAGTACGAAATGAGAGCAAATGCTTGCAATTAGGTTTCTATACTATGTCCAACGAGTGAAAATGAATAGATAATTATGTTTCCAAACTTGGACGAAGGGGATCTAGAAATTTGATTAAGATGAGCATGTGCGAAAGCTTTTGAACATAGAATTGCGCTAAGTGAGAAAATAATGCAATTCAACCAATGTTTTTCTTTTTTGTGGTAGCAACCAATGTTGAGGTCCTAGGAGAAAGAGAACATGCAGCATATTCAGATACAAACGATCAGTGTCCTCAAAGTTGGTTTTGTAAAACAATCGTAGAAGATTGTCCATGGAAATATATATAGAAACTAGGGTATGTGGAGTAGTGGAACTGAGTGAAATAGGTACATTTTTATGGGAAAATATATACAATCGTTACGAGAGAATAGTGCCTATGGTTTTGCACGTTGAGCCATCGACATCATTATCATCAACTTTCTGTTATCACACATGATCCAAAGTAACAACATTCATGAAAAAATTCATCAAGAGAAAATTGTATTATCTCAATATGTAAATTATAGATGAACATGGTTATATCATTTCCACGAGCACAATGGTATCTAGAAATCATGGAATCAAGTACATAATTCATGGCCTGGAAATAAAAATGATATCATGATCAAATTTTGAAAGAAGTAAACTAGGTAAATTTTGACATCTCTGATGTGTACCTAATTATGGGATTTACCAAACCAAATGAAAAGTTTTGGCCTGGTAAACTTTGTCTATATGTTTTGGCATATTAATTTCTATGTGTACCTAAAGTGCTAATTTAATAAATGTCAAACGAAAAAAGTATAGCACAATGAAAATCTAGCCGTGCAAATGCGCGGGCCAATTTCGGCCCGTAATCGTTTTTAGCCCAATTGGAATGGGCCCGACGAATGTTGGCATGTTGGGCTCCTACGAAGCTTTCGGCCGAATACATTACTAAGATAAACCTACAGTATACAAAAATAGCGTCGTAATTACTGCAGCTTGTGGAAGCATCATAAATGTTGTATCACAAGAAAATAAATTCCAACCATACAACAAAAGGCCTGTTGGCGTAAAGTTTACAGTCCTTCCAGATAAAAGCACCGTCATATGTATAGAAGCACAAATCATTTGACCTGAATGCTAATGTTTCAGGCTGTAGAATCTGATGGAGCAGCATGATCTTCACCTTATTTCCGCCATTTCTCTTGAACAACGAAGCGAATGTCTGATAGTCTGGTTTCAAAACCATTCATCTCTTGACGACATTTGTCAACCACTATTCTTGTTTCGGAAACGATGTCCATTAGGGATTGGACTTGTGTCTGGAGCACAGATATATCACTCTGTCTAGCAGGAAGATTTTCTTCAGTAGGCGATTTGGACGAGGTTACCTTGACAACCAACCCAGAATTACGCAGGAAGGTGCTTTTTGCACTGTTAGTGGAGAGATACTGATGCACTGCAGCAAGAGGTGACATTGTGCCTGTAGTAGCCTCGTCACCTTCAGGTGGCTGTGACTGTTCAATCATTTGTTCCATAGCTTCCAGAAAGTTTGAACTTGTAGATTAGTGTACCAGATAAGTTACTAATAAGACAAAAACAAACAAAGTAGGTTAAACGTTTATACATAACTTATTTTGGTGAACTACTGTAATACATTAGCATGTATTTTAGTGCCAACTACATAATAAAATCACTTTCGGAACATATGCCCATGTAGCATGCCTACTGTATTGTATATTTCCTCACATTAGTTGACATCTAAGGATAAAGAGACATGGTTTAAAGTAGGATGAACATAGTATGACATCATTCATATCATGGGCAAACAGATATAAAACAAACAAGCTATTTTATCATTGTGTGCACATGTGAACATAACAACTAGATTACATATCAAGACCAAAAGAATATCCTTAATCTCTTGTAAACCATGTAAGGTGAAATGATACGTTAAGACAACTGTGTATAAAAGTGAACAGAGTAACTGACATTGGCTGTAAACCAAGTAGTTAAATGAACACATCACAGTACCAATCAGTTCAAGGCAGGAGGAGTAAGGACTTACAACAGCGGCTTGAACTAGTGTGCTCATGTCCTTCATCTTGCTGGTGTGGCAATCCTTGAGGATTTGCAATGCATTCGGTTCAGATTCTTTTTGGTCCGCACGGGCTTTCCTCTCTATTTGGAACAAGTCAATATAGATACGATAATATGTCACAAAAAAAGAAGGAAGTAGCAGCTATCTACAAGAGCCTCGCAGTGTCCAATATAGCTACGTGATCCTGTTGTCTGTTGGAATTTCACATTAGAACGGTTGGTTTTGTTCTTCAAATAGTTAGCCTAGAAGAAGATACACTTGTAAGGCACATACATAAATACAAGTTCAATATGTGGTCTGATCAAATACATATAGCCTACCTGATACTTTGGATCAGACCAGTGTTTAACGAGGGCTGTCCAGTCTTCATCTGTAATATATTCCACTGGAGATGTTTGGGCGATTTCATTATTAGCCTTGCCTTCAAAGTGAGATTTTCTAAGGTGGTACCGATACTGTTGCAAAGAAGACTGAAAAACATGAGTGCATGCTTGTTTAGTTGCATCATCTTTTGGATCCAACTTGAACCTCATCTGCTGATAAAAAGAACGTGAGTCTTATTAGGAGAAAGCTAGAAAGTATGGGACAGAGCAAGACAATATTACTAATTGCGATGAATAACATTACTTACGGATAAATGGTCAAGAAAGGTGTTAAACTGGGTATTGTCTTTCTCATTCCTGTACTGGATCCACGTTGGGAGGATACATGCATGACACCTAACGATAATGGCTGCCTCTGATACTAACTTGCCTGACTCTGTAGCATCACGTGGCCTTTTTAAACCTGCCTCAAAATGGATCTCCATTCTTCCTCCTTTAGATTTTGTTAATCTGTAAAGCATTATCCCTTATGTCTTTTTCCGCTTGCACGGTGGTGCTAGTTCAACAATGAATATGGAAAGTGTTAGTGTACATCAAACTGTGAGAGTACATATAAAGGAGCATGCAACTGCAACTTGACTCGGTCAGGTACCTTCTTGGTGTTGATGCTCATGAGGTTCATTTGATCTTGTCAAGTCTTGTTGTGTCAGCAGTGCTTCAGAAGTAGTGTTAGGTGTGAAGGCAGCTTGGGAACTGGCCAGTTCCGGAGCAAATGAACGAGTAACTCATTGAGATGCTGGTATAGTTGAAGCGGATGCTGCAGCTGGTGGAGCAGGTGATACTGTGTTTGTAGATTTAGCCGGTGGACTTGGACCTTCTACTGCACTATAAGTACCAGCAGAATCTCGACGACAGATCCTTTTCCGTTTCACCCGACGAGTAGTAGCACTCCCTACTATATTATTTTCCTTGCACTTTTTTGACTTTGCCATGTCAAGCCGTACCCACAACACAAAAGAATAAAATCGCTCTTCAGAACTCATTGATGCATGATAAAGACAAGCAATACTTTGATGTAAGACAACCGTATGAGGATGGAATATGTAAGAAAAATAGGACATCATGACATATTCACAGCTACGATGTGCAAACTAAGTAGAAGGATTTTCAAGAAAATAGAAGTAATGCAAGCTAGACACCATATGAAAGATGCAACCAATATTACTCTGCCAAGTTAAAAGTGTCTTGTCATAAGTGGCAATTCGAAAAATTAGAAGCAGTACAATGTAGAAATCAATGCAAGATGCAACCACTATCAAACTGCCATGTTAAAAGCGTCCAATCATGAGTGACTGATGCGGGATACACAACAGCAGTACTTTGATGTAAGAACATGGTATGATAGATAGATGCAGTGTATTCTAGACACAGAAAGCCATGTCATATGCACATGTATAACGTATAAACTCGGTAGGTGCAATTTAATCAAAATAGAAGAAATATAGGCTAGACAATATATGCAACATGAAACCAATTATCACACTGTCAACTTAGAGCAAGCACCTGTGATGGTGGAGTACGGGAGATGAACTCATCATGTAGACTTGGGACTTCAACTTCATTAGCAGTAGTAGTGGCAAATCTAGAGAGTCTCTGTTCCCGTCGGTGCGGAGGACCACCAACATCCCCTAACTTACTCTTTTCCTTCCTATTTTCCGATGTTGCCTTATGAAGTCAAAACCACAAGATGAATAAAATTAGCTCTGCATAACTGGTTGATGCATGATACAGACGAACACTACTTTGATGTAAGGCAAGCGCGGGATAGGAGGATGGAATACATACAAGAAAAGACAACGTTTCATATTCACACGTACAATAGGAGGATGGAATATGTATGAAAAAACAGTAAGTAGAAGGCATTTCAACAAAATTAGAAGAAATGAAAGCTAGGCACCATATGAACATGCAACCAATATCACTCTATCAGGTAAAAAGTGTCTCGTCGTAAGTGCCATTTCAAGAAATTAGAAGCAGTACAAGCTAGAAGACAATGCAAGATGCAACCTACATCACAGTCCCAAGTTAAATGTGTCTAATGGGTAAGTGATCGTTGCAAGTATAAGTTGTAAGCTACGCAGATGCAATTCAACATAATCAGAAGCAATACAAACTAGATATCATACGAAAAACGCAACCACATATAACAGTTCCAAGTAAGAGCAAGCACCTGTGATGGTGGAGTAGGGGAGATGTGCTCATCATGTACACGTATGTTCTAGAAACAGGAACACGTGTCATATTCACATGCATTATGTGTAAAGTAAGCAGATGCAATTCAAGTTAGAAGCAATACAAGCTATACATCATACGCAACATGCAACCACATATAATAGTGCCAAGTTAGAGCAAGCACCTGTGATGGTGGAGTAGGGGAGATATGCTCATCATCTACATAGCTACGTTGACTGTCCAGCCTTGTGTTGTCTTGCTAATCTTGTTGGGAGGATGGCGGAGTAGAATCTATAGAGACCCCCTGTTTGAGTTGCTCCAAAGGACCAGCATCATCCACTGCCAGACTAATTTCCTTCAGCTGTAATGATTTTGCATTGTGAAGTCAAACCGATAAGAAAAAGGAATAAAATTCGCTCTTCAGAACTCATTCATGCATGATACTGACGAACACTACTCGGATGAAAGGCAAACACATGATGCGAGGATGGAATATGTATGAAAAATAGGATGGTGTGACATATTCACACCTATAATGTGGTAACTAAGCAGAAGGCATTTCAACAAATTAGAAGCACTGCAAGCTAGACACCATATGAAAGATGCAACCAATATCACTCTGCCAAGTCCAAACTGTATGGCGTTTCAACAAATTAGAAGCAGTACATGCTAGAAATCATATGCAAGACACAACCAATATCACAGTGGTGACTTAAAGGTGCCTTATCATAAGTGACTGATGCGGGATATGCAAGAATAGTAGTCTGATGTAGAAACAGGAACACATGTCATATTCACAGGCATTATGTGTAAAGTAAGCAGATGCAATTCAACAAAGTTAGAAGCAATACAAGCTAGACATCATACGCAACATGCAACCACATATAATAGTGCCAAGTTAGAGCAAGCACCTGTGATGGTGGAGTACGGGAGATGTCCTCATCATCTACACAGCTACGTTGACTGTTTAGCCTTGCGTTGTCTTGCGAATCTTGTTAGGAGGATGGCGGAGTAGAATCTATAGAGAACCTTTGTTTCAGTTGCTCGGAAGGACCACCATCATCCAATGCCTTGCCAATTTCCTTCAGCTTTATTGATTTTGCATTGTGAGGTCATACCAACAAGAAAAAGTAATATAATTCGCTCTTTAGAACTCATTCATGCATGTTACTGACGAACACTACTCTGATGAAAGGCAAAGTCATGATACGAGGATGGAATATGTATGAAAAAATGGACGGCTTGACATATTCACACCTATGATGTGGTAACTAAGCAGAAGGCAAGCACTGCAAACTGGACACCATATGGAAGGTGCAAGCAATATCACTCTGCCAAGTTAAAACTGTCTCGTCATAGGTGGCGTTCATCAAACTAGAAGCAATACATGCTAGAAATCATATTCAAGACGCAAACCAATATCACACTGCCAACTTAAAGGTGTCCCATCATAGGTGACTGATGCAGGATACACAAGAAGAGTAGTTTCATGTAAGAACATGGTGTGATAGACAGATATAGTATGTACCAAATACAGGAAAGCGTGTCATATTCACATGTATCATGTGTAAGCTAAGCAGATGCAGTTTACACTAATTAGGAGCAATACGAGCTAGACACCATATGCAACATGCAACCAGATATCACACTGCCAAGTTAGAGCAAGCACCTTGGATGGTGGAGTAGGGGAGTGGAGACTTGGACCTTTTAATGCACTATCAGTACAAGGAGAATCGGTACAGATGCTCCGTTTATGTTGCTGCAAAGGACCACCATCATCGCCTTCCTTACTCTTTTCCTTCCTCTTTCTTGATTTTGCCTTGTCAAGTCAAACCCACAAGAAAAAGGAATAAAATTTGCTCTTCAGAACTCATTGATGCATGATACTGACGAACACTACTTTCATGTAAGGCAGCCGCATGATAGGAGGATGGAATATGTATGAAAAATAGGACGACGTGAAATATTGACATGTATGATGTATAAAGTGTAAACTAAGCACAAGGTGCTTGAACTTGTTAGAATCAATGCAAGCTAGAAACCATATGAAAGATGAAACCAATATCACTCTGCCAAATTAAAAGGGTGCCCTAACAAATGTATTTGACCAAAATAGAAGCAATACATGGCAACAGGCTAGAAATAATATGCAATATGCAACGAATAAAGGTGACTCATCGTAAGTGATTGATGCAGGATACAGAAGAGAGGTAGTTTCATGTAAGAACAAGGTTAACACGTAGATGTAGTGTGTACCAAAAATAGGAAGGCATGTCATATTCACAGGTATAGTGTGTAAACTAAGCAGATGCAATTTACCCTAATTAGAAGCATTACAAGGTAGACACCATATGCAACATGCAACCACATATCACACTGCGAAGTTAGAGCAAGCACCTGTGATGGTGGTGTAGGGGAAGTGCGGTCTTCAAGTACAGAGCTACGTTCATTATCTTCATTTAGGCTTGCTGTTTCTTGAGAATCATGTGGAGAGGATGAAATTGCATTCTTTATAAGAGTATTGCGTCTCATATTAACCCACGTGCGTGACTGTATCATCATAAGCGATAGATGCAGGATACACAAGAACAATAGTTTGATGTAAGAACATGGTGTGATAGACAGATGTAGTATGTACCAAAATCAGGAAGGCGTGTCATATTCACATGTATAATGTGTAAGCTAAGGAGATGTAATTTAACAAATTAGGAGCAATACAAGCTAGGCACCATATGCAACATGCAACCAGATATCACACTGCCATGTTAGAGCAAGCACCATGGGTTGTGGAGTAGGGGAGATGAGATTTCGAACTAGCACTGCAGTACGAGTAGCAGGAGAATCTGCACAGATCATCTGTTTCGGTTGCTCCAGAGGACCACCATCATTTCGTGCCTTCGTCCTTTCATATTTTGCCTTGTCAAGTAAACACACAAGAAAAGGAATGAAATTCTCACTTCCAAATTCGTTGATGCATGATACTGACGAACACTACTTTTATGTATGGCAACCACATTGTAGGAGGGTGGAATATGTATGAAAAACGCTAAGCAGAAGGCATTTCAACAAATTGGAAGCAATGCAATCTAGACACCATATGAAAGATCCAACAAAAATCACTCTACCAAGTTAGATGTGTCTCATTATAAGTGGCACTTCAACAAATTAGAGGCAATACATGTTTGAAATGATATGCAAGATGCAACCAATATTACACTGTCAACTTGAAGGTGTATCGTCAGAAGTGATTGATGAGGGATACACAAGAAAAGTAGTTTGATGTAAGAACATGGTTAATAGAAAGACGTAGTATGTACCAAAAACAGGAAGACATGTCATATTCACAGGTATAATGTGTTAACTAAGCAGATGCAATTTACCCTAAGTAGAAGCATTACAAGGTAGACACCATATGCAAAATGCAACCACATATCACACTGCCAAGTAAGAGCAAGCACCTGCGATGGTGGTGTCGGGGAATTGCGGTGATCAACTAGAGAGCTATGTTGACTATCTTCATTTAGCCTTGCTGTTTCTTGAGAATCATGTAGGGAGGATGACACTACACTCTTTAAACGAGTAGGCCGTCTCACAGTAACCCACTCGGGTGACTGTCTCATCATAAGTGATTGACGAGGGATACAAAAGAGCATTAGTTTGATGTACGAACATGGTTAATAGACATATGTAGTATGTATCAAAAACAGGAAGGCATGTCATTATCAAAGGTATAATGTGTAAAGTAAGCAGATGCAATTTAACCAAACTAGAAGCAATACAAGCTAGACACCATATGCAACGTACAACCACATTTGACAGTGCGAAGTTAAAGCAAGCACCTGGGATGGTTGTGTGTGGCAATTGAGATCATCAACTGCAGAGCTACGTTTACTGTCTCCAACTGCTGACACTGCACCCATTAGGGCGCTGAAACGCTTAGTGCTTATCTTCGAATTACACTAGAGCGACTTCTGTCTTTTCTTTTCTGCATTCATCAACACTACGTCAGAGTCTGAAATACCCATGCATAAAAAAACAATAGTGTGAGTATGGGTGAAGTGTGTGCACAATTAGTACAGTGTAAAGGTAGCAGATAGCAGGTCAGTGAGAAATAAATGACGGGAGACATATGATAGCTCAACAACATGCATGGCACACTAAATTACTACACGATTCTATGAAAATAACAGTCGACTTAAAACAAATAGGTCAGTCTGTCGGATGTGTGGTTCCGGCAAACCCTTAAGGTTCAAACTCTGGGGTGCGCGCGAAGATCTTCCCCCTACCAATCCACGTCCAAATGCCACGCGAGAATCTAAGCTAAACGATGAACAACACGAGGGACACAAGATTTATACTAGTTCGGGCCACCGTTGTGGTGTAATACCCTACTCCAGTGTGTGGTGTGGTGGATTGCCTCAGGGGCTGATGATGAACAGTACAAGGGCAAGAACAGCCTCGCGAGAGGTGTTCTTGAGCTGGTGTGGTGTTCTCGTAGGAAGAGATTCGGTCCCGGTTGGCTTGGTGAGAACTCGATGCCTTACCACTGTGGTGGCTATCTCTATATATAGAGGCCCTGGTCCTCTTCCCAAATATTGAGCGGGAAGGGCGCCAACAACGGCCATTTTGAAGGGGAACATCTAGTACAAGCTATCCTGACTAAAGTTGGTCTTCGGCTGCCAAAGGCACTGGCGATGACGCTGTCTTGGGATCCACGGCGACCTCCATCCTGCCGCTCTGCTCGTCTTGGTCTCATTGCACCGAAATCGTAACCTTTGCCTGATGCCTCGGTACTCCACGCCTGTGCTTGCCCCCTTTGCACCAAAGAGGAAACAAGGACACTACACAGGCCGGCGCCCACCTGGCGCCCACCTGGTCTTGATCGTCACGGCTTGCGTCACGAGCACCTTGCGAGGTACCCTTGTCGTGATCTCTCTGCCTCCTCGCGAGCCTGCCTGGCGAGGCCGCTCCTGAGGAAGCCTTGCGTCGTCCGCCCCGCGAGGCTTGGCCCCTCGCGAGGGTCTTGAGTTTGCATTGATGAAGATGGTCCGCATTGGGCCTGCACTTGAGCCACGTCGCAGGCCGTAGGTAAGAAAGTCTGGGGACCCCCATTCCCAGAACGTCGACAATAGCCCCCGGGCCCAAGCCGCGCTCGGACTTGGCTTAGCAGAGAAGCGAAGGGGCAAGTGCGGAGCGCCGCGGGCCCCAACAGCCTGCGTCCTTGGGTGCCGCGTGGCGGTTGATTGGACGTGGGCGTCTCCGCTTCCCCACGCTGCTTCGGCAACTGCCCGACTTGACAAGCCCCTACATGCCAAAATGGGTCATGATTACCTGCGATCGTGGAGGCCGACGGTTGGCCTGCTCTGGACTATAAGTACAGATGGGCGAGAGCCCCCGCAGTCCATCTCTTCTTGCTTCACTCCTTCTTCCTCGCCCCTCCTCCATCTTCATGCTAATGGCGCTGATCCGCCGGTTCTCAGCGGAAGAGAAAGGGAAGGCCCCCCGAGAGGGTCCCGACCCGCTCCCGCCGAAGAAGCGTCCGGTCCCCGGCCGCCGCAATGAGGTCGTGCGGCAGGAGACATCGAGGCCTTGGTACGAGCGGCCACCGCTTGGGTTTCCGCTACCCTTGTACGCCCGGGCTGAGGGCCCTAGAGAAGGAGACGCCGAGCGGCACCGCCCGCGCCGCCGGCGACGCCGACGAATCACGGCGGTGCGCGTCATCACCCCTGGAGTCCACACCGAGGGCTCTTCTCGTGAGCTCGTGCTTCACGCCGCAATGCCTCCAAGCTCCTGGATTCGTCTTCCTTCCTCTTTCTCCTTCGAGATGCTGTCGAGGGGGCCTCTTGAGCTCTGGCTGCAGCACGCTGACTGCAGTACCCCTGCGACCGGAGCGGAGGTTGAGGTTGTCGCTCCGGGCAAGGTCTACATGACCTGGGGCTGGGGCGAGATCGCCCGGGTCTGCCGAACTGGAGGTGCCCTCGTGATTCATTTTGAATACGATGGCGCTTCCTTGATGTTCTTCAAGGTCTTTGATGCGGAAGGACGCCGCTGGAGTGCTGCCCCAGGGAAGGCGGTCGGGGCATCAAAGTGGCGTGGGCTAGGCCTGCCAACCGCTTCCTCAGCAGCTGCTCTGGTGGCATCGGAGACGCCGGAGGGTCCAGCGACACTCCCGAGCTTCTTGTGACTCCGGAGACAAGCGACGACAGCTACGAGCCCCCAAGGTCACGTCGCGCTCAGAACAGAGCAGCTGCATCAAGCCGCTGGCGCGGCTGATCTGGATGGGGTTGGCGCTGGTGCTTGGTGGCCCACTGTTGATGATTGCGTCGACCATGGAGGCACGCGTAGTTAGCATCAAGGAAACACCCCATGGGGGCACGTAAAGCGTCTGCTATGTCTTTTATGAATATTATCCTTATTATGGAGTGGTGCAAGATGCTTGTCCTGTCTCGGCTCGGTTCCCCCTTTCTAACCTCGCGAGGGCTTGGTGCTCTACGCTGACAGGTCCCGGTCCCCAGGCAGGCTTCAGCCGTCGTTGGTATGCCAGGTCGCGATGCCGTGGTGAAGGCCAGGAGGTGAGCAGCCCGAGGTCCAGTAAGAGCCCCTGAGGCGCGATGCTCAAGAGGTCCCCTTTAGCGCTCAAGCAGCCTCCGCATGGGCGAGAAAGGAAGGCAACGTCGTTGTGACAGAGCGGCATTAGGTGACGTTTCGGTGTCACGTTGATTAGCTTTTCTAGGAGCGTGACTTATCTCGGGAGCTTGGAGTCGTTCCTTGGCGAGGTGCCGGACCTGTGCGTCGGCAGCTGGGATGTCGCTGGGTCAGGCCCTCGTGAGCTTCTCCCCTCTTCCCTGCACTTTCCTTCATGTTCTACGTCCTCAGGTCCCGGCCCTCGAGCGAGCTCAGCCGCCGCTGGTATGACAGGTCGCGATGCCGTGGGTCAAGGCCAGGGGGTGAGGGCTGGAGAGCCAGTAAGAGCCCCTGGGTCGTGATGCTCAGGCGCCCCCCCTTTTAACACATGAGCGGATCGCACGGGAGAGAGAGAGAGAGAGAGAGAGAGAGAGCTCACGACGCCCCCCACATTGTTCCTTAGGTGGACCCTGTAAACCGACGTGAGGAAAACAAGGACTGGCATTACGATTGCCAGCCATCCATTGGTTGCTCCGAGGGAGTGATCGAGGCACTGAGGGCCTGGTGAGGTAACGCCTTGCGGGGATGCCGCGGCTAGAGCTCGACCACTCAGATTTGTCGACGTTGCAGGGACAGACCCATGCACAAGCGCCGTGCCAGAGCGAGCGGCTTCAAAGGTAGGTGTCAATCGAGCAGGCGATTATCACAGGCAAGTTAAGCATGAAAAGGCAATCCAACTTAGATAGATGCAAGGAAAGGCACACGCCACTGGGTCAGGCCCGAGCATCTTGGGGATGATGCAGCCCGAGGGGCACCCCCAACGAGGTAAGCTAAGGACATAAGCAAAACAGATACATGCCACTGGGACAGACCCACGCGACCTGGGAATGATGCAACCCTGAGGGCACTCCCAGCTGAAATGAAACTTGAAAGGTGTCACCTCATACCATTGCAGAGCGATTGTTGGAGGCGACACGTGGTGAAGAAGCCAGTCCTCACGAGCCTTCGGGACTCTGAGCCTTGGGAGGCTCTGGAGGTCCGGGCGGTTCGGCGAGGCCCATCTCCATTTCCTCCAGGAACGCACGGTGCCTGGCCACCTGAGCCTCCAGAATGCTCCTCATCAGACGCTGGTGAGCAGCAGCCATGTTCGGCATGCCGAAAGGTATGCGAACGTAGCTATGAGGTGGACCCTCGCAACACCCCACGCGCGAAGGATAGAAGCGCTCCTGGGACACGACTCGATTGAGCCCTGGGTAGTCGATGCAGACGCGCAGCCCGCCATCCTCGCCTGGATGGGGAGCTACGCCAGGCAGGAAGCGGTTGCCGCGCATGACTCTCGATTCCTGCAGCTCCAGAGTGACCTTGGCGATGAACTCCTGAGGGTTGGGCCCTCCTTGCCTTATGCCTTCCTGAGGGAGACGTGTCGCGAAGCACGCCTCCAAGTGGTGCCCGAGCACCTCCCTCGTGATCTTGGCAAAGTCAGTGGCCCTCCAGGAGAGAGCCCCCGAGCCTTGCCCGAGGAGGGCGCCGGGCGCGCCTCCCTATGCGACGGAGGGCGGCGCCCCTTGGATGGGCGCAAATCCTGGTGCGGTGCCACTGGAGGTGCCTGCCTCCTGAGGACTTAACCTGGGTGATGTCTTCTTCTTATTGGGAGCTACTTCAGGGAGGTTTCCACTCTTGCTATTTGGATCCTCGATTGACGCGGGTTGGAAGGCGCGCTCAAGAGAGCACACCGCATCCTTCTCTTCACAGGGGATCGTGATGACTCCACCACTTCCTGGCATCTTGAGGATGTTGTAGACATGGTGAGTCACTACCATGAACTTGGCCAGGGCTGGATATCCGAGGATGGCATTGTATGGCAGGCGAATGTGGGCAACGTCGAAGTCAATGAGCTTGGTACGGTAGTTCTTGCGCTGTCTAAAGATGACAAGGAGGCGGACCTGCCCTATCGGAACAGTGGAACCATCAGTGACTCCTGAGAAAGGCTTGGTCGGCTGAAGCTAATCGTATGGCACTTGGAGATTATTGAACGTCTCGACGGACAGGATCTTGAGCCCTGCTCCACCGTCGATGAGGGTCCTGGTAACTTGCACATTGCTAATGACTGGGAAACAGAGCATTGGGAGGACACCGGCTGTTGCCGCGCACTTGAGCTGATCCGCTGAGCTGAACGTGATGGCGCGCGCGGACCACGTGAGAGGGCGCGTGGCCTCGAGCTTGGGGAGGACTGCATTCACCTTGCAAGCAAACTGCTTGAAGATGCACTAAGCGGCTAGGGCCTGGGCAACGCCCAAGATGCAAGCAATAGCACGCGGCTCCTGGAAGCCCCAGCCCCCTCGTCCTGATGATGGTCTCCATTCCTTCTTGGCGGTGGTAGCAGAGGAGGAAGGCATGCGTTGCCTTGTGGGCGATCCTCACGAGGCTTATCCCTCCAAGCCCCCTCGTGGGGCTGGTTCTGCTAGCGGTCCTCGCGAGGCCGGTCATGCCACCCTTGGCGAGGGCCACGGTCGTCCCATCGTCCTCCACCTCTTCCTACGCCTCAGTCGTAGTCCCGATCGTTGCGCTCGGGGCATCGACCGACACGGCCTTCTCTCACGACTCTGAGCTCATGGCATTCGTTGGTGTTGTGGGTATGGAGATCGTGGTACACGCAGTACCGGCTGCCCTTGGACGACTCCGGCTGGTCCCTGCCGCGCTTCGTATCCGGCTCTGCTGCGAGCACAGCTGCTCCTTTGCGCTTCACATCCTTGGCCTTGGCTTTCTTCTCTTCTGGATCTGCAGCTGGGAGCTCGAGAAGGGAGAGGCGTCCCTCCTCATCCCTTGCGCACTTGGTCACCAGGTTGAACAGCTCCAGAGACGTGCACAGATCTTCATGGATTGCCAGTTCCTCCTTCATCTTGACGTCGCGGACGCCATTGGAGAACGCCGAGATGATGGCCTCCTCGGTCACCTTGGGAATCTTGAGGCGAGCGCTGTTGAAGCGCTGGATGTACTTCTGCAAGGTCTCTCCGGGTTGCTGCTTGATGCGACGCAGGTCACCCATGGCTGGTGGACGGTCGCGAGTGCCCTGAAAGTTGGCGATGAAGCGGGTGCGCATCTCGTCCTAGGAGGAGATCGTGCCAGGAGGCAGGTTCAAGAGCCAGGTGCGGGCACCGTCCTTGAGCGCCATGGGAAACCAGTTTGCCATGACCTTTTCGTCCCTGTCGGCCGCTTTGATGCCCAGCTCGTAGAGCTGCAGGAACTCCGCGGGGTCGGCAGTGCCATCGTAGCGAGGAGGCAGGTCCGGCTTGAACTTGCCCGGCCAGGCGACACTGCACAGCTCGGTGGTGAAGGCGCGGCAGCCTGCAGTGGCCACCAGAGCTCTCTGCTGATGCGGGGCTTGCTCCTGGGGATTCCCGTGCGCCGCTGCCAGGAGCAGCACAGGGTCTTGACATGATGGCGCAGGGATGCGGTCATGGCGTGCCGGTGCAGGAAGCACGCGAGCACTTTCTTGGGGACGAGGGATTTCTTGGCAGCTCCTTTCTTGTCGCGCGGGCGCTGGACGCGGTGGATCTCGTCCAGGGGCCGCGCGCCGTGGAGCCAGGGCGCCTTCTTGGGGAGGAGGTGGCGGAGGCACCTCCTGAGCTGCATCACCTTCCTAGGACGGAGAGCGAGGCAGCAAGAGGGATGGCGCAGGGGAGCCTCTTGCAGCGTTGACGAGCTCGGTGATGCGAGCAAGCCACTCCTTGTAGAGGTCGTCAACGGGACGGTAGTGCAGGAGCTCACGCGCCAGGAGCAACGCGGCGTGCGCGTTCGTGGGAGCGCGACGGGTGTGCGATGATGAGCCAGCTGGAGTCAGCGACGGGGTGGCGGTGCGGCCTTCCCGCCGCACCGAGGGATGCAGCGACGAGTCCTACTGCTCATTCCCTACCGGGCCGGTGGCGGCGTTGATGTCAGGCAATGGGGAACGACGGGGACACCCGCCGACGGGAGCCGTCTGGGCAACGCGGGCAGCAAGAGCGGCCCGACGCTCGGCGCGAGCCTGGCAAGCGCCAGCCATGGACACGGAGTAGCGGAAGAAATATTCCAGCGCACCCCTACCTGGCGCGCCAAATGTCGGATGTGGGGTTCCGGCAAACCCTTAAGGTTCGAACTCTGGGGTGCGCGCGAAGATCTTCCCCCTACCAATCCACGTCCAAACGCCACGTGAGAATCTAAGCTAAACGATGAACAACATGAGGGACACAAGATTTATAATGGTTCGGGCCACCGTTGTGGTGTAATACCCTACTCGAGTGTGTGGTGTGGTGGATTACCTCAGGGGCTGATGATGAACAGTATAAGGGGAAGAACGGCCTCGCGAGAGGTGTTCTTGAGCTGGTGTGGTGTTCTCATAGGAAGAGATTCGGTCCCTGTTGGCTTGGTGAGAACTCGATGCCTTCCCACTGTGGTGGCTATCTCTATATATAGAGGCCCTGGTCCTCTTCCCAGATATTGAGCGGGAAGGGCGCCAACAATGGCCATTTTGAAGGGGAACATCTAGTACAAGCTATCCTGACTAAAGTTGGTCTTCGGCTGCCAAAGGCACTGGCGATGACACCGTCTTGGGCTCCACGGTGACCTCCATCCTGCCGCTCTGCTGGTCTTAGTCTCGTTGCACCGAAATGGTAACCATTGCCTGATGCCTCGGTACTCCGTGCCTGTGCTTGCCCCCTTTGCACCAAAGAGGAAACAAGGACACTGCGCAGGCCGGCGCCCGCCTGGTCTCGATCGTCACGGCTTGCGTCACGAGCACCTCGCGAGGTACCATTGCCTTGATTTCTCCGCCTCCTCACGAGCCTGCCTGGCAAGGCCGCTCCTGAGGAAGCCTTGCGTCGTTCGCCTACAAGGCTTGGCCCCTCGCGAGGGTCTTGAGTTTGCGTTGATGAAGATGGGTCGCACTGGGCCTGCACTTGAGCCACGCCGCAGGCCGCACGCAGGCAAGTTTGGGGACCCCTGTTCCCAGAACGCCGACATAGTCCATTTTTTTTGGATCGTCCGATGCACAAAGAACGGGCAGTTCGCCTTCATCTACCTTCAGGCAGTCAGTGTTGACGATCTTCCTCGAAATGCTAGTGACCACCGGCCTAGTATTCTTCCCCTGCCTGCGCCCTCCCCTCGACCTCATCGCACCGTCGTGCTTGGCATCACCCCCGGCCATCCATTCAAGCCCTGCCAACCTCCAGATCGGGCGTAAGCAGCTCCTGCACCCCACACCCCTATGATAGACACCGATGTGCCACTTCCCCAGGGAATAGGCGGACTAGGTGCTCTGCATGCCTAAGCGTGTGCTGCTTCTTTTAATTGCGGTTTGACTGACCCTGAATTGAAATCCAGGCGGGCTACTGACCTCTAGCAAAGGTGAAATAGTGAAGGGAGGAAACCTTGCGCATTTAGTATCACGAAGAAGATGCAGTAAGAAGCGCTCAACTAGTTTCTTTCGTGGGATGAATAAAGTGTGAGCAGAGACGTAAGATTTGCACGAATAAGGGAAGAGGAGTACCTCTTTCTGTTGGTAGTGTTGTGTCCTCCTTCTATTTTTCCAACGATCTTCTTGTGGTTCGCTGGAAATGAGAAGTTGTGGAGGACGGTGGAGCCTTGGTTGAACCCATGGCCAAGTTGCTGAGTGTGGTGCGTTTCCGCCCCAAATGAGATGGGGAATTAGTCACCTCTGTCCCTTCATTTTTTGAAAGGAATCGAGGCCCGGCCCGGCTCGCGTCGTTCCAACAACCGACGGGGACCACCTCAGCATACGATCGCGCGCAGTAACTGGGAATCTAATTCCAGACAGAGTCAGTAGACCTTACTTTAGTGTAGGTAGTGTCAGATAATTAGGGTCTTGATAGTCTTTCATATAATTTCTTCTTCAATCCTAAGAGCAAAAAAGGAATGTCCTTTAGGGACCATCCACTTCAGATAACCACGTCTCTGCTAGGCAGCGTGTGGAATGGCCGAGATGAGAAAGCACTAACACCTTCCTCATCGGGGCTCCGCGCACTGGGGTGGCCGTCTGTCGGCAGCGGGGAACCAGATCCGAGGTGGCGAACGACGGTGTAGCGGGAACAACTCTGATGCGGTGAATGGTTGCGACAGTGGAGCGGCAGCAGTGAGGCGCAGGACGGCGTGGTCGGAGTGGTTCTGGTACAGCGCACGTCGGCGTCAGCGTCGTGGAGGCAGCTCTGCCTTGGCTTCAGGTGCTAAGTCCTTGAGGGCGTTGCGGTTGCAGTTGCGTTGGACGACGACGTCGGGGTACCGGCTCCGCCGTGATGGATGAGGGGCAGCGGTGGATTGGCCGCTATGGGGTGGAGGACGGAGGAGGCTGGGGTTTCGCGGCTGGTGGAGAGGGCGTTTTGGCACCCACGGAGTATGAATGGGGAAACGAAGGGAGGCGGGGAACTAAGGGGGAACAATGTTTCGGTTTGAGACGCGCTTGTTTTAAATTTGGGGAAAGTTACAAACTTTGCCCCCATCTAAAATTTCGGACATATTGCGTGTTGGGGGTAGGACAGTAATCTCAGGTGTCCCAAATGTGGGCGGGATAGATTTCGGCCGAGCGCATGGGTGTTTAGGCGCCCACGGCGTAAGAATGCTTATCGGAGGCGGTTGAGACTGGCGTCTTGGAGAAGTTACAAACCTACCCCGGTTTAGACCTTTGGACATCGGGCCGATAGGCTACACGGGCTAGAGTCAGGACAGTAATTTCCTACCACCAAACATTAGTCTCGCGCGGTTTCGGGTGACCACAGGCCTATTTGGTGCTTCGTTCAATATTTGGGAGCAGAAGCATTAACGTTTTCGGTTCTCTGGAATTGAACTTTCAGGATTTGTCAAACTTCGCAAATCTTTACTATTGAAAATCCTAAAGCTACGATTATTTTGGAATGGAGGGGGTACATTTGAATATACATTGTACACGAGTATATATTAAAAAATATGCAACTTACCTCAGTTCATGCATGGTTCCAGATATAATCTCCTTGGTTGCAAAAAAAAAGTTAGATATGCGTATGAATATATATAGCATGTTCAAACTCACAACAAAGATTGATGCCCCCTTTTATATCTGATTTACAAATTCCATTATCTCGGGTTCAAATAGATGAATGCACTTCCTATGAATTCGAATCTTCGAAACCCCCTTTATGTTGAATTCGACATGTATTCTATTTCGTAGCTAGCAATTTGGAATGTATCCATGCAAGTGACCAATGTATAAAGTGCTTCACACTAACAACATGGAGTGCACTAATTAATGTTTATATATGAATTGCAAAAGCATCCATTGCCTATATTTCAAACCGCTCTCACTCTATGGATCGATAATATGAAATAAACACATGCACATGCTAGAATTCAATAGAGTATGGGTGTCTGATAGACCGATTTTTGTCCATACGCAATTTGCAAAATTCATGATCTCATCCAAAAATAATAATGCCATTTATATTTTAATTTAATGCGTAGAACCGCCTTTTACACGTAGATGCACTATGCCTCGACCCGTTCTCACAAACGTGTTATATATCTCTCTATCTAACGCATAAGTGCACACACTTTATATGCATCGACATTTCTCTTTCACACATGCTCACAATCTCTCTCAGGGTGTCGGGGTGTCTCACGCACATGCTCTCTTTGTTTCTCTCTGTCTCTTTCTGACTACTATGTACCACTCTTTTCACTAATCTCAGTTGGAAAACACTATTTCTCTCACATGCATATATACACACGCACGGTCTCTACTAGCCCTCTATACGCACATATATGTGCCTATGTGTATCCCGCACACACATTATCTTTAGGCCTCTTTCGCACACATTGCCCCCCCCCCCCAGACACACCTCTCTCTTAGTAGTTGGCAGATATGATTTCATCATATCATTCAGTAGGATATCCCTGGCTGTTAGGATGGATGGTAATACGAGGCAAAGTTTTACCCTAGTTCGGACCCTTGCAGTTGAAGAAAGAGCCTACTCCTGGTACTGTATTTTAGTGATAGGGGTGTGTACAAAGTACACATGAATACCAATCATTGTGCATGTGTGTATACTATCCACGAACTAGCCCCCAAGCTTCTATAACATACTGGGGGCCTAGGGTTACAAATCATATATAGTCGGCTTATCACTAGTGGGGATAGAGTCCTCCGCGACTCTGGTAGCTTCATGTTGTACGCCGAGTCCTCCACATGGGTCTTCGTATAACGCGTCTCGGTCCAACCTATATGTGGCGCAGGATGGAACTGACCCATGTGTCTTCATGTTGACCCACCACAACTAGAAATGATGTGCCCACCACACCACACATGCAATCGGCCACTAAGAAATTAAGCATATACAATAGTACAACGGTATCTAGCTCACGATACGTCTCCACATTTTGTTGATGACACTGACGGACTTTGCATTTGATGCGTGCTCCGTATTTTGTTGGCGACACTTACGGTCATTGTATTTGAAGCGGAAGCATGATATGGTCACTGGACTTCAGAATAAGCTCATCACGGTCACCACATACATTTTGTCGTGGTAACCAACATGTGGTTGGATGGTTAGGAGGATAGTGGTTTCTCGAGCCCACCAAGGTTAATGTCCCGGTGCTCGCATTTATCTTGTGCTAATTTCAGTATTTTCCGGCGATGTGCGTTCAGTGGGAGAAGACGTTCCACTCGACTATGAGGCACCTATGGTGACTTCGTAAAATCTCAAGATCATATATGCTGGCCCACTCTCTCAAAGGTACTCATAGGGGTAGGGTCTGCGTGTGTGTGCTTATAGCGGTGAGTGCTTGCACGTATATATGAGCCCTTGCATCTGTACCATGTTAAGAAAATACATGTCATGATTATACGGTCACTGGCTCACCCGTACAACTCCGTATTTTGTTGATGACACAATCAATTGACCAGTCAAACATTCCACGTGGCGCAACTAGTGTTGCACCATCGGGGCACAACCGTGGGGCCCACCTATCAGCCCGTATATGAAAGAAAGAAAATGGTAGTTTGAGTCTGTACTGTGTTAATAAAATAAGAGTACATTTTAGGGTGATCATACGGTCACTGGCTCACCATACAACTCCGTAATTTGTTGATAACACGATCAATTGACCAGTCAAACAATCCACATTCAGCAGCGCACATTACCATAGGGCCCACCCGCCAGCGCGTATATGAAGGACAGAAATGGTAATAAATTAGTGGTCGGTGGGTATTCAAAGTCATGAGACCTCTGGTTGGCAGTCGCCAGCGGTTGGGGGCGTTGATTGGGCGGTGGGGTGGGGATCGCCAGAGAAAAAGCTCGGCGTGGGGGGGCCTAAAGGGATGGCCGGTGCGGCAGCGGACTGGCGGTGGGGAGTAGTTTCGGGGAGGGCGGGGCGGCGAGGCGGCGCGGGCCGGCCGCGGGTGGTGGGGGCCGGCGGTTCGGCCGGTGGTGGCTGGCGGCTCAGGGGGGTGGAGTTTGATGATAATCTGGAGGCCCTTGATTTCGTATCCAACGGCTGGAAAATCTAATGACCAGAGATGAAAAAGTCAGTCGACTGACGTGTAGCATCACCTCGCATGTACACATGCACACACGCAAGACACGCACGCATGCAGGCGTGCAACACTGACACGTACTCATAACATACACACGCAGGCATGTTGGCGTGCAACACTGACATGTACACATGCACTCACGAACACACGCATGTACGCACCCATGCATGCAACACTGAAACGTACCCTTGCACGCACGCAACACTCGCATGCGTGCATGCACACAGCACACGACGCAAGACACACGCTCAACCTATACGTGCATGCACCCTTTGTTAAGGACATGGATTGTTACGAGTATTAATCAATATTATCTGTGATAAGCAGAACATTGATGTTTGCAGCGGTCTTTATGAATCACAACATATCGAATGGGCTATCAACATAGTAGGCTTACCTACATGAAAAAGATGACGTCACACTCAATGAACAATCATCGGTTTATGAAATGCCCACTTCTAACCGCCCTGGCCCACCAAAGGTCCTCTGCTGTGCGCTGCCTGCATTGGGTCACTGACTTGCAGGCCATGTACCCAAAGAGCCCACACGTTAGTAGAAGAACAGTGCGGTGTCCTAGGTCAGAGTCGAGGGCGCCAGTCACTGCACGCCCGGCTGAACACGCCTCCTTGCCACATTCAAACGCCTCCATGAAACCCGCCCGTGTGGAAGCCGAGAAACCCACTCTGGACACACGTCCGTTCATGATCGGGCCGGCATTAAACGCAACGCCGACCAAGCTCTTCCTATCCGCCGTTTATTTAATCTCCTATTTAAACAAGGCCAGACGCTAGCCAAGAATCGCACATCTCCGCCGCTCCCCTATCTCCTCCTTCACCATTTTGTCCACCCTTACAATGGCTTACGAAGAGTAGTTATTCCGCATCCAAGCCGGTTGGTAGCCCGCCGAATACGAGCTATGCAGCTAGCTGATCCACCTCCCTCCCCTTGGCCGACAGAGCCAGTTGACGCCCCAAGCCGGCACGTGGTTCAGCAACTCACCGCTCCAGGCCAGCTCGACGAGGAGCAGCACATGGGCATCGTTGCTGCCGTCCACGCTGCCGCCTCGTACCGCGTCTCCCGTTTCTGTGGCCGAGACTCCCATGCCGACGGCCGCGCTATGCAAGCATCGACAGAAGCCGGGTGCGCGGAGAGTGACGAGTCGGTGGCCAGCGCCTCCGCGTCCGCTGCCATCATCGAGGATAAGTAGAACACGGGAGGCCGCCGCCGCTTGGGTCCCATGAAGGCCACCTCGGAGGCGACGCCGGCGTACACAACAGGTGTCTTGCTGGATCCTTTTGTTGCGAGGACCTTCTTCGACCCCGCATGGGCTCCACAGAAGAGGGGAATGTTAGGATGAACTCGAGTCGGTGCCGGCCATGGCGAAGTAGTGGCCGGTGATGAACTCGAACCGGTGCCGACCACCATCATCTTTGGTATCAGCCAATGATATCTATTGGGCAGTGGGGAAGCGAGCCGTCCTTTGCACTGAAGCATATACCTCAGGGGCTCCCGGTAGTCCAGTGATCATGCTGCCGGACATGAGGAACACAAATCGATCGGCGGGCGACCATTTAGGCCAGGTATTATATACTTCTGTTGTCTAGAACCAGCACCGCGTAGTTCATTTGAATGTAATGAAATCTGTCATGTTTGTATGAAAATCCAGTATTTTATATGATTTCCGTCGTTGTTTATATGAAATATCAGTTTGTCTACATGTTTGCGTGAATTTCGTCCGGTTGGTTGAGTTGCTGTCATAATGTGTGCGGCTACGGTTGGATGGCGTAATTTGCGGGTCGCTGGTCGGTCTGCGGGCGGCTCGGGCGGCGTTGTGGAACAAAAAAACACAACTCGTGCGAGCTCGTCTCCAACGTGCGCGCTGGAGGATGCATGAGCACCCGAGCCATTCCTCGTTCATCGGTGGCAAAGGCACCAGTGGACAAAAGGGTCGCCAATATTTTGGCTACCCCGGGCAAGATCCAAACAGCCCCTCCCAACAGATTCAAATCCCTCGTTCGCCGTGGAATTTTGCCATGTGTTGTTTTCATGGACTAGCAAGATGCCCGTGCATTGCATGGAACATCAAGATGCATTTTTTTACAAACTCCCGCATGCATGCAAGGGATAATTAATGTCCTCCTTTGCTAGCACCACGAGGCAAACACCATTAATATTGCATCGATTAGTGTTAGTGGCCTTGTATATCTGCAAATTGTAATTTTGATAGTGGCCCCTTGTATATAAAATGGAGGGAGAAAGAGGAGATATAAGGTGAGGAGGAGTGGGGCATGGTGGTGACTGGTGGTTGGACTGGGCGAAGGCATGGGGATGGACGGCGTATTATGTCTAGGTTTGTATCTCTCTCACACACACCCACGTAGGTGGGGGACGTGCACAAAGATAAGAGGTGCACGCATGGTGCACATACTCCCATCTCTTTCCCAACCACACCCGCATGGGTACACCGTGGAGCTCATTTCTGTACGAAAAGGAAGCCCACGTGGTAATTTGACACGTGTACTGGTTGTCCACTTGGTGGAGGGAGGATCGTCTACCACGGGTGAACAAACAAATTGTGACTTGATGTGTTATGTTAAAAAAGAGGCAAACCATGTGGGGCCTACCTTATAGGCAAGGCTCTATGCACTGGAGTACTTTTGATGTGTCCCGTCAACTCGCAGAATGAGGAAAAGCTTGCTTAGTACACCGTCTCCCCCACCCACGGGCGCGATGGCTCACATGATGAGGTGAAGCTTGCTTACGAGTAGTAGTAGTAGTACAACTGTACGCCTTACGCCCGCTCCCTCGCCCACGTGCGCGGTGGCTTGCAAGACGAGGAGAAAATTTTACTACTCCCTCCGTTTACTCCTCGTCCCTACTACGTACCTTGGTTAGAGAGATTATCATATTGTTTGGAATATATATGTCCTTTAGTACTGCCTCCATTTACTTATACAAGGCCACTATAAAAAAATACATTTTGCATCTATACAAGGCCACAAATAGTAATCGAGACAAAAGTTACTACTCCCTCCTTTCCAGCTTATGGCTCAATTTCAAAATCTCTCCAACCAAGGTAGACGGTGAGTGGTCGAATTAATTTCAGAGTTTGCACAAGTAATTAGTACGCTCGTTTTTCTCAAGAAGTTATGTTTACTGAGGCATTAATTAGAACGAATGCATGAATGACCACTAAATTTCCATGAACTTCTACATGCATTGGTGAGTTTCCTCTTGGCTCTGCTTGCATCGGGTGATCTAACGCACCTCGAAATCCAACATGTAATGGTACAACTAGTAGTAGTAGAATTGAGACTTATCAAACGGAAAAATGAATGTTTTTTAGATGAGCCTTATAAACCCTAGTAGGTACGTACTCCGTAAAAACAGATTTTTCCAAAACTAAGTCGCTCCCTTTCATGAATTTTATAGTATACTCCTCCATCGACGCTCCCTTTCATGAATTATGTACTTCCTGTCGCCGACATGTGGGACATATAGCAACCGGGTCGACGTGTGAAGCACCAAATAACAGTGCAGAACAGCAGGGGGACACACCCCACTCGTACCGGCCCAGTAGTAGTAATGAGCAATGAGACGTCAAATCACAATGCCGCACCTTCCTTGATGGACGAAGCAACCATTATTTCACACTTCAGTTTGCCATCATCTCAAACCACGTAGTATTGCTTCTGCCTCAAGAGGGACACGCGCATCGCCTTGGTACATCATGATACGTGGGACCGCATGACAGGCCATGCTCCCCCGCCGATCGCTCGGTAAAATCACCTCATTTTTACTATACTTCCTCCGTATCGGTTTACCACATGGCATGCACGTCGTTCTAGGTTGAGAATTTAACTGGATATATATGTGATGAACAGTACTCTAGCCTTTTTAAAAAATGTATACTTTTGTACAGTAGTAATATTGATGGATTGCGCCATGGAGAAAAAAATTGAAATTAAAAAAAGGTGGTATATATAGAGAGCACTCGTCACCAAATTATGCATATAGTACTATTAAAAAAGCTAGTACGTGCTTAATTGGGGTGCTAAATTCTATTAAAGAAATACTAGTAGTATGTACATACTAAAGAGTTAAAGTAACGAGAAGAAACATAACATAGTTCTGCTGGGGGCTTAGCACAACACACCCCTCAAATTAAACTAAGCACACCTGAAATTAAACTATGCAACTAATCCGGTAGACACTGCATTAGAACCACCATGAGCAACGATACTGACACCTTACTCACTCGGAGTCCTCGTCCACGTCCTTGACTTTGTCCTTGTCCCTCTTCCTCTTGGCTGATACTTGTTTGCTTGAACCGCTCACCTGGCTCTTGCTCTTCATCCAACCCTTGTAGATATTGAAACAAAGGTAGCCATCCATTGCATCGTAGTGGAGTGGTCTATATCTAGTACATTCCGCTGCCATGCATGACGATGAAACGTGTAATGAGGTTTCTCCAGTTTACGGTATGAAGGATGAACCATGGCTCCTGCCAGGGTCAGCATTGAAGGCTGGCCACCAGAGGGCAGTAGCCGATTCTTTTGGAGGTCGAAGGGGTTGCCTACAACGACGCCTATCCGACCCAGGATATCCTTGTTGTTCCTAAAGTCTATAGTAACAAATTTCACTAGGTTTCTCTTGAGGAAGTTCTTAAAATCTAGGCATTCAACATCGGCATGGCATATGTGGTAGACCAAGCATAAGTCATGCACGCAAACCTGGATAACGGCGGGCTTCTTCCTCTCTTCGTCCTTTAGATGCTTCTCTCGTCCCAGGACTGTGGTGTACTCAACATCTAGCCTAGCGACTCACTCATCATCTGAGTTTTCGAACATGCGTTTGAAGCGAGAAAGGCATCCTTTCACCGTTGCGGAAGAACGGGTGTAGATGACGTCAAACTCATCGCCAGTGATGGTTCTAACCTTGTACTCACCGCCGATAATGGATGCCATGGATTTGGGAGGATGGTTAGGATTAGTGGAACTGCCGTAATGTGAAAGGATGGGACGACTAGGAGCGAACCGCTGTAATATTAAAGGACGTGCGGGGACGAGAAGGAGCGAACTGCCAGCGTGCGAACGGCAAGGTAGTGGCTTTCCATTCTCCCATGATACGGGCTTCCGAGAGCCCTTGGATCTGAGATCGAACGGTTGCATGGCGTGATTCTAGACCTATGGGTGAATATCCTATCCTGGAGGGTTATTCTGCAAATTTTCAGTAACTTAGCATGCGACCGTTTGATCTCAGATCCAAGGGCTGCTAGCAGCCCGTATCATGGTCACAACAACCACGACCGTCGCGTCACTCGCGCGGTCGCGCCCTTGGAGATTTAACACGGTGCGTTATGCTATCTGATGTTGGCATGTCATCACTTAGTCACTCATACTACAACAAGGTTAGCTATAAGGTTGGCTATAAGTGTATTTTTTTACTACTCTCTATCTCTTTCTTCGTACTCCCTCCGTCCCATAATATCAGAATGTTTTTGACACTAGTGTAGTGCCAAAAACGTTCTTATATTATGGGACACAGGGAGTAGTATTTATTGCATTTGCCAAGGAGTGGCCTATTCCAATGAAATGGTGTGTTTACTAGTTTTTTGTTGCTAAGTTTGCTTCATTTAATTAGCTATAGACTCCAAATTGTCTTTTCACCTAGGTACACGCGCTTAGCACCGTTTCTTCCTTGGGTCACCAAACTAGTCTCTTTCTTCTTGATTAACTTGCCACATCAGACTTTATGCCTATGTGGGAAGCTTACCACCTGTAGGAGCAAGTAAGTACAATAGTGCGCTTTACATGGCATTTTTGCATATGTGGAGGAAAGAGAGGCAAGGAAAAAGTGGAGAAGTGGGCTCTCTTGCAAGAGCCAGCCTCTACTACATGGTGGAGCATTGGGAGAGGCACTTGTATGGAGGTCGTCAGGAATCAGGAGACTCACGCCGGTCGTAGCGCCGCAGTTAAAATGATAATGGCAAGTCAAATCATGGGGCCCCACCTGTCCAGCAGTAACTCGCTGTCAAATCACACAGCCCTACGTTTGCAGCAGCCTACTCCCTCGTTTTCTCGCGTCTATGTTGAACCGACTAGGCGGAACTGCCCCGCCTACCGCGCAGGAAAAGCCCCGCCCTCGTCTTTTAAATACAACTAATCCACTTAAGAATCCAATGATATACTTTTTGTGACATAGTAACTCATATTTAGTTAGTCAAATGGATGACCTAGAACTACATGCACGCCCTATAATCCGAGACACCTAAAAATTAGAAAATGAGACGGAGAGGGTAGTTCAGCACGTACCTTTTCAGATCAATATAGTCGGGATTCACCAAGGAGCAAAACCAAGTGGTAGGCTGCTCCTGTCGTGTCCGCGTAGCAACTCAAGCAGGGTCAGTCCGCACACGAAATGGCGACACACTTAATAGGACCCCTTTGGCCGACATGTGGCTCATCCACCATCTTGTTCCACGTGCGATGCACCAAATTACAGTTCGGAGCAGCGGTTGGAATTGGAGGCACCCCGGTCGTAGCACCGCAGTAGTAGAAAATGAGCGATGAGGGCTCAAATCACAAAGCCCCACCTTTCCCGCATTAAGCTGGACGGACGAAGCAACCATCATTTCACTCTAGGGCGCAAGAGCATAAACAAAAGAGAAAACAATGATGCGTGCGGCAGCTACCTAGGGCACCCTAGGGTAGGGGTCTCCACTACAGATCCTTTTTTTGAAAGCGTCTCCACTACAAATCGACTTCTCCCTCGTCCTCTTGAAGAAAACCGATGATGAGTGCGGCGGTAGGGTTTGTAGGAGTAGTACGGCATGCAGGGCCATGTCGTAGTAAACGGGTTTGAGTCGACGCCTTAAATATGTGTGGGCCACTTGGTTTTACGGGAATGAGGTAGCATTTTGGGTTCGGGGACCAGTGGAGATATAATATATACAAAAATTGTGAACGTAGGTTCGACCGAAAGGCAATGATGCATGGGCCCTGCATTTTGATATACCCAGGGCCGTGTGAAATTTTCTACCCTACTCAAAACCAGTAAGGTACACATGCATTGAACGCATGAGATTTCGAAACCAAATTATGAATAAATACACACTATAGCATGTAAAGCTTTGAGTCATATATGCATGATGTAGATGTTCGTTTAGTTCTTATAGTTCATCTCATTCAAAATCAATTATTTTTATAAAAATGTTAAGATTCATGGGGTTGTGCATTGTAAAGCATAAAGTAAAAAACAAATAATGGGAATTCATTTAGAAAAAAAATCATTTATGATACAGAAGATTCTAGAATAAAGGAAAAGTGCTTGTGTTTTGAGGTTTGTGCATTATGCTTAAGTTCAACCATGGAGTCTTCTAAATTGTACATGTGGCAGATCTGGTGGAATGTTGATGATATCCAACGGCCAATAGTGCTCGGATTTGCCATCTCTGCACCGTCGGATTAGCTTCATCCAGCGACCATCTTTGAAAGTTATTGGCACACTATATAGTTCTTGTGCCATAGTTGCATGTTTTGGAAAAAAAGCTACTAGTGGGTTGTACTATCTATTTAGGAATAGAAGATGTATACATGGAAGTTGTAGGGAAAGAGATGACATGGAGCATCTCAATTCCTATGAGTAGGGATTGGAAAAGAGATGTCATTTGGTTCACATCATAGGAACTTTTCTATTGAATCTAGAGATGACATGTATCTCATATCCTATGAGGAGGGAATAGAAAAGAGATGTAATTTGGTTCATATCATAGGAACTTTTCTATTGAATATACGCTAATGTTTATTTTCCTTTGACATTAAGGGAGTATAGGAATCCATTCATATGAACCAAGTGGCTCTAAAGCTATAGAAATGATATCATGTTTATTTCGTTTGAAATGTGGAGTATATGAATCTATTCCTATGAACCAATTGGCTCTAAAGGAAAAAAATCCTATAAAAATCATATCATATAGAGTTCCTATGATATTCCTCAACACCAAAGGATGGTTGAAATTGCTGCGGGTGATACGATGGTCTCTCTTTGTAGACTCCTCAGCCATCTTTATAGTTACCTCTCGAAGATGAATGAAATGATATATACAGGGTATTCTACATGTGCAATTTGGTACACGAAAACTCGGTAAAAGTTTGCGAGGTTTGAATTTTCAATAAAGCTATATGCACTGCATCTCGTAACGGAGGGAGCATACGGCAGTTGCTAACATTCACGTGGAAGATTTGTGTGTAGGAGGAGTGGTTGTTCTGTTAAATGACATGGAAAAACTGACACTGTCGGATGCCGATCTAACGGTTCTTATGGCGTTCGGCAGGAAAAGGCTTGTGGCGAATGTTTGTAGGATAATGATTTACGGACACATGCATTGCATTGATATGTTCCCCCCTCTCTCTCACGCACACGCACCCTCACGAGTCATGAATCTCCCGAGTCCTCTCGCAGACTCGCACCTTGCACCCACCGTCTATCTGCAGGTAGACGTCACGCACATATGTGCTCTTCACACCCTACCCTCAGAACTTCTAAAAAACAAAAGACGTCGCGCACATTTTATTTTAGCTCACACATCACACACTTATACTATTACTCTTGCGGCGAACGTTCTTTGGGCATAGTATATTGTACTCTCACAAAGAGAAGCGGTGCACGCACGCACTAGTTCTCTCACACCCACTCGCGGGTACATGTAGGAGCGCATTTTTTTGAAGCTGGTACAACAAAATCACTCCACTATATATATAAGCAGGAGCCTTAGCGCTTGCTTTACTAGGGTCCCTCTCGTTCACTCTCTCATGCTCTCCAGATCTAAGCAAGACATAGGTGGCCACACTCTCTCTCAGCTCACGGGTGGTCACAAATCCGGCTGGACAACCTCGACCGGGGCAGGGGTATAGGTGCATTGTTCACGCTGTCGTCAGCGGCGAGGGAGGATACCAACGGCTGCCCGTGCGTCCCGATCGGCGGCCGTGCCGTTGTTTCCGAGAGAGCTCCGGCTCGGCAGGGCCTCCGACCCCTTCTTCCTGCCTGTGGTATTGTGGCCAAGATGCAGCCTCCCGACACCGTCTTTGCCACATGCCGACGACCCTCAGGTATATATTCCTTCGAAACCTGCCTTGCTCTACTGCCCCAGCTCCCTTCGTGTGGATCTTTTTCTACTTCTGTCCGTTGTTCCAAAGCCACCTAGACTTTTACTATTATTAGAGGTAAACCTAGTTCATACAGTCGACTCTAAGAGTTGGTTCAAACAGGGAAGAAAGTGGGAAAGTTGTAGCATGAATCTAGGACTTGGTTCTAAGAGGAAACGGGGGAAAGTAGTAGATACTAGCTACCCAACCGGTCTCTTAGTTGAAAAGACGAAGAACGCATGGTGGATGGCGAAGGGTGGGGGAAGTGGACCTATCTCTTGGTCGAAAGAGGAAATAAAGTGACGGGTGTTCGGGAAAAACGCAAATGAGAATGAGCAGGTCTAGATTTCCTGTGCTCACATAGGAAAATGTCACCGAGGAGATAAAAAATGGGACAAATGCAGACATGTTGCCTGAGTGTTTGCCGCTCTCGGTAGACACATCTGCCTCACCACTTTATGCCCCTGCTATCCCTAAGCCCATATCGCTACCATTAATGTAAAATCGCATGAAGCATTAAGCAATGCCACCTAATGTCACTATAAGTAATGGTCTAGTGCCGTCGATAAATTGAAGCAATGCCACCACCATTTTATGAAGTGCTTAAGTCTTGCTTTATTTCCCATGAACTGTTAAATCACACACCGCTAACATTGCTTCATCCCAGTGGAACTACACAAATTTGATTGCACATTTACTGACCATGTGCTACTCTCATGACAGTAATACTAATGCTATTGTTCTGCATGTTAATCTAGTGGCATTGTTGATGTGATGTGATGCTACTTACTTAAGGACTTCATACTATCAATCTAGTGCCAATTATAACACAATAGATGCTGTTGTTAATCATACGCCACTGCAAATATCTGTCACTGTTTAAATAACCGTATTTCGTATTTGCCCAAACAGGCATGTCTGTCTCCATATCATTTCGGGATGTCTGTCTCCATATCGTTTCTATCCGCGCAATCAAAAGCACACACCTCAGTTTTAGTAGAACTGCGCAAAATGAGATGGCTATCCCTCGTTGCCGTCGTCTAACCTCCAGTCTTCAAGGTATTCCTACATTGGTAGTAACTAAGGTAGAATGACCAATGGAACCTAAAAGAAGCTAATTCGTACGTTTTACTTACTGATTGCAGTGCAGGGACGAGCGAAAACAACTGCATCCTAGTCCGGAATGCACTTTCTACTGGTTCATCCATGGACCGAGGACTAGCTGGCATGGCTGCACGGAGGTTTTTGGATAGGTGCGCAGACAAGAGGCATTGTGGTCTGCTTATTTCTGCAAATAGCGGTGCTTAAATTTAGTGGAATGCACAAGAATTTCACCTGGTTAGTACACTACATGGTTCAGTTCAGCATTCCAGCTGAGACCACAATTATAATTGGTTATTCTGGAATGAGAGAACCTAACCCTGGATGGTGGCAACAAGAAAAAACCAGAGTGAACTCCAGGAAATTTAAGCCTGCCGGGAGGCCCTTTGCTCAGAGAAGCCTTGCTTGTTTTTTCCTGATTTGTAAACCTTCTCACAACTTTATCTTTTGCTGTGAACTAGTATATGTTTGTTATGTTCTATGAATCATTGAGATGTATAAAATTGCTTAACTTATGTTTTTCAAGTTTTTTATGAAGACGAGTTTAATGTGAGTGTTCCAAATGAGCGTTGGACTAGCGTGTGAACGTTTGGAATTTACATTGTGGCCTCAGTTAACTGCATGAACCACTGTAACAAGATACATAGTTGCTTATATGTCAGACAGCAGATTGTTGATTGTTAGCTGGTCGATAGCCTAGTGTTGAAGCGAGATGAGCCGATGTGCTGTGTTTTGCACAACTGCTTACAAGTGGGGTAGCACCAACAGTGTTTACAAGTACTTATGTATACGTCGGCACACAGTTCTCGAATGAGTGCTCTATTTCATCAAAACACACACTGCTCGTATGATAAACCGTGACAACTTATGTCTTACCATGCCATATTCATGAAAAAACTAGTGAGGATGCATCTGTTTCAGCAACAACTGCAATGGTTCTCACATGATTCACGGGCACACAAAAGTAGCAGCAGTTCCCATAGACGGATTCAAACAGAGTACTAGCCCTAGAGGGGTCGATAACAGGCAAGGTTCAGATAATTAGACACAATCCAAACTACTATTAAACACTAGCTGGGGCAACTATTTCATGCCTCGATCTAATTTGGGATAGACACATGACGGACCTAGCCATGAACATCATCGAGGACGTCTCGCAGCAACTCAATCCTGTGAACCTTCGTGAAGACAACCTTGTGGCCTTGCCACTGATAAACTTGTTTGTGGAGGCATGCCACGTCATCTTCCTGCGTAAGCTTGACAAGAACAGTATGCCTCACAAATGAAGGAGTAGCTTTGAACTTCTTGTGCTTCAGTACACCCTGGACAAAACGCCTGACAACAGTGAGGCTGGAATACAACTCTTCATTGGTATAACCGCAAATGGCTTCCAGGATCCAACAGCCTAAGAACTCTGTTTTCCCAGTGCGTATATTCAGGTCATCCGCCTCTTAGCGAGTGACATGTACAACCACACAATCCTTGTCTGCATCAGGGCTCTAATTGAAACAGAAACAAATTCTGAATTACTTTTCAGTATAAGAAACACAAGTTATTTAAACCACTATGTATACCATGGCATCAAAGCTAATAAATGTTTGCATTATTAATCACGACATACTTAGATGAAAAACCACAATCGAGATCGGCAAAGAAGAAAATCACCTTGGGCAGCTCAGCGTGTGGGGGGGGGGGCACATCCTCGAAGGGGGAAAACTGCTCCTGCAGTGCCACAGGGGCTATAACCTCAAACGGGGCATTGACCATCTCAGTAGTGGCCGTGAGCATATCTGGGGTCGGCTCGGTGGCTGCCTCCATCTTCTTGGAGCTCTCTGTCTCATGGGGATCAGCCTCCCGCATCTGCTCCAATATCGGCAGATCTTTGCCTTGTTCTCCTTGGTCCATCATGAAACTGACGAATACTAGGAGACCACTAAAAGGAAAACACAATCGCAATGACAATGAAACAAAAAAAGAGTGAGGATCGGTTACTGCTTTGCAAAAGTTCTTTTTTTTGTCTGAACGAAAATATACCAACATCACGGATCCGCTTACCTTCCCTTCGTTGGGAGAGAAGAACAGTGGCAGATGCAAGTGTTGCCTTTCTTGAAGACGGTGAGGGAGAAGGGGATTCAACAAAGAGTGAAATGATGGTTGCTTCGTCCGTCAAACTTAGACTGCGGGGAGGTGGGGTTTTGTGATACGACGGCTTGTTACTGCCGCGCTACAACCGGGGTGACTCTCCGCCTGCATACTGCCTTCTAATTTGGTGCATGGCTGCATGGCCTGCATGTTGGTGAACAAAAGTATAACGGCATTCAGTAGAGGGAGACGTTTCAATGACCTAGGAGGAGCCAGAAGTGGTAGAGTGTCTCCACTGTACTGGTAGTAATTGTTTTTCTGGGTAGCTGTAGAGTGTCTCCACTGTACTAGTAGTAATTGTTTCTCTGGGCCCAAGACAAAACAGCCCATCCACACTCGTAAATAGTAAAATCAATTCAAAAGCCCATATATTTACTGAATGAGAGGCGCTACCCACACCCAGCACACCGCCCCCCAAAAAAACCTGGGTGCTCTTCTTCCTCCTCGCTCCCACCCACCTCACGTTAGCTCGGTCCACTCGTACCCCCAAATTCCTCACCTCACTCCTACGGAAAACTCCAGCTCCCCTTCTTCCTCACTACTACAAAAAACCCTAGCTCCCCTTCTTCTTCACTCGCACTACAACTAGGGTCATCATTGTTTACTCTGCTTAAATCCATGAGCGCGACGCGACGCCCTCAAGGAAAATGGAGTCGGGTGACCCTAGCGCCAAGAAGATGAGGCTCCCGCTAGCGGTGACACCTGTTGTAGATCCCGCACCCGGCAGCGCGGGGAGAAGTGGCGACCCCGCCCCCAATGGATCCCAGGAACCCGTAGAATCACGGGTGGACCGCATCAGTGATCTCCCGGATGCCGTCCTTGGGGAGATCATCTCGCTTCTCCCCACCAAGGATTGCTGCCGCACCCAAGTCCTCTCAATTCGGTGGCGCCCTCTATGGCGCGCCGTGCCCCTTAATCTCGATTGTCGTCAGCTATCTCTCTTCAATGATTTTGAAATCCCCAGAGCCATCATCTCCTCCCACCAGGGCTCCGTTCAAAGCCTCTGCATCCCGTCATGCTACCTAAGCAAGCATACCATGCCCTGCACGGTGGACGCCTGGCTGAAATCCCCTGAATTCACAGAACTATAGCTGCTTGAGTTCTACTATTCCCCTGGAAATCACATACCACATACCGAACGCCATGAACTTGTGCCCTCGCCACCGATGTCCATCTCGCGGTTTTCCTCCTCTCTCCACACCGCCACCTCTGCGATGTGCTACCTACCAGACAATCTGGTACTAAACCTTCGACTCCCATTTCTCAAGAAACTTTCACTTGTGCGGGTTCGTATATCGGAGGCCTCATTGCACATCATCATCCACTCCAATTGCCCTGCCCTAGAGTGCTTGGTGCTTGTTTTCACAGTTAGAATCGATTGTCTCCAAATAAAGTCGCCTAACCTTGTAAGAATTGGAATTTCTTTTGACAGAAGGCAGCTCATCATCCAAGATTCCCCTTCACTTCAAGGGTTGATCCTTGATTCTATTTATTCACTGTTGAAAATAACGTCCTCTCTGCGCCTAAACTGGAGACCTTGGGTGTAATACATGATTGCTGTGCTCATTTCAATATGGTGTTTGGCTCCACAGTTCTTCAGGTACTTTATATTATCATCTACACTTGTAACTATAAGCTGCATTTTAAATTTCTGCGCATAAGTTATATATCATCTTGGAGTACACATTTTGTACTAATATTATGTTCTATGCTCAATGAAGAGTTTCTCCATGGATGGCCTATCAATGGTGCTGGATTCTGTCAAGATCTTATATATCCAGATGAATAGTTTTGATCCTAACAAGATTATTGGCTTGCTGCAATGCTTTCCATGTCTAGAGAAGTTGTATATAAAGGTGATAATTTCACGCACATTGGAAGCCCGCATATAGTGTACTAGAATTAACCGTTCAGCTGATGCTCTTTCGACACTCTTTTTTTAGACCTTAACTGTTTTCAATCTTCATGTCTATTTAGGCAACATGACGGGGTAAGAAAGTTATAACCAATCGGTGGATTCGTAAGCATCTGGATTTTCTCACTTCTCATGAGATTCGATTGAAGACAATAATGCTAAAACGATATGTAGCCAACCGTGCAAACACTAGATTTGTCACATTCTTCCTGCTGAAGGTTACTATTGTTCACCAGGCTTAAGTTTATCAGCAGCATGGTTTTGATGGATGGGTATGTCGAAGAGCAAAAAAAGGAGTTTCAGGTGGGCAAAAGAGCTTCTGAACGTGTCGGGCTTCTATTTACAACATGTTGTGGTCATAATCTAGTAAATTTTACGACCCAGGATGTTCATTCTATGGACCTGACCGATCCATTTGACTGTGACTGCTGAAAACAGTGCTGGAGTTAGATGTTGCCCTTTTCAACCTGGTTTTTTTTGTAAACCTGATGAACAATTAACCCTCGTGCTTTTGTACAGTTTGTAAGCTGGAGTTAGATGTTCCTGCCCTTTTCAACTCGAATGTGACTGTCATATTTTCTTTGAAACAAGGCAAATGGCTTGCCATTAGTTTAATTTAGAGTGAAATATTGTAACAAATCCCAACCAAGGGAAATAACATCACTCTTGCCGGCTGCTTGAGCTCACTATGCATTACAGAAGCCAAGTGATTAGCCCCCAGCGACACCCACAAACTTATTTCAAACTAGCACATCAAATGGGTTGTAAATTTTCATAGGAAAGGTTGCATGACCGTGACAGATTTGGATTCTGACATTTGGGAACCGCGAGGAAATAGCCTATCCAAGGTGGTGTCGACTTACTAGCCAGTCAACAAACGATTCTGCCTACCAGCCGTTGGATTGACATCCAACAGCTGTCGTGTATATTCTATCTCTTGTCTTCTTCCTCCAGCCGCCCAAACCAAACCACCCCGTCGGCTCCGCCTGCTCCCGCCTCCCATGGCTGGCAGTGCCTCTGCCGCCCTACCGTATGTACCCTCCAACATTGGCCAGTCCCTCCCTCTATTCCCCAATACGTCCTGTTATTCTCTGGCGACGTCAGCCCCAACACGCATCCGCACCCGAATCAGTCAACCCTTGTACCACCCTCCGCCTGCGACTGGACCGGCGCATCTTCCATGGCTCCTGTTCGTTCCGTCCGAGGCCTCGCCGTCGTCCTCCACCTTGCAGCCTTGGTTCGCTCGCCGTGCGCGGTGCGCCACCCTATTGCGTTGTGAATGTTGTCAACAACTGAGAGGAACAAGGGGATGACTGTACGTGGAGAGGATGACAGTAGGGACCCACCAGCGTCATGGTAGTACGCAAGCAAGTGCCTCTACATTACAAGCCCAAAAATATGGTTCCTCCTAATGGTTGGACATCTGGGGCTCACGCCATTGTCAACATAGTCAATAAACGAGAGAATTACACTACGAGCGGCTGACACTAGGGACCCAGCAGGTCATGCAGTTTTTTTTGAGGAACAAGTAGTTGTTATTTATACTAGTTTTAGCGAAGGATCAGGGTAACAACGGGGTTGTGCGGGGGGTGTGGCCCGTCTAGCCAGGGTTTTATTTATGTTTACCACATCATGATCCTAGTTGTGTTTTTTTCTTGCTCCATATGGCTAGCCCAGTTCTATTTTTTAAAAGAAATACCCAAACAAGGCCTACTTGCTTTATCGGCCCTACTGGGCTGCAAATCTTTCAAGACGAGGATAGTTTCATTTTGTTTGCCCAGAAATGGGTTGTACATTTTTTTAAACACATCAAACCAGGAATTAGTTTCAAATTTTTTTCATTACAAGATTTTAAATTCCATTGAATTTTATGCGTGGACAATTATTTGATACAATTATTTTTTAAAATAGTTTGAATGTGAATCAATATTTCTGGATTAAAAACAGTTGACCGCACCGAAATATGCAAAATTTCGTATACTTTTTAACCGTGGCCACAATATGGGGTGTAATGCTAACAAAAAGAAGATGGGCTCCAAAAAAATTCTTAAGTATTAGCAAATGGGTTGTACATTATTAGAAATAATGGCAGATGGGCTATATGCTGTTTTCCACAGATTTGAGGCTGACTTGTGTGCCTACCACAGGTTGACGCGTATGCTTTCATAAAAAAAAAGGTTGACGCACACGCAACACCCTGTCAACTTAGTCAACACACAAGAGCAGTGACTGTTGGGTGTCCATCCAACGGCTGTCGTGCTTCTTCACGAAAAAATGTTTCCTCCGCTGACAGGTCGGACCCACCAGCTATATCTTCGCACGCAAGGAAGTGCCTCCCTATTACGCCCAAAAAGTTGAATACCCCCTGCTAGCTGGGACCCACCATATTGTTGAGCTGACTTGTGGGCCTACTAGGTTGACGGGGACGGAGGGCTTTGTCAACTTAGTCAATACTCCAGTGACCGTATGATGTCCATCCAACGGCCATAGTGCTTCTTCAACCTTTGGTCTTCTTGCTCCAGCCGCCCAAAGCAGCGCCGGTCATGCCGCCTGCTCCTGCCTCCCGTGGACGGCTGTGCTACCGCGGAGGCCTCACCGCCCCCATACTACTCCCACCACTGGCCAGGCCATTACTCCACTCACCCACACCCCCTGTTATTCTGCGGCGACGGCAGCCTCAAACCGTAGCCGAACCAGTGAACCCTCGTACTCCTCTCCGCGTGGGCATCCACTGCCGCGTCTTCCCCGGCTCCGCATTGTCCCGTTCCTAGGCCTCACCGTCGTCCACCGCCATGGTGCTCTCGGCACGGCGTGGTCAATGTGGTCAACGACCGACTTCCATCGGAAGAGTACTGTATGTGGAGAGGCTGACAGCTGGGTCCACGGCAGCCGCAAGGAAGTGCCTCCTTATTACGCGGAAAATAATTATTCTTCCACTTGACAGCAGGGACCCACTAGACGGGCCACTAGTATTTCGCGAAAAAAACGTTTCCCCCTGACTGCTGGGAACCACCGGACGGGCCATCGTATTTCGTGAAAAAACGTTCCCCCCGCTGTCAGCTCGGACCCACCACAAGTGCCTCCTTATTACGCACAAAAAAATGAATACTCCCCCTGCTAGCTGGGACCCACCTTGGTGGGAGGCTGACTTGTGGGCCTACTAAGTTGACGGGGACGGAGGGCTTTGTCAACTTAGTCAATATGAATGATTCCAGCTCCAGTGACCGTACGATGTCCATCCAACGGCCGTAGTGCTTCTTCAACCTCTGGTCTTCTTTCTCCAGCCGCCCAAAGCAGCGCCGGTCATGCCGCATGCTCCTGCCTCCCGTGGCCGGCTGTGCAGCTGCGGAGGCCTCACTACCCTCTAATATTAACACCGCTGCCTAGGCCCTGCGGCGGCGGCAGCCTCACACCGCAGCGGAACCAGTGAACCCTCGTACTCCTCTCAGCGCAGGCTTCCACTGCCGCGTCTTCCCCGGCTCCGCATCGTCCCCTTCCTAAGCCTCGCCGTCCTCCACCGCCCTGGTGCTCTCCGCGCGGCGTGGTCAACGTGGTCAAGGAACGACTTCCATCGGAAGAGTACTATACGTGGAGAGGCTGACAGCTGGGTCCATGGCGGCCGCAAGGAAGTGCCTCCTTATTACGCGGAAATTAATTATTCCTCCACTTGACAGCAGGGACCCATCGGACGTGCCATTTCACAAAAAAAATGTTTCCCCCTGACTGCTGGGACCCACCAGCTACACCTTCGCACACAAGAAAGTGCGTCCGGGCAAAAAAAACGATTTGCCCCCCTTACTGCTGGGACCCACCAGCTACATCTTCGCACGCATGGAAGTGCCTGACAGTCGGGACCCACCTGGTCGAAGCATACGTAGCGTTGTCATTCTGGTCGCGAACGTGCACGTACATACTGGTCGATGTAGAGGCACGCATGTGTCATAGTAGAGGCGCAGACATGTCGTAGTAGAGGCGCGCACGTAGCATGTACACGTACGTACATCGGCCAGTGTGCAAGAAAGAAAATACGGCCACGTATGTGTACATACGGGCGGGGTCTCGAACGCCTACTCGCGCATACGTATGGCCAGGGCTTGTGTACATGGCTGGGTCGGAACGGAGAAACAACGTCATCGTCGTGTTCATGGGGAGCCAACCAGCTGGGTCAAAATGGAATGCATCGTCGTGTTCATCGGGAGGGCTTGGATGGAACACGCGATGGAAACGAGGCCTGGCGTACCGCAGAACAGTGAAAACGGCCTTGTGTTTGACCGGCCACGTTAGAAATGGGATTCCTGTTCATCGGGAGGGGTCTGGCATACCACAAAACAGAGGAAACGGACTTGTGTTGGACCTCCTACGGTCGAAATGGGGTCCTGTTGATCGGGAGGCGTGTGGCGTACCGCAAAACAGACGAAACGGACTTGTGTTGGAGCACTACGGTCGAAACTGGGGTCCTGTTCATCGGGAGGGGTGTGGCGTATTGTAAAACGGGACTCCACGGGATACTGTTCATCTCCATCGTCGACCTCCTACAGCCTCCACGGGCTACTGTTCATCCACCGTCGACCTCCTCCAGCCTCCACGGGCTCCTGTTCATCCGGCCTCCACCGCGCGCTACTCCACCGGCTACTGTTCAACCACCCCTCTCCATGGGCTCCTGTTCAACCACCCCTCCATGGGCTACTGTTTATCCACCCCTCCACCATCTACTGTTCATCCAGCCCTCCACGGGGTCGTCCTGTTCATCCAGCCCTCCATGGGGTCCTGTTCATCCAACCCCAACCGGCTCCCCCCCCCCCCCCCCGCCGCAACACTCACTATTCATCCAAACCCCCCTGCAACGCTCACTATTCATCTAGAGGCAGGATCGACCGGCTTCAGTTAGCAGCAGTAGTGAAGGAATCACTCGATCGCTCGGGTTCAGTAACGCGTAGCCTGCAGTGCAATCGCTCGGGTTCAGTTAGGCGACGCCTCGCTCGGGTTCAGTTAGAGCCCAACGCCTCGCACACATGCGCGTATGTGTATGAGAGAAACGCGCATTGCTCGACCCCAGATCACCCACCATAATCGGAACTCCCCGAAATTTTCCTCGCCCTCGCTTCTACCATGATTTTCTTCGTCATGGACGGCCCAAACAATGTAATGCAGCTGCGTCTCCGGCCCGCCCAGGACGAAAAGCCCAATTTCTGTCATGATTTTTTGTCATAGAAGTAGGAGCCCACCACATCTATGATGATACTGGGTTTTGTCACAATTATCGTCTTAGAAGTGTCATATGTATGACTGAAAAAATTCGTTCGGCCCAAAATGTCATGGATGTGTCTTTTTTTGTAGTGAGGTATGCCGTGCAGGAACGGACGGCTACTCGAACACTCCCGGCGATTGCCAACTCTTCAGTCGTGGGTTGCCGACCGTTGTCGGAGAAGCTTCTTTAGATTTGTGCGGTTACCGTCACGAGCTGGGCGTGGGCGGCCTCGACATGGTCCTGGGCCTCCATTAGGGCTAAGGCCATCGCTGCGGAACAGACAGCTGCTATGCCGCTCTCGCCAGTTGCTATCCCCGAGGCAGATGTTGCTACTACCGCCTGAGAAGCAACAACGGCCGTTTGGGCTGTCTTGGCCACCCGGTCGCAGATTCCGGTCGCCCTCGTGAAGCTTGTTAGCACGCGCCTGGCGGCTGCGGCCGCGCTCTCACCAGAGTGGGTCGCCGAAGTTGCCCTCGGGACGTGGGTCCACGTCCCCGTCTTTCACCGGCGATTATTGAACAGTGAAATGATATTTGGTGAGCGAGCTAGTGTGCTTGACATGCCAGCTGTGGACTGTAGCCGACGAACCTTCTCGCATAAACATAGGCGTACTATACATCGACAGTGCTCCAGGATATTTTGTACTGCATCTCACACGGTTGGTGATAATAAACTGTGTGGGGTCTACTTGATTTTTCATCTATATTTGAATTACATAATGGGGTCACAGATGCAAAGGATGGTGTTTGAATTGCTAGAACTTCTATCTGTAGCGAACATGCAACTATAGGTGTGTTATCAAAAAAATTGGAATTATTCAGGGTTCGTTTGGACATTTTTATACGGTAACTTGGTTTTCTAGGCATTTCAGGTGCACAATTCAAAATTAATCCACATGCACATGCTCCGGTGCACCAAAATGGGTTGTAAAATGATATATGTGTCCATGGGCTGATGCTTACGCCCCATTCAGGAAATGGGGATGAATTTCAAACACCACGGCACCGTGACTCTCCGGCAAATGTTGAGGTGCTTGCTTTTGTAATTCTAGTAAATACAAAACTCGTCTGAAATTCATGAACCTTGGCATGCTATCATGGAACGGCATCAAGATGCTGGGGTAAAAAAATATTGTCCCATTTGGGCTAGGTTATGGTATAAGCTTCTCGCAAACCAGAGCTTCTCTCACAACAAGCATGATGGTTTCGGTAGGGAACGTGCCACCTTGGGGGACGAAATGATATTTGTTGCATCTTCTTACTTTCAAAAAATTTCTCGTGTCAACATAGAACAACATGAGTATTTGCAATTTTTTGGGATATTTCAGGGTTCGTCTGGACATTTTTTATACATTAACTGAGTTTTCTATGGATTCATGTGCATAATACAAATTTGAATGACATGCACATGCTCCGGTGCATATAAACAGGTAGAAAAATCAAATGTGTGTCCTAGGTTGCAACCTTAGGTCCCATGCAAGAAATGGGAATGAATGTCAAACACCTTTGCCACCGTCGCTCGGCCGCTAACATTGAGATACATGGTTTTAAAATTCTAGTAATTCAAAAACTCGTCTGTAATTCATGAAACTTGACATGCTATCATGGAACGGCAGCAACATGCAGTGTAAAAAATATTGTCCCATTTAGGGCAGGTTGGGGTATAAGCTTCTCACAAACCAGAGCTTCTCGCAACAAGCCTCATGGTTACGGTAGGGAACGTTTCACCTTTCTGGACGAAACGATATCCGTTGCCTCTTCTTGATTTCGATTTTTGCTCTAGTGTCAACATATAGAACAACATGAGTGTTGTGTTAAATTTTGTATTTTTTCGGGGTTCGTTAGGACATTTTAATGCATTAATTGACCTTTCAATGCATTTATGTGCATAATTCAAATTTGAACTACATGCACATGCTCTAATGCATATAAATTGGTTGAAAACTGAAATATGTCTCCTTGGTTGCATGCTTAGGTCCCATGCAAGAAATGGGAATGAATGTCAAACACCCTGCCACCGTCACTCGGCCACAAACATTGATATACCTGATTTTTAAATCCTAGTAAATCCAAATATCGTCTGTAATTCATGAAACATGGCATGCTATCATGGAGCGGCATCAACATGTCGTCGTAAATTTTTTGTCCCATTTGGGGCAGGTTTGGGTATAAGATTCTCACAAACCAGAGCTTCTCACAACAAGCCTGATGGTTTCGGTAGGTCCCATGCAAGATATGGGAATGAATTTCAAACACCAGCACTATTGACTGCTGGCAAAACGTTGCGATACTTTGTTTTTAAATTCTAGTAAATCCAAAACTCATCCGAACTTCATGAAACTTGGCATGCTATCATGGAATGGCACCCGACATGTTATGTTAATTTTCGTGTCCATTTTGAGAGAAGGCGCAGTCGAATAACAGTCAATAAAGGCATTTTGAAACAACTAGCTGCCACTCTAACATCGCAAACATTTTAGATAGAATACCCGTACGTACACTGACAGCTACCCCAGTAAGCCAAGGGAAAATGTGTCGAGCAGGATTTGTTCAGCTCTTCATCGCAAACGTTTTAGATAGAACACCTATATGTAAAGTGAGAGCTACGTTCTTCCGCAGTAAGCCAAGGGAAAATTCGCTGCGCAGGATTTGTGCATCTCTTCAATGCAAACGGTTCAGATTGAATAAGTCATGCAAAGCGAGACTTCGGTGCTAAGCCAAAAGAAATTTGGCAAGTAGGATTTCTACCTCCCTTCAACGCAAACAGTTTTTTCGGATGACCCGTGTGCAACCACGTACAGACAATTTGGTAAGATTTGCATCTGTCATATTTGGTATATTGCCATTTGTCAAACTAGAAAGATTGACATTTGTTGATCTAGTAACATTGCCATTTGTCAATCCTTGTAACACTGCGATTTGTTAAAATATGCAGCTAAAAATCACTAGCACTATCTAATTTTTGCAACTAAAATTCAGTAATTAAGCATACATTTCATTCACAGATTAAGCAGCCGTGCTTAATGTATACAAACAGTTCAACTTTACAGCTGAACCGACCAAACTTTTCCCCAATTGTTGCCAACCACGTACTGAAATAGCTAGTTCAACTATATATACTAGCTAATTTTAAGTACGTTGTACAGTTCCACCACATCTATAGTAAGATGAACTGAACAAAATAGCCCCTAAATACTACAACGGAGGGGCTTTGTACTACTTCCGGCAGCCTCCCCTCTGCCAAGCGTGCTCAATAAGAGGAAGAGGAGGAGGCTACCGACGAACTGGACAACTGCAATACGGTGCCTGCCGCTGCTGCACCTTCAGCGACGCTCACCTCGAACGCCCTCTGCCGCTCCACACGACCCCTCTCGAAGTGGTGGTTTTCCTCATAGATCTCCTGATTCCTCGCCTCTGCGTCGGCGTCTGCCGCGGCCATGGTGGCGGTAAGGCTCTTTGCATGCTCGACAAGGCGCTCCTCCTCCTCCCACGGGAACTCGATGTAGAGCACAAGGTCGCTGCCGCATGTGCGGGCCTCCACCTCCGCCTCCCTCCTGCAGGCGATGGTGGCGGAGCGGGTGATGATCCCTGTGGTCGAGGTTGGCTAGAGGCCATGGCAGACGATGATGGGGTGGTGGCCACGACCACCACCTCCTGCCTTCGAGCCGCGGTGGTGGAGCGGGTGATGGCCACGGTGGCCGGCAGTGGGATGATGGCCACGGCGGTGGAGCGGGTGATGGCCACGGCGGCGGAGCGGGTGATGCCCTGGCTTTTGACGGAGCTTTGGCGGCAACGGCGGCCGAGCGTGTGGTGTGTGTTCCATGCACACCCAACTGGGACGCCGCACACACTATACTATGCCAAGGACTTCGCCGCTGCCGCGGTGTAGCCTCCCAGCTGGAGCTGTGCTATGATGACGGCGGAGTGGCTGAGCGACGATGACGGTCCGGTGCCATTTCCCATTTTTGGAGAAGCAGACAAGATAAGCTACAGGGAAGGAGGTGAAAATGTGACGCAGGACTAGCCGGCCGTGAGGGTTTATATAGTAGGCTGATAAGCATTGGGATTTTGGGGGGATTTCACCGAGTCGGGTGGGAAGCTTGCGCGGGAACCTGCGCGGTTGCGTGGGAACGGGCTCAGCACCGTTTGGACAAAAGAACGCCCTCGCGCGTTGCTCAAGCTTGCGCTTGAATGTCTGCGGTAGCAGGGTGACAGGACGTGAGAGAGAAGGAAGAAAGGACACGTACACATGATGAGATGAACACGGACCACACTAGGGAACCCGTCGGTGATGAATTCATCAATCGCAAATGGTTTTACACTCGCAAGCGTTTGCCCACAACACACACGGCTTATTCCATCACAAATAAGTCGGGTGGATCAACTATATGCCGCGTATACACATTGTCAACAAGTAATGTGGTAGACCTTATTTAACATATGTTAAAAATAAAATAAAATAAAAATAAAAAACAAGGACCTCGAGGTTAAATTAGCTGAGGGAATGGGGCATTACGGTCATTTGATGACCGAAATGACCCATCCTATCAGCTAATTTAACATCAACACAACTTCCCATCCAGTCACCCATCCCATGGCTACTACAGCCTGAGCACACTTAACTTGAGAGTTCTCTTAGATGAGCTACTGGTGGAACAGCTAGTCCTTGTTGATCCAGGATGCCTCTTCGCGTCCTTATGGCATATCCGAATGACCGCCCGTCCCCCAGTGGCCAATACATGCTGTGTAGATAGAGCATATCACATATGTCTTATTAGAAGCAATCATCTGTGTTATTATCGGTCTTCGCACACATTTCTGATTACAAACTTGTTTGCCGCATATCACACACATCTTGTTATATTGAACCATTTATGTTTGCTTATCTCAACACAAACAGTTCATCTGAGTGAATGACATGCTATATATCGCACACACCTTGATCTAGCTGACCGTTTCTTTTGTGTTGCCTAATCACAAACAATTCATCCTAGTGAACCGTATGGTGTGTGTCGCACACGCCTTCATCTGGCTGCCCGTTTCTTTTGTTACTCCTCATTGCAAATAGTTAATTGAACTGAACCGTATGCCCTACATCACACACGCAACTAAAATCTAAACCGTGTTTCATGCATCCATCATCGCAAACGTTTTGGACATTTTTGACGGTTCTCTAACACCACCATTTCCGATTATTGCATTGCACACAGTTTCTCGAAGGGTCTCTGATCGTAGTGTCGCGTTAGCAGCATCCTGCACTAGTGAAGTGCCAGTATGCCACTGAATGCATGCCTATTCCACTCTTTCCAAACATTTCATAACACATAGATGACAGCTTCTCCAAAGAGAATGCACGAAGCAGCGCCGCAGCCGGCGATATTATCATTCCACCAATCTTCGAGGGGGGGGAGAAAAATGTGTGGCATTTACTGAGAATAGAGAGATAGACCAAAACAACCATACTCCTCTAGAGGAGTAGTAGTGATGCTAGTGCTCCAAGCCTATGGGGTCAGCCTTTGGAATATTTGGGTTCACATGAGCTACCTAGCCGTGGGTCAAAGGATAACTGAAAACCTGTGGGCTCAGCCCTAACTGTTGGGGAATGTAGCATGCAACTTCAAAAAAATTCCTACGCTCATGCAAGATCTATCTAGGAGATGCATAGCAAGTAGAGGGGAGAGTGTGTCTACGTACCCTCGTAGACCGAAAGCGGAAGCGTTTCACAACGCGGTTGGTGTAGTCAAACTTCCTTCACGATCCAACCGATCTAGTGCCGAACGGACGACACCTCCGAGTTTAGCACACATGTGGCTCGATGACGTCTCCTCCTTCTTGATCCAGCAAGCGGGAGAGGAGAATTATATGGGATCACAACCAACACAATGGTGTGGTGGTGATGGCGGTGGTGGAGCACCGACATCGCTTCGTTAAGCGTTACCGGGATGAGGCGGTGGAACTACGGAGTAATGGGAGAGAGAGGGGCGCCAAGGGCTTGGTGTGTCCTCTTGGGGTGCCCCTCCCCTCTATATATGGGTGGAGGGGCGTGTCAAATAGCCCCTCCAAGCCCTAGGGTGCATCTAAGGGGGAGAGGGCCTGGACTCCATGTCCAATCCTATTCCTACTAGGACTCCTTCCTTTTTTGCCTTCCCTAGCCACATGGGCTTTTGAGGACTTGGTACGCCTAGCCCAATAAGGCCAGGGCACCTCCAAGCAGCCCATGATAGCCCTTGGGTCGTGTTGAACCCACTTGTGGACTTCCGGACCCCTCCGGAATCCTCCGGAACCTTCCCGGTACAATACCGAAAAAACTGCACCTTTTTCCGGAACCCAAAATATGACCTCCTATATATTAATATTTACCTCTCGACCATTCCGAGACTCCTCGTGATGTCCGGGATCTCATCCGGGACTCTGAACAACATTTGGTTACTACTCATCAAATATCCCAATAGTACTCTAGCGTCAACGAACGTTAAGCGTGCGACCCTGCGGGTTCGAGAACTATGTAGACATGACCGAGACACCTCTCCGGTCAATAACCAATAGCGGAACCTGGATGCTCATATTTCCTCCCACATATTCTACGAAGATCTTCACCGGTCGAACCATTATGAAAACATACGTTATTCCCTTTGTCATCGGTATGTTACTTGCCCGGGATTCGATCATCGGTATCTTCATACCTTGTTCAATATCATTACCGGCAAGTCTCTTTACTTGTTCCGTAATGCATCATCTCGCAACTAACTCATTAGTCACATTGCTTACAAGGCTTCTTATGATGTGCATTACCAAGAGGGCCCAGAGATACCTCTCTGATACTCGGAGTGAGAAACTCTAATCTCGATCTATGCCAACCCAACAAACACCTTCAGAAATACATGTAGAGCATATTTATAATCACCCAGTTATGTTGTGATGTTTGATAGCACAAAAGGCATTCCTTCGGTATCCGGGAGTTGCATAATATCACAGTCGGAGGAATATGTATTTGACATGAAGAAAGCAATAGCAATAAAACTAAACTTTCATTATGCTAAGCTAATGGATGGGTCTTGTCCACTACTAGGGAAAACCTTATACACAGAAATTTAGCAACAGCGCGAGTCAAAAAAGAGCGCTGGTGCTAAATAGCAGTAGCGATTGGAGGAAAACCGCGCTACAGATAAAACTTTAGCAGTAGCGCGTGTAGTGGCAAAAGCGCTACTACTAATATTCCCATTGCTGGAATGATAGGCTACGCATAGCAGTAGCGGGCTTGGAGGAAATGCGCTACCGCTACGTCATAAGTAGCAGCGCGTTTCCTAAGAAGAGCGCTATTACTAACGAAAATAAAATAAGATGAAAAACAAATATAAAAGTAAATGAAAATGAAAGAAATAGAAAAAGGAGAAAGGAAAAAATTAAATGTAAAGCAAAATAAATGAAAAAGCGAAAAAACGGACGAAGGCATAGCAGCAGCGTGTGTTTGTAAGAGGCGCTATTGCTAACGTAGCTGTAGCTCGTGTCCTAGACCCCCGCTATAGAAACAGAAAAGGAAATTAAAAAATGGAAGAAAATTACATAGCTATAGCAGCAGCGCGTTTTGCAAAAACCGCTATAGCTATCTTAGCTATAGCGCATTTTACCAAACGCGCTACCGCTAAGTTTGACTTAACGAAAAAACCGTTTCCCCCCGGCCACCACTTCTCCCCCAAATCCCTCAACCCACCCCGCGCGCCACCGTCTCCCCGATTCGCCGTCGCCCCACTTCGCCGCCGTCTCCTCCCGACGTCGACGCCACCAGGGCCGTGCGCCGTCGATGCCACCGGAGTTGCCCCCAATGCCACGGAGCCGCGCGGCCTCGTCAACGCCACCGGAGCCGCCGTCGACGCCACCGGATCCTTCCTTGCCACAACTGCCTCCCTCGCCGTCACCGGAGACGCCCCTGCCTCCCTCGCCGTCACCGGAGACGCCCCTGCCTCCCTCGCCACCACTGCCTCCGTCGCCACCATCGGAGCCATCCTCTGTAAGCCCCCACCCCTCCTCTCTCTCTAATGCATAGGTTAGCTAGTTTAATTAGGTTAATTATCTAGGTTAGGGCAAAAATTTAGTTAGGGCTTTGACAGAGAAGTAGTTAGGTTAACTAGTTTAATTAGGTTAATTATCTAGGTTAGTGCAAAAATTTAGTTAGGGCTTTGACAGAGAACTAGTCAGGTTAACTAGTTTAATTAGGTTAATTATCTAGTTTAATTAGTGCAAAAATTTATTTTGGGCTTTGACAGAGAACTAGCTGCGTTAACTAGGTTAATTAGTGCAAAAATTGAAGTGGCCATGTTATATCTTTTCATTGAAGTGGTTCGATTGTGGCCAAGTGGCTTTGTTGTTTCCAGGGAATGATGCTGAGTGACCTATGTTTTGCCGGAATGTTGATTCATTTCTGTTCCGGCAAATTTCAGGTTCTCGATTTGTCCACTTTTTAGCAAAGGTCATGCCGAAATTTTCCATGAATTTCGGCATGACTTGTGCTACAAACTAGGACATATCGAGTGCCCGGGATTTGCCGCACCAGGAAGGAGTCAACATTCCTGCAAAACAATAGTCCTTTTTTATGTCATTATTCATTTTATTAGGTCTAGAATTAATTGACTAGATTTAATCATAGGAAACATGGCTAGCAACGATGAAGGACATGGTTCTGGTGATTGCGACGACGTCTACCGGGTGACAGACGAATTTTTTAGCCTTACCAATGATCAACCGATGTTGTTGCTGGGCCCACCGGTGGCATCGGGGATTGAGACCGACACGCAAACCGGTGCTCAGACTGAGACCGGTGCTGAGATTCAGACCGGCACTGAGACCGGCGCTGCCTCAGGGAGCGGAGCCGGTGTAGAACCGAAAGCAAAGAGGCAACGAGTTCCTAAAAAACTCAGGACTACTAGACTGGTGGTCACGGAGGTGGACGACGGCAATTTTGAGCCAAAGGCGCTCGAGGAAGCACGCACGTGCTACGGCAATCAAATAGGCTGCATCGCACGGACAACCGCCACCATCAACGATGAGAAACTAAAGAAGATAGAAAATATGAGGAGCTCCCTCCTAAAGAAGTTTCACCAGATATTCTTGTTCCCGGGACGGAATGAGAAGGATTATGAAGATCCAGACGAGGACCCGGCAATGAAGAAGATAAACAAACACGCCATGGCCAAGTTTAGCGACGCGTTGGCCGCCTGGAAAAATTGAGTGAAAGCAAAGATCAACGACGGGGAACCCTACTCCGAGATTGTAAAGGATAATCGGACAATCACGGAAGAGCAGTTTCAAATATTCAAGGAGGCTTGCGAGGCCGAAGCTGCTAAAAAAGGTCTAAGTACATGAAGGGCCTTCAAAAGAGGAACATTGGGAGCCACCACCTCGGAAGCCATGGTTACGGAGGAAAGCGGTCCAAATGGGCCAAGGAGGACGCGGAAGCCGCGAGTCTGGGCATCCCAGACCCCTTGGCGGATTTCACCGTCCCGCAGGAGCGTGACGTCCTGAGGGCCAGGCACCGTTGGGACCCAGTGAAGAAGGTTTACGAGACAACAACGGTCATTACGGAGTTCATGAGACTGCTGGTAATTTTAGTTTCTGATCAATTTGACTGCACACGTTAGTCATATTTGTAAACAATCCTTGTGCCTTTTGCAGAGAGAGCAGCACCGGATTGCGGCCAAAAGCGACTCGCCGTCTGAGGCATTGGCGAGGCCCAAGTGGGACGCTCCATTCAACCGGGCGTTGAACATATTGAAACAACAACCGGTGGATACTCAACCGTCGTATGGACGTGTGCACGGTGTCGGAGACGGAGCCACGTCGAAGAAGTACTACCGTGAGACCATGGAGGAGAGAAAGGAAAGACGGAGGTTAACTGAAGAAAACATCGACAAGAAGGTTGAGATTGCGGTTGAGAAGAAATCATCTCAGACAGTCGCAACAGCAGTAGCTGCCGCAAAACAGGCGATTGCAGATATATCTACTTCCTTGGTGATGGGCGTTTTCACTTGGACAAGGCAAAATCCAGAAAAAAATGCAGAGGACTTTCCCCTTGCTGACTTCTTGGGAGCACCTGCTCCCGCACCGGCTCCCATACCTGCTCCCGCACCGGCTCCCGCACCTGCTCCCGCATAGGCTCCCGCACCTGCTCCCGCACCGGCTCCCGCACCGGACGTGCTCGGTGGTGCCTCCTCTTTGGCTGAGCTCGACGCCCTCACGGTATCTGTCACACCGGCCCCCTTCAATATAAATGTATAATCTCCCGTTTTCGTTGCCTTTCGGATGTCTCACATCACAGACTTTTCTTTGCAGGCCAACAAAACCCCGTGCACCATATTGTACACCATCGGCGAACAGAAGGTGGACGTGGGGAAGGCGATAATAATGGTGCCGAAGGAACCATTGTTCCATAGCCGGCCAATCCCCCCGAACGTCTTCAAGGTTTCCGTGGCCAGTGTCAAACTGGGCCACGAGAATTTGCCTCCTCTAATACTAGTGGGGGATGACGACGAGACCCCGCGGTGGCTTGGTGATTGTTTCAATGGGTGGGTCCTGTTGTGGCCAAAGAGTCTGCTTCGTCTGGAGGCGGCCGGGAGCACACCCACGAGCACGCAGCCTCAGCAAGGTATGAACATCAACACCCCACCTACCCAATTAGCGTCGGGTGTCGGGTTGGGTGATAGCGGACGGGGTAAGCAGGTGGCTCCATTAGTCGCTGATGACGTCGCTATGGATGAGGATGAGGATGACGATGGCGCTGAACAGTATGTCTATACCGGTGCCTCCTCAGGGTTTGAGCGTCATGAGTTGGTGCCTGAATTACCGTCTCAACGTATTATTGACGACCTCCCGGTAGTAAAGAAGTCTAGGAAGAGAGCGAGGAAAGGCAAAAAAGTTAATTCTATGATCCAGCCGCCTCAGCAGCCTCGGCTTCAGGACCGTGTAGATATCCCCGATGCGGATAAATGGCATATCCCCGGTCAACCAATCCTACCTGAAACAGCGCTACGGGCCAGATTCGGCGATCTAAGGAGACTTCATGACGATGTGCTGCGGGTAGAGAAAGGCCTCATCGCCTCAAAAGATCCAGGATACCCACTCTACGTGGTTAATGTTCCGCGGCAAATGTCGTACATCGACAGCTTCCCCGCGGATAAGTTCTTCCTCCGATTCGATTACATATTCGACATGTTTCACATGAAGAAGCTGGATTTTACGTTTGTCCGCATTTATGCCTTGCACATGAAATACATCATTGGGGTTGAGCAGATACGTCATATCTGTGTCACTGACCCGTACTACATGCACGACGGCTTCTTGGGAGTCTGTGCAGAGCAGCGTGAATACGCGAGGGATTACATCGTCAGTTTCATGCTCGCCAATAAGGACTAGGAGGCGATTCTCGTGCCTTATCATCCCGTGTAAGTCATCCGCGCTGCTATCCTTCCTTCGATTTCAATAATTCATTTGCATGGTGGAGGCTAATTAATTTGAGGTGTACTTATTTTGCGCAGTGGCGGGCGCGCCATCCTCATCATCCTCTACCCCCGATTCTCCCACGCTCTTTACTTGGACTCGTCAAAGAACATTCACAAAAAGGATTACACCCACATCAAAGATGTTCTCGACAGTGCTATGTTTTACTACCAAGCAAGGGGTGGAGAGGTTAGGGACAAGAAGGGAAGGGGCGGCAGGGCCGCCTTCAGCCACAAGACTGACTTCTGCTGCATCCAGCAACTGAACGATTCTCTTAATGATGGACTCTATGTCCAACACCACATGCTGGAGTACAGACGGGATCACCAGAACCTTCACATGTCACCTAGATCTGGTGATGCCCATATTCTGCAATGGGCAAAGGACATAGGAGATATCGAGGATCATCGACTTCGAGCTGAGTTCTATAACATCCAGCGCGAACTTGCCCAAATCATCATGAATGAGGTCGTTGGAAAAACAGGGATGTTCTACGCAGAAGGACAAATGTCGCGGGAAGACGTCCGAACATGGATAGCCTCTCAGCGTCTCGACATGAAGCCTTTCACTAAGCTCGAGGACTATCTCCCTGACATGGATGGATGGCACGACATGATGGAGTGATTGTCGATATATGAAAATGTGTCCGTTTAGTCCATACTTTCTTTTATGACAAACTTTGAGTTATGCACGGTGAAACTTTATTTGTGATGTAATTAAACCGTCCTCCTCCTCGACTAGCGAAAATCACTCTAGTTAGGGCATTTTGGGTACGATGAACTTTGTTATTTATGCTTATGATATGTTGTTTCTATTTTTGCCAAGTCTGTCTCTTTCTGTTGCTCATATATATATGTTGCATATCATCGACTCATGTGACGATGCAGGTGCATAGATCATAGATGGCGAAGAAGTGCTACGCCAGGAGTATATATACGACAAGTGGCCGGAGTGTCAGGCCCAGGTGTACCGGTTTTTGGTTTCCGAGCGACACGCAGTAGTTAGTTTATGTTCACGCTAATGCGAGAGAGGGATATGAACTCATGTACTCAAAGTGATAGCTATTCTCACGTATATCATTGTTTAGATGGATGACGATGTATTTGCAAGTAATCGAGACTTGTATCGCTATTTTTGAGAGTGATGACGAGAGACCACTTTGTGTTGGATGATGATTATGATGATGACATGATTTGATGAGACTAATTGTATGTACATGCTATGATTACATTTGTATGTGGATGATATGCTAAAGATTATTGTATAAAGCCTATTCAAATACAAAACAAATAAAAAACAAATATGCAGGGAAAAACTAATAAAACTAGTAGTAGCGAGGGGGGGAAATTTAGCAGTAGCGCCGCCTTACCAGTAGCGCTTCCCTGTAAACAGCGCTGCAGATAATATCAGTAGCACCCTTTTCTAAAGAGCGCTGCAGCTATTCATGTGTAGCAGTAGCATGGGTCAACAGGCGCTACTGCTATACGTTAGCTGTAGCGCCTTATTAGTAGCGCCGGTACCCGCGCTACTACTAGTTTTATACGTTAGCTGTAGCGCCTTATTACTGCTGCTAGGATTTTCTCTAGTAGTGGTCCATCACATCATTCTCTAATGATGTGATCCCGTTCATCAAATGACAACACATGTCTATGGTTAGGAAACTTAACCATCTTTGATTAACGAGCTAGTATAGTAGAGGCTTACTAGGGACACGGAGTTTTGTCTGTGTATCCACACATGTATCAAGTTTCCGGCTAATACAATTCTAGCATGAATAATAAACATTTATCATGAAACAAGGAAATATAAAATAACAACTTTATTATTGCCTCTAGGGCATATATCCTTCACTAACATGGTTTCGCCATTATGAAAAAGCACCCATGCACGAGGTATTCATTAGTTTCGTGCCTAGATAGACAATGTTTGCAAACTTCATAATGCTGCTACCCGCGGATGGCCAAGCGGTCAGCTGTAAGTGCTTTTCGATGAAGGATAAGCCACATAAGATCTTGCATTCGGGATCAACCTTGGCATGCCAATTTTTTTACCAAGAATAGGACATATGCGCCAGCAGATTGTTGATGGCAGGTCGATGATGCCGAGTTGGGGGGGGGCGAAGATGAGGCATTCCACATGATGGAGTCCGGGATCTAGGATAAGTACATCATGTTGGAGCTGTCACCAAAGGTCCATGAACTGACGAATCTGCTCGTTAGTATGTCGGGCAAGATTCAACTACATCTCTCGGGCACTCCATTTCTTTGTGTAAAAACAATATCTCTGAATCATGTTTGATATGTGATGATCATCGCATATTAGACATGAATCAGAAATAATGTTTCTACACAATGTCGGCACGAAATAACACTTATTTAATTCTGAATGGAGACGTAAAGGCATTATGTCGACGACTTCAGCGAAGATTCCAGCACCGTTCACGACGCGTATCATGACTTTGTTTCTTGCCAGACTATGTACCTTCTGAAGCTCATGCATCCTTTTGCAAATGTGAGCAACAGATCTGATATCAAATACCCATGCCTTAAAGTTTTTGCCAGCAAGAAAAATGCCAATAACATTAATTTGTCTAATAATTATATCTTTTTAGGAAGATCCAGACTTCTTGTCCGCCAAGTACTTCTTGCAATTCTGCTTTCAGTGTCCCTTGGCCTTGTCGTAGAAACACACAGTCTCCTTGGTGAATCCGCCCTTAGAATTTTTCTGTGAGTCGGTCACACTGCCACCCTTGCATTTCTTATGTCAGCGTCCTGGGAACCAGGGTACGTAGACTTCCCTGCCTGCGGCCCGCGGCGTGGCTCCGTTGGTGGCCTGGTACAGCCCATCTTCAGCAACAACAACACAAGACCCTCGCGAGGGGCCAAGCCTCGCGAGGCCGACGACGCCAAGACCTTTGGAAGGGGCTGCCTCCTTAGGTTGGCTCCTGAGGAGCGGAGATTTCTATGCAGGCCCTCGCCTCGTGAGGTTCGGATGGCGCAACCAATGACGACCAAGGCCAGGCGGGCGCCAGCTGGCGCAGTACAACATGTTTCTTCTTCGGTGCTAAAGAGAAAAGCGCAGGCGCGGAGTCCCGAGGCATCAACCAAAGGTTTCCATTTCCATGCTACAAGACCAAGACCGCCAGGACAGCAGGACAGAGGTCATCGCTGAGCCCACCACGGCGTCACGACCAGAAGCTTTGCTGGAGAAGACCACCTTTCGTCAGGATAAGATGTATTAGTTGTCTCCCTTTGAATTTGGCCGTTGTGGGATCCCTCCCCGCCTTCGTTTTGGGGAGAGGACCATGGCCACTATAAAGATAGCCTAGCCACCACCATAGAGGAGGATCCTGTCGATCCTCACCCTCACCAGCTCACCCTAGCACAGGAACACATCTCCTGAGGTTGTTCCTCCACTGTACTAGTTCATCCTCAGCCCACCTCGAGGCTAATCCACCAAAAAGCAGGAGTAGGGTTTTACACCGCAAGGTGGCCCAAACCTGGGTAAACTGCCTTGTCCCATTTCCTTCCAGTTCATCAGGCTAGGCCATGAGATCGATGGGTTGGCAAACCGGGAAGGCTGAGTTCTTCACACGCACCCCAGAGTTCAAATCTATCTTGTGTCCGCGGAGCCCCGAATCTGACATTTGGCGCGCCAGGTAGGGGTGTGTGTCGAAGGATTGCCGTCTCGTCGGTTGCGTTCCGTCCCCGCCATCAAGCTTCCATGGCCTGCACCGCTCCACTCGTCGCCTTGTTGGGCACGTCCAGGGACGCTTCGGGCCTCCGGGACCTCTCCCCCGCCCTCCAGCAAGTGCAGTGGCCACCATAGTTCATACCGGACTTGCCGTCACGGTGCGGCGGCATGGCGGACCCCGTGGAGTTCCTCCAAGCGTACGAGGACACGGTTTGGGCTGCCGGCGGTGATGATCGGGTTGCGGCGAACTGGCAACCCATGGCCCTTATGGGCGTACCACGCGCCTGGCTCCTGGGTTTGTTGGAGTCTTCAGTGGCCTCCTAGGAGGAGCTGCAGGACCTCTTCGTCGTGTGCTTCACGGTGCTGGTGCCTCACGCTGTCGCGGCACTCCTTGGCGGCTCACAGACGCCGACCTTGGACCGCCACGTCAAGCAGTTCTTCCGTCAGATGGGCACCACCCACGCGCAGCGGGGAGCTCCTCCAGGCTGGGCGGCGCCTAAGGCCGACCTCACCTTCGACTCAAGGGACCACCCTGTGAATACGTCCGACACAGGCGCACTCCGGATGCTCTGCACCCCCACCATCTGCAATGTAGCGGTCACCAGGACCCTCATCGACGGTGGCGCCAACCTAAATTTCCTCTTCGTGGAAGCGTTCGGCCTGCTTCATGTGCCCCACGGCCGGCTCCACCCTACCAAGCCCTTCTCCGGGGTCACTGATGGCTCGACCTCCCCCTGGGGCAGATCCGCCTCCCCGTCACCTTCGGCACCCGCAACAACAATCGCACCGAGCTCATCGACTTCTACATTGCCTGCATCAGCCTCCCAAACAATGCCATTCTGGGGTACCCGGCCTCGGCCAAGTTCATGGCAGTTACCCATCCTGGCTACAACCTCATGAAGATGCCGGGAAGCAGCAGTGTCCTCACCATGGCGGGGGACACCAAGGAGGTGCTCTCGGCCCTCAAGCTCGCCTTCAGGGCTGCAACGGCCGTGCGGCCAAGCGGAGAGGGGGCTCTGGAGGGCCCGAGGGCTGCCCCGGCCAAGAAGAAGCAATTGTTCTCTCAAGATCGGGCCGAGATGAAGCAAGTGTCGGTTGAACAAGACGGGGAGTCGGGTGCCACCTTCACCATAGGCGTCGGCTAGTACGTCCCGCATTCATGCTATTATATTATCTGTTTTGGATATTTATGGGCTTTACTAAGCACTTTTATATTATTTTTCGGACTAACCTATTAACCGGACGCCCAACCCAAATTGTTGTTTTCTTGCCCATTTAAGTGTTTCGAAGAAAAGGAATATCAAATGGAGTCCAAACGGAATGAAACCTTCGGGAGCGTGATTTTTGGAATGAACGTAATCCAGGAGACGTGGAGCTGGAGTCAGGGAAGCTTCGAGGAGGCCACGAGGCAGGGGGTGTGATACGTCCATTTTGCATCATGCTTTTATATCGGATATTTATTGCATTATGGGCTGTTATTTCACATTATGTCACAATACTTATGGCTATTCTCTCTTATTTTACAAGGTTTATATGAAGAGGGAGAATGCCGGCAGCTGGAATTCTGGGCTGGAAAAGGAGCAAATATTGAAGGCCTATTCTGTGCAACTCCAAAAGTCCTGAAACTCCACGGAACACCTTAAAATAAATAAAGAAAAATCATCGCCAAAGATGAAGGCCAGGGGGCCCACACCCTGCTCACGAGGGTGGGGGCGCGCCCCCCTGGGCGTGCCCCCTACCTCGTGGGCCCCCTGGTGGCTCTCCGACGCCCATCTTCTCCCATATGAAGTCTTTCGATGAGAAAAAAATAGAAGAGAACCTTTCGGGACGACACTCCACTGCCACGAGGCGAAACCTTGGCGGAACCAATCTAGGGCTCCGGCAGAGCTGTTCTGCCGGGGACACTTCCCTCCGGGAGGGGGAAGTCATCACCATCATCATCACCAACGCTCCTCTCATCGGGAGAGGGCAATCTCCATCAACATATTCACCAGCACCATCTCATCTCCAAACCCTAGTTCATCTCTTGTATCCAATTCTTGTCTCCAAGTCCGGGATTGCTGCTAGTAGGTTGCTAGTTGTGTTGATTACTCCTTGTAGTTGATGCTAGTTGGTTTATTTGGTGGAAGATCATATGTTCAGATCCTATATGCATATTATTACCCCTCTGATTATGAACATGAATATGCTTTGTGAGTAGTTACGTTTGTTCCTGAGGACAAGGGAGAAGTCTTGCTATTAGTAGTCATGTAAATTTGGTATTCGTTTGATATTTTGATAAGATGTATGTTGTCTAACCTCTAGTGGTGTTATGTGAACGTCAAATACATAACACTTCACCATTATTTGGGCCTAGAGGAGGGCATTGGGAAGTAATAACTAGATGATGGGTTGCTAGAGTGACGGAAGCTTAAACCCTAGTTTATGCGTTGCTTCCTAAGGGGCTGATTTGGATCCATATGTTTCATGCTATGGTTAGGTTTACCTTAATACTTTTGTTGTAGTTGCGGATGCTTGCAATAGAGGTTAATCATAAGTGGGATGCTTGTCCAAGTAAGGGCAGTACCCAAGCACCGGTCCACCCACATATCAAATTATCAAAGTACCGAACGCGAATCATATGAGCGTGATGAAAACTAGCTTGACGATATTCCCATGTGTCCTCGGGAGCGCTTTTCCTATTATAAGAGTTTGTCCAGGCTTGTCCTTTGCTAAAAAAAGGATTGGGCCACCTTGCTGCACTTTATTTACTTTTGTTACTTGTTGCTCGTTACAATTTATCCTATCACGTGCATATGATTGCGGTTATAGCATGGAACATAAACATAATTATGAACTCGGAGATAAATAATATCATTTATTATTGCCTCTAGGGCATATCTCCTACAAAAACTATATGTTACCACTTATTTCAGTACTTGCAGAGAATACCTTGCTGAAAACCGCTTATCATTTCCTTCTGCTCCTTGTTGGGTTCGACACTCTTACTTATCGAAAGGACTACGATAGATCCCCTATACTTGTTGGTCATCAAGACTCTTTTCTGGCGCCGTTGCCGGGGAGTGAGGCGCCTTTGGTATGTGGAGTTTGGTAAGGAAAAATTTATTTAGTGTGCTGAAATTTTCTGTCACTTGTTACTATGGAAAGTAATTGTTTGAGGGGCTTGTTCGGGGTATCTTCACCCCGTCCGGTTGAGCCAAGAGTTGCTCCTCAACCTACTGAACCTACTGAATCTATTGAAAATGAAACTGCTTTTCAGATTCCTTCGGGTATGATGGAAAAACTGCTAGCTAATACTTTCGCAGGAGATGGAACAAAGCATCCTGACGAACATCTACGCTTTGTGGATGATATTTGTGGACTATTTAAGCTTGCAGGTATACCCGAAGAAGGCTTTCCCTTTATCTTTGGAGGGAGACGCATTGACATGGTATAGGCTATGTGATGATACGAGATCATGGAACTATAAAAGAGTGAAATTGGAATTTCATCAAAAGTATTACCCTATGCATCTTGTTCAACGTGATCGCAATTATATATATAATTTTTGGCCTCGCGAAGGAGAAAGCATCGCTCAAGCTTGGGGGAGTCTTAAATCAATGTTATATTCATGCCTCAATCATGAGCTCTCAAAATTGACAATTCTCCAGAATTTTTATGCTCGGCTTTCTGATAATAATCGCACCATGCTCGATACTTCTTGTGCTGGCTCTTTTATGATGAAGTCTATTGAATTTGGATGGAATTTATTGGATAGAATTAAATGCAACTCTGAAGATTGGGACCTCGACGAAGGTAAGGAGTCAGGTATGACACCTAAGTTTGATTGTGTTAAATCTTTTATGGATACCGATATTTTCCGTAAGTTTAGCACTAAATATGGACTTGACTCTGAGATAGTAGCTTCTTTTTGTGAATCTTTTGCTACTTATGTTGATCTCCCCAAGGAGAAGTGGTTTAAATATCATCCTCCCATAGAAGTAAAAGTAGCTGCACCTATTAAAGTTGAAGAAAAGATTTTCACTTATAATGATCCTATTGTTCCTACTTCTTATGTTGAGAAACCACCTTTCCCTGTTAGGATGAAGGACCATACTAAAGCTTCAACTGTTGTTCGTAAAAGCAATACTAGGACTTATACACCTATTGAGCAAGTCAAAGTAGAACCCAATATTGCTATTGTTAAAGATCTCTTGTCTGATAATATTGATGGGCATGTTATTCAATTCTCTGGTGAAACTGCCAGAATTGCTAAACCTTGTGATAGAGATAAACATAGACCTGTGGTAGGCGTGCCTGTTATTTCTGTTAAAATAGGAGATCATTGTTATCATGGCTTATGTGATATGTGTGCTAGTGCTAGTGTTATACCCATTGGTTTATACAAAGAAATTATGCATGAGATTGCGCCGGCTGAGTTAGAAGAAATTGATGTTACAATTAAACTTGCCAATAGAGATACTATATCTCCAATGGGAATTGTTAGAGATGTTGAAGTCTTGTGTGGGAAAACCAAATATCCCGCTGATTTTCTTGTTCTTGGTTCTCCACAAGATAGCTTTTGTCTCATTATATTTGGTAGACCCTTCTTGCATACTGTTAATGCTACGATAGATTGCGAAAAGAATGTTGTTACTGTTGGCTTGGATGATATGGTTCATGAGTTTAATTTCTCTAAATTTAGTAAACAACATCATGAGGAAGAATTGCCTAGTAAGGATGAAATTATTGGTCTTGCTTCTATTGCTGTACCTCCTAGTGATCCTTTAGAACACTATTTGCTAGACCATGAAAATGATATGTTCATGAATGAAAGAAGGGAAATAGATGAAGTATTCTTTAAACAGGAACCTATTCTGCAACACTATTTGCCTGTTGAAATCTTAGGGGATCCTCCTCCACCCAAGGGTGATCCCGTGTTTGAGCTTAAACCGTTGCCTAATAATCTTAAATATGCTTATCTTGATGAAAATAAAATATATCCTGTCATTATTAGCGATAACCTTCCAGAGCATGAAGAAGAAAGATTATTGAAAACTCTGAAGAAGCATCGTGCTGCTATTGGATATACTCTGGATGATCTTAAGGGCATCAGTCCCACTAAATGTCAACATAAAATAAATTTGGAAGCGGATGCCAAAACGTTCGTGATCCTCAATGACGTTTGAATCCTAAAATGAAAGAAGTGGTAAGAAAAGAAATACTCAAGCTTCTGGAGGCAGGTATAATTTATCCCGTTGCTGATAGTCAGTGGGTAAGTCTTGTCCATTGTGTCCCTAAGAAGGGAGGTATTACTGTTGTCCCTAATGATAAAGATGAATTGATTCCGCAAAGGATTATCATAGGTTATAGGATGGTAATTGATTTCCGTAAATTAAATAAGGCTACTAAGAAAGATCATTACCCCTTACCTTTTATTGATCAAATTCTAGAAAGACTATGCAAACATACACATTATTGCTTCCTAGATGGTTATTCTGGTTTTTCTCAAATACCTGTGTCGGCTAAAGATCAATCAAAGACAGCTTTTACATGCCCTTTTGGTACTTTTGCTTATAGATGTATTCCTTTTGGTTTATGTAATGCACCTGCTACCTTTCAAAGATGCATGATGGCTATATTCTCTGACTTTTGTGAGAAAATTTGTGAGGTTTTCATGGACGACTTTTCCGTCTATGGTTCCTCTTTTGATGATTGCTTGAGAAATCTTGCTCGAGTCTTGCAGAGATGTGAAGAAACTAATCTTGTCTTGAATTAGGAAAAGTGCCACTTTATGGTGAATGAAGGTATTGTCTTGGGGCACAAAGTTTCTGAAAGAGGTATTGAAGTTGATAAAGCCAAGGTTGACGCTATTGAAAAGATGCCATGTCCCAAGGACACCAAAGGTATAAGAAGTTTCCTTGGTCATGCCGGATTTTATAGGAGGTTCATCAAGGACTTCTCAAAAATCTCTCGGCCTCTGACTAATTTATTACAAATAGATGTACCATTTGTATTTGATGATGATTGTGTAGAAGCATTTGAAATACTTAAGAAAGCATTAGTCTCTGCACCTGTTGTTCAGCCACCTGATTGGAATTTACCCTTTGAAATTATGTGTGATGCTAGTGATTATGCTGTAGGTGCTATTCTAGGGCAAAGAGTTGATAAGAAATTGAATGTTATGGGACGAAGTCTTCATACGGAATGGCGACTCCCCCACCTCCACCCACCTCAGGCGACTCCCATGGCGATTCTAGGGTTTAACCCTATGATCTCCTCCCGACGATCCCAATGGACGGCCTCCTCCACTGGGATTTCTCCCCCGGCCTCAAGGTCGAGGCACAGGTGCGTGCAAGGTTTGGATCTACGGTCCACTTCGTCCCCAACCCCGGCTCCAAGGAATTCTTCCTTGAAGTTTCCTTCTCCTCGGCTTCTTTTCCCCTCTCGGTGGATTCGGTGGGTTTGGCCCTTCAGTCATGTATTGGAGGTCTTTGTGCTGGTTTCAATGTTTTGCGACTGGGTGATCGCAATTTTCGGTTCTCAGTGGCCTCAAATTGTGTGGGGCATTTTATTTTTGGATTAAGAGACCGTATTTGGCCGGACTTTATCTGCCACTTTCATCTTCATCGTTCTGTGAACTCACGCCCACGGCTCCCCTCATGGCACGCTGATTCTGAGCTAACTGGTTTGGCTTCCTCACCGGGTCCAGCGATTAAATCTAAATGGCTCTCTAACCAGAGTAAACTACCATTGGATCCCGCGTCGTTACCAGTGCTGCAGAAATTGGGTTTCATTCCGCCGCCGACGGACTTACATTCCGGCGAGCCTTCAGATCTGATCTCCTTTGGTAGTTTTTCGTCTCCGGTTTCTCCGGATTCTTTTCGGATTGGTTCCATATCCTTACCTATTGTTCCCGGTATTCCTGGAAGGTTGCCATCTATTCATGGTGAAGGATATATTGTGGGTTTATGGGATTCAATTACGGATGAGAAACTTCTTTCTATTCTGGATGGCTGGCAGGCCGGATACGATAATGATAATGCTAAGCTTATGGTGCAAGTTTCGTCAGTCCCCACCAAGGAATACATTTACAAAAGGCTTTTGCATTGCTCTCTCTATGATCGTCTTGGCCATGTTGATGATTCCTGCACTGGAGTTTTCTGTCAACGTTGTGGGGATGATTCTGGCGCCTGCGCTTGCTCGACAACATGTACTGATGATCATAAGCATGTGCCATGCAAAGTGGGCCCGGATCCTTTGGGCTTTCCGTGTAATGCATGTTCTGCGGTTGACCACATGACTAGGCTTTGTCCTGGGCTTCGTCGCTGCTCTCTCTGCTTTCGACTGGGCCACAAGTCACGTAAGCTCAAGGCTTGTACTTTTCTCCCTCGCTGGGCTTGGAAACGAAAAAATCTAACACAATCGGAGAGGATCTTGCCTCGGGCTGCTGCGGATGAATCTGTGGTTGGTAACTTTGTGGAGGTTGGTATGGCTTGTGTTGTTAGGGATCCGCATGGTGGTTGCATATGGAAATGGAAACAGATAATCCCGCACCACGCGGACGTGGCTAACCCCCATTGCTTGACGATACGCCTACCCGGTCAGGGTGTAGTCAATTCTGCCTGCCAAAAACCCCAATCGGGTGAGCTGACGCTCTCCTCGAGTTCTACACCCACGCCTCCACCATCTCGATTCTTCTCGCCTTCGACCGTGAGCAAGAAAACCCCACCTCCTACTCCGGCGAAATCTCTCAAGTAGACGCAGCCCCCGGCACCATCTACCATGGTGAACTTCCCCGTGCGCCTGTTTGCCTTTGCTCCAGATGGATCGACCTTTGATCGCGGGCCTGCTCACCGGGTCCAGCGTCACGTTATGGTGGTGGATGATCTGCCTCTGAACCATGATAGGTATGCCATTGTCTCCGTCAACCCTCCGGTCCCTGATCATCAGAAGGAGTTCTGGTTAGCTGAGGTCTGCCGCATTATTGTTGGAGATTTAGAGTATGAGCTGCTAGATGACTTTGTTTACCTGCTGGGGATCGGGTGTGTAGTGTTTGCGGATATGGAGAGTAGAGATGCTGCCATTAGAGAAGGACCGCATGCTTTGACTGATGATTCCACCTTCTCCCTAGTTCCGCATGATGAGAATATCAATATGCGCATGCCTGCTTTTGAATATGAAGTTTGGGTCATGTTTCTTGCTTTTCCAATGGACTATCAAACTGAACATTATGTCCATAAGGTTGTTTCACACTTTGGGAAGATGCTTGCCTGGCCCCGTCCGGGACAGAACAAGGCTAGAATCCTTGTCAAAAGTCATATCAAAGATGTTGCTGAGGTGCCGCATAGTCTTGTGATTACCAGGGTTGGTTTACTGCCAGGTCTTGCCCGCTCGTGGTCGGTGCCTGTTTATGTTCTGAATGGTAGAAACACTATACCAAATTTGGTTGGTAATGAGGATGTTCCCCCGCTTTTGAATGCATCTCCACATCCATACCAGCTTCCTTACTACACCCTCATGCAGCAAGCAAGAATTGATGAGATGGTTGCTCAAGATGCTCTGAATGAGGCTGCCTGGAATGCCCCTGAACCTGCTCAGAATGTTTAGGAAAACGGGTGGGGTGTGTGGCATGTGATCCCTCCACCTTATACTGGGTTCAGTTTCAGGACTTTCTTTCAGTATGATGGCCCGTCTCTCATGGATGGTGTGGATCCGGAGCATAATGTGCAGGATAATCTATCTGACATTTGGTCATCTGATTCTGAGTTTCAGGCAGTGGAAGCTTTGGCTGATGGATTTGTGAATGGCAACCCTGCAGCCAGGTTGGAGTTCGTCAGGGCTGGGGGAAGCTCTGTTTTTCTTCAGGGTTGTTGTTGATAATGAGTTCTTGCTTTGGATTGGGGGTATGCTCAAATGCATATATACACCAGCTATCACGCTCCAGCATACCTCTCCTGTGATGTTGCCCCTAAGCCCTTTTCAGATTATTCAGAATCATCTTAATGCCACTGCTACAACTTGGATTGAGTGTATGGCGCCTGAACCTGACATCTTCTCCAGGATCTTTGCTACTGCAGTTCAGTGGGGGACAATTGTTGTTCCATGGTCTTTGCTGTCGCCTGAACCCAGGGCTCGGTTGATTGCTGCGGACTGGGATTTGCCTGAACACTCTCCTGGCCTCAATGCAATCACGCAGCTCGTCTCGGCAGAGGTGGAATCTCAGATAGTGCCTTCATCAGACCAGCCTAGTGCGCTTCAGGTGCTTGCATCGTCCTCTTTGTTCAATGCTACTCAACACCGCAATGTGTTAGTGCCTTTGGACACCACTACTGTCAGACGGAGTAATAGATCCAACAAGTATGATGGATTCAAAATCAACCATGCTCCAGACACAAAGCGTTCCAAGTCAAGGGTGAAACCACGTGAGACTCCTTTTGTCAATGTTGTTTCTTTGGCTGATGCTCCTGTGCAGGTGCCCAATGCTACTTGCCCCCCACCAACACCGATCGAGGATCTTCAACAGATGGGAAGCAATTGTGGAATTGCTCCGGAAGCCCTCTCCCGTGAGAAGCTGATGGATGACTAGCACTCGTCGGGGGCGGATGAAGACTGAATTCTTCCCTTCTGATGAATAAATCGTGGAACATGCTCTCGTGGAACATCAGAGGCATAAACTCTGATGCAAAACTTTTGGCTATTAGGAATGCGATCGATACTAGCGGTTGTTCTGTGCTATGTATCCAGGAAACTAAACGTGAATCCTTCGATCTTGCTTCTATTAAGACTTTATGCCCTAAGCGCTTCGATAAATTTGTTTTTGCGCCATCAGTGGGTGCCTCTAGTGGCATCATTATTATTTGGAATAGTGTTGTGTTTATGGGCACACCTTGGTTTGTGGATTCTTTTGCCATTGGGGTTTCTTTTGTGGCCACGCAGTCGAATGACTCGTGGAATTTGATCAATGTCTATGGCCCCTGCTCTGGTCAGCGTCGAGTGGATTTTACAAACTGGCTCTTTGATTTGAATATTCCTGATGATGAAAACTGGCTGATTCTTGGCGACTTTAACTTTATTCGATCCACGAACAACAGAAACAAACCTGGGGGTGACGCTGCGGGCATGCTGTTATTTAACGAGCTCATCCGTGCACAGTCGCTCATGGAATTACCTGTGAAAGGCCGAGCATACACCTGGAGTAATATGCAGGATGATCCTCTGCTCAAACAGTTGGATTGGTTCTTCTCGTCGTCTTGTTGGACCACCTCATATCCAAACACAATGGTCCTACACCTGGGGAAGCCAGTGTCCGACCACATTCCGTGCGTGGTCATAATTGAATCAAGTATCCCCCTATCCAAGCTCTTTCGGTTTGAGAACTTTTGGACTAATCATGATGGGTTCATGGAGGTTGTTGCTAGCTCATGGTCTAAGGCATGTCATGCCCCCAATGCTGCGGCGCGAATATGCAAAAAGCTTAAAAAACCTGAGATATGATCTTAAGCGATGGAGCAAGGGTGTCTCGAAACTTAAAGTTCTGATTCAAAACAGTAATGAGACTCTGGCCATCATGGACACTCTTGAGGATAAACGACCTTTATATGTCCAGGAGTCAAACTTCAGGAAGATATTGAAAACCCATTTACATGCCTTGCTCAAATACCAGAATGAGTACTGGAGAAAGAGATGTACTATCAGGTATTTTCCCTTTGCTGACAAAAACACTAAGCTCTTTCAGTCACTGGCCACGGAGAGATATAGGCACAATGCTATTGCCATGCTTAGAGTTGGCGAGGTCGAAATCCATGACCATGTTGGCAAGGAGGGGGTCCTGTTCAATACATACAAGGATCGTTTGGGTTCTTATAAACCTACCAGCATGAAGTTTGATCTCTCTAGGATCATCCGCAGGATCGATGGGCTGGACCAACTGAGTGCGCCTTTCTCTACTGATGAGATAGATGCTATTATCAAGGAAATGCCGAGTGACAGAGCCCTCGGCCCGGATGGTTTTAATGGTTGTTTTCTTAAGAAGTGCTGGCAAATCATCAAGTCGGATTTCTACGACCTTTGTCACGCTTTCCATGCAGGTGGGCTTGATATCACTAGCATTAGTGAGGGATATATCACCCTGATTCCAAAAATATCCTCTCCAGAAACGGCTAATGATTTCAGACCAATTACCTTACTGAACTGTTGTCTGAAAGTCATTACAAAGATCTTGGCTAACCGACTGCAGAAAGTTATTCTCAAAATCATGCACAGGAACCAATATGGATTTATCAAAGGTAGGACCATCCAGGATTGTCTCGCGTGGTCGTACGAATATGTTCATCAATGCCACTCGTCTGGGAGAGAGATTATATTGCTTAAGCTTGACTTGCCAAGGCCTTTGATACGATTGAACATGCCCCCATGTTGGAAATTATGAAACACATGGGTTTTGATGACAGGTGGTTAGGCTGGACGGAAACGATCTTTGGCTCGGGAGTTTCGTCAGTCCTCTTAAATGGTGTTCCTGGTCGGAAATTCAAATGCAAGTGTGGCGTGCGACAGGGTGACCCTCTCTCACCACTGATCTTTGTCCTTGCGACTGATCTGCTCCAAGCTGTGATCAATGACGCTTACACTCAGGGTTTGCTAGAGCTTCCCATTCCTCGTGAAAATGCAGGTGACTTCCCGGTGGTGCAATACGCTGACGACACAATCTTGGTTATGCAAGCTTGTCCTACACAGGCCGCCCGCATGAAACTTATCTTGGAGGATTATGCGGCTTCGATGGGACTCAAGATCAACTTCCATAAATCGACCCTCATACCCATTAATGTCGACCACCAGCGTGCGAGTGGGTTGGCAGAGGTGTTTGGCTGCTCTGTTAGTGCCCTGCCGTTCACTTACCTTGGTCTCCCCATGGGGACGACAAGGCCGAGTGTTCTGGATCTCATGCCGTTGGTGCACTCAGTTGAGAGGAAAACCTCCACTGCCTTATCACTGATGTCGTCGGGGGCCAAGCTGACGCTGGTCAATTTGGTGGTCACCTCCATGCTGATCTATGCAATGTGCACGATCAAGCTGCACCCCAAAGTGGTTGAGCACCTCGACAAACTGCGCCGCTACTGCCTTTGGGCTAAAAATTCTGATGATGGGGTCAACTCCAACTCCCTTGTTGCCTAGGAGCTTGTCTGTCGACCAAAATGGTGTGGTGGCCTTGGTGTTATTGATATCAAAACACAAAATGCCGCGCTTCTCCTAAAGCACTTGTTCAAGTTCTACAATCATGAGGATGTGCCCTGGGTTCAGCTAGTCTGGGAGGCGTACTACCCGAACAAGGTGCCACATGCCACTGAGTCGGTGGGTTCCTTCTGGTGGAAAGACGTAATGCAGCTCAGTGGAACCTTCCGTTGGGTCGCCAAGGTCATTCCCGGGGATGGGTGCAGCTCTCTGTTTTGGAAAGATGTCTGGTTTAGTGACAATGGCTCCACGCTGATGGACACGCATCCGCGAGCCTTCTCTTATGCCCTAAACGAGGATGACTCCATTGCCAAGGTTCTCAGGACCACTGATCCGGCCACGATCTTTAGTCTGCCTCTTTCGGTCCAGGCCAGGGAGGAGATCAGAGAGATACAGTAAGGGTCCTCGCATGTCAGTCTGGAAAATGGCTCAGCCAACGTTTGGGTCTGTGATATAGGCCGTTATTCGTCAAAGAAGTACTACAACCACTGTTTCAGGAAGGTGAAAGCTGACGAGGCCTTTGGATGGCTATGGAACTCCAAAAGCCCGATCAAGCTCAAGACGTTTGGGTGGCTGCTTATGGTCGATCGTTTGAACACCAGGAACATGCTGAAGCGGCGACACTTTGCAGTAGCCGGGGGCAACTACACTTGCATGCTCTGCCAACCCCCCCCCCCCCCCCGAGGAAACTGTGGAACATCTCTTCTTCACGTGCCCCTTCGCCCAACGATGATGGAGTAAGGTTGGTCTGACCTAGCCAGGAGGAACCAACAGGCTAGCCATCTTGCATGGAGGGAGAGAGAGCTGGCGTCGGCCGTTATTCATGGATATCTTCTTGCTTGCTTCTTGGAGCCTGTGGATGGAGAGAAACAACCAACATTTCAGGGGGATTCCACACTCGTTCGTGGCATGGTTAGCTAGGTTCAAATATCTGTTGGGTTTGGTGATCCATAACTGTCCTGAGAAAGTTCATCCTTTTCTCTCTGATTTCATTGTAAGTTTGGGCCACTAGTTTTTGATTCTGCAACCCTTACGGCCGGGGGGCCTAAAACCCATTGTAACACACATGTAACTATTCTGTTGTGAGTAATACAAAGTCAGTGGGAGCCTCTCCCACTATCACTGATTCTTCAAAAAAAAGAAATTGAATGTTATCCATTATGCTAGTAAGACTCTAGACAATGCTCAAAGAAATTATGCTACCACCGAAAAGGAACTTTTAGCAGTTGTATTTGCTTGTGATAAATTCAGACCCTATATTGTTGATTCCAAAGTTACTATTCACATTGATCATGCTGCTATTAAATATCTTATGGAAAAGAAAGATGTTAAGCCTAGACTCATTAGATGGGTTCTCTTGCTCCAAGAATTTGATTTACATATTGTTGATAAAAAAGGAACTGAGAACCCCGTTGCCGACAACTTGTCTAGGTTAGAGAATGTTCTTGATGACCCACTACCTATTGATGATAGCTTTCCTAATGAGCAACTAAATGTCATAAGTACTTCTCGTAGCACTCCTTGGTATGCTGATTATGCTAATTATGTTGTTGCTAAATTTATACCACCTAGCTTCACATACCAACAAAAGAAAAAGTTTTTCTATGACTTGCGACATTACTTTTGGGATGACCCACATCTTTATAAAGAAGGAGTAGATGGTGTTATTAGACATTGTGTACCTGAGCATGAACTGGAACAGATCCTACGCAAGTGTCACTTCGAGGCTTATGGAGGACACCACGCTGGAGATAGGACTGCACCTAAGGTATTGCAATCCGGCTTTTATTGGCCTACTCTCTTCAAGGACGCCCGTAAGTTTGTTTTATCTTGCGATGAATGTCAAAGAATTGGTAATATCAGTAGACGTCAAGAAATTCCTTTGAATTATTCACTTGTTATTGAGCCATTTGATGTTTGGGGCTTTGATTACATGGGACCTTTTCCTGCCTCTAATGGTTACACTCATATTTTAGTTGTTGTTGATTACGTTACTAAGTGGGTAGAAGATATTCCAACTAGTAGTGCTGATCATAACACTTCTATTAAAATGCTTAAGGAAGTTATTTTTCCGAGGTTTGGAGTCCCTAGATACTTAATTACTGATGGTGGTTCACACTTTATTCATGGTGCTTTCCGTAAGATGCTTGCTAAATACGACGTTAATCATAGAATTGCATCTCCATATCACCCGCAGTCTAGTGGTCAGGTAGAATTGAGCAATAGAGAGCTCAAATTAATTTTGCAAAAGACTGTTAATAGGTCTAGAAAGAATTGGTCCAAGAAACTGAATGATGCATTATGGGCCTATAGAACTGCGTGCAAAAATCCTATGGGTATGTCTCCGTATAAAATGGTTTATGGAAAAGCTTGTCACTTACCTCTCGAATTAGAACATAAGGCATATTGGGCTATTAAAGAGCTCAACTATGACTTCAAACTTGCCGGTGAGAAGAGGTTATTTGATATTAGCTCACTTGATGAATGGAGAACCCAAGCTTATGAAAATGCCAAGTTGTTTAAAGAAAAAGTTAAAAGATGGCATGACAAAAGGATACAAAAGCGTGAGTTTAATGTAGGTGATTATGTATTACTATACAACTCTCGTTTAATATTTTTTGCAGGAAAACTTCTCTCCAAATGGGAAGGTCCCTACGTTATCGAGGAGGTCTATCGTTCCGGTGCCATAAAAATCAACAGCTTCGCAGGCACAAATCCGAAGGTGGTAAACGGTCAAAGGATCAAACACTATATTTCAGGTAATCCTATAAATGTTGAAACCAATATTATTGAAACTGTAACCCCGGAGGAATACATAAGGGACACTTTCCAGAACGTTCCAGACTCCGAAAAGGAATAGGTATGTGATACGGTAAGTAAACCGACTCCAAAACAATTTTAAAGGCAATATTTCTCCGTTTTGGAATATTTAGAAAAATAGAAAAATAAGTAGCAGTCCGGGGAGGACACGAGGCCTCCACGAGGGTGAAGGCCGCGCCCTACCCCCCTGGGTGCGCCCCCTACCTCGTGAGCACCTCGTGTGCCCTCCGGACTCCGTTTCCTTGCACGATATGTATTTTGGTCGGTAAAAATTCATTATATATACTCCCGAAGGTTTTGACTCTCGTATCACGCAAATCTCCCCTGTTCTTGTTTCGAGCTGTTTTCTGACAGGTCTAGATCATCATGACGACCCCAAGTGCTTCCAAGGACAAGTTCTTTGAGAAGGTTATCAACCCTTACCTCGCGGAGGTGCTGCGACACCCTCAAACCATTGAGATGCGTGATGGGTTACTGCACGTTCGTGATGTTGAGGGACCAAAGGGAACCGGAAGCGTGGAGTTGAGGCTCAAAGCAATGGAGCAACAAGTTTTCAAGTGCTAGGGGATGGTGGAGCGTGGAATCAACACTACCCACAAGATGCTCGCGGAGTTCACCAACAACTATGAGCCGGATGCCAAGAAGACCGAGGAAGCCATCTATAAGCTACATGAGAAGATCGAGCACCTCCAAGCCCAAATCTATGATCTGCAAAACCAAAACTGTGAGTATGAATATAGATTCAAAAGGATGAGTTTGGCTGCAGATTTGAGGACTCCAGAGACTCGATCATTCTTCTATGATGGTGAGCCTATGCCATGGAAGGTGGACAACAAGCTTGCATCATCATCAACACCTCCACCGCCAACAACAAGGAAGGAGACATAATCATCTGGGTATGGGCACTCCCCTTAGCAACTGCCAAGCTTTTGGGAGGTGCCCTGATATCGTATCACCATCACAACTCCTATCTTTACCGTTTTTCTTAGTTCGATCCTATTAGTAGTATCTTGATTTAGTAGAATAAAGTCATGGCATGATCTAGTTTTGAGTTTTGCTTTATGATCCTTCTTTGTAATCGAGTCCGTGAGCTATATAATAAAGATTAGTGTTGAGTCAAGGGCTTGAGTATTTTGCCATGATCTTGGGTGATTAGAAGAAAAATAAAAAAAAAAAGAATCAAAGAGTTCGTATTGATCTTAGTGAAAGTAATGACTCCACATAGAAAGAGTATGATGATTAAAAGCTGTTGGGAGTTGGCAAATATAGCTTTGGTCATCGTTGCAATTAATAGGAAGTAATAAGGAAAGAGGGGTTTCACATATAGATACATTATCATTGACATCTTTTATGATTGGGAGAACTCATTAAAATATGACATGCTAAAGAGTTGATGTTGGACAAGGAAGACAACATAATGAGTTATGTTTTCTTATATCTGAGATAAAGTATGTTGTCATGATTCCTATACCGTGTTGAGCTTGCCTTTCCCCCTCATGCTAGCCAAATTATCAGCACTAAGTAGAAATACTACTTGTGCTTCCAAATACCCTTAAACCAATTTTGCCATGAGAGTCCACCATATCTACCTATGGATTGAGTAAGATCCTTCAAGTAAGTTGTCATCGGTGCAAGCAATAAAAATTGCTCTCTAAATATGCATGACTTATTAGTGCGGAGAAAATAAACTTTGTACGAACTTGTTGTGGACGCAATAAAAGCGACGGACTGCATAATAAAGGTTCACATACAAGGGGCAATATAAAGTGACGTTCTTTTGCATTAAGATTTTTTGCATCAACCCTAAACGCGCATGACAACCCCTGCTTCCCTCTGCGAAGGGCCTATCTTTTATTATTATCCTCTACCTTATGCAAGACTCATGGTGATCTTCACCTTTTTCCTTTTTCATTTTATCCTTTGGCAAGCTTAGCATGTTGGAAAGAACATGATATATATATATATATATATATATATATATATATATATATATATATATATATATATATATATAATTGGATGTGGGGGAGCGTGAATTATTATTGTTGACATTACCCTTGAGGTAAAAGGTTGTGGGGCAAAATTATAAGCCCCTATCTTTCTCTGTGTCTGATTAAAACTCCTTAACTACAAGTATTGCGTGAGTGTTAGCAATTGTGAAGGACTAAGTGATAATTGAGTATGTGGGCTTGCTTTTAAGCTCTGACGTAGACTCTTTCCGATGTTATGATAAATTGCAATTGCTTCAAGGACTGAGGGTATAATTTGTTTGTGCTCAATAAGGTTTCTGATTCATACTTTGGCTTTGTGAAAAGATCATCACTTGAACATAAGTAATCATGTGAAAAAATCTATATATGTTTCTGTTATGTAATAATTATGATGCCTTCATGTCCGTATTTTATTTTTATCGACGCCTCTACCTCTAAACATGAGGACATATTTATTGTTATCGGCTTTTCGCTTGAGGACAAGCGAGGTCTAAGCTTGGGGGAGTTGATACGTCCATTTTGCATCATGCTTTTATATCCATATTTATTGCATTATGGGCTGTTATTTCACATTATGTCACAATACTTATGGATAATCTCTCTTATTTCACAAGGTTTATATGAAGAGGGAGAATGCCGGCAGCTGGAATTCTGGGCTGGAAAAGCAGCAAATATTGAAGGCTTATTCTGTGCAACTCCAAAAGTCCTGAAACTCCACGAAACACCTTAAAATAAATAAAGAAAAATCGTCGCCAAAGATGAAGGCCAGGGGGCCCACACCCTGCTCACGAGGGTGGGGGGCGCCCCCCCCCCCCCCCCCCCCGGCGCGCCCCCCTACCTCGTGGGCCCCTTGGTGGCTCTCCGACGCCCATCTTCTCCCATATGAAGTCTTTCGATGAGAAAAAAATAGAAGAGAACCTTTCGGGACGAGACTCCACCGCCACGAGGCGGAACCTTGGCGGAACCAATCTAGGGCTCCGACAGAGCTGTTCTGCCGGGGACACTTCCCTCCGGGAGGGGGAAATCATCACCATCATCATCACCAACGCTCCTCTCATCGGGAGAGGGCAATCTCCATCAACATCTTCACCAGCACCATCTCATCTCCAAACCCTAGTTCATCTCTTGTATCCAATTCTTGTCTCCAAGTCCGGGATTGGTGCTAGTAGGTTGCTAGTAGTGTTGATTACTCCTTGTAGTTGATGCTAGTTGGTTTATTTGGTGGAAGATCATATGTTTAGATCCTATATGCACATTATTACCCCTCTGATTATGAACATGAATATGCTTTGTGAGTAGTTACATTTGTTCCTGAGGACAAGGGACAAGTCTTGCTATTAGTAGTCATGTGAATTTGGTATTCGTTCGATATTTTGATAAGATGTATGTTGTCTAACCTCTAGTGGTGTTATGTGAACGTCGACTATATAACACTTCACCATTATTTGGGCCTAGAGGAAGGCATTGGGAAGTAATAAGTAGATGATGGGTTGCTAGAGTGACAGAAGCTTAAACCCTAGTTTATGCGTTGCTTCGTAAGGGGCTGATTTGGATCCATATGTTTCATGCTATGGTTAGGTTTACCTTAATACTTTTGTTGTAGTTGCGGATGCTTGCAATAGAGGTTAATCATAAGTGGGATGCTTGTCCAAGTAAGGGCAGTACCCAAGCACCGGTCCACCCACATATCAAATTATCAAAGTACCGAACGCGAATCATATGAGCGTGATGAAAACTAGCTTGACGATATTCCCATGTGTCCTCGGGAGCGCTTTTCCTATTATAAGAGTTTGTCCAGGCTTGTCCTTTGCTACAAAAAGGATTGCGCCACCTTGCTGCACTTTATTATAAGAGTTGGGGGGCGAAGATGAGGCATTCCACATGATGGAGTCCGGGATCTAGGATAAGTACATCATGTTGGAGCTGTCACCAAAGGTCCATGAACTGACGAATCTGCTCGTTAGTATGTCGGGCAAGATTCAACTACGTCTCTCGGGCACTCCATTTCTTTGTGTAAAAACAATATCTCTGAATCATGTTTGATATGTGATGATCATCGCATATTAGACATGAATCAGAAATAATGTTTCTACACAATGTCAGAACGAAATAACACTTATTTAATTCTGAATGGAGACGTAGAGGCATTATGTCGACGACTTGAGCGGAGATTCCAGCACCGTTCACGACGCGTATCATGACTTTGTTTCTTGCCAGACTATGAACCTTCTGAAGCTCATGCATCCTTTTGCAAATGTAAGCAACAGATCTGATATCAAATACACATGCCTTAAAGTTTTTACCAGCAAGAAAAATGCCAATAACATTAATTTGTCTAATAATTATATCTTTTTAGGAAGATCCAGACTTCTTATCCGCCAAGTACTTCTTGCAATTCTGCTTTCAGTGTCCCTTGGCCTTGTTGTAGAAACACACAGTCTCCTTGGTGAATCCGCCCTTAGAATTTTTCTGTGAGTTGGTCACACTGCCACCCTTGCATTTCTTATGTCGGCGTCCTGGGAACTGGGGTACCCAGACTTGCCTGCCTGCGGCCCACGGCGTGGCTTCGTTGGTGGCCTGGTATAGCCCATCTTCAGCACCAACAACACAAGACCCTCGCGAGGGGCCGAGCCTCGCGAGGCAGACGATGCCAGGACCTTTGGAAGGGGCTGCCTCCTTAGGCTGGCTCCTGAGGAGCGGAGATTTCTATGCAGGCCCTCACCTCGTGAGGTTCGGATGGCGCAACCAATGACGACCAAGGCCAGGTGGACGCTAGCTGGCGCAGTACATGTTTCTTCTTTGGTGCTAAAGAGAAAAGCGCAGGCACGGAGTCCCGAGGCATCAACCAAAGGTTTCCATTTCCATGCTACAATACCAAGACCGCCAGGACAGCAGGACGGAGGTCATCACTGAGCCCACCACAGCGTCATGACCAGAAGCTTTGCTGGAGAAGACCACCTTTCGTCAGGATAAGATGTATTAGTTGTCTCCCTCTGAATTTGGCCATTGTGGGATCCCTTCCCGCCTTTGTTTTGGGGACAGGACCATGGCCACTATAAAGATAGCCTAGCCACCACCTTAGAGGAGGATCCGGATCCTGTCTATCCTCACCCTCACCAGCTCACCCAAGCACAAGAACACACCTCCTGAGGTTGTTCCTCCACTGTACTAGTTCATCCTCAGCCCACCTCGAGGCTAATCCACCAAAAAGCAGGAGTAGGGTTTTAAACCGCAAGGTGGCCCAAACCTGGGTAAACTGCCTTGTCCCATTTCCTTCCAGTTCATCAGGCTAGGCCATGAGATTGATGGGTTGGCTAACCGGGGAGGCTGAGTTCTTCACACGCACCCCAGAGTTCAAATCTATCTTGTGTCCGCGGAGCCCTGAATCTGACATTTGGCGCGCAAGGTAGGGGTGTGTGTCGAAGGATTGCCGTCTCGTCGGTTGCGTTCCGTCCCCGCCATCAAGCTTCCATGGCCTGTGCCGCTCCACTCATCACCTTGTTGGTCACATCTAGGGACGCTTCGGGCCTCCGGGCCCTCTCCCCCGCCCTCCAGCAAGTGCAGTGGCCACCATAGTTCATATCGGACTTGCCATCACGGTGCGGCGGCATGGCGGACCCCGTGGAGTTCCTCCAAGCGTACGAGGACGCGGTTTGGGCTGCCGGTGGTGATGACCGGGTCGCGTCGAACTGGCTACCCATAGCTCTTATGGGCGTACCACGCGCCTGGATCCTGGGTTTGCTGGAGTCTTCAGTGGCCTCCTAGGAGGAGCTGCACGACCTCTTCGTCGCGTGCTTCACGGCGCTGGTGCCTCACGCCGTCGTGGCACTCCTTGGCGGCTCGCAGGCGCCGACCTTGGACCGCCACATCAAGCAGTTTTTCCGTCAGATGGGCACCACCCACGAGCAGCGGGGAGCTCCTCCAGGCTGGGCGGCGCCTAAGGCCGACCTCACCTTTGACTCAAGGGACCACCCTGCGAATACGTCCGGCACTGGCGCACTCCCAATGCTCTGCACCCCCATCATCTGCAACGTAGCGGTCACCAGGACCCTCATCGACGGCGGTGCCAACCTAAATGTCCTCTCCGTGGAAGCGTTCGGCCTGCTTCATGTGCCCCACAGCCGGCTCCACCCTACCAAGCCCTTCTCCGGGGTCACTGATGGCTCGACCTGCCCCCTGGGGCAGATCCGCCTCCCCGTCACCATCGGCACCCGCAACAACTATCGCACCGAGCTCATCGACTTCTACATTGCCTGCATCAGCCTCACATACAATGCCATTCTCGGGTACCCGACCTAGGCCAAGTTCATGGCGGTTACCCATCCTGGCTACAACCTCATGAAGATGCAGGGAAGCAGCGGTGTCCTCACCGTGGCGGGGGAGACCAAGGAGGCGCTCTCGGCCCTCAAGCTCGCCTTTAGGGCTGCAGCGGCCATGCGGCCAAGCGGAGAGGGGGCTCTGGAGGGCCCGAGGGCTGCCCCAGCCAAGAAGAAGCAATTGTTCTCTCAAGATCGGGCCGAGATGAAGCAAGTGTCGGTTGAACAAGACGGGGAGTCGGGTGCCACCTTCACCATAGGCGTCGGCTGGTACGTCCTGCATTCATGCTATTATATTATATGTTTTGGATATTTATGGGCTTTACTAAGCACTTTTATATTATTTTTTGGACTAACCTATTAACCGGACGTCCAGCCCAAATTGTTGTTTTCTTGCCTATTTAAGTGTTTCGAAGAAAAGGAATATCAAATGGAGTCCAAACGGAATGAAACCTTCGGGAGCGTGATTTTTGGAATGAACGTGATCCAGGAGACATGGAGTTGAAGTCAGGGAAGCTTCAAGGAGGCCACGAGGCAGGGGGCGTGATACGTCCATTTTGCATCATGCTTTTATATCGATATTTATTGCATTATGGGCTGTTATTTCACGTTATGTCACAATACTTATGGCTATTCTCTCTTATTTTACAAGGTTTATATGAAGAGGGAGAATGCCGGCAGCTGGAATTCTAGGCTGGAAAAGGAGCAAATATTGAAGGCCTATTATGTGCAACTCCAAAAGTCCTGAAACTCCACGGAACGCCTTAAAATAAATAAAGAAAAATCGTCGCCAAAGATGAAGGTCAGGGGGCCCACACCCTGCTCACGAGGGTGGGGGGCGCCCCCCCCCCCTGGGCGCGCCCCCCTACCTCGTGGGCCCCTTGGTGGCTCTCTGACGCCCATCTTCTCCCATATGAAGTCTTTCGATGAGAAAAAAATAGAAGAGAACCTTTCGGGACCAGACTCCACCGCCACGAGGCGGAACCTTGGCGGAACCAATCTAGGGCTCCGGCAGAGCTGTTCGGCCGGGGACACTTCCCTTCGGGAGGGGGAAATCATCACCATCATCATCACCAACGCTCCTCTCATCGGGAGAGGGCAATCTCCATCAACATCTTCACCACCACCATCTCATCTCCAAACCCTAGTTCATCTCCTGTATCCAATTCTATTCTCCAAGTCCGGGATTGGTGCTAGTAGGTTGCCAGTAGTGTTGATTACTCCTTGTAGTTGATGCTAGTTGGTTTATTTGGTGGAAGATCATATGTTTAGATCCTATATGCACATTATTACCCCTCTGATTATGAACATGAATATGCTTTGTGAGTAGTTACATTTGTTCCTGAGGACAAGGGAGAAGTCTTGCTATTAGTAGTCATGTGAATTTGGTATTCGTTCGATATTTTGATAAGATCTATGTTGTCTAACCTCTAGTGGTGTTATGTGAACGTCAACTACATAACACTTCACCATTATTTGGGCCTAGAGGAAGGCATTGGGAAGTAATAAGTAGATGATGGGTTGCTAGAGTGACAGAAGCTTAAACCCTAGTTTATGCGTTGCTTCGTAAGGGGCTGATTTGGATCCATATGTTTCATGCTATGGTTAGGTTTACCTTAATACTTTTGTTGTAGTTGCGGATGCTTGCAATAGAGGTTAATCATAAGTGGGATGCTTGTCCAAGTAAGGGCAGTACCCAAGCACCGGTCCACCCACATATCAAATTATCAAAGTACCGAACATGAATCATATGTTCGTGATGAAAACTAGATTGACGATATTCCCATGTGTCCTCGGGAGCGCTTTTCCTATTATAAGAGTTTGTCCAGGCTTGTCCTTTGCTACAAAAAGGATTGGGCCACCTTGCTGCACTTTATTTACTTTTGTTACTTGTTGCTCGTTACAATTTATCCTATCACAAAACTATTTGTTACCACTTATTTCAGTACTTGCAGAGAATACCTTGCTGAAAACCGCTTATCAGTTCCTTCTGCTCCTCGTTGGGTTCGACACTCTTACTTATCGAAAGGACTACAATAGATCCCCTATACTTGTGGGTCATCAGGGCACGCCCACCCCCCTGGGCGCGCCCTCCACCCTCGTGGGCCCCTCGTGGCTCCCCTGACCGACTTCTTTCGCCTATATAAGTCCATATACCCTAAAACCTTCGGGGAACACAATAGATTGGGAGTTCCGCCGCCGCAAGCCTCTGTAGCCACCAAAAACCTCTCGGGAGCCTGTTCCGGCACCCTGCCGGAGGGGGAATCCATCACCGGTGGCCATCTTCATCATCCTGATGCTCTTCATGACGAGGAGGGAGTAGTTCACCCTCGGGGCTGAGGGTATGTACCAGTAGCTATGTGTTTGATCTCTCTCTCTCTCTCTCTCATGTTCTTGACTTGAGTCAATCTTGATGTATCACGAGCTTTGCTATTATAGTTGGATCTTATGATATTTCTCCCCCTCTACTCTCTTGTGATGAATTGAGTTTTCCCTTTGAAGTTATCTTATCGGATTGAGTCTTTAAGGATTTGAGAACACTTGATGTATGTCTTGCCGTGCTTATCTGTGGTGACAATGGGATATTCGCGTGATCTACTTGATGTATGTTTTGGTGATCAACTTGCGGGTTCCATGAACTTATGCATAGGGGTTGGCACACGTTTTCGTCTTGACTCTCCGGTAGAAACTTTGGAGCACTCTTTGAAGTTCTTTGTGTTTGTTGAATAGATGAATCTGAGATTGTGTGATGCATATCGTATAATCATGCCCACGGATACTTGAGGTGACAATGGAGTATCTAGGTGACATTAGGGTTTTGGTTGATTTGTGTCTTAAGGTGTTATTCTAGTACGAACTCTATGATAGATTGAACGGAAAGAATAGCTTCATGTTATTTTACTATGGACTCTTGAATAGATTGAGCAGAAAGGATAACTTTGAGGTGGTTTCATACCCTACCATAATCTCTTCGTTTGTTCTCTGTTATTAGTGACTTTGGAGTGACTCTTTGTTGCATGTTGAGGGATAGTTATATGATCTAGTTATGTTATTATTGTTGAGAGAACTTGCACTAGTGAAAGTATGAACCCTAGGCCTTGTTTCCGAGCATTGGAATATCGTTTGTGCTCACTTTTATCCTTAGTTACCTTGCTATTTTTATATTTTCAGATTACAAAAACCTATATCTACCATTCATATTGCACTTGTATCACCATCTCTTCGCCGAACTAGTGCACCTATACAATTTACCATTGTATTGGGTGTGTTGGGGACACAAGAGACTCTTTGTTATTTGGTTGCAGGGTTGCTTGAGAGAGACCATCTTCATCCTACGCCTCCCACGGATTGATAAACCTTAGGTCCACTTGAGGGAAATTTGCTACTGTCCTGCAAACCTCTGCACTTGGAGGCCCAACAACGTCTACAATAAGAAGGTTCCGTAGTAGACATCACTGGCTGTTGGGAAATGCGGTAATTTCAAAATTTTCCTACGATCATGCAACATCTATCTAGGAGATGCATAGCAACGAGAGGGGAGAGTGTGTCCATGAACCCTCGTAGACCGAAAGCGGAAGCGTTTAGTAACGCGGTTGATGTAGTCGAACGTCTTCGCGATCCAACGGATCCAAGTACCGAACGTACGGCACCTCCACGTTCACATGTTCAGCCTGACAACATCCCTCGTGCTCTTGATCCAATTGAGGATGAGGGTGAGTTCCGTCAGCATGACGGTGTGGTGATGGTGATGATGATGTTACTGGCGCAGGGCTTCGCCTAAGCACTACGGCGATATGATCGAGGTGTGTAACTATGGAGGGGGGGCACCGCACACGGCTAAGGCAAAACTTGGTGTGTTCTAGGGTGCCCCCTGCACACGTATATAAAGGAGGAAGGAGAGGCCGGCTAACCAAGCTAGGCACGCCGTGAGAAGGGAAATCCTACTAGGACTCCAAGTCCTAGTAGGTTTCTACCTAAAGGAGAAGGAGGAAGGAAGGGAGAGGGGAGCCACGCCCCCAACCCCTTGTCCAATTCAGACTGGGCTTGGGGGGCGCCACCTCCTGGCCACTGCCTCTCCTTCCCACTAAGGCCCACTAAGGCCCATTAACTCCCCGGGGGGTTCTGGTAACCTCCCGGTACTTCAGAAAATACTCGAACTTTTGCGGAACCATTCCGATGTCCGAATATAGCCTCCCAATATATCAATCTTTATGTCTCGACCATTTCAAGACTCCTCGTCACATCGGTCATCTCATCTGGGACATCGAACAAACTTTGGTCATCAAAACACATAACTCATAATACAAATCGTCATCGAACGTTAAGCGTGCGGACCCTGCAGGTTCGAGAACTATGTATACATGACCGAGACACATCTCCGATCAATAACCAATAGCGGAACCTGGATGGTCATATTGGATCCTACATATTCTACGAAGATCTTTATCGGTCAAACCGCATAACAACATACGTTGTTCTCTTTGTCATGGGTATGTTAGTTGCCTGAGATTCGATCGTCGGTATCATCATACCTAGTTCAATCTTGTTACCGGCAAGTCTCTTTACTCGTTCCATAATGCGTCATCCCGCAACTAACTCATTAGTCACATTGCTTGCAAGGCTTATAGTGACGAGCATTACCGAGAGGGCCCAGAGATACCTCTCCGATACACGGAGTGACAAATCCTAATCTCGATCTATGCCAACCCAACAAACACCTTCAAAGACACATGTAGAGCATCTTTTTAATCACCCAATCACCCAATTACACCTGATAGCACACAAGGTGTTCCTCCGGTATTCGGGAGTTGCATAATATCGTAGTCTGAGGAACATGTATAAGTCATGAAGAAAGCAATAGCAATGAAACTGTAACGATCATAATGCTAAGCTAACAGATGGGTCTTGTCCATCACATCATTCTCCTAATGATGTGATCCCATTTATCAAATGACAACACATGTCTATGGTTAGGAAACATAACCATCTTTGATTAACGAGCTAGTCAAGTAGAGGCATACTAGGGACACTATGTTTTGTCTATGTATTCACACATGTACTAAGTTTTCGGTTAATACAATTCTGGCATGAATAATAAACATTTATCATGATATAAGGAAATATAAATAACAACTTTATTATTGCCTCTAGGGCATATTTCCTTCAGTCTCCCACTTGCACTAGAGTTAATAATCTAGATTACACAGTAACGATACTAACACCCATGGAGTCTTGGTGTTGATCATGTTTTGCTCGTGGAAGAGGCTTAGTCGACGGGTCTGCAACATTCAGATCCGTATGTATCTTGCAAATCTCTATGTCTCCCTCCGCGACATGATGCCGGATGGAATTGAAGCATCTCTTGACGTGTTTGGTTCTCTTGTGAAATCTGGATTCCTTTGCCAAGGCAATTGCACCAGTGTTATCACAAAAGATTTTCATTGGAACCGATGCACTAGGTATAACACCTAGATCGGATATGAACTCCTTCATCCAGACTCCTTCATTTGCTGCTTCCGAAGCAGCTATGTACTCCGCTTCACACGTAGATCCCGCCATGACGCTCTACTTGGAACTGCTCCAACTGACAGCTCCACCATTCAATATAAATACATATCCGGATTGTGACTTAGAGTCATCCGGATCAGTGTCAAAGCTTGCATCAACGTAACCATTTACAATGAGCTCTTTGTCACCCCCATAAATGATAAACATATCCTTAGTCCTTTTCAGGTATTTCAAGATGTTCTTGACCGCTGTCTAGTGCTCCACTCCTGGATTACTTTGGTACCTCCCTGCTATACTTATATCAAGGCACACATCAGGTCTGGTACACAGTAGTGCATACATGATAGAACCTATGGCTGAAGCATAGGGAATGACTTTCATTTTATCTCTATCTTCTACAGTGGTCGGGCATTGAGACTGACTCAACTTCACACCTTGTAACAGGCAAGAACCCTTTCTTTGACTGATCCATTTTAAACTTCTTCAAAACTTTATCAAGGTATGTGCTTTGTGAAAGTCCAATTAAGCATCTTGATCTATCTCTATAGATCTTGATGTCTAATATGTAAGCAGCTTCACTGAGGTCTTTCATTGAAAAACTCTTATTCAAGTATTGTTTTATGCTATCCAGAAATTATGTATCATTTCCAATCAAAAATATGTCATCCACATATGATATTAGGAATGCTACAAAGCTCCCACTCACTTTCTTGTAAATACAGGCTTCTTCAAAAGTCTGTATAAAACCATATGCTTTGATCGCACTATCAAAGCTTTATTCCAACTACGAGAGGCTTGCACCAGTCCGTGAATGGATCGCTGGAGCTCGCACACTTTGTTAGCACCCTTTGGATCGACAAAACCTTCTGGTTGCATCATATACAACTCTTCTTCCAGAAATCCATTCAGGAATGCAGTTTTGGCATCCATTTGCAAAATTCCATAATCATAATGCAACAATTGCTAACATGATTCGGACAGAGTTAAGCATTGCTACGGGTGAGAAAGTCTCATCAAGTCAACTCCTTGAACTTGTCGAAAACCTTTCACAACAAGTCGAGCTTTGTAGATAGTAACATTACCGTCAGCGTTAGTCTTCTTCTTGAAGATCCATTTATTTTCTATTGCTTGCCGATCATCGGGCAAATCCACTAAATTCCACACTTTGTTCTCATACATGGATCCCATCTCAGATTTCATGGCCTCATGCCATTTCACGGAATCTTGGCTCATCATCACTTCCTCATAGTTTGTAGGTTCATCATGGTCTAGTAACATGACTTCCAGAATACGATTACCGTACCACTTTGGTGTGGACCATACTCTGGAAGACCTACGAGGTTCTGTAGTAACTTGATCTGAAGTTTCATGATCATCATCATAAGCTTCCTCACTAATTGGTGTAGGAATCACTGGAACTAATTTCTGTGATGAACTACTTTCCAATTCGGGAGAAGGTACAATTACCTCATCAAGCTCAACTTTCCTCCCACTCACTTCTTTTGAGAGAAACTCCTTCTCTAGAAAGGATCCATTCTTAGCAACGGATATCTTGCCTTCGGATCTGTGATAGAAGGTGTACCCAACAGTTTCCTTTGGGTATCCTATGAAGATGCACTTCTCCGATTTGGGTTCAAGCTTATCAGGTTGAAGCTTTTTCACATAAGCATCGCAGTCGCAAACTTTGAGAAACGACAAATTTGGTTTCTTGCCAAACCATGGTTCATAAGGCATCGTCTCAACGGATTTTGATGCTGCCCTATTTAACGTGAATGCAGTCATCTCTAAAGCATAACCCCAAAATAATAGCGGTAAATCAGTTAGAGACATCATAGATCGCACCATATCCAATAAAGTACGGTTATGACATTCGGACACACCCTTATGCTGTCGTGTTCCAGGTGGCGTGAGTTGCGAAACTACTCCACATTGTCTCAAATGAAGACCAAACTCGTAACTCAAATATTCTCCTCCACGATCAGATCATAGAAACTTTATTTTCTTGTTACGATGATTTTCCACTTCACTCTGAAATTCTTTGAACTTTTCAAATGTTTCAGACTTATGCTTCATTAAGTAGATATACCCATATCTACTCAAATCATCTGTGAAGGTAAGAAAATAATGATACCCGCCACGAGCCTCAACACTCATTGGACCGCATACATCGGTATGTATTATTTTCAGTAAGTCAGTAGCTCATTCCATTGTTTCAGAGAACGGAGTTTTAGTCATCTTGCCCATGAGGCATGGTTCACAAGCACCAAGTGATTCATAATCAAGTGATTCCAAAAGCCCATCAGTATGGAGTTTCTTCATGCGCTTTACACCAATATGACCTAAACAGCAGTGCCACAAATAAGTTGCACTATCATTATCAACTTTGCATCTTTTGGCTTCAATATTATGAACATGTGTGTCTCCACAATCGAGATTCAACAAAAATAGACTACTCAACAAGGGTGCATGACCATAAAAGATATTAATCATATAAATAGAAGAACCATTATTCTCTGATTTAAATGAATAACCGTCTCGCAACAAACAAGATCCAGATATATTGTTCATGCTCAACACTGCACCAAATAACAATTATTCAGGTCTAAAACTAATCCCGAAGGTAGATGTAGAGGTAGCGTGCCGACGGCTATCACATCGACCTTGGAACCATTCCCGACGTGCATCATCACCTCGTCCTTAGCCAATCTTCATTTAATCCGCAGCCCCTGTTTTGAGTTGCAAATATGAGCAACAGAACCAGTATCAAATACCCAGACGCTACTACGAGCATTAGTACGGTACACATCAATAACATGTATATGAAATATACCTTTCACTTTGCCGTCCATCTTATCCGCCAAATACTTGGGGCAGTTCTGCTTCCAGTGACCAGTCCTTTTGCAGTAGAAGCACTCAGTTTCAGGCTTAGGTCCAGACTTGGGTTTCTTCTCCTGAGCAGCAACTTTCTTGCCGTTCTTCTTGAAGTTCCCCTTCTTTCCATTGCCCTTTTTCTTGAAACTAGTGGTCTTGTTGACCATCAACACTTGATGCTCCTTTTTGATTTCTACCTCCGCAGCCTTTAGCATTGCAAAGATCTCGGGAATTGTCTTGTTCATACCTTCCATAGTATAGTTCATCACGAAGCCTTTATAGCTTGGTGGCAGTGATTGAAGAACTCTGTCAATGACACTATCAACAGGAAGATTAACTCCCAGCTGAGTCAAGTGGTTATGGTCCCCAAACATTTTGAGTATGTGTTCACTGACAGAATTATTCTCCTCCATTTTACAGCCATAGAACTTGTTGGAGACTTCATATCTATTAACTCGGGCATTTGCTTGAAATATTAACTTCAACTCTTGGAACATATCATATGCTCCATGACGTTCAAAACATCTTTGAAGTCCCGATTCTAGGTCGTAAAGCATGGCACACTGAACTATCGAGTAGTCATCAACTTTGCTCTGCCAGACGTTCCTAACGTCCGCAGTTGCGTCTGCAGCAGGCCTTGCACCTAGCGTTGCTTCTAGGATGTAATTCTTCTGTGCAGCAATGAGGATAATCCTCAAGTTACAGACCAAGTCCGTGTAATTTATACCATCATCTTTCAACTTAGCTTTCTCTAGGAAGGCATTAAAATTCAAAGGAACGGTAGCACGGGCCATTGTTCTACAATAACATATACATGCAAAATAACTATCAGGACTAAGTTCATGATAAATTAAAGTTCAATTAATCATATTACTTAAGAACTCCCACTTAGATAGACATCCCTGTAGTCATCCAAACGATCACGTGATCCAAATCAACTAAACCATGTCCGATCATCATGTGAGATGGAGTAGTTTTCAATGGTGAACATCACTATGTTGATCATATCTACTATATGATTCACGTTCGACCTTTCGGTCTCAGTGTTCTGAGGCCATATCTGCATATGCCAGGCTCGTCAAGTTTAATCCGAGTATTCTGCGTGTGCAAAACTAGCTTGCACCCGTTGTATGTGAACGTAGAACTTATCACACCCGATCATGACGTGGTGTCTCGGCATGACGAACTATAGCAACGGTGCATACTCAGGGAGAACACTTATAACTTGAAATTTAGTAAGGGATCATCTAATGCTACCGCTGTACTAAGAAAAATAAGATGCATAAAAGATAAACATCACATGCAATCAAAATATGTGACATGATATGGCCATTGTCATCTTGTGCTTATGATCTCCATCACCGAAGCATCGTCATGATCTCCATCATCACCGGTGCGACACCTTGATCTCCATCGTAGCATCGTTGTCGTCTTGCCAACTATTGCTTCTAGGACTATCGCTACCGCTTAGTGATAAAGTAAAGCAATTACATGGCGATTGCATTGCATACAATAAAGGGACAACCATATGGCTCCTGCTAGTTACCGATAACTCTGTTACAAAACATGATCATCTGATACAACAATTTATATCACATCATGTCTTGACCATATCACATCACAGCAAGCCCTGCAAAAACAAGTTAGACGTCCTCTATGTTGTTATTGCAAATTTTACCTGGCTGCTACGGGCTTCTAGCAAGAACTGTTCTTACCTACGCATCAAAACCACAACGATTTTTCGTCAAGTTTGCTGTTTTATCCTTCAACAAGGACCGGCCGTAGTCAAACTAGATTCAACTAAAGTTGGAGAAATAGACACCCGCCAGCCACCTATGTGCAAAAGCGCGTCAGTAGAACCAGTCCCATGAAAGCGGTCATGTAATGTCGTTCCGGGCCACTTCATCCAACAATACCGCCAAATCGAAGTAAGACGTTGGTGGTAGGCAGTATGACTATTATCGCCCACAACTCTTTGTGTTCTACTCGTGCATAAAACATCTACGCATAGACCTGGCTCGGATGCCACTGTTGGGAAACGCGGTAATTTCAAAATTTTCCTACGATCACGCAAGATCTATCTAGGAGATGCATAGCACCGAGAGGGGATAGTGTGTCCACATACCCTTGTAGACCAAAAGCGGCGTTTAGCAACACAGTTGATGTAGTCGAACGTCTTTGCGATCCAACCGATCCAAGTACCAAACGTACGGCACCTCCGCGTTCAGCACACATTCAGCCCGACGACGTCCCTCATGCTCTTGATCCAGTTGAGGACGAAGGTGATTTCCATCAGCATGACTATGTGGTGACGCTGATAATGATGTTACCGGTGCAGGGCTTCTCCTAAGCACTACGATGATATGATCGAGGTGTGTAACTGTGGAGGGGGGGCACCACACACGGCTAAGGCAAAACTTGGTGTGTTCTAGGGTGCCCCCCTGTCCCCGTATATAAAGGAGGGAGGGGAAGGCCGGCCGGCCAAGCTAGGCACGCCGGGAGAAGGGGAATCCTACTAGGACACCAAGTCCTAGTAGGTTTCCACCTAAAGGAGAAGGGGGAAGGAAGGGAGAGGGGGGCTGCACCCCCAACCCCTTGTCCAATTCGGACTGGGCTTGGAGGGGCGTGTGCAACCTCCTAGCCGCTGCCTCTCCTTCCCACTAAGGCCCATTAACTCCCCGGGGGGTTCCGGTAACCTCCCGGTACTCAGGAAAATACACGAACTTCCGGAACCATTCTGATGTCCGAATATAGCCTTCCAACATATCAATCTTTATGTCTCAACCATTTTGAGACTCATCGTCACGTCCGTGATCTCATCTGGGACTCCAAACAAACTTCGGTCATCAAAACACATAACTCATAATACAAATCGTCATCGAATGTTAAGCGCGCGGACCCTACGGGTGTGAGAACTATGTAGACATGACTGAGGCACATCTCTGATCAATAACCAATAGCGGAAACTGGATGCTCATATTGGCTCCTATATATTCTACGAAGATCTTTATCGGTTAAACCGCATAACAACATACGTTGTTCCCTTTGCCATCGGTATGTTACTTGCCTGAGATTCGATCGTTGGTATCATTATACCTAGTTCAATCTCATTACCGGCAAGTCTCTTTACTCGTTCTGTAATGAAATCTCTCTTAGCTCACCAGAGGAGCATGATGTTGGGGCCCAATCCAAAACACAGACAAGTTACAAATTTAGACAACACGTTGCGTATAAGTAAGCAAGCAGTTGGTCATTCTGTAGCTCAATTAAATTCTTAGGGAGCAAAATGAATAGCAGAGGGATTCATACAAACCTACTATAGCAAGCAAAACTATGCAATCATTAGCCTAGTATAAACTAGATTGTGAGCCTCATGCAATAGTAGTTGGTTAATAGACTTCAAAGCTTCAGGCACACTTTGTCAGAGTAACTAAATGGTAAAGCCTTTAATTATGTCAACTAATAGTTATACAAGTACCCAACATCAGGCATCATTGTTTGGGCACCTCATTAACTGAGGACAAATAAAGCAATTGAACAGAGCAAATTAACTATGCGTGAAACAAACAAGGAATTGAGATGTTGAGTTGGATACAGTGACTTACCTTAACTGGTTGAACAGGCTCAGTGCAGCTCCTACTTCTCTTGCAAGGCTCCTTCCTAACATCTTGTACTTGGAAATCCTCAATCTTATCTTCATTGCACCCCCTCTGCAAGGTGACACAGACTAGTTACTCATCTCCTTGGAAGATAAATATGCATACTTTCCAGTCTGTGAACAACACAAAAGGATGAGATTATAACAAAACAACACCACATAATGAAACATGCCACATCTCTTGCACTTGCACACAACTAAATGAGCATTTGCTATGTCTGCACTATGTAAAAACTAGGCATACCTTCGAACTGGATCTCAAGGTACACTTGGAGAGCCTAGTTTAGTGTACAGCCAAACCTTTACGTCACCTATGAGTTAGACAAGGCCCCACTACATCAACCTTTAGTGTTTAAATCGTTGACAAGCTCTCTTAGAGTGTTAGTTCAAGAACAGCAAGTAATCAAAGCAAACAGTCCTAGTATGGTTGGTTGATGCAAAAAAGCAATTGAACAGATGTGTGAGCAAATCTTACATATCAAGAAAAGAAGCAAAGAAGGAGGCTTAAAGACCATCACTTGACTGACCAGATTTAAGGGGCATTTAAACATCATGTGCATTGTATCAACTAACATAAAACATTGCATATTCCAGATTCTACAATAGAATGCACATGTATTAGGTTATGCCATGTATGATGATGCCTAAATGTACACTACAGCAGGTAGGAGTGATTCATCATTGCACGCACAATTGAATTGCAGGTTAAAGGCCAGTTCGATTCCGCCTTTTCAAGGCTTATTGTCAAAATAAGCCATAAAATATGTAAAGAAGTCATTTTTGAGTTATGGGCTTGGGCTTAACTTATTTCGCTTTGGAGGGGGGTGTTTCGGGTAGAAGCTCACTAAAAATTGAAGGGAAGGGGAATAGTGAAATGACTCTATTTTCTGCCTATATTACACTCAAAATGCAACTGCTCACGCCCACGTCACACCTGACCCTCAAGTAAAAACAAACATGCAAGCGTTCATTGCCCTGCCCGCTTGCATCTCCTCTCCCCTTTCCCTCTACCTTGATCCCCTGCCTGCAGCACTAGGGTTCCTCCAGCGAGCCGAGGCCACTGGTCCCATCTGGCCTGGTCCTCGACGATGCTTTTTCCAGCTAGGCTACATGGCCGGCGGGTAGGGGCAAATCTCCCCGGCTGCTCCTCCCTCTGGCGCCGCCCCTCATTTTCATGGTCTTCAGTAGCTGCTCCACTGTGGTCCGTCCAACGCAGTACTCCGGCGGGCGCCGCACAACTACGGCTGATGCCACACTATGGCAGAAGGCACCTTATTCCCCCTCCCCTCCTCCCAAGCCATGGCCTTGAGGTGTTGTTGAAGGATGAGCTCATCCAACAAGGTGAGGATCTCCTTTGATTTTTTTGCCAAATTTTCATTCTGATCCACTATACGATGAATTGCTATGAGTTGCTTCTGCTGCTGCTATATGATGCATTGCTATGAGTTGCTCCTGCTGCTACTATATGATGAATTGATATGAGTTGTTGCTGCTATATGATGAATTGCTATGAGCTGTTGCTGTTGCTATATGATGAGTTTCTATAAGCTGCTCCTCCTGCTGCTGTATGATGAATTGCTATGAGATGCTCCTGCTGCAGATATATGATGAATTGCTATAAGCTGCTCCTGCTACTGCTGTATGATGAATTGCTATGAGTTGCTGCTGGTATATGATGAATTGCACATGGTTGTTGTCGTTGTTGTTGTATGATGAGTTGCTATGAGCTGTTGTTGCTGCTATATGATGCTTTCAGGTGGTGCTGCTATATGATAATAACTAGCCACTTGGACCATCGAATTTCAGTAAATAATTGTTCTTCATTTAAATGTGGGTCACGCGTTCTTCGTTTAAATTAGGCAATGGGATCTCTATGGAAGACATTGACCAAAGTAGATTGTGCCAAGTAGATGGTATCTTTGTATTTGCATTTTGAACAAATAGTGATGGTCTGTTTTCCTATCATATTAATTACTGCACTGGGTTCAATTTGTGATGTTTGCAAGTCAAATTAATTTTCATATGGGCAGCAAAATGAAAAAATATAATGCAATCTAGACTTTTCACTGATCATACCAAAGATAAGCTAAAAAGGAAGGCAATGAAAAGAACTGGTTGGCTTATTACATGGAGCTTATATTCACAGGTGCTTATTTTCTTAGGATAACTCGTAATAACTGTCCCTAAGAAACTTGGCCAATAGAACTAACATACAAATAACATGTCACGATGATTGCAATGGAGGAGTGACCTACCATAGCACACTGTATAGGGTCACCGCTGCCTCTCCTTTTTTTGCGATGTTCCATGAAATTGCCACATACATCTTGTACTTTTTCATTGTGTAACCCTATCTGCAAGTTAACACGGCTAATTTCAGACATCTCTACATGATAATACATTGCATATCCCTTGCGCATATTTAAACCACAATGATTGTGTGCGTAGCATAAACTAGCCATGACTATGTGTGCTAGACTAGCAGGCACTCTATGGGAGCCTAATGTAGTGCACTGGAATTCCTACATGCCACCTATGATTTTGTTTAATGTACGGCCTCTATTCCTAAATATATGTCTTTGTAGAGATTCCAGTATGGACCACATAGAGATGTATATAGATGCATTTTCGAGTGTAGATTCACTCTTTTTGCTCCGTATGTAGCCTATAGTGGAACCTATAGAAAGACTTATATTTAGGAACGAAGGTACGAGGTAGTATCATGTATGACATATACATATCTAATTTAGCAGCCAGTAGTAGAAATCATTGTCTGCGCAAAGGGATTACTGGTCTAAAATCCTAGCAAAGCACGCTGGTAGGCACACAACAATACAAGAGAGAGAGAGAGACGCACTTACAAGATCAAAGCAATGCCTCTGTCCAGGATCTTGGTTGGCCAAGTTGTTAATTAGATCCAGAAGAAACATCGTCCTTGTAGTTTTTGCTAGCTGCATAATAGGTAACAGCAACCTGTTAGTATATTTGAAGTACATCGGGCATGTGATGTTGGACGGGTTAAAGGTGACAAGTACCTAGGTATTGGCGGGTGGTTGGCATCTTGCCAGACGGTGGGAATCAGGTTAGAAACATCAAGGGTGATGACACTGCTCCGGCTGTCGGGGTTTGGTAAGAAGATCTAGAATCGTCGAGTAGGGTGTTTGTGGAGCGGCTCCGGTAGGCTGAACTACAGTGTAGGTGAAGCGGATCTGTGGCTGTGGATGAGGGCGTCGGTGAAGCTGCTCCGGTGGTTGGGTTAAGGATGGTGTCGACAATGCGGATCTGCAGCCGTGGACGGGGCGTCAGAAGCTGCTCTGGTAGGTTGGATGAGGGTGCGAGGAAGCGGATTTGAGGCCGTGGACTTGTGAGTTGGCAAAGCGGCCCCGGTAGGGTTGAGAATGTTATAGGCGAAGCTACTCCGGTAGGGTTGATGATGGTGTCGGCAAAGCGGCTCCGGTAGGGTTGAGGAAGGTGTCGGCAAAGAGGATCAGAGGTCGTCGACGGGGGCGTCGGTGGGGTGGCTCCAGGGGTGTGGACGAAGCATCTCAGGTGGGAAGTACGAATTAGCCGCAGCAGATGTGTCATGGTTGACGAGAGTATCGGCGAAGCAGATCCGGCGCCGTGGACAAGGCCGGCACTGAATGGGTTGTGGTACAGTGGTGGATGAGCCGTCTAGTTGTTTCTAGGAGAGGTGGGAGGGGTAGATGCAGCCACAGAAGCAGATCCAGCGAGGTGGACGCCGCTGGCAGTGAATGGGCTCTGGTACGCCGGAGGATGAGCAGTCTAGGGTTTCGAGAGGGGAGGGGTAGAAAGGCCGATGAAGTACAGACGCGTGATGTAAGATGCTCTGGTGCTATGGAGTTAGTCGTTTTTGTGGGAGGGGAAAGGAAATGGGGGTGTCGTGTGGTGTGGGGAACCGGAAGTTACCAAAGCAGCCCCGACCTATTATGTAGATGAGGGCGGTATTGTAACTATTGGTCTATGTGCACCAAGGACAATAGGGGAATTTCGCATGCTAAAGACTAGGTGGCGGAAATTTTAGAAGGAGGCGGGAGATTTTGCCGCCCGCGGGATCGTTCGTATCCAGTTTCAACTAATTTTGGACCATGCTAGTGGGAAGGTCATGCGAGACTGTGTACACGGGGCACACGTCAGTAGTTAATAACTGGTGTGAAATCCACCCCAGAAAAAAAGACAATAACTCAGGATGATGCGCCAATAACTTGGACGTTCACACGGGCGCGGCCAATCATACGGGTGTAGAGGCGCATTCACAAAAAAGGGATCAAACTCTCAGCCTATGTATTTCTCGTGTAAATAGATAATTTAGTGCCATTGGTTATTTACTTTAACCATAATGCATTGACGTGTTAGTGTAGAGGCGAACAAAAAGAAATGGATATTGTAGTCCCACAAAAGAAATGGATATTGTAGTCCACTACTTAAAAGTGTTACCTCATATGATTACATAGCCTCCATTTCGTAAATTGCGTACCCGTTGAATTCATATATGAATATTACATCTTTTACTTCATAATAGAACCTTAAATCATCCACGACTAATGAATTTGAATGCAAGAGTAACAATGGTGCATGTACATGATAGCTACATTGGTTGTTTGAAGAAACATCATTGTAACTTTGGCATGCACAACTGAAAAGGTTTATTTAGATAAAAAAAATGTGATATGTGAGTGTCCAATCTTTATAGCATTGACTCGATATTGTACCTTTTGCCACGATACGAAGTAGATATTTATTAATGTTCAAGCGACGCACGTCCACGATCGCTAGATAGTGATACGTGAATGAATTGTGCAATCTCTCTCACGCGCATACATATCTCATTTCCCTGTGGGCTTCGGAGTCACACACGCGCACTTCATGTATTTCTCTCCCTCCGTAAAGGTTAGAATTCGTCTTTCTACCCCGTCCTACAAGTCTCTCACACAGAAACACACACGCTCTCTCTGTCAAACACATCCACCCCTTTAATTCCGCCCACCCACAGCCACTAATGTCTCAAAGTATAATTATGTCTCTCACACATATGCCTAAGGTTAACTCAAGTTCCGGAACCATATGAATACATACAATGGGATTCCAGCAGAGCACCTTTTGTTTTGAGATTTCTCTCTCTCTCTCTCTCTCTCTCTCTCTCTCTCTCTCTCTCTCTCTCTCTCTCACACACACACACACACACACACACACACATTGTTTCTCTCTTCATTTTTTCCGGCACTTGCATGCACACCGTTTGTTTATCTTCGTGATGCTTTAAGTATGCCTCGCACACATGCTATCTATCTATCCCTTAATATAGCTAGATATGTGTCACAACAACTCCTTCTCCCTACTAGCAAGATGCCCATGCGTTGCACGGAACATCAAGATGCATTTGTATGAGTAGTTTACCTTGTGAGAGAAAAGGATGAATGAGGGAAGGCCTTATTTGCAAACTGGAGAGGGGTGTGGGTATATTTTTGCAAAATTGCCATAGTTTCCTTCCTATCCGTTAGACATAAATCCGATGGCCTATATTGCAGGATGGCACGCACACCATCAGCACCAACTCTGTTTTCTACTCCCTCCATTCCTAAATATTTTTCTTTTTAGAGATTTCAACAAGTGACTACATATGGAGCAAACTGAGTGAATCTACACTCTAAAATATGTCTACATACACATCTGTATGTGGTAGTCGATTTGAAATCTAAAAAAGACAAATATTTAGGAACGGATGGAGTATAAGAGTAGACATGGAGATATATCTCCAGCATGGTCTACAACAAAAATGTGCTGGACTGGTTAGCGCCGGATGCTCTCAACGCGATGACCTGAGTTCGAATTCTATCTTTAACTTTAGATTTTTATATTATATATTACTTATTTAATATATACTTCTTTTGCTATTGTACTAACAGTGGAACCCACAGAGTACTTAGAATACAAGATTAAGGATGGACTTGTTTCTTTTTAACTTTCTGTACGAAGCTGTAGCCACCCTGCAAGTCACGTGTATACTCCCTCCGGTCCTTTTTACTCTGCATATTAGGTTTGTCTGAAGTCAATCTCATCCAACTTTGACCAAGTTTATATAGAAAATTATAGACATTCACATAACAACACCAATATCATTAGATTCATCTTGGAATATATTTTCATATTATATTTATTAAATATTATAGATGCTAATAATTTTTAATATAAATTTGGTCAAACTTAGCAAAGCTTGACTTTCGGCAAACCCAATGTGCAGAGTAAAAAGGACCGGAGGGAGTACTGTACATGCAATTAACTTTTTATAGAGGGAGAATCATACACGCAATTAACTCAAATGGATTGGATGTCACTCTATTATTTTTAGCATAAGAGCATCTCCAACGGCAGCTGGCAAAATTCCTCCTGCTTCCTTCCGTGGAGGACGACATCAAACGCCAGCGGCATACATTTTCACAACTCTAATCAACCAGATGAAATCCATGCAAACATGGACTAATTTCATATAAGCATGAAGGATTTCATATAAAAAAGCCGGATCTTCATATAAACATGATGGATTTCATTACATTTACATGAACTAAGCGGTGCTAATCCGACTCTCTTGGTATAATTAATACTCCCTCCGTCCGGAAATACTTGTCCTAGAAATGGATGTATCTAGACTTATTTTAGTTCTAGATACATACTCCCTCCGTTCCACAATACATGCCTTCTATTTGTCAAAATATAGATATATCTAGACAAGTTTTAGTATATAGGTACATCCATTTTTGGACAAATGAAAGTCAAGTATTTTGGAACGGAGGGAGTACAATTTATCCATTCTTGGAACAAATATTTCCCGCCGGCTGGAAAGGGAGTACCTAATCTAAATGGTCGCCCGCTGATCCCTTTGTCTTCCTCATGTCCGGCAGACACTTGTGGGGTTGACGAAGGTCCTCAGAAGAGACAAAACAGCAAAGAAATCACCTGAATGCGCAATCGTCGCCTCGGCGGTGGCCTTCATGAGACCTAAGTGGTGGCGGCCTCCCGTGTTCTACTTCTCGATGATGGCGGTGGACACGGAGAAGCTGGCCACCGACTCGTCGATCTCCACGCACTCGGCTTCTATCTCTACCTGCATGGCGCTGTCGCAGGCACAGGAGGCGCGGCCACCGCAGACACTGATGGCGCGGTACGACATGGCAGCAACGATGCCCGTACCAGTGTGCTCGCCGCCGTGCCTGCATGGAGCAACTCGCCACTCCTCATCGAGCTGAACTGGAGCGGCGAGTTGCTGAATCACGCGCTTTCTTGGGCGGCAACTGGCTCCGTTGGGCCAAGCAAGGTTGGTGAAGCACCAAGCAGCCTCGCCCGTATCTGGAGGGCTCGGCGGGCCACCCAGCCGGGTAGTATGCCGGAGAATGGCTCCTAGGAAGCCATCAGAAGAGTGGAGAAAATGGTGAAGGAGGAGATGGGGGAGCGATGGAGGGGTGCGATTCTTGCCCGCTATCTGTTTGGCCTCGTTTAAATAGAGGGCGGACAGTAGGAGCTTGGCCGGTGTCTGGCCTAGTTTAAACTAAGGGCGGGCGGGAGGAGCTCGGCCGGTGTTGCGTTTAATTCTGGGCCGCTCATGAACAGACGTGTGGCCGGAGTAGGTTTCTCGGTTTGCATGTGGGTTTAACAAAGGGGTTTGATGGAGGCGAGGAGGCGTGTTCAGCCGGGCGTGCAGCGGGCGGTGTAGTACTATTCGATTTGACAGCGGGCGGCGCAGTTCCTGATACGGCTTTAATGCAGACAAGGGAGGGGGTAACGGTCCCCGAAATGTTGAACGGACAATGCATCCTCGTTCAATTAATGCATGAGGGAAGTAATGGGAGGAGGACCAGGAAAAGAGGTTGAACGATGTGAATGCAACGCAGTTTGCACTCATATAAAGGCGCCCCTCCATTCCAATGCATCTACCACATCATACGCACATAAGCATTTGCCTAAGCACCTACACTAAGCGCAAAAGTGCTCACTCCAGACCCATGGTGGCGATCCGCGCGAGCGGCCAATGGCTGTGCCAGATGGTCCACGACGCCGGCCTGCGGCATGGCGCCGAGGATCGATTCCAGACGGTGTTGGCAACCGGTTGGTGGATGGCTGCTGTCGACGCCAACTACGACTCTCAGTTGGACCAGATGATCGTTGCCACCACCAACAAGTTCACCGTCCTCAAGAAGCTCGCGGACAACATCACCGTACTCCTCTAGCCCGCGTGCCCGGGCTCCTCATTGCCTACCACCCTAATCGGCCTCCATGGTCAGAACCTCTTTCAAGCACTGGTGGCCCTGCGACTGCCCGTCGACACCACAAAGAATGTCCACCTAGAGGTCACGCTCGTCGCGAGGTGCCTCGCCCTGCAAGAATTCGTCGACCTACACATCCACGTGTATGAGAAAATCATGTACATAGGTATTTACAAGGCCAGTGATGATGCTACGACGTTGGCCTTCCTCAACTGGCTAGAAGCCTTGGATGCCTTTGCTGAGAAGCACCTTGACCTCGCCACAAAAGCCGTCAGTCGGTGGCTCGGGGCACTAAGTTGAGGAGGAGGAGGTCGTACGTTGATGGATGCATCTTTCTTCTTGCCTCCTATAACCACCACTACGCTCTCATCATCGTGGCCTTAATTCTTATTGTGCTATTGCATTCTCGTTCGAGTCAATACCGATATGTGCGATCCCTTTGCTTAATTATATTGATCACTGTAACTAGTACTCGATCCGTCAATTTATAAGTTGTGTTTACCTTTTCCATCAACGCAATGCGCGGGCATCTTGCTAGAAGCACTAGAACATGTCGGACCGCATGTGACCAAACCGATGATGCGCCAACCTAGCTACTACGTACCCTGCTTATCTGGCGGAAATAGCCCCGCCCTAGCATTTCCAATCGTTATTTCTATCTATCGATCGTGCCAAGGAGCAGAACCAAATGTTACAATTTTATACATGTTTCTCTACTCCTACTCCTATAAAAGACTCAGTTGGTGATGGTGGTGTGTATGCCATCCGTCGTTTCTGACCATTAGATCTGCATCTAACGGCCGTGAGGTAAGTTGTGGCATTTTTGCAACAATAGCCCACTTCTCTGCTCCAATTTGCAGAAAACCCCTTATTATCTTGAAAGCAACCACATCCCTCCCTCACCTCATCAAGACAACCTAAGAAATATATTTTGAGTGAAAAGTAATATATTAGGAGTATATCAAAAAAAGTGATTTCTTTCAAGTTTTTGAACAAGTACTACTATTCTACTAGCTTTGGATCCGTCGCAACACATAGTCACATTGCTAGTAAAATGAAAAGGTCTGCTGCGTTCACGTCGCACCCCCACACACCCAGGAATCGGGGACTACTCCACGGCTTGTCCGGCACGCCACATATCTTAGGGAAGGTGTGTTGCCTAGCATTTTCACTTTCATGTGGGACCGTCATTGAGCAAACCGACTATTGGCAAACCGCACCCCGCCCACCGCCGGGTTGGAAAACTGAAACAAGGGGAAGATCTAGCTGTAGCACAGAAACCAAGAAATTTGGTGTCAGATGGGGCTCATTGATAGAGTAGGAGCATTCCGTACTACTATGCCTACCAGTACCAAGTTTGTACTATACAACTAGTACTACCAAAATACAACTAGGTACGTGCACGACACATCATCGTAGGAACAAAAATTGGGAAGATCTTGTTTTGGGTGATTTATCTTTTTTTCTAGTCAACGTAGTATGAATAATATGATGTGGGGGGCACCCAAGAAGCTTATGTAGCTTGGTTGCATGGCTACGAAAGGTTAGAGAAAAATAAATAGATAATGTGTTTAGAGTGCACTCCACTAAATAGATATACTTTGGATCCATTGCAATGCACGGCACGGTACATCTATATCTATACCCCTATATAGTGTGTGAATAACTTTGAAAGTTGGTCGTTGGATGAAGCCAATCCGACGGTACAAAGATGGAAAATCCGAGCACTACTGACCGTTGGATATCATCTACATTCCACCAGATTCTGCCACATGTAGAATATAGAAGACTCCATGGTTGAATAAGTATAATGCACAAGCCACCAGAATCTCATGCGTGCAATGCATGTGTACCTTACTAGTTGGTAGTAGTAAGAAACAAATTTCGGGTTTGGCACGAGTGTCAATGTCAAAACCGGCGGATCTCGGGTAGGGGGTCCCGAACTGTGCGTCTAAGGCTAATGGTAACAGGAGGCGGGGGACACGATGTTTACCCAGGTTCGGGCCCTCTCTATGGAGGTAATACCCTACTTCCTGCTTGATTGATCTTGATGATATGAGTATTACAAGTGTTGATCTACCACGAGACCGCAGAGGCTAAACCCTAGAAGCTAGCCTATGATTATGATTGTTGTTGTCCTATGGACTAAACCCTCCGGCTTATATAGACACGGAGAGGGCTAGGGTTACACAGAGTCGGTTATAGAGAAGGGAATCTACACATCCAAATTGCCAAGCTTTCCTTCCACGCAAAGGAGAGTCCCACCCGGACATGGGACGAAGTCTTCGATCTTGTATCTTCATAATCCAGCAATCCGGCATAAGCATATAGTCCGGCTGTCCAAGGACCCCCTAATCCAGGACTCCCTCAGTAGCCCCTGAACCAGGCTTCAATGACGATAAGTCCGGCGCGCAGATTGTCTTCGGCATTGCAAGGCGGGTTCCTTCTCCGAATACTCCAAAGTAGATCTTGAACACAAGAATGGTGTCCGGCTCTGCAAAACAAATTCCACATACCACCGTAGAGAGTATAATATTCCACGAATCTAATCTGCTGACAACTTTTCCATAGTGTGACATCATGTCGTGGTTCAGTCATTATTTGAACCATTTTCTCGACCCGTTACCGCACATTTTGCGAGGAGGTTTTACTGGCACGTCTTGTCGAAGCAGAGATCGTGTCCCCTTATCACAGGATCCTCATCAATACGGGTGTGGGTAACCCAACCGTGCCATTAACACGACGCTTGGGGAATAAGCGAGTCTACAAGGTAAGTGGGGAGGCGCACGATCCCTGCTGCCTTTATAAGGAGACAAGGATTCCCCTTTTTCACCCACGCCTTCTTCTTCCTCTGCTCATCCGTTCTCGAGCTTCAACGCACAAGCTTTCACCTTCTCCGCAAAGTCATTCCGAACATGTCCGGAGCGGGGGGCAAGTGGATGGCCTCCTCCGTCACGAAGGAGGACATCACCAAACTTCGGGAGGCCGGATACCTGTCCGCAAACATCGCGCATTGGCTTCCGGCCGAAGGGCAGATCATCCCTACCCTGAAACCCCAGGAAACGGTAGTGTTCCTTTCTCACTTCATCCGCGGACTGGGATTTCCCCTCCACCAGTTCGTCCGCGGACTTATGTTCTACTACGGGCTGGACTTCCATGATCTGGCCCCCAACTTCATCCTCAACATCTCGGCATTTATCATCGTGTGCAAGGCTTTCCTCCGCATCACGCCCCACTTAGGCCTATGGCTGAAGACCTTCAACGTGAAGCCAAAGGTGGTGGGCGGCCAACAAGCGGAGTGCGGGGGTGCCATGGTGGGCAAGATGCCCAATGTCACCTGGCCGGAGGGCTCCTTTGTGGAGACTGTGAAGGTGTGGCAATCGGGGTGGTTTTACATCACCGAGCCGCGCGACGCTAACTGGGCGGCGACGCCCAAGTTCCGATCAGGCGTCCCCATGCGGCTCACCTCCTCGAAAGAGAAGGGCCTAGCCTGGGCTCAGCGGAGGAACTGACCGAACTTCAGACCTGCGTCCAAAATATGATAGGCAAGAAAATCAAGCTTGTCAACGTGGTCCAGGTTATGCTCCTCCGCCGGATCCTTCCGTGTCATAGACGGGCTTGCAATCTGTGGGAGTTCGACCCGGCCAAACACTAGACGCTGTGAGAGCTCTTCGCCACGACGCACGAAGACGTCTGGAAGGTGCTTTTCAAGGCCACCGAGGTACCTCCGCCCATAACAGAAGACCGCGGACTCAGCGCAAAGTGCCCAGCCAATCCGGTAAATTTTCATGTTTTGCAAGATATGCCTCCAGCACATCCGCGGGAGGAATTTAAGCTCCATGCCGATTTCACAGGCCTGGGTAGCGATAGCGGAGCAGATCAACTGTCTAGCTCCGCTACCTGAAGATATAGAATCGCCTCTTTTAACGAAGATGCTGTTTCGGGCGCCCTATGAGGTGCCGGAGAACAAGGCCAAGAAGACAGCCACGGGGACCAGAGAAGGTCTCTGGCGCAAGGTTACATCAGACGTGATGTCCGACGACGTCGAGATGCCCTCCTCCTGCAAAGACGGGGAGGAGGAGGAAGAAATCCCTCCCCCCCCCCCTACCGGGAGGAGAAAGAAGAGGAAGGCCGCCCCACATGGGGAGGCCGAGGTGTCCAAGAAGGAAAAAACCTTCCTTCCGGGCCACTCCACCGCAGCCACAATCAGCGACGAGGAGTGGGAGCCCAGGGACAAGCCCCTGGCTAAGTCGTAAGTATCCGGGCACAATAGTACTTCCGGTATGTTTGCTTTATCGCTTCTTATTATACCGAACATGCACCTGCAGTCCGGCCAAATCACACATCAAGGTATCTTGCTCTTCGGAGGGGTCTCTAGACCCCTCGGCGATGAACAGCGATTCGCTTCCGACAGCCTCCTCCCCCAAGCCTGCGGATGACACCGAGATGTTGTCTCGAAGGATACCTGGCCAAGGGGAGACAGTTCCGGAGACACCCCCAGGCGAAATCCTAATCGATGGGCAGATGGGGGGAATACCCCCATGGACTCCGATAATGGGGGCCGCAGCTAGGTTGGCCCCCAGCTAAATACGGCTCTGGAACCCCAAGTGGTTCTGAATCCAGGCAGGCAGCCTCTCTCTAAGGAGGGCGAGCTGCCTGTACCGATGACCTCTGTCCATCCAGAGGCACCGGACAACTTGCTGGAAGCGCTTCACAGTGCTTCTATTGATGAAGAACACCGTACTCTTATGAGTATGGTGATTGAGAAGGTCCGGTCCGCCAAAAGCGGATTGACCGAAGCCTATGCTAGCCCTCTAACATGCTTTGAGGTAAGTAATTGAATTGTAAGAGAATATCACAGTATAGACAGTAGCCCCTGATGCTCTGTTTGGTGTTCAGAAAGAAAAGCCGAGCAGAGGATCAAATGTTCGCAGGAGTCTAACAGAAGATGTCAATGTGAATAAGCAGGGGTCGCTGTTGGCCGCTGCCGCTCGTACTATGGAGGTCTTCGGACTAAAGCGGGACCTGGAGCAGACTGAGGGAGAGCTCGGCCTCGTGAAGAGGCAGCTCGAGGAAAGTCAACATATGCAATACCCCGTCTGTATATTTATAAAGGAAAAATGTTTTCTGCTAATAGAAGCGTCATGAATTTTGGTAGGGGCCACGACCAAAGTGGCGACCCGAAAAAAGGTGCTGCTGGGGCTGAAGACAAAGCGGCCAAGGAGCGCATCGAGCGCGAGAAGCAAGAGTCCCGGGTCAGCGAGGTCCAGCAAGAGCTCCAAGATTTTGTCCAGAAATACGAGTCCTTGGAGCGTGACTCTAAGACTCAAGAGTCCGAGCTTGCTAAGGCCCTCCAGAGAACGCGAGACGCCAAAGCCGAAGCCCAGAAGGCCCTCCAGGAGATTCAGGAGGCCAATAAGATTGCGGTGGGTAAGGCATTCATTATGCAAATCAAGCATGTGAAGGAGACATTCTTTTTACTTACCTGAATTTGGAGTTCTCCAGGAGCGTTCGCAGATCTGCTGCGCAGCATATCTGATGTCGCAGAGTTCTACCGAGCCGAAGAAGGGAGCTTGATGGAGAAGTTGTTCTGGTCTCAATATCTTGGGATAGAACATCCGATGCCCTTGAGCAACCAGCTGAAGCAACTGGTCGAACTGCACAAGGCGGCCGAACTGGCCATGAAGGACCTCATAGTCCTCCTGTGGCCTACCGCCTATGCCCAGTAGCTACTTCGGTCTCGTGAAGCGGCTTGTGAGTGCCAGCCCCTGACTTGAAGTCATAAAGCAGTCAGTTTGCATTGAAGGTGCGCGAATGGCCTTCGCCCGTGCAAAAGTGCACTGGGCGAAGATGAATGCCGAGAAGCCGATGGCCGAGGGGCCACTGAAGGGCAAGGAGCACCGCTGGCCCGAAAAGTATTATGACAGTGTCCTGAAGGGCTTCCGCCTTGTGGCAGAGCAATGTGCTAAGGATGTAATCTTTGAGTGAATGCACTCATTTTATCCTGTAATATGAAACAAGTTTATTTGTGCAATATAACGCTTGTTGATTTAAAATTTTACCTCCTGTGCGGCCGCTTACAAAATCTGAGAGCTGGCCAGTCGTTGGCTTCTGCCCCCATGTAACTAGTACAGGGGTGTTCGGGATAAATCTAAACACTCTTTATCCAAATTTTTGGTCCTTTAAGGAGGTGTTTAGCGCAACGAACAAGGCAATCGACTATACAGCTTTATCACCCTCACTTAGCCATAGAAGTTCTATAATTTTAAATTTTGGCATAGCCCCTGGTATTCGGAATGCCAAACTTGGGGCGCTATACACGCCTAAATCGGACAAGGACCGATTCCTCGCCTGAAGCGGAAAAAATCTTTAAGGATTTGAAAACTCTCGAACAGCGACTAGCTCCCGCCGCATCATGACAGTCAGTTTTCGGCTTTCTCTACTGAGGTGCTCGTCCGGAAGAACCGGGACGCAATAGCAGTCTCCTGGCGCCACCTTAGCCGATAGAGCGGAATGTAAGGTAGCAAAACACGGGAGCCGGGCAAACCCAACTATTGACCAAAGACATGATTCGGAGCTGATGCATATAATGCTATAAGTTTGGGGTGCCGCACTGTCGAAAGTGTTCGGACTTTCTTGCCGTGTTATGAGGTACACTGAAGCCCTTGGTGAACTGAACGTACCAGAATGTACGAGTGCGATTTGTAATAAATAAACAGCAAGGAAAAAGAAGAAGAAATGTAGTAATAAGCTGATGATGTACATTATTTTCCATCTTTATTTGAATGATACGTCAAGGCGTATGTATACAAGTAGTACGATAAGCAAAAATAGGACTTATTTGACATGCCCTAACCAAGAGCGAGCTGCGTGTAGGTATGTAAAATAGGTATAGCGATCGTTATCAGAGACCACCTGAGGATTCCCTTGTACGTCAAAGCTCCTTGCCTCCTTGGTGATTCCGTCACGTCATGGGTTCGGCGATCAGGTTATCGGAAGAGCCTCAAGAAGAGAGGGACCTGAAAGAAAAGAAAAAGGTGAAGGTATGCAGATCCTGGGGCGGTCGAGCCGCATTGTGGACCGCAGTCTAGTTGTGCCTCCGTCTATGCCCATGGTATTTTAAGTGCGTAATTGTGTACACGCGGCACAAATTTCACCGCTTGACTGGGACTGGGATGGAGGCCGAATTGCTAGGCGAGCTTCGGACTCACTTGACGGTGTCCGGGGGTTTTATTGTCGAATTGGAGGTCTGCCTAAGGAGGCTGCTCTGTACTTCGGCTGCGAGGGCCGCAGTGTGCTCCTCCATACGGAGGGAGCTCTCTGTGTTTCCATTGACTGTTATAACCCCGCGAGGTCTAGGCATCTTGAGCTTGAGGTAGGCATAGTGCGGTACCGCATTGAATCTAGCGAATGCGGTTCGTCCGAGCAGTGCATGATAGCCACTGCGGAAGGGGGCGATGTCGAAGATTAACTCCTTGCTTCGGAAGTTGTCCGGGGATCCGAAGACTACTTCCTGTGTGATTGATCCCGTACAACAAGACTCTACACCTGGTATGACACCTTTAAAGGTGGCTTTGGTGGGTTTGATCCTCGAGGGATCGATACCCGTTTTGCGCATTGTATCCTGATAGAGCAGGTTCAGGCTGCTGCCACCATCCATGAGGACTCGTGTGAGGTGGAATCCGTTAATGATAGGGTCAAGGACCAGTGCGGCCGAGCCGCCATGGCGGATACTGGTCGGATGGTCCCTGCGATCAAAGGTGATCGGACATGAAGACCATGGGTTGAATTTTGGGGCGACTGGCTCCATCGCATAGACGTCCCTTAGTGCACGCTTCCGCTCCCGCTTGGGAATATGGGTGGCGTATATCATATTCACCGTTTTTACTTCGGGAGGAAATTTCTTCTGTCCCCCTGTGTTCGGCGGCCGGGGCTCCTCGTCGTCATCACTATGCGGCCCCTTTTCCTTGTTTTTGGCATTCAACTTGCCGGCCTGTTTGAATACCTAACATTCTCTGTTGGTGTGGTTGGCTGGTTTATCGGGGGTGCCGTGGATTTCACATGAGCGATCGAGTATGCGGTCCAAACTGGACAGGCCCAGATTCTTTCGTTTAAATGGCTTTTTCCATTGACCGAACTTGGAGCCACTGAATCCGGCATTGACGGTCGTGTCTTCGGTGTTATCGCCATGATTGTGACGCTTGTGTCTGTTGCGCCGGGGCTTGCTGTTGCTACCTCTGGCGTCTGAAGTGCTAGGATTTCTTGATGTGCTGTTGCTACGAGCCAACCAGTTGTCCTCGCCCGCACAAAAGCGGGTCATAAGCGTCATAAGGGCTGCCATGGATTTCGGCTTCTCTTGGCCAAGGTGTCGGGCAAGCCACTCATCACGGATGTTATGCTTAAAGGCCGCTAGGGCTTCGGCATCCGGACAGTCGACAATTTGATTATTTTTAGTTAAGAATCAAGTCCAAAATTTCCTGGCTGACTCTCTCGGCTGTTGGGTTATGTGACTTAAGTCATCAACGTCCGGTGGTCGCACATAAGTGCCCTGGAAGTTGCCAAGGAATGCGTCTTCCAGGTTGTCCCAACTGCCAATGGAGTTTGCCGGCAGACTATTCAGCCAATGCCGAGCTGGTCCCTTGAGTTTTAGTGGGAGGTACTTGATGGCATGTAGATCATCGCCGCGGGCCATGTGAATGTGGAGAAGGAAATCTTCAATCCATACCACGGGTCTGTTGTTCCATGATATGGTTCGATGTTGACGGGCTTAAACCCTTCTGGGAATTCATGCTCCATTACTTCGTTAGTGAAGCACAGGGGGTGTGCGCGCCTCTATGCCGGGCTACATCGCGACGCAGTTCGGATGAGACTGGCCTGCTGTATTCAGCCCGGACGGATTTTTATTTAGTATATCCGGCTTGGCAGTCATCGTCACGCGTTGGGGCGCGCCCCCGCGATCCGTAGATCGATCTTGACTGTCCTGCTTTGTTTTCCAGTTCGTCTCGCAGGTCATGCATGTAGCCCCGGGCCTTTGTGTTTTTATTTGTTTGGCGACGGGGTGCGGGCTAGTTTTCGGGCTGATATGCCGCTTTGTCTTGGCCACGAGGTGGTCGGTCAGCCGCATCTTGTGCAGGTATTATAGGCTCTAGTGCCTCGTCCTCAAATTGAGGTAACAACCTGCGCCTCGGGTAGCTTTTGGTTGGGCACTCGAGTCCGTATTCCTCGGCCGCCAGGACCTCAGTCCATCTGTCAGTTAGCAGATCTTGATCAGCTTGAAGCTGCTTTTGTTTTTTCTTCAGGCTCTTTGCAGTGGCTATAAGCCGGCGCTTGAAGCGTTCCTGCTCAATGGAGTCCTTAGGAATGATAAATTCTTCATCGCCAAGGCTCACCTCGTCTTCAGAGAGGGGTGTGTAATTGTCATCCTCTGAGTCTTCATCCATTGCCTGTTCATCAGGGCTAGCTTGCCCATCCTCCTGTCCGGCCTGCTCGAAGCTTGGCTGGGCGGGATTGTTTTCTCTTTGGCATCGTTCGAAGTGCTATTGTCTCTTGTGCTGGTATCTCTGTTTTTGCTATGGCGGGGTTTAGAGCGGCACCGCTGATGTCGGCGCTTAGGTTGCTTCCCAAGAGGATCATCCTCCGCTGCATCCTTTTGACCCTCGCCATTGTTTTCTTTGGGTGTGTCCACCATATATATATCATATGATGAGGTGGCTGTCCAGCGCCCTGTGGGTGGTGGTTCCTGTTCTTCTCCGGCATCGTCATCCATGCCATCGATGTCTTCGGAGTCGAAATCAAGCATGTCGGTTAAGTCATCGACAGTGGCTATTAAGTGGGTGGTGGGTGGGTGATGAATTCCTTCATCGTCCGCTTCCCATTCAAGCCGGACATAGTTCGGCCAAGAGTTTCCTGACAAGGAGAGAGATTTTAATGAGTTTAGCACGTCGCCGAAGGGCGAGTGCTAAAAGATGTCCGCGGAGCTAAACTCCATGATCGGTGCCCAGTTAGATCCGATGGGCACGGATGCACGCAGTTCGGAGCCTATGGCCGGAGACGAGTCCGAGGATCCGATGACACAGACCTCCTTGGAAGTGAAATCTGTGTTCGGCTCTATCGCCGTTGAGTGTGCGACCTCCGTGGCGAGGTCCATCCTCCCGTCCTCGGATGGCACGATCTATTCCGGATTTAAAGCCGGGGCAGCTGCAAGTGTGATCTCCTGAACAGCATCCGATGGCAGATCTAAGTAATGATCATCGCGACTATAGGGTGCGCCTGTCATGGGCTCGAATCCGTCGAAGATCAAGTCTCCGCGGATGTCAGCAGTGTAGTTCAGGCTTCCAAATCTGACCTGATGCCCAGGGGCCTAGCTATCGATCTGCTCCATATGGCTAAGCGATTTGGCCCGTAGTGCAAAGCCGCCGAATATGAAGATCTGTCCGGGGAGGAAAACCTCACCCTGGACTGCATCGTTGTAGACGATTGAAGGAGCCATCAACCCTTACGGTGACGACACAGTAGAACTCTCAATGAAAGCACCAATGTCGGTGTCAAAACCGGCGGATCTCGGGTAGGGGGTCCCGAACTGTGCGTCTAAGGCTAATGGTAACAGGAGGCGAGGGACATGATGTTTACCCAGGTTCGGGCCCTCTCTATGGAGGTAATACCCTACTTCCTGCTTGATTGATCTTGATGATATGAGTATTACAAGAGTTGATCTACCACGAGATCGCAGAGGCTAAACTCTAGAAGCTAGCCTATGATCATGATTGTTGTTGTACTACGGACTAAACCCTCCGGTTTATATAGACATCGTAGGGGGCTAGGGTTACACAGAGTTGGTTACAGAGAAGGGAATCTACACATCCAAATTGCCAAGCTTGCCTTCCACACAAAGGAGAGTCCCACCTGGACACGGGACGAAGTCTTCGATCTTGTATCTTCATAATCCAACAATCCGGCATAAGCATATAGTCCGGCTGTCCGAGGACCCCCTAATCCAGGACTCCCTCAACAAGCTCGTACCGCGGGAGCACCACAAGGTCTGCCGCAGGATTTACATTTCCCTCTTGGGGCCCATGGGACCGAGCTTCAATGGCTTAGTGCACCGGCCTATGAGTCAATGACATGCGGACCTTAAATGCAGCTGGCCCACATGTCATTCTCATGGTGGTGGCGTGGTTCACGACTCACTCGTTTGAGATGAACCGGTCGGTGGTGGCATGGCCGTGGTGAGGGTGCCACAGCTGGGAGTCGGGGCGTTACGAGGCGTAGATGGCCACAACACTGGGTACTACCTGTAGTACAGAAGTACTCTAGCTGAGGATTGATGCCCGGGACGAAATGTGTCACAGACGCTAGACGAAAATTCGATGGTGCGGGAGTACGGATCAGAGCACAGGAGCGGAGCAGGCAAACCGCGTCCTATCGGGTGTGGCTGTGGTAGAAAGTTGATGGTCGCCGTAGTTCAGCTGACCCGCATGTCATGAACACAAAGGCAGAGGAGCGGTGGGGCCGAGAGGGATGAGGCGCACATCAGGGGACATCGTGCCGTGGGTTGGAGTGGTGTCGTGGGAATCGTGTGTCGGTGTGGCAGTGGTAGAAACAATAAACATGATGGTCGTCGTGGTTCAACTTCCATGGACAAGTCGTCATGTCTGCTGACACATGTATATCAAAACTAGAGTGTTTATATCTCAAGCTCGTGAACAAGTATTATTCTACTACTTTGGATCCATTGCAACGCACGGGCCAGCACATTGGTAGTAGTAGTCTCTATCTCTATCTCTACTCTACTCTTATAGAAAAACAGAGGTGTTGATGATGGTGTGCCTACCATCCTGCAGTATAGACCGTCCGATTTATATTTGACGGATAGGAAGGAAACTATGGCAATTTTGCAAAAAGATACCCGCACCCCTCTCCACATTTGAAAATAAGGCATTCCCTCGTTCATCCTTTTATCCCACAAGATAAACTACTCATACACTAGTAAGGTACACATGCATTGAACGCATGAGATTTGGAAACAAAATTATGAATAAATACACACTATAGCATGTAATGCTTTGAGTCATATATGCATGATGTAGATGTTCGTTTAGTTCTTATAGTTCATCTCATTCAAAATCAATTAGTTTTATAAAAATGTTAAGATTCATGGGGTTCTGCATTGTAAAGCATAAAGTAAAAAACAAATAATGGCAATTCATTTAGAAAAAAAAGTTTGGGCAATTATGATACGAAAGATTCTAGAACAACGGAGAAGTGCTTGTGTTTTGAGGTTTGTGCATTATGCTTAAGTTCAACCATGGAGTCTTCTAAATTGTACATGTGGCAGAATCTGGTGGAATGTTGATGATATCCAATGGCCAGTAGTGCTCGGGGTTGCCATCTCTGAACTATCGGATTAGCTTCATCCAGCGACCATCTTTCAAAGTTATTCGCACACTATATAGGGGTATAGAAATGCATCTTGATGTTCCGCGCAACGCATGGGCATCTTGCTAGTACTCTTATACTAGCAGGATATTAACTCTTATAAAAAGCAGAGTTGGTGATGATGGTGTGCCTGCCATCCTGCAATATAGGCCGTTCAATCTATATCCGACGGATAGGAAGGAAACTATGACAATTTACCTGCACTCCTCTCAACATTTGCAGATAAGGCCTTCCCTCGCTCATCCTTTTCTCCCACAAGATCTTGATGTTCCGTGCAACGCACGAGCATCTTGCTAGTCTTATAAAAAATAGAGTTGGTGATGATGGTGTGCCTGCCATCCTGCAATATAGGCCGTCCGATTTATATCTGACGGATAGGAATAAAACTATGGCAATTTTGCAAAAAGATACCTACCCTCTCCACATTTGCACATAAGGCCTTCCCTCGTTCATCCTTTTCTCTCACAAGATAAACTACTGATACAAATGCATCTTGATGTTCCGTGCAACGCACGAGGATGTTTCCTTTGAGGTCTCTCCAGTGCGGCATGGTCGTAGTTGCAAGTTGACGCCCCTTGAGATGCCGACGTTGAGGGGCACTCGGATTTCCTTTGATGAGCATGTAAGATGAGTTTGATCGCGTAGTAAATGCATTCTAAAGACTACTTCCGTGTCCATTTCCTAATTCTCCCCTGCCCACTGTTTCACAGGTTAGGCTCGGTGCGAGTGGAGATTGGCTTGCATATGGACGGGAGGGTACCAACATCAATTTGCACAACATTTACAATGGTGACACCGTTCCCGCAGAACCTTTGTCCAACATTGGGATCAGTCATGCAATGGGCCACCGCCTGAATTGGTACGATGGAACCACGGTGAGATTGAAGAAGATAGCATGAACCTTGCACATGGCGGTCAAAGGTGGACCATGTTGTCTGTGGCCGATTTGTTGTCGTACGAGTACGAAGATGATGTGCTCCTTTCTAACTGAATCTTCACGATGAAAAACTAGGGGACTTGTTTTGTATGGGACACATCCTACGGTATACTCCCTCTCCCAGTTTATTTGTTTTGAATTTTTTTTGATTTTATAGGTTTCAAATTCAAATTTAGAGCTCCCCATCACATGTTGAGATTACAATGTCCATTAAATTGTTGCGTGCATGTATAGTAAAGAAACAAATCTCGTGTTTGGCACGAGTTCATGCAGCGGTAGCACCACAAGGCCTGGCGCAGGAGTTACATTTCCCTCTCGGGGCCCTCGGGACTGAGCTTCAGCGCCTTACTACACCTTCCTTTGAGTCAATAACATATGGACCCGATAGGTGGCTGGTCCACATGTAATTCTCCCGAAGGCAGAGGGGCAATGGGGCCGATAGGGGTGAGCCGCAGGTCGAGGGACGTGTGGTGTCATGGGTTCGAGCGGCATCGTGGGAATCGCATGTGGCTGTGGTAGAAACTTGATGCTCATCGCATTTCAGGTGGCCCACATGTCATGCACACAAAGGCAGAGGGGCGATGCGGCTGAGAGGGGTGAGGCGCACGTCGGCAGACGTGGTGCCTGGGTTGGAGCGGCATCGTGGGAATCACGAGTGGCAGTGGATGAAACGTGATGGTCGTCGTAGTTGAACTTCCATGGACAAGCTGTCATGTCTACGGACACATGCATTGCATACCGATCACTGGAAGGAGTAGTAGAGAAAGCTAGGCGGATAAAACAGTTCCTTATAGTCAAGCATACCCACGCTACTACTTGTTCCAAAGACATGCACATCATCGAAATAGTCAATCTATATCAATACACACCGAGAGGGGAAAATCGCAAGAGAGGAAATAGTTCATCCATCCATAATGCCCTGCTGCTGGTGCAGCCTCTTCTTCTTGCAACTATCTCTAAACTCACACGAGCATCGAGGGCAGCATATTTTATCCGCTCGTACATCAAGGGATAATTCTCCCATCCAGACGACCTTAATGCTAGCATCTCGTCACCCTTCAGAAGATTTGTACCGAGCACAAAATTTGCTACGTCGAATAGGAATGGTGTCTGTTTATCACAATCTTCTACAGGAATTTTGATTCTGGTTTGTAGGTCAGCGATGCTTTTCAAATCAAGGTTGTACGGCGCCAGCTTCTGTTTGTCCCCTTCGATGGCTGCCCCATAGAAGTATATGTCCTCCCGAGACAAGAAATCGTGAAGCTCACCTAGTATGGAGGGCGCGTGTATGATGTGGTACACCAAAACACCTTCTTCGAGGCACAACTGAAGGACGGCGGCGCGTTGGATCTTCCCAGTGGCACGCTCCGTGTACTCTGCATCGAGACCGATGACCTTCATCTCTACCTTTTCGAGGGATTGGATACATTGTTGATCCACTTCCAAACAACCCTTGGGTGGTCGGTGACGGTGGCAACTATGCTCAACGAGCCTTCGACGAGGACATGTTGGATGCTAAAAACCTGCATCTGGATCTCTTTCGCCATTTGGAACTACTGGAACAAAGGGCTATGGTTTGGAGAATTAGGATTAGCTGGCTAGTCTAACTGAAGTATATTTAAAGGGGCTTCAGAATTACTCCAGGAGTATCTGAAGAGGTTAAAACAATGTGAATGCAGCGGGGTTTGGATGCAAATGAAGACGAAGGAGAGGTGAAGAAGCCGAGGAAACTCGGTTCCCGATGGAGAAGTAAATGGGAGAAGTGGCATGCAGGCAGTTGATTAGACGGCTTGGTAGACTAAACGAAAAGGCTATGCGGGTAGACTCAGGAGTCGTACCTGTTCGTGTACGTGCCCATCCTTCTGGCGCTACATGTGCCACTGGCGAGACATTTTATGATTCCTTTTTATTTCTGCACCTTTCCTGATAGGTGGGTGTTGGGGAACGTAGTAATTTCAAAAAAAATCCTACGCACACACAAGATCACGGTGATGCATAGCAATGAGAGGGGAGAGTGTGTCCACGTACCCTCGTAGACCGAAAGCGGAAGCGTTAGAACAGCGCGGTTGATGTAGTCATACGTCTTCACGGCCCGACCGATCAAGCACCGAAACTATGGCACCACCGAGTTCTAGCACACGTTCAGCTCGATGACGTCCCTCGAACTCCGATCCAGCAGAGTGTCGAGGGAGAGTTCCGTCAGCACGATGGCGTGGTGATGATCTTGATGTTCTACCGTCGCAGGGCTTCGCCTAAGCACTGCTACAATATTATCGAGGAGGACTATGGTGGAGGGGGGAACCGCACACGGCTAAGAGATCAAGAGATCAATTGTTGTGTCTAGAGGTGTCCCCCTGCCCCCGTATATAAAGGAGTGGAGGAGGGGGAGAGGGCCGTCCCCTATGGCGCGCCCTGGAGGAGTCCTACCCCACCGGGAGTAGGATTCCTCCCCTTCCATGTAGTAGTAGGAGACAAGGAAGGGGGAGAGGGAAGAGAAGGAAGGAGGGGGTGCCGCCCCTCCCACCTAGTCCAATTCGGACTAGTCATTAGGGGCGCGCGGCCTGGCTCTCTCTTTCCCCTAAAGCCCAATAAGGCCCATATACTTCTTCCCCCGTATTCCCGTAACTCCCCGGTACTCCGAAAAATACCCAAACCACTCAGAACCTTTCCGATGTCCGAATATAGTTGTCCAATATATCGATCTTTACGTCTCGACCATTTCGAGACTCCTCGTCATGTCCCCGATCTCATCCGGGACTCCGAACTCCTTCTGTACATCAAAACTCATAAACTCATAATAAAACTGTCATCGAAACCTTAGGCGTGCGGACCCTACGGGTTCGAGAACTATGTAGACATGACCGAAACATGTTTCCGGTCAATAACCAATAGCGGAACCTGGATGCTCATATTGGCTCCTACATATTCTACGAAGATTTTTATCGGTCAAACCGCATAACAACATACGTTGTTCCCTTTGTCATCGGTATGTTACTTGCCCGAGATTCGATCGTCGGTATCTCAATACCTAGTTCAATCTCGTTACCGGCAAGTCTCTTTACTTGTTATGTAATGCATCATTCCGTAACTAACTCATTAGCTACATTGCTTGCAAGGCTTATAGTGATGTGCATTACCGAGAGGGCCCAGAGATACCTCTCCGACAATCGGAGTGACAAAACCTAATCTCGAAATACGCCAACTCAACATGTACCTTTGGAGACACCTGTAGACCTCCCTTATAATCACCCAGTTACGTTGTGACGTTTGGTAGCACACAAAGTGTTCCTCCGGTAAACGGGAGTTGCATAATCTCATAGTTGTAGGAACATGTATAAGTCATGAAGAAAGCAATAGCAACATACTAAACGATCAAGTGCTAAGCTAACGGAATGGGTCATGTCAATCACATCATTCTACTAATGATGTGATCCCGTTAATCAAATGATAACTCATGTCTATGGTTAGGAAACATAACCATCTTTTATTAATGAGCTAGTCTAGTAGAGGCATACTAGTGACAATATGTTTGTCTATGTATTCACACATGTATCACGTTTCTGGTTAATACAATTCTAGCATGAATAACAAACATTTATCATGATATAAGGAAATAAATAATAACTTTATTATTGCCTCTAGGGCATATTTCCTTTAGTCTCCCACTTTCACTAGAGTCAATAATCTAGTTCACATCACCATGTGATTTAACACTAAGGCGAGCGCTAGGCGCCGGCGGACCGGTCCAAATTTGGGCCGGTCGCAGCGCGTCTGTACGATTTTCCCATTTTTAACCGTTGGATTTGTCCCTTCTTCACCAAACGTGCTCGTTTTTCAACTCAGATAGAACACAATCGTTGACCCCCCCCCCCCTCTGTAGCGCTGCCGTGTATATCTGTAGTCTGCCACCTCGCCGTCAGCATCACCCCACCGCGCTCGAATTGCAGCTCCGTCGTGCCCCAACACAGTGCCAGCTTGCCGCCCAGGCACGCGGCCGCCGAGATTGAAGCATGACCGCCATTGGCTTCCAGCTTATGCCTTTCTGACAATTGCGGCATTCCACCAACTGGTTCCAGCGCAGGGCTGCCATAGTTGCAACATTCCCCATCGTCTTTGCCCTAGTCTCGCCGCCGTCGTTGGTTTCTGCCACCGTGGCTGCGACAAGAAAGCAAAATTCAGAGAACAAAGCCGGTGTCGCCGGTTGTAGCAAAACAAATCGCCCACCGCAGCAAAAACACATACCGGTTCCAGCAAAAAAACATGTGCCGCTGTCGCCGGTCGTAGCAAACAAATCACCCATTGTAGCAAAAACACATGCTGGTAGTAGCAAAAAACTGATCTGCCTCAGGAGAAACGAAAAAAATCCGGCGAACAAAAGCCAGCCGGTGTCGCCGATCGTAGCAAAACAAATCATAGGATGCAGCAAAAACACTTACCGGTTCCAGCAAAAACATGCATCGCCGCCAAGATCACCGCAAAAAACCTCGTCCACTCCAGCAAAATTTCTTACCAGTTGTAGCAAAAAAAGAGCCGGTGCCAGCAAAAATACCGCCGGTTGCAGCACTGGAGGCCACTATCAACATCGCCGGCAGCACCTGCAGTGTTGGTTGTCGTCGACACGTGCGGCACGCCGGGGCCAAAAAATCCCGAGCAACCATGGCCATCAGTCACAACATATGTGGCTGACGACCAAAACATCTCTGGCCACCAGCCATCCCCACATCACTGCCGGCCATGGCAGCTTGTAGGTGAGAGAAAAGAGAGGAGAGGAGATCTTTTCGCACTGTCGCCGGCCATGGCAGTTCCCTACTCCTGGATGAGAAAAAAGAGAAAGATGGGAGAAGGCACGCAGAACGAATGGACGAGAGTAATCCTGAAGAGATAAAGCGGTGGGTGGGTCCACCCCACGACGCATCACGCGCGAGTGACCGGCTGAATTTTTGGCCAGTTCGCCGGCTACAAATGTTTCCCTAACACTAATGTTCACATCTGCATGTGATTAACACCCATAGTTCACATCGTCATGTGACCAACACCCAAAAGGTTTATTAGAGTCAATATCTAGTTCACATTGCTATGTGATTAACACCCAAAGAGTACTAAGGTGTGATCATGTTTTGCTCGTGAGAGAAACTTAGTCAATGGTTCTGTCACATTCAGAGCCGTATGTATTTTGCAGATATTCTATGTCTACAATGCTCTGCACGGAGCTACTCTAGCTAATTGCTCCCACTTTCAATATGTATTGAGACTTAGAGTCATCTGGATCGGTGTGAAAGCTTGCATCGATGTAACTCTTTACGACGGGATCTTTTATCATCTCCATAATCGAGAAAATATTTCCTTAGTCCTCACTAAGGATATTCTTGACCAATGTCCAGTGATCTACTCCTAGATCACTATTGTACTCCCTTGCCAAATTCAGATCAAGGTATACAATAGGTCTGGTACATAGCATAGCATACTTTATAGAACCTATGACTGAGGCATAGGGAATGACTTTCATTCTCTTTTCTATTTTCTGCCGTGGTCGGGATTTGAGTCTTACTCAATTTCACACCTTTGCAACACAGGAAAGAACTGTTTCTTTGACTGTTCCATTTTGAACAATTTCAAAATCTTGACAAGGTATGTACTTATTGACAAACTTATCAAGCGTCTTGATCTATCTCAATAGATCTTGATGCTCAATATGTAAGTAGCTTTACTAAGGTCTTTCTTTTAAAGAACTCCTTTCAAATACTCCTTTATGCTTTTCAGAAAAATTCTCCATCATTTCTGATCAACAATATGTTACTCACATATATTTATCAGAAAGGCAGTAGTGCTCCCACTCACTTTACTGTAAATACATGCTTCACCGCAAATCTGTATAAAACTATATGCTTTGATCAACTTATCAAAGCATATATTCCAACTCTGAGATGCTTGCACCAGTCCATAGATGGATCACTGGAGCTTGCACATTTTGTTAGCACCTTTAGGATTGACAAAACCTTCTGGTTGCATCATATACAACTTTCTTTAAGAAAACCATTAAGGAATGCAGTTTTGACATCCATTTGCCAGATTTCATAAAATGTGGCAATTGCTAACATGATTCGAACAGACTTAAGCATCGCTACAGTTGAGAAAATCTCATTGTAGTCAACACTTTGAACTTTGTCATAAAACTTTTTGCGACAAGTCGAGCTTTGTAGATAGTAACACTACTATCAGCGTCTGTTTTCCTCTTGAAGATCCATTTATTTTGTATAGCTTGCCGATCATCGGGCAAGTCCACCAAAGTCCACACTTTGTTCTTATATATGGATCCCATCTCAGATTTCATGGCCTTCAAGCCATTTCATGGAATCTAGGCTCATCATCGCTTACTCATAGTTCGTAGGTTCATCATGGTATAGTAACATGACTTCCAGAACAGGATTACCATACCACTCTGGTGCGGATCTTACTCTGGAAGACCTACGAGGTTCGGTAGTAACTTGATCTGAAGCTTCATGATCATCATCATTAGCTTCCTCACTAATTGGTGTAGGAATCACAGGAACTGATTTCTGTGATGTACTACTTTCCAATAAGGGAGCAGGTACAGTTACCTCATCAAGTTCTACTTTCCTCCCACTCACTTCTTTCGAGAGAAACTCCTTCTCTAGAAAGGATCCATCTTAGCAATGAAAAACTTGCCTTAGGATCTATGATAGAAGGTGTACCCAAAAGTTTCCTTTGGGTATTTTATGAAGACGCACTTCTCCGATTTGGATTTGAGCTTATCAGGTGAAAACTTTTTCACATAAGCATCGCAGCCCCAAACTTTTAGAAACGAAAACTTTGGTTTCTTGCCAAACCACAGTTCATAAGGCGTCATATCAACGGATTTTGATGGTGCCCTATTTAAAGTGAATGTAGTTGTCTCTAATGCATAACCCCAAAACGATAGTGGTAAATCGGTAAGATACATCATAGATCGCATCATATCTAATAAAGTGCGGTTACGATGTTCGGACACACCATTACGCTGTGGTGTTCCATGTGGCGTGAGCTGTGAAACTATTCGACATTGTTTTAAATGAAGGCCAAACTCATAACTCAAATATTCTCCTCTATGATCAAGTTGTAGAATCTTTATTTTCTTATTACGATGATTCTCCACTTTACTCTGAAATTCTTTGAACTTTTCAAAAGTTTCAGACGTGTGCTTCATTAAGTAGATATACTCATATCTGCTCAAATCATCTGTGAAGGTCAGAAAATAACGATACCCTGCCACGAGCATCAACACTCATTGGACGGCATACATCGGTATGTATTATTTCCAATAAGTTAGTAGCTCGTTCCATTGTTCCGGAGAACGGAGTTTTAGTCATCTTGCCCAAAAGGCACGGTTCGCAAGCATCAAATGATTCATAACCAAGTGATTCCGAAAATCCATCTTTATGGAGTTTCTTCATGCGCTTTACACCGATATGACCCAAACGGCAGTGCCACAAATAAGTTGTACTATCATTATTAACTTTGCATCTTTTGGCATCAACATTATGAATATGTGTATCACTATGATCAAGATTCAATAACCATCACCATTGGGTGTATGACCATAGAAGGTTTTATTCATGTAAAAATAATAACAATTTATTCTCTATCTTAGATGAATACTCGTATCGCAATAAACATGATCGTATCATATTTATGCTCAAAGCAAACACCAAATAACATTTATTTAGGTTTAACACTAATCTCGAAAATATAGGGAGTGTGTAATGATGATCATATCAATCTTGGAACTACTTCCAACACTCATCGTCACTTCCTCTTCAACTAGTCTCTGTTTATTCTGTAACTCCTGTTTCGAGTTAGTAATCTTAGCAACTGAACAAGTATCAAATATTCAGGGGCTACTATAAACACTAGTAAGGCACACATCAATAACCTGTATATCAAATATACCCTTGTTCAATTTGCCATCCTTCTTATCCACCAAATATTCAGGGCATTTCTGCTTCCAGTGACCATTTCCTTTGCAGTGTAAGCACTCAGTTTCAGGCTTTGGTCCAGCTTTGGGCTTCCTCGCAGGAGTGACAACTTGCTTGCCATTCTACTTGAAGTTCCCTTTCTTTCCCTTTGCCCTTATCTATCAATCATCAACACTTGATGCTCTTTCTTGATTTCTACCTTCGTCGATTTCAACATCACGAAGAGCTCAGGAATCGTTTTCGTCATCCCTTGCATACTATAGTTCATCACGAAGTTCTAGTAACTTGGTGAAGGTGACTAGAGAACTCTGTCAATCACTATCTTATCTGGAAGATTAACTCCCACTTGATTCAAGCGATTGTAGTACCCAAACAATCTGAGCACATGCTCACTAGTTGAGTGATTCTCCTCCATCTTTTAGCTATAGAACTTGTTGGAGACTTCATATCTCTCAACTCGGGTATTTGCTTGAAATATTAACTTCAATTCCTAGAACATCTCACATGGTCCATGACGTTCAAAACGTCTTTGAAGTCCCGATTCTAAGCCGTTAAGCATGGTGCACTAAACTATCAAGTAGTCATCATATTGAGCTAGCCAAACGTTCATAACGTCTGCATCTGCTCCTGCAATAGGTTTGTCACTTAGCGGTGCATTAAGGACATAATTCTTCTGTGCAGCAATGAGGATAAACCTCAGATCACGGATCCAATCTGCATCATTGCTACTAACATCTTTCAACACAATTTTCTCTCGGAACATATCAAAATAAACATATGAAAGCAACAATGCGAGCTATTGATCTACAACATAATTTGCAAAATACTACCAGGACTAAGTTCATGATAAATTTAAGTTCAATTAATCACATTACTTAAGAACTCCCACTTAGACAGACATCTCTCTAGTCATCTAAGTGATCACGTGATCCAAATCAACTAAACCATGTCCGATCATCACGTGAGATGGAGTAGTTTTCAATGGTGAACATCACTATGTTGATCATATCTACTATATGATTCACGCTCGACCTTTCGGTCTCCGTGTTCCAAGGCCATATTTGTATATTCTAGGCTCGTCAAGTTTAACCTGAGTATTCCGCGTGTGCAACTATTTTGCACCCATTGTATTTGAACGTAGAGCCCATCACACCCGATCATCACGTGGTGTCTCAGCACGAAGAACTTTCGTAACGGTGCATACTCAGGGAGAACACTTATACCTTGAAATTTAGTGAGAGATCATCTTATAATGCTACCGTCAATCGAAGCAAAATAAGATGCATAAAGGATAAACATCACATGCAATCAATATAAGTGATATGATATGGCCATCATCATCTTGTGCTTGTGATCTCCATCTCCGAAGCACCGTCGTGATCACCATCGTCACTGGCACGACACCTTGATCTCCATCGTAGCATCGTTGTCGTTCCTCCATCTATTACTTCTACGACTATCGCTACCGCTTAGTGATAAAGTAAAGCAATTACAGGGCGCTTGCATTTCATACAATAAAGCGACAACCATATGGCTCCTGCCAGTTGCCGATAACTCGGTTACAAAACATGATCATCTCATACAATAAAATATAGCATCACGTCTTGACCATATCACATCACAACATGCCCTGCAAAAACAAGTTAGATGTCCTCTACTTTGTTGTTGCAAATTTTACGTGGCTACTACGGGCTGAGCAAGAACCGTTCTTACCTACGCATCAAAACCACAACGATAGTTCGTCAAGTTAGTGTTGTTTTCACCCTTCTCAAGGACCGGGCGTAGCCGCACTCGGTTCAACTAAAGTTGGAGAAACTGACACCCGCCAGCCACCTATGTGCAAAACACGTCGGTAGAACCAGTCTCGCGTAAGCGTACGTGTAATGTCGGTCCGGGCTGCTTCATTCAACAATACCGCCGAACCAAAGTATGACATGCTGGTAAGCAGTATGACTTGTATCGCCCACAACTCACTTGTGTTCTACTCGTGCATATAACATCTACGCATAAAACCAGACTCTGATACCACTATTGGGGAATGTAGTAATTTCAAAAAAAATCCTACGCACACACAAGATCATGGTGATACATAGCAACAAGAGGGGAGAGTGTGTCCACGTACCCTCGTAGACAGAAAGCGGAAGCGTTAGAACAACGCGGTTGATGCAGGCGTATGTCTTCACGGCCCAACTGATCAAGCACCGAAACTACGGCACTTCCGAGTTCTAGCACACGTTCAGCTTAATGACATCCCTCGAACTCCGATCTAGCCGAGTGTCGAGGGAGAGTTCCGTCAGCACGACGGCATGGTGACGATCTTGATGTTCTACCGTCGCAGGGTTTCACCTAAGCACCGCTACAATATTATCGAGGAGGACTATGGTGGAGGGGGGCACTGTCGGTGTCAAAACCGGCGGATCTCGGGTAGGGGGTCCCGAACTGTGCGTCTAGGCGGATGGTAACAGGAGACAAGGGACACGATGTTTTTACCCAGGTTCAGGCCCTCTCAATGGAGGTAAAACCCTACTCCTGCTTGATTGATATTGATGATATGGGTAGTACAAGAGTAGATCTACCACGAGATCAGAGAGGCTAAACCCTAGAAGCTAGCCTATGGTATGATTGTTTTTTCGTCCTACGGACTAAAACCCTCCGGTTTATATAGGCAAACTAGGCAACCGGACTATAATGCTTTATCACCTTCACTTAGCCATAGGAGTTTGACAATGGGGCTACTATATAGCCCCTAAGAGCACTGCGCTCACCCGAATTTGGGGCGCGTATGTGCCTGACCGGGAAACGGCCCTTCTCAATGCGGAGGAATCCTATAGATTCCGGCGGGTCATCGAGTGGTTGACCAGTCTCACGTTATATCATGACAGTCAGTTTACGGCTTTCTCTACTGAGGTGCTCGCCTGGCCGAACCGGGGCACAATCGCAGTAGTTCTCCTGGTGTCGTGTTAGCCGATAGAGCGGAACGTAAGGCAGCAAAACACAGGAGCCGAGCAAACCCAACATTTGACCAAAGACATGATTCAGAGCTGATGCATATAAGGCCTAACTCGAGACGCCGAACACTCCCTAAGGTATTCGGTCTTTATGAAAACGGGCCGAACAACGCCCTTGGTAATAAGCCCCTGGTGTCGAGGTACGCGCAAAATTCTGACATGGCCTATGCCAAAATGCCAGCCTCCTCCTTGGTTATAGTAAGAAACCAGGGGATGTGTATCAACAAGAGACAGTAAAAAAGGTTTACGCAGGGTCTTAATCTGAAGAGAATCCTTGCAACGGGTCCCTGCTGCACGTCTGCGCCTGTGTCTCCGTTGTGCCGTATCCTGGACGGGTGTCGCACGGTGTTCATCTGTAAAAGAGAGGAACTTAGTTGAAAAACATCGTGCGAAGATGTACGTTATATTAAAATAAACAAAGTATGTTTCAAAAAATAAATAAAATTGAGCTTTATTGACTCTTGTTGTATATGCGCGGAGCCCCTAGTGCGAGGGTGTGCGGCTGGTAAGCCCCTGTATGTTTACGCCGGACTCGTCTAACCGTGTCCGGGGTCTGAACGACCTGTTTGGGTGCTTGAATTAGTGAGGCCGGTTTAGTGTGTGGCCGTCAAGGCAGTCACACAATCTTCCACGCTCGAGGAACACTCGATATATCCCTTTAAGGAGATGATGCCTCGTGGACCGGGCATTTTAAGTGTGAGGGATGCATAATGCGGTATTGCGTTAAAGCGGGCGAAAGCTTCGCGCCCCAGTAGTGCTTGATAGCTACTTGTAAATGGGGCGAGGTGGAAGGTTAACTTTTCACGGCGGAAGTTGTCGGGTGAGCCAAACACAACTTCTAGCAATAGAGAGCCCATACAATGGGCATATCGGCCTGGCATTACCCCTTGAAAGGAAGTGTTGCTATGGCGAATTTTGGTTGGGTCTATCCCCATTTTGCGGATTGTGTCCTGATATAGCAGGTTTAGATCACTGTCGCCGTCCATTAGGACTTGTGTAAATTGGAGTCCGTCGATTATCGGATCTAATATCAAGGCAGTCCATCCTGCATTCTGGATACTTCTAGAGTAATCCTGATGGTCGAAGGTGATTGGTTTTGACAACCAACGGCGGGACTCCTCTGGGATAGGCCGTACGGCGCGTATATCTATGGGCGCCGTTTTGTTTTTCCCTTTTGTCACGTAAAGTGAGTTTACTGTTTTGACTTCTTGTGGGAAATTCTTTTGTTTTCCGGTGCTCTGCTTGTGGGGTTCGTCATAGTCCTCGCTTTGTGTGTCGAGCCCCTTGTGTTCGGCATTGAGTTTGCCGGACTGCTTGAAGACCCAACAAGCTCTGTGGGTATGATTTGCAGGCTTCCCGGGGGTACTGTGGATTTGGCATACCTTGTCCAAGATCTTGTTTAAGTTAGATAGCTCGTCCCTGTTATCCGTAGGGGGCAGTTTTTTATGATTCTGTCGTGAGCTTTTGAATCCGGCGTTGACTGCCGTGCTCTTCAAGCTGTTGCCCTTGGTCCGGCGCTGGTCCTTGCTTCGTCGCTGTTTCCCGTTTCCATCCCTGACTTCGGATGTACTTGGGTCGCTAGTACTACATCTTGCCAGCCAGCTATCCTCTCCCGCGCAAAAGCGGATCATGAGGCTTGTTAATGCGGCCATTGTTCTTGGCTTTTCTTGGCCGAGGTGTCTGGCGAGCCATTCGTCTTGGACGTTGTGTTTGAAAGCTGCTAAGGCTTCGGCGTCCGGACAGTCGACTATTTGGTTCTTTTTAGTGAGGAATCTGTTCCAAAATTTTCGGGCTGACTCTCCGGGTTGTTGAGTTATGTGACTTAAATCGTCTGCATCCGGAGGTCGGACATAAGTCCCTTGAAAATTTGCCCGAAAAGCATCCTCGAGCTCTTCCCAACTTCCAATGGTGTTTTCGGGGAGGCTTTTGAGCCAACGTCGGGCTGGCCCTTTGAGCTTGAGGGGTAAGTATTTTATGGCGTGCAGGTCATCTCCTCTAGCCATGTGTATGTGGAGGATTTAATCCTCTATCCAGACTCCAGGGTCTGTTGTTCCATCATATGCCTCTATGTTTACGGGCTTGAATTCCGCTGGAAATTCATGATCCAGAACCTCATCGGTGAAACATAGGGGATGTGCGGCACCCCTGTATTTAGGTGTACCGTAATATTCGGATACTTGACGTATTGCATTGCTTACTAGAGCTTGCTTTTTTGGCCCGTAGATGGATCTAACTGGGCCATCTTTTTTATGCGAATCCATGTGCGGATCGCGTGCCGGCTTGTGTGCGGCGCCGTTTGCTGCTCTATGTTCGCCATGGGGTCGTCTATCCGACCGTGTGGTCTCCTTGTTCTTTGATTGTGGTGGCTCTACGGCCTCCTCATCAAATTCTGGCAGTAGTTTTCGCTTCAGGTAGCTCTTTGTTCGGCAACTGTCGCCGTATTTGTCTGCGGTGTTGAGTACTTTGCTCCATCTGATTCTGAGCGCATCTTCCGCTGTTTTGAGCTTCCGCTTCTGCTTTTTCAGGCTACGTGCAGTGTCGACGAGCCTTTTGTGGAGGTTCTTCTGCTCTGGTAACTTGTCTGGCGTGAGATCGCCCAGACTGTTATCTTCGCCGGGGACGGATTGTTTATCCGTGTTGTCCTGTTCGGACGGTTGCTTGATAGCATGCTCGCCGTCCACCGGTTCGCCCTGCTCTATGGCTGGGTCTGTATGGTTGCGGTCTCTGTCGAGGCGGGATTTTGAGCGGCGCTTACGTCGCCATCTTGACTATTTTTGAGGGAATGATCCCTCGTGGCGTCCCGTTGTTCCTCGTCGTCGCTTCCTTTAGGTGTGTCCACCATGTATACATCATGGGATGAGGTGGTTGTCCAGTGCCCTATAGGTGCTGGTTCATGTTTGTCTTCTACATCGTCGTCCATACCGTCGATGTCTTCGGAATCGAAGTCGAGCACATCGTTTAAACTTTCGACAGTGGCTACGAAGTGGGTGGTGGGTGGGCTTCGAATTTCTTCATCGTCCGAATCCCAACCTTCCTGACCATAGTCCGGCCAGGACTCTCCTGATAAAGAGAGAGACTTTAGTGAATTTAGGATGTCGCCAAAGGGCGAGTGCTGAAAGATGCCCGTGGCGGTGAACTCCATAACCGGCGCCCAGTCGGATTCGATTGGCAGGGGCACGGGGGGTTCGGAGTCCGAAGAGGAGTCCGGCACCTTGGAGTCACGAGCTTCGCAAAGGACAGGGTTGGTGTTTGGCTCAATCGTCGTGGAGATCGCAGCCCCCAAGGCGGTGTCCAGCCACCCATCCTCGATCGGCGCAGTCGGCTCCGAGCTAATGGTCGGAGCGGACACTTGCGCGGCCTCCATGACACTGTCCGGCAGCAGAGCTAGATCATGCCCATCGTGACAGTGCGGCGCGCTTGGCTGTGGATCGAACCCGTTGAAGATCAAATCTCCGCGGGCGTCCACCGTGTAGTTTAAACCTCCAAATCTGACCTGATTGCCAGGGGCATAGCTTTCAATCTGCTCCAGATGGCCAGGCGAATTGGCCTGCAGTGCAAAGCCGCCGAATACGAAGATCTGTCCGGGGAGAAAAATCTCACCCTGGACCGCATCGTTATTGACGATCGAAGGCGCCATCGGGCCTAAAGATGACGACACAGAGGAACTCTCAATGAAAGCACCAATGTCGGTGTCAAAACCGGCGGATCTCGGGTAGGGGGACCCGAACTGTGCGTCTAGGCGGATGGTAACAGGAGACAAGGGACACGATGTTTTTACCCAGGTTCGGGCCCTCTCGATGGAGGTAAAACCCTACTCCTGCTTGATTGATATTGTGATGATATGGGTAATACAAGAGTAGATCTACCACGAGATCAGAGAGGCTAAACCCTAGAAGCTAGCCTATGGTATGATTGTTTTTTCATCCTACGGACTAAAACCCTCCGGTTTATATAGGCACCGAAGAGGGTTGGGGTTACACAGAGTCAGTTACAATGGTAGGAGATCTACATATCCGTATCGCCAAGCTTGCCTTCCACACCAAGGAAAGTCCCATCCGGACACGGGACGAAGTCTTCAATCTTATATCTTCATAGTCCAGGAGTCCGGCCAAAGATGATAGTTTGGCTATCCGGACACACCCTAGTCCGGGACTCCCTCAGGCACCGCACACGGCTAAGAGATCAAGAGATCAATTGTTGTGTCTAGAGGTGCCCCCCTGCCACCGTATATAAAGGAGTGGAGGAGGGGGAGAGGGCTGGCCCCTATGGCGCGCCCTGGAGGAGTCCTACTCCCACCGGGAGTAGGATTCCTCCCGTTCCATGTAGTAGGAGTAGGAGACAAGGAAAGGGGAGAGGGAAGAGAAGGAAGGAGGGGGAACCGCCCCTCCCCCTAGTCCAATTCGGACTAGTCATTGGGGGGGCACGTGGCCTGCCTCTCTCTCTCCCCTAAAGCCCAATAAGGCCCATATACTTCTTCCCCCGTATTCCCGTAACTCCCCGGTACTCCAAAAAATACCCGAACCTCTCGGTACCTTTCCGATGTTCGAATATAGTCATCCAATATATCGATCTTTATGTCTCGACCATTTCGAGACTCCTCATCATGTCCCCGATCTCATCCGGGACTCCGAACTCCTTCGGTACATCAGAACTCATAAACTCATAATAAAACTGTCATCGAAACCTTAAGCGTGCGGACCCTACGGGTTCGAGAACTATGTAGACATGACCGAAACATGTTTCCGGTCAATAACCAATAGCGGAACCTGGATGCTCATATTGGCTCCCACATATTCTACGAAGATCTTTATCTGTCAAACCGCATAACAACATACGTTGTTCCCTTTGTCATTGGTATGTTACTTGCCCGAGATTCGATCGTCAGTATCTCAATACCTAGTTCAATCTCGTTACTGGCAAGTCTATTTACTCGTTATGTAATGCATCATTCTGTAACTAACTCATTAACTACATTGCTTGCAAGGCTTATAGTGATGTGCATTACCGAGAGGGCCCAGAGATACCTCTCCGACAATCGGAGTGACAAAACCTAATCTCAAAATACGCCAACTCAACATGTACCTTTGGAGACACCTGTAGAGCTCCTTTATTATCACCTAGTTATGTTGTGACGTTTGGTAGCACACAAATTGTTCCTCCGGTAAATGGGAGTTGCATAATTTCATAGTTGTAGGAACATGTATAAGTCATGAAGAAAGCAATAGCAACATACTAAACGATCAAGTGCTAAGCTAACGGAATGGGTCATGTCAATCACATCATTCTACTAATGATGTGATCCCATTAATCAAATGACAACTCATGTCTATGGTTAGGAAACATAACCATCTTTGATTAATGAGCTAGTCTAGTAGAGGCATACTAGTGATAATATGTTTGTCTATGTATTCACACATGTATCATGTTTCCGGTTAATACAATTCTAGCATGAATAACAAACATTTATCATGATATAAGGAAATAAGTAATAACGTTATTATTGCCTGTAGGGCATATTTCCTTCAGTGGAACCTATGCAAACAGATAAAAAAAATGTGCCATAGCTGGTTCAGATGGATATTGGCGCGTGCATGGGAGACACAACATTCTCTGGTTAAGGAATACACGGTTATCCTCAAAAAAGAAAAGGCCCATCTTCGCGCTTCCGCATGCACAAGAATTTGGTTCTGCTCCCAATATGGATGATACCTTGAGGATGAAGTGAACAAGCATGGTAGCACGGGAGACCTATTTCCGCTATACAGTACTGAAGTACTCATGTTCCTACTACTAGTAGTAGTAATACAATTGTGGTACACTTGATGGTCAAAATACTATTCATCCGGTCCTCACAATGAAGTGACAACACCCTGCACCTGACACTAGTCCAGGCGGCGTGTTTGAGTTACCAAAGTCAGACTCACCCTGTGCACTGTGCAGTCTGTTACCGCCGCTATATAGCACATTAGCATGCCTCACCTCGTCTCCCTCTCCCCTAGCACCACTCCATCTCCATCTCCATCTCACTGTCCCCTCGCGTACCGTCACCTCGCTCGCCTCCCCCAGTACCACTATTCCCTCGCTAGCCGCTCCAGCACTGACAACCTTCTCCCCCGTAAATCAAGCCCCCAAAAACCCCACCTTCCAAACTCCACCATGGCCGAACGCGAACCGCATAGCATCCATATGAGCCGTGATTGGAGCAATCTCCCCAGTGACATCATCGACCTCTGTTGTTCGTGTATGGATATTTTGAGCTCCATGCGGTTGGCTGCATGCTCGAGGGACATGCACACGGCCATCATCGAAGGGAGGCCTGAGCTTTTCAAGACACCATGCTTGCTGCTATCTGGTCTTGCGAGATTTTCTCACCATGATACGGAGGCGTACATGATGCCCCTCGACTTCAATCCGATCTCCATTAGCCGAAACTTCTTTGCAGGTATGTAGTGGGTCACCGTACATCATTTCCCTCAACTTCGGTCTGATCACCATCGCCCGAAACTTCTTGGTAGGTATGTACTGGGTCGGCATGAACTCCCACTGGATGGCTGCCATCAGAGAAGACGGGAAAAAATTGGTGCTCGTGAAGTTCCAAACCTCCCATGAGATTATCCTTCCTCCATTGGATTATATAGAGTTTTATCATCGCAGTCCAAGTCATCTAGATTACCACGTCAGTTGGTCGGACCTTGTTTTGCAGAAGATTGTAATCTGCCAAGTGCCCACACGACATGCGAATACGCAGACTTCAAGCTCATTGCCTTGTTCGACCGTGGACTCGCCTATCTTTACGCTGGTGCCTTCTTTAGCTGGAGACAACTCAGCTCGCAGTGGATCATTGTCAAAGCTAATACACACTTCGGTGATGCTATTGAACACAATGGCATCATCTACGTGATCAACAAAGAAGATGGCACCACGTATTGCTGGGACGGCGCGTGTAAGTTGTTTCCTTCTGATGTTAATGATGACGCCATAACACTGTTTGAACTTTTTGTGATGATTGGCATATCCCTGTTTGAGAAGAATTTGAGTAGAACTATGGCAATGTATTAGAGACGCCGTAAATCAGCTATATTTGAAATGAGTTAATTCATGCAATTGTGACAATGTCATTACAACCAATTTGTACCCCTAAATAATCAAACGGTTAGGAATATATGGATATTCTCCTTATTTTACAGTAATCTATATACTACTACTAAATATGAGTGTGTATCAATGGCCATGTTAGTTTCCTCATTTTCATGATGTAGAAACATGCATCACACTGTTGGTTTCATCTAACCATATATTAGGGAAGTAAATGTGCATATGGAGAACTCTATATTTGGAAGCAGTGAAATCATGTAATGCTTACCATGTGTACATACCTATATTCGCCCTTCAGCAATCAATGGCTAGAATAATATCCTCACAAAAAATTTGCCCAGAGAACATGAGTATAACAATGCATGGTCTGTTAGTTTCCTTGAAGAATTTGTTTGTGAGGATAGAACATGATTACATAACATGCATGACATGGTAGTTTCCTGTGAAGAATCGATTGCGAGATAACATGAGTATAACCATGCATGGCACTTCTATATTTTCAAACCTAGTATACATTTCCTTGTATTTTCCTCTTAGTTCCAACAGGGACATATCAATGTTGTTTCTTGCATTATCCTACTCATACTCTGAACAATGTTGATCTTACATTAACAATGCCTGTCCTTTTGATATGATGCTGTGTCCCTACAGTTACTGCCCCTTGTAATCACACCACCTTTGCCAAAAACAGGGAAGCACAACTGGTTCCCCGCTCGACCAGACGACGGCAAAAGACTGATGATCATTCGGACACATGAGCCGGAAAAGTTATATTGCAAAAACCCCACTGTATACAAGCACCATGAAATACGTGAGTATCCGGACAGCGGTTGTTATGTCTATGAGCAGGATACCAGCTTGTTGGGGCCTTTGGGATTTTTGAGTTGGAGGCGGGAAAATAGCCTTGGTTCATACTCTCTGTTTCTCGGACTCAATTATCCGATTAACCAGGAGATCACCATTGGCAAGGACCTTGATGACAGAGATGCTCTATTTGCTATGGAAAACTGTGTCTACACAGCGAGCCCTAAGAGTTTGGGAGCAAACTCCCCTGATTGTCAATGATACAGCCTGCAGCCAAAATAAGGTGAGAATGACAAAGGCATATGTATTAACTTTGATCCTTGGATGTCTCAAGTACGACAGGCAGTGATGTGGTTCAAGCCTTCAGGTTGATAGGTAATTGGGCTGTTGCGTCGAAAGGGTGGAGTACTGGTGTCTCTGGATCACTAGTCGCTGAAGCGGGGCTGCAAATTATGATGGGGTTGGATCATCCCTCTTCGAATGACTTGTTGTCTTTGCTGCTTGTTCTGGATGGGTGGTTCTCTCTTTTGTTATGCATATTCCTTGTCATTTGGTCATCCTCGTCTATACCACTCTTACTATGTAATAGTTGCCTCTATTTAGAATGTAATTCTCGTCTGGATCACAAGAGTCTGAGCACTGTAGATGGGTGCATTTTGGTGGTGTAGCAAGACTTCTTATGAACTATCATGTCTTGATGTTTATGTCAGTAGTAGTCACTAGTCACTGTTTGAATGTTGTATATATCGTTGTTTTGAACTGTTTATTGTCTCAAACTGCTGGTGGGATAAATGAGGGCATCACCATTCTCCAGTGTTCAGAGTATATATCCTTTTTTCAAGTTATAATTTGAGCTTAGTGTCTTTTCGATGATGTACACTTGTTTGGACCAGTGAGGTGTCGTTGAATACTTGTTCAAAAAAATGGTGTCGTTGAATATGGGCTGAGTAGTAACGCAATGCCAAACTGGTCAATTATGACTCTCAGGCCGGGCTCTCAAAATATCCTCAAAAAAAAGGTTGGGCTCTCCAAAAAAGAAAGAATATGGACTCTTAGGCCGACATGTGGATGCCACCGGTGTTTTCGTGCGCTTGCGCACGAGAGCATATTGGTGCGTGTTTGAAATTCATGCTACCTTTTCATCCCCAATCTCCCGCCCCTCCCCCACCTCTGGAATCTCGATTCCTACTCCAGTTCCCCCAAATCCCCCTCATGTACTCCCTGTACTCAAGCACACTATCATGTCGCCGGTCAAAGCGGATCTCCGAGCCGGAGATCCTGAGGTCGGTCCTGCCTTCGGTCGCTGTGTGATGTCGCTCAACAGTGGCATGGCAGCGCTTGACGACCAGTTTGCTGGCAAAGTGCTGATGGTAACCATAAATGGCGACCGGCCTCCCGTCTTGCTGAACGACCTTGTCAAAGCTCTTGGCATTTCACACGGCATCCAAATAAGTGACTTGCTCGTCGAAGTTTGTCTGCCATCAGCTGATTTCTTCGTCAGGTTCCGGACAACTTTCGACTGCACTCGTGTGTTCGAATCTTCCCGGCGTTTGTTCTGCGATGGCGCGCTGGTGAGCTTTGATCGATGGAACCCAGGATGGGGATCGGTGCCCTCTGAGCTTGAGTTTTTAACAAAGCTTACCTTCCACGGATGCCTCGACGTGCTTGTAACAGCGAGTCCATGAATGAGTTTATCAACGACCTTGGAGGTGAGCTCGTAAGTATGTTTGTTCCTCCAGACAGCTGGGCTCTGACGGTTATGGCATCGATGAAGAAGCCGTCCACCATACCGAAGGTGATTGGTGTTGAGATACCGGTGCAGGAACCGGGGTTGTACTATTCGTCGCCACCAAGGCCGCCGCGGACCACGTTAGGGATGTACCTGTATCGAGTGTTCGTGCAAGTCGAAGAAGTGGTCAATCCATCAATCAAAGTCCTGCCGCCGCCGCTGGTGCCAGGGTCCGTCGACAACGTCCATTACAGGAGTCAACATCAGACTTTCCCCGTGTTGCTCGGAACGATGGATGGCACAGGGCCTACTCCATCACGCGGCGGAGGCCACTGCTTCTTTGATAGAAGAGGCAGGGCTGGCTGCCTGGATGTGCTCTAATTTGAGGTAACAACTGAATCTTGTCAGATACTCCCTCCGTTCAAAAATAGACGACCCAACTTTGTACTAAAGTTAGTACAAAGTTGGGTCGTCTATTTTGGAATGGAGGGAGTACTAGTTAAATCTGAGCTATGGATGTGAAGCACTGATGTGCCAGTACATTTGATTGTGACCTGTTCTAATTTTGTACCTGGACTTTTTTAGAAAAGGTTGTACGTCAACTTAATGTGCTAGAAGAACTTATTGTGTTGTCTGTCTGTTTTTTTTTTTGCACAGCATTCAAGATATTTCCCCGTCATTGATAAAGACGATGAAGCGTTATGTACGAGTTCGTTGGTTTCAACATAGCCTTACCCGTAGCGATCCACTGCTTCCATCCTGATTGTGCCGCCCGCGTGAAATTTTTGTCTGCAAGTTCAGTGTGCTATGATGTTCTATATGATTGTGTCAACTATATAAGTTTTTACTGAGCATCAGCAATGCATATAGCTGAAAGATGTATTTACGAGCATCGACCGATGGGTCTCTCTCTCTCTCACACACACACACACACATATGTGCGCACACACGCACAAGTGGGACCCGTTGAATTATTTATTTGCTCATGACAACTTTTAATTAGGTTCCACTGTACTCTAACTTTTTTCTTAAGTTATTAACTAAGCTCTGTGACTTCAAAAAGTTGTACAGAAGCCTTGTTTGGGCCTTTCCGGCGTCGCTGAATGTGGGATGAGTAGCCATGTAAGGTTGTACTGTACTACACAGGCCTTTTTTTCAACATCAGTAATGCAACTGTGCCGACAGTTGTACACAATATCCGGGTCAACTTGTTATTCTCCGCCCCGCTGGGCTGCAAATATTTCCTAGGAGGGATGCATTAGGCTTAACAAGAAAATGGACTTTAAGAAATAATAAATGGGCGTAATTATAATTACTGAGCAGTAACTATAAAAAAATGCACCAAACGCGTAATTAGTTTAAAAAATATATTATTTTTGGAATTTGAAAATTTTAATTTCGTTACTTGTTGCGTGCGCAATATTTTGTTGGATTTTAATGTAATACAACTTTATTTTAAAATTATATTTAATCTGACTAGAAATTTCGGATAAAAATATTTTGGATCCCGTCAAAATGTGGAAAAAAATTTAAATTCTTTTTTGAGCGGTTGGTTGAAATTATTAATCGTTGTCCTAGCTAGAAAATGGATTGTACTTTTAACAAACTGTAAATGGGCTGTAGTAAATTCCATTAGAATTCAAAAAAGGGATGTACATTCTTACAAATCGCAAATGGGCTATATATTCTCTGCCACACACTTGTGGGCCTTCTAAGTTGACGCGTCCCCTAAAAAACTAAGTTGACGTGTATGCAAGGCTTTGTCAACTTATAGTCAACACACGGTTCTAGCAGTCATGGCCGTTGGATGTCCATCCAACGGATGTCGTGCTTCTTCTTCAATCTCGGATATTCTTGCTTCAGCCGCCCAAAAAATGATTCCTTCCCCTGACATCTGGGGCGCACCGTTTCGGAGGCTGACCTGTGGGCCTACTAAGTTGACTCATACCAAGGGCTTTGTCAACTTAGTCAATATAAACGATTCTAGTTGCAGTGACCGTATGATGTCCATCGAACGGCCGTAGTGCTTCTTCAACCTCTGGTCTTCTTGCTCCAGCCGCCCAAAGCAGCACCGGTGGTGCCACGTGCTCCAGCCTCCCATGGCCGGCTGTGATACCGCGGAGGCCTCACCACCCCCTACTACTCCCACCGCTGGCCAGGCCATCCATCTACTCACTCACACCCCTGTTATTCTGCGGCGACGGCAGCCTCACACCGCAACTGAACCAGTGAACCCTCGTACTCCTCTCCACGCGGGCTTCCAGTGTCGCGTCTTCCCCAGCTCTGCATCGTCCCCTTCCTAGGCCTCGCCGTCGTCCACCGCCCTGGTGCTCTCGGCGCGGTGTGGTCAACGTGGTCAAGGAACGACTTCCATCGGAAGAGTACTATACGTGGAGACGCTGACAGCTGGGTCCACGGCAGCCGCAAGGAAGTATCTCCTTATTACGCACAAAATAATTACTCCTCCACCTGACAGCAGGGACCCACCGGACGGCCACCGTATTTCACACAAAAAAAGGTTTTCCCCTGACTGCTGGGACCCACCAGCTACATCTTCGCATGCAAGGAAGTGCATCCATATTACGGGCAAAAAAAATGATTCGCCCCCTGACTGCTGGGACCCACCAGCTACATCTTCGCACGCAAGGAAGTGCCTGACAGTCAGGACCCACCTGGTCGAAGCGTACGTAGCATTGTCATTCTGGTCGCGAACGTGTACATACATAGTAGTCGATGTAGAGGCGCGCACGTGTCATAGTAGAGGCGCGCACGTAGCATGTACACGTACATACATCGGCCAGGGTGCAAAAACGTAAATACGGCCACGTACGTACATACGGGTGAGGTCTCGAACGCCTACTCGCACATACGTATGGTCAGGGCTCGTGTACATGGCTGGGTCGGAACGGAGAAAATGCGTCGTCGTCGTGTTCATGGGGAGCCAACCGACTGGGTCGGAACGGAATGTGTCGTCGTGTTCAGCGGGAGGGCTTGGATGGAACAGCCAATGGAAACGAGGCATGGCGTACCGCAAAACGGAGGAAACGGTCCTTGTGTTCGACTGGCCACAGTCGAAATAGGATCATGTTCATCGGGAGGGGTCTGGCGTACCACAAAATGGAGGAAACGGACTTCTGTTGGTCCTCCTACGGTCGAAACGGAGTCCTGTTGATCGAGAGGGGTGTGGCGTACCGCAAAACGGAGGAAATGAACTTGTGTTGGAGCGCTACGGTCGAAACGGGGGTCCTGTTCATCGGGAGGGTGTGGCGTACTGCAAAATGGGACTCCACGGGATACTGTTTCATCTCCACCCCTCCACGGGCTACTATTCATCCAGCCCTCCACCGGCTACTGTTCAACCAGCCCTCCAACGGCTACTGTTCAACCAGCCCTCCACCGGCTACTGTTCAACCTTCCCTCCGCGGGGTCCTGTTCATCCAGCCCTCCACGGGGTCCTGTTCGTCCACGCCCAACCGGCTCGATCGATCGGGGTCCTGTTCATCCAGCGCAACACCACGGGGTCCTGTTCATCCAACCCCCACCGGGAACTGTTCATCCAACCCCCCCCCCCCCAAACATCACTCATTGTCCATCCAGAGGTAGCATTGATCGGCTTCAGTTAGCAGCACTAGCAAAGGAATCGCTCGATCGGGTTCTGTAACCGGCCTACTTTGGCCGGGTTAACTTCATTAGTGGTATAAGCAGATAAAGGCCCAAGGCCTGTAGTCGGTTCAGAACCTGTAGCCGTAAACCGGCCTGATGTGTAACTTGTATTGTAAGTTAGGAATAGAGAGATACCAACCGGGATACGAGTATGAACCGGTTGGGACTCTATGGACCGACGGGTGTCACCCGTGTATATAAGGGGACGACCCGGCGGCGGTTCAGGACAGACAACCACAACTCGAGCCTAGGCGAAGCTTGTTTGCTCCCTAGCCATCGAGACTACATCAATTCCATCACAACTAGACGTAGGCTTTTACCTTCATCGAAGGGGCCGAACTAGTATAAACCCTCGTGTCTTTGTGTCTGCTTTAACCCCTTCAAGTAAACCCGTAGCGATGGCTCCACGACTAAGTCCTTTCACTAGGACATCTGCCGTGACAAATCCATGACAGTTGGTGCCCACCGTGGGGCTATCGCACGATGGTTTGACGATCTTGGAGGGCCAGCTCAAAGGACTCGAAGGTTATGCTGTGGGCCGGATGACTAAGAGTCGTCGTGGCAAGATCTACATCGACGACGCAGGATGGGGTCCCGAGGCCGATTCGGTTGAGTACGGGTACCGGGTCCCCTTTGGTGGCATACACGTTTTCATCGGCAAGATCGGTGAGCCTGGACCTGAGCCGGACATCTGCACCGACCTCATCGAGACGGCTCAGCGTGCGAGATCTACCCAGGCTAAACCGGCCGTGAAGCGTGTCTTTGTTGGGGTCATCCACAGAGGAGAGCGTGAGGACGGATCGGAACACGGTAGCGAGACCGTCGTCTATTCCGGTGACGAGTCCTCAACCGGAGAGACCGAATCGCTATACCAGTTGCAAGACGATCAGGTTAGGGGTTGTTCCGATGGCGACAGTATTCCGGACCCCCCAGGCCAAGTCAACCGGGTTGGAATATTCATGGCCGGCACACAGGCGGCGAATCACTCTTCGACCGCCGCAGCGATGCTCTCCGGATCAGCAGCGGCAGCGGCAGCAGGGGCAGGAGGCCTTGTGCGCCCGCCGGTTCAAGTTCTATCTGATCTGTTTGATGCACTAGCCGCGCTTATGGCAGAGGACAATCTGGCGGATCAGGAGGCCCATAATGCAGAGATTGCAAAGGTGAAAGAGCAGATCGTGCAAGCCAAAGCGGATCTGGCAGCAGAAAAAGACAGGATGGCCGCAGAGCGGGCCGCTTTGGACGCCCAGGCTTACAAGCTCATGCTTGACCAGAACACATCACAGGAGGTCTTAAAGCGGAAGCACAGATCACGCCTACCGTTAGGGTTTGACCCCCGAAATCTCTTTCACACTCCAAGAGCTGGACCCAGTAATCCGCCGCAGTACCTGGAGGCAAACCAGATCGAGGCACTAGGGCCAGGAGCGACGGTCCAACCTCGCCTGATGGAACCTCCTCAACAGAACATTGTGGTCCCTCCGCCGGTCCAGACGCCCCCGGGTCATTATTCTAATCCTATGGACAACCTTGTTGCAGCCGCCGCGCGATTAGAGGCTATCCCAATCGAAGGGGACTCTCCGCAAGCGATAGAGACGCGCCGGGTTAAGGAGCTCCTCCGGACCGCGCTGATTCAGCAAGAAGCATATTCGTACAGCCGTGATCGGATTCACTCCACGCCCCGTCCAAGCCGGAGTTATAGCAGATGCATGGATGAACCAGCCATATCGAGCAATGCGCGAGGCCGTGAAGCGGCCCGTGGCAACAACCCGGCAGGTGGAGTTCGCGATGCGCAGGATGTGGTGGACCGGGCCCGAGCGCGAAGGGAGGCCGAGTTAGTAGCACAGAATGATGCGGGTTAACTTACACCGGTTCGTCCTACCACCTTCGCCGGACCAGGGGTCGCATCCTCTTTGGGAGTGCCTTGTTTAATCCCCGCTTTACGCAATGTGCGCCTGCCCAAAGATTTCAAGGGTCCGCGCAAGGTGCCGAATTACACCGCTGATTTATCTCCTGAAGCGTGGGTAGAAAGTTATGAGATGGCCATGGAGATGCTAGACGTGGATGAGACCACGTGTGCAAAATACTTCACCATGATGCTTGAAGGCACGGCTCGTACTTGGTTGAAGAGCCTGCCGCCCAATTCTATCAGCTCATGGGCCCAGTTGCGGGCCCGGTTTATCCAGAATTTCAAGGATACCTGTAAGCAGCCCAAGTCCATAGTAGACCTGGCGGCTTGCGTCCAGGAGGACGGAGAATCGACGACCCATTGGGTGCGCTGCGTTTCGGAAGTTTTGCACTCGTCTGACAGGATCAATGCTGACTCTGCGATCTTAACCCTGGAAGGCAACTGCCGGTTTAAGCCTTTAAAATTGAAATTGGGAAGCATGAAGCGTTTCTGTAATGACATGGGAACTCTCATGGCCGCTTTAGTGAAGTATGCTGATTCGGACAGTACCAAGGATCCCGAGACTGATGATGATGAAGCAGGGAAGGGAAAGAAGAATAGCAACTCCAAGGGGCAGCAGTACAAACCGGCGGGTCATGGAAACGGAGGCAAGCGCAAGGCGGATGGCAGCATGGACTTTGTGGCCAACACTAATGCACAGGACAGGGGCAGCGGCGCAGAGGTAAAGCGGCAAATCATAATGGGGCTCCCAATCCTAACGCAAACCATTTGAATTATCTGTTGAATCAGCCTTGCCCAAAGCACGGGACGAAGGAGTCGCCGGCTAACCACCTTTGGAAGGATTGTTATATTATGCAGGAGTTTAAAAACTCTAATGCCTTCCGGTATGACCACGGGTCAGGTGGCGGTTCAGGATCCGGTTTCCACGGGCCGAGTCACGATGGAGCTTCCGGTTCAGGTCTCAATCAGGGCGGTCACAACAACCAGAATAATCAGAACGGCCAATAGCAGCAGCAGCAGCAGTCGGGTTATCCGAGCCAGCCAAAGCAGTTGAACAATGGGCAATATCATGTTTTCACAACTAGCTTGGATAAACGCGACCGAAAACTCCACAAGCGAGCGGTGAATTTTGTTGAACCGGCCTTACCACGTTACTTACGCTGGTCAGAGCAGCCTATCATGTGGAGCAGAGAGGATCATCCGCCCCAGGTTGATAATCCGGGCCAGCTAGCATTAGTTGTAGACCCTCAGGTGGGGGGTTATAAATTCACCAAGGTGCTCATGGATGGAGGGAGCAGTATTAACATACTATACTATGAGACATTCCGGCGCATGGGTCTAACAGACAAGGATCTCAGACCATCTAATACGGTGTTCCATGGTGTAGTGCCAGGCAAATCTGCATATCCTGTTGGTAAGATAGCCCTAGATGTGGCTTTTGGGGACGAACACGATTCCCGGTCTGAAAAATTAACCTTTGAGGTAGTGAAGATCCGGAGCCCGTATCACGCCTTGTTTGGCCGGCCGGCTTATGCCAAGTTCATGACGCGGCCTTGTTATATCTACTTGCAGCTCAAGATGTCGGGTTACAAGGGGACAATAACGGTTCATGGGAGCCGTAGGGTCGCTTTGGAATGTGAGGAAGGTGATGCGGCTTATGCAGAGTCGGTCTGTGCCACGGAGGAGTTGAAGTACTATAAGGACAATGTTGATCCGGTGGATATGACTCCTTTGAAGAAGCCAACTACAGAGCATGATTCGGATCTGAAGTTCAAATCGGCAGCTGAGACCAAGCTTGTTGACTTCGTGCCCGGCGATTCGTCCAAGCAGTTCACTGTCAGTGCCAATCTGGATCCCAAATAGGAAAGCGCGCTCATCGAGTTCGTCCGTGAGAATCGGGACATCTTTGCATGGAAACCATCCGACATGCCAGGTGTACCGAGGGAACTCGCTGAGCACACTCTTAATGTGGATCCTAAGTATAAACCGGTGAAACAGTTCCTCCGCCGGTTTAACGAAGAAAGGCGCAAAGCCATTGGAGAGGAAGTGGCCAGGCTTTTAGCAGCTGGCTTTATCATTGAGGTGTTCCATCCAGAGTGGCTTGCTAATCTGGTGCTGGTTCTCAAGAAAAATGGCACTTGGCGTATGTGTGTGGATTACACAGATCTTAACAGGGCTTGTCCAGCGGATCCTTTTGCCCTTCCCCGCATTGACCAGATCATTGATGCCACGGCGGGTTGTGAGCGTTTGAGTTTTTCGGATGCATATTCTGGATATCATCAGATCAAAATGGCGGTTAAGGACCAGGAGAAGACAGCGTTTATTACTCCCTTTGGAGCCTTCTGCTATGTGTCTATGCCCTTCGGGCTCAAGAGTGCCCAAGCCACCTATCAACGGTGTGTACAGAATTGCCTGCATAAACAGATCGGCCGCAATGTGCACGCCTATGTGGATGATATTGTAGTGAAGTCAAGGCAGAAGGAGACGCTGGTAGATGATTTGAAGGAAACCTTTGACAACTTGCGCGTTTACAAGATGATGCTTAATCCGGCCAAGTGTGTCTTTGGTGTTCCGGCAGGCAAGTTACTGGGTTTCCTGGTGTCTAACAGAGGAATTGAGGCTAATCCGAAGAAGATTACAGCTATTACCTCCCTGGCTAAACCGAAGTGTATCAACGATGTTCAGCGTTTGGCGGGCAGAATCGCCGCACTGAGCCGGTTTATCAGCCGCCTCGGAGAGAAGGCCATCCCTTTGTACCAAATGCTGAGGAAGACAGACAATTTCGTTTGGAGTCTGGCTGCTGATGAAGCATTTGAGGACTTGAAGCGGCAATTAGCCAATCCGCCCGTTCTTGCAGCTCCGGTTGACAAGGAGCCACTATTATTATACGTAGCAGCCAATGCTCGGGCAGTTAGCGTGGCTATTGTGGTGGAACGCAAGGAGGCAGGCAAGGAGTATCCGGTTCAGCGGCCGGTTTATTATATCAGCGAGGTGCTTATTGAATCCAAGAAAAGGTATCCGCATTGGCAGAAGCTGGTCTATGGTGTTTTCATGGCTAGCCGGAAGTTGAAACAGTATTTTCAAGGGCACCCCATCACAGTGGTCAGTTCAGCCCCCTTGGGTGATATCATACAGAACCGGGAGGCGACTGGCCGGATTGCCAAGTGGGCTATAGAGCTTGGGCCACATGGACTGAAGTATGTACCTCGGACGGCGGTGAAGTCTCAAGCACTTGTTGATTTCATCAATGACTGGACGGAGTTACAAGCACCAGAAGAGAAGCCGGATCACACATATTGGACTATTCATTTTGATGGATCCAGGCAACTGGAAGGCTCGGGGGCTAGAGTCGTATTAACTTCCCCACGAGGTGATAAGTTTTGTTATGTTCTCCGCTTAATGTTCCCTCGCACTAATAATGCAGCTGAGTACGAAGCCTTGCTCCATGGTCTCCGGATGGCTAAAGAAATGAACTTAAGCCGGGTTAAGTGCTTCGGTGACTCGGACCTCGTGGCTCAACAGGTGTCTGGCACTTGGGATTCTAAAGACCCGCTCATGGCTGCATATCGTCGGGAAGTGGATAATATTGCGGGTTGCTTCAAGGGTTATCAAGTGGATCATGTGGACCGTCGGAAGAATGAAGCGGCGGACGCTTTAAGCCGGTTGGGTTCTCAGCGCAAACCGGTCCCGCCTAATGTCTTTCTGGACGTGTTGCACAACCCGTCAGTCCAGCTCCCAGGTGAAGCGGATTTGGCTATTCCTGATCCGGAGGCTCAATTGGTGGCAGCACTGCATGCTATTCCGGATTGGACGGTTCCTTATCTTACGTACATGAACCGGGGGGAGTTACCAGAGGATGAGATTCTAGCCAGGCAGATAGTCCGGCGATCCAAGTCTATGACGATTGTCAATGGTGAATTGCATCATTGCAGTGTATCAGGGGCGTTTCAACGTTGTGTTTCTCCTGAGGAAGGCTGTGAAATCTTAAGAGAAATCCATGAAGGGGATTGTGGACACCACGCCGGTTCAAAGTCTCTGGTGGCAAAAGCGTTTCGTCACGGGTTCTACTGGTTGACAGCACATGCTGATGCGGAGGACTTGGTTAAACGGTGTGACGGATGTCAGAAATTTTCAAGGCGTGCTCATGTGTCGTCTCAAGAATTGAGGATGATCCCAATAACGTGGCCGTTTGCAACTTGGGGGCTGGATATGGTCGGACCTTTTAAAAGATCCAAGGATAAGAAAACCCACCTTTTGGTGGCAGTTGACAAATTTACCAAGTGGGTTGAAGCGGAGCCTGTCAGCAAGTGTGATGCAGCAACAGCGGTGCAGTTCATCAAAAAGGTGATTTTCCAATTTGGCTTTCCACACAGTATCATTACTGACAACGGTACCAATTTACCCAAGGGCGCTATGAAGGAGTTCTGTGAACATGAGCACATCCGACTTGACGTATCGTCAGTGGCACACCCCCAGTCCAATGGACAGGCAGAACGAGCTAATCAAGAGATCTTGCGAGGCATCAAACCCCGGCTTATGGTCCCATTGCAAAGAACACCAGGATGCTAGTTTGAAGAGCTACCATCTGTGCTATGGAGTATCAATACTACGCCAAACCGGTCCACAGGATACACACCATTTTTCATGGTCTACGGAGCGGAGGCAGTTCTCCCTAGTGATATCCGGCACGATTCGCCTCGTGTGGCAGCTTATGTTGAAGCAGACAATGAGACAGCACGGCAAGACGCTTTGGACCTATTGGACGAGGAGCGTGATATAGCGGCTGTCCGTTTGGCGATTTACCAACAAGATCTTCGTCGCTATCACAGTCGCCGGGTTAGAACCAGAACTTTTCAAGAAGGAGATTTGGTGCTTCGACTCATCCAAGACCAGACAGATATGCACAAGTTATCCCCACCTTGGGAGGGACCTTTCGTGGTCAGCAAGAATCTGCACAACGGGTCGTACTATCTGATTGATATTCGAGAGCATCAAGACTCACGCACATCAGAGGAGGAGACCAACAGGCCGTGGAACATAGCTCATCTTCGGCCTTACTACACTTGAGCCATCGGCTCTATCTATGTACATATCATGACAGTGTATATATTATCTTTGATATAATAAAACCGGAGCCTCAGCTAAAGCGGGGTCTCTGTCTTTCTTATCATGCGTGGTTACATGGAGTGGCTCTGTTTTTAAAGCGGCCTCCGGTTTACCCCTTGACATTTGCTTTTTATATATCACTTGGGGCCTTGGTCGTGTCCGAACCAACGCGACACCTTTTGATAGGCGACAGCCACCAGATCACTTGGGGACATGGTCAAGTCTGAACCAGTCACGCCTCTTGATCGGCCTAAGGCCACAAAATCACTTGGGGGCTTGGTCGAACCCGAACCATTGCCACGCCTCTTGATTTGGCATATATGCCACGAATCATTTGGGGACCTGGCTGACTTGAATCATTGTCACTCCTATTGGGGGCTTGGTCCTGTCTGACCATGGTAACACCATCTGATCAGCTCAGTATAGCATATTTTTGCAAACGGTTCTTATCATTGCCTTTGCTTCCATGTTATTTTCATGGCTTGTTTGTTCTTTGTTTTGTTGGATTTCTTTTATGTCAACAAACACCTTTTTTCCGGTTCAGCTGATGGATTTGATTTCCCTTTAATCCAGAGAAGTATGCCCGGTTTACCTTTTCCTGTTAACATCATGGAGTAACAAGGGGGCCGGAAGCATCGACAACCTGTTAAGAGTGTCCTGGATTAAAGAAGGTGCCGGGTTGTTATGAGAGGCTGTGGTGATGATCCGCTGGGCTCTGGTATATAATTGTTCCACTAAGGTGTAGGCAGCCTTCAGTTTCTTCCGCACATCGTTTCCTAAGTGCCCGATGCGTGTGCCTACAGCAATATAGGGACGGTCTCAAACCGGATTTACACTACAGCAGGTTCAAATTATCACAGAAGTTAAAAGGAGCTTACCAAAGATCGCAGCGGTCATGGAGTGTATTTGCCGCTTTACGGCCGTAAGTTCGTCCACCACCAGTTTAAGGGCAGCTTCAGCATTTTCCGCTCTTTTGGTTAAAGCGGCCTTCTCAGTGGCCCAATCAGCCCGCTCTTTCTTGAAGCCCTCCTTCAGCTGTTCAGCGGTGCTCAAGGCGCTGGTTAATTCTTCCTTTGCCTTGTCTGTTTCAGCCTGTTGGGTTTTCAAGGTCTCCTGCAAATCGGCAATCCGGTCCTCCTTGATTCTCACCTCAGCCTGCATACAGACAGCGTTTAGCTTTACACAAGCGGTCCAAGAAATTGAAGTATCAACCACATAACAAAGTCATACGCCTGATACTTGGGGGCTAATGCACCTTCAATTTTTATATATTACTAGATTGCAAAGTCCCAAGCTCAATACAGGTATTCAACTTGGCACTTGGGGGCTAATGGCTATTTGATCAAATTATGTTCTAAGTTTTCTATCGGAGCCCCGGTTTAATTATGCTAAGTTAAGCCGGCCCTTGGGGGCTATACTCATGGATTTCAAAGTGTTGAGGATCGTATTCAAGTCCCGGTTTGACGAAGGTTACAAACCGACCCTTGGGGGCTAGGAGGATTGACACAATGGCAGTAAGTAAAGAAGTAAGTTACCTCAAATTTATCCCTCATCATCTTCACCAGACCAGCTTCACAGTCACGGCTAGTATAAAGACGGTTTAAATAGCCGGAGTGAAGATCTTGGGCACTCAGAGCAGCATATGTCTCCAGTTCAGCATCCCATTTTCCTTTGTTCAGAGCGGAAAAATCCTCTTTTATGGTATGCTTGGTTAAGGTGACAGGGTTCCCGGGTTCAAAGCGACCTACACCGGTAATCACAACGTCATCATCTTTGGACTCGCCGGTTTGTGTTGGTGCGGTCGGTTTGTCAGCAGGACTGTGGGATTTCTCAATCCGGGTGGAGCTGGCAGGCGGGTCAGCAGAGACTGAAGTGTTAATAGGCCTCTCTTCAGGAATAGCATCATCTTGCAAAGGAGGATCATTGGGAATATCTTCAGGGGCAAACTCTTCAAGATCTGGCGCTTTGTCATGTTCTGGGGCTACATCTTCTTCAGCCGCTTTATCCAGGCGGGCCTTCTTGCTTGGTTTCGGTTTGGCCCTGAAAGAAAAACAAAGAGTCAAGAAAAAGCATAAGCCATTACACAGTATACTGGAAGCATATGTTCAGTTTAGCTTACCCAACAACTATTTTCAATGGTGGCAGCTGAGTGGCCGACGATTCACCAGAAGATGAATGAGAAGTAACCTGATAATCGGAGTCGGATGGATTAAGAGGTTGACGGAAGAAACCCGCTTTAGGATTTAAATCAATAAAAAGGTCGGAGACCTCGGAGCGGCGTTTTCGAACCGGACTGTTTGGTAAACCGGTGGAGGTAACTATCTGGCCACTGTGCCGGGTTGTGCGGCGAGCTTCATGTTGCTGAGTCTTCATAAGAAATTTGGGATCCAAATAAGCAAGAGGATGAGAAAATTTAACTTTCCGGTTTGCCTGGCGAAATTTTGGCAAAGGCAAGATTTCTGAATCGGAAGAGAGAATAATTACCTCAGCAAATTCCGCATTGCTGGCTTCGGCGTCGTCCTGACAAGCATCATCATCAATAAGGCGTGTAAAAAGTAAGCCAAGTGAATCAAGTTCTACCTCAAGGTCCAGGTTACCCACATCATCATCAATAGCTGGATCAGATGAAGCGGTGGTTTTTCTCTTGTGAGATGGCTTCTTGATAACCTTGGTCTTGGGCCGGGTTGACCGCCCTGCTTTCTCCGTTTTGTCTTGTGGAAGTTTCTTGCTCCAAAACGGATTATCGCCCTGGATCAGCAGTAATCAAATATCAGACGGATAAAGCGGTAACAGGTTCAACAAGTAGAGCAATTAAAATCTTACCGCTGGCGGTTTGTTGGTGGTGCAGTAAGGAAGCAGGCCGGTTTGAGCACAGAGGTGCTCCGGTTCATTCAACATCTTCTTTACAGAATCTGTGACTTCATCGTTGGAGAGTTGGATTTTGGTGTGTCGGAGTGGGTCATCGACGCTATCAGTATATTTGCACATCAAACTGGGGCGCCAGCTCAGAGGCAGTATGCTCCATGATATCCAACAGCGTGCAAGGTCTATTCCCGTTAAACCGTTGGCCATAAAGGCTCAGAGCTTGGACAGTTGCGGAGCATATTTTATTCTCTCCTTGGCGTTTAGTCTTTGTGGAAAAGGGTGAGTGTTGCTGAGCCGTTCCGGACGGAAGCCAGGCAAGGGATTTTCATTATCAGGGGAGGTATCCTTGCAATAAAACCAAGTTGCATTCCACTCTTTGGGGTGAGTATGGAGTTTGACGTGGGGATAAGTGATCTCTTTCCTCTTCTGGATGGCCATACCGCCCAATTCAGTATTGGGGCCGTCGGTAAACTCAGTACGACGGTTTAAGTGGAAGCAATCTCTAAACAAATCGACTGAAGGCTCCTCTTGAAGGTATACCTCAGAGAGCACTTGAAAGTGACATAGATTGGTAACAGAATTGGGGCCAATATCCTGTGGACGGAGCTGAAAGTTGGCTAACACATCCCGGTAAAATTTTGAACCGGGCGGTTTGAAGCCCCGGGCCAAGTGATCTGCAAAGACCACAACCTCTCCCTCCTGAGGTGTGGGAGGACATTCATTTCCAGGAACCCTCCAGTGGACCGTATCTTTATTGTCTAAAGCGCCGATCAGGACTAGATCATCCAACTGAGATTCTGTGACGCGAGAGGGAACCCGATTGCACTCGTATACTTGTTTGGCCATGGCGAGATCTACAAGAAATAGGTGATCCGGTTCAAGAATATGCTGGATAAAAGGAGGTGTTGATCTAAACTACGATAAACCAGAGGCAGTACCTATAAACCGGTCTTCTACAATGCGGCATTATATGGATTCTGGCGGTTCAACCAGGGGACTAATGGTATATACCGGTTTAGTAACTTTTTTCTATAGTAAGTTAAACCGCCTGACCTAAGCATCGGAAGCAATTGAAGCTATGGATAACTAGGTATGCAGAAACAAGTTTCACAAGATCTTATTACAGCCGCGGATCTACAGCGAGCTCACAAAAACAGAAAATATTCCGAAGAGTAAGGCAGAAACGGAAGTGAACCATTGAGCAGGTATGTGCGGGAGATCTATGGACTTAGATGAGAAACTACAGGCGGATGCTTAAAGACTACTACTAAACGCAGCAGGGATTCACAAAATTTATTCAAGAGTCAAAGAACAAGTATGAGCAAGCGACGAACACATCATGAACATGGAACCCTAAGAACAGATCTAGGTCAAGAAGAGGAGAAAGCTTACCGGAAACGGAGAAGATGCGGAAAGATGCCGCAATGCTCTGGTACGTTCAGGTTGATGCAGCGGCCCAAGACGAGGCAAAGGTCGACGACGGTGGCGGAGCTCCAAGGCTGGCGACGCGAGGAAGACGAAGAAGAAGGGACGAAGGGAAAGGAAAGAAATGACCCTTCGGTCTTATTTATAAGGCAACAGAGCTAGGTCAAGCGCGCGGATCCAGGAGCTATTGTTAAAAGAGGGCATTATAAATGACAAATTTCATGATGACGTCATGCCGGTTTACAGCAACCAGAAATGATGACGACATGGCGGTTTACCAATTACCAGAAGATGTCCAAGACACAAGATTTTGTGAAGGATTGACATGAGCCAGTTTAAATCAATCTGGGGCCTAATGTTGGGGATATTACCACTAGGCGTAAACCGGCCTACTTGGGTCGGGTTAACTTCATTAGTGGTATAAGCAGATAAAGGCTCAAGGCCTGTAGTCGGTTCAGAACCTGTAGCCGTAAACCAGCCTGATGTGTAACTTGTATTGTAAGTTAGGAATAGAGAGATACCAACCGGGATACGAGTATGAACCGGTTGGGACTCTATGGACCGACGGGTGTCACCCGTGTATATAAGGGGACGACCCGGCGGCGGTTCAGGACAGACAACCACAACTCGAGCCTAGGCGAAGCTTGTTTGCTCCCTAGCCATCGAGACTACATCAATTTCATCATAACTAGACGTAGGCTTTTACCTTCATCGAAGGGGCCGAACTAGTATAAACCCTCGTGTCTTTGTGTCCGCTTTAACCCCTTCAAGTAAACCCGTAGCGATGGCTCCACGACTAAGTCCTTTCACTAGGACATCTGCCGTGACAAATCCACGACAGGTTCAGTTAACAGTCATCGATCGATCGCTCGGGATCAGTAACGCGTAGCCTGCAGTGCAATCGCTCAGGTCCAGTAGGTGAATGCCTAGCTCGGGTTCAGTTAGAGCCCAAGCCTCGCACCCACGTGCGTACGTGTATGAGAGAAACACGCATCTCTCGTCCCCCGACCACCCACCGTAACCGGTAACTCCTCGATATTTTCCTCACCCTCGCTTCTATCACGGTTTTTTCCGTCATGAACGGCCCAAAGAATATCACGCAGCTGCATCTCTGGCCCGCCCAGGACGAAAAGCCCATTTTCTGTCATGATTTTTTGTCATAGAAGTAGAAGCCCACCACATCTATGATGATACTGAATTTTGTCACAATTATCGTCATAGAAGTGTCATAAGTATGACAGAAAATATTTCGTTCGGCACAAAATGTCATGGATGTGTCTTTTTTTGTAGTGACACACACACATACACTCGCCCCCTAGCTAGGTCTCTCGTTCTCATGCACACTCTCTTCCTCTCTATCCTCTGCTCATTGCGTCACGACGAAGGTGAAGCCTATGTCGATTTAATCTTTCTGAATATATAACAATATTAAACCGGCTAAGCTAGTCTTCACCTGCCGCGTTTGAAGTGTTGCCCGTTGATGCTTTCCAGTTTGACACGTGTCTTTGGATTTTTGGCTGGTTCATTCTCGGTTTTGTGGTTCTTTTGTTAAATGTTGGTCTGGCCGGTCCACTGTGAGTGTGTGCACTATGTTACTGCGTTGTGTGCCCATGACTCATTGCATGCCACTTTTCCATCGATAGGATCGTGGGTACCATGGGTTACTGTCACCCATATTTGCTTCAGCGATGATTTAGTTACATGGTGGCGTCAAGCCAATCTATCGAGGGGCTTAAGCGGCTTTTCGTGAAATAGCCAAGACCTTCTTCTCACCCATCTCTCTCAAACCCTCCCCCCTCTCGTCTCATGGCACGGCGGCTGCAGCATGGCGTCTCTTCCCCGCCCTCTAGTAGCACCATGTCCTCCCCCTCGCGCACTGTAGGAGCTAATGGCATGTCGACCATGGATTGAGCACCGTCTGCCCTCCTTCTTCGCTATCATGCACCACCCAACACTGATGGAAGGCAACCGCCTTGAGTTTTCATTGGCCTTCCTGCATGCCAGAGGTGGTCGAGCTCGACCCATGAGAAGGAAAGCCGCCGCCAGCTCTGTGATGCTGGTTTTGGCGGCGCACTGCCGGAGACGGGATGGTCGACGGGCAGGCCGCCGCGGGCAGGCTCCTCGACAAGTCGACCAACACAGTCTGGTTCCTGGCCATATATATTGTCGAGAAGGCCAACTCCGGCCACCCTCGGATGTTCATGGTGCACATCCTCTACAATGAAGTCATGAGTTGCTCCCATAATTTGGACTGATTCAACCACAACTGCTTCATTCTCTTTGCCAACCACAACTACATGCTCATGTAAATATAAGTAATACTAAAAAGAAATTAAGTTTTGTAGGTGAGATAGTGCTAGTTTTTCCTTATGTTCCGCTTAGTTTGTGAACATGAAACTACCATTCTTAAAAGGTGTAAGCAAGCAAAAGAACCAGTGGAAAATGGTAAAGCCATATGCTCATTTGGCACGGATGCAACGAAGATGGCAAAAAAAAACTAAGTAGGAGATCATGAAGGTCGATGCCAAGATAGGCCAAGTCAGGATGCCAATAAGATTGGGACAAAAAAATTAGCAACTTCAGGTGGCCCCAAGTAAAAGCAAAGTACCGCGGGCGCTTAAAAAATGGTCAACACTAGCAAGTTAGGTTTTTATCTGTGCTTCACCAGTTATTTATTTTCCTTCACAAATTCTCTCTCTTCTACATACCACTTTAATAAAAATTAATCATGCCATAAGATATATGCAATGACTACTTTGCAAGAAATACAAGTTTTTCCCTTTATATCCTTCAAGATACTGCAATATGTGAGGTGAAACTTTTGTCTTTGTTCTCATCTAGACAATTGAGTGTGCCACTGCATTACACTGTTATTAGTTATTAACTTATCTTCATTAATGTTCCCAAGTGATCTTATACTAGAAGGGTTGGGTGCGCTTTGCTGCGCTGTTGATGTTGTTGGATATCTTTAAAAAAAAATACTCACTCTGTTTCAAAATGCAAGGTGTATTATTTTTTAAAAAGTCAAACCTTTTTAAGTTTGATCAAATTTGTAGATAAATATATCAAAATCCATATTACCAAATCGGTATAATTAGATTCATCATGAAACAAATTTCCATTTTTTTTATTTAATATTGTGGATGTCGGTATTTTTGGCTCTAAACTTGGTCAAAGTTAAAGGAATTTTAACTTCCTAAAAACTAATACCCCTTATATTTTCGAATTGGTGGAATATTTATTTCGGTGGGGCGAGGAGATGATAGAGTGTTTTTTATAACACAGTGATTTGGTCGGCCTTTCGCGATGTGATTCTGTGTTATCCGCTAATAAACCTATATTTATGTGGGAAAATTTCTGTGTCGGTAGTTGCATGTACTATATCGGTGTCACAGTATCAGATGCTGGCGTTTCTTTTTTCTAATTGGTAGAAGGATGTGCAAGATTGATATGTTTCTATAGGTCGGTTGCTACTGATTGATTTGAAAAATCATTGGCCCAATCAAAATCAGAAACCAAATCTAAAAGTGAATACCTCAATCGAATGAAAGAGCTTCAAAATTAGGAAACATGGTGAATTAAACTAATGAATGGAAGAGCTCATTGAGAAATTGTTGACCCTGTCAAAATCGAGTGACCCAATTCAAAATTGAAGACATCAATTAATTGTGAGGCCTTAAAACTTAGGAAGTATAGTGTATAGTATAAAACAATTGAATTGGAGAGCTTTGAGAAATTGTTGACCCGATCAAAATCGGATGACCCAATTCTAATTGGAGACCTCAATTAACTGTGAGGCCTTAAAAATTAGGGAGTATACCATTGTTGACCCGGTTAAAATCAAGCTGAACTAATTCTAAATTGAAGACATCAATTAATAGCGAGACCTTACAAATTAAGGAGCATAGTGTATAGTATAAAAGAATTGAATGGAAGAGCTTTGGGAAATTGTTGACCCGATCAAAATTGAATGGCCCAATCTTAATTGGAGATCTCAATTGAATGTGGGCTCTCTAAAACTAGGGAGCTTAGTGTTATAGAGGATTCCATGTACTAACCAACATGGTTGTCCTTCAACATGGGATTTATATTACAAGTTCCCAGTTTGATATAGATTATTTTGAGCAACACTTACATTGAAATATGGTTTTGCAAAGAATTTTTCTGAAAAATTTATAAGTATTACTTTTTCCCTGAATTTAGAGTATGAAGTTCATATATTTTAGTACATCTGATCACCTAGGTCACCTATGTTTCGAGCTACAAGGCTTAATTGATGGCCCCGTGGCTGATCAATCACCGTGCTACAGCCTGATTTACACACACAATGACACGGTACAGGGTGAGCCTCCACATGTACTTACTGCTCAGGTTCTTTTTGTTATATGTAGGTTCAGAAGTTGTGATACGAATCAAAATGGTGAAGTTTCAAAAAGTTATGCATGTTCAAAAGTTGTGATACGAATCAAAATGGTGAACTTTCAAAAAGTTATGCTTTGTGCATGATGGCTCTCCTGTTTCTATGTTTATCTCTTTCAAATATTCTGATCATGTTGCATTTAGCACTTTTGGTTTGTGACTTACTCCCTTCGTTCTTGAAAGAGTGTAGTTTTAACTTTATTGAAGGGTCAAACTATCTCAAAGTTTGACCACTCTGAGCAAAAATATATAAATGTTTATGAGACCAAATAGATATATGATGAAAATATATTTTATCAACAATCTAATGCTACTAATTTGATGTCACAAATGTTGATGTATTATCGTATAGATACGATCAAATATAAAAATATATTTTTTTCAATTTGTTGGAAGTGCACTTTTTTAAGGGCGGAGGGAGTACTTTGTTACATACTCTCTCTGTGCTCTTATATTTATTTACGGAGGGGGTACTTGTTTACTAACAATATGCATACATCAAGCATGCGGCCAGTGAGCTTTCCGCGAGGCAGAGAAGGAAAAAAGGCCCCCGCATCGTCCCAGCAGGCGACACGGGCGGCAATCCCGCCGCGGCGCCTCGAACCCCCCCCTCACACCTCCTCCCCCCGCCGCCGCTCGTGGTGGTCGGCGGCGGCGGGTGCTCGCACTTCACTTGGGACCGACGCCCCCTTCCTTTCTCCTCACATAGCAGATCGCATCGCCGCCGGTGCGATCCGTCTCGCGCGCGTGCTACAGACCGCCGGCAGGGGCCCTCCTGGCTAAGCCTCCGGTGGCTGGCAGCCGGATCTGGTCCGTGGCGGTGCCCTGCTGCCCTGCCCATGCTGAAGAGCACTCTATGTCAGGGAGACAGGGTGGATGGAGGTAACCGGAGCGACTTGTTGGGGCCAGTGTGGTGCTGCGTGGGCTGGCTGCTGGCTGGCCCTCGGCTCTGGCAGGTCCTGGCAGCACCACGGCTGCGAGGGAAGCATTGGAGATAGCCATGGCGGCGGATCTAGGGTTCCCGACCAAGATCTAGTTCTCTCCGACGGTGGTCCTAGGGTTCTTCTATTGCCAAAACGGTGTTCTACTTGATGCTGGACCTCATTGATCTGGCCGTTGACGAGTTCCAGAAGGCTCCGCCGGAAATCTCCATTGGTGAAAGTGCAATCATGCCCTTAATCGTATTTTGATGTTGATGACAACATGTATGTTGGGACTAATCATGTTTATCAAGTATATCTCAGGATTATGTCTCAAAGGCCGTGTGTGTGGATCATAACTAGGGACAAATGCATATAACTCGAGATTGGAGATACAAGACATTAGCCTTGGCTTTGTTTACGGTTTGTTCTTGAGTATAGGGATCCCGCACTATTAAGAGGGGATCGTTGGATCTAGTGAAAGACTTTCTCAAAACCCACAACTCCTGTTTTTCTCTCCGGTCATCCGGTACTCTACGGACGTCCAGTCCCTCTCAGTTGTTCGGACGTCCGGCTCTTCCGGTCGTCCGGTGTTCCCCTTACAAAAAGTTATTTACGGATTTCCGAAACACTCCGGACGTCCGACCTCGGGACGGCCGGCACGTCTCGGACGTCCGGTATTTCCACCACATAACCATATTTACGGATTTCCGGGCCTCTCCGGTCGTCCGGGCTCCGGACGACCGGCACGTCTCAGACGTCCATATCCTGTGTACAGATTCGTGGCTCATGTATTCACAGCTGCCGGTCGACCGATATCTGTCGGACGTCCGGACCTATTTGTGCCACCGGACGTCCGGTGTTGTCCGGACGTCCGACCCCTCCTGACTTAAGTGGCCCAAACGGTCACTTTTCCACACCTACTATATATATACCTCTCCCCTCCATGGGATGAGGTTGACCATTCACATTGAGCTTGCCAAGAACACTTTTCACTCTCTCTCTCTCTCAATCCTCTACACTAAATCCTAGATCCCCAAGGGATTTAGGAACATTTGAGAGAAGTTCTCCAATCAAGTGATAGATCCACTTCTCCCCCTTCTTTGCACCAAAGGAATTTGTGATTTGAGCAAGTCTTGAGCTTTTCCCCATCATTCTTGTTACTCTTGGAGGTTGGAGACTCCTAGGCGGTAGGAGTCTTTCGGAGAGGAATCGACCTTTGTGATTACCCCCGGAAAAGTTTGTGAGGGTTTGGAGACCACCCCAAGGTCTATCACTAGTGGTTGAGAAACGCCTTCGTGGTGTTGTCTCAAAGGGAGAATAGGGTGAGCCTTCGTGGTGTTGGTGTGCCTTCGTGGTAACATCCACCTCTCTAACGGTGACGTAGCTTCCCTCCAAGGAAGTGAACATCGGCATACATCCTCGTCTCCCGGAGTTGCGGTTATTCCTAACCCTAACTCCCTACTTGCGGTTACTTGTCTCTTAGAACTTACTTATATCATATTATGCTTGCTTCTTTTCACACTCGTGTTACTTGCTTAGCACTTAGTACTACTCTTGCAATTGTTAGGCTCACTCTCATGTTCCGCATTATTGCCTAAGATTTCTTAGTAATAATTAAAATTTGTAATTGTATCTATTCACCCCCCCCCCCCCTCTAGGTCCATCTCGATCCTTTTCAAGTGGGTGCTTGACGCGAGTAGATTTCTGGATCGGATGGGATTCGGTCGTGTGCGCCCCTATTTCAGCTCGTGTGGCTTGACACGAAGCTTCGTTGTCTGTTGACATTATGGAACATGTCGATATTTCAATTTTCATGATGAAGATAGTGGCGGAGAACGTCATGGCGGCTGAGGTATGAGGCCTTGTAATGGTGGATCGAGTCATCGTGGCGATGAGGACTTTGCTTGTGATTCGTGACTTGTAGCAGCGGCATCGGCAAGTGAGGGCGGCAACACAGGTGGAATACAGAGTCTTAGCTTTCAGGGTGAAAACCCAAGGTCTGGCCTTAATGGGTTGTGCCTGCAATGACCTTGTTGAAGACATTTTTTTAAGAGCGCGGATCTTCTTCAGGGTAAAAACCTAAGATCTAGTATCGGGCAATGACGATGTTTATAAATTGTTTTCTTCTTGAAGGCGTTACTTTTGGAGAGTTTGGATTTCGGGTATTGTCTAGGTGGTGGTTCGTGCTGTAGCTACAAAAAATTGAGCACCGTAGTGGGATTTTTTTTTCTTTTTTTTTCCTTTGGTTGTGTGCATCCGTAATGTCTTTATAGCATTCCGTTGTTGCAGAGGATGGGTGTAATTGATATCTTCGTGATATTAATTTATTCCCCTTTTCAAAAAAAATCAAGCATGCGGCCACCGTCTTCTCATCCGTGGTCTTTCAAGCATGTTTAGCTCGTGTTAGCTAATGCTTGTATAAACTATAGTGGTCTGGGACGTGGAGTTTCTACACCCAGGAGCATGGTATTAACAGTAACATAAAATAATTCAAAAATAATTTAAAAAAATCTGAAAACTTTTGGCATACTTACACAAATATTTGTTGTGCATGCAAAATTTCATTGCAAAATCACATTGATAGAAGGCTTGGTAAGAAAATAAAATTGTTGCTCTAAAAATGTTACATACAAAGGCATTTTTTAGCTCTGATTTTGGCTTTTCTAGCACGACTTCCACCAATGTGATTTCATGATGAATTTTTCATGAACAACAAACATTTGTGGAAGTATTCACAAAAAAAATTCAGAATTTTTTTTTAAAAAAATTGACTTTACTGTTCATACAGGAGCAAATGCTCCTGGGTGTAGAAAGGTACTTTCGAGTGGTCTGTGTGTTTTTCTTTCTAATTCGGATTGCATCCAGGAGAATCTTTGTAACTTTGTTGCTTAATCGGAAAAAATGCCAACGCTCACCAATAAAAAGGCATATCAGATTTTCGCAAACTTCTCGAAAATGTTACATAATAGTTCACTGTACAAATTATACAACATGAGCTCTTTGGAGCTGTGAGTTTAACTGTCCCATGGGTGTTCCCTCTGACTGTAAAGGAAAAAAAAAACTGAACCCCACTGGATCTTGGAGGGGAGCAAGCAAAAGCCGGAAAAAAAAAACATGATTTACTCGTCAGTCGTTACACGTTACTACCTTCTTCCCGTGGTTAGCATTCGCACTGGAACGTGGAGCTCGGAATACATCTGTTATCAGGGGCGATCTTTCGAACACCTATCTCACCGACTGATCGGACTGCTTGAGGGGATATATGTATTCTGTCCATCAGGTTTACCTTGGGTGCCTCGAGAATCGCCTTTGGGGGTGACAATGCCCACTGCATTGCCCAAATAGCAAGAGGCCGCATGTATACCAGCGACCTGTAATGCCCATCTGTGGTCCATCCCTCCGGTGTTTGGAACCAATACCTGCAGTACCACAGGAAACTCGAGTGACATTCAGAACAACACATGGTTTTTTTGGTGGCACGCACACTGATGCTGCAAATTGCTGGTGCAAAGTAACAGCTACCAACACTAGATAGATTATTATGGACTTCTTTTTTCTTTTCAAAAAGAGGGTAAAAACACCGACCTCTGCAATAGATTATTATGGATAGCAGCACAAGCAAGCAGTAATAGAATGATGAAAGAAACGGTAACTGAGCTTATGATTATGAAGGTGAAATGCTGCCAAACAATGTGAAAGGCAGCGCTTACCCGTATCCATCTTCTGACCAGCCGGCAAGAAATATTCCTTCCGCGGTGATAAAACCTTGATGCTCCATCCCATGGAGTAGCATGTTTGCTGCGACACCGTATGTAACACCAGTCCAGATTTCCCGAGATTGCATGCATGTCTCATCCACCTTTCCCTTGGGAGTCATACCATTTACAGCTCCCATCCGACCTCCTTTTACCTTCATGACATTGAATTCAAATATTTTCTGCAGAGCACTTCTTACTTTGTGCTCATCAAAAATTGGGGGCAAGCCTGACGATGCGGCATACCACTGTCCTGCAAGCTGATCAGCCTGAATGGACCGGCTATTGCTGCTTGTACCACTGTCATAATTGAAATAAGACCCATTCCATAACTTCGCCTCATACACTGCTTTAGCTTTCATAAACTTCAGCTTGTACTTTTCAGCGTATGGACGATCCCCAAGGCGATGAGCCATTGTAGCAGCAGCTTGAAGTGCAGCCAGCCAGAGGCCACCACAGTAGGCACTGATCCCGTGAACAGTCCAAGCATCATAGGTTTGATCAGGAAATCCATCATTCTCAATGAGACCATCACAATCGCGATCAAACTGATCCATGTAGTCCATTGCTGCACAGACTGCAGCCCATACATCTCTACCAAATGTCATATCACCTGTGGCAGCAAAGTCTCTGTATACCTGGAGTACAAACTTGGGATTTAGATCTTTCCATTTGCTTGTATCATGTATGTTGTAGGCATTCATTTCGTGCCATGGATCATGTGTTCCTAGGTCATGAGGAACAGCACCTTTGACTTTACGGATTCCTGAGGTGCCATCAGCCAAAAATTTGACTCTCCGCCGATCTTCATACAGAACAGCATCAGCGAAATCGCGTTGAATACTCAGCTCTATCTTGGGGAATAAGTCAAGGAGAGCAAAAGAAGCATAGAAATGCACATCATACGTGTTCCACATGATGTATTCCACTCCCTCCAGGTACAAGAATTTACCGACATTTTCAGGGCCATCCTTGGAAAGTAAATAAGGAATCGGTTCCTGCGACCTAAGTCCACTGGTTTGTTCAGGCATCTGTGATCCATGAACTGCTGCATACATTGACACGCTTCGCTCTTCACCATTAGGCGGGTCATCTCCATCAGAGACTTGCTCTGCTGCTGGCTTGACATGGTTATCTTTAACTGATTCTGATTTAGTGCCCTTCTTTGAATGTTTATGTTGGTAAGCAGGACTTGTTTCACTAAACGCTGGAGGTTGACCATCTACATCATCAGAAGGAAAGAACATATATATAAGGATGGGTACTACACATGGAATGGCAGTAGGTGCTAAAAAGGAACTCTGGCAATTGCAATGTAACTTTGAGAATACAAAGAATAATGCAACACAAAAGTAGGAGGAAACTATCCTCGTGACCGTAGTTTAAAGGGAAGACCAAACAGTGAGTGAACCGGTCGAGAGACTGACTCAATTGTTCGCTGGTCGGATCGCCGACTAGGATGGTTCAATGCGGATAAAACCATCATATTTTCGTTGATATTTAAGCTAGTTCTAGAAAAAACTCAGGTTGCATGGGTACAAATAATATAAGTAGTACTTCACCAATAAATCACAAAACCAGCTCGGCCCAATTGCTCGTTGGTCTTCAGCAGGATGTGCTTGCAGGTGAATTAAGGTCCAGAGTTCAATCCCGGCCTGATATACATCGTTGAACTTTTTAAGGTTTTCTGCCAAAATAGTCTTTTAATCTTATTGAACCGGACAAGATGTCGGTTCTGGTTTTTCAGTCGGAACGCCTGACCGGTTCAGTTTTTGAAACTACGCTCGTGACATCCAGTTCTTATAGTATGCTAGGCATAAAACCATTGAGAAGTATTGATACGACATACCTGTCCAAACAGTTCCCCCAGCTACCAGAAAATAAAGCTCGTTAAAAAGGGTGAACTTGTACCTGCAGATAAGACTTTAACTAGTCAAGATTTAGTTTTTGTGTAAGAGGAAGTTAAGACATCAGCTATTATTGTCTGAAGAAACAAAAATATATTATTGAGACAGAAGTATAGAGCTCCAATGGTCAAATAAATTATTGCGTTCAACCCATGCATAACAACACCCAGGTAGGGATCAGCAGGCCGCTACATGAATTAGAATAAGCTTACACAGAATGAGTTAGATGCATTCAACAACGGTAACAGACAAAGGTCGAAACAATCATATGCTGATGCCTAGAACAATAGAGGAATGATAAGACAAATCTGCCAGATGACCTGTGTGTGGGATTGGGTACATATAGATTTAAGTGAGAGTTGAGAGAATAACTAGGAGAGAACAGGTTGATTCTTCTTGCTTGTCTCAAAACATAAACAAAACAGCAGCCTTATATAGTGAATGTCCATGCCTTTGACTCTCCTTGTCATGGTTCTAAATATTGTGTGCATCGGTCAATATTGCAGTATCGGTTGGCTGCCGATATTGTACATCGGCCAATATATCCGTTATCTCAGCCACAATATCGGTCACATTTGCCAATATCCGGTCATACCACTCCTTTGGGGCCAAACTGACACAAGTCCACTATCCAATGTTTTGAACCTTTGCTCCTAACACGATATTAGACTTATAAAACCTCTTATGCAACAATACAATTTCCCAATGGTCTCTCCTCTTTCCTGTTTACCTGCTGCTGCAACTCCTTGCAAAACACTGAGGACCATACCTCCGGACGGAGGGAGTACAATTATCTACAAAATTTAGACTTGACCCTTTTTTAAAATAATTAAGCAAGGAGATATCCCATGGTGTATGCTCTTTGCGGATGATGTGGTGCTAGTTGACGATAGTCGGGCGGGGGTAAACAGGAAGTTAGAGTTATGGAGACAAACCTTGGAATCGAAAGGGTTTAGGCTTAGTAGGACTAAAACCGAGTACATGATGTGCGGTTTCAGTACTACTAGGTGTGAGGAGGAGGAGGTTAGCCTTGATGGTCAGGTGGTACCTCGGAAGGACACCTTTCGGTATTTGGGGTCAATGCTGCAGGAGGATGGGGGTATTGATGAAGATGTGAACCATCGGATCAAAGCCGGATGGATGAAGTGGCGCCAAGCTTCTGGCATTCTCTGTGACAAGAGAGTGCCACAAAAGCTAAAAGGCAAGTTCTACAGGACGGCGGTTCGACCCGCAATGTTGTATGGCGCTGAGTGTTGGCCGACTAAAAGGCGACATGTTCAACAGTTAGGTGTGGCGGAGATGCGTATGTTGAGATGGATGTGTGGCCACACGAGGAAGGATCGAGTCCGGAATGATGATATACGAGATAGAGTTGGGGTAGCACCAATTGAAGAGAAGCTTGTCCAACATCGTCTGAGATGGTTTGGGCATATCCAGCGCAGGCCTCCAGAAGCTCCAGTGCATAGCGGATGGCTAAAGCGTGCGGAGAATGTCAAGAGAGGGCGGGGTAGACCGAATTTGACATGGGAGGAGTCCGTTAAGAGAGACCTGAAGGATTGGGGTATCACCGAAGAGCTAGCTATGGACAGGGGTGCATGGAAGCTTGCTATCCATGTGCCAGAGCCATGAGTTGGTTGCGAGATCTTATGGGTTTCACCTCTAGCCTACCCCAACTTGCTTGGGACTAAAGGCTTTGTTGTTGTTGTTTGAAGCAAGTTATAAAGTTACACCTGAACATGCTTTAGAGGTGCAAATGCACAGCTTGATGATAATAACTATATACAAGTACAGCAGGAGACAAAGCTTATACCATTCTGGGAGTTTTTCATCCTTGAGTATGGGGTCTTGCCACTTCTCGATCTCTTCTTCCCAAAGTCTATATTCTGCAAAGCAAGGAAGGATATACAGCAGCATATCCGAAGGCAAATAATTAATTGATAAGTGAATCGGTAATGCAAGGACCAATACTGCACCTATCACAGCAACACTAAAACAGTTCTGTTGTCAATCTATGGCCCGATATTCAATCCAACTATGAATTACTACACTGCACTTAAAAGTCTAGCAAGTGACAAGAAGCATACTTGTTAAGGCATCATGTACCAAATTAATAGATGATGATCTTTCAGAAGTTCCATAAAATTCGGTGTACCTCCTGCAACATGAGAAAATATATGAGTTATGTCTCATGATTAGGCATTACAATATACTAACAGTTAGTTGCACATGAATTAACAAATTCACTTGTTAGGTACCACCGTACTGACTCTGTATTCCTTCATACAACCCCATAAAAACAAAGAAGGAAAGCGTCTGATGTGTTCAATGTGAACATACAACTAAAAAATGGGTACCCCAATGAAACATTTGACCATGTTGTAAGTGTTGCTTTATAAGTAAAACTTTGTAGATAGATGGCTAGCAGAATGTACATAGAATTGACAAAGGTGTTTTTCCTTTTGTTGAAGCAAAAGAACACTCACCTGTTATATGTGCACCCCTTCTGAAACTTCACTTTAGGTGAGGACCAAGCCAAAGCAAATGCCACAGTACACCTACCATGCGGCTCCACCCAAGTAGATGCCGAGACAGCCGCACAAAGTGTCTCCCCTGAAGAAGAAGGCATACTACAACCAGCATTGAAATTTTCCCGACTGAAGTGGCCATCCTGAGGAATAAAGTAGAAAAATGGAACAGAACAAAAATATTAGCTTCATACAGATATATAATATGTTACTAGTGTAAATATGAGAACAAATCAAGAGATAAATGGTATGAAAAATCAGCCATACCCACACTGCAACATTGGAAGAAAGAGGTATCAGCGATTTACCTTTGACATGGTATCCCACATTTCCTTCGCCGAAACATGGTTCTCTCCAGAAAGACCAAAAACAGGCAAGACTGTCACGCTCACATTCTGAGTTTCGCAGGCAGCAATAGAGAAAGTAACTGGAGGATTATCCTTTGCTGTTCTGCAACATACACCAGCTTGTCATCATGCAGATGAACAACATAATGCAAAAGAATTCATCAAGTTGATGTCATTATTTGAAAGCAGACGGTTTGGAACTCACTTGTGATGCAAAAGCACTCCTGACACTCCGTCATCCCCACTGATAACAGTAATGAGATCATACAATTGAGTACCAATGTTCCAGAGCGCCAACAGACACACAAAGGTATATTAACAGATCTACTTACATGAAGGGCTCATTGAAGTGGCCTCCTGAATGATGAGAAAAACCTCCAATGGAATTCTGCATTAATAAGATATGTCACTAAAAGCTCATCCTATTTTCACATTCTCAGTTCTACTAACAAATTAAAGATCAAATAATACTCCCTCCGTTCCAAATAGATGACTCAACTTTGTATAAAGTTAGTACAAAATTGAGTCATCTATTTTGGAACGGAGGGAGTAGTTGAGTATAAAGTTCTGAGATTTCAATAATTGTATCTTCGGAAACAGTTTTAAACTCCTTTTTAAGGGATAGAACCTACAGCAAACAGTTATTTATCCATTCCTCTGCACCAGGAATAATAATGAAAAATGCATAACCCTCAGTTTTGGTATTTCTTTAGTTGTAGCAGCTACACAACCAGTTATCTACTCCCTCCGTTCCGAATTACTCGTCGTGGTTTTAGTTTAAATTTGAACTAAAACCACGACGAGTAATTTGGAACGGAGGGAGTATGTATTACTACACGCACCAAACTCTACAAATATATGATACGCATGATTTGTGGTTATTCTAAAAAAAGAATTCTACAAAAACATCTGCCTCCCACACAGACTTGATTTCAAATGAACATCAAGCACTTCTGATCCTGAACCTCAGGGGCAGAATGTCAAGGGTATTTATCAAGATGACCCATGATGCAAGGGACAGCAGTTACTACTGGAGATGTCTACAAGTTTTCATATTCAAAAATGGCTCTGCCATCGATAATACGGTCGCACCAGTGAAGGTGTACATAAGCTTTAGTTGTATGCTTACCGCCCATGTCATCAAGAGGCTCACTTTTGCACGGTCTCTCCCGGTATTCACCAGCTATAATAAATATAACAAAAAGAAGGAATGGCCAAGTAAATATATCAGATAGAAAAGGTTTATTTGTATTAATACTAGCATCTCCACATGTAAAACATATATGAAACTCAACTGGAACTCATGTACGCAATATCACTATTTATTTAACTGCAATGATGTGACATCCCAAAATTTTCAAAACCACAGCTGTATCTATTATATTCTGAAACATTGGCGTTGATCCTGTGATGGAAGTGATACTTCAATGTGGACAGACCATATCAAAACTCTACTATCAAGGGAATATCTTATCTGAAGTTGCCATATTAAGTTTGAGAACGTCTTTCAAGTATAACATATAGGGAAATATAACATAAGAGGCTATGTGAATACATCTACTGCAGTCTGCAGGTACCAATTTAGAATAAAACAACTGAGCAAGTCACGTACAGTGTACACAAACACAGATGCCGGTAGACTGCTATCCTTGTAATCATGAGGAATGAATGGTGATATCTGGCGGCATGAGATTTTAAGGTCTGGATCTGGCTCACCTGCATTCATGGGAAATTCATAATCTTCAGTTTAGAGCATGTCTGTCGGCAATCAAGAAATGCCATTACCAAGTTTATAATAGTAAAGCTGGGAAGTAAATTATATTCATTCTACAATCAACACATAAGCTGACTAGGCAACATTACACTGAAGTGCAACAGCGCACTGGTAAACAAACTTCCCAATAAAATAAAAATTAATGGTACAAAGTTGGAAAACGTGTGTGCCCACAGTTCCATAGTGCCATACCATCGTAAATAGTCCAGGCCCTAGGAAACAATGCATGGTAGGTAGAGTGTTGACCGCTCAGGTTCCAGTCCCATGATGAAATTCCAGAGTCATTACATTTCCTGAAACCATCGAAGGCATCAAGCCATCAACAAAGTGCACTTTCTTCTGCGGAGGACATAACATTACAAAACAAAATCTAGACTACACAAATTGGTGGAGGTTCATTAAGCGAGCCATGCTGCTTCACATGATTATCTTGTATAACCAAACAGCACACAATTGCAATAACGATATCCTGTATCACAAACTTGAACAATTTTACTTACAATGTCTGTGCAATATCGTTGGCACTTGAATAACAGACTACATAAATTAAATGCAACCAACTGATGCAGATTGTACAAGTTGATCTGCCCACATAAATTCCATAAGGAGATAAAGAAAAGGTCCAGGCAAATCAGAAGAATAGATGCAAGAAGGCAGAGTATACACTGGTTTGGCTAGGAAGTGATTGCGAACAACATCAAAAAAAAAAATCAGTCTGGACTCTTAAAAGGCAAACAAGATGTGTACATGCTGAAGCTAAATCAAATAATCAAAAATTTCAGTCTGGATCCGCAAAGGACTGCAAAATTACGGTTTGCTCATGAGTCATGGCTAGTAAGCTCGAACCAAATAAACCAGGCTAAAAACTTACTTTAAGCCTTCATGGTGTCCAGGAGCCAATACCGATGAGTATTTTTTATTCCCACTGTCTCGTGATACAAATATCTGAAAGAGCATAATATTTAGGAGAAATCAATATAACAATGCTGTGAGAGAAATTGATACAGTGATACTGGACAGAGACTAAAGTAAAAGGCTGAATGTATAGATGGTGTATGTTTACATGCCAAAACACACATAGAATACAAGCCTGCTCACAAATATACAGCAACGAAATGGAAAGTTCATTTTTCAGCAACCAATAAGGAATCCACACAAGAATGTGGTCAGTGTACAGCCACAAAATACATGGAAATGTGATGTCATCTTATATCAACATTTATCCCCCAAAACTGCTAGCACCAACCAATTTCACAGCTGAGCACGGTAGCAACAACACAAGAAGTATGTAATAATAAACTAAATGTAATTAGCTGGCAACAACAAAGATAAGTTGAAAGCATTACAGAAAACTGGTTCTCCATGACCGGCGAATTCTCACACAAGCCAGGAATGATGTGCCAATTCTTGAACTCTCCCCTGAATCCTCTTGAAATGCTACCACTCCTGCGAACGCAATCTACTAATATCAAAATCTAAAGCCTACATGATGCGAACTCAAATGAAGGAGATTAAAGACAGAAACAACAGTCCAGGAAGTCATACCCCATCCCTCCGAGCGGCACACCCTGTGAAGCTGAGGGCTTGCATCTCTCTCTTGTAAACGGATCAATGGGAGCTTTCTGCAAAAGCACAAATGCAGGCCCCATTGTGTTAACCACACAATCTTCCACTACAATGCTACACAATTTCTTGAAATGAATATGTGCTAGAAAATATTACCCTTCCATGGGAAGCCTCCTCACGGACATATGACCAAAGCCTCACCCCGAGAGTCATCTGATAAATTTGGATTGCAAGAAAAAATTAGCAGCTACGGCAACAAATTGAACGAGCGACAGAAACCAAACGCCACAATGACCCCACAAGCTACTTATGGAAACCAATCCTTGCAACATACCATCTTCATTGCTTCCATGAAGGTGACGCTGAATTCCTTGAGTATGTTCGCGTGACTGTTCAGCCTCCTCCGCCATGCCTGCTCCGGCGGCGACCCGCCATCCAAGTCCAACTGCAAAAAATTCCAGCACCACACGATAACATCAGTACACCACACCGGTGCCACACACACCACAGCTCAAACGAGGCACCAAAACAGCGAATGAGAAAACAAAATTCGCCGCGCTTGAGACGCGAGCTCAACTCACCAGTTGCAGGGCGGTCCGGCCCACATACTCCTCCGGCGGCCACGAATTCTTACGGCAGTGGAATAGGTGGCCGCTCACCATCTCCGCTCACCCTCCAATGCCACAGCCTCCTCCTCACCGTCCGCGCAATCCGTCGCAGGCCGCGACCGCCTAGCAGAGGCCCGAACCGGAGGCCGAGGCGTTACCAGGAGATCCACAGGTGGCAGGCCGCCTCATGAGCTCCCCCGAGCGCGTGGATCCGAACCCCCGGCGCTGCTCCTCGCAGAGACTCCGCGCCTCGATCCGCCGCCGCCGGCGACGGCCGTCCTCTTGGAATCGATCCGGCACGGCCGCTAACGAGGGCCCGCGCGCGCTGGCTCGATTGGACCTAGTCTGATCGAAGCGAAACCCTGGAATGGAATTTGCGCGCTTGTTCGCTCGAGGTCCACTTTTTGCTGCTGCTAAGCTGTGTTGGCGGGTGTGGTGGGAGAAGCGCAGCTGCGAGGAAGATGACGAGGAGGGGAAGTGGAGGCTGAACTTTTTGAGAGGGGAGGAAGGAACGAAGGTGGCTACGTATGTACCTGCCGGTATGCGCTTATGGGGTGGCGATAGCAGCTATATATTCTAACCGATCCCCAAAAGGCCATGATAAAAGGGAGTAAAAATTCAGTTATACTCCCTTAGGCCAACTCCACCACGCGACCATATCCCGTTCGTTTGGGGTAAAAAAAACAAACCGATCCTAGCGCTCGACGGCCCGGATCCATACTGTCCGTTTTGTGTCTGGACCGACCCATTTCGAGCGCAAACATGCGCTGGTTTTGCGTCGCGGCGGACAGCAAACGGACACGCGCTTGTCCGCGTCGGGGCCGCGTGGCAGGCGGCCACCTACCTCCCACCCGCCAACATCAATGCGCACGCACGGCCGGGCCTGCCTGTCATCCGCCCAGGGAAACGTAGCGGTCGTTCTTAAATGCGGAAGCCGTGGACCGATCGTCGTCCACACTCCTCACTCCACCCCGCGGCCTCCTCAAAACCCGACACTCCCAAACCCTAGCCTCGAACTCGTCGGTCGACCGCCTCGCAGCCATGGGCCTGTGGAACTACGCCCGCAAGGGGAAGCACAACCGCGAGGCTGGCTCCTCGTCGGGACGCCGTCGCGGCTCCATGAAAAAGGAGGTCGCATCGCCCCCACGCATGCCCCCTTCACCATCGCCCCTAGGACCGCCAACGAGCGCGACCGGCAGTACCTCAGCGCCGATGTGCGCCGGCGCTACTGCGAGACGAGGACATCGGTCCCGTGGAGCGACGTCCACCTCCCCAGCAATTGGCACCTCTCCGCCGACCGGGTCCCGATCCTGCCGGTGTCGACTAGCGGTCATGCGCGCCGCGATGAGATCGAGTGCCGCCGCCGCCTCCTCCCCGACGACCTCTACTTCGACGATAGGTACGCCCCCGATTCCGGCCTCTGGGACACCTTGCTCTAGGAGAGCACGACACGCGACGCGCGTCCTACTTCGCCGGCATGGTATCGGGGCCGCGGCAGCCACGTCGGGAGGTGCGCAGGCGTACACGGGTGCGCGACCTAACGCCCACGCCGTCGCCTTCCTCGTCTCCGTCACCACCTCCACCTCCTCGCATGACAGTGGAGGAGGAGGCCCGGCTCATGCGGCGTGTCATGGAGGACTCCATGAACACGCATGATGAGCGCCAATGGTCGGGCCTAGAGGAGGCGATGGCCCTCTCTGCGGCCGGTGACGTCGCCATCCCTGAGCTGGATATGGTGGCGGCGGAGGAGGCGATGGAGGACGCACTGGTGGCCGCGTTCCACCCGGATCTGGTGGGCCAGCAGTGGAGCTGGTCGTGCACGGCTTCGGAGATGGCCGACGCCGTGGGGGACGTGAACTGGTGCCCCACGCCGCCGCGGTCACCGGAGCAGGAGGCCTCACCACGGGAGGAGGTGGTGCAGGCACCTCTGGCCTTCCAGTCCGCCCCCGTGTACCACGCGCCGTCGTCCCACCTCTGGACGCCGCCGGCCTACGTCGACCTCGTCAGCGATGACGACGACACCGGCGGCCACTGAAGACGGTGACGGCCATGGCATCGACGGGCGCGGCAGGAGCACGCGGGCGGCGTTTTTATTTTGTTTTTATGTTAATTATGGCACTGGGCCATTAAGTGAACTGTTAAACTGGGTCATTTTGTGGCTGTGCCCCTAACTAATGTTTTATGTTTTTTTAACTACGTTTATTTGCTTTTTTAGTCATTTTATTTACGTTTTTATTTTTTTTAATCACGTCCAACACGACATGATTTGGGGTGCGGCCGCGCGGTGGGTGCACGCACACCCAACGGACAAGAGCGGACACGGGCGAACCCATTGCCACCCCAAAGGCACAAAATCCGGCCAAACCGGACGTCTGTTTGGGGTCGTGCGCTGGAGTTGGCCTTAGAGCAACTCCAATGGGGCGACCCAAACGGACGGCGATTTCGTCCGATTTTTTTCCGTTTGGGTCGGCCGCCCGCCTGGCGTCCGTCCTGTTTTAGATATGGGTCGGCAGGGCGCCCAACGCGCCGACCCATATGTGCCGGCGTGGCTGCCTGGCCCTCCTATTTTTTTGCATGATTGCATAATTCAAAATAAAATCGTTTTGGACCGAATAAAATAGCATAGTTTATTACAAGCCAAATGAAAATAAAAAGGTCTCACATAGCTCTCACATAGTTTTGTAAACGAATAAAAGAAGATACATCTATTGGTTGCCAACATGAGCCCACATATGCTCAACCAAATTGTTGGAAATATGCCCTAGAGGCAATAATAAAATGATTATTATTATATTTCCTTGTTCATGATAATTGTCTATTGTTCATGCTATAATTGTATTAACTGGAAACCGTGATACATGTGTGAATACATAGACCACAACATGTCCCTAGTGAGCCTCTAGTTGACTAGCTCGTTGATCAATAGATGGTTATGGTTTCCTGACCATGGACATAGGATGTCATTGATAACGGGATCACATCATTAGGAGAATGATGTGATGGACAAGACCCAATCCAAAGCATAGCACAAGATCGTATAGTTCGTTTGCTAAGAGCTTTTCTAATGTAAAGTATCATTTCCTTAGACCATGAGATTGTGCAACTCCCGGATACCGTAGGAATGCCTTGGGTGTACCAAACGTCACAATGTAACTAGGTGGCTATAAAGTTGCACTACAAGTATCTCCGAAAGTGTCTGTTGGGTTGGCACGAATCGAGACTGGGATTTGTCACTCCGTATGACGGAGAGGTATCTCTGGGCCCACTCGGTAATGCATCATCATAATGAGCTCAATGTGACTAAGTAGTTAATCATGGGAGCATGCATTACAGAACGAGTAAAGTGACTTGCCGGTAACGAGATTGAACGAGGTATTGGGATACCGACGATCGAATCTCGGGCAAGTAACGTACCGATTGACAAAGGGAATTTTATACGGGATTGCTTGAATCCTCGACATTGTGGTTCATCCGATGAGATCATCGTGGAACATGTGGGAGCCAACATGGGTATCCAGATCCCGCTGTTGGTTATTGGCCGGAGAGATGTCTCGGTCATGTCTGCATGGTTCCCGAACCCGTAGGGTCTACACACTTAAGGTTCGGTGACGCTAGAGTTGTTATGGGAAATAGTATGTTGTTACCGAAGGTAGTTCGGAGTCCTGGATGTGATCCCGGACGTCACGAGGAGTTCCGGAATGGTCCGGCAGTGAAGATCGATATATTGGACGAAGGGTATTGGAGTCCGGAAGTGTTCCGGGGGTACCAGGCTATGGCCAGCATGACCGAAAGGTGTTTCGGGAGCCCCGGCAAGTATTGGAGGGCCTCATGGGCCAAAGGGGAAGGGGCAAACCAGCCCACTAAGGGGTGGTGCGCCCCCCACACTCTTTTCCATGTTATTTGGGGTGGTGGGGCGCCTCCACCTGGTTTGGGAGGTAATCCTCCACCTGCTTGGCTTGGGGGGCAATTCTCCCTAGGATTTTCCCTAGGGAGATCCAATCTGCTTGGCCGCCGCCCCCTAGGGGAAACCCTAGGGTGCCTTCCCCTCTCCCCTTGCCCCTATATATAGTGGAGGGGTGGGAGGGCAGCCGCACCCTTCCCCTGGTGCAGCCCCTCCCTCCTCCAACACTTCCTCCTCCTCCGTAGTGCTTAGCGAAGCTCTGTCGGAGAACCACGAGCTCCATCACCACCATGCCGTCGTGCTATCGGAGTTCTCCCTCAACTTATCCTCTCCCCTTGCTGGATCAAGAAGGAGGAGACGTCCCCGGGCTGTACGTGTGTTGAACGCGGAGGCGCCGTCCATTCGGCGCTTAGATCGGAATCGACCGCAATCTAAATCGCTGTGTGTACGACTCCACCAACTGCGTTCTTGTAACGCTTCCGCATCGCGATCTTCAAGGGTATGAAGATCAACTCATCCTCTCTCTCTCTTGTTGCTAGAATTTCCATAGATTGATCTTGGTGATGCATAGAAAATTTTGAATTATTGCTACGTTCCCAACAGTGGTATTAGAGCTAGGTCTATTACGTAGATTCTATGCACGAGTAGAACACAAGTAGTTGTGGGCGTTGGTTTGTTCAATATGCTTACCATTACTAGTCTTATCTTGATTTGGCGGCATCATGGGATGAAGCAGCCCGGACCGACCTTACACGTACGCTTACGTGAGACAAGTTCCACCGACTGACATGCACTTGTTGCATAAGGTGGCTAGCGGGTGCCAGTCTCTCCCACTTTAATCGGATCGGATTCGATGAAAAGAGTCCTTATGAAGGGTAAATAGCAATTGGCATATCACCGTTGTGGCTTTTGCGTAGGTAAGAAACGTTCTTGCTAGAAACCCATAGCAGCCACGTAAAACATGCAACAACAATTAGAGGACGTCTAACTTGTTTTTGCAGGGTATGCTATGTGATGTGATATGGCCAAAAGAATGTGATGAATGGTATATGTGATGTATGAGATTGATCATGTTCTTGTAATAGGAATCACGACTTGCATGTTGATGAGTATGACAACCGGCAGGAGCCATAGGAGTTGTCTTAATTTATTGTATGATCTGTGTGTCAATCAGAACGCCATGTAATTACTTTACTTTATTGCTAACCGTTAGCCATAGTAGTAGAAGTAATAGTAGGCGAGACAACTTCGTGAAGACACGATGATGGAGATCATGGTGTCATGTCGGTGACGAAGGTGATCATGCCGCGCCTCGAAGATGGAGATCAAAGGTGCAAGATGATATTGGCCATATCATGTCACTCTATGATTTGCATGTGATGTTTGTCATGTTTACATCTTATTTTCTTAGAATGACGGTAGCATAAATAAGATGATCCCTAAAATTTCAAGAAAGTGTTCCCCCTAACTGTGCACTGTTGCGAAGATTCGTTGTTTCGAAGCACCACGTGATGATAGGGTGTGATAGATTCTAACGTTCGCATACAACGGGTGTAAGCCAGATTTACACATGCAAAACACTTAGGTTGACTTGACGAGCCTAGCATGTACAGACATGGCCTCGGAGCACAAGAGACCGAAAGGTCGAACATGAGTCGTATAGCAGATACGATCAACATGAAGATGTTCACCGATGATGATTAGTCTGTCTCATGTGATGATCGGACATGGCCTAGTTGACTCGGATCATGTATCACTTAGATGACTAGAGGGATGTCTATCTAAGTGGGAGTTCATTAAATAATCAGATGAACTTAATTATCATGAACATAGTCAAAAGATCTTTGCAAATTATGTCGTAGTTTACGCTTTAGTTCTACTGTTTAGATATGATCCTAGAGAAAATTTAGTTGAGAGTTGACAGTAGCAATTATGCGGACTGGGTCCGTAAACTGAGGATTGTCCTCATTGCTACACAGAAGGATTATGTCCTTAATGCACCGCTCAGTGTGCTGAACCTCGAGCGTCGGTTATGGATGTTGCGAACATCTGACATACACGTTTTGATGACTACATGATAGTTCAGTGCGTAATGCTAAATGGTTTAGAATTGAGGCACCAAAGACGCTTTTGAAACATCGCAGAACATATGAGATGTTTCGAGGACTGAAATTGGGATTTCAGGCTAGTGCCCACGTCAAGAGGTATGAGACCTCTGACAAGTTTCTTAAGCCTGCAAACTAAGGAGAAAAGCTCGGTCGTTGAGCATGTGCTCAGATTGTCTGAGTACTAGAATCGCTTGAATCGAGTGGGAGTTAATCTTCCAGATAAGATAGTGATGGTTCTCCAAAGTCACTGCCACCAAGCTACTAGAGCTTCGTGATGAACTATAATATATCAGGGGTAGATGTGATGATCCTTGAGCTATTCACGACACCGCGAAAGTAGAAATCAAACAGGAACATCAATTGTTGATGGTTGGTTAAACCACTAGTTTCAAAAAGGGCAAGGGCAAGAAGGGATACTTCATGAAACGGCAAATCAGTTGCTGCTCTAGTGAAGAAACCCAAGGTTGAACCCAAACCCGAGACTAAGTGCTTCTGAAATGAGGGGAACGGTCACTGAAGCAGAACTACCCTAGATACTTGGTAGATGAGAAGGCTGGCAAGATTGATAGAAGTATATTGATATACATTATATTAATGTGTACATTACTAGTACTCCTAGTAGCACCAGGGTAATAAATACCGGTTCGGTTGCTAAGTGTTAGTAACTCGAAATAAAAGGCTACGGAGACTAGCTAAAGGTGAGATAACGATATGTGTTGGAAGTGTTTCCAAGGTTGATGTGATCAAATATCGCACGCTCCCTCTACCATCGGGATTGGTGTTAAACCTAAATAATTGTTATTTGGTGTTTGCGTTGAGCATAGACATGATTGGATTATGTTTACCGCAATACGGTTATTCATTTAAGGAGAATAATAGTTACTCTGTTTATTTGAATAATACCTTCAATGATCGTGCACCTAAAATGAATGGTTTATTGAATCTCGATCGTAGTGATACACATGTTGATGCCAAAAGATATAAGATAGTAATGATAGTACCACCTACTTGTGGCACTGCCATTTGAGTCATATTGGTATAAAACGCATGAAGAAGCTCCATGTTGATGGATCTTTGAACTCACTCATTTTTGAAAAGTTTGAGACATGCGAACCATGTCTATTGGTGTATACGCATGAAGAAACTCCATGCAGATGGATCGTTTGGAATCACTTGAGATATGCAAATCATACCACATGGGCAAGATGACTGAAAGGCCTCGTATTCAGTGAGATGGAACAAGAAAGCAACTTGTTGGAAGTAATACATTTTGATGTGTGCAGTCCAATGAGTGCTGAGGCACGCAGTGGATATCATTATGTTCTTGCTTCACAGATGATTTTAGTAGATGCTAAGTATATTTACTTGATGAAACACAAGTCTGAATTATTGAAAGGTTCAAGTAATTTCAGAGTGAAGTTGAAGATCGTCGTGACAAGAGGATAAGATGTCTATGATATGATCATAGAGATGAATATCTGAGTTACGAGTTTGGCACACAATTAAGACATTGTGTAAATTGTTTCACAACTAATACCGCCTGGAAGACCATAGTGTGATGGTGTGTCCGAACGTCATAACTGCACCCCATTGGATATGGTGCATACCATGATGTCTCTTATCGAATTACCACTATCGTTTATGGGTTAGGCATTAGAGACAACCGCATTCACTTTAAATAGGGCACCACGAAATTCCGTTGAGACGACACTGTATGAACTATGGTTTAGAGAAACCTAAGCTGTCGTTTCTTAAAAGTTTGGGGATGCGACGCTTATGTGAAAAAAGTTTTAGGCTGATAAGCTCGAACCCAAAACGGATAAATGCATCTTCATAGGACACCCAAAACAGTTGGGTATACCTCCTGTCTCAGATCCGGAAGCAAAAGGGATTGTTACTAGAATCGGGTCCTTTTTTGAGGAAAAGTTTCTCTGGAAATAATTGAGTGGGAGGATGGTGGGGACTTGATGAGGTTATTGAACCGTCACTTCAACTAGTGTGTAGCAGGACACAGAAAGTTGTTCCTGTGGCGCCCACACCAATTGAAGTGGAAGCTGATGATATTAATCATGAAACTTCGGATCAAGTCACTACCAAACCTCGTAGGTCGACAAGGATGTGTACTACTTTAGAGTGGTACGTAATCTTGTCTTTGAGGCCATGTTGCTAGACAACAATGAACCTACGAGCTATGGAGAAGCGATGGTGGGCCCGGATTCCGATCAATGGCTCGAGGCCATAAAATCCGAGAGAGGATCCATGTATGAAAACAAAGTATAGACTTTGGAAGAACTACTCGATGGTCGTAAGGCTGTTAAGTACAGATGGATTTTAAAAGGAAGACGGACAATGATGGTAAGTGTCACCATTAAGAAAGCTCGACTTGTCGCTAAGATGTTTTCCGACAAGTTCAAGGAGTTGACTACGGTGAGACTTTCTCACTTGTAGCGATGCTAAGAGTCTGTTGGAATTATATTAGCAGTTACTGCATTATTTGTGAAATCTTGCAGATAGGATGTCAAAACATTGTTTCCTCGACGATTTTCTTGAGGAAAGGTTGCATGTGATACAACCAGAAGGTTTTGTCAATCCTAAAAGATGCTAACAAGTATGCAAAGCTCCAGTAGTCTTTCTAAGGATTGGAGTAAGCATCTCGGAGATGGAATATACGCTTTGATGAGATGATCAAAGATTTTAGGTTTATACAAAGTTTATGAGAAACTTATATTTCCAAAGAAGTGAGTGGGAGCACTATAGCATTTCTGATGAGTATATGTTGTTGACATATTGTTGATCGGAAATGATGTAGAATTTCTGAGAGCATATAGGGTTATTTCAAAAGTGTTTTTCAATGGAAAACCTAGATTAAGCTACTTGAACATTGAGCATCAAGATCTATAAGGATAGATAAAAACGCTTAATAGTACTTTCAAATGAACACATACCGTGACAAGATTTTGAAGGAGTTCAAAATAGATCGGCAAAGAAGGAGTTCTTGGCTGTGTTGTAAGGTGTGAGTATTGAGTAAGACTCAAGACCTGACCACGGCAGAAGAGAACGAAAGGACGAAGGTCGTCCCCTATGCTTTAGACGTAGGCTCCACGGTATGCTATGTTGTGTACCGCACCTGAAGTGTGCCTTGCCATGAGTCAGTCAAGGGGTACAAGTGTGATCCAGGAATGGATCATAGGACAGCGGTCAAGGTTATCCTTAGTAACTAGTGGACTAAGGAATTTTCTCGATAATGGAGGTTGAAAACGAGTTCGTCGTAAAGGGCTACACCGATGCAAACTTTGACACTAATCTGGATGACTCTGAGTAGTAGACCAGATTCGTATAGTAGAGCAGTTATTTGGAATAGTTCCAAATAGCGCGTAGTAGCTGCATCTAGGAGATGACATAGAGATTTGTAAAGCACACACGGATCTGAAAGATTCAGACCTGTTGACTAATAACCTCTCTCACAAGCGAGATATGATCAAACCCAATGGGTGTTGGATTCATTACAATCACATAGTGGTGTGAACTAGATTATTGATTCTAGTGCAAGTGGGAGACTGTTGGAAGTATGCCCTAGAGGCAATAATAAAATGGTTATTATTATATTTCCTTGTTCATGATAATTGTCTATTGTTCATGCTATAATTGTATTAACTGGAAACCGTAATACATGTGTGAATACATAGACCACAACATGTCCCTAGTGAGCCTCTAGTTGACTAGCTCGTTGATCAATAGATGGTTATGGTTTCCTGACCATGGACATAGGATGTCATTGATAACGGGATCACATCATTAGGAGAATGATGTGATGAACAAGACCCAATCCAAAGCATAGCACAAGATCGTATAGTTCGTTTGCTAAGAGCTTTTCTAATGTCAAGTATCATTTCCTTAGACCATGAGATTGTGCAACTCCCGGATACCGTAGGAATGCTTTGGGTGTACCAAACGTCACAACATAACTAGGTGGCTATAAAGTTGCACTACAGGTATCTCTGAAAGTGTCTGTTGGGTTGGCACGAATCAAGACTGGGATTTGTCACTCCGTATGACGGAGAGGTATCTCTGGGCCCACTCGGTAATGCATCATCATAATGAGCTCAATGTGACTAAGTAGTTAATCACGGGATCATGCATTATGGAATGAGTAAAGTGACTTGCCGGTAACAAGATTGAACGAGGTATTGGGATACGACGATCGAATCTCGGGCAAGTAACGTACCGATTGACAAAGGGAATTTTATACGAGATTGCTTGAATCCTCGACATTGTGGTTCATCCGATGAGATCATCATGGAACATGTGGGAGCCAACATGGGTATCCAGATCCCGCTGTTGGTTATTGGCCGGAGAGATGTCTTGGTCATGTCTGCATGGTTCTCGAACCCGTAGGGTCTACACACTTAAGGTTCGGTGACGCTAGAGTTGTTATGGGAAATAGTATGTTGTTACCGAAGGTAGTTCGGAGTCCTGGATGTGATCCCGAACGTCACAAGGAGTTCCGGAATGGTCCGGTGGTGAAGATCGATATATTGGACGAAGGGTATTGAAGTCCGGAAGTGTTCCGGGGGTACCATGCTATGGCCAGCATGACCGAAAGGTGTTTCGGGAGCCCCGACAAGTATTGAAGGGCCTCATGGGCCAAAGGGGAAGGGGCAAACCAGCCCACTAAGGGGTGGTGCGCCCCCCACACCCTTTCCCACGTTATTTGGGGAGGTGGGGCGCCTCCACCTGGCTTGGGAGGAAATCCTCCACCTGCTTGGCTTGGGGGGCAAGTCTCCCTAGGATTTTCCCTAGGGAGATCCAATCTGCTTGGCCACCGCCCCCTAGGGGAAACCCTAGGGCACCTCCCCCTCTCCCTTGCCCCTATATATAGTGGAGGGGTGGGTGGGCAGCCACACCCTTCCCCTGGTGCAGCCCCTCCCTCCTCCAACACTTCCTCCTCCTCCGTAGTGCTTAGCAAAGCTCTACCGGAGAACCACGAGCTCCATCACCACCACGCCGTCGTGCTATCGGAGTTCTCCCTCAACTTCTCCTCTCCTCTTGCTGGATCAAGAAGGAGGAGACGTCCCCGGGCTATACGTGTGTTGAACACGGAGGCGCCGTCCGTTCGACGCTTAGATCGGAATCGACCACAAACTGAATCGCTGCGTGTACGACTCCATCAACCGCGTTCTTGTAACGCTTCTGCATCGTGATCTTCAAGGGTATGAAGATCAACTCATCCTCTCCCTCTCTTGTTGCTAGAATCTCCATAGATTGATCTTGGTGATGCATAGAAAATTTTGAATTATTGCTACGTTCCCCAACACAAATCATTTTACAGTTGCACGTGAGTTTTCCAATCACGCATGTCTTGATGAAATTGGATGAATAGTTCAAACGTTGCCGCTACTCCATGCTCAGGCACAACATTCTCACCCTGAAACTGAAACCCTTAATCATACAGATGTTTCGGGCGCTCGTCTTCTATGATTATATTATGCATGATCACACAGGCAGCATCACCTCCCATAGTTTCTGTGTGCTCCAGGTATTAGCAGGATATCGAACGATGCCCCATCGAGATTGCAGAACACCAAAGGCACGCTCGACATCCTTCCTAGCACTCTCTTGCTCTTGGTCAAATCTTTTTTTCTTCTCTCCAACGGGGTTGGGTATTGTCTTGACAATAGTGGTCCACTGAGGATAGATACCGTCACCCAGATAGTATCATTTGTCATAGGTGTGGCTGTTGACAGTAAAGTTCACCGGTGGGTTGTTGCCTTTGGCAAGCCTAGCAAACACCGGCGAGCGCTGAAGCACATTGATATCATTGTGTGATCCGTCCATACCAAAAAAAGAGTGCCAGATCCAGAGATCTTGAGATGCCACGGCCTCAAGTATGACAGTGCAAGCCCTGACATGGCCCTTATACTGCCCTTGCCAAGAAGAAGAGCAGTTCTTCCACTCCCAATGCATGCAGTCTATACTACCAAGCATCCCTGGGAAGCCCCTGCTGGCATTCATCGCCAACAAACGGGTTGTATCTTCAGCAATCGGCTCTCTCAAGTACTCAGGGCCAAACACGACAATAACAGCCTTGTAGAACTTATACAGAGACTCTAGGCAAGTAGACTCGCTCATACGGACGTACTCATCAATGAGATCACCAGGCACTCCGTATGCAAGCATTCGAATGGCGGCAGTGCATGATAAGAGGAAAAATCAATCTTCCCAACGGCATCCTCTTTGCACTCGAATAGTCATCATAGCCGACCACCCCCTCTCTAATACGGTTGAAAAGATGCCTACTCATACGGAAACGGCGGCGGCATTTCTGATGTTTGAACAACGGATTTGTTGTATCAAAGTAGTCCTTCCAAAGAAGGAAATGCTCGATCTCTCGGTTGCGATTCAACACCGGAAGGTGGCCCGGAATGGAGCCACGGAACAATGGCCGCTGGTTGTTGAGGTGGTGATGGACCAACACGGCAGCCAATATCTCCTCCTCGTCATCGGAGGACAAATCATCGGAGTCGCAAAGGAAATTGTGAAAAAAGAACTCGTCGGCGGAGTCTATTTTTGTACCTTGGCAAACTGTCGAACAACTTGCGGGCGTCGGCGAAGGAGATGGCCGACAAAGTGAGTCGCGGCGCGCATGGACCAGCTAGATGTCCTGCCGGCGTCCGACGAGCGTGCCGGCCTCCGACGAGTGGCGAGGCGGCTTCTTGGTCGGGGGCGGCTATGTGGTGGGGGGTGCGGGGGGTGGGAAGCAGTCGGCTCCCCGGCGGCAAAGACGGCGGTGGCGGGCAACGTGGGAGCGGGCGGCGTAGCTGCACGGATGTGGAGGCCCCGGCAGCTGGCAGAGTCGCGGCAAAAATGGGCGGCGGCGTTGGCAACGAAGGAGGAGGGCGAGGGTTGCGTTGGATGGGGGAGGGCAATGTGACACAGACCAGCGGGCCCGGGGAGGAGAGGGCGAGCGTGCGCGCGTCTGTTGCGTGTCCGCGCCGATGCAAATCTGGCTCAAAAATGGGCCGGGAATGGGTCGCCCACGGACGAAAAGCGGACGCGCGTCCGTTTGGTTCGGCGCGTTGGGCTGCCTTTTGTGTCCGCGCCGACCCAAATGGACGGCGCCGGATGAAATGGGTCGCCCCGTTGGAGTTGCTCTTATAATACATCTAGTGATCCCACTTATCACAACTTTTTTTAAAAACACTTGTCGCAATTTTAAAGTAAGGTTGAACACATTTTTTCCTGATCAGAAGGAAGAATGGCATGGTCCCACTTGTCGCGGTATAATAGCTACTCATCTCCGTTGTTGCATGTAAATGTTGACTGATGGTGTCCCGGCCTAGGGGGCCCTCACATCGGCTCCTAGCCTGGTGGTTGGGCTAAGGACCTCTAGGTCGATTTTGTCCTAGACCATATTGGGCTAGCATTGTAACCCTAGATGTTGGTGTAACCCTCTTCAGGTTCTCATTAACATGGCATTCTAGTTAACATGGCATTGTTCCGCAAGCTGCCTACGCACCTCGGCGATCTTAGTGGAGAATTCATGGTTTTCATCCGCCAATTTTTGCATAAACATTACAACAAAGATTACACAAAGACAATTATGCGAAGGGCTACAAGACGTAAGTCTGGTTTCCCTTGTCAACCGCACTTAGCCCCGAGGGTTACCACTACTACCAATACTACTGCACATAACTTACAAAGTTCAGAGCAAATGAAACTCACCATGAAGCCTGGCTCCACCGAGCTACCCAACTTCCAGTTCGTGGAGCAGAAGGCCTTCATAGTCGTTGTGGCTCATCCATGGCGGCCCTGGTGTCAGGGTTGAATCCTGTGGATCTTGGGTAGGGGTCTCGAACTAGTGATCTTGGCTAGATGGTAATGGGACAAAGAGGGACACAATGTTTTACCTAGGTTCGGATCCTCTCGAAGAGGTAAAACCTACGTCATGCTTCTGTTCAATTGATTGTGGATGGGGTACAAAGTATGGGATGATCTACCTCGAGATCATATGTGAATGTCTCTAACCCTACGGTCTAAAACCCCTCGGCTTATATAGGTACCTAGGGTCACACGTAGGTCGGTTACATCAAGGAATAAACATGCCGATGATTCAAATGTGTCTTGAAATATGCGCCAAGTCTTATGAGGATTTCATCTTGAGTACGCCGTGGAGAGTGGCAAACGTGGCCCGCCTGTTGGTTGTCTGGGGGGTCCTCGGCCTAGCCCATGATTGGGGGCCGGCGTGGTCAACACCCCTAGTCCAGCACATCCAGCCCCAATTAACTCCCTTTTTGGGAATGATGACAGTGTCGATGTCACTACAGAGTCTGTGGCACTCTCCTCTTATTCCTCTGCCCTGCCTCATGCCCCTCAGCGTCGTGCTTCGCGGCATCAGCAGCAGATTGCAGCGAAGATTCCGAGATAGATGGTGGAAGAACAAACCAGGTCTCCCGCGGCAATGCGGCCTCATGAGTAGACCTACCGACCTCCACCTCACTCGTGGCCTTGGCAGCGTCAGGACCAAAGGCCCCAACCTCCGCAGGCAGCAGACTAGATATGGACCTGGGGCTCGGGTGTTGACGCCTCAATGCCCTCAGGATCAATGGTTGGAGGCAGGACATCTACAAACCATAAAGATCCCTAAAGTTCAGTGAACAAAAATTGAAGAGCAACACACGTACCATCTTTAAAAGCGTCAGCTTCCAATGGCATACTCTGAACGTCAACCCTTGCTCCTTGTAGGCCGGACACGGGGGCTTTGTCAGCGCCCCCTAGACATTTAGGACGCTAACGCGTTGTCCTCATTATTGGCGCTGGCGGCCCTGGAACCATGGAGCCCTGAAGTGAGCGGATAAAGCAAAATAACCTTTGTGGACCAAGACAATGTAAAGGATGAAAGGCTTACAGGCAGGCAAAAGTGTTGGGGCTTCACCACCCCAATTAGCACCACCATCACAAGAGGAGTGTCGGCTTCCTCAATGGCTTCTGGAATCCTCAAGTAGTCCACGCAAGGCTTCCCCTCTGACTTGGCCCCAACAACGCAAATCCCTTCCCCGCGAATTCTCTTCAGAGCCGGTGCAGACGAAATCGTTAGTAGTTCCCCTTCAACGAGATCGCCCTCCTCCTTGGAGGGATCGTCTTCATCCTCCTCTTCTTCCTCCTTCGCATCGTTGTCACCACCTTAGTTTTCCTCTTACTCGGGTACTACCGCGGCCTCCTTTAGGGATGCACTGCAACGCCTGAGCGATACTACCGCTCAGGGGTCCGGTAATACTGACTAAAATAAAATAGCCGGTACTTCCGTTGTACTACCGCCTGATATATCTCCAACGTATCTATAATTTTAGATTATTTCATGCTATTATAATATCAATCTTGGATGTTTTATATGCAATTATATATCATTTTCTGGGACTAACCTATTGACCTAGCGCCAAGTGTCAGTTGTTGTTTTTTCTTGTTTTTGGTTTTCACGAAATTAGTACAAAACGAAGTCCAAACGCTACGAAACATTTTGACGATTTTTTTCTGGACAAGAGAGACCCTAGAAGCTTCGGGAGAAGGCCAAACAACAAATAAGGAGATGACAAGGCAACATGCCACGCCAAGAGGGGTAGGCACGCCCTGATGCCTTGTGGGCCCCATGTGGCTCCGTCTGACCTAATTCCACCTCTATAAATTCTCTAAAATCAGGAAACCAACAGAGAGCCACACAGAATACTTTTTTCGCCACTGCAATTTTCTGTTCTTCCTGGTCCCATCTGGAGGCCTTTTTCGATACTCTGCCGGAGGGGGAATCGATCATGAAGGGTTTCTACATCGACCTTACTACCCTTTCGATGATGTGTGAGTAGTTTACCACAGACCTACAGGTCGATAGCTAGTATCTAGATGGCTTCTTCTCTCTCTCTCTTTGATCTTCAATGCAATGTTCTCCTCGATGTTCTTGGAGATCTATTTGATTTAATCTTCTTTGGCGGTGTGTTTGTTGGGATCCGATGAATTATGGGTTTATGATCAGATTATTCATGTGAAATATTTGAGTCTTTTATAAATTCTTATATGCATGATTGTTATAGCTTTGTATTTCTCTCTGATCTATCCGATTGGTTTGGCCAGCTAGATTGATTTATCTTGTAATGGGAGAGATGCTTTGTAATAGTCCCTCTGACAGAAGGGGACAAGACACATATTTGTATTGTTGCCATTAAGGAAAAAACGACAGGGTTTATTCATATTGGTCGGATTTACTTTGTCTACATCATGTCATCTTGTTTAAGGCGTTACTTCGTCTCTTATGAACTTAATACTTCAGATGCATGCTAGATAGCGGTCGACGGATGGTGTAACAGTAGTAGATGCAGGCAGGAGAGTCGGTCTACTTGTCTCGGACATGATGCCTATATACATGATCATTGCGTTGAATATCGTCATAACTATGCGCTTTTCTATCAATTGCCCAACAGTAATTTGTTTACCCACCATATGCTTTCTGTTCGACGGAGAAGCCTCTAGTGAAAACTATGGCCCCGGGTCTACCTTTATCACATATTAAATCCAAAAATACCTTGCTGTAATTTATTTATCATTTTTTATTTTGTGTTTTTATTTATCTATCTATCACTATCAGATTTGATCCTTGCAAATAACCACCAAGGGGATTGACAACCCCCTTGATAGCGTTGGATGCAAGTATTTGCTCTTTTGTGTGTAGGTGTTGTTCACGAGGTTTCGCGTGGTTCTCCTACTAGATTGGTAACCTTGGTTCTTACTGAGGGAAATACTTATCTCTACTGTGTTGCATCATCCTCTCCTCTTCAACGAAATCCCAACGCAGCTCACAAGAACCACCGCCCAAGTATCACTTCCAAAAACGGAGGAGATTACCCCCCCCCCCCCCCCCCCCCCCCCCCCCCGCGGTAGTAGGTCCGACACTTGGTCCGGTAGTGCCGCTCCAACAGGGGAGTGGTGCTACCGACCTTGTGTGCGGCACTCCCGGCCATGGAAGGTGATGTGGGTGCTATATTTGATTCGTGTACGTGATTTAATTCAACTCGTACCTTCTAACGCGGACTCCCTCTTAATATTCCTATGCCCCAAAATAGAAGTGTCGAAAACACCATCTTCGATCTTTTTCTTCCAGTGGGAAATCTAACCGTCTTGTGCCACTTTTGTATATGCCCCTATAGCTTACGCACACAGTTAGTCGCAAAATTGCATTGTCATCAACACCAAAATGACTTGGGGGGGGGGGGGGGGGGGGGGGGGGGGGGAGGGGGACTCCCTTTTAATTGGGAACCCATCTGGCATCTGAGCCTTATTGGGTTCCATCTTTGAGATAGCATTACAGAATTCTTTGTCAGTAAAAGAGGAGATTAGGTTGGCATTTTCCTCTGCCTATAGCTACAAGATGTTACCTTTGACATCCTTGTCAAGCTTGACATAATCAAAAACAGATGAACTAAAGAGAATCTTATAAAAATTAGTAATATAGGTCTTTAGTTGGTGTTCACCAACAACAGTACCATCATCTTGCTTGAGAAGGATTTTTTTTCTTTTCCTATGTTCACCATGGCAATGAGATGGAGGTATTTGATGTTGTTGTCCCCTTCCAGGACTTTGCACACGTTGGCACGTTGAAGCCGTTTTGTTTTCTTATCCTGTATAAGTTTAGCAACGAGATCATCCGCCTCTCTTAGTAGCACATTCTATTTAATTAAAGGAAACACTCTCTGCATTCACTTATAAAGCAGACTCTTTCTCTTGCTTATACACACCAGACACAAGTTTAGCCCATCCTGTTAGAAATTGTCTCAAGTGTGAGATCTTATACTGTCATCTTTCGACATGGGCGCGCCATTTATTTACCTTGCCCCACTCGACAACTACTACTACTAAACAAAACTTGTGAAGCCATGAAAGTTCGAAAGAAAATACTTGCCTATTTCCCACATGAGCGGTTGCTCCTGAATTCATCAAAGGTGTGTGATCACAACTCCCGTTTGTAGTGCATGAAGGCTCATGTGGTTCACAGAAACTCCAACATTAGCCAGGTCACGGAGATCTCTGTTCTAGAAAATGCCTCTCGTTGGTCAATTCTTTTCTTTTTTGGAAGGAATGACATACGCTGTGGTGTATCGCAGACATGTCATATTGTTTTTTAGCTCGTTCTCATGATTTCTTAATAGGACCCCTTGTTACTCGAACACAATGTCATAAGCACGATTTTTGTATGCAAATGGGTGGCGCATAGTTTTTTATATTGAATTTAGCAAATGACGGGGCATTGACACTAACCATCAAATCGCCTGCATACGACTGAACCGCGCGATCTAGACCAGCTTTACATCAGCAACTTGCACCTCCGTTGCCACCGTTGTACCTCTCCAGCCACCACACATATATTGCCAGACGTTTGCAACCAGCACCGACGCGCCCGCTCGCCTTTTACCTAAAAAGGTTTTCGCCCGCTTTACATATAAAGCACAATCCACAGCAGCACGGTACAAACGCACGCCACCAAAACACACGCACACGCACACATCCAAGGCAGGATACAAAGATGTTGAACGCAGCAACACCTTCCCTAGCACTACAATAGCCACTGGGGTCCGCCGCCATGAACAGCCACTGCGATGAGATGAAGCCACATATGACGAACGTGAGCTCCAAGGCGGCGCCTTCAGGAAGGAAACGACACCGAAGCGCCGTCACCGCCCGACCCGAGGGTCAGAGTTTCCCCTAGAGCAACACGACGGGCAATGAGAGCCGCGACGACGCCTTCAGGAAGGGAGCGAGTTTTGCCGCCGCCGGTCTGTCTGAAGAAAGAGCGGGTTTTCACCCCGGCCAACACTCACTTTCACCGAACGCCACACCCCGGTAACCACACCGCCCCACGGCCATAGTCACCGGGCAGCATCGAGCCATGGGCTCTGCCCATGAGCACCGCGCAACCACCACCAGGGCCGTCGCCCCGGCATCCAAGGCCTAAACACCACCTCACCCGAGACCGCCGCTACCCCAACCAAAGAGACTGGGCGCCCCCAAGCATCTGGCCTCCATCGACTCGTCCTGCGGCACTGTGTGCGAGACGAGCTCGGTCTTGCCGCCAGGCGCGAGATGAGAGCAGTCCTGCAGCCGTGCGCAAGACGGGCTCGGTCCTGCTCCCATGCGCGAGAAGAGATCGGTCCTGCAGCTCGGGCGCGAGACGAGCGATGGACCAAAGCTGGGGACAGGCCAACCCTCCGACGAAGATTGCACCCGGGCACCGAGAGGGGGGTCGAAGGCCTGCACAGGCCGCTCACCGACGGGCCGACGCCGAAGAAGTCCAGCCGCCGCCGTGAGACGATCCCGACCACCGCCAAGAGCCACCACCACGCTGTGGCAGCCCCATCCACGCCGAGCACAACCCGCGGCACCTGCCATCGCCGAATCAGCCGGGGGCCGGCAGGCCCGCCACCACTAGAGAGCGCCGCAGCAGGGGCGGCCACCGGAGCCGGCCACCACCTGCAGCGAGCCGGAGCCCCGCCACCACAGGGGCCCAGGCCACCCGCGCCGTCGTTGCGTCAGATCTGAGTCGCGCCCAAAACCGCCGTCGCCGGGAGCAGAATACGCCCCAGCCCGCACCAGCCACTCCACGCCGCCGCCTGCAGGCCGCGCCCCCGTCGCCAGCCGCCGCCCCCGTGCCCTGAGCTCGCGCCGCGCCGCCGCCCAGCCTAGATGGCCCGCGCCATCCAGCGCCATGCAGGGGGAGGAAGAGGCCCCGCCGTCGCCTGAGCTGGCCGGGCTTTGCCCGCCAGCACGCTGGGGCGGCGGCGAGGGGAGGGAGGAGCAAGGAGGAGGGTCGAGCCCGTGCGCTAGGGTTTCCCCCCCGGCGGCGCTCGCGGGAGCGGCCAGGAGGGGAGGGAGGGGAGAAGGGCCTCCCTGCTGGTACTCTCCCGCCCGCTCGCCTTTTACAATGACGATGTCCACCCTACAGTCGTTGTCGACGACTTCCATTGCGGCCACTACGCCCGATAGGTGTTCGGTCAAATGCCATTGAACTAATTCCGGACACCATGTTGTTTTTTCAGAGTAAGAAGGATGGCGGAGTACTCGACCATCGATGATGAGTTGTTGCACAATGTGTGGTTGGCCGTATCTGTGATTTTCGTAGGCAGGAGCAGAGGGGGACCTTCTGACAGCAAGTGCATGAATGGTTTCACTCATGAAAGCACATTGCACCCTAAGACATGCACATCATCCATGACACAATATGAGGTCGTCATCATATCGATGGTACGCCATCTAGACCATCGTCACCAACTATTGTCATGTAGTTGTTCGGATGGAGGCAAGATGGCCATTACACGCGGCAGAGGAGAAGACCGTAAAGTTTGTCTCTTCTGGCTCAACTTGTTGATTGAATCATTGCTCTACACGTTGTGTAGCCCGTACGCGCTGTCATGATGTATCAGAGGACAGAGGGACGACCATTTACGTACATATACTATTGGATGAAACTGAAAGGGCAGTACGTGTGAGATGACAAGATCCGTTGAAAAACTTGTTGGACATCAAATTTGATACGTGTGAGACGACATGATCCGTTGAAAAACTTGCTGGAAATCAAATTTGAGACGTTGTTGTACTAGACTTATTTGCATGCTATGTGTGAATGATTTGTGCAATTTTCTTTTCAAACTTTGAGAATATCAACCGTTTTGTATGAATGTCGTCCGCTAAGTCGAAACCTGGAGTGAAATGTATGTGAGCAACTCTTGATGGCCATCTTCGTATCCCTGTATGTGGATTGGTCACTGTTCATGATTGAAAGCGGGAGAAAATTTATGGGGCATCATTAGAGATGCCCTTACCATTTGAAGAGTGTTTTTGTTACACTGAGAACACTGCTTCTTGTCTGTTTCCTCAGCCATTATACAGTTCATCGGTTCTTTCCCTTTGCATTGAACACAGCGAATCTATAGCTGCCGACATCAAACTAGTATAGCTGCCGACATGATTCAAACAGTTTGCTTACATAGACAGTCGGTTTGGACTCGAAGACTTTGCCAACCACTCCATGCACCTTGGGTTGGCCTTTTACCGTCATCTCGAGGTTGATATCGTTATTTGTACAACCTTTTCTTAACGGAAACTTTATCTTTCCTTCAGCCAAATATGTTAAGGCATCTTCAACGGGTGTCTGTTTTATCTCTCCTAAAAAATGGGTTGACCAGAGAAGTCGGACAATAATAAATTGTAACAAGTAATTCGAAAGTCCACTTTCGAAGAGTTATTCTTGTACGGCATGGAATAAGAGTTTCTTTGTTCCCAGAAAAGTACTATATCCCACAGTACTCTTTCCCCGGTGCAAACCAGAAAAAAGAAAATTGTTCAACTCCATTTACAATGCCAGTATTTCGAGTTTCCTGTTCAAATTTCAGCCATAGGAGCGAGTTCTAATCGCAAAGTTATTTTTTGGACGTCGAGAAGTGCCACAAGTGTAGGCGCTAGGGAGTCTGTCCACACATTTTATATGGTGTATAAGAGGAACAGCCCACACACCTACGTGTGGGCAAAACAAGCAATGCCCACATACCTCTTTTTTCCCCACCCAATCCCTCTCACACGCGTGCGTGTGGGTGAAATAGATAACGCCCGCACACCCCGTGCGTCAGGCCTCGTACCTCGTGGCCCCGCACGCCCCGTGTGACAGTCACCGCGCGCCTGCAGTTGCCATGGTCCAGACCCTCGTCCATGTTCGTTTAACTGCAGTTGCGATGTCGCTGAACTACGGTTGCCATGTCGGACAACTACAATTGTCATGGTTGCTCAACCGCAGTTGCCATCTCATGTCAAAAGTTTCAGATGCCATTTTTGGGCAACTGCGGCTGTTGCCATATATGGTCTGGTTTACTATAGTTGCCATGATTTGAAAACTTTAGGGGTTTGCCACCTACTAACACTAGGCAGTTTTTATGTATGGTCTGATTTACTACAGTTGCCATGATTTGAAAACCTTAGGAGTTGCCACCTACTAACACTAGGCAGTTGTCGTGTAGCACTACAAAAAGATATGGCAAAACAACATGTTCAGGTAAAAAGAGAGAGTTGCCATCTGCTTACAAGCACACTAGGGCAGTTGCCGTGTGCCCTGCAAAAATACATGGCAACTGACATGTTCGGGGTAAAAAAAAAGAGAGAGTTGTCACCTGCTTATAAAACACTCTAGAGCAGTTGTCGTGTACACTGCAAAACACATGACAAATGGCAACTTGGGTGTGGGAGATGAGATGGGCGTGTGGGCGAGATGACGAATGCCCACACACCAGCCCTTGTGCGTTAGTGGAAAGTGGCGTGTGGGCGAACTGCTGAACGCCCACACACCGGCCCCTCCCGTGCGATGAAACACCCGTGTGGGCGACCGGGTGAATGCCCGCACACCAGCCCAATCCTACGTAGCACTAAATTCATGCCAAGATTCGTGCGCTCACAAACGGACGCGGATCCACGCGTGTGAACGAGATGCAAACGCCCACATGTATGGGCGTTAGTGTTTTTGTTTTCTTTTTTGGAGAGTAAGCAACCGCGTATCATAGTTTTGCATAAATCAAAAATAATTACAAACAGGAAAAGAAAAGGGAAGTGTTTGGGGACGGTGCGCCGGCCGAAGCGCTCGGCCGGTCTCTTCCTCTTTTTCACGCGCGGGACACGCTGGCACGCGCGCGCTTAGTTGACCCAAACGTTTTTCTTTTTTTTTTCTTTTTCTTTGCTTCTTCTTCCTTCCGCCTCCGCCTGATCCCATCTCGCCTCCTCCATTGTAGCGCGTGGAGCAGCTCGCCGTCGCCTATGGATGTAGAGGTTGCAGCCCCGCTCTCATTCCCACCTCCTTTTTCTTCCTTCTCCCTCTCTTCCCTCTTCCTCCTCCTCTCTTCCCCTTTTGTTGCAACCGGGACAGGCAAAACGCCGGGAGGACCGAGGTGCCCGTGCTACAACCATGGCCACGCGGGAGGAGCTGCAACCGCGGTACTGGGAGAGTTGCAAACGGCGTTTCCCCGTGCTACAACCATGGACACAAAAGCTACATCCAGTAGATAAAAAAGCTTCAACCAGACAACGAAATGCAGGAAAAGTTACAACCGTTTTGACAAAAAGATTCAACCCGCAGATGAAAAAGCTTCAAACAGAGGTTGAGAAAATCCTCCTCGACGACGACCACGACGTCTCTCTATGTGTTTTGTTGCAACTGCAGAGTAAAAAGCTGCAACCCTCTATGAAAAAAGCTTCAAGCTCAGGTGAAAAAAGCTTCAATTGGCATGGTGGAAAGATTCAATCCGCGAGAAAAGCTTCAACAGACATAGAGAAAAGCTTCAACCGATGAGATAAAAAGCTTCAACGTGACTCGTCAATGGCAGCGAGCGGCGACGTTGAGAGCTGCATCGGCGACACGACAGTGCAGCGACGATGGCGTCTGCTAGGTGTTGCAACGACAGGGGGTGCCGGTGTGCTTCAAGACGGCGTCATTTTTTTGCTACAAGGGGGGCTTTCTGCTGGACCGGGGGGTGAGTATGGATGATGCGACAGCGACGGGGACGGCGACTGGCGGCGACGGAGAGCGCATCCAGCAGCGTGGGACTAGGGGTGGGGGGGGGGGAGGTCCAGGTGAGGGGGCTAGTCGCCGATGGCAGGAGCGGCTGGGGTGGGGGCGCGGTGAAGAAGAAGGAAAGGGAAGAAGTCAACGCGGGGGAAGGGGCGCGAGGAAACAGATCTAACGGCTCGAGCTCGCGGATCGGGCGGCTGGGGCTTGACCGGCCCAACGATTGGGCCGGTGCGCCGGCGCAGATCGTTGCCCAAAAGAAAAGGTTCGTAGGCTTCTGGAACCACAAGTCGGTTGCCAGATGTCCCAAATTCCACTCCTTGCACCATACACTATTACTCACAAAACACACAAACTCCATGACCTCCGGCTCTAGTAGCAAAGCTCATTTTCATGGTTTATACCCTCCACCGAACTAGAAAAGTCTCACCATGGGAAAGGTGCGTATACAGTATACCTATGGTCTAAGGAAGGGGCCCGCGTGTCGTGTCGGCCATGCGCGCACGCGAAGCATCCACGCCCTTCGGCGCACGTTGCAGCGCTGGGATTCGGCACGTACGCCTCCCGTCACGGGCTCGCGGCCCCCTGCTTGCCGACGTGTGCGTCGGCGCCGGCGCGCCGCTGACGTGGTTGGGCATCGCGTCGGTACTCGGGAGCCCTGGCGAAGCTGACGCGGACGCACGCCGTCCAGGCTCCAGCCGCGGGTGCCCCCCCCGCTCGGTCGCTCCCGTTGCCGGCAAGCAATGGCAGGATTCTCTGCGGCCGCTCTGACTCGACGAGCTGTCCAGATTCCAGACCAGTTGGGAAAGCGGGCGGTACCACTGTTCATATGCTACCATGATACTTCCTACTACGTCTCAAAATAAGTGTTTTGAGTTTAATATAAATTTGTACTAGAGCTAATATAAAGTTGAGATGTTTATTTGGGACGAGGAAGTATAACTTTTCAAAAATCGTATTTAGATGTTTCAGAAAATTCTTATGAATGGTTTTTTTGCGGGTGAAATTATTATGAATGTTCACAAGACAAACGTCTGCAACCCCTAAAAATATCAGATACAAATTCGAAATATCTGCCGAGAAACAAAAATGACAAATCTGAATGAATAGTGTCAAAAAAAGACAAAACATTCATATGGATATGTCTTTTTTTGTTTCTCAATGTATATTTCAAAATTTGATCTGAATATTTTTAGGGGTTATAGACATATGTCTTGTGAACATTCACAAAAGAAGTTTGAATTTTTTTGAAACATCTAAATGTAACTTTTCATAATTTATAGCTTGGGAGCATGTAAAATGTGGTATCATCTGATATCCACCCGCTCGTGGAGGCACTCTTCAGCTAACATTTTATGCTTTTTAAAGAACACAATACACACGCAGGCGCTCATATATACACAAATATACTTACCCTATGAACACACATGTAGAACCTACCACTATAATCACCTCCGAAAAACTAAGCCGGCATATTATTTTGAGATTCACGAAGTCACCTCCAAAAAAATAATGCCGTGCTATTTTATAGAACTACCATCCTCTAGATATTTTTTTTATCTTGATACGCCTCAAAAAATAAAATTGTCATGCCACTAAAAACAGTAAAAAATGCCGTCCTATTTAAAATTAAGAAGCCATCATCTCAATAATTAAAATGTCATCCTATTATTGATAAAAATGGCATCATATTGTTAATAAAAATATCATGCACTTAGTATAAATATGCCATGCCACTAAAATAAAAATGCCATCTCTCAATAATAATAAATGCAATTCTATTATTTATAAAAATGCCGTCATATTGTTAATAAAAAAATCATACACCTAATAATAAAATTGCATGCCATTAAAAAATAAAAAAGCCATCTCCCGATAATGAAAATGCCATCCTCTTAAAAATGTCGTGCTATAAAAATAAAACTGCCATGTGAGAAAATGAAGAAAAAGAACCCGGATTGCAAAATAATGCGACATTTTAAACATAGAAGGTTCATAAAAGGCCCTCTCAGCTGAGTGGCGCTGCCCCCACGCATGCATAGGAGGTTGCGAGTTCGAGGCCTCACTTCATGAATATTTGAAAGAAAAACACCACGCATTCGTCGGAAGCAGCTCAACCGCGAACCACTCCAGCGATCCTACATGGGGCGTCAACTCTGTGCCGAGATTCATGCGACAGCGGGGAGAACTTTCGATGGGGTCAGCTCCCTGGTGAACGGTCATCGGATAACATCTCGCATAAGAAAAGGTGTCAGACGGAGTAATCCACGTCTGAGCCTGATAAACAGTAAATTCGAGGAAAATAGCAAAAAAAAAAAATTAATGAAAATTTTCAGCAACTCGCTTGAATTTCAGTGTGCAAATTTTCATGCTTAAGTGACATTCGTGCATCTCATGCCAAAATAAAATCAAGTCTAAACCATGTAGTTTTTCAAAGTTTTTTAGAGCCCTTTTTTTTCCAATGAGCTCCTGGAATGTCCCAACACCACGAAAGTTTAAACACACTTTGCGCACAGAAGCATATTGGACGTCGAAAGATTCCGTCAAAAGATTCCACATTTTTGAATTTGTTTATTTTTTATGAAGTTACTGTTCATGCATGAATATAGATGAGCCCGAGCTAAGAATAGCTACTCTAAGATTGGATGGACATTTTCTTGCTCGAACTTTTGTTTAGAGATTTCTTAGAACAAAGATTCGAACTACCTTTACATCACATGGACGATGGGAGGATAAAAGGTCATGATTGCATTTCTGATATGATTCCAACGTTCTAAACGACGTCCAACCTCCAAGTATAGTAGTAGTAGTATTTAGATTTTAAAGCCTATTACGGTGGCAATAATTTCTTTATTTTTCTTGCGAGGTGGTACTAATCATTTTGCTTGGCGCAACTGGTTTTGAAGATATTTTGTTGTTTGGTTACCTACTTTTGAAAAGACAGAAGCCATGTGCACAATACGATAGTTAGTTGCATTTCAGGTAAATTTTAAAATCTCTATGCCTACCCCAATTCCCAGACAAGCATGTCAGAACATGGTGAATAACAACGAATTAGCAATAGCACAGAATAACACGAGAGCCCTACGTTTATATGCTTTTTCCAAAAAAAAAAGAACGTCCACGTCTCCTCGCAAAAATAAATAAACGTCAACGTTATAAAACCAAGTGGATACAACTAGCGGTAGACATCAATTTGATTGAAATTATTCAGAAAAAATGACCTGTTCTCATAATGAAAGAAACATATAGGTTGACTAATCCAAGAAAAAGCACCATCGGAAATCTTGGCTCTTCTAATATATCTCCCCGGAAAACTTGCGAGTAAATATACACACCCCGGTGGAAGGTGCCTCCTTCATGGAGGGGTGGGAGAGGACTCGTGCTACCTTTCATGGGATGGACAAGAGAGGTTTCGACTCCTTCATCATTGCGACCGCGTGGCAACTATGGTAGCAAAGGAACGCGAGAGTGTTCAATCGGGCTGCCCAAGTTAGAACGCCAACTAGTTTAGTGCATCAAAATTTTGAGGAGATAAACCGTGAAAACTTACCGGAGTGGGAGTGATGAATTTAACTAGATTCGCGAGAGAGTAGGCTATTTCTTTTCCTTGTTAGAGCTGGTGTAACCATGATGATGTTGGCATCCGTCACGGATTCTTGTAAACTATGTTTCACCTTCCTATAAAAATACGATGTTATTGGCGTATTTAAAAAAAAAATCTGGCCTGAAGCCATTGATACTGCATGCCACATCATCAACAGAGTATATCTTCACAAGCTCTTCAAGAAAACATCCTATGAACTTCTGACTGGTAAGAAGCCAAATGTCAGTTATTTCAAAGTCTTTGGTGCTAGGTGCTGGATCAAAGATCCACATCACACGTCTAAATTTGCACCGAAAGCACATGAAGGTTTTATGCTTGGTTACGGAAAGGACTCGCACACCTATAGAGTCTTCAACCTCTTTCACTATAAAGTGGTTGAAACTATGGATGTGCGGTTCGATGAGACTAACGACTCGCAAAGAGAGCACTTGCCAAATGTGCTAGATGAAGCTACACCAGGTGAAGCTATCAAGTTAATGGGTACTAGAGAAATCATACCCACAGAGGAACAGGCTGAGGATGAGATCATCATTTCTGCACCTAATCAACCTGAAGACAATGCTCAGGCCGAAGCCAATGCTGAAGACGAAGACAACAGTCAGTAAGATCAAAATCTTCGTCCAACTCATCCTTGAGTTGCAAATGAAGTCCAAATTGAGAAGATCATTGATAGCATCAACGCTCCTGGCCCTCTTACTCCATAAAGTGCTACACAACTAGCAAACTTCTGCGGTCACATTGCTTTTGTCTCTATATCTGAACCCAAGAAAGTTGAAGAAGTCTTCATGGAATCTGAATGGATTCAAGCTATGCAAGAAGAGCTTCAACAGTTTGAGCTCAAGAATGTCTGGGAGCTTGTCAAACGTCCTGATCCTCGCAAGCATAATGTCATTGGCACGAAATGGATCTTTTGCAACAAGCAAGATGAACTTGGACAAGTTGTCAGAAATAAAGCTCGCCTCGTTGCTCAAGGTTACACACAAGTGGAAGGAATAGACTTCGATGAAACCTTTGCTCCTGTGGCTCGGCTTGAAGCTATTCGCATACTGCTGGCTTATGCCAACCATCACAACATTATTCTGTACCAAATGGATGTGAAGAGTGCCTTTCTCAACGGCAAAATCGAAGAAGAAGTGTATGTCGCTCAACTGCCTGGTTTTGAAGATCCTAAGCATCCTGATATGGTGTACAAGCTCAATAAGGCACTGTATGGCCTCAAACAAGCACCTCACGCTTGGTATGACACACTAAAGGAATTCCTGAAGAGCAAAGGCTTCAAACCTGGTTCACTAGATCCCACTTTCTTCACGAAGACATATGATGGTGAACTATTTGTGTGCCAAATATATGTGGATGACATTATCTTCGGATGCACTGATAAGAGATACAGTGACGAGTTTGGATACATGATGCAAGAGCAATATCAAATGTCCATGATGGGGGAGCTGAAATTTTTCCTTGGTCTTCAAATCCGTCAGCAGCACAATGGCACCTTCGTATCACAAGAAAAATACCTCAAGGATTGCCTGAAAAAGTTTGGAATGCAAGACTGTAAAGGGTACACGACGCCAATGCCAACCAAAAGTCATCTCGGCCCTGACGACAATGGTAAAGAGTTTGATCAAAACGTATAGCGCTCCATGATTGATTCTTTACTTTATTTATGTGCATCTAGGCCTGATATTATGCTTAGTGTTTGCATGTGTGCCCGATTCCAAGCGGCACCAAAGGAGTCGCATCACCTAGCGGTGAAGCGGATACTTAGATATTTGGCTCACACCCCAACACTAGGATTATCGTATCCAAAGGGATCAACATTTGATCTGGTTGGATATTCTGATGCTGATTATGCCGGTGACAAGGTTGATCGCAAGTCCACTTCAGGGACATGTCACTTTCTTGGACGATCACTTGTCTGTTGGTCTTCAAAGAAGCAGAACTGTGTATCACTCTCCACTGCTGAATCTGAATATGTTGATGCTGGATCGTGCTGTGTTCAGCTTCTCTAGATGAAGCAAACTCTCAAGGACTATGGCATCAACATGAAGAATGTGCCGCTCTTCTGTGACAATGAAAGCACCATCAAGCTTTCCAAGAATCCAGTTCAGCACTCGAAGAAAAAGCACATCGAGATTCATCACCACTTTCTCAGAGATCATGTCAACAAGGAAGACATTGATATCATACACGTCAACACTAAAGAGTAACTGGCTGATATCTTCACTAAGCCCTTGGATGAGAAGAGGTTTTGCAAGCTGCGGTGTGAGCTAAATATCTTAGAATCCTCAAATGTCTAGTGAATGGACACAGATCCTCACGCTTATGCATGTTGATGACTTAGATGTGCAACACAGGAAGTAACGTATCTATTCAATCAATGAAGACTTACCCTCTGAGTGTGAATACATTAACATGGAATTTGACTTCAGAGAGCCATGATAATTGTGCACCGCGTCTGGGTCTAATACTTCCTATACGGTGGGTAACTCCACCACCAACACTTTTTGAAGATTTTCATTTGGCGTGGTAACTACATTATCTTCGCATTTTGTTTGTCTTCAACATTGGTTTATCTTCAAAATCTATATCTTCGCAATGTTGATTTGTCTTTAATATATATATATAAGTGCACATGTGTTACGCCCTCTACAGCATTCACTTATAGCTATGTCTTCATGTTGCTATTTTTTCTGACCTAAGTGAATGTGGTTGGACCCTAATCCCTTCTGTGCTACTCCCTAAAATTCTTTCTGTCCAAGTCATGTGCATTCTATTGACACTTGTCGAATATCTTCTCCGCGTCCTTGACAACAGAAGATACATAGACACATATTTACAAACTACTTTTAATATCCTATCCTTTTGCCTGAAAACCGGAGAAGCCGGAACGACCACCCGACAATCCAGGCGTGCGTGGGAACACATATCAACTCCTAACAAGTTGCATGCACGGCACGTGTTCCTCAGATGTGAACCACCAGGGGCACCTGCGTAATTGCGCTGCGCCGCCCTCCTCCTTCCTATAAATACTCACCCCTCGCGGTCAATATCTGTTCTTCCACCTCGCCACCTCGCTCAAACCCTAGCGCCTCCGCTAGCTCACGTCGACGCTGGAGATGAAGCGCTTAGCTGCCGCGACTTCTTCGACGCCGTCCTCACGCTGGTCGTGGATCTCTCTCTCTCTGCCGCCGCCGTAGGTGTCTTCCGCCGCCAAGTTAGGGTGTGGGAGATTGGACTGCTCGGCCTCCCTTCTACTTTGTCCAGCAGTTCATCTGTGGTAATTAAAACCTACTTTTTACAGTCTTTTCGATCTGTCAAATCCATCTACTTCAACCAAAAGTGGTTTATACACATCCAAATCTAGATCTATCTCTTTCTGAATCTCATACACCGCAAAGTATGCTCACCTATGCATCAAAACTAGTTAGATTCCTCACTTGTACCTATTCGCGGATTCGTACAAATCTGGAACCAACTTCCTTCATTAAGTGAATGTCTTCGCACCGTGAGGTCAGTGTCTTCTAAACTGATTTATCTTCAAAATCTTCTGAGAATGCATATGACCTCTTCCCCTTCCCTCGCATCTCTAATGCTGTCACAGGCACATGTCCGTGGGAGAATCCCTTGGTTCTCATAGTCTGCATTCATTTGCAGAATACTTACAGTGTCACATCGAATCTCCTGAAGCCAGTTCTTGTCTGACCAGCAGATGGAAGCCTTTCACTGTTTTGAAGCCAATCAATCTGAATATTATGGCCTCAGAGAAGTCTGCATGAAAAGGTGGCAGGCAACGCCGTGGAAACACTGCACTTGATTTGCCTAAAGATCTTTATGATCTATACAAGTCTGACCCAGAGGAGAGTTACACCCAGCGCAAGAACCGGATCCAGTGGATCAGAAGATATTGGGAAGAGCATTGGTTCAAATACAGGTCTGTAACACCTGAATATGCTGAAAAGAATGCCATCAAGCGCTCATTGGGTGACTGTCTGTACCGTGACTTGGTACCAAAGAACAAGGCTGAAGCTATTGAACAAGGGTTCTATCCTTGTATGGCCAAAGGACCACAACCTGAGAATGCCGACCCATCTTCTCTTTTATGGTGTCGTGAAGACAATCTTTTCAAGCGCAACTTCCAGTTTGCAAAAGATTCTGCTGTCAAGAACCAAAAGGAGTTTGGCCTCAACTTCAACCCTGGCCCCTACGCTCCAAGACCAGATGGGACTCGTGAAGCAAATGAGAACAGGATTGGCCCCTTCGCCAACTTTGACGGGCTTTTATCTCATATTGCTGCCCAGAGAGCTGTTGTGGAGCAATCTGCTAAAGAAGCTCATTCTGATGATGCTCCCTCACCACCAAAGCAGAAGAATAAGTTAAGAGCTTCAAAGCCATCTACCTCTACTGCACCAAAAGCTGCAACCAGGAAGCCACTAAATACTGCACCGCCTAAATCTAGTGTGCATTCTGAAGATTTATCTCGCATCTCCAAGAGGACTGAGAAGCCATTGCCCAAGAAGGCCACGGGCAACCCCTCACTCCTGCTGCCATTCTGCGCAACGAGGAAGACACCATTGATCAGTCCAGCGATGAAGATCTTGGTGATGAAGCTCTTGAGATGCTGATCAAGATCTTCAGTGATTTGCCCCTCTTTGATGTTGACATCTTGGACAACTTCATTGATGAGTGGTTCAACGACCAGAACATCAGTATCGACAGTCTGCAGCTGCCAGTGGGCATCATGTCACATTCCACTCTGCAATTGCTAATGAGCTGGCCCTAGCACAGAAACTTGTCGAGCTCAAGAACAAAATTGACTATGAGAAGGCCCATTTCAAGAAGAACATGCACAAGCTCAGTGTGGCAGATGTGCAAATCTTCAAGAAAATGCTGAATGACCTCAAGACTGAATTCCATAAGAAGCATGAAGAAGCCAAAGGCTCTCGAGAATGCATGAAGTCTTATGCTCAGAAATGTGTGCAAGCACACAATGAAGCTGAAAAGAGGAAAGCTCTTGGGCGTCCTGGCATTGATCCCAGAATGGCTGCTAAGAAGAGCAAAAAGCATGCTAAAGCAAGTCCTAACACTGCAAGGCAGGGACAACCCAGCATTGTCTTCCCTGCCAGCATGATTGGCTCGAAGCCAAAGGTCCCTTCAGTTGCTTATGAGCTCAAAAAGACTAGGCATGCTGAAGCAGAAGCCAGGAAGAGAAAGCACAAGGATACATTTGATGATGCCCCTTCCAAGAAAAAGCTGAAGAGTAAGGGATCTAAGTCTTCAAAGAAAAATCATGCCACTGCCCCTGAGCCCCTTGTTGTTGATCCCATCTCTGTTGCACATCCTGCCTCTGCAAATCGAGAGCGCCATCTCATTGTCCATGAGCCTGCTCCCATAGAGGCACCAGAATCTGAAGAAGTTCCAGTTGTCGACCCCAACGCAGCTGAAGACATTGGTCATGAAGACAATGTAGTTGATGATGAAGTCCTTCCTCAGCTCGAGCGCCAGTTGGTATCATCGCCTGCTCCAACGAGCAGTGAATACATTAGCATTGGTCGTCCATTGACGCCAATTGCACAAGATGACTCCTGGGCTAAGCGCCAACAAGAAGATACCCCTATTCAAGATGAGACACCCCATACACCACCAGCTCAAGTTACCTATCCGGTACTTGATGACGACAATTACATGGAGACCACTCCATCTCCAAAGGCGTCGCCAGCATTTCGCAGGCTTTGCAAAGGTCTCAAGCCATCTATCTCCATGTCCACCATCCAAGAAGAAGATTCACAACAAACCAGCTCAGTGGCACGTCAAGTGTTCCCTGAAGAGAATCCTTCTGCGACTGTTAAAGCGTCTGAAGCTAATGCTGTTGAAGACATTCCAGCTGCATCAGCCGAAGAAGAAAGAAGAGAAGAAAGAGAAAGAGAAGCCACACCCCCTGTTGTTGATCACGTCACTCTTGACGAGAATGTGATCGTGCCTAACCCTCCGGTCGTTGTCCAAATGGAGGTTGAAAACAATGAGTCTGCCACCAACACTTCTACTGAAGCCAATGACCCTGTCATGGCTGAACACAATGCAGAGCCTGAAGCCAATGTGAATGCTGAAGCTTATGTGACACTCGTCCTCACTGATGGCGTTGTTCCTCCACCACGACCTCACACCATGGAAACAACCTTCAATCATGAAGGGCAGCTGGTCACAGTTCGCTGGCCAATTATGATTCCCCTACCGCTCGAGGACCATAATATGACTATCATGTGGAGCGCAGGCCTCAAGTTCAGAAGCCAAAGCCACGTCTGCCAAGGCTTCCAAGTGTTTTCACTACACATGGATCTTTCAGTGTGCTCAGTTTTAGAGAAGACAATACATTCTTTGATAGTGCCAAGAACCCCTACAAGAAGCCAAGAATCTCATCTGACAGATTTTGGAGCCACCAACAGCGAAGCTATTACTCTTGCATTCTATACAATCAAGACAATATTTTTCCGCACATGCGTTTGGATTGTGATGCTATAGCTCAGCTGCCATGTCTGGAAGAAGCCCTTGACTGCTTCAGGGATGTTGGTCTTTTGGCATTTGTCACTGATAAAGAGCACTAGAACGAAGAGCTCCTACTGCAGTTCTATGCCACCTTACATATTCGAGGCTACAACAGGGATCCGAAGACATGGATCCTTGAGTGGATGACAGGTGATGTGCATCATGAAGCCAAAGCTCAGGATATCATTGAGCTAACTTTCCTGCCCACTCCAGGTGAGCTGTATGAACCTGGCTGTTCGCTTTATCAAAATGAACTACAGAGCATATTTACGAAGCCTGAGCCGAACATGAGCCAAATGCTTAGCATGATGAAGCCTTTGCCTCAAGACACTGAATATCCAAAGGAATTCTTTGTTGAGGACCTTGAGTATCTGTCGCGCACAGTATATCACATTCTGAGGCATACTCTCTGGCCCATAAAAGGCTATTCATCTGAAAACAAACTTGAAGGATCCATGAAGACTTTGGTGTTCTACATCATCAATGGCATCAGATTCAACACTCAGGATTTTTTCATCAGACAACTTGCTGCTTCCGAGATTGATTTGTTTGGTCCGAAGTTCTATGCTTCATGGGTGATGCGGTTGATTAAGCTTCATTCAACTATTGACTATCCGCCCTCAGCACACAATCACATTGTCTTCTTGCTTGAGGTTGATATGTTTGTTGAAGCCATCTACCCTGAGCCTACCAAGAAGCCCCTCCAGCTTCAGAATGCTGAGTTCCAGAGCTTCGCATAGCCCATTGAAGGTGTTCATGTGCCAAATGCTGCAACTCATATCTATCCCTTGGCTGGAAACCTGCGCCTACCGCATCATGCAAACACTGAAGCTACTGCAAGCACCATTGCCCAAAGGCCTCAGAAGTGTCCATGTGTTCTCAGTGACCGTGAGCTTCTAGTGGCCTTACATCAAAAGCAGGACAAGCATCATGATTGGCTAAAGCGTTAGATGAAGAGTCTCTTGGTGGATGTCAATCGAATTCGCAACTTAGCCACCAAGAATTTGTTTGTTGCTCGTGAAGCTTGTCGCCGTTCCTGGAAGAGTCTCACCTTGCTCTGCGCTGAAGATGAACTTCGTGCAGATGGCTTCACTGAACATTTCAAGTTTGACTCCAGGCCTCCTCAAACTGCAAGTTGGCGTCGCACACCCTCCATCGGAGATTATGAGTACTCATCCTCGGCTACAACTGTTGTTGCGAGAGTCGTCGATGAAGAAGATGACGCCACTTCGCCTGCTCTCACTACTCAGCATAATGATGCTGCACCAGGCCCGTCTGCACCGCCAAACTCCAACGTCAACCCTGCTGCTCCAACTTCGTCCCCACCTGGGAACGAGTAGATACTCTATGTCTTCAAACCTTTTTGGTCCTTACTGACAAAAGGGGGAGAAGCATATAAGTTGATAGTGTTCACGCGGGTTCATATGGGTGGTTGCTTAATTTTTTTAAGTACTTACAACTCTCGTTCTGAAACTTTTGGCTTTTGAGTTGTAACACTTAAACTTGATGGTCGTCTGCTATTTTTGCTGCCACTTTGTGATGCGATGGTAAATTCCGCATGAAGTCATTTAGCAGACGCCCATTTCCCATTATGCATATCTTTATCTTCATTATCTTCTTATATGCATGATGCATTGTCTTCACACCTTGAAGATGGCCTCCACAAAGCAAAACCTGCCATGTTCATTTGCATTCAAAGCCAATCATTTATATGCACATCTTTAGGGGGAGCCTTGTCATATGTATGAAGACAATACTCACAACATTGAACTTTCACATACTTTTATCCCCGTTGAAAACTTCAACTAGTTTGTCATCAATCACCAAAAAGGGGGAGATTGTAAGTGCATCTAGTGCCACCCCTAGTTGGTTTGGAGTATTAATGACAAACGTGGTTGAGGGACTAATGTGTTTGTGAGAATGGAAGGATAACACAGGTAGTGTCCCTCATTGATTCGGTTTACCTACCAGAGATGACCCCTAAAAATGTGTGAAGACATTGAAGACAATGGTGGTTCATGAAGACATTCACGACGAAAATTATGACGTGTGAAGCTATTCTCTTGAAGACTATGGAGTGCAAAGACATAATTGTTTCGTAGTTTCCTTTTCTTCTTATTGAGTCATAGGAACCACCGTACTGTTAAGTGGGGTCCAAGTGAACAAAGTCAGAGTGAGTGAAGTGATGCTCAACCAAATCATATGTCTTCGAGCGAAGACAATGAGAGCAAATCTTATCCAGAGCTGGATACGTTAGCTTTGCTTGTAGCCCAAGCTAAGCCGCCGCGTGTGTTTGAAATCTGACCGTTGGACACGTGTCAGTTCCTTAGTGACCCAGGGTCATTTTGGACAAATCAGGTCGGGTTGCCTCCTGGCTATAAATAGCCCACCCCCTACACCATAAATTGGTGTCTGCTCAGAGTTAGTGCACGACTTCTGTCGTTTGAGAGCAACCCACCTCCGAAGCATTTGAGAGAGAAATCCTTGCGAGGACAAAGCCCAAAACACCTAGAACCAAAGAGTGTTAGGCATCACTGAAGTCTTTCTGTCCGAGTGATCTGAAGACTTGTTACACTTGAGGACTGTGAATCCTCTAGCCGGTTAGGCATCACGTTCTGAGCATCCAAGAGTCATTGTGGATCGCCGGTGAACGAGGTTTGTGAAGGTTTGGAAGTATACCTTGAAGACTTACCGGAGTGATTGGGCGAGGACTACGTGCCCTTAGGTCAAGGGGAATAAGGTGAAGACACAGTCTTCTGAGTTAAATCTGAGCCTCCCTAACCAGATGTACAGTTGTCACAACAACTGGAACTGGTCTACCAAATCCTTGTCCTCATGAAGCAACTGGTTCTATCCCTTTCTCTCCTTACTTCACAGTTTGTCTTCGTGAAGTCATTGCTTGCCTACCTGATTCGTTTGACTTCATTGTGTGAAGGCTTTTATCTGTTTAGCTTCATACTATCTTCCATATTGATCCTGTTACCTAGTTGCAGTTAGTTTTCGTGCTTTCCTTGTATTGTATGCTTGACTAATGCTTGCCTAGTGTAGTCTTCATTCCGCTGCTTACTATATAGGCTCAGTTTACCTATTTGTCTTCAAAGCCATCGTGTTTTGAAGACTTTCATAAAAATCTCCTATTCACCCCCCTCTAGTCGATAACTAGCACTTTCACACACGCTGCGCAAAATGAACTCGTGTGTGATCGGGATAGCCATTGCATACAATTATATAGGCCCAATCATTTTCGTTCGTAGGTACATCCCACAAAGTGATTCCCAAAGAAATGTTTCCCTTCGTATGCACAACCCACATAGTCAATCCACGAGAAACTTTTGCTTTTGTCTGCATATCCCACACATTGAATCCCAGAGAAACGCTTCCATTCATCTGCACATCCCACACGGTGAATCCCAGATGAACGTTTCCGTTCGTATGTACATCCCACATAGTTTTATGTATAGCCTCGTGCGTGATAGGCGTAATGATCACACACGCTCTGCCTCTGTTAACCAATTGCTTTATTCAACTATATCACACAGGATTTGATGACGAAAAATGCATAGCATTGGGCTATCCATCACAATCGCTTTTACAGCTAGAACCCTTTGCAAAGTTCCATGATCCATTTAGCAGGTTTATTAGTTTACAATTAATAATTCCAATATTACACAAATCCACATTTCATATCGAACAGTTGTCTGCCAATTTCATTTCAGGCACATAAATATATTTTAACATCACAGTACGATGGCTACCCGAAAACAACACTGTACAACATATAGCTAGTTCACCTTCATAAGAACAATATTAGAACAATACATTCATTTCCCTAATCGACTGATGCATGATCAGCCAGGTTCGTCTTCTCCACCTCTGCTTTCAGTTTAGTAAGAACCTGTTTTGCACTGACCAACTGATAAAGTGCCTCCTCCTTCGCCAACACCATCTTAGCAAAGTCTAATTTAAAAAATCTGAGCTCATTCTCTATCTTCCTCTTTTTTTCCCGCATCTTGAAATATTCTTCAGCGCTGACAACACTTTCTCTAAGCCTATCTCTGTTCTCTTCCTCATACATGCTCTAGAGCTTTACTAGGCACATCTTCAAAGACTGTGGCCACTCTTGATCAACCCACTTTAAGTAAGAACACTTCCCTTCATCCTATAATATTTAAAACTAAATCAGTAACAATCGTATGGGAAATGGGTTTCTAGCAACATAGAAAATCACCAAATACATATTTTGAAAAACTGAAGAAATAGGTTAATTGTGACATATATTCTCAAAAAGATCAGTGTGCAAAAGAATTAGTTGCTACTGAGACAACAACGAATTCAGAAACATCAAAAGCTTTAATTAACTGCAACAATGCTACAAGTTCTTAGTCATGTACTATAAATAACAAATTGAACATTTTATGAGGAAGCTAAATATAACTGCAACAACATAGCGACAGTGTTTGGATGACATCAAATTGATACTAGCAGGTGTGTACATGCACAAATTTAGTAACATAGAACTAATAACACTAAGGCCATCCACTATGTATGCTAAAACCAGTGTCAAGACAACTGTTGCTACATTGGGCACCGGTGCCGTGCGCTGGCGAGCCGATGCAGAAGAAAAATCAGGGAACCGGACTCCAGAGCACCTAGTTGCTCTGATGCCCAGTTCCTTCATGCCATAAAGTTTTAGTATTTTACTGCTTGGATGCTCGGATGTGTGGACCAAAGTTGGATGAACAAACTGCTGAAGGGGTGCCAAATAATTTTCTAATAGCACCGCTGATGAGATGGCAACATTCTTAGATACTAGGTAGAAACTGTGACACTATCTTAATCACATCCAAAATAACATAGCACAATGATAGTGTCTGAATCACATCTAACAAATGATTTGTAACAACGAAAGTGGGGCTAACCTTCTCTGCACATGCCAGAAACTTCCTCTCACTATCCACAAATTCAAATGCGACTAACTTCACGCATGGAGATTCATGGTGATAACGAGCAGGTAGATCTTCAGCCACCCCGCTCCATTCATTGCAACTGATGGTCCTAGGGAGCTACAAGAGGAAGAAATGACTCAAATCGACCGTCGGGTTAAAATCCTTCATTCCAAATCATAACTCGAGAGAGAGAAGAGAGGCATACCCGGGTGGTGAAAGAGTCATCATCGGAGGAGGAACCCCTGGAGAGGTCATTGAAGAAGACCATGGCGACTGCGGCGGTCGGATGCGAGACAGCGAGAGTGAGGAAGCAAGCGAGGAAGCGGCTATAGCTTCGGAAGGAAGGAAGGAGGAAACATGGAAAATGTGACTTGTGGTCGGGGAGAAACGGGGTGGGGAGGGGGGAGTTAGATATTTCGGTGGTAGGCAAAAATTTTTGAAAGGTGGGCAGAAACTTATTGCGCGGTGTCGCCGGACACCATTCACTTTGAACGAATGTGTGCATTGCAAACGATTCTTCTTCTTTAAACGCATGCGATGAGTTTGATCATTCAAATTTTGGTGGAAATTTCCCTGGGTACTGTCCTCATCCACGTCGTTGCATAATTTGACATCGCTTGCTAATTTGGGCACACAAAAGAGCCTACAACACACAAACCACAGTTACTGAATCGAGCATAACCTAAACATTGCTCTAACAAAAGACTAGCGTTATAAACAAAGGCTAATTACACATAATCTTAACAAAGCCGCCGCCACGCCACCCTATGCCTCGCCGGTGTAAGATGAGACATCGATGACTTGTCCTGACGACATGCCGCCATTGGTGGACTCCGTGTTCACCCCCCCAGCTGAAGTCGACCGCATCGTCGTCCTCGTCCTCGATGGCCGCCCTCAATGTTGTAGCACTTGTAGTAGTGGCTGCGCTAGAGCTTGTGTTGGTACTCCACCGCCGATTCCTCGACGGATAGGCTCTTCTCTACCTCGTCCTCAGCCATGCGCAAATCCTCCTCCCGGTGCTCCTTGATCTCCGCCGCCTCCTGCATCTCCAGCTCCCGCTCAGCGATCTCATGAGGAAGTAGGTGCTCCATGGCTTCCGCCGCCTTTTCGGACATGGGTTGTGAGGGAGTCCTGGACTAGGGGGTGTCCGGATAGCCGAACTATCATCATCGGCCGGACTCCAAGACTATGAAGATACAAGATTGAAGACTTCGTCCCGTGTCCGGATAGGACTTTCCTTGGCGTGGAAGGCAAGCTTGGCAATACGGATATGTAGATCTCCTACCTATATAAACCGGAGGGTTTTAGTTTGTAGGACAACAATCACAACAATAATCATACCATAGGCTAGCTTCTAGGGTTTAGCCTCCTTGATCTCGTGGTAGATCCACTCTTGTACTACCCATATCATCAATATCAATCAAGCAGGAGTAGGGTTTTACCTCCATCGAGAGGGCCCGAACCTGGGTAAAAACATCGTGTCCCTTGTCTCCTGTTACTATCCGCCTAGACGCATAGTTCGGGACCCCCTACCCGAGATCCGCCGATTTTGACACCGACATTGGTGCTTTCATTGAGAGTTCCTCTGTGTCGTCACCGATAGGCTTGATGGCTACTTCGATCATCAACAACGACGCAGTCCAGGGTGAGACTTTTCTCTCCGGACAGATCTTCGTATTCGGCGGCTTTGCACTGCGGGCCAATTCACTTGGCCATCTGAAGCAGATCGAAAGCTACACCCCTGGCCATCAGGTCAGATTTGGAAGTCTAAACTTCACGGCTGACATCTGCGGAGACTTGATCTTCGATGGATTCGAGCCACAGCCGAGTGCGCCACACTGTCTCGATGGGCATGATTTAGCTCTGCTGCCGGACAGTGCCCTGGAGGCCGCACACGAGTCCGCTCCGATCCTCAATTCGGAGCCGGCTGCCCAGATCGAGGATGGGTGGCTAGACACCGCCTCGAGGGCTGCTACCCCTACGGCGATGGAGCCGAATACTGACCTTGTCCCTTGTGACGCTGGTGACTCCGAGGTGCCGGACTCCTCGCCAGACTCCGAACCTATTGCGCCCCCTCCAATCGAATCCGATTGGGCGCCGATCATGGAGTTCACCGCCGCGGACATCTTTCAACACTCACCTTTTAGCGATATCCTGAATTCGCTAAAGTATCTCTCGCTATCAGGAGAGCCCTGGCCGAATTGCGGTCAGGACGGTTGGGATGCGAACGACGAAGAAATTCAAAGCCCACCCACCACCCACTTTGTAGCCACTGTCGACGATCTAACCGACATGCTAGGCTACGACTACGAAGACATCGACGGTATGGACGACGATGCCGGAGACGACCAAGAACCAGCGCCTACGGGGCACTGGAAGACCACCTCGTCATACGACATATATATGGTGGACATCCCAAAGGATGGGAATGGCGAGGAAGCAGCGGAGGAAGACTCCTCCAAGAAACAGCCCAAGCGTCGGCGTCAGCGACGCCGCTCTAAATCCCGCCACAGCAAGAATGGAGATTCCGGCACCGGAGATAATAACACCCCAGAGCGTGCCGAAGAGAACCCCCTCCAGCAAGATTCAGCACAGGAGGACAGAGAAGCCAGCCCTCATGAGAGAGCGGCAGACGAAGAGGTAGAGGATGATAATTACATGCCTCCCTCCGGAGACGAGGCAAGCCTCAACGACGACGAATTCGTCGTGCCCGAGGATCCCGTCGAACAAGAGCGTTTCAAACGCAGGCTAATGGCCATGGCGAACAGCCTAAAGAAAAAGCAGCAACAGCTTAGAGCTGATCAAGACCTGCTAGCCGACAGATGGACTGAAGTCCTCGCGGCCGAAGAGTATGAACTCGAACGCCCCTCCAAAAGCTACCCCAAACGCAAGTTGCTCCCCAGATTAGAGGAGGAGGCATATAAACTTGCATTACCAGCGCACAATACGGCTGACCGACCACCTCGTGGCCGCGATAGAGAGGCCTCTAGGCCCTCCACCAGAACCGTACCCCGGCACCGCTCGAAAAGTACGAAGCCACGGGGGAACGCGCCGGACTTGTGAGACATATTGGAGGATAAGGCAAGACAATCAAGATCGATGTACGGATCGCGTGGGCACCCCACGATGCGCGACGACGACCGTCACGCCGGATACAGCAACTCCGGCTAGGCCGAACACAGTAGACAAAGCTCGCTGGAGCTACGTTGCGATATAGCCCAATATAGAGGCGTCACACACCCACTATGCTTCACAGATGAAGTAATGGATAATCAAATTCCCGAAGGGTTTAAACCCGTGAACATTGAATCCTACGATGGCACAACAGACCTCGCAGTTTGGATCAAAGACTATCTCCTTCATATCCACATGGCCCGCGGTGACGATCTTCACGCCATCAAATATCTCCCACTCAAGCTTAAAGGACCAGCTCGGCATTGGCTTAACAGCTTGCCAACAGAATCAATTGGGTGTTGGGAGGACCTGGAAGCCGCATTCCTCGATAACTTCCAGGGCACATACGTGCGACCACCAGACGCCGATGACCTAAGCCACATAATTCAGCAGCCAGACGAATCAGCCAGACAATTCTGGACACGGTTCTTAACAAAGAAAAATCAAATTGTCGACTGTCCGGATGTAGAGGCCCTCGCAGCCTTCAAACATAACATCCGCGACGAGTGGCTTGCCCGGCACCTAGGACAGGAAAAGCCGAAATCCATGGCAGCCCTCACATCACTCATGACCCGCTTTTGCGCGGGAGAGGACAGCTGGCTAGCCCGCAGTAACAACCTCAGCAAAAATTCTGGCAGTCCGGATACCAAGGACCGCAATGGCAGGTCGCGTCGCAACAAGAACAAACGCCGCATTAACGGTGATAACACTGAGGATACGGCAGTCAATGCCGGATTCAGAGGCCCCAAACCCGGTCAGCGGAAAAAGCCATTCAAAAGAACTACTCCGGGTCCGTCCAATTTGGACCGAATACTTGACCGCTCGTGCCAGATACACGGCACCCCCGAAAAGCCAGCTAATCATACCAACAGGGACTGTTGGGTATTCAAGCAGGCAGGCAAGTTAATTGCCGAAAACAATGACAAGGGGCCGCATAGCGATGACGAGGAAGAGACCCGACCGCTGAACAATAGAGGACAGAAGGGTTTCCCCCCACAAGTGCGGACGGTGAACATGATATACGCAACCCACATACCCAAAAGGGAGCGGAAGCGTGCACTCAGGGACGTATATGCGATGGAGCCAGTCGCCCCAAAGTTCAATCCATGGTCCTCTTGCCCGATCACTTTTGATCGAAGGGACCACCCCACCAGCATCCGCCATGGCGGATTCGCCACATTGGTATTAGACCCAATCGTCGATGGATTTCACCTGACTAGAGTCCTGATGGACGGCGGCAGCAGCCTGAACCTGCTTTATCAGGATACAGTGCGCAAGATGGGCATAGACCCCTCAAGGATTAAACCAACAAAGACGACCTTCAAAGGCGTCATACCAGGTGTAGAGGCCAATTGTACAGGTTCAGTTACACTGGAAGTGGTCTTCGGATCCCCGGATAACTTCCGAAGCGAGGAGTTAATCTTCGATATAGTCCCGTTCCGCAGTGGCTATCATGCTCTGCTCGGACGAACTGCGTTCGCAAAGTTCAACGCGGTGCCGCACTACGCATACCTCAAGCTCAAGATGCCAGGCCCTCGAGGAGTCATTACGGTCAACGGAAACACTGAACGCTCCCTCCGAATGGAGGAACACATAGCGGCTCTCGCGGCAGAAGTACAGAGCAGCCTCTTAAGGCAATTCTCGAGTCCGGCCGTTAAACGACCGGACATGGCTAAACGCGCCCGGAGTAACCTACAACAAGACCACCTGGCACGTTCCGAGCACGCGTAGCAATGCGGCCCCAACCCCTGCCCTTGCAAAATTGCAACACCGGTCCTTCGCATACATCATTACGCTCTGGAGATACCATGGGCATAGGGGGAGGGGCACGACCACGACAGGCCCAGAGTGCGGCTCAACCACACCAGGGGCTCCCCAGTGTGTCATCTTTTTTTTCTTTCTTTCTTATCCACAAGACTCCATTTACTAGAGGCCCTGTCTGGCAGTAGACTTGCCGAACTCACGATGCAACAGCCAGGGAAGGAGAAAGGCTACGACGAACACTTAGGTGGTCTCCATTACGAGCATTAAATCTGTTTTATACACCACTCCGCAGCCTACCCCTGGAGGGGGACATGTTTAATAGCCCCATCCCTTGCTTACCACACTATTTGTATCGTTCTGCATTCACGGCAATATTTCCGGAATAAACAATGCATCGCTTTTTGCTTATAATTGCATTTCTTTCTTATACATATGTTCATTTATGACATGTTGCATCCGTACACTCTGGTACGACTAAATACACCAGGGGCTTAAGTTCCCCACATTATGGTGTGATAAGTCCGAACACTTTCACAAGTGCGGCACCCCAAACTTATAGCATTATATGCATTGGCTCCGAATCATGTCTTGGGTCAATAGTTGGGTTTGCCCGGCTCCCATGTTTTGGTACCTTACGTTCCGTTGTATCGGCTAAGGTAGCACTGGGAGAACCACTGCGATTGTGCCCCGGTTGAGCTGGGCGAGCGCCTCAGTGGAGAAAGCTAAAACTGACCGTCATGATACGGTGAGAGCTGGTCGCTGTTCGAGAGGTTTTTTCGAGTCCCTAAAGACTTATGCCGCTTAGAGCGAGGAACCGGCTTTGTCCGGCCTAGGCGTGGATAGCGCCCCGAATTTGGTCTTCCGAACACTAGGGGCTTCGCCGAAATTTAAAATTATAGAATTCTATGGCTAAGTGAGAGTGTTCAAGCATTATAAGTCCGGTTGCCTCGTTCGTTGTGTTGCGCGCCTCCCTAGATGGACCCAAAAATGGGAACAAGAGCGCTCAAGTTTATCCCGAACACCCCAGCACTCGTGGCATGGGGGCTGAAGCCGACGACTTGCCATCTCTCAGATTTAATAAACGGCCGCACAGAAGGTAATATTTTAAATTAACAAGCATTGCTTAGCGCATATGAACAAAGTTTTCAGCGCACAGGATAACAAAATGCGAGTCTACTCAAATATTACATCTTTGGAGCACTCACCCGCAATCATGCGGGCACCCTTCAGGACACTCTTATAATACATTTTGGGCGTGTGATACTCCTTGCCCGCCGGTGGCGCGTCCGTCACAAGCTTCTCAGCGTCCATCCTGCCCCAGTGCACCTTTGCACGAGCAAGGGCCCGACGGGCAGCTTCAATGCAGGCGGAGTGCTTGACGACTTCAACCCAGGGACACACATCCACCAGCCGCCGCACCAGGCCGAAGTAGCTCCCAGGCATGGCCTCCTTGGGCCACAGCCGAACTATGATGCCCTTCATGGCCTGTTCGGCCACCTTGTGGAGCTCGACCAGCTGCTTCAGCTGGTCGCTAAGGGGCACCGGATGTCCGGCCTCAGCATACTGAGACCAGAAGACCTTCTCCGTCGAGCTCCCCTCCTCGGCCCGGTAGAAAGCGGCAACATCGAACACACTGCAGGGCAGATCTGCGAACGCTCCTGGAGAGCTCCGAATTCGGGTAAGTAATAGGTAATTCACATTCACATGCTTGCTTTGCATGAAAAATGCCTTACCCGCCGCTATCTTCTTCAACGCCTCGATTTCCTGGAGGGCCTTGTGGGCTTCGGCCTTAGCGGCTTTGGCACTCTCAAGAGCCGATGCAAGCTCGGACTCTCGAGTCTTTGAGTCGCGCTCCAAACTCTCATGTTTTTCCATAAGAGCCTGGAGCTCTTGCTGCACCTCCACCACCCGCGCCTCCTGCTTCTCTCGCTCGGCTCGCTCCGCGGCCGCATTGCGTTCGGCCGCGGACACCGCCTCCTTCAGGGTCGCCACCTCGTTCGTGGCCCCTGGAGTACCCACGTTATCCTTGTTATTTCTCTTGCAACCAAATCCTTTTCTGTATGGTACAAATTTAATACGGTGTTACTCACCTTCCTTGTCCCCGAGCTGCTTCTTGGCATGGCCGAGCTCGCTCTCGGACCGCTCGAGGCTCTGCTTCAAAGCATTGACCTCCACAGTCAGTGCGGCAGAGGTCAGCAGCGCAGCCTGCAATCCCATATTGACATATTTCTTAGAACTCCTACGTATATCTTTTTAGATCCTCAGTCCGGCTTTTCTTTCCGAACACCGAACCGAGCATCAGGGGCTACTGTCTATGCGGTATTATATTACATATCTTAAAATTCTTACCTCAAAGCCTGTTAGAAGGCTGCTGCAGGCTTCGGTCAGCCCGCTCTTGGCGAGCTGAACCTTCTGAATCACCGCACTCTTGACAGTGCGGTGTTCTTCTTCGATGGAAGCACCGTTGAGCGCCTCCAGCAAGTTATCCGGCGCCTCCGGTTGGACAGAGGCCGCCGGTGTCACAGTCTTGCCCTTCTTACGAAGGGGCCGCTCGCCGGACTCCGGGACCACTGCAGGTTCCGGTGTGGATTCCGGTGCAGAGTCCGGGAGGTTGCCTTGCGACACCTCCGGGGCCTCCTCCTCCTGGCGGGTCCCTTCCTGGGATCCCACCTCGGCGTCGTCAGCGTCATGGGGGGTGGAGGCGGTCGGAAGAGAATCCATATCCGACGTCCCAAGGACCCGATCGACGAAGCGGGAAGATCGTCCTTGGCCGGACTACAGGTTGTATGCAACATTAGAAAGACACCGTGTGGCAAAAAGAAAAATTATAAATTATCTAGGAGTCCGGATACTTACGATCTCGCCAGGGGCTTGGCCCTTGAGGGCACTCCTCGTTGTCGTCGCCAACGTTGGCGGAGCAGTCCGGGGGAAGGGTCCTTCCCTTCTTGGACCCTTCGGCCTCCCTCGTTGGGGAGGCCTTCCTCTTCTTCTCTCCCCCCGCTGGGGGAGAGGCCTCTTTCTTCTCCTCCTCGTCTTCATGGGAGGAGTCCGCCTCGGAGTCATCGGACGATGAGTCCGATATCACCTGACGCCGGGAACTCCTTCGGGTTCCCGTGGCCTTCTTCTCCGGCACTACGTAAAGTGCCGGGACCAGCAGCCCTGTCAAACGGGCGTCCACTGGGTCTTCTAGAAGGGGAGCCGGACAGTTAACCTGTCCGGACGTCTTCTGCCAGTCCTGTTAAAGGTATTGGGAGTTTAGATCCCACATAGAGTCAAACTATGAAGAAAATGAGTGTCCCATAAAGGATAACATAGCTTACCTCGCCGGCCGGGCGCTGCGTGCTGAATCCGCGATCTTCGGTTGCGGATGCGGGAGCTTCGACACCCTTGAACAGCACCCTCCAGGCAGCTTCGTACATCGTGTCAAAGAGCCCGCTCAAGGTCCGGTGCTGTGCCTGATCAAACTCCCACAAATTGAAGGCCCGTTGCTGGCAGGGGAGAATCCGGTGGACGAGCATGACCTGGATCACGTTGACAAGCTTAAGCTTCTTGTTCACCAGGGTCTGGAGACAGGACTGGAGTCTGGTCAGCTCCTCCGAACTACCCCATAGCAAGCCCTTCTCTTTCCAGGAGGTGAGCTGCATGGGGATGCCAGATCTGAATTCGGGGGCCGCTGCCCATTTAGGGTAACGCGGCTCGGTGATATAGAACCATCCTGATTGCCACCCTTTGATGGATTCCACGAAGGCACCCTCAAGCCAAGTGACGTTGGGCATTTTGCCCACCATGGCGCCTCCGCACTCCGCTTGGCAGCCCTTCACAACCTTCGGCTTGACATTGAAGGTCTTTAGCTACAAGCCGAAGTGGGGCTGGATGCAGAGGAAGGCCTCGCACACGACGATAAACGCCGAGATATTGAGGATGAAATTTGGGGCCAGATCATGGAAATCCAGGCCGTAGTAGTACATGAGCCCCCGGACGAAGGGGTGGAGTGAAGCCTAGTCCGCGGAGGAAGTGGGGAAGGAATACGACCCTCTCATGGGGCCTGGGGGTGGGGATGAGCTGCCCCTCGTCGGGCAGCCAGTGCGCGATGTCGCTGGACAGGTATCCGGTGCTGCGCAGCTTCTCGATGTGCCCCTCCGTAATGGAGGAGGCCATCCACTTGCCTCCCGCTCCGGACATGGCTGGAGAAGGTCGAGGTGAGATGTGCGGACTTGGGCGCTGGAGCTCGAGTGCGCGGAGATGGATAAGCAAAGGAGGAAGAAGGCATAGGTAAAGGAGGTGGATCCTTATCCCCTTATATATGGGTGGATGAAACTATGCGTCCCTACTAGCCTGGTAAAACTCGCTTATCTCCCAAGCGCCGCAATCAATGGAGCGGTTGGTTTACCCACGTCCGTATTGATGGGAATCCCGGAATAGGGGGAACACGATCTCTGCTTCGACAAGACGTGCCAAGGAAACTGCTTCGCTAAACGCGCTGAGGTGGTATGATAAAAACGATTCGAGTAAAGGCTTGGTAGTGGTGTGATGTCACGCCACAAAATACGTCAGTAGATTGAACTTGTGTGAATATTATTCTCTCTACGGTGGTACGTGGAATTTATTTTGCAGAGCCGGACATTATCCTGGTGTTCGCAATATTCTATGAATTATTCAGAGGAGGAACCCGCCTTGCAATGCCGAAGACAATGTGCGCGCCGGACTCATCATCATCGAAGCCTGTTTCAGGGGCTACTGAGGGAGTCTTGGACTAGGGGGTGTCCGGATAGCCGAACTATCATCATCGGCCGGACTCCAAGACTATGAAGATACAAGATTGAAGACTTTGTCCCGTGTCCGGATAGGACTTTCCTTGGCGTGGAATGCAAGCTTGGCAATACGGATATGTAGATCTCTTACAATTGTAACCGACTCTGTGTAACCCTAGCCCTCTCCGGTGTCTATATAAACCGGAGGGTTTTAGTCCGTAGGACAACAATCACAACAACAATCATACCATAGGCTAGCTTCTAGGGTTTAGCCTCCTTGATCTCGTGGTAGATCCACTCTTGTACTACCCATATCATCAATATCAATCAAGCAGGAGTAGGGTTTTACCTCCATCGAGAGGGCCCGAACCTGGGTAAAAACATCGTGTCCCTTGTCTCCTGTTACCATCCGCCTAGACGCACAGTTCAGGACCCCCTACCCGAGATCTGCCGGTTTTGACACCGACAGGTTGCATGCTGGATTCCGAGGTGGCCTGAAATATCTTGGCGTGTGCATCCTCGATCTTAGTGTGGGTGGCCTCGACCCGGGCCAGGGAAACATCAGCGGTACGGATGGCAGCTCGAGTGCTCTCGGCATTTGTAGCCGCCGTTGCAGCAGCTGCTGCAGCCGTCTTGGCTCCCGCAGCTGCCCTCTCGGCAGATGCGACCGAGCTAAATGCAGATGCGGCCACGCTCTTCGCGTAGGCGGCCGCGCTCTCGGCGAAGGCGGCGGCGTCCGGGAAGGACGCGACCACCGTACGGGCCCTCACGGAGCGTTTCCACGGTGTCATTCTTTGCAAGAAGGGGTTGCGGGGATGGGGATGAGGGATTCGGGGTGACCGACACTAGAGCAGTCGAAGCCGACGAAGCTTATGGAGGAAGACTTAAATAGACCCATGAATTTTCATTGCAAATGGTTCCTACAACAAACTGTGTGTGATGTTGTTGATAATTTGTATTAGCTGTGAAAGACAAATTTGGAGTAGAGTGGCAACGGATGGTGTTTTAAATGTACGAGAAACTTTGGAGTACTAATATAATTGTCATGTCAAAATTTGGAAACTTTCAGGGGTCATTTGACCTTTTTATGACATTTAAGTGATTTTCTAGCCATTTAAATACCGCAATTCAAATTTGAACTACATGTACATGCAACAGCTAACCATAACAGTTTGAAAAGTCATATTTGTATACTTGTGCGCGTGTTAATTCCATGTGTAGTAAATTGGATGGAATTTTCAAACATATTGGTGTGACGGCTTGGACACAAAGCATCGAGTGCCATGAGATTTAAATTCCAAAAAATTCAAAAATGGTCAGAAACACATGAAACCTTGCTTGATGTAATGGCATGACATCAAGATGGTGTGGTAAAAAATTGGCCTGTTTCAAGAAAGTTTGGACACACACACCTCACAAATCGGAGCATTACTAGCTCGTGATTTCGAGAGGGCATAATGCATGTTTGATGACGAACTGGCGATAGCTTCCTCTTATGGCCTTCAAAATTTTCTATAGTTAACATGCACTAATACAACTGTCATGTCAAAACTTGGAAAATTCTAGGGGTCATTTGACCTTTTTAAGACATTTAAGTGATTTTCTAGGCATTTAAGTACCGTAATTCAAATTTGAATTATATGTACATGCAACAGCTAACCATAACGGTTTGAAAAATCATATTTGTGTACTTGTGTGCGAGTTAATTCCATGTGCAGTAAATTGGAAGGAATTTTTAAACATATTGGTGTCACGACTAGGACACAAAGCACGGAGTGCCATGGCATTTAAATTCCAAAAAATAAAAAAAAATGAACAGAAATCCATGAAACGTTGCTTGACGTAATGGCATGCCACCAAGATGTTGTGGTAAAAAAGTTGGCATGTTTGATGAAACTTTGGACACACACCGCTCACAAACCGGAGCTACTCACTAGAAGGCTCGTGGTTCCGAGAGGGCACAATGCATCTTTGATGATGAACCGGTGATAGCTTCCTCTTGTGGCCTTTAAAGAATTTCTATAGTTAACATGCACTAATACAACTGTCATGTCAAAAATTGGAAAATTCCAGGGGTCATTTGACCTTTTTAAGACATTTAAGTGATTTTCTAGCCATTTAATGACCGTAATTCAAATTTGAACTACATGCACATGCAACAGCTAACCATAATGGTTTGAAAAATCATATTTATGTGCCTGTGTCTGAGTTAATCCCGTGTGTAGTAAATTGGAAGGAATTTTCAAACATATTTCTGTCATGGCTTGAACACAAAGCATGGAGTGCCATGACATTTAAATTCTAAAAATTAAAAAATGATCAGAAATACATGAAACCTTGCTTGACATAATGGCATGCCACCAAGATGTCGTGGTAAAAAAGTTGACATGTTTGATGAAAGTTTGGACACACACCCCTCACAAACAGGAGCAACTCACTAGAAGGCTCATGGTCCCGAGAAGGAACAATGCATGTTTGATGACGAATCGACGATAGCTTCCTCTTATGGCCTTCAAATTTTTTCTACAGTTAAGATGCACTAATACCACTTCCATGTCATAATTTGGAAAATTTCAGGGGTCATTTGACCTTTTTAAGACATTTAAGTGATTTTCTAGCAATTTAATTACTGTAATTCAAATTTGAACTACATGTATATGCAACAGCTAACCATAACGGTTTGAAAAATCATATATGTGTTCTTGTTGTGTGCGAGTCAATTCCATGTGGAGTAAATTGGAAAGAATTTTCAAACATATTGGTGTCATGGCTTGGACATATGCATGGAGTGCCACTGTAACACGAAATAAGCATTCCTGCCTTATATGAGGAAAGAAAATATAAATATCTTGCAAGACAACTAGGCCCCACATGTTTGACACTCTATTTCCCGCCTCAAGGTTTGGAAGGTGAGTGGCGCGGGTTATTAATCAGATGTGGTTTTGTATTGGAAACTGTCAGCTATTAAGTTCACACATGGCTTTTGCTACAGGAATCATGTGCAATTCTCGTAAATTATGGCGATCGGCGTGTGTATTGTTCCTGTTGAGCTAGATTCGTCCACCAATAAATACTACCTTGTTCACGTCGTCCCGCCTGCATTCTAAACTACATCCTCCCCCCCTCTCTCTCAAATCTCTGCCATGGCGCCGCTGCCCATGCGCCAACAAGGAGGTGCCGCCCCCGAGAACGTTCAGTCGAAGAACAGCGACGAGGAGGACCCCTACGGGCCACCGGACGAGGTTGCGTTGGACCCCCACCCAAGTCTGGAGTGGTTTTGGGGCTAGTTACAATCTTTGTCCATGGAAGTCGCTGCCGCCGGCTGAGAAATTCAGGCAAGTGACATTCAAGAAGGAGATGGCGAGGAGGAAGCCAGGTACCAGGCGGCTTGTGAAGCTCGTGAGGCCACCTGGAAAAAGGAGGTGGTGGAGCTTTGGGGGCGGACGCACCGCCGTGCGGAGGAGGTGTACGAAGACAGGTACTTTACGAGGAAGGTCAAAGGTGCTAGGTGCCTCATTGCTGTGTGGAGGTGGGCAGATAAGTTCCAGCGTGTCACCGACAAGGAGCTCTGGTGGGTGCCCAACGAAATCACAAGATCGTTCGCGCTCGTCTGCCAGCAAGAGGCAGATCGGTACGTCAAGCGTTGCGAGGCGAAGGAGGCGGAGTACTGCGTCCACGCTGGGAAGACGCCACGCACCAAGGAGCTGCTGGCGAGGGGCTGCCGGAATACTGCCCCTAGGAGGGATTATTAGTTTTAGTATTGTTCATTTTCAATTTTATGCATTGTACATAGTAGTTAAGTATCATCACCTATAAGTGATGATATTATATATATTCTGTGATGAACTAATGAACAATTAATATATATTATGAATTCCATTTTTCTATCTGTTTCCGTATACTAATTTGTATCCAGCTGTTATCATCCACATATACACAATGGAAAGCATATAGACACACATTGAAATAGAACATATAAGAACGAAAAATAGAGTACACACATGGAAACAGAGCAATAAATAGAGGAATATTATGATTGTTGTGAATACATAGCGATCCATGTTGAAACGACTCAACAAAATAAAACGCGTGCATGACCAGTAGCCCTAGCCTACGGTAGCTCTTGGCTCTGCCTGAACTCGTGCAGGCGTTCGTCCAAGCGGTCGACACACTCGCGATACATCTAGAATGCAATCTTGAGCTCCAAGTTGGCTATTTCATCGGAGATCATCAACTCGAGGATGCGAGGGCCATGTTCCTCTACTGCGCCCAGGTGGACACCTGGGCCAAGGAGGCGGCCGGACCTAGCGACCAGCGTGTTGGCATCGAGCGGGCCGCAGAAAAGGAGAATAGCGTGACCCATGCGAACGACACGGCAGGCGTCCGGTGCAAGTCCGGTGTGGCTGGCCTCTGGTGCTAGTACGGCACAGACGGCCTCTGCCCACTCCTGGCAAGTAATGAGGGTACTGATGGGACGTGTACCCAGCTGTGATGCCCTATCGATAGCAGGCAAGCGTTGATGGATCTGCTCTTGCTGTGCGTTGCGCCGCGCCTCTCGCTCTGCGGTGCTCCAATGGTCTCGTTATGCGGTGAGCTGTAGCCTATCAGCGCGGACGCATCTAGCTTGCTCTGCGCGCACCATCAAACACGTTGTGTGGTGAGCTGCAGCCTCTCGGTGCAGACATGCCTATGTTGATCCACGACGCTAAAGCGGTGTGCGCCAAGGGTCTGCTCAACCCTGGCGATGACGCGCAGCACAACGTCGTCCATCACGTTGCTGGGGAGCGCCTCGGCCTTGACGGGCCGTGGTGCCTTCTTGTTTTCCTCGTCGAGGAGGTTGATGGCAGAGGCGACGCTTCGGTGGGTTGGCATGCTTGGAAAAGGTGGATGTGCTACAGGTTGCACATGTTGCCTTGGTGCGTCGTGCGCCACCTAGGTTTATGCGCAATATCGTTGGGTGGCGGCGGGAAACCGGTGAGGAAATGGCGGGAAATGGTGGTGTGTTCATAAAATGCCATCAATTAATGGAAACTTAGCATAGAAGGAACATCGAGCTAGCACGACGCGTGCGGGCACATTGCTTGCCCTAGGCTATGATTCATATACTTGTGTACCCAACAGAGTGCACTATTCACAATAAATAATATTGTTCCATTTATCCTAGTAGAGCAATGGTGGCAAGCCTCACAAGAAGAAGTAGATGATGATCAGATGATCGTTTATCCTAGTTAATTATGCATGTAATAGTTTACTTTGGTGTGTGGAAATGTCATGTGTGTCCTAGCCACCTATGTAATTGGATATTTAATTTGGTTGTGCAATCATGTCCTTATTAGGATATATGTTGTTGTTTTGTATGCAATCACATTGCAGACGGAACATACTAGGGAAACTGTCGGTGATGAATTCATCAATCACTGACAATTGTATACTAGGACATGTTTTCCCACAACACACACGGCTTATTAGCAGCAATCGTCTGTGTTAGTATCAGTCTTCGCACACATTTCTGATTACAGACCTGTTTGCCGCGTACCACACACATCTTGTTAAGTTGAACTGTTTCTGATCTCTTGGCTCAACGCAGACAGTTTATCTGAGTGAATTGTATGTCGTATATCGCACACACCTTTGATTTAGCTGACCGTTTCTGTTGTGTTGACTAATCACAAACAGTTCATTTGAGTGAACTGTATGTCGTATATCACACACACCTTCATCTGGCTACCCGTTTATGTTGTTCTGGCTCATCGCAAACAGTTCATTGGAGTGAACCGTATGCCACGCATCGCACACACAACTCTAATCTGAATCGTGTTTGATGTCTCCGTCATCGCAAATGTTTTGTATCTTTTTTGACAGTTTTATTATATCACCGTTTGTGATTAATGCATCGCATACAGTTTCGTCGAAGGGTCTCTGATTGGACTATCGCATTTGGACCATCCTGTAGTAGTGCATAGACCACCAGCAGGCTGTGATTGAGGAGATGAGGGAGCGCTTCAGGAACATCTTCACCCCCTGCAAGGATACCCAGGAGTGAGCATGAAATGCTAAGTACATGGATCTTCCGGGCTTGATTGTAAGCTTGGGGGACATTCACGTGTACTTTGTATCTTTACCTTCCCGCATTACTTTTCAGCAAGTCGAGATTAGTTTGTGGTTTTTATTTTCAATAAGGTTGAACTATTGACTCCCTTTTGTATACGGGATGATTTTTCCCGATGAGTATTTGGATGCCTGATGTGTGAGATCATTATTGCTTTCTTGAGAACATACATGATAATAGTTGTGATCTAAATAATAGCACATAATCTCTTGCATGATGATTATAAGTACTCCACATTGCGGTTGTGAACGCAGTTGTGGAGTTTTTGAAAGGAGATGGAATAACTATATATGCTAGTTCATTGGAAGTTCAACTGATAAAAGGGTAAGCAGAAAAATGATAAAAGGGTAAACATGAACTTTTTATGAAAGTCTTCAAAACTAAGAAGTTTCGAAGACAAACAACAGAAATGATCTAGTTGATATGCAGCGGAAGATAAACTACCATAAGCAAGCCATAGTCAAGTATGCAATGATGTGAAAGTACATGACTAATAGCAGCCAAGTAGTAAGGATCAGGATGGAAGATAGTATGAAGCCAATCAATAGTAGTTGTCAAGCAATGAAGTCAAACAGATACACAGATAGGCAATGACTTCACGAAGACAAACTTAAGTAAAGGAAGGAAGAGGATAGAACCAGTCACTTGTTGAAGACATAGGATTTGTTGGACCAGTTCCAGTTGCTGTGACAACTGTACATCTGGTTAGGGAGGCTGAGATTCAACTCAGAAGACCGTGTCTTCACCTTATTCCCCTTGAGCTAAGGACACCCAGTCCTCGCCCAATCACTCTGTTAAGTCTTCAAGGTAGACTTCCAAACCTTCACAGACTTCATTCACCGGAAATCCACAATGACTCTTGGATGCTCAGAACGCGACGCCTAATCGGCTGGAGGATTCACAGTCCTCAAGTGCAATAAGTCTTCAGGTCACACAGACAGGAAGACTTCAGTGATGCCTAACACTCTTTGGCTCTGGGTGTTTGGGATTTGTCCTCGCAAGGATTTCTCTCTCTCAAATGCTTCGAGGAGGGTTGCTCTCAAACAACAAAAGCCATGCACAAACTCTGAGTAGCCACCAATTTATGGTGTAGGGGGTGGGCTATTTATAGCCACAAGGCAACCCGACTTGATTTGTCCAAAATGACCCTGGATCACTAAGGAACTGACACGTGTTCCAACGGTCAGATTTCAAACACACGCAGCAACTTTACTTGGGCTACAAGCAAAGCTGACTCATCTAGCTCTGGATAAGATTTGCTCTCATTGTCTTCGCTCGAAGACATAGGATTTGGGTTGAGCATCACTTCAGTCACTCTGACTTAGTTCACTTGGACCCCACTTAATAGTACGGTGGTTCCTATGACTCAACAAAGAAGAAAAGGAAACAACGAAACCACACAGTATTCGCGCTCCATAGTCTTCACGCAATGTCTTCTCAGGTCATAGTCTTCAATATGAATATCTTCTCATACCACCATTGTCTTCAATGTCTTCATACATTTTTAGGGGTCATCTCCGGTAGGTAAACCGAATCAATGAGGGACACTACCTGCGTTATCCTGCAATTCACAAAATGCATTAGTCCCTCAACCAACTTTGTCGTCAATACTCCAAAACCAACTAGGGGTGGCACTAGATGCACTTACAATCTCCCCCTTTTTGGTGATTGATGACAAACTGGTTGAAGTTTTCAACGGGGATAAAGTATGTGAAATTGTAAGGATAGGGAATTGTCTTCATAAGTAGCAAGGGCTCCCCCTGAAGATGTGCATATAAGTAATTTGCTTTTGGAGTGCAAATGCACATGGCAGGTTGTACTTGTGGAGATCCACTTCAACTTATGAAGATAATTCATCATGCATGAAATGATATAGCAAGTAGAATGACATGCATAATGAAAAATGGACGTCTGCAGAATGATCTAAGTGCGGAATTTATCATCGCACATGCGGAATTTATCATCGCATCACAGTAAAGCAAATAAGTAGCAGACGACCATCAAGTTTAGGTGTTACAACTCAAAGAATCAAATGTTTTTTAAGAAGCAAGAGTTGTAAGCACGAGGCAAAATATAATGCAACCGCCCATATGAACCCGCTTGAAGACTATCAACTCATACGCTTCTCCCCCTTTTGTCAGTAAGGACCAAAAAGGTTTGAAGACATAGGGCATCTACTCGTCCTCATGAGTAGGTGAAGCAGCAGGGTTGTCGTCGTTGGTTGGCGGTGTAGACGTACTTGGTGCAGAGTTGATGCGTGCAGTAGTAGGAGGTGGTGAAGTAGCATCATCTTCATCATCGATCACTCTGGCATTTACAGTTGCCGTGGAGGATGAATATTCAGAGTCTTCAAGAGATGGAGTGCGACGTAGGACAACAGTCCGTGGAGGAGTGGAGTCAAACTGGAATCTTTCATTGAAGCCATCATCTTGATGATCTGCTTCAACACTAAGTAGGGTCAAGCTCTTCCATGATCGCCGGCAAGTCTCATGGGCAACAAAGGCATTCTTGGTGGCAAGGTTACGAATGCGATTGACATCCACCAAGAGGCTTTGCATCTATCTCTTGAGCCAATAGTGATGCTTATCTTGTTTCTGATGAAGGGCCACAAGAAGTTCTCGGTCATTGAGGACGCGAGAACACTTCCGAGGCCTTTGGGCAATGGTGCTTTCAGTGGCTTCAGTAGGTGCTCGATGAGGCAGACGAGTATTTCTAGCCAATGGATAGATTCGTGTTGCTGCTTGAACACCTTCAATGGGTTGAGAGAAGCTTTGGTGCTCGGCATTCTGAAGACAAAGAGGCTTCTTGGCAGGGTCAGAGTATATGGCTTCAACTGACATATCAACCTCTGGCAAAAATATCAGATGATTGTTAGTAGAGGGCTGATAGTTGACAGATGAGTGTCTCTTGATGAGGCGCATGACCCATGGGGCATAAAACTTCAGACCAAATAGGTCAGATCTAGAAGCAGCAAGTTGCCTGATGAAGAATTCTTGAGTATTGAAGCTAATGCCATTGAGAATGTAAAAGACCAATGTCTTCATAGCTCCTTCAAGCTTGGCCGCTGATGAATGTCCTTTGATAGGCCATAGAGTTCGCTGGATAATATGATATATTGTGCGTGGCAGATACTCAAGGTCTTCAACAAAGAACTCTGTTGGATATTCAGCGTCAAATGGCAGAGGCTTCATCATGCTCAACATCTGGCTCATGTTGGGTTCTGGCTTATGGAAGATGCTCTCCAATGCATTGCGGTGTAGCTGACAATCAGGTTCATATAGCTCTCCAGGAGTGGCTAGCCCTGTAAGCTCGATGATGTCAAGAGCTTTGGCTTCATGATGAACATTTCCGGTCATCCACTCAAGGACCCATGTCTTGATATCTCTGTTGTAGCCGCGAATGTGTAGAGTAGCATAGAATTGAAACAATAGCTCTTCATTCCAGTGTTCTTTGTCTGTCACAAAGTTGAGCAGACCAGCATCACGAAAGCAATCAAGTGCTTATTCTAAGCACGGCAGTCCAGCAATGGCTTCAGTGTCAAGGCGCATATGAGGGAAAATGCGCCCTTGATCATATAGAACGTAGGAGTAATAGCATCTCTGCTGATAGCTCCAGAACCGATCTGATGATATCCTTGGCTTGGAGTAGGGGTTCTTGGCGCTGTCAAAGAAGGTATTGTGGCTTTTGAAGCCATTTGCATTGAAGGACCCTGGTGAGTTTGCAGTACCTGGAAACCTTGGCAGTCTTGGCTTTGGCTTCTGGACCTGAGGCCTATGCTCAACATGATAATCAAATTGAGGTCCAGAGGCAGTAGGCGGAGGTACCAGAATGGGCCATCAGACAGTGGTTAGCTGACCATGATTGTATGCTTGCTCGATTGTATGGGGCCTCGGTGGCGGAACAGGAGCAGGGGCAACAGCTGAGGCTTCAGGCTGCACAACAGGTGCTTCAGGAGCAGTTGCCTCATTAGCTTCAGGTGCAGTGGCCTCATTAGCTTCAGGCGCAGTGGCCTCATTTGCTTCAGGCGCAGTGGCCTCATTAGCTTCAGGCACACTGGTTGGTGTAGGCTCCACATTAGCGTCAGCCATGACTACGTCATTGGCTTCATTGGCGTTGGTGGTGGTAGCTTCAACATTTTCAACCTCCTCTTGATGAACAGGAGGGTTGGGCACTGGCACGTTCACATTAGGAACAGCTTCTTCAATCACTGGGGGAGTAGGGACACGTACGTCTTCTTGATTTTCATCGGCTGATGCAGCCGGAATGTCTTCAGCAGCTTGGGCTTCAGACTCGGAGACATTCACAGTTGGAGTGGGTTCAGAAAAGACTTGACGAGCAACAGGTGGACGTTGCACTTCTCCTTCTGGAACGCTCGACAGAGGGACTTGAGGCCTTTGTCCTTTGCGCAGCCTACGAAATGCTGGCAACGCCTTAGGAGATGGAGTTGGCTGGGCCTCAAAGTCTTCATCTTCTTCTTGCACGTGAGGTGTAGCTTGTTGTTGTTGTTGTTGTTGTTGGGGAGTACTGGGGGAGTCTTGTTGCTGTGGGTGATCAGCCCACGATGCATCCTGAGCAATTGGCGTCAGAGGACGACCAATGCTGATGAGTTCGCTGTTCGTAAGAACAGGCGATGATACCACGTTGTGTTCGATCTGAGGAAGAACTTCATCATCTTCAACATTGTCATCATGACCAATGTCTTCAGCAGCGGTGAGTTCAGCTGCTGGAATATCTTCAGCTTCATGAGCCTCTATGGAAGCAGGCTCATGGACTATCATCCTTCTTTCTTGATGTTCTGACGCAGGGCGAACCACTGAAATGGATTCAACAACTAAGGGCTCTGTGGGAGCAGCCCTAGTCTTCTTGGTCTTGCGCTTCTTCTTGGAGGGAGCGGCATCAGAGGCTTCAGTATTCTTCCTCTTTCTGGCTTCAGCCTCGGCAGCCCTCGTCTTCTTCTGTTCTAAAGCGGTTGTGGTGACCTTTGGCTTCGAGCCAGTCATGCTGCTTGGGAAGATAATGTGAGGGGCTTCTTGACTTGAAGGTGCATGCTGGTCAGCAGGAAGCTTCTTCTTTTTCTTCGCAGCCATCCTGGGGTCAATGCCAGGACGGCCAAGTGACTTGCGCTTCTCAGCCTCATTGTAGGCAAGCACACACTTATCAGCCAAACTCTTCATGCGCTCTCGAGAGCCCTGAGCTTCTTCACGCTTCTTAAGAAAAGCTTCTTTAAGCTCATGCAGCATGACCTTGAAATTTCGGACGTCTTGAACACTTAGCTTGGGCACATGCTTCTTGAATTGAGCCTTTTCATAATCAATCTTGTTCTTCAGCTCAACTATGCGCTGAGCGAGAGCTAGGTCAGAAGCAATGGCACCATTAAAAGAGACGCTGAGGCCGATGGGAAGCTGCAAATCTTCAAAGCTGAGATTGGGGGTGTCGAACCACTCATCAATGAAGTTGTGGATGATTGCCACATCAAAGAGAGGCAAGTTGTTGAAGATTTCTGCTTCTTCCTTGCTCTTTATCAGTTGCTCAAGGGCATCATCAGCAAGATCTTCATCACTGGACAGATCAATGGGTTCTCCGTGCAGAATGGCGGCAGGAGTCAAGGCTTGATCAGTATGCCTGACAAGTTGCTTTTTCTTCTCCGTCTTCTTGGAGATACGGGAATGATCTTCAGACTACACACTGTCTTCAGGAGGTGCAGTGGCCAGTGGCTTCGCACGAGAAGTTTTCGTAGGTGCAGCTGATCTTGAAGCCTTTGGCTTCTTTTGCTTCTGCGGCTTCGGAGGAGGAGCTGGAGCTTCATCAGTATCAGCATCATTATCAGAATGATCAACTCTGGCTCCCTGGACCAAGATGTAGGTGATGAGGCCGTCAAGATTGGAGAAGGGGCCGATGACATTGGGTTCTGCATCACGGGAGCCGTCAGCACGGGGAGCAGATGGACCTGGGTTGAAGTCTAATCCCAATGACTTCTTGTTTTTCTTGGCCGAAGCCTGAGAGAATTGAAGGTTGCGCTTGAAGAGAGCATCGTCACGACACCAGAGTAATTATGTGGGATCGGCGTTCTCAGGCTGAGGTCCACGGACCATGCAAGGATAGAAGCCTTGCGCAATGGCTTCAGCTCTGTTCTTGGGTTGAAGGCCTCGATAGAGAATATCACCCCAAGGTCTCTTGATAGCATTCTTCTCTACATATTCCTTGGTTACAAACTTGTACTTGAACCATTCTTCAGCCCAACAGCGTCGAATCCATTGGATTCGTGTCTTGCGCTGATGATAAGTCTCTTCTGGATCTGTCTTGTAGAGTTCTGCTAGGTCATGAGGCAGATCTTTGGATGTTCCTTCTCTGCGCTGTTTGCCACCCTTCCTTGCTGATTTTTCTGCAGCCATGAACTTCAAACTGAATGGCTTCAATACGTTCAAAGGCTTCAGAGACTTACGCTTGCTGGTCAAGCAGGAACTGGCTTCAGGAGAATTGATATGATGCTGTAAGTATTCTGCAAACGAATGTAGACTATGAGAACCAAGGGATTCTCCCACGGACATGTACCTGTGACAGCATTAGAGATGTGAGGGAAGGGGAAGAGGTCATATGCATTCTCAGAAGATTTTGAAGATAAATCATTTTGAAGACATTGACCTCATGATGCGAAGACATTCACTTATATAGGTGTGTTGGTTCCAGATTTGTACCAATCCGTGAATAAGTACAAGTGAGGAATCAAACTAGACATGAAATCTAAGTGAATTGACTAGGCAGTATGAGATGCAGACAGAATAGATCTAACATTGAATAGGTAGAAACCACTTTCGGTAAACATGATGAATCTTGAAGATCAAAAGGTGGTAAAAATAGAGTTATAATTACCGCACGAAGAACTGCTAGATGGGATGAATAGGAGACCGAGCAGTTCAGCCCACCGTGCCCTAACTTGGCGACAGAGGACACCTACGGCGACGGCGGAGAGGACGATGTCCGCGGCCGGCGTGAGGACGGCATCGGAGAAGATGCGGCAGCTAAGTGCTTCGTCGCCGGCGTCGTCGAGAGCTAGCGGTGGCGCTAGGGTTTTGACGGAGGTGGAGAGGTGGAAGAAGGATTTCTTTACCGCAGGGGACAAGTATTTATAAGTAGGTGAGCGGCATAGCGCAATTACGCTGGTGCCCCTGGCGGTTCACATCTGAGGGGCACATGGCAAGCATGCAACATACTCAGAGTTGTCCCACGTTCCCACGCCCGCCAGGCATGTCGGAGAGTTGTTCCGGCTTCTCCGGATTTCAACAATAAAGATAAGTCATTTAACACAGATTTAATGTTTGTCGCTTTGCCTTCTGCTGACTAGGACGCAGAGAAGACATTCGACAGTTTCAATAGAATGCATATGATTTGTACAGATAGAGTTTAAGATAGAAAGCATACAGAGGTTAGGGTCCGATCACATTCACTTAGTTCAAAAAAATCCAACTTGAAGACATAGCTATAAGTGAATGCTGTAGAGCACAAAACACTAGTATATATATATCAGAAAGCAATCAAATCATGAAAGTGCAGAAAATCATGAAGATAAATTGAAACTGAAGACAAACCAAATGTGAAGTCATGCAATATAACACAATGAGTGAAAACACTTCAAACAGAGAAATTTGGTGGTGGCGTTGCCCACCGTATAGGAAGTATTAGACCCAGACACGACGCACAATTATCGTGGCGCTCCAAAGTCAAATTCTATGTTAATGTATTCACACTCAGAGTGTAAATCTTCATTGATTGAAGATATACATTACTTCGTGTGTTGCACATCCAAGTCATCAACATGCATAAGTGTTAGGATGTGTGCCTAATCATAGGACATTAGAGGATTCCAAGATATTTAGCTCACACCGTAACTTGCAAAACCTTTTCTCATCCAAGGGCTTTGTGAAGATATCTGCCAGTTGCTCTTCAGTGTTGACGTGAATGATGTCGATATCTTTCTTCATGACATGATCTCTGAGAAAGTGATGGCGAATTTCAATGTGCTTTGTCTTCGAGTGCTGGACTAGATTGTTGGCTATCTTGATGGCACTTTCGTTGTCGCAGAAGAGAGGTACTTGTTTCAGGTTGATGCCATAGTCCTTGAGAGTTTGCTTCATCCATAGAAGATGAGCACAACAGGATCCAGCAGCAATGTATTCAGATTCAGCAGTTGAGAGTGATACACAGTTCTGCTTCTTTCAAGACCAACAGACAAGTGATCGACCAAGAAAGTGACATGTGCCTGATGTAGACTTGCGATCCACTTTGTCACCAGCATAATTAGCATCCGAGAATCCAACCAAATCAAATTTTGAGCCCTTGGGATACCATAATCCGAGTGTTGGGGTGTAAGTCAAATATCGAAGAATTCGCTTCACAGCTAAGTGATGCGATTCCTTTGGTGTCGCTTGGAATCGAGCACACATGCAAACACTAAGCATAATATCTGGCCTAGATGCACATAGATAAAGTAAAGAACCAATCATGGAGTGGTATACCTTTTGGTCGAACTCTTTACCATTGTCGTCGGGACCAAGATGGTGTTTGGCTGGCATTGGCGTCGTGTAGCCTTTGCAGTCTTCCATTCCAAACTTCTTTAGACAATCTTTGAGGTATTTTTCTTGAGATATGAAGACGCCATTTCTTTGCTGACGAATTTGAAGACCAAGGAAGAACTTCAGCTCACCCATCATGGACATCTGATATTGCTCTTGCATCATGTACCCAAACTCATCACTATACTTCTGGTTGGTGCAGCCGAAGATTATGTCATCCACATATATTTGGCACACAAATAGTTCACTATCATATGTCTTCGTGAAGAGTGTGGGATCGAGGGATCCTGGTTTGAAGCCTTTGCTCTTCACGAAGTCTTTGATTGTATCATACCATGCGCGAGGAGCTTGTTTGAGGCCATACAGTGCTTTGTTTAGCTTGTACACCATATCAGGATGTTTTGGATCTTCAAAGCTAGGTGGTTGAGCGACATATACTTCTTCTTCAATCTTGCCATTGAGAAATCCACTTTTCACATCCATTTGATATAGCAATATGTTGTGATGATTAGCGTAGGCTAGCAGTATGCGAATAGCTTCAAGCCTAGCAACAGGAGCAAATGTCCCATCGAACTCAATTCCTTCAACTTGAGTATATCCTTGAGCCACAAGACGTCCTTTGTTTCTGACGACTTGACCATGCTCATCTTGCTTGTTTTGATATATCCATTTTGTTCCAATAATGTTATGCTTGCGAGGGTCAGGTCGCTTGACAAGTTCCAAACATTATTCAGCTTGAACTGTTGAAGTTCTTCTTGCATGGCTTGAATCCATTCAGGTTCCATAAAAGCTTCAACAACTTTCTTGGGTTCTGATATTGACACAAATGAAAAGTGCCCACAGAAGTTTGCTAGTTGTGTTGCTCTTAACCGAGTGAGTGGACCAGGCGCATTGATGCTATCAATTATTTTCTCAATTTGTACTTCATTTGCAACACGAGGATGAACAGGACGAAGACTTTGCTCTTGCTGATCATTATCATTATTGGGAGGATTGTCTTCGGTCTGAGCATTGTCTTCAGGTTGATTTGGTGCTGAGATGATAAGTTCCTCTTTAGGCTGTGCTTCAGAGGGCATGATTTCACCAGTTCCCATCAGCTTGATAGATTCACTTGGAGAAGCTTCATCTAGTGTACTTGGTAGGAGTTCTCTTTGTGAACCATTAATTTCATCAAATTTCACATCCACAGTTTCGACGATCTTATAGAGATAGAGGTTGAAGACTCTGTAGGAGTGTGAGTCCTTTCCATAGCCAAGCATGAATGTAACGCCCTCGATGCGGCTATATCTCCCACGTGTCGAAGCACGACTTAGAGGCATAACCGCATTGAAAGCAATGTCGCAAGTGAGGTAATCTTCACACAACCCATGTAATACATAAGGGAAAGAGATACATAGTTGGCTTACAGTCGCCACTTCACACAATACATAAATAAACATCCATCATTCAGATTACACTCAAGGTCCGACTACGGAACCAAAATAAAAGAAGACTACCCCAAATGCCACACAGATCCCTCGATCGTCCCAACTGGGCCCACTACTGATCATCTGGAAATGAAACATAGTAATGACCAAGGTCCTCATCAAACTCCCACTTGAGCTCGATTGCGCCACTTGCGCTGGTATCATCGGTACCTGCATCTGTTTTGGTAGAATCTGTGAGCCACGGGGACTCAGCAATCTCACACCCGCGAGATCAAGACTATTTAAGCTTATAGGTAGGACAAAGTGGTGAGGTGGAGCTGCAGCAAGCGACTAGCATATAGGGTGGCTACATTCGCAAAAGAGAGCGAGAAGAGAAGCAAGGCACGGTCGTGAAGCTAGTAGGGATCAAGAAGTGATCCTAGAGCAACCTACGTCAAACATAACTCCAACACCGGGTTCACTTCCCGGACACCGCCGAGAAGAGACCATCACGGTTACACATGCGGTTGATGTATTTTAATTAAGGTCAACTTCGGGTTTTCTACAACCGGACATTAACAAATTCCCATATGCCTCATAACCGCGGGCACGACTTTCGAAAGATAATACCCTGCAGGGGTGTCCAAACTTAGCCCATCATAAGCTCTCACGGTCAATGAAGGATAAACCTTCTCCCGGGAAGACCCGATCAGTCTCGGAATCCCGGTTCGCATGACATTTCGACAATGGTAAAACAAGACCAGCAAAGCCGCCCGAATGTGCCGACAAATCCCGATAGGAGCTGCACATATCTCGTTCTCAGGGCACACCGGATGAGCAGTCCGTACAACTAAAACCAGACCCCAAGTTTCCTTGAGGGGGCGCTGCAAAGCGCTCTAGTTTGGACCAACACTCAGAGGAGCATTGGCCCGGGGGGTTAAATAAAGATGACACTTGGGCTCACGAAAACCCAAGGGAAAAAGGCTTAGGTGGCAAATGGTAAAACCAAGTTTGGGCCTTGCTAGAGGAGTTTTATTCAAAGCGAAATGTCAAGGGGGTCCCATAAATCACCCAACCGCGTAAGGAACGCAAAATCAAGGAACATAACACTGGTATGACAGAAACTAGGGTGGCAAGAGTGGAACAAAACACCAGGCATAAGGCCGAGCCTTCCACCCTTTACCAAGTATATAAGGTGCATTAAATAAACAAGAGATATTGTGATATGCCAAAGTATCCATGTTCCAACAAGGAACAAACTTCATCTTCACCTGCAACTAGCAATGCTATAAGAGGGGCTGAGCAAAAGCGGTGACATAGCCAAACAATGGTTTGCTAGGAAAGGATGGTTAGAGGTTTGACATGGCAATATGGGTGGCATGATATAGCATGTGGTAGGTAACGTAGCATAGGCATAGCAAAAGAGCGAGCATCTAGCAAGCAAAGATAGAAGTAAATTCGAGGGTATGGTCATCTTGCCTGCAAGGTTCTCAGAGTTGTCGAAGGCTTGATCCTCGTAAGCGTTCTCAACAGGTTCCTCGTGCACGTACTCGTCTCCCGGCTCTACCCAAAGCAAGAACACAAGCAACGGAACCACAATCAAACATGGAGCAATGCACAAGAAACATGATGCAATACATGACATGATATGCGAGATGTGATATGCAATGCAAATGCGGGCTACGGAAGGGAAAATGATGAACAAGGCATCAACTTGGAAAACCAAGTATGCCGCTGGAAAGATGAGATGATTTTGGTTGAAATTGATATAAAGATCACCGGAAACGGATGCACGTTTTGCAAATGGCAAGCAAAACAAGAATGACGCAAATCTGCGTTTAACAGCACGATGCTACTTAGCATGCAACAAGAAACTATGCTACAACACCCCAACATAAAAACAAAGCATATGGAAGTGATCTACAGGAGATGCTTAACAAAAGAGGAACACTGAGCTACGGCTAAATAACACCATAACAGGTTCAAACAAGCATGGGAAAAGTGCAAAAAATATCAGGTTGGGCATGGCATAAATAGCATCACGAAGCAATGTTCAGAGCAAGTTATCAACAAGCTATAGGAACTTATAATAGCAAAACAAGACATGGAAGGAATCTACTCGAAGCATAGGTCAAGAGTCCCTTACTGACTATAAGCCAAAAAGGACCATAAAAAATGATGGCACCCATGTAAACATAACAAGTTTCATTACAGATCTCAAACTTCGTAGAAAAACTGGACATGGCAAAAACAGATAACAAGTAGGCATGTTCGTGAGCTCGACGCACTCACTACAGAGCATTTCATGATAAACTAAGCATACATACATCAAGAAGACATGGCATAGAAGCTATACATGGCAAGAACAACATCATAGCATACAAGGATCAACTACAACAACCTTGTAAAAATTGAATATTATGTAAACAATCTGCCAGGAAACATTTTGTAGCAAAAGTAGAGCACGAAAATGACATAATAGACTACTCCATAATTTCCAACAAAGGCATGGATGGATAGAGCACATCCATATGTTCAAAACACCCTTACTGATCATGCTCAAAATGGGCATAGATCTCTCTGTAACAACATGAACACATGGCATAAAAATAACAGCGGGACATGACTTAGTGAAAATACTAAGTCCCTGAAATCAGCAACATTATGATCCCTAGTTTGCATGCTTGTGCTAGTCACCACAGAAATCACAAAAATACATGGCATACACCCCTGTAAAGATGGCATAGCATAGTTCAAAACACCTTTAGGGATCAAGTCCATAGGATGCACACATCAATCATGGCAAAAATGACAAAAGTGCATGTTCTGTTAAGAAACAGAGACTAACATCACATAACCCTCTTCCAACAGCATTTCGGGCATCAAGATGAGCTCAAATAAAAATGGTGCAATGAGACGAAATGATTTACTCATTGAGGCGAACAATTCGGTATGCTACACGTCCAAAACGGAGCCACGGGTGCAAAGTTGTGATGCGATGAAAATGCAACAAAATACCGGAAGGAGATGACTTAGTGGATTTCGGGGGTCGGGGAAAAAGTCAACCTATCGTTGGATCTGGGATCCGGAGGGTTTCGCCGGAGTTCCTGTATGCCGGAGGTGAGGGAGGAGGCCGGGGCACCGTGGGAGAGGCGGAGGCTCGCCGGGGCGCGGTCGCCAGCGGGGTTGAGGGAGAGGCGGCGGTGCTCGGCGTCGAGGGGCGCCGCGGGGCAGGAGCGGGCGGCCGCGAGCGGGAGGCGCGGGACGGCGGTGGCCTTCCATGGCAGGGCGGCGACCGGCGGAGGCGGCGGAGTTCCGGTGCGGCGGTGCGGGGAGGCGGAGGCGGAGCGGCGCGCCCGGGCGCGGGGCGGAGACGGGCCGCGGAGGGGGCCCCGCGCGGGCCTCGGCGGGCCGGCGACGCGGCGATGTGGGCGCGGCCACGTGGCGGGCTGCGGTTCGTCGGGCGGCGGCGGGCGGACGTGTCCGGCTCCGTCCGGACGTGTCCGGCGGCGAGAGGGGAGCGGTGGCTAGGGTTTGCCCGTGATTTCGAGGGGGGGGTGTGTTTTATAGGTAGAGAGAGCTAGGAGACTCCAAATGGGGTGCGGTTTTCGCCCACACGATCCTGATCCGACGACGGAGAGCATGGAAGTGACTTAGATGGGTTTTTGGGCTGTTTTGGAGGTATGTTGGGCTGCAACCCAAAAGAGGCCTAAGCAGTTACCCGGTAACCGTTGGAGTATCAAACGACCTCCAAATGGCACGAAACTTGACAGGTGGTCTACCAGTGGTGTACCAAGGCCACTTGGCAAGCCTCGGTCCATTTCGAGAATGTTTAACACCCTCTCACGACAAAGAGAAAAGAGAGGTGCGCCGGTGCATGTGGGAGCGTCGGAATGCAAAACGGACAACGGGGAAAATGCTCGGATGCATGGGGCGAACACGTATGCAAATGAGATGCACATGATGACATGATATGAGATGCATGGCATGAACAAAATGCAAAACAAAAGACAAAACCCAACCACGAAGGGAATACCATAGCACATAGCCGAAAATGGCAAGAGTTGGAGTTACAAAGATGGAAAGTTACATCCGGGGTGTTACAACACTCCACCACTACAAGAGGATCTCGTCCCGAGATCTAGGACTGAAAGAACTCCGGATATTCGGAACGGAGGTGATCCTCGCGCTCCCAGGTGGCTTCTCGGTCGGAATGGTGTGACCACTTCACTTTCAGGAATTTGATTGACTTGTTGCGAGTCTTGCGCTCGGTTTCTTCAAGAATAGCAACAGGGTGCTCATGATAAGATATATCTTCTTGGAGGTCAATTTCTTCAAAGTTGATAGTGCACTCAGGAGTCTTGAAGCACTTGCGAAGCTGTGACACGTGAAACACATCGTGCACGTTTGCAAAATTGGACGGAAGCTCAAGTTGATAGGCGAGATCGCCTCTTTTGCCAATGATCTTGAAAGGACCCACATATCTAGGGGCAAGCTTCCCTTTGATACCGAAGCGATGAGTGCCTTTCATTGGAGAGACGCGGAGGTAGACATGGTCTCCGATTTCAAAAGCCACATCACGGTGCTTGTCATCATAATAACTGTTCTGGCGCGATTGCGCGGCTTTGAGATTCTCACGAATGACTTTGCACATTTCTTCGGCTTCTGTGATCAAGTCGTTGCCAAGAAATTGGCGTTCACCTGTCTCGGACCAATTGAGAGGAGTACGACACTTTCTGCCATAGAGAATTTCGAATGGGGCTTGGCCCGAACTCGCTTGGAAGCTGTTGTTGTAGGAGAACTCGGCATATGGAAGACAATCTTCCCACTTCATACCGAAAGAGATGACACAAGCCCTGAGCATATCTTCAAGGATTTGATTGACTCGCTCGACTTGGCCACTTGTTTGAGGATGGAAAGCTGTGCTGAAACGAATGTTGGTGCCCATGGCCTTCTGAAAGGAGTCCCAGAACTTAGAAGTGAAGATGCTTCCGCAGTCTGAAGAGATCAATTGCGGAATGTCGTGCAAGGAGACAATTCTGGAGGTGTATAGCTCTGCCAACTGAGCTGCTGTGATAGATTCTTTGATAGGAAGGAAATGAGCCACTTTTGTAAGCTTGTCAATGACAACGAAGATAGCATCATTTCCACGCTTGGACTTAGGAAATCCAGTCACGAAGTCCATCTCAATATGATCAAACTTCCATTCCGGAATAGCAAGAGGTTGGAGGAGACCAGCTGGTCTTTGGTGTTCTGCTTTCACCCTTCTGCAGACATCACATTCATTCACGAATTGAGCAATTTCTCGCTTCATTCGAGTCCACAAATACGGCTGCTTGAGGTCATGGTACATCTTCATACTTCTAGGATGAATGGATAGGAGGGTGTTGTGTGCCTCATTCATGATGACTTTTCTCAGATCGCCTTTGGGAACCACAATTCGATCCTCGAAGAAAAGAGTATCTTTGTCATCCAAGCGATAGCACTTGTATTTGGAAATTCCCTTGTCAATACCACGTTTCACCTTCTTCACCATGGTATCCAGGAGTTGTGCCTCACGAATTTGATCTTCCAAAGTAGGAGAGACTATGAGGTTGGCAAGAAAGCCTTGAGGAACAACTTGAAGATTCAGCTTGCGGAAAGCTTCACAAAGATCCGGTTGAAATGGTTTGAGAATTAGACTGTTGCAATAAGCCTTTCTGCTCAGAGCATCTGCAATCACATTCGCCTTGCCAGGAGTATATTCAATACTTGGATTGTACTCTTATATCATTTCGACCCATCGAGTTTGCCTGAGGTTGAGGTTGGGTTGAGTGAAGATATACTTGAGACTCTTGTGATCGGTGAAAATGTCCACTTTCCTTCCCAACAAGAGATGTCTCCATGTTATTAATGCATGGACAACTGCCGCCAACTCAAGATTGTGAATGGGGTAGTTCTTTTCGTTGGGCTTCAACTGACGAGAGGTATAGGCCACAACTTTCTTCTCTTGCATTAACACAACACTGAGACCTTGAAGAGAAGCATCACAGAAAACTTCGAATGGCTTGGATTCATCAGGGGGAGTCAAAACAGGAGCTGTGACTAGCTTCTCTTTGAGAGTGTTGAAAGCAACGTCACACTCAGGCGTCCAGACATACTTGACATGCTTCTGGAGGAGGTTGGAAAGAGGCTTTGCAATCTTAGAGAAGTTCTCAACGAATCTTCGGCAATAGCTTGCAAGACCGAGAAAACTGCGGAGCTGCTTGACATTCTGAGGAGGTTCCCAATTCACAATTGAAGACACCTTCTCAGGATTAACAGCGACGCCCTTGGCGGAGATGAAGTGACCAATATAAAGAACTTCATCAAGCCAGAACTCACATTTGGAAAACTTCGCATAGAATTGATGCTCTCTGAGCTTGTCGAGCACCAATCGCAAATGTTTGGCATGATCCTGCTTGTTCTTGGAGAAGACCAAAATATCATCGAGATACACCAAGACGAAATCATTGGTGTAGGGTTGAAAATGAAGTTCATCATTCGAGAGAAAGTTGGAGGAGCATTGACAAGGCCGAAAGACATGACAGTATATTCATAAGAACCATAGCTTGTTCTGAATGTTGTCTTGGGAATATCTTGTTCACGAATGCGAATCTGATGATAACCCATACAGAGGTCAAGCTTGGAGAAAACTTTAGCACCTTTGAGTTGCTCGAAAAGCTCATTGATGTTGGGAAGTGGATACTTGTTCTTGATTGTCTTCTTATTCAATGGACGGTAATCGACGCAAAGTCGGTCCGTGCCATCCTTCTTCTGGACAAAAAGAACTCCACATCCCCATGGAGATGAACTCGGTCTGATCAAACCCAGACACTCTTGTTCATCGAGCTGCTTCTTCAATTCCTTCAGTTCTTCAGGTCCAAGCTTGTAAGGACGCTTGCAAACAGGTTCAGTGCCGGGCTCAAGATCGATAACGAACTCGACTGGCCGATGAGGAGGCATACCCGGAAGCTCTTCTGGAAAGACATCTTGGCACTCACAAATGACTGGAATCTGAGAGATTGTGTGTAGCTCGCCCTTCTCATTGAGAGAAAACAACCGAATGGTTTCATCGCGAGCGGCATAGATGATAACATCCTCGAAAGAGTGTGTCAATTGAATTTCCCTGGCAGCACAATCAAGTTGAGCTTTGTGCTGAGAATGCCAGTCCATACCGAGAATTAGATCAATATCCGAGTCACCAAGGGCAATTGGTTTAGACAGAAATTTGTAGTTGCCCATCTTGATAGAAACATCCGGGACGCAATTATTAGCTGTCATTTGCTTACCCGGGGACACAATTGATAAAGAACTAGGCAATTTTTGATAACCCAACTCATGCTTAGATGCAAAAGGTCTTGAGATGAAACAATGCGATGCACCAGTATCAAATAAAACTTTTGCAGGAATATCATTAACTGGAAGATTACCCATTATCACGTCAGAAGAATCCTCTGCTTGCGCTGCATTCATCATGTTCACCTTTGCAGACTTGGGATTATGCTTGACCACTGCATTGCTTGAAGACCTCACAGGAGGAGGAGGAGGAAGGCGCCTTTGGTTGAAGCATTTGTTTGCATAGTGACCTTTCTGCTGGCACTTGTTGCAAGTCACCTCTGAGAGCGGACGGTGATAAGGAGCATTTGACCTTGGAGCTTGAGGCTGAGACTTGTTCTGATAACCTGGGTTGGGTGGGTGGGAAGATCCACGACCACCTGAGTTCTTCTGTTGGTAAGGCTGACGAAACGGAGGAGGAGGAAGGTAGAACTTTTGCTGCTTAGCTGCCACTTGAGAGGAAGAAGAAGACTGAACTGCATCCCTGATTCTCTTCTTAGAAGCCTCACACTTGAGCTGAGCACCTTCTTGCTTGAGGGCCATATTGTAGAATTGATCAAACTGAGTAGGCTCAACAAGAACAAGAGCTAACTGCAGATCCTCTCTAAGGCCACCTCTGAATTGATAGATCATACTCTTTTCATCAGGAACATCTTGTTTAGCGAAGCGAGCAAGTTTCTGAAACTGCTTGTTGTATTCGTACATTGACATGTTGCCTTGCTTGAGATTGCGGAACTCCTGACGCTTGCTCTCAACAACACTGGTAGGAATGTGGTGAGCTTTAAAGTCCCGACAGAAATCAGTCCAAGTAATCACTCGACCTCCTCTGGAATCCTTGTATTGCTGGAACCAATCGGCTGCTTGATCCTTAAGCTGAAAAGAAGCGAACTTGACGTAGTCCTCAGGCCTGACATTGCTGCATTCGAAATGCTTGTTGATATCCACGAGCCAATCGTCGGCGTCTGTGGCCTCGGCACAGTAGCTGAAAGACTTTGGCTGATTTGCAAGGAACTGGTTGAGGGTAGGAAACTGAGGCTGATGGTTGAACTGCCCTTGACCTTGATTCCCTTGGTTGCCTTGGCCTTGGTTATGCTCTTGCATCAGCTGAATCAACAACTGAGCGTTGGCGTTAGTGGTTGCCATCAAAGTTTGCCATGCCTCCAGAGGCGGAGGTGGAGGTGGAGGGTTCGCCTGACTCCCATCACTGCGTTCCTGATTCTGACGCGTTGGCGGAGCCATCCTGAAGAGGGTGACATCCGTTAGCATCTTGATAGACAGATAGACAAGTTGAATCAACAGATAGAAATTGCAACATATAGTCTTCACAATAAACATTCGAACAGGGATGAACGAATGAATTCCAAAGTAAACATCACGTCCATTAAGGTGAGAAGCCACTTGATAAGAGATTGATGAATGAAAAAAAACAAGGTACGACTGGAACAAATAAGTGGTAAGGATTACCCAATCACAAACCAAATATCTGCGGGAAGAAATGCTAGAGCTACTTGAATCCCACCTATAAACTCCCGAAACTTTTCGGTTATGCAATCAGGTGTTGGGGATACAGGGGAAGCAATATATCTCACCCAAACTAACAATCCCTACATCCAGCTGTATCCATCCGTCAACACATAACCAAGAAACCTTCGGAAATCGTGTACCTCAACCTTCGAAAAGCATCCGTTATACGAGTCATGGCAATACTCCTGAACTCTCCAGTACTGGGTGACGTCGAGGTTATCTCACCAACAACTGCATAAAAGAGATTTTCGATGTAGGCAAAACTCAGGTATTCCAGAACTGCAACGATAAAATTGTGACGACAACACCTCGGAGCTCAACTCCCCGGGACACTGCCACAACCCCTAAATGTCAGGAGGCACCAAGAACAATGTTCTCGTCACAAAACCATCGGAACGATTCCAAGATACCCGCGTGTTCCTAAAATTTTTTTAGTGAAATTTGAGGAGAGGAGAGTCAAACATCTACGTCAGGAGACCTCACCAGAGCGACGAAGGGACTGAGGAGTAAAAAGAATCCTACTCTCCGATATATATAATCCTAAGACTCAAAACATTTGTGTTCTAGACTCAACAACGCCAGCAATCAATCAAGCAGGGGGCTCCTAAGTCGGGGATGGCTCTGATTACCAACTTGTAACGCCCTCGATGCGGCTATATCTCCCACGTGTCAAAGCACGACTTAGAGGCATAACCGCATCGAAAGCAATGTCGCAAGTGAGGTAATCTTCACACAACCCATGTAATACATAAGGGAAAGAGATACATAGTTGGCTTATAGTCGCCACTTCACACAATACATAAATAAACATCCATCATTCAGATTACACTCAAGGTCCAATTACGGAACCAAAATAAAAGAAGACTACCCCAAATGCCACACAGATCCCTCCATCGTCCCAACTGGGCCCACTACTGATCATCTGGAAACGAAACATAGTAACGACCAAGGTCCTCGTCAAACTCCCACTTGAGCTCGATTGCGCCACTTGCGCAGGTATCATCGGTACCTGCATCTGTTTTGGTAGAATATGTGAGCCACGGGGACTCAGCAATCTCACACCCGCGAGATCAAGACTATTTAAGCTTATAGGTAGGACAGAGTGGTGAGGTGGAGCTGTAGCAAGCGACTAGCATATAGGGTGGCTACATTCGCAAAAGAGAGCGAGAAGAGAAGCAAGGCACGGTCGTGAAGCTAGTAGCGATCAAGAAGTGATCCTAGAGCAACCTACGTCAAACATAACTCCAACACCGGGTTCACTTCCCGGACTCCGCCGAGAAGAGATCATCACGGTTACACACGCGGTTGATGTATTTTAATTAAGGTCAACTTCGGGTTTTCTACAACCGGACACTAACAAATTCCCATCTGCCTCATAACCGCGGGCACGGCTTTCGAAAGATAATACCCTGCAGGGGTGTCCCAACTTAGCCCATCATAAGCTCTCACGGTCAACAAAGGATAAACCTTCTCCCGGGAAGACCCGATCAGTCTCGGAATCCCGGTTCGCATGACATTTCGACAATGGTAAAACAAGACCAGCAAAGCCGCCCGAATGTGCCGACAAATCCCGATAGGAGCTGCACATATCTCGTTCTCAGGGCACACCGGATGAGCAGTCCGTACAACTAAAACCAGACCCCAAGTTTCCTTGAGGGGGCGCTGCAAAGCGCTCTAGTTTGGACCAACACTCAGAGGAGCATTGGCCCGGGGGGTTAAATAAAGATGACCCTTGGGCTCGCGAAAACCTAAGGGAAAAAGGCTTAGGTGGCAAATGGTAAAACCAAGTTTGGGCCTTGCTGGAGGAGTTTTATTCAAAGCGAACTGTCAAGGGGGTCACATAAATCACCCAACCGCGTAAGGAACGCAAAATCAAGGAACATAACACCGGTATAACGGAAACTAGGGTGGCAAGAGTGGAACAAAACACCAGGCATAAGGCCGAGCCTTCCACCCTTTACCAAGTATATAAGGTGCATTAAATAAACAGGAGATATTGTGATATCCCAAAGTATCCATGTTCCAACAAGGAACAAACTTCATCTTCACCTGCAACTAGCAACGCTATAAGAGGGGCTGAGCAAAAGCGGTGAGATAGCCAAACAACGGTTTGCTAGGAAAGGATGGTTAGAGATTTGACATTGCAATATGGGTGGCATGATATAGCATGTGGTAGGTAACGTAGCATAGGCATAGCAAAAGAGCGAGCATCTAGCAAGCAAAGATAGAAGTGATTTCGAGGGTATGGTCATCTTGCCTGCAAGGTTCTCAGAGTTGTTGAAGGCTTGATCCTCGTAAGCGTTCTCAACAGGTTCCTCGTGCACGTACTCGTCTCCCGGCTCTACCCAAATAAAGAACACAAGCAATGGAACCACAATCAAACATGGAGCAATGCACAAGCAACATGATGCAATACATGACATGATATGCGAGATGTGATATGCAATGCAAATGCGGGCTCCGAAAGGGAAAATGATGAACAAGGCATCAAATTGGCAAACCCAGTATGCCACTGGAAAGATGAGATGATTTCGGTTGAAATTGATATAAAGATCACCGGAAACGGATGCACGGTTTGCAAATGGCAAGCAAAACAAGAATGACGCAAATCTGCGTTTAACAGCACGATGCTACTTAGCATGCAACAAGAAACTGTGCTATAGCACCCCAACATAAAAACAAAGCATATGGAAGTGATCTACAGGAGATGCTTAACAAAAGAGGAACACTGAGCTACGGCTAAATCACACCATAACAGGTTCAAACAAGCATGGGAAAAGTGCAAAAAATATCAGGTTGGGCATGGCATAAACAGCATCACGAAGCAATGTTCAGAGCAAGTTATCAACAAGCTACAGGAACTTATAATAGCAAAACAAGACATGGAAGGAATCTACTCAAAGCATAGATCAAGAGTCCCTTACTGATCATAAGCCAAAAAGGACCATAAGAAATGATGGCACCCATGTAAACATAGCAAGTTTCATTACAGATCTCAGACTTCGCAGAAAAACTGGACATGGCAAAAACAGATAACAAGTAGGCATGTTCGTGAGCTTGATGCACTCACTACAGAGCATTTCATGATAAACTAAGCATACATACATCAATAAGACATGGCATAGAAGCTATACATGGCAAGAACAACATCATAGCATACAAGGATCAACTACAACAACCTTGTAAAAATTGAATATCATGTAAACAATCTGCCAGGAAACATTTTGTAGCAAAAGTAGAGCACGAAAATGACATGCTAGACTACTCCATAATTGCCAAAAAAGGCATGGATGGATAGAGCACATCCATATATTCAAAACACCCTTACTGATCATGCTCAAAATGGGCATAGATCTCTCTGTAACAACATGAACACATGGCATAAAAATAACAGCAGGACATGACTTGGTGAAAATACTAAGTCCCTGAAATCAGCAACATTATGATCCCTAGTTTGCATGCTTGTGCTAGTCACCACAGAAATCACAAAAATACATGGCATACACCCCTGTAAAGATGGCATAGCATAGTTCAAAACACCTTTAGGGATCAAGTCCATAGGATGCACACATCAATCATGGCAAAAATGACAAAAGTGCATGTTCTGTTAAGAAACAGAGACTAACATCACATAGCCCTCTTCCAACAGCATTTCGGGCATCAAGATGAGCTCAAATGAAAATGGTGCAATGAGATGAAATTATGTACTCATTGAGGCGAACAATGCGGTATGCTACACGTCCAAAACGGAGCCACGGGTGCAAAGTTGTGATGCGATGAAAATGCAACAAAATACCGGAAGGAGATGACTTAGTGGATATCGGGGGTCGGGGAAAAAGTCAACCTATCGTTGGATCTGGGATCCGGAGGGTTTCGCCGGAGTTCCTGTACGCCGGAGGTGAGGGAGGAGGCCGGGGCACCGTGGGAGAGGCGGAGGCTCGCCGGGGCGCGGTCGCCGGCGGGGTTGAGGGAGAGGCGGCGGTGCTCGGCGTTGAGGGGCGCCGCGGGGCAGGAGCGGGCGACCGCGAGCGGGAGGCGCGGGATGGCGGCGGCCTTCCGCGGCAGGGCGGCGACCGGCGGAGGCGGCGGAGTTCCGGTGCGGCAGCGCGGGGAGGCGGAGGCGGAGCGACGCACCCGGGCGCGGGGCAGAGACGGGCCGCGGAGGGGGCCCCGCGTGGGCCTCGGCGGGCCGGCGGCGCGGCAATGTGGGCACGGCCACATGGCTGGCTGCGGTTCATCGGGCGGCGGCGGGCGGACGCGTCCGGCTCTGTCCGGACGTGTCCGGCGGCGAGAGGGGAGCGGTGGCTAGGGTTTGCCCGTGATTTCGAAGGGGGTGTGTGTTTTATAGGTAGAGGGTGCTAGGAGACTCCAAATGGGGTGCGGTTTTCGCCCACACGATCATGATCCGACGACGGAGAGCATGGAAGTGACTTAGATGGGTTTTTGGGCTGTTTTGGAGGGATGTTGGGCTGCAACCCAAAAGAGGCCTAAGCGGTTACCCGGTAACCGTTGGAGTATCAAACGACTTCCAAATGGCACGAAACTTGATAGGTGGTCTACCGGTGGTGTACCAAGGACACTTGGAAAGCCTCGGTCCATTCCGAGAACGTTTAACACCCTCTCACGATAAAGAGACAAGAGAGGTGCGCCGGTGCATGTGGGAGCGTCGGAATGCAAAACGGACAACGGGGAAAATGCTCGGATGCATGGGGCGAACACGTATGCAAATGAGATGCACATGATGACATGATATGAGATGCATGGCATGAACAAAATGCAAAACAAAAGACAAAACCCAAACACGGAGGGAATACCATAGCACATAGCCGAAAATGGCAAGAGTTGGAGTTACAAAGATGGAAAGTTACATCCGGGGTGTTACAATGAAGCCTTCGTGAGCCTTAGGTGCAAATTTTGACTTGTGATGGGGATCCTTGATCCAGCATCTAGCTCCAAATACTCTGAAGTAACTGACGTTTGGCTTCTTGCCAGTAAGGAGCCCATATGATGTTTTGTTCAAAAGCTTATGGATGTACATACGGTTGATGATGTGACAGGCTGTATCAATAGCTTCAGGACAGAACTTTCTTGGTGTCTTGTATTCATCTAGCATTGTTCGAGCCATCTCAATGAGGGTTTTGTTTTTGCGCTCAACGATGCCATTTTGCTGTGGTGTGTATGGAGCAGAGAACTCATGAGTGATTCCCATTGTATCCAGATACAGATCAAGTCCTGTGTTCTTGAATTCAGTGCCATTGTCACTTCTAATATGCTTGATGTTCACGCCATAATTGTTCATTGCTCGATTGGCGAAGCGCCTGAAGACATCTTGCACTTCAGTCTTGTAAAGAATTATATGAACCCATGTGTATCTTGAGTAGTCATCAACAATGACGAAGCCATAGAGACAGGCAGTTGTTGTGAGGGTGGAGTAGTGAGGAGGTCCAAATAAGTCCATGTGTAACAGCTCGAAGGGTTGAGATGTTGCCATGATTGTCTTCGAGGGGTGCTTTGCCCTTGTCATCTTTCCAGCTTCACAGGCACCACACAGATGATCCTTCTTGAACTTGACATCCTCGATGCCAATGAAATGCTTCTTCTTGACGAGTGAGTGTAAGTTCCTCATGCCAGCATGTCCTAGCCTTCGATGCTAGAGCCAGCATTCTGAAGCTTTTGTGAGAAGACATACAGCAAGTTATGGACCTGCTGAGAAATCTACCATGTATAGATCATCTTTTCGATACCCTTCAAAGACTAGAGATTTGTCAGATTCCATTAGTACAAGGCAGCGATATTTTCCAAATAGCACAATCATGTTCAAGTCACAAAGCATTGAGACAGACATTAAGTTGAAACCAAGGGATTCAACAAGCATCACTTTATCCATGTGTTGATCCTTTGAGATTGCAACTCTACCTAGACCCAATACCTTGCTTTTACTAGTGTCAGCGAATGTGATGTGACTCTTGTCGGATGGACGTAAGGTTGAGTCCATGAGAAGACTTCGATCACCAGTCATATGATTAGTGCATCCACTGTCCATTATCCATTCTGAAGCTTTTGGTGATGTACCCTACAGTGCAGTTAGGAGGATAGGCTTCACAAGAGTGTTGTGAAGCATAAGCATTTGACACATATAGGGATTGTCACAGCTTATATCAAAGTTAGGACATGTAGTATGACTAATAAGCGATTCAGATGTGAAGTACATAGAATGACATTTTATCATGCGTCCTAGATGTGTTTTAGGTCCCCAGCAATAGTATTGGACGCCATTGATTGCTGGCTGGAGACCGTATTCTGCAAAAGAGAGTTAGTTCTTCTTTGCCACCCACATCTTCAGGGGTGGCTTAGAAGCAATGAGTCTAAGTGCAACATCTGAGAATTTTGGCTTTGGAGCCCTAGCAAATAGCCTTGCAGGTGATGAACGATACTCTATGAATAAGCAGAAAAGTTCTTAGTCCTATGAACATAGCGGTTCGAAGATACACGCTCATATTCATAAGTCTGAGCATGATTTCCCTGCAAAACATTGGCGTTAGGGTGACTCATGTGAGTCATGTATCTGTATGAAGCCTTTGGGCCACATGAAGCTATAGGTCTGGGGTTTGTCTTCTTCCTTGGTGGTGTCATGACGACATTCACAGGAAGATTCTCAATGTACTGCTTAGGTACCCAGATCTTCTTCATAGGTGGTCCATTCCTACAGTTAGTACCAATGTACCTGGCAAACACTTCACCATTCTGATTCTTGAACAGCTTATAGTTTGCATCAAAGGATTCATCAATGATAATAGGATTAGCACAGGTAAAGCCAGATAAAGTGGATGGATCTATTGAAGGTTCCTTTGCAGCAACCCATGTGGTTTTGGGGTACTGCTCAGGCTTCCAGTACGAGCCATCAACATTCATTTTCCTCTCAAACCCAACACCCTCTTTCCTAGGGTTTCGGTTCAGAATCTGCTTTTTGAGGACATCGCAGAGTGTCTGATGTCCCTTCAAACTTTTGTACATCCCTGTTTGAAGCAATGTCTTCAACATAGCATTTTCATCAGCAATAGCAGTGGTATCCTCCGCAGAGGGGTTAGTAACCACGTCAGTAGGTGAAGACAATGAAACAGTAGCAGCAGTGGAACATTCAGCAACAGATGTAGCGTTATCACGCTCAATGCATTTTAGACATGGTGGTTCAAATCCATCCTGAGCGGGACTGATCTGTTGAGCGCAAAGTGACTCATTCACCTTTTGAAGATCTTCATGAGCCGCTCTCAATTTCTCAAGCTCTTGTTTCCTTTGAAGATAATCATAGGAGAGCCTTTCATAAGTAGTTGAGAGCGTTTCATGACGACCTTCAAGTTCTTGGTACTTAGCATGAAGATTTTTTATGTCATCAACTAAGGACTATGAACGTGTCATTTCCGCGTCCAACAGGTCATCGCTTTTGTCTAACAGTTTTTGAGTACGTTCCATAGCCTTTTGTTGTTCAGTTGCAATTTTAGCAAGTGTTTTGTAGCTTGGTTTGGATTCACAATCAGAGTCATCTTCACTTGATGTTTGAAAGTAAACATCGCGTGATTTTACCTTGGCACCACGTGCCATGAAGCAGTAGGTGGGAGTAGGATCGTCTTCGACATCAGCTTCAGCGTTGGTGTGGAAATCATTATCTTCAGTGTTGAAGATGGACTTGGCGACATAGGCTGTGGCTAGAGCCAGACTTGGTACGCCAGGGTCAGACTCCTCTCCAGACTCCACCTCCGCCTCCTCAGAAGCAGACTCCTCCTCTGAATCCATTTCCTTGCCAAAAAAAGCACAAGCCTTGCCAGATGAGCTCTTCTTGTACGATGAAGACTTGGAAGATGACTTAGAAGAAGACTTAGAGGATTCTTCTTCTTCTTGCCATCAGAATCATATTCCTTGCTCTTCTTCTTCTTCTTCTCATTATCCCACTGTGGACACTCAGATATGTAGTGACCAGGTTTCTTGCACTTGTGACAGGTTCTCTTCTTGTGGTCATGGGTGGAAGCTTCATCATTCCTTGAGCTAGATCGTGAAGACTTTCTGAAGCCTTTCTTCTTGGTGAATTTCTGAAACTTCTTCACTAGCATCGCAAGCTCTTTTCCAATGTCTTCAGGATCTTCAGAACTGTAGTCAGATTCTTCTTCAGATGAGGAAACAACTTTTGCCTTCAAAGCATGAGTTCGGCCATAGTTTGGGCCATAGATATCTTTTTTCTCAGAAAGCTGGAACTCATGTGTGTTGAGCCTCTCAAGTATATCAGATGGATCAAGTGACTTGAAGTCAGGACGTTTTTGTATCATGAGGGCAAGGGTATCAAAGGAGTTGTCGAGTGATCTAAGTAGTGTCTTGACGATTTCATGCTTGGTAATCTCAGTTGCGCCAAGAGCTTGAAGTTCATTTGTGATATCAGTGAGGCGATCGAACGTGAGCTGGACATTTTCATTGTCGTTTCTCTTGAAGCGGAGGTTGCGAAGAACACTGATTCTTTGATCTCTCTGGGTTGATACGCCTTCGTTGACCTTGGATAGCCAGTCCCAGACTAGCTTTGATGTTTCCAGAGCACTCACACGACCATACTGTCCTTTGGTCAGATGACCACAGATAATGTTCTTGGCAGTAGAGACTAGTTGAATGAACTTCTTGACATCAGCAGGGGTGACACCTTCACAAGTTTTGGGAACGCCGTTCTTGACGACATACCAGAGGTCGACATCAATGGCTTCAAGATGCATACGCATCTTATTCTTCCAGTAGGGATATTCTGTTCCATCGAACACAGGGCAAGCAACGGAGACTTTGATTATCCCTGCAGTCGACATAGCTGAAACTCCAAGTGGTTAAACCGAATCACACAGAACAAGGGAGTACCTTGCTCTGATACCAATTGAAAGTGCTAGTATCGACTAGAGGGGGGTGAATAGGTGATTTTTATGAAAGTCTTCAAAACTAAGAAGTTTCGAAGACAAACAACAGAAATGATCTAGTTGATATGCAGCGGAAGATAAACTACCATAAGCAAGCCATAGTCAAGTATGCAATGATGTGAAAGTACAGGACTAATAGCAGCCAAGTAGTAAGGATCAGGATGGAAGATAGTATGAAGCCAATCAACAGTAGTTGTCAAGCAATGAAGTCAAACAGATACACAGATAGGCAATGACTTCACGAAGACAAACTTAAGTAAAGGAAGGAAGAGGATAGAACCAGTCACTTGTTCAAGACACATGATTTGTTGGACCAGTTCCAGTTGTTGTGACAACTGTACGTCTGGTTAGGGAGGCTGAGATTCAACTCAGAAGACCGTGTCTTCACCTTATTCCCCTTGAGCTAAGGACACCCAGTCCTCGCCCAATCACTCTGTTAAGTCTTCAAGGTAGACTTCCAAACCTTCACAGACTTCATTCACCGGAAATCCACAATGACTCTTGGATGCTCAGAACGCGACGCCTAATCGGCTGGAGGATTCACAGTCCTCAAGTGTAATAAGTCTTTAGGTCACACAGACAGGAAGACTTCAGTGATGCCTAACACTCTTTGGCTCTGGGTGTTTGGGATTTGTCCTCGCAAGGATTTCTCTCTCTCAAATGCTTCGAGGTGGGTTGCTCTCAAACAACAAAAGCCGTGCACAAACTCTGAGTAGCCACCAATTTATGGTGTAGGGGGTGGGCTATTTATAGCCACAAGGCAACCCGACTTGATTTGTCCAAAATGACCCTGGGTCACTAAGGAACTGACACGTGTTCCAACGGTCAAATTTCAAACACACGCAGCAAATTTACTTGGGCTACAAGCAAAGCTGACTCATCCAGCTCTGGATAAGATTTGCTCTCATTGTCTTCGCTCGAAGACATAGGATTTGGGTTGAGCATCACTTCAGTCACTCTGACTTAGTTCACTTGGACCCCACTTAACAGTACGGTGGTTCCTATGACTCAACAAAGAAGAAAAGGAAACAACGAAACCACACAGTCTTCGCGCTCCATAGTCTTCACGCAATGTCTTGTCATGTCATAGTCTTCAATATGAATATCTTCTCATACCACCATTGTCTTCAATGTCTTCATACATTTTTAGGGGTCATCTCCGGTAGGTAAACCGAATCAATGAGGGACACTGCCTGCGTTATCCTGCAATTCTCACAAACGCATTAGTCCCTCAACCAACTTTGTCGTCAATACTCCAAAACCAACTAGGGGTGGCACTAGATGCACTTACAAATATTTAAAGTAATGAATCTTTGAAAGAAAAAGAGAAAGAAATGCAACCCTCTTCTACTTGCCCGTTTGAAACAATGATGAACTAGGGTATGAAGTTGTTACCCGTCCATAATAAAATTGAGTAATAACGTGTGGATGCATGCATGATCATTATCATAGTGAGGATGAGTAGCATTTCTCATAATTATTTTATCCCTGTTTGTTCCTATAACCAATGATGGACTCATACTTCTCTCATATCCGTATCTCATTTATATCTAGTTGACCTTGTTCTTTACAAGCTAAGGTACCTGCTCCGAGACGAGCAAGACTTAAGCTTGGGGGAGTTGATGAATCCAATTTATGTGATGATTTTGATAGTTATTTTGTGCCTACATGGTAGCTTTGTGTAATTTTATGGCGTTCGCACACCCCTTTTTGTTGTTATCCCTCAGGTAACACTTTTTGGACCATTTAGCACTTTATGGAAGAAATCCCACGAAATGATAGTGGAATCATGTATTTAATGTGATAATCACCTACCATAAAAAAATCAAGCAAGTAGGCCAAAGGAGGAGTTGCCACAAAGCTTCCGGAGCAAAAGACAACTTCCATATAAGCGCGACAACTCGTATGGGCCATTGTATGATGTGCCAGTGTCACCGCCTCATCGACTACTTTCACCCCGTGAAATCGGATCGGGGATCAAACGCCTAGGGAGATCAGAAACTCGTCTAGAAGGCAGACCCCGAGCCTCTGGAGGCTATCCAGAGGAGGGATTGGCAAGGAGAAGGGGCCCATCTTCATCACCATGCACAAGGGGGCTACAACAACATCACCATTGTCATCGTCATCAACATCATTAGCAATGCCACATCATCATCATCATCCACATCCTTATCATTGTAACACTAGGAACCCTAGTGGATTGTTTCATGTGTTGCTTGTATCATTCACTCATGTTTTCCATCACCACCATCATGATGTTTGTTGACACCATCACCACCATCATGATGTTTGTTGACTCCATGTGTGAGTAGACCCTTAGTTCTTGGGTATAGGGATGTACCATGGCATGTATAGGATTGTAATTGATATTCTGTATATGAGATCCTCTGTTGAATGCTTACTTTAATAACTTTGTGAATGTTGTAAAGGGAACCCACTCAGCATTATTGCCTTATGGCTATGAAGTATATCACTGTCGTTGTAAAGGGGTAGGACGTGAAGGTAATTCAAGGTGATAGTAAAACCCTTTACTCCTAACCTTTGCAATTGACAAGGGAATTATGGATAATCCTTAGAGAGGCCACGTCCATGGGGTAAACCTTTAATTATCATATTTGTAACCCTCTGGGGGAGACTGGTGGTGGCGTGCGTGGCACAAAGTCTACTTTGAGTAGAATGTGTTCTATACCCGGCTCCGCCCAGCACAATCATTAAGAGTGGCTCAAGTATCCATACCATACTATTCCCACGCATAGGTCATGCTAGAAACATACCAAAGGGGATTCCGGACTCCCAGCTGAGAACGCCTTACTCCTCTGCTATGCCATCAGTTACTCAAGTTACTGTTTTCTTGTTACTTTCATGTTATTTACTTTAAAGCTTGCCTCGCAATTCAATCACAATTCAACACCGCCCTCACTTTGTTTGGGGTCTACAATTATTTGCAGGCACAAATCCATAATTCATTACAAGTGGCAAAAGTTTGATTCGTGTGCTCCCCGTGGGATCAGTACTCTTACTTCGAAAAAGCTAAAACTGAAGCCTATGCACTTGCAAGCTATCATAGAGCCATATGTACATGACTGGGATGGTTACTTCCAGATAAGAATAATGATTGATGCTGCTCCTGGTGATGAGGTTGCTGATGAAGGTGAAGATGCTTCACATGGTGATGCTCCTTCTGAAGATGACTGCTCAGGTGGTGGTCTTTTTGGTGGATTTGGTGGTGCTGGTGCAAGTGTGGGAGCTTCTTGATAAGTCTCATGAGTGCTTGAAGGTTAGTGTTTTAGAGCTTGCTACAAGTGTCATGTTATCTTTAATTAGCTTGCTAGGCTAAATTTACTTGTGTATTGGAACCATCATCCTCTTAGTTTGCGAGGCTAAATTTGCTTGAGGACAAATCCGTTCTCTATAGTTTTAAAATCAGTTGCTTAGTGTTTGAAGATTGTTTTTGTTCTTAATTATTTATTTTTATTTATAGTAGTGATTTATTTCAGGTAAAGTTTTTAACCATCATTATTGTTGAAGAGCGAGATTTATTTTGCTTCTCTTCTTCAATTAATACATTTTGTGAAACTAATTTTGATTTCTAGTTTGTTTCAAGTTTCAATCATGAGGTCTTGCTAACTTTACTCTTTTAGTGCAGGTTTAATCTCTTTCTGCACCTTGTTTTTGTGGTAGTTGCTCTTATGACATTGTGCAAGTTTTGTTATAGTGTTCTGCAACTGTAGTAGATATTTTGTAGGTGTTCTGACCAATGATTGTTCAACTATTCAAGCAAACTAGAACTGTTAATTTTACCATAGAAAAGATGAAAATGATTTGAATACAAAAATAGTTCCACGCAATTTTAAGTACTGTATCAGCAGTATTTAAATTACAACTTGTCAAACACCTAATACAAAAAATCATGAGTATAAATTTATTGAGAGTATGCATCTTCTCATTAGTGTTGTAGGCTTTGTGGTATACTTCATTTTCTTCTTTTTTCTTTTCTTCCTCTTGACGTCATGTCTGTTCCTCATTTAAATCTCTAAGCATCTTCCCTTGTCTTCTTTCTTCCTACATTTTTGAGGAATATACGATGCATTTGTTGACAAACATTAGTATTTAAGATTAGGTTATGGTTGTTGACAATTTGTTTTACCTTTCTTCTTAGGTTTCTCAAACTGCTAAACATTTTTTCTAGACTTGTTCTTAGTTCTATCCAGTGGCTCTTCTTCTATATTTGCATCCAGATGTGTTGTGTCCTTGTTTTCCGCAACCTGAGTAGGTGATCTTTTATTTGCTGATTATTTGCTCGGCAATTCCTTTTTGCCTCTATTGTGTTCATTCTTCCTTTTGGTTTAGTGTAGGCTAGATCCTTTAGTGTGCCAAGAGAATTACCCCCCAAACCGATTTCTCCTTCATTTATAGTTTCTCAATTCTGAATGGGAAGATTTTGACTGCACGGAATCTTCATTGCATGGAATATCCAAGATTATCTTCTCTAGTGTTGTCAAGTGTTCATTCAACACTTTTCTTCTTTCAGGATTCATTGTTGCTTTAGAAGTTTAGATGCTAACTCAATAAGGCGCCTTGACATTGAGAAGAATGCCATCTGATCGTCCAAACCTTCTATATTTCCCACTCCTTCAGTAGCTTGAATTGCTCTCTTTTCTTTAGGTCTCCATCTGTCAATAAAATATTTACCTGATAATTCATCTATATTTAGCCATTGTATAACCTTCAGTGCATGGGAACAGAGCATCCCATCTTTTTCAAACTTAGCACAAATGCAAGTAAATGTTTTAGAATCTTTGTCAACCATGACTATGAATGTTCTAGGACTGTATTCATAGAATGCTTGAGTTGGTGAGTTGTATACCTCATACTGCATGTTCTTTTCCACTTCTACCATATGAAATTTAGTTGCATTCATTAGCTCTTGTTGAAATTTTTCTAGAAAATGCCTTTGTTATATAGTTTTGATGCCTGTTTTTTCAATGCCAATCACTCCACATTGTTGGTGAAGTTCTTCTTGTTAGTGCATCATTTTCTCTCCTCGTCTCTTTGATACATTGGGAAATTCTGTCATACTCTGTCATGAAAGCCACAACATTGTAAGTTGAACCCATATTCGCCTTGAAAACAACATTTGTAGCTTCGCTTCTTGCTGTTGTATGGATGAATGGATATAATGGTTCTTGAAGTAGACATGTACAAATCTCCTTCTATTCTTTCACATTATATTGAAGTATTGGATATGTTGTACCGTGTGATGTTCAATCATTTCTGGCCAGAGATGCTCAAACTCCTCTATGGTCTGTGAGTTTAGGATTATGTCATGGAACTGTGCTTTCAAATGCTCATTTGTTACAGAAGTCCTCCTAGCTTTATTCTGTGCCTTTGTTAATATGTGGAACAAACAATTTCTATGATTACAATTTGGGAAGCACATAGGTACTACCTTTTTCATGGCGACATCTTGGTTTGTTATGACTGACTTTGGAGCTTTCCCTCCCATGCACTTTACGAATGTATTGAACAACCACTCAAATGTTTCCCTCCTTTCGTCTTGAATCAAACCACATGCAAATAAGCAGTTGTGCCATGTCCATTTATTCCTACAAATGGGGTGAACCTCAGGTCATACTTGTTTGTTTTGTACATTGTGTCGAAGCTTGGAATATCTCCATACAGATCATAGTTCCTTCTGCCTGCTACATCTGACCAAAATATGTGGATCACATTCTTTTCCAGGTCTGCCTTGAATGAGTGGAAGAATAAAGGATCTTCTGATTTTTCTTCTTCTCAAAGACTGAAACAACCTGCATCATATCATTTAGTTCATAATCTCTTCTCATCTTTGTACCAATGTTGCTTATTTGCTTTACTGTGTAAGGCAATGATGCCAGTCCTCTACCTCGTAAGAATGCACGTATTGCCATTATTTTTCTTGTTGGTACGTTGACCCTTTTGCAAGTTCTGATCAAATCTTTCTCTTGTGCAGTCATGTATGATTGTGATGGCAGGAACCTTACTTTGCCTGGTGGATGAAACTCATGATTGTGCTTAATTATGAGCCTTGTCACTACCAACCGACCAATTTTAACTTTCCAGATAACTACCATCTGAGTTTGACACCCTTTCTTGATTGTGTAGTTCCTTTTTCTGTCTGTTGTGTTCTCTAGATCAGTTGGTGCATTCTTACTCATTTTATACTTCCTTATTTTAGACCTTGCAGGTGTTGGTTTCCTCAAGTTTCTAGGCTCGCCATACCTATTGCACTTCCTTGTAATCCTTGTCGTTTTGTTATTATCAACACCTTTTTTTGTGCAGTGATAGTTTGCAACTTTCTGGACTGAAAATCTCGTGATAGCTATGTACTCATTATAAAATCTGTGTGCATGAACATCGGTTTGAAATGTCATGTCTAGAGCTAGCATATGGTTTCTCCCATCTTCTTGGTTGTGTATCAATGCCTTCTTGTAAGTGCATCTAGTGCCACCCCTAGTTGGTTTTGGAGTATTGACGACAAACGTGGTTGAGGGACTAATGTGTTTGTGAGAATTGCAGGAGAACACAGGTAGAAGTCCCTCATTGATTTGGTTTACCTATCAGAGATGACCCCTAAAAATGTATGAAGACAATGATGGTTCGCGAAGACATTCACGTTGAAGATAATGACGTGTGAAGACATTCATTTGAAGACAATGGAGTGCGAAGACGTAGTTTCTTTCATAGTTTCATTTCAATCTTTCTTGAGTCATAGGAACCACCGAACTGTTAAGTGGGGTCCAAGTGAACAAAGTCAGAAAACTGGCGTGATGCTCAACCCAAATCCTATGTCTTTGAGCGAAGACAAATGAGAGAAAATATTATCTTGTGTTGGATAAGTCAGCTTACTTGTAGCCCAAGTTAAGCTTTCGCATGTGTCCGGGATTCGAACGTTGGACACATGTCTGTTCCTTAGTGACCCAAGGTCATTTCAGACATATCATGTCGGGTTGCCTCCTGGCTATAAATAGCCCACCCCCTACACCATAAATTGGTGGCTGCTTAGAGTTAGTGCATGACTTTTGTCGTTCGAGAGAAACCCACCTCCGAAGCCTTTGAGAGAGAATCCTTGTGAGGATAAAGCCCAAAACACCCAGAGCCCCAAGAGCATTTGGCATCACTGAAGTCTTTCTGTCCATGTGATCTGAAGACTTATGACACTTGAATACTGTGTATCCTCCAGTCGGTTAGGCGTCGTGTTCTGAGGATCCAAGAGTCATTGTGGATCGCCGGTGAATGAAGTCTGTGAAGGTTTTGAAGTCTACTTTGAAGATTTACCTGAGTGATTGGATGAGGACTAAGTGTCCTAAGCTCAAGGGGAATAAGGTGAATACGTGGTCTTCTGAGTTCAATCTCAGCCTCCCTAACCAAACATACAATTGTCACAACTACTGGAACTGGTCTACCAAATCCTTGTCTTCACCAAGCAACTGGTTCTATCCCCTCCATCCTTTAAATTACTATTTGTCTTTGTGAAGTCATTGCTTTCTTGCCTGATCTGTTTAACTTCATTGTGTGAAGACTTTTGGTCTGTTCACGTGTTTGGCTTCATACTGTCTTCCTATTCCGATCTGTTCTACTTAGCTGCTATTTGTCTTTGTGCTTTCATTGTACTGTTTACTTGACTATGGCTTGTCTAGCGTAGTTTATCTTTCGATGCATATCATATAAGTGTTATTTGATAGTCTGACTTCAAAGGCATTGCGTCTTTCCAAGAATTCCATAAAAATGGCCTATTCACCCCCTCTAGTCGACCACTAGCACTTTTAATTAGTATTAGAGCAAGGTGCTCCCTTGTTCTGTGTAAGTCAGTTTAACCACCTGGAGTTTTAGCTATGTCGACTGCAGGGATAATCAAGGTCTCCGCTGCGTGCCCCGTATTTGATGGCACCGATTACCCCTACTGGAAGAATAAGATGCTCATGCATCTTGAAGCCATTGACAACAACCTCTGGCGTGTCGTGAAGACCGGAGTTCCCAAAGTCGGTGAAGGTGTCACTGCTGCTGACATGAAGATATTCACGCAACTGAACTCAATTGCGAAGAACATCATCTGCGGTCATCTGACCAAAGGGCAGTATGGCCGAGTGAGTGCTCTGGAATCTGCGAAGCTAGTCTGGGACTAGCTGTCCAAGGTTAATGAAGGCGTCCCAACTCAGAGAGACTCAAGGATTGATGTGCTTCACAATCTTTTCAACCGTTTCAAAAGGCTTGACAATGAAAATGTCCAGCACACCTTTGACCATCTTACTAATATCACCAATGATAAGTGTGCTCTTGGCGCCACTGAGATCACCAAGCATGAAGTTGTGAAGAAACTACTGAGATCACTTGACAGCTCATTCGACACTCGAGCCTTGATGATCCAAGAACATCCTGATTTCAAGGATCTCGACCCATCTGACATACTTTAGAGGCTCAACACACATGAGTTCCAACTATCCGAGAAGAGAGATATCTATGGCCCCAATTATGGCCGATCCTATGCTTTGAAGGAAAAGGCTGCTTCCTCGTCTAAAGAGTGTGCATGCAGTTCTAATGATCCTGAAGACATTAGCAAAGAGCTAGCAATGCTTGTGAGAAAATTCCAAAAGTTCACCAAGAAGAAAAGCTTCGAAAAGTCTTCAAAATCCATCTCCAAAAATGCCGAGGCTTCCACTCGTGGCTACAAGAAGAGAACCTGTCACATATGCAAGAAACCATGCCATTACATATCTGAATGCCCTCAATGGGAAAAGGAAGCCAGGAAAAAGGAGAAGAGCAATGAATATGATTCTGACAACAAGAACAAATCCTCAAAGTCTTCTTCAAAGTCTTCATCTCACAAGAAGAGCTCATCTGGCAAGGCTCATGTGTTTATGGGTAAGGAAATGGATTCAGAGGAGGAGTCTGCATCTGAGGAGGCAGAAGTGGAGTCCGAAGAGGACACTAGTGCCGAACCGGGCTTTAGCGCCGGTTCGTAACGGCCTTTAGTACCGGTTCGGCAACCGGCACTAAAGAGTGGGGACTAAAGGCCCCCCCTTTGGTATCGGTTCATCATGAACCGGCGCTAAAGTGCCACCATGTGGCACAAGCCAGGCCCGGGTGCGTGTAGGGCTTTAGTACCGGTTGGTAATACCAACCGGTACTAAATGTTTGGGTGTGTTTTTTCCTTTTAATTTTGCATTTTCAATTTAATTTAGTGATTGTTTTACATTATAATGAGTTGTTAAATCATTAGGTGAAAGTACCGCATATTAGTTTCGACTGGATGCATGTGGATCCTGGCTAGCTATAGCTAAGTGATCAAGTATATGCCATATGTATCCATATTATACTTGATCAAGTATAATATGGATATATATGGCATATACTTGATCACTTAGCTAGGATCCATCCAGCTGAAACTTATCTGCAGTTTCTTTCATTAAATGATATAATAACTCATCATCATCATCATATTAATATAAAAACTCTTGCATCATATCATCAACATCAGTATATATACTACTCCCTCCGTCCCATAATATAAGAACGTTTCTGACACTAGTGAGCTAGCTAAAAATCATCATAGTCGCCATTATCACTATTTAATCATCATAGTCATTATTGCTATCTAATCACCACCAACACTAGCTTAAAGAAGAAACATTCACTTGTACCAGAAGCAAAAATATCATCGAGTTCAACATGATGGTCATGATATTATAAGCGTTCATAACACCACAAAAGCAAATCACTCTTTGAGATTAAGTTCAGGACGAAGAACACGGACATGAGAGGACAAGTACGTACTATGAGCATGAACTAGCTAAATCACTCCTGCTGCTCTCTCTCAGGTAAAATAGCATAGAACATGTATATCTCTCCTGATTCATCATACTGGAGCATGCAGATGAACCTGTCTCCTAATCGTGGGCTGCGCTTCTCATTGCTGCCCCCTAGTACTTCTCTGCAATCGTTAACAATTTTCCTCCAATCTTTCACTATTAAGCATTCATCGCTTCTAGAAATCCTGAATGCACTGATGTGCAATGCAGGATATCTTGGCTGTAAGCTAACAATTGACATGCGACCTTTAGCCTCGATCCACTGAGGCACAACTGTCATCGGGAGTCCTTGTTGAAGAACATCATATAGTAATTAATATACTTAGCAATGAAAGTTTAGCAAAAAAATATGTATGCAAAAGATGCACTGAGCACAAATAGTAAAAATCTTACCATCATTCCTAAATAGATGTGACCGTAGTTCAATACGATCACTATTGGTCGCACGTTTGGAGTACTAACATTTCTAAGTGCAGGAAGAAAATTTGTCTTGACAGTATGAAGATCCTCAAGCCATGAAACATAATGACTTATCTCCTCGTAGTTTAGTTTAGCTCCGGGACAGTAGTAGGTCCTGTCTAACAAGCGCCGGACATGTTTGCTTGAAAGGAAATAAGCTGTGAATAGAAATTAGTTGTCAACTATTTTTGAATAAACAATATCAAAGACATAAATATGGTTGAGAAGAACTCACATAATGGTAGAACTGGAGGCGTCTGCACATCGACCCAGATGTCTCTATTACCTTCAATATCATCTTCCGGATGAATATCAAAGGTGATCACCATATCAGGCTCAAATGCATAAGCCCTGCATAGTGCTTGCCAAGTTTTGCATTCAAAATAGGTGTATGTGTTTGCATTGTATACTTTGACGTTGAAAGTATAACCATGCTCAGTTTTCAGGTAAACTCTCTTTACCTCCATAGTTTCCATAGCATTGAAACCTATCTTATCCAAGACAAAAATTCTTGTATGGCAGGGAATGAGCTAGTAGAATAGAGAAAATTAAAAATTATAAGTTGAAGCAAATGAAGCATATATAAGTCATGCTTAATTACGAAAAAAGACTTGTCATTGTGACTTACTATATCGAATTCGAAGGTCTCATCCAGCTTGATGCTGAATCGCCTATCATCAACAAGGAAATTTCTGTCGCACAGGCCGCGCTGGTCTTCACAGTATTCACACATAATGAAATATTTTTCGTCGTCAGACGATATTTCCTATGTTCATATAGGTGAAACATTAAACACTTACTAATTCTATTAATTCAACTAATTCAACTACTTCTATTAATTCAACTAGTTCAAATAATCTCATATACCTAAATTTTCTTAGTAAAAATAAGCTAGTTATATTAATTCAACTAGTTCAACTAAGCATTTACTAATAAAAATAAACTAGTTATATTAATTTAACTAGTTCAACTAAGCATTTACTAATAAAAATAAACTAGTTATATTAATTCAACTAGTTCAAATAATCTCATATACCTAAATTTTCTTACTAAAAATAAACTAGTTCTATTAATTCAACTAGTTCAACAAAGAATTTACTAAAAATAAACTAGTTATATTAATTCAACTAGTTCAAATAATCTCATATACCTAAATTTTCTTACTAAAAATAAACTAGTTCTATTAATTCAACTAGTTCAGCTAAGCATCTACTAATAAAAATAAACTAGTTATATTAATTCAACTAGTTCAAATAAGCATTTACTAATAAAAATAAACTAGTTATATTAATTCAACTAGTTCAACTAAGCATTTACTAATAAAAATAAACTAGTTATATTAATTCAACTAGTTCAAATAATCTCATATACCTAAATTTTCTTACTAAAAATAAACTAGTTCTATTAATTCAACTAGTTCAACTAAGCATTTACTAAAAATAAACTAGTTATATATTCATCTAGCTAACAATTGACATTAATATTTAACAACTTTTCTATCTAATTCATCTAACATTAACATTCTAACATTCTTATCTATGAAATTCATCTAATATTAATCTAAACAATAGAAAACAGAAAATAAGTAAAAAAAGCTGTGTGTGTGAAGTACTGTGTCTGTGTATGCGTGTGTACATGTGTGTGTAGTGTGTGTGTGTGTATGTGTATGTGTGTGGGTGTGGGTAGTACGAGCGGGCCAGGGTGCGGCGGCGTACGGGCGGCGACAGGGATGGCGCGACGACGGGCGGTGGGCCAGGGACGATCGACGGCGCGATGGAGACGGCGACGTACTCGGGGCGCGGAGGCGCGAGATGGCGACGGCGCGCGGCGGGGGCGGCGAGGGCAGCGGGGGCGACGGCGCGGCAGGGGCGACGGCACGGCGGTGGCGGCGATGTCGCGCGCACGAGAAGTGGAGACGAAGTGGTCGACGATGGAACTGATTTTTCGTAAGTGTAGTATATATAGGAGGGGCCGTTGGCCTTTAGTACCGGTTGGTGGCTCCAACCGGTACTAAAGGTCAACCCATTAGTACCGGTTGGAGCCACCAACCGGTACTAATGGTTGTGCGCTGCCACCCATGGTGCACTATGTTTAGTCCCACCTCGCCGAGCGAAGGGCAGCCGCACTGATTTATAAACCCATCCACAGGTGCCCTTTCAAACTCCTCTATATAGCAGGCTTCTGGGCCTAACTAGGGCGCGCTGCCCTGTGAGCCTGCCGGCCCTTCTGGCCCTGAATTTGCACACCCTAGGTCTGGCAGGCCCACTGGGCAGCGCGCCAACAATATTTTATATAGTTTTTTTTCTTTTCTGCATTATTTATTTTCTTCTATTTATTTTTGAGTAATTTTTTATATAGTTTTTTCTTTTCTGCTTTATTTTTTTCTTCTACTTATTTCTGAGTCGTTTTTTGCTGTATTTAGTTTCTTTGTGAATATTTTTGCTTTATATATTTTCTTCTTTTCTGCATTATTTATTTTCTTCTATTTATTTTTGAGTAATTTTTTATATAGTTTTTTCTTTTCTGCTTTATTTTTTTCTTCTACTTATTTCCGAGTACTTTTTTGCTGTATTTAGTTTCTTTGTGAATATTTTTGCTTTATATAGTTTTTTTCTGCATTATTTATTTTCTTCTATTTATTTTTGAGTAAATTTTTTATATAGTTTTTTTTGCTGAATTTAGTTTCTTTGTGAATATTTTTGCTTTAGTTGCTTCGAATGTTGCATAATGCTTCATTTTGGAGTGATTTTCAATTTCAGAACGTGTTGGAAATTGATGACGTCACTTCGAATGCTTTTATTCATCGAAAAGAAAGGATCAAACTAAACTTTTATTCATCGAAAGCAAAAGATAACTATGGATCGAACTAAGATAAGTAAAGGCAAAAGATAGTGGAGGTGGTACGATACCGGGGCACCTCCCCCAAGCTTGGCGAAAGCCAAGGGGAGTGCCCATACCCGATACTCAATTTTCTTTTGGTGATGAAGAAGGAGGTGGTGGTGATGAAGTGGTAGTGATCTTCTCCTTCATGATCACAACATTCTCCAGTCTATGAGATATTTTGCAACAGAATATTTTACTATGATCATCTTGCAACAGAATATTTTCATGAGTGAGATATTTATTTTGCACACGAACCATTTCAATGATCCGGAAGGCTTCAATCTCAGTGGGGGTAAGATGATCATAGTAAGGTTTAAGGATATCTTTTCTTCCTCCTCTACAGGCAGGGATTGCTCGACCACCGGTGCTGGATCTCCAATGGCCTCCTGCCTCTTGCTACCTTCGAGAGGTTCTTCGGGCCCCTCTCTCTTTAGCTCGATTTTCGTCAACCAAGCATCATCTTCTACTTTGTTGGAGGAGGGACAAAACATGATGTCTGGCTTAACATATCTGACCGAAAATAGGAAGAAAAGAAAACAGAAGATTTCTCCACAGTACGGTGATCAATAGGTTCGGGGGTTATATAAAGATTTTTTATCTTGGGAAACAAGCAAACGAAAGAAAAACAGAGTCCGGAAGGTACCCAAGGTTTAAGGATATCTGACCGAAAACCCGTTTTGTTGTGATTTACTATTTCACGGTCATTTAGCTCTCTAAACAAATTGGTAAATGACTGAAAAACAGCAAATGATGTCAGAACGTGTTGGAAATTGATGACGTCGCTTTGAATGCTGCATAATGTCGGCTCAAAAAAAGTCAAGAGTTCAAATAAGTTAAAAAATGAAGTGCCCGTATAACAGATGAGTTCTCGTCCGAAACCCTGATACTCCGAAAGAGATTGTCCAGTTTGTACATGAAGTGCATCCAGTTTTGAAGTGAGTGGAGAGAGTGAGGGCGTAAACATGTAAAAAAATGCATCAAAAATACATTGATTATCAATGATCTTTTTGTGTACAATCTGAATTGTCAATATGAGTCCTCAACGGTTTAAAAACTGGTGAAGTCTCATATTGAGTCCACAGATTATACACATAGAGTTCAATGAAGACCAAATGCTTGTAATAGTTTGAGAAGTAACATATTTAAGGTGGTAAAAATCTTGCTAGGGGAGCGAGGTGGGACTAAAAATAGCCTGCCACAACCTCTTTACTACCAGTTCGTGCCACGAACCGGTACTAAAGGTGTTGGCCGGGCCCCAGCATCTTTAGTATCGGTTCGTGGCACGAACCGGTACTATAAATTCGCAATGAACCGGTATTAAAGCTCTCCTCCCACCTAACCATTTGAACCCGCACTAATGGACACATTAGTGTCGGCTCAAATGCAAACCGGGACTAATGTGTCTCAGATTTGACCCTTTTTCTACTAGTGGGAGTCTAATTCAGGCGTGGCAAGCCTAGCTCTAGCTTCGGCATTCGCCGCCAAGTCCTCTTCAACACTGAAGACAATGGTCACGTCGCCGATGCTGAAGCCGATGATGACGATGACTCTAGTCCTACCTACTGCTTCATGGCAAGAGGTGCTAGGGTAAACTCGTGAGATGCTTACTTTCAGACCTCTAGTGAAGGTGACTCTGAATGTGAATCCCAACCCAGTTATAAAACCCTTGCTAAAATTGCAACTGAGAAACAAACTACTATGGAAAGATTCAGAATTTGTTAGACAAAAGCAATGACCTGTTGGACGAGGAAATGAATCAACTCAGTCCTTAATCAAAGACATAAAAAATCTTTGAATTAAGTATGAGGACCTAGCAAGTCGTCATGAAACCTTCTCAGCTGAGCATGAGAATCTTTCCTATGATTATCTCCAAAGGAAGCAAGATCTAGAGAAACTGAGAGCGTCTCATGAAGATCTTCAAAAGGAAAACAATTCACTACTCGCTCAACAGATCAGTACCACTTAGGTAGAGTTTGTGCCACCTTGATTAAAATTTCTTGAGCGTGATAATGTTATCTCTACTGTTGAATGTTCAAATGCTTCTAAAGTTGCAATATCTTCAAATGCTGATGTTGTGACTAACCCCTCATTTGAGGATACCACTACTATTGCTGATGAGAATGCTAGGTTGAAGACATTGCTTGAAACATGCATGTACAAAATCCTCAAAGGGTATCAGACTCTATGTGATGTACTCAAGAAGAAGATTCTGAACCGAAACCCTAGAAAAGAGGATGTTGGTTTCAAGAAGAAAATGAATGCTGATGGGTCCTACTGGAAGCCTGAGCAGTATCCCAAAACCATCTAGGTCGCTGCAAAGGGCCCTTAAGTGGATCGATGCACTTTATCTGGTTTCCATTGTGATAATCCTATCATCATTGATGAGTCCTTTGACTCAAACTACAAGTTGTTTAAGAATCAGAACAGTGATATATTTGCCAGGTTCTTTGGTACTACCTGCAGGAATGGGCCTCCTATGAAGAAGATCTGGGTTCCTAAAAGTTGTCTTGAGAAGCTTCCCGTGAATGTCATCATGACACCACCAGGGAAGAAGACAAACCCCCGACCAAAGGCTTCATATGGCCCAAAGGCTTCATACAGGCTGATGACCTCACATGATCACTCTAAAGCCAATGTTTTGCAGGGAAACTATAATCAGACTCATGAATATGAGCATGTCTCTTTGAACCGATATGTTCACAAATCAAAGAACTTTTCTGCTTATTCATTTGAGTATTATTCACCTCCTACAAAACTATTTGCTAGGGCTTCAAAGCCAAAATTCTCTGATGCTGCACTTACACTCATTGCTTCTAAGCCATCCCTAAAGATGTGGGTGATTAATAAGAATTAACTTCTCTTACAAGGTCGGGTCTCCAGCCAAAAATCATTGACTTTTGAAGACAATGTTGGGGACCTAAAACATCTTGTAGGACGCAAGCTAAGATGCCAAAACGATCTTACCATTTACTTCGTCCCTGGATTTCTTGATGAACATCCTATCTTACCATCCAATAATCTTACATTTGATAGTATCTTTGTTCGTCAAATGTTTCTCCTTCACAATACTCTTTGTGAAGCCTATCCTACTAACTTTATTGTAGGGTACAACTCTGAAAGCTACTGAATGGATCATGGATAGTGGGTGCACTAACCACATGACTGGTGATCGAAGTCTTCTCATGGATTCTACTCTTCGACCATCTACTAAAAGACATATCACAGTTGCTGACACTAGTAAAAGCAAGGTATTGGGCCTAGGTAGAGTTGCTATCTCAAAGGATCAACACATGGATAAAGTGATGCTTGTTGAATCCCTTGGATACAACTTAATGTCTGTCTCAATGCTTTGTGATCTTGACATGATTATGATATTTGGAAAATATCGGTGTCTTGTACTCATGGCTACTGACAAATCTAAAGTATTCGAAGGTTATCAAAGACATGATCTCTATATGGTAGATTTCTCCGCAGGACCACAACTTGCCGTATGTCTTCTAGCAAAAGCTTCATAGTGCTGGCTTTGGCATTGAAGGCTAGGACATGCGGGCATGACGAACTTACACATTCTTGTCAAGAAGAAGCATAACATTGGCATCGAGGGTGCCAAGTTCAATAAGGACCATCTATGTGGTGCTTGTGAAGTCGGGAATATGACTAGGGAAAAACATCCCTCGAAGACAATCATGACAACTTCACGTCCTTTCGAGCTGCTACATATGGACTTGTTTGGCCCTAGTCACTACTCTACCCTTACTACCAGTGCACAAATTTATGGCTCCGTGATTGTTGATGATTACTCTAGATATACTTGGGTGCATATAATTCTCTACAAGACTGAAGTGCGGGATGTATTCAGACGATTCGCCAATCATGCTATGACCAACTATGGCAGCAAGATCAAGCATATCAGGAGTGACAATGGCACTGAATTCAAGAACACCAGCCTCGACCCTTATATTGATACACTTGGCGTCACGCATGAGCTATCTGCTCCATATACTCCTCGGCAGAATGGTATCGTGGAGTGCAAGAATAGGACTCTTATTGAGATGGATTGCACTATGCTTGATGCGTACAAGACTCCACGAAAGTTCTGGCCTGAAGCTATTTATACTGCATGCAACATCATCAACGTAGTTTACCTTCACAAATTCTTCAAAAGATATCTTATGAACTACTAACTGGTAAGAAGCCAAACGTAAGTTATTTCAAAGTCTTCGGTGCTAGGTGTAGGATCAAGGATCCGCATCACACTTCCAAATTTGCACCAAAAGAACATGAAGGTTTTATGCTTGGTTACAGAACGGATTCGCAGACCTACAGAGTCTTCAACCTCTTTCACTATAAAGTGGTTGAAACTGTAGATGTGCGGTTCGATGAGACTAACGGCTCGCAAAGGGAGCACCTGCCAAATGTGCTAGATGAAGCGTCTCCTAGTGAAACTATCAAGCTAATGGGTAGTGGAGATATCATACCGTCCGAGGAACAAGCGGAAGAGTAAGTTGTCATTCCTCCTCCTACTCAACATGAAGACAATGCTGATCCTGAAGACAATGCTGAAGATGAAGATAATGATCAGCAAGAGCAAAGTCTTTGCCCAGTTCATCCTCGGGTGGCTAATGAAGTTCAGATTGAGAAGATTATTGATATCATCAATGCACCTAGTCCACTTACTCGATCAAGAACTACACAACTAGCAAACTTCTGTGAGCACTTTGCATTTGTCTCCATATCTAAACCCAAGAAAGTTGATGAAGCCTTCATGGAACCTGAATGGGCTCAAGCTATGCAAGAAGAGCTTCAACAATTTGAGCCCAACAATGTCTGGGAACTTGGCAAGTATCCTGATCCCCACAAGCACTATATCATTGGCACAAAATGAATCTATCGCAACAAACAAGATGAACATGGGCAAGTCATCGGAAACAAAGCTCGTCTCATTGCTCAAGGTTACACACAAGTAGAGGGAGTTGACTTTGATGAAACCTTTGCTCCTGTTGGCAGAGTTGAAGCTATTCGCATACTACTAGCCTATGCAAATCACAATAATATCCTTCTATATCAAATGGGTGTGAAGAGTGCTTTCCTCAATGACAAAATTGAAGAAGTCTATGTCGCTCAACTTACTGGTTTTGAACACCCCAAGCATCCTGATATGGTCTTCAAGATCAATAAGGCACTTTATGGCGTCAAACAAGCACCATGAGCTTGGTATGACACACTCAAAGAATTCCTGAAGATCAAAGGCTTCAAACCTAGTTCTCTTGATCCCACTCTCTTTATGAAGACATATGATGGAGAACTGTTTGTATGCCAAATCTATGTGGATGACATTATCTTCGGTTGCACTAACAAAAGATACAGTGATGTATTCAGTTATATGATGTAAGAGCAATATCAGATGCCTATGATGGGGGAGCTAAAATTCTTTCTTGTGAAAGTGCTAGTTATCGACTAGAGGGGGGGTGAATAGGCGATTTTTATGGAAGTCTTCAAAAATACAAGGTCTTCGAAGACAGACAATCAAATTGAACCTATACGATATGCGACGGAAGATAAACTATGCTAGACTGACCATAGTCAAGTAAGCAATGTAATGAAAGCACGAAGACTAATAGTAGCTAGGTAGAACAGATCGGAATGGAAGACAGTATGAAGCCAAACAAGTGAAAGTCTTTGCTCGGTGAAGTCAAACAGACTAGGCAACCAAGCAATGGCTTCACGAAGACAAACTGAAATGTAAAGGGGGTAAGGGATAGAACCAGTAGCTTGGTGAAGACAAGGATTTGGTAGACCAGTTCCAGTTGCTATGACAACTGTACGTCTGGTTAGGGAGGCTGAGATTAAACTCAGAAGACCACGTCTTCACCTTATTCCCCTTGAGATAAGGACACTTAGTCCTTGCCCAATCACTCTGGTAAGTCTTCAAGGTAGACAACAGGTTTGGTATGTAGGATGGCATACTTTATAGAACCTATGGCCGAGGCATAGGGGATGACTTTCATTCTCTCTCTAACTTCACACCTTACAATACAGGCTAGAACTCCTTTTTTGACTGATCCATTTTGAACTCCTTCAAAATCTTGTCAAGGTATGTACTCATTGAAAAACTTATCAAGCGTCTTGATCTATCTCTATAGATCTTGATGCCCAATATGTAAGCAGCTTCACTGAGGCCTTTCATTGGAAAATTCTTATTCAAGTATCCTTTTATGCTATCTTGAAATTATATATCATTTCCAATCAGTAATATGTCATCCACATATAATATCAGAAATGCTACAGAGCTCCCACTCACTTTCTTGAAAATACAGGCTTCACTGTAAGTCTGTATAAAACCATATGCTTTGATCACCTCATCAAAGCATATATTCCAACTCTGAGATGCTTGCACCACTCCATAGATGGATTGCTAGAGCTTGCACACTTTTTTAGCACCTTTAGGATTGACAAAACCTTCTGGTTGCATCATATACAACTCTTCTTTGAGATATACATTAAGGAATGCAGTTTTGACATCCATTTGCCAGATTTCATGATATGGCAATTGCTAACATGATTAGGACAGACTTAAGCATCACTACGGGTGAGAAAGTCTCATCGTAGTCAACTCATTGAACTAGTCGAAAACCTTTTGCGACAAGTCAAGCTTTGTGGACAGTAACATTACCATCAGCGTCAGTCTTCATCTTGAAGATCCATTTATTCTCTATGGCTTGCCGATCATCGGGCAAGTCCACCAAAGTCCACACTTTGTTCTCATACATAGATCCTATCTCAGATTTCATGGCCTCAAGCCATCTGTCGGAATATGGGCTCATCATAGCTTCTTCATAGTTCATAGGTTTGTCATGGTCTAGTAACATGACTTGCAGGACAGGAGTACCATACCACTCTGGTGCAAACGTGCTCTGTTCGACCTACGAGGTCCAGTAGTAACTTGATCTGAAGTTTCATGATCATCATCATTAGCTTCCTCACTAGTTGGTCCAGTAATAACTTTCGAATTCGAGAGAAGGTACAATTACCGCATCAAGTTCTACTTTCCTCCCACTCACTTCTCTCGAGAGAAACTCCTTCTCTAGAAAGGTTCCATTCTTGGAAACAAAGATCTTGCCTTGGATATGTGGTAGAAAGTGTACCCAATTGTTTCCTTAGGGTATCCTATGAAGATGCACTTCTCCGATTTGGGTTCGAGCTTATTAGGCTGAAGCCTTTTGATATAAGTGTCTCAACCCAAAACATTAAGAAATGACAGCTTAGGTTTCTTGCCAAACCACAGTTCATACAATGTCGTCTCAACGGATTTAAATGGTGCCCTATTTAACGTGAATGCAACTATCTCTAATGCATAACCCCAAAATGATAGTGGTAAATTGGTAAGGGACATCATAGATCGCACCATATTATCTAATAAAGTACGGTTATGATGTTCGGACACACCATTATGATGTGGCGTTCCAGGTGGTGTGAGTTGTGAAACTATTCCACATTAAATGAAGGCCAAACTTGTAACTCAAATATTCACCTCCGTGATCCGGTCGTAGAAACGTTATTTTCTTGTTACGATGATTCTCCACTTCACTCTGAATTTCTTTGAACTTTTCAAATCTTTCGGACATGTGTTTCATTAAGTAGATATACCCATATCAGCTCAAATCATATGTGAAGGTCAGAAAATAACGATACCCGCCGCGATCCTCAACACTCATTGGACCACATACATAGGTACGTATTATTTCCAATAAGTCACTGGCTCGCTCATTTGTTTCAGAGAACGGGGTGTTAGTCATCTTGCCCATGAGGCATGGTTCGCGAGTATCAAATGATTCATAATCAAGTGATTCCAAAAGTCCATCTGCACGGAGTTTCTTCATGCGCTTTACACCAATATGACTAAATGGTAGTGCCACAAATATGTTGCACTATCATTGTCAACTTTGCATATTTTGGCATCAATATTATGAATATGTGTATCACTACGATCGAGATTCAATAAACCATTTACATTGGGTGTATGACCATGGAAGGTTTTATTCATGTAAATAGAACAACAATTATTCTCTGACTTAAATGAATAACCATATCACAATAAACATGATCCAATCATATTCATGCTCAACACAAACACCAAATAACATTTATTTAGGTACAACACTAGTCCCGAAGGTAGAGGGAGTGTACGATGGTGATCTTATCAACCTTGGAATCACTTCCAACACACATCGTCACCTCGCCCTTAACTAGTATCTGTTCATTTTGCAACTCTTGTTTCGAATTACTAATCTTAGCAACTGAATTGGTATCAAATACCCTGGGGTTACTATGAACACTAGTAAAGTACACATCAATAACATGTATATCAGATATACCTTTGTTCACTTTTCCATCCTTCTTATCCGCCAAGTATTCGGGGTAGTTCTGCTTCTAGTGACCATTCCCTTTGAAGTAGAAGCACTCAGTTTCAGGCTTAGGTCTAGCTTTGGGCTTCTTCACGGGAGTGGCAACTTGCTTGTCATTCTTCTTGAAGTTCCCTTTCTTTAACTTTTCCCTTTTCCTTGAAACTAGTGGTGTTATTAACCATCAACACTTGACGCTCTTTCTTGATTTCTACCTTCGCCGATTTCAGCATCGCGAAGAGCTCGGGAATCTTTCGTTATCCCTTGCACATTATAGTTCATCAGAAAGTTCTAGTAGCTTGGTGATAGTGACTAGAGAACTCTGTCAATCACTATCTTATCTGGAAGATTAACTCCCACTTGATTCAAACGATTGTAGTGCCCAGACATTCTGAGCACATGCTCACTAGCTGAGCTATTCTCCTCCATCTTGTAGGAAAAGTACTTGTCAGAGGTCTCGTACCTCTCGACACGGGCATGAGTCTGAAATACCAATTTCAGCTCTTGGAACATCTCATATGCTCTGTGGCGTTCAAAGCATTTTTTAAGTCCCGGTTCTAAGCCGTAAATAATGGTGCACTAAACTATTAAGTAGTCATCATATCGAGCTTGCAAACATTCATCACATCTGCATCTGCTCCTGCAATAGGTCTGTCACCCAGCGGCGCATCAAGGACATAATTCTTTCTTGCAGCAATGAGGATAATCCTCATATCATGGACCCAATCCGCATCATTGCTACTATCATCTTTCAACTTAGTTTTCTCAAGGAGCATATCAAAAAATAGGGGAGCTACAACGCGAGCTATTGATTTACAACATAATTTGCAAATACTATCAGGACTAAGTTCATGATAATTAAAGTTCAATAAATCAAATTACTTATGAACTCCCACTTAAATAGACATCCCTCAAGTCATCTAAGTGATACGTGATCCAAATCAACTAATCCATGTCCGATCATCAAGTGGGATGGGGTAGTCATCAATGGTGAACATCTCTATGTTCATCATATCTACTATATGATTCACATTCGAACTTTCGGTCTCTAGTGTTCCGAGGCCATGTCTGTACATGCTAGGTCATCAAGTTTAACTCGAGTATTCCGCATGTGCAAAACTATCTTGCACCCGTTGTATGTGAACGTAAAGTCTATCACACCCGATCACCACGTGGTGTCTCAACACGACGAACTGTCTCAACGGTGCATACTCAGGGAGAACACTTATACCTTGAAATTTAGTGAAGGGATCATCTTTTAATGCTACCGCAGTACTATGCAAACTAGATGCATAAAAGATAAACATCACATGCAATCAAAATATGTGACATGATATGACCATCATCATCTCGTGCTTTTGATCTCCATCTCCAAAGCATCATCATGATCTCCATTGTCACCGGCTCGACACCTCGATCTCCATCGTAGCGTCGTGGTCGTCTCGCCAACTATTGCTTCTACAACTATTGCTAACTCATAGCGGTAAAGTAAAGCAATTACATGGCGTATGCATTTCATACAATAAAGAGACAACCATACGGCTCCTGCCAGTTGCCAGATATCTTACAAAACATGATCATCTCATACAATAACGAATATCTCATCATGTCTTGACCATATCACATCACAACATACCCTACAAAAATAGGTTAGACGTCCTCTACTTTGTTGTTGCAAGTTTTACGTGGCTGCTACGGGCTTCTAGCAAGAACCGTTCTTATCTACGCATAAACCACAATGATGTTTCGTCAAGTTTGCTGTTTTAACCTTCTTCAAGGACCGGCAATGGTCAAATTCGATTCAACTAAAGTAGGACAAATAGACACCCGCCAGCCACCTTTATGCAAAACAAGTTGCATGTCTGTAGGTGGAACCGGTCTCATGTACGTGGACATGTAAGGATGGTCCGGGACGCTTCATCCCACAATACCGCAGAATCAAAATAAGACGTCGCTGGTAAGTTGTATGACTATCACTGCCCACAACTCTTTGTGTTTTACACTTTTACTCATGCATATCATCTACGCATAGACCTGGCTCATGATGCCACTGTTGGAAACGTTGCATGGAAAAACAAAAAAAAATCAACGCACACGCAATGATCTATCCATGGAGATGCCCTCGTAGACCGTAAGCGGAAGCGTTTCACAACACGGTTGATGTAGTTAAACTTTCTTCGCGCTCCACCGATCGAGTACCAAACGTACGACACCTCTGAGTTCGGCACACGTTCAGCTCGGTGATGTCCCCCGTCTTCTTGATCTAGCAAGACGTTGAGGTAGTAGATGAGTTCCGTCAGCACGATGGTGTGGTGACGGTGATGGTGAAGTGATCCTCGCAGGACTTCGCCTAAGCACCGTGAGAATATGACCGGGGGTGTAAATTGTGGAGGGGGGCGCCGCACATGGCTAGGCGATTGTCTGGATGTGCTAGGCGCCCCTCTCCCACATATATATAGGTAGGGGGAGGAGAGAGAAGCCAGGAGGGCGCCCCAAGTAGGTCGAATCCTACTTGGGGTCCTCCCAAGTGGTGCGCCCCCCGTGCCATATTTGTCAGAGGTGGAAGGAAAGAGGGGTGAAAGAGAAGGAAGTAGGAATCCTATTCCGCACTTGCCTTTCCTCCTTCCCCTTTCCTTCTCCACCTTTGGTCGGCCCATATAGGGGACACACCAGCCCCTTGTGGCTGGTGTGTTTCCCCTCTTGTCCCATAAGGCCCATATCTTTTGTCAGGGGTGCCCGGAACCCCTTCCGGTGACCCGATATGTACCTGGTAACCTCCAGAACATTTCTGGTGTCCGAATACCATCGTCCTATATATAAATCTTTACCTCTCGACCATTTCAAGACTCCTCGTCATGTTTGTGATCTCATCCAGGACTCTGAACAACAGCCGGTTACCAAATCACATAACTCATACAATACTATATCGTCATCGGACGTTAAGTGTGCGGACCCTACGGGTTTGAGAACTATGTAGAAATGACCGAGACACCTCTCCAGTCAATAACCAATAGAAGAACCTGGATGCTCATATTGGCTCCTACATATTCTAAGAAGTTCTTTATCGGTCGAACCGTTATGACAACATACGTAATTCCCTTTGTCCATCGGTATGTTACTTGCCCGAGATTCGATCGTCGGTATCTTCATACCTAGTTCAATCTCGTTACCAGCAAGTCTCTTTACTCGTTCCGTAATACATCATCTCGTGACTAACTCCTTAGTCGTTTTCTTGCAAGCTTATGATGTGTATTACCGAGAGGGCCCATAGATACCTCTCCGATACTCGGAGTGACAAATCGTAATCTTGATCTGTGCCAACTCAACAGACACCTTCGGAGATACCTGTAGAGCATCTTTAGAATCACCCAGTTATGTTGTGACGTTTGATAGAACACAAGGCATTCCTCCGGTATCCGGGAGTTGCATAATCTCATAGTTGAAGGAATATGTATTTGACATGAAGAAAGCAATAGCAATAAAACTGAACAATCATTATGCTAAGCTAACGAATGGGTCTGGTCCATCACATCATTCCTCTAATGATGTGATCCTGTTATCAAATGACAACTCATGTCCATGGTTAGGAAACCTTAACAATCTTTGATCAACGAGCTAGTCTAGTAGAGGCTTACAAGGGACACTACGTTTGTTTATGTATTCACACATGTATTAAGGTTTCCGATCAATACAATTCTAGCATGAATAATAAACCTTTATCATGAATAAGGAAATATAAAATAACAACTTTATTATTGCCTCTAGGGCATATTTCCTTCAGAGAAGATTATTCCATCACCGCATGTGTAGCCCTCATTCCGAAGGCTTCGCTAAGGCCCAAGGCCATCGGTCTCTATGTCGAGCATTCCTGAAGAGGATGTGCACACCACAAGCTCAGTAGCATGTCAAGTGTTTCCTAAAGCCAACCCCTCAAAGACTGCTCAAGAGTGTGAAGCCAAAAAGGCTGAAGATATTCCGGCTGCATCAGCTGAAGAAAGAGAAGAAGAAGAAGTTGTTATTCCTTCTGCTGCACCAGTGTGATTCCAGAAGTGATTGTGCCAGACCCACCCATGATTGAAGCCTCTAAAGCTACCGATGATGCCACACACAGTGAAGCCAATGACGTTGTCATGGAAGATACCAATGAGCAGCCCGAAGCCACTCTTCAACATGAAGCCAGTGATGTATCTGAAGATGTTCAGCCATCCACCTCATATGTTCTTGCTGCTACACCAGTTCCACATACCATGGCAAGGGCCTTCAATCATGAAGGTGAGCTGATCAGTGTCAAGTGTCCAATTCACACTCCTCCTGAAGCTCCTGGTCCTCAATATGACTACCATATCGAGCAAAAGGCCTCAGACACGGAAGCCCATGCCAAGAATGCCAAGGCTTCCAAGTGTTTTCACCACTCAGAGTTCATTCAGTGTCTTAAGCTTTAGAGAGCACAACAGATTACTAGACAAGGCCATGAATCCTTATAAGAAGCCCAAGATCTCTTCTGACAGGTTCGGGAGTCATTAGCAAAGAAGCTATTACTCATGCATCTTATTTGACCAGGACAGAATCTTCCCACACAAGCGCCTGTGTTGTGATGCCATGGTTGGACTATCGTGCCTTGAAGAAGCCCTTGATTGCTTCCATGAAGTTGGATTTCTCCCATTTGTCGTTGACAAGGAGCGCTAAAATGAAGAGCTTCTGCTTCAATTTTATGCCACCCTTCATATTTCAGGCTACAACAGGGATCTGAAGATGGATCCTTGAGTGGATCTCAGGTGATGTACATCATGAGGCCAAAGCTCAAGATATTATTGAGCTTACTTCCCTGCCCACTCTTGGTGATATTTATGAGCTAGGTTGTCAGTGCTATGAACAAGAACTTGAAAGCATCTTCCAGAAGCCAGAGCTGAACATGAGTCAAATGCTATGCATGATAAAGCCATTGCCAGTAGAAGCGGAGTACCCCAAGGACTTCCTTGTAAGTGACCTCGAGTACCTGCCCTGCACCATATACCATATTCCGTGGCATACTCTATGGCCAATCAAAGGGCACTCCGCTTATGCAAAGATTGAAGGCACCATGAAGACATTGGTCTTCTACATTCTGAATGGCATCCGATTCAACACTCACGATTTCTTCATCCGTCAGTTGGCAGCTTCAGGCATTGATCTCTTTGGCCTCAAATTCTATGCACCATGGATTATGCAACTGATTAAGCTTCGCTCAACCATCAACTATCAAGCTTCGGCACACAATCATGATGTCTTCTTGCCTGAGGTGGATATGTCTCATGAAGCCATCTATCTCGAACCTGCCAAGGCACCAGTTCGTGAAGACAATGTAGCCTTTCAGAGCTTCTTTGCACCTGTTGAAGCCATTCATGTGCCTAATCCTACTACTGCTGCTACTTCACTCGTTGGTCAGCCTCGACTACCGCATGCTGCAAACACTAATGCAACCACAAGTATAATACCTCCAAGGCCTCAGAAGCATGCGTGAGTCCTTAGTGACAGAGAACTTCTTGTTTATCTACACCAGAAGCATGATAAGCATCATGACTGGATGAAGCGTCAAATCCAAAGTCTTCTTGTGGATATCAATCGCATTCGCAACCTCTCTACCAAGAATTCGTTTATTGCACATGAAGCCTGTCGGCGTGCCTGGAAGAGCCTCACTCTACTTTGCTTTGAAGATGAACTCACAACAGATGGCTTCACTGAACGATTCATGTTTGACTCCAGGCCTCCACAATCTGCAAGTTGGCGTCCTACACCGTCCATTGAAGATTCTGACTACTCATCTTCAGCTCCAACTGTTGTTGCACGAGTTATTGATGAGGAGGACGATGCCACTTCACCAGCTATGGCTTCACTGCATCAAGATGCTGCATGAGGCCCGGCTGCACCGCCCAACTCCAACGTCGACCCGGCTGCCCCAACAACTTCACCAACACCTTCGGGGAACACTTAGACACCCTATGTCTTCATTCCTTTTTGGTCGTTCGATGACAAAAGGGGGAGAAGCATATGGGTTGATAGTCTTCAAGCGGGTTCATCTGGGCCGGGTGCTATATTTTTTGTTAAGTCTTACAACTCTCATTCGTGAACTATTGGTTTTGAGTTGTAACACTTAAGTCCACATGGGGCGTCTGCTACTTTTCCGACTGTTCTATCTGCGTGGTTGAATTTCTATCTTTTGCACATGAAATCATTCTGCAAACGCCCATTTATCATTGTGCATATCATTATCTTCAATACATTTTCTGTATGCACTCTAATTTGTCTTCATGAAAGGAAGGAGATCTCCACAAAGTAAAACCTGCAGTGTGCATTTGCACTCAAAGGCAAACTACTTATATGCACATCTTTAGGGGGAGCCCTTTCTACTTCATGAAGCCAATGACCACGTACTTTAACATTCACATATTTTTAATCCCCGTTGAAAACTTCAACCAGTTTGTCATTAATCACCAAAAGGGGGAGATTGTAAGTGCATCTAGTGCCACCCCTAGTTGGTTTTGGAGTATTGACGACAGACATGGTTGAGGAACTAATGTGTTTGTGAGAATTGCAGGATAACATAGGTAGTGTCCCTCATTGGTTCGGTTTACCTACCAGAGATGACCCCTAAAAATGAGTGAAGACATTGAAGACAATGTGTGAATCCAGTTTTGATTTATCGAAATCTGGTAACTGGATCAAATTGTTTTTTAAAATTGTTTTCCCAAATATTTTAAAAATAATAATGGGAGAAGATAAAATGACTTCTTCAATTCAGTAGAAAAATATTGGAAATTGAATTTTGAATTTCTGAGAGTTTATTTGATTTTATTTGCTAGTTTATTTATTTATTAGCTGAGTAATTAGAACTGTAATGTTTATTTTTAGTTTAGGCATATAAGTCCACGAAAATGTTCATGAGGTCATATATAAGGCCATTTAGCTACATGAATTTTTCTGGAATTTTTAGGCCTATATTTATATATTTTTGAGTGTTTTTAGCCTATGGAATAATTGTTTTAAAAAAAGTTCGCCGAACTGGCCCGGCCCAGCTCCCACGCCGCGCCAAACGCCATCACCTCCATGACCACGCCGGACTCCGGCTGGAGTCCAGGTCGGAGCCGCCTCGCGCGCCCACTCCTCCAAGTCGGCCCCCCGACCCCCTCTTTATAAGCCTGCGTCGCCACACCGCCTCTCCTCATCCTGCCGCCGCTAGCCGCAGCCACCGCCACCAAGCCATGCCGCGCCGCCTCCGCTACTCGTCGTTGCTGCTGCCGCCTCGCCGCCCATCGCCGACGCTCGCTGGAGCTGCCGCGCCTCCGAACCCCGCCCGAAGAACACCGCCGCCGTTGGTTTTCCTCGCCTCCGGCCAAACCCTCGAGAACCAGTAAAAACCGATCGGTTTCTATAGGTTTTTTTGGGTTTTAGATTAGATCGTTTTTTTATTTTAGTTTGTTAATTAGCGACCATTCACCGGTTTAGATCTGTTAACGAACGAATTCGTTGGTTAGTCTCTATTAGCGGACATTCGTCCGTAAGATTTTTCTTTTTCTGTTTATTTTTGGTCAGGGACCTATCCATGAATAGTTTTATCGCAGATTAGCCCCTGATCTTCAAACTAGCGTAATGTTTAGCTCGTTTATCCAAATTAGATGAAATCAGCACCTAAATCTTCGTAACGATCCCCTCTATCTAGTAAACCAACTTGAACATGATTTTGACATTTAATATTTGCGTTCAGTTTAGATTAGTATTGAATCTTGTTTTGTTTGTGTCTTGAGTTTCGTAGCTCCGTTTGAGTTGATTCTTTTGCAAATCGTAGCTAATCACATGTACCTATATTAAGATCTAATCCACATAAAAAAATAATGATGTTAGAATTCGTTTTCTATTTAGTTTAGTCATTTTTCTTGTTTTGAGTTTTATTTGGATCTTTTCTCGTTTTCTCTCTGCATTTGTTTGCTTGATTGCTTATGTATGCTATTGTTTGTCTATGCTAGATTTTCTGGAGTGTGAAGTTTGCTACTACGAACCTCTAGAGTTTTCCGATCGTCAGCAAGGCAAGTTACATTTTGATCATACTTTTCTATACCCAGTTTTTGCTATGCATTAGTATTGCCCCTCAAATATTTGCATGAGTAGGATTGGGAACATTTGGATTTGGTTGTAGTTCTTGAGGTAGGAACCTATTACCTTTTATCACCCCGGGAATATACGTTATGCTCAATTATTGCTTAGCCATGCGCGTAGACAGGGATTGGATCGTGATACACATGGAAGTTTTGAGAGATAATAATTTTGGTTAACATTAAGGTGGCAACTTTTATACACATCTGGGTGGATTGGTTGGGGCACCTGGAGAAACCAGTGCTTTCCCATTGGGAAATCCCGGAGTACCCGTGTGATTTTTCCTCGGTTTGCCACCCATGCTTAAAGGGATCATATGATATTTCATGCCTAGAAACTTCTGTGTTCAGCCACAAGCCATTATGGGCTCTGGCATAGTTGAGTAAGTTGCGTGAGCTCTTTAAGAGGTGGACTAGCAGATGTAGGGGAAAGTAGGTTACTGGTCTACCCAGAGTAGAGAGTTAATGCTTCAGAAAGACTATGTCTCGATCTTCCAATCATGGATGCGGTCGAGTCTTGTGGGGAAAAGTGTGCAACATCTGCCGAGTGTATAAACTAATCATGGTTAGTCGTGTCCCGGGTTATGGACATCTTGAGTATCTAGAAGTGGATATTATTGTCGATCTCATCACTCTTTAATAAATGAATTGGGTTTAATGATGATACTTGATTAAAGTTGGGATTTGAGTTGGAGGAACCTTCTCAAATATTGGTTTAACTTTGTAGTAAATAAAATTTATTCCTTTATTGTAGGGAAATATTAGCTTTATGCAAAAATTTAAACTTAGAGCCTCCACCAGCCAAATATGCATGTAGATATAGTTTCTTGCATTCATTTGCTCTACAATGTAACTCTACCAGCATATTCCATGTGCTGACCTACACGGCTGCAACGTCTCATGTTGCAGACTTTACCGACGAAGAATAAGGTGCGATAGGTCGTTGTCATGCACTCAGCTATGCCATTGGAGTTGATGGACTCATTTTATCTTCGAAGCTTCCGCAGTTATTTAGTTTAGATGGCCTTCAGCCATATTATTTATGTATCAGATACTCTTTATGAGGACCTCGATGTAATAAGTGTGTGATTGAAACTCTGTTATAATTCCTCGAGTACTGTGTGTGTCAGCATACCGATCCATGGATGACACTTATGCACAGAGACTTCGGTCCATTGGGATCGTGGTCGCTACAAGATGGTATCAGAGCACACGCTGACTGTAGGATGCAACCACTAGGACAAGACACATGATACTCTTCTCTGCTCATTTCTAATCCTCCTCTATTTCTACTCTATAGATGGGGGACCCCAGGAACAAGTTCACTCAGCTGAATGATGACACCCCTTTCGTACGACAGTTGAAGGAAGTCATGAAGTACCTGAACATTGGACTACCAAGCTTCACTGGAACCTTCATTGCAACTTTACCGGAAGAGGGGCGCTGGAGGATCAAAGTTCGTGTATCTGGGAGGACGTTTGCGCCAACAACGGAGCCCATTGATTTTACCTTGGATGCACCAAGTTGGAACTTGGGAAAGAGCATGGCAGCCCACATCACTTTTGGACGCATTTCTGAGGTGTACCACAAGGAGCTTGAAGACACGTCTATCAGATATGTGGACACTGAGACAAGGAATGGGAGATGATTCGCACCTGGAAGGATGGACCAATTGTAGCATACATTCAGGAGATGGATCAACACATTCGTTGATATGAGTACCAGATGTGCGCTATCGTGAAGAAGGCCAAGAAGGTGATGAAGAGGAATATCGAGCTAGAAGAGAAACTCAATGTCAACACATGATGGATATGAAGAAGAAATTGTTGTGCTACTGGAGAAGCATGAAGAACTGAAGAAGAAGCTAGGGATACCTGTGGTGAGCCTGAAGCAAGAGCCTGAAGTGGAGATCTGTTCGGAGGACTACATCATCTTGGACGATACCGACACGGACAGTGATGCAAATGATGACAGTGATGATGACTATTTAGACGAAGCTGGAGCAGATATTATGGAGTCTTCCACCGATCAAAATTTCTAGACGAGCACCATGTTACTAGTACTATTCTTCTAAGTAGTTAGTATTGATCGATTTGTAATCGTAGTTTAGATCATTTGTGTGAACCTTGTTTGATATTGAGTGAAGTGAATGGATTGTATTTGCCTCATATGCATATGGGTAGTGAAATCTCTCTTAGACCTTATTCTATTTTGTTTTCTCACCTCCTCTAACCCATCAGATGCCTCCGAGACATGACACCGGATTCGTGTTCCCGCTGGAGCTCACCCTATTGATCCAGCAGCAGAATGCCTTGATGCAGATGTTAGTCCAGAACCAGAATCAGAACCAAGGCAACAATAACAACAACAACCCACCGCCACCCCCCCTGTTGACAACCTAGCCCGCTTTCTGAGGTTGAACCCGCCGGTATTTTCTAGAAGCACCGAGCCAATTGTTGCGGATGATTGGCTCCGCAAGATTGGGAGAGAGCTGACCACTGCCGGATGCACAGATGCGGAGAGAGTGCGCTTTGCCGCACATCAGCTTGATGGACCTGCAGCATCTTGGTGGGAGAATTTCACCACCACTTACCCCATAGCTACAGTTACGTGGGATCAGTTTCAGCAGGCCTTCCGCACCGCACATGTTTCAGCTGGGGCCATGAGTTTGAAGAAGCGTGAGTTTTGCAACTTGTGCCAAGGGAGTCGTATAGTGGGACAGTATGTGGATGAGTTCAGCAAGTTAGCATGCTATGCCCCAGATAATGTGGCCACAGATGCCGTGAAGTAGGAGAAGTTTCTTGAGGGACTCAAGGATGAGCTAAGCATGCAGTTGATGGTGGAAATCTTTAACAACTACCAGGAGCTGGTAGAAAGGGCCCTCATGATAGAAGGCAAGCAACAACAGATTGACAATCGCAAGAGGAACTACGGACAGGGGAGGTACAATTCTAGAGCTCAGCAGAAGCCCTGATATTCCCCCTACTCGGGAGGACATACTCATAACCATGGAGGGCATAACCAAGGAGGACATTCACACAATGGAGGAAGTTCACACAACCATAGTGGCCCTAAGAATGGCAATGGGAATGGAGGAAGCAACAGTCAGAACCGTTCCAACCCCCCGACATCCGCCAAGAAGGATCCGAGTCACATTACTTATTTCAAGTGCGGGAAGACCGGACACTACACCACTGAATGTTCTGAAGCAAAGAATGGAAATGGAAACGGAAGTTCTAGAAAGAAGCCCAACCCCTTCATGAGAGGTCAGATGAACCACATCAGTGTGGAGGAGATTGAAGAGCAGCCCGATGCAGTTGTCGGTAAGTTTTTGATTAATGCATTTACAACACTTGTTATTTTCGATACTGGTGTATCTCATTTATTCATATCAAGGGGATTTGTGGACAAGTTTAAGTTGCAAACTGTAGCCCTTAAGTTACCTATGTTAGTAAGTTCCCCGGGAGTAGAGTATATGGCTAGTCGGGGATGTTATCAGTTGCCAATAACCATAGGTAGACATGTTTTCCCCACCGACCTTATTGTATTGGAGTCACAAGGATTGGACGTGATCCTAGGCATGGATTGGCTATCCAAGTTTGAGGGAAACATCGGTTGCGCTAGTAAAACAATTCTTCTCACCACCCCAGAAGGAAAAAGGATCAAGTATATGTCTAGGCATCCGCCGAGGAGGACTTAAGTAAATTCCCTATCGGGAGTTGTTAAGGAGGAAGTACCAGTGGTGAAGGATTATCCCGATGTATTTCCGGAGGAGTTACTAGGCATGCCACCAGATCAAGATATTGAGTTTTTGATTGAGTTATTGCCAGGCACCAGACCAATATCCAAGAGACCGTATCGGATGCCCGCAAATGATCTGGAGGAAATTAAGAAGTAGATTAAGGAGTTATTGGACAAAGGTTATATTCGACCAAGCTCGTCACCTTGGGGAGCCCCAGTTCTTCTAGTTGAGAAGAAGGATGGATCTTTGAGGATGGTTGTTGATTATCTTCTGCTAAATGAGGTGACGATCAAGTACAAATACCCTCTACTAATGATCAATGATTTGTTTGACCAACTGTAGGGAGCTAAGATTTTCTCCAAGATCGATCTTCGGTCAGGTTATCACCTATTGAAGATCCGAGAGCAGGATATACCTAAGACAACTTTTACTACGAGGTATGGGCTATATGAGTATACAGTTATGTCATTTGGTTTGACTAATGCCGCTGCCTATTTCATGAGTATGATGAACAAGGTGTTCATGGAGTTTTGGACAAATTTGTCGTGGTGTTCATTGATGACATATTGGTGTACTCGAAGAATGAAGAAGAGCATAAGGAATATTTGCGCATGGTTCTCGAGAACCTCAGGGAACATCAGTTGTATGCCAAGTTCAGCAAATGTGATTTTTGGTTGAAGGAAGTTGGATTTCTCGGACATGTTATATCAGGAGAAGGAACAGCAGTAGACCCTACCAAGGTTGCATCTGTCACTAAGTGGTTGGCACCCACCTCAGTTGGAGAGATCAGAAGTTTCTTGGACTCGGAGGTTATTATCAGATATTTATTGAGAATTTTTCCAAGATCACGAAGCCCATGATGGAGTTATTGAAGAAGGACACCAAGTTTAAATGGACTGAGAATTGTGAGGCCAGTTTTCAAAAATTGAAGAAACGTTTGGTTACAGCCCAGTGCTGATTCTCCCAGACATACGCAAGGATTTCCAAGCATATTGCAACACTTCATGTTGAGGACTTGGAGGTGTGCTTATGCAGGAGGAAGAGTTGTTTCATATGCCTCACGACAACTTTGACCTCACGAGTTGAATTATGCTACGCATGATTTGGAGCATCCGTAGTGTATGCGCTCAAGACATGGAGACACTTTCTCATCGGTAACCGTTGTGATGTTTACACGGATCATAAGAGTTTGAAATACATCTTCATGCAGAAGGAGTTGAACCTCAGGCAAAGGAGATGGTTGGAGATCATAAAGGATTATGACATGAGATTGCATTATCATCCAGGAAAGGCCAATGTCGTAGCAGACGCGTTGAGCCGCAAGAGTTATGTTAACACACTCATAACCGGAGGATTACCTCAGGAGTTAGCCGATGATCTCCGAGAGCTACACTTGGAGATAGTTCCGAGAGGTTATGTTGCAGCATTGGAAATTCAGTCCACTTTGCTGGGAAAGATCCAAGAAGCCCAGAAGACGGACAAGGAGATTGCAGAGATAAAGGAAAGGATGAGTAAAGGAAAAGCTAAATGTTTTTGTGAGGATGAGCAGGGAACTTTATGGTTTGAGGGTCGTATCTATGTGCCTAATGACCCTGAGATCAAGAAGTTAGTTCTTCAGGAGGCTCATGATTCACCTTATTCGATTCACCCAGGCAACACCAAGATGTACCTGAATTTGAAGGAGAGTTTTTGGTGGACAGGAATGAAGAAGGATATTGCCGAGTATGTAGCAGTATGCGATGTATGTCAGAGAGTTAAGGCAGAGCATCAGAAACAAGCAGGGTTACTTCAGCCTTTGCCGATACCCGATGAAGTGGGATAAATTTGGCATGGATTTTATCATTGGATTACCTAGGACCCGTTCAGGCTATGACTCTATCTGGGTTGTAGTCGATCGCTTGACGAAGGTAGCCAATTTCATCCCTGTGAAGACAACTTATACGAGTGCTAAGTTGGCAAAGATATACATGACCAGGATCGTATGTCTGCATGGAGTACCGAGGACCATCATATCAGGTAGAGGAACACATTTTACTTCCAAGTTTTGGAATCTGTTGCATGAAACTTTGGGTACCAAGCTAGAGTTGAGTACAACCTTTCATCCATAGACAGATGGATAGACTGAGAGAGTCAATCAGATTCTGGAGGACATGCTGAGAGCTTGTGCGCTAGATTACAGATCTAGTTGGGATGACAATTTTCCCTATGCAGAGTTCTCTTATAACAACAGTTACCAAGCTAGTTTGAAGGTGGTCCCTTTCGAAGCCTTGTACGGAAGGAGGTGTAGGACACCATTATCATGGGATGAAGTTGGAGATAGACTGTTGTTCAGATCAGACTTAATCAGAGATTCTGAGGAGAAGGTTAAGTTGATTTGAGACAAACTCAAGATAGCCTAGTCCAAGCAGAAGAGTTATGTAGATACCAAACGCAAGGAGGTAGCCTATGAAGTCAGAGACAGAGCATATCTTCGTGTGTCCCCACTTTGAGGAATTAAGCATTTTGGAGTTAAGGGAAAGCTAGCACCATGATTTGTGGGACCATACAGAGTTTTGGAACACATGGGAGAAGTTGCCTACAAGCTGGAATTACCCGGAGGTTTGTCAAGAGTTCATGATGTGTTTCACGTTTCCCAGTTGAAGAAGTGCCACGCAGAGATGGCTGGCATTCCTCTAAGAGATACAGTGCCACTGGAAGTGATTCAGTTGGATAGTGATCTGACCTACGAAGAGAAGCTAGTTAAGATTCTTGAGTTTTCCAGCCGAGTTACTCGCAGCAGAGTCATCAAGTTTTCCAAAGTTTAGTGGAGCCACCATACCGAGGAGGAAGCCACCTGGGAGCGACAAGAAGACCTCCACAAGGACCACCCACACCTTTTTTCTGACCAACCCGAATCTTGAGGGCAAGATTCATCTTAAGGGGGGTAGGTTTGTAACATCCCAATTTTCAATTTGGATGTTATACATAGATCATTCATATGCATACATGATTTATTGCATTTTGTTGTTTGTTTTAGTTGAATTTTGATCCAAGAGGCCTTAAGCAACTCAAGGAACAATTTGAGAGAGTTGGAGGTTTCCCAAAAAATCCAGTTTTGATTTATCAAAATCTGGTAATTGGATCAATTTTCTTTTCAAAATTCTTTTTCCAATTCTTTTTAAAAAATAATGAGAGAGGATAAAATGACTTCTTCAATTCAGTAGAAAAATATTGGAAATTGAATTTTGATTTTTTGAGACTTTATTTGATTTTATTCGCTAGTTTATTTATTTATTAGCTGAGTAATTAGCATTGTAATGTTTATTTTTAGTTTAGGCATATAAGTCCAGGAAAATGTTCACGAGGTCATATATAAGTCCATTTAGCTACGTCAATTTTTCTAGAATTTTTAGGCTTATATTTATATTTTATTGAGTGCTTTTAGCCTCCCGAATAATTGTTTTAAAAAAAGTTCGCCAAACTGGGCCGGCCCGCCGAAGCCAGGCCTTGGCCCAGCTCCCGCGCCGCGCCAACCGCCATCGCCACCGTGACCACGTCGGACTCCGGCCGAAGTCCGGGTCGGAGCCGCCTTGCGCGCCCCCTCCTCCAAGTCGGGCCCTCCCGACCCCCTCTTTATATACCTACGCCGCCCCATCGCCTCTCCTCATCCCGCCGCCGCTAGCCGCAGCCACCGCCGCCGAGCCGCGCCGCGTCGCCGCCGCTACTCGTCGTTGCTGCTGCTGCCTCACCGCCCGTCGTTGACGCTTGCCGGAGCCGCCGCCCCGCTGAACCCCGCCCAAAGACTGCCGCCGCCATTGGTTTTCCTCGCCACCAGCCAAACCCTCGAGAACCAGTCAAAACCGATTGATTTCCATGTTTTTTTTCGGTTTTATTAGATCAGTTTTTTTATTTTAGTTTGTTAATTAGTGAATGTTCACCCGTTTAGATCTGTTAACGAACGAATTCGTTCGTTAGTCTCTGTTACCGGACGTTCGTCCGATAGATTTTTCTTTTCCTGTTTATTTTCGGCCAGGGACCTATCCACGAATAGTTTTATCGCAGATTAGCCCCTGATCTTCAAGCTAGCATAACTTTTAGCTCGTTTATCCAAATTAGATGAAACCAGCGCCTAAATCTTTGTAACGATCCCCACTATCTAGTAAACCAACTTGAACATGATTTTCACAATTCAAAATTTGAGTTTAGTTCAGATTAGTATTTAATCTTGTTTTGTTTGTATCTTGAGTTTCGTAGCTCCGTTTGAGTTGATTCTTTTTGCAAATCGTGGCTAATCACATGTATCTACTGTTAAGATCTAATCCACATAAGAAAATAATGTTGTTAGAATTCGTTTTCTATTTAGTTTAGTCATTTGCTTGTTTCAATTTTTATTTGGATCTTATCTCGTTTTCTCTCTACATTCGTTTGCTTGATTGCTTATGTATGCTATTGTTTGTCTACGCTAGATTTTTCGGAGTGTGAAGGTTGTTACTATGAATCTCTAGAGTTTTCCGATCGTCAGCAAGGCAAGATACACTTTGATCATACTTTTCTATACCCAGTTTTTTCTATGCATTAGTATTCTGAAAGCACAAGTGCTCCCTAGGTGGTTTTGGTAATTAATGTCAACATATCTCTTGTTGGACTAACACTTTTATCTAGTATGTTTCAGATAAGTTCAACAATGGAGTGTCATGGACTAAAGGATGTGGGAACTCCTTCAAGATGCTAAGGACAAAGGATTGACTCAAGCTTCAAGCTCAAGACTCTTCATTTTATATTTTAGTGATCCAAGATCACATTGAGTCTATAGGAAAAGCGAATACTATCAAGAAGGGATGAGGTGTTGCTTAATGAGTTTCTTGCTCCACAGTGCTTAGTGATATGTTCCAAAACCCTCAACTACTTTCCCACTTCCACACATATGACCTAAACCTAAAGTCAAACTCGGCCCCACCGATTCCTTCTATCCGGCGCCAACGAATTCAGATGTCATAGCCACTGCCACAAACCCTAGACAAATCGGTCTCACCGATAGGGATCTCGGTCTCATCGAGATGGGATTGTAATCTCTCTGTGTATGTCCATTACCAAAATCGGTCTCACCCAATTTGAGCAATCGGTACTACCGAGATTACAATGCAAACTTCCTGGTTGACTCATTACCAAAATTGGTCCTACCGAGTTTGTGTAATCGGTCCAACCGAGTTTGCCTGACCAACTCTCTAGAAAGCTTATTACCAAAATCGGTCTCACCGATTTTGTGTAATCGGTCTTACCGAGATTAAGTTATGCCCTAACCCTAACCATATCAGTCATACCGAGTTGCATATCGGTCCCACCGAAAATCCTAACGGTCACTAAATTTACTAAATCGGTTCGACCGAGTTTGTTGATTCGGTACCACCGAGTTTTGTAAATTGTGTGTAACGGTTAGATTTTGTGTGGAGGCTATATATACCCCTCCACCCCCTCTTCATTCATGGAGAGAGCCATCAGAACGAACCTACACTTCCAGCATACATTTTCTGAGAGAGAACTACCTACTCATGTGTTGAGGCCAAGATATTCCATTCCTACCATATGAATCTTGATCTCTAGCCTTCCCCAAGTTGCTTTCCACTCAAATCTTCTTTCCACCAGATCCAAATCCTATGAGAGAGAGTTGAGTGTTGGGGAGACTATCATTTGAAGCACAAGAGCAAGGAGTTTAGCATCAACGACCATTTGTTACTTCTTGGAGAGTGGTGTCTCCTAGATTGTCTAGGTGTCACTTGGGAGCCTCCGACAAGATTGTGGAGTTGAACCAAGGAGTTTGTAAGGGCAAGGAGATCGCCTACTTCGTGAGGATATACCGCTAGTGAGGCAAGTCATTCGTGGGCGACGGCTATGGTGGGATAGACAAGGTTTCTTCTTCGTGGACCCTTCGTGGGTGGAGCCCTCCATGGACTCATGCAACCGCTACCCTTCGTGGGTTGAAGTCTCCACCAACGTGGATGTACGATAGCACCACCTATCGGAACCACGCCAAAAACATCCGTGTCTCCAATTGCATTTGAATCCTCCAAAACCCTTCCCTTTACATTCTTGCAAGTTGCATGCTTTACTTTCCACTGCTCATAAACTCTTTGCATGCTTGCTTGTTATGTATTATGAGTGGTAAACTTGTGCCTAAACTCCACTTAAACTTAAAGAACTTAAAAACTGCAACTTTGGTACTTTGTGTCTAATCACCCCCCCCCCTCTAGACACCTCTTCTCAAGGTCCTACAAGTGGTATCAGAGCTTTGGTCTCCGTTGCCTTGGTTTAATCACCATTGGAGGAAGATGGATGAGTCTACTTTGGGGAGTCTTAGACATAGAGTGCCTATTCTTGATGGAGAGTATTTTCATGAGTGGAAAAATGAGATGCTTGTAATTTTCAATCAATATCATTTGAACAAGTACATTGCTAGCCCTTGTGCACCTTATGTTGACCCTATGCATCCTACTCTTGATGAGTCAATTGACATGATTAGGAATCTTAGAGCTGCCGAACTTATCATTAGAGGATTGCCTAGAAACTTGATTGGATGTTTGCCTACTCTTAAGTGTGCCTACACTATATGGAAATTTCTTGAGGAACGCTTTCCAAATTATTCCTTGAAAAATCTTGATGAAATTCTCCATAAGTCTATTGCTTTGAGTAAGATGAATTCTAGTGATCCTATGTTTGGTGATCGTCTATTTGAGCTTACAAACCTTATGCGTGCCAAAGGAGATGTTGGAATTATTAGTGATATTATTTCCGAAGCTATAAAAATTCATAAGCAAGATCATTGTCAAACTCACTCTAATGAATCACCCTCTCTAGGATTTGATCCACCACATGACGATGTTGAACATGGATACTATGATGAGGATGATGATAGTGACTTCGATCTTGATGATGCAATGAGACATTTTGGTCTTATGGCAAATCTTCGGGGATATATGTCAGGAGGAAAGGAATGGGTTCTTGATAGTGGATGTACCGATCACATGACCGGAGATAAAGACATGTTTCATGAGCTTGCTGAAAATGATAGTCCTCGAAAGTATGTCACTTTCGGTGACAACTCAAAGGGTAAGGTGGTTGGCCTCGGTAAGGTGGCCATATCACATGATAGCTCCATACAAAATGTCATGCTCGTTGAATCTCTTGGATACAACTTACTTTTAGTATCTAGACTTGCTGATTTTGGTTTCAATGTCCTATTTACTGAAGTAGATTGCCAAGTGTTTCATAGAGATAATCATAAAATGGTCTTTACCGGTGTGCGTAGAGGTGATCTATACATTGTTGATTTCACTAAAAAGGCTCAACCTAAAACTTGCTTCATTGCTAAATCCTCAAAAGGTTGGTTATGGCATAGACGATTAGGTCATGTTGGTATGCGAAACCTTGACAAGCTCATTAAAGGAAATCATATCCTTGGAGTTAACAATGTCATATTTGATAAGGATAGACTTTGCAGCGCTTGTCAGGCAGGTAAACAGGTTGGAGGAAGGCATCCCCGAAGAACATCATGACCACAAGGAGGCCACTCGAGCTACTTCATATGGATCTTTTTGGTCCCAACTCTTACAAGAGTCTCGGTGGAAATTCTTTTGGTCTAGTTATAGTTGATGATTTTTCAAGATTTACATGGGTGTTCTTTCTCGATGATAAATCGCAGGTCCAAAAGATCTTCAAAAACTTCACTAGGAAGGCCCAAAATCAATTTGAAGTGAAGATCAAGAAGGTTCGCAGCGACAACGGAACGGAGTTCAAGAACGCAAACATGGACACCTTTCTTGACGAAGAAGGGATTTCACACGAGTTCTCGGCTACGTACACACCTCTACAAAATGGAGTTGTTGAGAGGAAGAACCGGACGCTCATTGAAATGGCGAGAACGATGCTTGACGAGTACAAGACACCGAAGAACTTTTGGGCAGAAGCGGTTGAGACAGCTTGTCATGCAACAAATCGCTTGTATCTACACAAGCTACTCGGCAAGACGGCATACGAGCTCCTCACCAGTAACAAACCCCAAGTTGGATAATTTCGTGTATTTGGCTCAAAGTTCTACATTCTTGATAAGCATCGTCGTTCTAAATTTGCTCCTAAGTCTCATGAAGGTTTCCTACTAGGTTATGGCTCAAACTCTCACACTTACCGTGTCTACAACAATTTCACCCGAAAAGTTGAAGAGACGGTAGATGTGAAGTTTGATGAATCTAACAGCTCGCAAGTAGAGCAATTGCCAATTGATGTAGGGGACAAAGATCCTTCGGAAGCAATCCAAGACTTGTCTATTGGCAAGGTTCGTCCAATGGAGGTGAAGGAGAGTACCTCGTCCGTCCAAGTGGAAGCTTCTACTTCACGACAAGGTGAACCAAGAGTTGATACGGAAGCATCCACAAGTGGGACACACCAAGATGAAGAAAACGAGGAAGTGCATCAAGATGAACGTCAACAACCTCCTTCTCCACCACGACAAGAGAACGACAACACCAACAATGAAGAAGGCCAAGAAGAAGAACAAGATGAAGAAGAAGTTCAACCAAGAAACAAGCAAAAGCTTTCATGAGTTCGAGCAAGAATTGCTAAAGACCATCCCAACGAGCAAATCTACAATGATATTCAAACCGGGAGAATCACTTGCTCTAAAACTCGTTTAGCCAACTTTTGTGAAAACTATTCTTTCATCTCTAGCATTGAACCTATGAAGGTTGAAGAAGCATTGGAAGATCCGGATTGGATAAATGCTATGCATGAAGAGTTACATAACTTTGAGAGGAACCAAGTTTGGAAATTGGTTGAGAAGCCCGACAACAACCACAACATCATCGGTACCAAATGGGTGTTTTGCAACAAGCAAGATGAAGATGGACAAGTAGTTCGCAACAAAGCATGTCTCGTCGCCCAAGGCTACACACAAGTCGAAGGTATGGACTTTGGTGAGACTTACACTCCCGTTGCTAGACTTGAATCCATTCGCATCTTACTTGCCTATGCTAATCATCATGACATCACCTTGTACCAAATGGACATTAAAAGTGCTTTTCTAAATGGTGAAATAGAGGAGGAAGTTTATGTTAAGCAACCTCCCAGCTTTGTCAATCCTAAGAAACCCAATCATGTTTACAAACTTCACACAGCCCTTTATGGTCTTAAGCAAGCTCCTAGATGTAGGACCTTGAAGTATGTCTAGAGGGGGGGGGGTGATTAGACTACTTGACCAATTAAAAACTTAACCTTTTCCCAATTTTAGAGTTTGGCAGATTTTAGCTACTTTAGGACAACTCAAGCAATCATCACACTATTCAAGCAAGCATGCAAAGAGTATATAGGCAGCGGAAAATAAAGCATGCAACTTGCAAGAAAGAAAAGGGAAGGGTTTGGAGGATTCAAACGCAATTGGAGACACAGATGTTTTTGGCGTGGTTCCGATAGGTGGTGCTATTGTACATCCACGTTGATGGAGACTAAGGGTAACGGTTGCGCGAGTCCACGAAGGGCTCCACCCACGAAGGGTCCACGAAGAAGCAACCTTGTCTATCCTACCATGGCCGTCGCCCACGAAGGACTTGCCTCACTAGCGGTAGATCTTCATGAAGTAGGCGATCTCCTTGCCCTTACAAACTCCTTGGTTCAACTCCACAATCTTGTCGGAGGCTCCCAAGTGACACTTAGCCAATCTAGGAGACACCACTCTCCAAGAAGTAACAAATGGTGCGTTGATGATGAACTCCTTGCTCTTGTGCTTCAAATGATAGTCTCCCCAACACTAAACTCTCTCTCATAGGTTTTGGATCTGGTGGAAAGAAGATTTGAGTGGAAAGCAACTTGGGAAAGGCTAGAGATCAAGATTCATATGGTAGGAATGGAATATCTTGGCCTCAACACATGAGTAGGTGGTTCTCTCTCAAAAATGGTAAGTTGGAAGTGTAGGTTTGTTCTGATGGCTCTCTCCATGAATGAAGAGGAGGTGGAGGGGTATTTATAGCCTCCACACAAAATCTAACCGTTACACACAATTTACCAAACTCGGTGAGACCGATTCAACAGACTCGGTCGGATCGATTTAGTAAACCTAGTGACGGTTAGTGATTTTTGGTGGGACTGACATGCATCTCGGTGAGACCGATTCGGTTAGGGTTAGGGCATAACGTAATCTCGGTAAGACTGATTACACAAACTCGGTGAGACCGATTTGGTAATAAGCTTTCCAGAGAGTTGGTCAGGTAAACTCGGTGGGACCGATTTGCCCTTTTTGGTGAGACCAAAATGTTACAAAAGGGAAACAGAGAGTTTGCATTGCAATCTCGGTGGGACCGATCACTCACTTCGGTTAGACCGAAACGTTACAAAGGGAAACAGAGAGATTACAATCCCATCTCGGTGAGACCGAGATCCTATGGGTAAGACCGATTTGCTTAGGGTTTGTGGCAGTGGCTATGACTTTTGGAATCGGTGGCGCCGGATAGGAAGAATCGGTGTGACCGATTTTGGCTTTGGGTTTAAGTCATTTGTGGATGTGGGAAAGTAGTTGAGGGTTTTGGTGCATATCACTAAGCACATGAAGCAAGAGGCTCATTAAGCAACACCTCATCCCTCCTTGATAGTATTGGCTTTTCCTATAGACTCAATGTGATCTTGGATCACTAAAATATAAAATGAAGAGTCTTGAGCTTTTGAGCTTGAGCCAATCCTTTGTCCTTAGTATTTTGAGGGATCCACTTTCATCATCCATGCCATGCCATTCATTGAGCTTTCCTGAAATAATAGTCTTGGAATAGCATTAGCTCAATGAGCTATATGTTGTTATGAATTACCAAAACCACCTAGGGATAGTTGCACTTTCAATCTCCCCCTTTTTGGTAATTGATGACAACATATAGATCAAAGCTTCGGCAAATGATAATAAGATTGAATAACATTGTCGCTTTGAGAAGTATGTGATAAGCAAGAGCTCCCCCTAAATTTGTGCATAGTTGAAGATTTGCTTTGGACTGCAAATGCACAATGAATTAGGCTCATGGGTTACTCTTCCATGTCACATACATCTTGGTGGAGCGCTCAAAATAAGAAATATTGAATACATGCACTCATCACCAAGCAAAGTGAATGATCACATAGGATAGATAAGATAATATCATCAAACATGCATAAGTGTAGCTTATGATCAAACACATGATCATCAATGTCTCACAAGCATAGTATCTCAGGCAATCAAAAGCAAACAAGTTTAACCACCAAATAAAGCAAGAGAGAACAAAAGCAACACTCTCTCTCTCTCTCGAAGCCTATGATCTATACATTTTTCTCCCCCTTCGGCAACAAGTTACCAAAAAGTTCATAGAAAATGCATAGTGCTAGATCGACTCTCAGGCTTGATATTCAGGTGGTGGTGTCCGGATAACTCCTCGGACGAAGGCTTCAGTTGAAGTAGAGGGTGCTGGAGTTGATGCTGGAGCTGGTTGCACTGGAGCTGAAGGGGCTGTAGCTGGTGCTGAAGATGTTGCTCTAGTGTCTGTCACAGGCACTGCAACTAACCTATGGGCTCTAGGCACTCTGGCAAACACATTTGTGGTAGTCTTGCCCTGCCTCTCCTGCATATCATCCTGCAGCTGCTCCACAACTGACTGTATCTCAGTTACTTTGACATCAAGGTCATGGAATTTGAGTTCCATGATTCTTTCCAAGCTCTCCTGATTCTGAGTGAGGGTGGCCAGTACCTTCTCAATCCTCAGTGTTGATGCTATTAAGTAACCAAGCTGCTCCTGCTTGTTCTTCAAGAAATACTCAGATGCCTCCTCTTGAGTTAGCATCCTGGCAGCCTTCTCCTTCTTTGCCTTCTCCTTCTTCTCTTGAGCTTGAACTGATGATGGGTCATTCTCATTCATGACAACCTCATTGTCCTCAAAGTATGGATAAAGTGGAAAGTGTTCCTTATCCAATTGATATTTCCCTGTGCCCATCTTTGAGTTTATCAACTCTTGAATCTGAGGTGCATATCCGCAGCTCCTCTTCTGATCTGCTGCAGTCCTCTTAATGGTTTCAATCATAAGGCTCATGACTTTAAAATTTTGTGGCACATCAAACACATGCAACATGTTGATGGCATGCCCTCTGATCATGTTATGGTCACCAGACTTGGGCAACAGAGTGTGCCTCAGAATCCAATTGATTGTTGGCAGCCCTGACAACAGAAAGTGGACTGATCCAAACTTGTGTGTCTCAACTGCCTTGTCTGGGATCTCCTTGTACATGTGTGCCATGGAATTGTGATCCATCTTCTTCTTTGCATAAATGTCCAGGTCATCCTCATTTTGCTTAGGGGCATTTATCAGACTTGCCCATTCCTCAACAGTGGATTGGTACCTTGTACCTTCAGACATCCATACAATTCTTCCATCTGGATAAAAGTGTGCTGTGGAGTAGAATTGCATAATAAGTTCATCATTCCAGTGGGTGAGCTTTTGCCCAACAAAATCAGCAACTCCACAAGCAACAAAGCTTTCTTGCACTCCAGGATAGTGCTCTTCATTGTCCTTGATGTAGGTCCAGTCGACCCACCTCATATCACAAATTATGGGCTTCTTATCCAACAGAATTGTCTCATAGAAGTCCCGTTGTTCCTTTGTATGGAACCTGTAGTCAACAACAGTTCTTATCCTTGAGGCATATGGATCTTCCATCCTCTATAGCCTCAACCCTGAGTCCTTCCTGATCCTCATGTCCTCAGCCACAGGATGGGCATCATTGTGGTCTGGTATCTTGGGCTTGAGCTTCCTTAGGACCTGTCCTTCTTCATCTTCTTCTTCAGCAACATTTGGCACTGGGGCCTTGTTCTTCTCAGCAGCTAGAATACTCCTAATATTCCTCTTTGGTATTTGCTTGGCCTTGGAGGCAGCTTTGGGTGCTTCCTTGGGCTTAGATGTTGCAGCCCCTGACCTTATAGCATCACCCATAAGCTTTGGTGCCTTAGGTGCTGGTTCAGCAACCTCTTCTTCCTCTTCAGAATCTTTTCTCATAGAGGGCTTTCCAAGAACCTGGGTAGTTGTGGTTCTTGCTCTCTTCTTCTTCTTGTCCTGAGCACCTTCATCCTCTGATTCAATGGTAAACTTCATTGTCTCTCCAGTAGGAACTTTCTGAGATTTGGAAGTTGTGACTTTCTTTGCAGGTGCCTCTTTGGGTTCAGTCTGCTCTGCCACTTGAGTGGACCTTCTGGCCTTGGGCATTGGTGTCCTCTTGGCAGGAACTTTCTTTTTCAGTCCAGGCTTTGTGCTATGTGCAGAGCCATATTCCTTCTTGAGCACCACTTTCTTGGAAGTAGCCTCATCTTCTTCAGCTTTATAGTCCCCATCCTCTGAGTCTGAGGTTCTTTTCCTCCTTTGCCTGGTAGCAGCCTTAGGCAGGTTGCTAGGAGTGCTTCTGCTCCCTTCATCTGTAGAACTTGAGGGACTAGTGCCCTTGTTCATGTCAATCTGCTCTTCTGACCTGTTTTGGCTGTCACTCTGGTCTGACATGCTGCAAACACTGACTGCTGACCCTGTGAAGAGTTATAGATGAGATAGAAAGGATGAGCATCACAAAATACAGAGATTTTTGCAAAAGAAAGATTCAAAAATTCAGTTTTAGTTTTCCACAGAAAGCATTTCGGATCAACCGATTTTCAAACTCGGTGATACCGAAGCAGTTTTGGAACCTAAACTGATGATCTCGGTTGGACCGAGTCACAGTTCCGTGGCACCGAGACTGCTAGGGTTTCACAAAATCCTAAAATCGGTCGCACCGAATAGCAATTCTCGGTCAGACCGAGAGTTACTAGTGCAATGGCATAAGCCAAATCGGTGAGACCGAGTTTTTCAACTCGGTGGGTCCGAGATGGTTTCGGCGGAAACCTAACCCTAAAATTTTGAATCTCATCTAATCTACGGACTACTTTGGCTGGATAGGAGTGTTTCAATCGTGGCAAGATTCAATAAGAACACAATGTGCTAGGAATCGGACGAGGATAGCACAGTGATCGAGTCCATACCCTAGCTTGGCGATGAACTCGCTACGGCGGCAATGGCGGGGGCGAAATCCGTTGACGGCGGCGGAGACCAGCTACTGGAGGCGGCTGGCGACGAGGAGACGATCCGGAGACCTTTGATGGCAGAGCGAGCTATTGCGCGGGCGAAAGGGGTTCGGAGAAATTTCCAAAATTTTGCCCGTCACTATATATAGCCCGACCCTGTCGGTGTGACCGAGTGGAACAACTCGGTGGCACCGAGATGCATAACTGTGTACAGTTATAGCAAATCGGTGTGACCGAAAAGTTCAAATCGGTTGCACCAAGATTGAAAACTCAGATCAACTTAATGATCTTGGTAGGACCGAAATGGAGGAATCGGTCAGACCGGGAGTCACAAAGAGGTTTTGGAAATTTAAGTCTATGAAGAATCGGGGACTCCGAGTGCTCCTCACACAGAGTGGTTCGAATCTGACTTGATCAAATTTTGTGATGTAGCATGAATAGAGTTTGAGACGAGAAAAGCATAGATAGCTAGAGAAAGTTCTTAGGCATTCTTGTCCATCCACTTGGCAAAAAGAAAAGAGACCAAACAATCAAAACAACAAGTGGATGTCCTTGAATGAGTAAAATATGCACCAACATGCTCACACAATAAGATAGCAAATGAAATATGTGGCAAAGCATGCACAACTAATTCTAGCATCTATCAAACAATTTGCGATGACTAGGTCATCTATATATGAGTATATTGACTTAGGAGTCAAATGAGAACATTTGATCATAGGTCATACTCATCATTTAAGCTCAAGTGGGGTTACCACTTTTACATAATGCTTTGATGTGTTCACACCATTAGAGTTGCTTTGACTCAATTCTTAGAGTTAAGCTCCCCCTAGATGTGAGATCCCCCTTACAGGGATGAACTAACCTTGGGTTTTGTCGATGATGACTTCATGTAGGTGTTGAAGATGTGGATGCTCAATGTTGATGTAGATCATTTGGAGCAATCCTTTGGAGTGAGTTGCACTTACAACTTACCTACATGGGTTAGTCCCACAGGGAACAAACAAGAATATCCATAGACATAGAGTGATGCACACACAAGATGATGTCCATGAAATCATTAGGTTACCTTATCCCTTGCCTTACAAACATGAGGGTTTGTGACTCCTTGAACTAGTGCAAGATGTGGAAGTTGATTGCACTTGTTCTTGCCATAATGATATGAGTGAAGAATGTTGGCGGAGTCACCCTCAAGAACTCTCTAGTTCTTCTTCTTCGAGATCCACATCATCTTGATGGGAATCCTTGGAGTTGTAGTTGTACTAGATGAAGTAGAACTTGACGTAGTCTTGGGAACCCACTTGAACGAGGCTTTAGGTGCTTCTTCAAATGCATCAATCTCTTCTTGAAGCTTGTCCTTGCCTTTGTTCTTCTGGTCTTGTGGTGGAAGATCATCTTGTGCTTGTGTTCCCTTGAAGGAAGTAGGATCATACTTCTCTTGTTGAGGAACAAACTTCGTCTTGGGGTATTGATCTTCTTCCCACTCAACTCCATTGGCATTGAACTTTCGTTCAAAACCAACACCTTGATTCTTCCGGTGCCTTCCTTGCTTGCGTACAATTTCCTCGAATTGCTTACTCCCGGCAAGGCTCTTGTAAACACCTTTCTCTATAATTCCCTTCAATAAGCTATTTTCTTGCTCAAGTGTAACTTGGCTAAGAGAATCATTAGTGGAATCAATAGAACTACTAGAAGCAACAATATTGTATTTGACATTATTATTGTTACTACTAGAGGAAGTATCTTTCTTGTACTTGTTACTAGACTTGACTTGAGGCATGTAAGTAGATAAGAGTAAACACTTGGCAATGTAAGAATTACTTTTCTTACGGAGATCATCATTGATTGCCTTTAAGAACTCATGCTCTTGCTCAAGATTGAGCTTTTCAAAGCGTAAATTCTCATGAGCCCTTAAAAGTTCTCGATGATCTTCAAAGATAGTTTCATGAGCCAACTTAAGAGTGTTTAGTTCTTTAGTTAGAAGCTCAATCTTCTCCTTATCATTGTCATTCATTTTAACTTTATTAGCATGATTAATTGACGTTTCATCATAGTATTCATCACTTGAGTTGTCAACAAGTAAATCATCATCCACAAGCAAGTCATCTTCATCACTATTGAAATCAACATACTCAGGATGTGTTACCTTTGGACCTTTGGCCATGAAGCATCTTCCAATTCCTTCATTTGGTGAATCAAATATGTCGTAGGAGTTGGTTGACACAAGTGCTAGACCGGCAACACCTTCATCTTGAGTATATTCGGAGTCGGAGTGATAGCTTCTCTCGGAGTGATTGTCGGAGTCGGACCCGGATACCCATTCACAAACATGAGCTTGATGTCTTCATTTTGTGTAGCTCCTTGATGACTTGTCCTTCCTTTCTGAATCCTTGATTCTCCGCGAGGGTATTCATTCATAACGATCATCTCTACTCCTCCTCTCTCTTGGCGGTGATTCTTCTCTTTTGCTTCTTCTTCTTGGAGAATCTTCTCTTCTTTTGTAGGGTGCCGTACACTCATTGGAATAGTGTCTGGGTCTCCCACAATTGTAGCAATTGCACTCTCGACTAGAAGATCTTTTGTCATTGTAAGACCTTGACTTGGAGCTTCTTTCTTTGTTTCTACTCTTGTAGAATTTGTTGAAGTTCTTCACCATCAAGCTCAATTCTTCATTGAAGGTTTGTTTCTAACTTGATGATGTGGGGGCTTCACTTGAGGCTTTGTAAGCACCACTTGACTTGTTGTGAAGTTCCTCCTTATCCTTGAGTGACATCTCATGAGCAACAATTCTTCCAATGACTTCCGTTGGCTTGAGATCTTTGTAGTTTGGCATCATTTGGATCAATGTGCACACAGTATCATACTTTCCATCCAATGCTCTTAGGATCTTCTGGATGATGAATTTGTCGGTCATCTCTTCACTCCCTAAGCCGGCAATCTCATTTGTGATAAGAGCAAGCCTAGAGTACATTTCAGCGACACCTTCACCATCCTTCATTTTGAACTTGTCAAGCTTCTTTGAAGCACATCCAACTTGGATTCCTTGACGGATTCAGTACCTTCATGCATATCAATCAAAGTATCCCAAATTTCCTTTGCATTCTCAAGACGGCTGATTTTGTTGAATTCTTCGGGGCACAGTCCGTTGAAGATGATATCACAAGCTTGAGCGTTGTATTGCAGCATCTTCAATTCTTCCGCATTAGCTTCACGGTTCGGTTCTCTCCCATCAAAGAATTCACCTTGCAAGCCAATACAAATAATTGCCCAAATGGCGGGGTTATGTCCAAGAACATGCATTTTCATCTTATGCTTCCAACTAGCAATATTAGTACCATCAAAGTAAGGACCTCTACGGTGATAATTTCCCTCGCTAGACGCCATACTCTCCTAGGTTGTGAAACCAAGGCTATGACCACCAAAAGCTATGGAAATCAAAGCAAATGGAGACCAAAGCTCTGATACCACTTGTAGGACCTTGAAGTATGTCTAGAGGGGGGGTGATTAGACTACTTGACCAATTAAAAACTTAACCTTTTCCCAATTTTAGAGTTTGGCAGATTTTAGCTACTTTAGGACAAGTCAAGCAATCATCACACTATTCAAGCAAGCATGCAAAGAGTATATAGGCAGCGGAAAATAAAGCATGCAACTTGCAACAAAGTAAAGGGAAGGGTTTGGAGGATTCAAACGCAGTTGGAGACACGGATGTTTTTGGCGTGGTTCCGATAGGTGGTGCTATCGTACATCCACGTTGATGGAGACTTCCACCCAGGAAGGGTAATGGTTGCGCGAGTCCATGAAGGGCTCCACCCACGAAGGGTCCACAAAGAAGTAATCTTGTCTATCCCACCATGGCCGTCGCCCACGAAGGACTTGCCTCACTAGCGGTAGATCTTCACGAAGTAGGCGATCTCCTGGCCCTTACAAACTCCTTGGTTCAACTCCACAATCTTGTCGGAGGCTCCCAAGTGACACTTAGCCAATCTAGGAGACACCACTCTCCAAGAAGTAACAAATGGTGCGTTGATGATGAACTCCTTGCTCTTGTGCTTCAAATGATAGTCTCCCCAACACTCAACTCTCTCTCATAGGTTTTGGATGTGGTGGAAAGAAGATTTGAGTGGAAAGCAACTTAGGGAAGGCTAGAGATCAAGATTCATATGGTAGGAATGGAATATCTTGACCTCAACACATGAGTAGGTGGTTCTCTCTCAAAAATGGTAAGTTGGAAGTGTAGGTTTGTTATGATGGCTCTCTCCATGAATGAAGAGGAGGTGGAGGGGTATTTATAGCCTCCACACAAAATCTAACCGTTACACACAATTTACCAAACTCGGTGGGACCGATTCAACATACTCGGTCGGACCGATTTAGTAAACCTTGTGACCGTTAGTGATTTTCAGTGGGACTGACATGCATCTCGGTGAGACCGATTCGGTTAGGGTTAGGGCATAACGTAATCTCGATAAGACTGATTACACAAACTCGGTGAGACCGATTTGGTAATAAGCTTTCCAGAGAGTTGGTCAGGTAAACTCGGTGGGACCGATTTGCTCTTTTCGGTGAGACCAAAATGTTACAAAAGGGAAACAGAGAGTTTACATTGCAATCTCGGTGGGACCGATCGCTCACTTCGGTTAGACCGAAACGTTACGCAGGGAAACAGAGAGATTACAATCCCATCTTGGTGAGACCGAGATCCCTATCGGTAAGACCGATTTGCTTAGGGTTTGTGGCAGTGGCTATGACTTTTGGAATCGGTGGCGCCGGATAGGAAGAATCGGTGTGACCGATTTTGGCTTTGGGTTTAGGTCATTTGTGGATGTGGGAAAGTAGCTGAGGGTTTTGGTGCATATCACTAAGCACATGAAGCAAGAGGCTCATTAAGCAACACCTCATCCCTCCTTGATAGTATTGGCTTTTTCTATAGACTCAATGTGATCTTGGATCACTAAAATATAAAATGAAGAGTCTTGAGCTTTTGAGCTTGAGCCAATCCTTTGTCCTTAGTATTTTGAGGGATCCACTTTCATCATCCATGCCATGCCATTCATTGAGCTTTCCTGAAATAATAGTCTTGGAATAGCCTTAGCTCAATGAGCTATATGTTGTTATGAATTACCAAAACCACCTAGGGATAGTTGCACTTTCACTGGAGCATGGTATAAATGCTTGACCAAGTTCCTCATTGAAAAAGGCTTTGAAATTGGAAAAATTGATTCCACACTTTTTACTAAAAGGGTTAATGGAGAACTATTTGTGTGCCAAATCTATGTTGATGATATTATATTTGGTTCAACTAACCCTCATTTTAGTGAAAAGTTTGGGAAGCTAATGTCGGAGAAGTTTGAGATGTCTATGATGAGTGAACTCAAATTCTTCCTTAGGTTGCAAATCAAGCAAACTAGGGAAGGTACCTTTGTCTCTCAAACAAAGTACACCAAAGACTTATTCAAGAAGTTCAATATGCAAGAATGCAAAGGTATGTCTACACCCATGCCTACTAGTGGACATCTTGACTTGACCAAAGATGGTGAACCGGTTGATCAAAAGGTTTATCGCTCTATGATTGGTTCATTGTTATATCTATATGCTTCATGACCCGATATCATGCTAAGTGTGTGCATGTGTGCACGATATCAAGCTGCTCCTAAAGAATGTCATCTTAAGGCCGTGAAAAGGATAGTGAGATACTTAATCCATACACCAAATTTTGGCATTTGGTATCCTAAGAGGGCCTCTTTCGATCTTGTTGGCTACTCCGACTCAGACTATGCCGGAGACAAGGTTGATAGAAAGTCCACTTTGGGTACTTGTCAATTTCTTGGTAGATCTCTTGTGTCTTGGTCTTCCAAGAAACAAAAGTCGGTATCCTTATCCACTGCCGAAGCGGAATACATTGCCGCTGGTTCATGTTGTGCTCAATTGCTTTGGATGACCCAAACTCTTAAAGATTATGGGATATATGTGAGACATGTTCCACTGCTTTGTGACAATGAAAGTGCTATCAAAATTGGTCATAATCCTGTACAGCATTCTCGAACTAAGCATATAGAAGTTCGTCATCATTTCATTCGAGATCATGTTGCTAAGGGTGACATTGATCTTAAGCATGTTCGCACCGAAAAGCAACTAGCAGATATATTCACTAAACCTCTTGATGAGAAAGTGTTTTGCGGGTTAAGAGGAGAATTGAACATCATTGATGCTTCAAACTTGGAGTAGAAACTCCATTGCATACATGCAAGACATGAGCTTATGACTAATCCTTGATATTTCTCTTATGATGAAAATCTTATGTCTTGGATATATTTGCATCTTGCATGTTATCTAACTCATGTAGGTACTTGGTGGAATCAAATTCCATGAGATTGTAATCTACTCACATCTTGAGCAATCTCTACATCACCAAGTTTCTACACTATGGTGGTTGAAGACAAGGAAGCACGGAACCACTCAAACATATCCTTTGGCAAATTCTATGTTGAGCTTCATGATTGTCATTTTTGGATACACAAGTGCTCTTCCTTGCAAGAACTAACCCATGTAGGTAGATGAACTCAAATTCCAAGTGGTGCTCCCAATTCTTGATGAGCTACATCAACCTTGAGCAACCCACACAAGTTCAACTACATGGACAACACCACCAACCAAGGTATGTTATTCCATCTTAGAGAAGCTTTACTCCAAGTCATGTAACATCCCAAATTTCCAATTTGGCATGTTATACATAGATCATCCATGCATATCATATTTTATTGCTTTTTCGTTTGCCATCCTCGAAATCCTAATCAACTAAAGGACCCTCGGAGAGAGTTGGGGATTTTCTGATTTTCATATTTGAGTTTTATCAAATAATGAAGACGAGGATTTTGATTTTGATTATTTTTCTCTCCGGAAAAATATTTCATTTCAAATAAATAAATGAGGGGAGATAATATGACTTCTCCAAAATAATTGAAATATCGGAGGAAAAATGTTAAAATCATTATTTGGTTTTTATTTGATTTTATTCGGAATTTTATTTTCCCTAGAAAAATTTGCATGCTTTAAAAGTTGCATTTTAGGGGCCAAGAAAAGTTCATCTCGTTCTAAATATTCCATTTAGACGGAGAAAACTTGTTTTGGAATTTTTAGATTTTTATTTATTTTTCCTAGGATTTTTCTTAGTCGGCAGAACGTTTTTTTTAAGGAACCCGCGCCCGACCGGGCCAAGGGCCCAGCCAGGCCGGTCCGCCTCGCCGCCGCCTCCCCGCGCGCGCCGCCGTGCGCCGCACGGACGCCGAGGGGAGTCCGAGCCGGACTCCTCCCCAGGCGCTCCCTTCCCCAAGCCGGAGCCGCCGCCCCCCTCCTTAAATACCGCCGCCCCGCCGCCCTCACCACCACCCACCACCGCCGCCGCCGCCTCCCGCCCGCCGAGCAGAGCCCGAGCCGAGCCGCCGCCGCCCGCGCCCTGCCCGAGCCGCCGCCGCCGCCTCTCGCCGAGCCCCGCCTCTCGCCGAGCCCCGACGGAGCCGCCCGCCCTGCCGGACAACCTCGCCGGAGGTAGCCACCCCGCCGCCGGTTTTTTTCGAATAAAACCCCTTCGTTTTTTTTGAGAAAACCCTAGTTCGTTTTTTTATTTAGATCGGTTTTATTCTTCGGTTTATTTACTTAGCGAGCATTCGCTCGTTGGTCGTTTTAACGAATGTGTTCATCGTTTAGTTTCTACTAACGAACGTTCGTTCGTTTAGCCATTCGTCGTTTCTCTTTTTATCGGATTTATTCCGCGATTATTCTGATCGCGATTTCTGATCCGATATTCGAACCTGTTTATCTTTTCGCTCATTTATCGGAATCAGGCGATTCAAGCGCCTGGAGTTTCATCTCGAAACCCTCTTTCCGAATAATCAACTCAAACAAGTTTTTTTCTCTGTAAAATTTGACCCTAGTTCAGATTAGTAAACGGATCTTATTTCTTTTGCCGTTTGAGTTTCGTTGTTCCGTTTGATTTGATTCTTTTTGCAAACTGGAGTTCTTAAGTTGAACTCTCCGGTCAAACTCTTTTATTTGGAGTTTTACTTTTGCATCTTTGCTTGTTGCTTATGTATGTTATTGTTTGTTTGCGATAGAATTCCCGGAGTGCGAAGCGTGTTACTACGAGTCTCTAGGATTCACGGATCGTCAGCAAGGCAAGTAACACATTGATCATACTCTTTCCATACCCAGTTTTTATGCATTAGTTTCAATCCTCAAACATTGCATGACTAGGATGTCTTTAACTTGTGGGTTGGGAAGTAGTTGCTGAGATAGAACCTATTGCCCTGTTTATTATCAAACCCTTGGGAGTTACTTATACACGTTGCTTATATTGCCATGCTATGCTCGTAGACGTGGATTGGGTTTGAGTGCATTCCATGACAGATGAGAGATTGTTTACTTAATGGTTCAACTTAAGGTGGCAACTTTAATACACATCTGGGTGGATTGAGGCACCAGGGGTATCCTGTGATTGCCTGTTTTTTTTTTGGAAATCCCGGGGTTACCGTGTGATATTCCTATGGACCGCCACCCAGGCTCGAAGGGAACAGAGTTTATTCATGCTAGAAACTTCCGTGTGCAGCCACAAGATATTATGGGCTCTAGCATAGTTGAGTAAGTTACGTGAAGCTCTTGAAGAGGTAGATCAGCAGGTAGTGGGTTTTGTAGGTTTGGTATGGTCTACCCGGAGTAGAGAGTTAATGTTTCTGAAAGGCTGTGTCTCGGTCATCCGTTTCTCAAACACCATGTAGTGCGAGAAATCAACGGAGGCGATCGAGTCTTGTGGGGAAAAGTGCGCAAACCTCTGCAGAGTGTACAATCTAATCATGGTTAGCCATGTCCCCGGTTATGGACAATTCTGAGTATCTAGTACTTGAGTATTCACATGTATCTCATAACTCTAAATTAATATTGCTGGGGTGTTAATTATCTTAATTGGGATCATTGAGTTGGGGTTACCTTCTCAATGATGTTTCAACCACCATGATAGTTAAAATTAAAATTATATTCCTTTGCTGTAGGGAAAAATTGGCTTTTCGCAAAAACTGTAACCATAGAGCTTTCCACCAGCCAAATATGCATGTAGTGGTAGCATTACTCTGTTATTGCTCTTTTGTGTTACATTGCCAGCATATTCCATGTGCTGACCCGTTCTCGGGCTACAACGTATTATGTTGCAGACTTTTCATATGAGGAGTAAGGTTCGATAGGTCGTTGTCATGCAGCTCAGCTATGCCATTGGATTTGATGGACTCACTTTATCTTCCAAGCCTTCCGCTGTTATCGCATTAGATGGCCTTAGGCCATATTATTGTAATAACTTCTCTTTTAGACATTCGATGTAATAAGTGTGTGATTGCTACTCTGTTATAAATCCTTTGAGTACTGTGTGTGTCAGCATTACCGATCCAGGGATGGCACGGAAGCACGGAGACTTGACCATCTGAGGTCGGGTCACTACAAGTCATGAGCTAAAGCAACTCGACAAGATGTGAATACATCAAGATGCTTAACCGAAAAATGGCAACCCAATTTTGAGCTTAAACGATGAGTATGACCTATGATCAAGTGATCTCACTTGACTCCTAAGTCAATATACTCTAACATAGGTGACTTTGTCGCCGACCATCTCTAGATGAAGTTCTCTTGTGTCCTTTTCTGCGTTTTTGCATTTGTCTCATGCATATTGGTTTCCCCTTTCAAAAAAACAAAAAAAACAAAAAAAAACTTCATCTAGCTTTCTTTCTATTTGCTCTGCATTTTTCTGCATTTAAATTCATTGCATATCACTCAGTAAATTCCTTGCAAATCTTTATGAGATCTTACTAGTCTAGTGAGCTGAGGTGACAAGTGTTTTCTCTGCGATGAACTCGGTTTCACCGATTTGATGTTTTCGGTCCAACCGAATCCTTTCGGTACAACCGAAGCATACCACTCGGTGCCACCGATTTCCCAACAGAAAAAACAGTTTGCCACTTATTCTGTGTTTCTTCTGATCCAGCTCCACTCAATGAATCTTGTCCTCTACAAGCATCACATTATTATAAATGCTTTGAGCTGTGTCTCAATGATCAAACCCTTCTTGGAAATTGATGTCAAAGGGGGAGAGAGAGATCACATCAAAGCTTATCACTTAGAGAGATCACATGAGAGAGAGAGAATATCACCTCCTCAGGAGGAGAAAGAGATCTCCAGGGGGAGAGAATACTCAAGTAGAAAGTATTTCTCAAGGATCCCAGATGCTTGGTGTCCAAGAGGAGAGATGCCACATGTCTTCTTGAGGGGAAAGACATGTTCATATGTGCTCATTTGCATTAGCTTGCATTAGCTCTGTTCATTTATATCTTTCAGCTCTGTTTCTCTGTTCCCTATCTTCTTCCAGTATAGATTCAGGGGGATCAAGACATCTAAGGGAAAGAAATCATTTAAATTCATTGCATATCTTTACTCTTGGGGACATGTCTAATCCAATGGGTACTTAGTACTCAATCTCTACATGTCATCCCAGTCTTGGTATTCTTGTGGTTTCTTCTGTTTGCTGTGGCTAGTAGATGTACCTGTGTTGTCTAACCTTGTTTGCGCAGGTTCATTCCATCCTAAGCCAACTCAAGACTACAAGGTAAGTATATGCATCACAATCATGTGTATGAGGAACTCTTGCTGATGTACATACTATTTGCAAGAAGGACTCATGGGCATGAAGGTATTTTCCTTAATATTCTTTGCTCTAATGCATATGGCCAAGATACATGTAACACATTGCCTGCTCTATCATGGTTATGCTCTCACATGCTTCTACATTTCATATTCACATGATTGCATACATGTAGGGGGAGCCTATGCCTGTTACATGTCCTTCCAAAGCTTTACTTGCTACTCTTTATATCTTTTTCTAAAGCTTTGATGTATGTTGTCATCAATTACCAAAAAGGGGGAGATTGAAAGCACAAGTGCTCCCTAGGTGGTTTTGGTAATTAATGTCAACATATCTCTTGTTGTACTAACACTTTTATCTAGTATGTTTCAGATAAGTTCAACAATGGAGTGGCACAGAGGCGTAGCCAGGATTATCAACCATTGGGTTCAGCTCTACTAAAGAGTGGGTTCAGTTCTTTGCTTAGTCTTAAGCTAGTGTAAATCTATAAGGGACATGTCAAATTTCATTGGGTTCAATTGAACCCAATGCTAATGAGCTGGCTCCGCCCCTGGAGTGGCATGGACTAAAGCATGTGGGAACTCCTTCAAGATGCTAAGGACAAAGGATTGGCTCAAGCTTCAAGCTCAAAACTCTTCATTTTATATTTTAGTGATCCAAGATCACATTGAGTCTATAGGAAAAGCCAATACTATCAAGAAGGGATGAGGTGTTGCTTAATGAGTTTCTTGCTCCACAGTGCTTAGTGATATGCTCCAAAACCCTCAACTACTTTCCCACTTCCACACATATGACCTAAACCTAAATTCAAACTCGGCCCCACCGATTCCTTCTATCTGGCGCCACCGAGTTCAGATGTCATAGCCACTGCCACAAACCCTAGACAAATCGGTCTCACGGATAGGGATCTCGGTCTCACCGAGATGGGATTGTAATCTCTCTGTGTATGTCCATTACCAAAATCGGTCTCACCGAGTTTGAGCAATCGGTACTATCGAGATTACAATGCAAACTTCCTGGTTGACTCATTACCAAAATCGGTCTTACCGAGTTTGTGTAATCGGTCCAACCGAGTTTGCCTGACGAACTCTCTGGAAAGCTTATTACCAAAATCGGTCTCACCGAGTTTGTGTAATCGGTCTTACTGAGATTACGTTATGCCCTAACCCTAACCATATCGGTCCTACCGAGTTGCATATTGGTCCCACCGAAAATCCTAACGGTCACTAAATTTACTAAATCGGTCCGACCGAGTTTGTTGATTCGGTCCCACCGAGTTTGGTAAATTGTGTGTAACGGTTAGATTTTGTGTGGAGGCTATATATACCCCTCCACCCCCTCTTCATTCATGGAGAGAGCCATCAGAATGAACCTACACTTCCAACATACATTTTCTGAGAGAGAACTACCTACTCATGTGTTGAGGCCAAGATATTCCATTCCTACCATATGAATCTTGATCTCTAGCCTTCCCCAAGTTGCTTTCCACTCAAATCTTCTTTCCACCAGATCCAAATCCTATGAGAGATAGTTGAGTGTTGGGGAGACTATCATTTGAAGCACAAGAGCAAGGAGTTCATCATCAACGCACCATTTGTTACTTCTTGGAGAGTGGTGTCTCCTAGATTGGCTAGGTGTCACTTGGGAGCCTCCGACAAGATTGTGGAGTTGAACCAAGGAGTTTGTAAGGGCAAGGAGATCGCCTACTTCGTGAAGATCTACCGCTAGTGAGGCAAGTCCTTCGTGGGCGACGGCCATGGTGGGATAGACAAGGTTGCTTCATCGTGGACCCTTCATGGGTGGAGCCCTCCGTGGACTCGCGCAACCGCTACCCTTCGTGGGTTGAAGTCTCCACCAACGTGGATGTACGATAGCACCACCTATCGGAACCACGCCAAAAGCATCCGTGTCTCCAATTGCGTTTGAATCCTCCAAAACCCTTCCCTTTACATTCTTGCAAGTTGCATGCTTTACTTTCCGCTGCTCATAAACTCTTTGCATGCTTGCTTGTTATGTATTGTGAGTGGTAAACTTGTGCCTAAACTCCACTTAAACTTAAAGAACTTAAAAACTGCAACTTTGGTACTTAGTGTCTAATCACCCCCCCTCTCTAGACACCTCTTCTCAAGGTCCTACATATTGCCCCTAAAATATTTGCATGAGTAGGATTGGGAACATGTGGACTTGGTGGTAGTACTTGAGGTAGGAACCTATTACCTTTTATCACCCCGGGAATATACGTTATGCTCAATTATTGCTCAGCCATGCTCGTAGACGGGGATTGGATTGTGATACACATGGAAGTTTTGAGAGATAATAATTTTGGTTAACATTAAGGTGGCAACTTTAGTACACATCCAAGTGGATTGGTTGGGGCACCTGGAGAAACCAGTGTTTGCCCATTGGGAAATCCCAGAGTGCCCGTATGATTTTTCCTCAGTTCGCCACCCAGGCTCAAAGGGATCATATGATATTTCATGCCTAGCAACTTCTGTGTGCAGCCACAAGCCATTATGGGCTCTGGCATAGTTGAGTAAGTTGCATGAGCTCTTGAAGAGGTGGACTAGCAGATATAGGGGAAAATAGGTGTACCGGTCTACCCAGAGTAGAGAGTTAATGCTTCAGAAAGACTATGTCTCGATCTTCCGATCAAGGATGCGGTCGAGTCTTGTGGGGAAAAGTGTGCAACCTCTACCGAGTGTATAAACTAATCATGGTTAGCCATGTCTCCGGTCATGGACATATTGAGTATCTAGAAGTGTATATTATTGTTGATCTCATCACTCTTTAATAAATGAATTGGGTTTAATGAAGATACTTGATTAATGTTGGGATTTGAGTTGGAGGAACCTTCTCAAATATTGTTTTAACTTTGTAGTAAATAAAATTTATTCCTTTGTTGTAGGAAAAAATTAGCTTTATGCAAAACTTTAAATTTAGAGCCTCCACCAGCCAAATGTGCATGTAGATATAGTTTCTTGCATTCATTTGCTCTACAGTGTAACTCTTCCAGCATATTCCATGTGCTGACCTACACGGCTGCAACGTCTTGCGGACTTTACTGATGAAGAATAAGGTGCGATGGGTCGTTTTCATGCACTTAGCTATGCCGTTGGAGTTGATGGACTCATTTTATCTTTGAAGCTTCCATAGTTCTTTAGTTTAGATGGCCTTCAACCATATTATTTATGTATCAGATACTCTTTATGAGGACCTCGATGTAATAAGTGTGTGATTGAAACTCTGTTATAATTCCTCGAGTACTGTGTTTGTCACCATACCGATCTAGGGATGACACTTAAGCATAGAGACTTCAGTCCATTGGGATTGTGGTCGCTACAGATATATTTATTTCGATATTATCAGTCGTGTTTACTTCAACTGAGATCTGTTTGATGATATTTTCTGAATAATCCCCCCCCCCCCTTGATCCTCTCTATCAGAGTCTGTCAATAGAATAGTGCAGATGATTTATTCATTGACTTTCTTTGTTTGAGTAATATGATTTGCCTCATTTTCAGAATCTAGTTCATCACTTCCACTTGTATCATTAGTATCTGTTGTTTCTACATAGTCAGGGCCTTGCAATGCACTCAGCTGGTTGTGCGAAACGTCTTCACTTTGTGTACTCGATAGATTTTTTTGGCTCTCTGAGTGAATCAATATTGTTCCAATTTAGTTCTATTTATTGCTAATTTGAATCAAGATATTCTCTATCCATATGATCAACAGTTGCATTGTTTTGCTTATACTGTTCCTCGACATCACTTTCATTGCCATCGGGTTCAATGTCTTCCACGTACTCTTTCCCTACATCACTTTCATTGCCATCCCTTTCAAATTCACCAGTATCTTCATCCGGACAATATTGTTCTTCATCACAATCTACTTCAAAATTTTCTTTTTCAGGTATAGAATTTTTTCCCACTGATCATTTCTGGTGGCTTCTTCTGCATTTTGAGTTTCTTCTTTGTGATAGTGTTCTATTGTTGGTAGTCATGGCATCCAATGGTCCTCCTGAAAATGGTTATCTTTTGATTTTTTATTAATGTCTTCCAAACGTTACCAGCAAGTGATTATTTCTTGGTATGTAAGTTTTGTTTTCAAATTTTGCGTACTTGTGATAATAAGCCTCCCTGTAACAGGGAAGTGAAGCTTTGAATAGGCATTGCCATGTTGCCACTCTAAAGATGACTCATGACAGTCATCTGTTGCATTATTTTTGTGTAAGACTGATGCCCTACTTGTCCTTGCTCATACATTAGTTGATAATTGTGTTTTCCATCTTAAACTTGACTTAAATTCTGTAAGATAGAAAACATAATAAAAAAGCTAATTTAGTTTTTTTTTCATTTGTTGTTATGTGAATGTGTCTAAGCATACCACTTTGGTGAGCTCATTGTGCATTTCTATGTAATCTTGACTTTCGTGCTCGCCATTCTTATGTGCAAGAAGTGTGTCCTTCAAGTGAAATTATGCAAATCAAGGATACTTGATACTTATGCATATATATATTTTACACATTCAGTGAACTTATTCATTTCATAGAATTTATACTAACATTGATGCCTTGGTCGAATGCATTTTTTGACAATGCACTTGCTTGTATGCTTTCTCTGAATTTTTAGGCACATGCAAAAAAATGGAATGTTGTTATGCAGTTATATTGTATTATTTTCGGATGTTTTGCCTAAATGAAAGTATAATGTTCCTCAATGAAAAGTGTTTACTTACCATGCTTTCTTGTGGTCTCCCTGCATGCTGACGTTGTCCTCGCTGGTGACCAACGTGTACAACTTTTATTATCTTACCAAGCAATTTTTACTTTTCAATTTACAAAAAATCTGACGAATCAACTTATGCACATGATAGTATGCCTTTGTTTTCATAGCAGGTGTTTGAGGTTCTGCATGCAAAAATTACCTTTGTCTGATCATGCAAATGTTGATGTCGTACTGCTGCTTGTTTGTCCCTTGTTTTTGCAAAATTAGGAATCTGCCAATTAAGCAATGCAAGTAAATATTGTTTAGCAGGACACAAGTAAAAAGGATAACATTTCTACAATAACAGGTAAAATAATTGTAAAATGATATTATTTCTCTAGTTTCTACCATTGTTTTGTTTTGCAAATGCTTTTCATTGTTGAGTTGCATAATTTTGCTTTATTTTTGCAGTGTGCTTGTGAGCACTTCATTGGAGAAATTTGGGCTTTGCACTTTGTGCAAATTTGGCTACTATTCATGTAAGCACCTCTTGTAGCTATACTATTTAGTTTCAGTTACTGATTTTTTTCTTCAGGTGGTGACAGGTTTCTCTCTAATTCATTATAATCTAGAAAACATTTCTTTCTATTTAGTTTCAGTTTAGGATTTTGTTTTAAGTAGGGTAACTGGTTTCCAAATAATTCATTCTACTCTATAAATCATTTCTGTCTTTTTTAGTTTTAGATTAAGGTTTTGTATTCAGGAAGGGTAACAGTATTCACTATAATTTATTCTACTCTATAAATCATTTCTGTCTTTTTTAGTTTCAGATTAAGGTTTTGTATTTAGGAAGGGTAACAGTATTCCCTATAATTCATTCTACTCTTGGAAACATTTATGTTTATTTTAGTTGTAGTTATTTATTTTGTCTTTAGTTTTTTGAACAGGTTTCCCTGTCCTTAGTTAGTTTCAGTCTATGCTTTTGTTCTTAGGAAGGGTAACAACTCAGTCTTCTAACTTCAGTAACTGTTTTTGTACTTAGGATGTTTAACATGTTTCAGTGTAATTCATTCAACTCTATAAATCATTTATGTATTTTTTTAGTTTTAGAATTAGATTGTTTCATTAGGGTCGTTGTGAATGATTTCATTGGTCTAATAATGTGTGCAATTCAAGGGATTACTCTATATGTTTTTGATTTCAAGATCTGAAAAAGTTGAACTAAACCTTTTTTTCCTAGCCCAAAATGATCTCAAGAAGGAAATCAACAGATGGGAAAAAATCTTCTTAAGTTTTTTGTTCTTCTATTTTGGATATGAGTTATCTCCTCCATAGCGGCGTTGTTAGGGTAGGAGGACGAAGGAGGAAGATTAAGGAAGGAAGGAAATGGAGGCGTGTGCGGTGTCGGAGTTGAGTTCTCAGTCCAAGTCAGTTAACGGGTCGAGCCCGTTAACTCGTAAGTGGAAGGCAGAAGGAAGACGAAACGCAAAAGAAAAAAGTCAGAGAGAGGGTGAAGAAGTTGATTTGGGTTTGATCAAGTGACTTTGAATTTGGGGTCAGTCGATTTATGTTTCCTCTGGACAATTCTGTCGACTGACCTGATTCTGAAATTCAGTCAACTGGGCCTTAATATAAAGGCCATTTCCTTCTTCTTCTTTTTTGACCACAAAGGTCATTTCCTTTTTTGAGGGAATATATAAAGGTCATTTCCTAATACAGCATGGCCCTCATCTTTTTTTTGAACTTGTGGCACACTTTATTCAACTCAAATAAGGGATACATCAGAAAAAGTTTAACTAGAATAAACTGTGGAGGATCATTATCCCACGAGATTATAGAATTAGAATCGTAACAACATCTAGCTAACTTGTGTGCCACTTGGTTTGCCCCTCTTGGACAATGAGCATAAGATACTGACCCAATTCTTTGAGCTAATATAAAGCAGTCACTCAAAATCGCCGAATAAGGACTCAAAATGTCCACTTCCCCTGGCATGTTAATATAATTTCAAGGTAGTCTGATTCAAAAGTGATATTGGAACATCCAAGTTGGTCTGCAAGCATCATACCATTTTTCATAGCCATCGCCTCGGTGGAAGGGGCATCGAGAACATGACTAACCAGGGACGATGAACCAGCCAAAGCCTGTCCATGGTGGTTTCGAAGAACGGCCGCAGTAGCCCCGCATCCATCCTCCATAAAGCACGCGTCCACGTTCATCTTATACACGTTGTGACAAGGTTTAGACCACTTCCCTTCAGTAATTTGGCTAGCACTCGAAGCCCCTGCATAATTCGTTGTTATTGCATGTATAGCCAGTGCTTATTTAGGAGGACTCGCCACCACTTCCCCCTTCACGGATTCCCTTCGTTGCCACCATATGTACCAGGCGCCAACCAATATGATGTCTTGGAAGCCAATATGTTCCAATATAGTAGACTTTCACCTTTTATCTCGGAGTAAACTCTCAAGGATGACACATCCAGACCTGTCTAATGCTTCAACATGTGCAATCGTCTCCTGAAGGCCCAAGGATAGCCAAACTTCTTTTGCACGATCACAAGTAAATTATGAGGTGCTTCACGTCTTCTTCACCCCTTTTACAGATCGAATAGAGCCCAGAGACTGGAATGTGCCAGTTTGCAAGAACTGACATACCCGAAATAATTCCATGCAACACCTTCCAGCCAAAGATTTTAATTTTGCTTGGCACTTGTAGCTTCCAAAGAATCTCCCAAACTAGGTTTAAGGCAGATGGTCCATCATCACATCTTCTTATACGCACTCCAAACTGGTGTTCCCACTCCGTATAGTATGTAGACCAGACTGAAAATGAGAACGATCGAGTCTTGTGCCAGGCAATAAAGTCCTCAGTTAAATGTGTGCTCAACAGGATCTTCAAGATTCGTTCAGCATCCACTGAGATAAAATTGTCTCGAATCAACACTTCATCCCAACTTCATGTCCACGGATTAATCAATTCATTTACCGTTTGCAGAAGACACACGACCCTCCTTGAAATCACCTTCCTGGATGGGCTACCAGGGATCCAGTGATCTTCCCAAATATTTATTAGACTTGCTGAACCCACTCTCCAGATATACCCTCCCTTGAAAGTTTGTAAACCTTCTACAATCCTTTGCCAAGTAAATGAAGATCCCTTCTTAGGACCTGCCTTTAATAGATTCCCATCAGGGTAATACTTGGCTCGTAGCACACAAGCACATAAAGTTTCAGGATTTGATATCAATCTCCAACTTTTCTTAGCAAGCATAGCTATATTAAATGTGTGTAGGTCTCTGAACCCCATGCCACCATTTTTCTTGGGAATACACATCTTCCACCATGCCCACCAGTGCATCTTATTTTTCTCCTCTGTATCACCCCACCAAAACCCAGCAATGGCATCAGTAATTTCCTTACAAATTTTCTTTGGGACCTTGAAAACTGACATGGCAAAAACTGGGAGGGACTGAACTATAGCTTTAATCAGGATCTCTTTACCCCCAAAGGATAAGATCTTTCCTTTCCAGCCATGCAGTCTGTTAATCACCCTCTCTACCAAATACATGAAGTTGTCACTTCTATCGACACCCACCATGGCAGGAAAGCCCAGATATCTATCAGACATTGCTTCAGTCATGATGTTGAGTTCAGTACATATATCAACTTTTAGATGGCCCCTGGACATTCAAGGGCAAGGCTGTGGTGCTGGCACCTTATGACGGCTTCACTAAACCCTCGACCATTGCGCTCGACAAGATAGAAATCTGGGCGCAGATCCACGATTTTCTGGAGGGTTATTTTCCCCTCATCAAGTCTTTGGCGGCCACTATTGGTGAGTTTGTTTATGCTGAGCCCAAATCGCAAGACTTTGAAGGCAATTTTGTCCGTGTTCGTGTGAGGATAAATGTAGAAACACCTCTGAAGAATGTTGTATCCTTGGTAAAGAAGAAGAAGAGGGAGATCTTTAGGGTCAAATATGAAAGGTTGCCAGACTGGTGTGCGGTTTACGGCATCCTGGGCCATCTGCACAAGGAGTGTGGAGATGGAGTTCATCCACCAAAAGCTTTAGTTTTCAAGGACCTCAAAGCATCCTGGTTTATGGGACCAGGATGCGTACCTGCTGAAGGAAGAGGCGGCCGAGGCGGCAGAACACAAGGGGGTAGAGGCAATGGGCGCACCAGGCGCGGTGGCTAAGGTCTAGGACAGTACGATCGGGAAGCCTTTAATGGAGATACGCTGATGCTCCCCGCTGCCACTATCCCGGCAAGTCCATCATCCAAGCAGGACCTCAAGAGGAGAAAGACAAATCCCAGTCCAGCAGACAAGAACCAGGGGAAGAACAAAGTGGCAAATACACTTACTGATGCGCCTTTGGCGGGCCCCAACAGTGGGTCGCGCCTAGCGCAATGAGTTGTCCAGTTTGGAACTGTCGTGGGGGCTGGCAACCCCGCGACAGTTCGTGAGCTTCGAGATCTCTCGAAGCAATTTGCCCCTTCTATTGTTTGCATTCTTGAAACACAGATAGAAGGTTCGCATGTTGAAAATCTGGTAGGAACATTAGGTTACAATAAAAGTTTTGCTGTAAGCAGTTCTAGTAGAAGCGGGGGTCATTGTATCTTTTGGAACAAGAAATAAAACTGGAAGTTATTGGTTATTCGGAATATCATATTGATACATATGTTAAGGAGATGACAGGGACACTGAAAGTGCTAGTTATCGACTAGATGGGGGGTGAATAGGCGATTTTTACGAAAGTCTTCAAAACACGGTGGCTTTGAATACAAACAAGTAACTGAACCTAAATAGTAAGCAGCGGAATGAAAACTACAGTAGGTAAGCAGAAGTCTAACTTACAACATAATGAAAGCATGAAGACTAATTGCAACTAGGTAGACAGGATCAGAAAGGTAAATAGTATGAAGCTAAACAGATAATAGTCTTCATAGTGTGAAGTCAAACAGGTTAGACAAGTAAGCAATGACTTCACGAAGACAACTGTAACGTAAGGAGAGTAGAGGATAGAACCAGAAGCTTGATGAAGACAAGGATTTGGTAGACCAGTTCCAGTTGCTGTGACAACTGTACGTCTGGTTAGGGAGGCTGAGATTTAACTCGGAAGACCGTGTCTTCACCTTATTCCCCTTGAGCTAAGGACACCCAGTCCTTGCCCAATCACTCTGGTAAGTCTTTGAGGTAGACTTCCAAACCTTCACAGACTTCGTTCACCGGCAATCCACAATGACTCTTGGATGCACAGAACGCGACGCCTAACCGGCTGGAGGATTCATAGTCCTCAAGTGTAATAAGTCTTCAGATCACGTGGACAGAAAGACTTCAGTGATGCCTAACACTCTTTGGCTCTGGGTGTTTTGGGCTTTGTCCTCGCAAGGATTTCTCTCTCAAATGCTTCGAAGGTGGGTTGCTCTCAAACGACCAAAGCCGTGCACTAACTCTGAGCAGCCACAAATTATGGTGTAGGGGGTGGGCTATTTATAGCCAGGAGGCAACCCGACCTGATTTGTCCAAAATGACCCTGGATCACTAAGGAACTGACACGTGTCCAACGATCAGATTTCAAACACACGCGACAGCTTGGCTTGGTCTACAAGCAAAAGCTGACTCATCCAGCTCCGGGTAAGATTTGCTCTCATTGTCTTCGCTCGAAGACATAGGATTTGGTTGAGCATCATTTCAGTCACTCTGACTTTGTTCACTTGGACCCCACTTAACAGTACGGTGGTTCATGTGACTCAATAAGAAGAAAAGGAAACTACAAAACAACTCTGTCTTCGCACTCCATAGTCTTCAAGTGAATATCTTCACGCGTCATAATCTTCGTCATGAATGTCTTCACGAACCACCATTGTCTTCACACATTTTTAGGGGTCATCTCTAGTAGGTAAACCGAATAAATGAGGGACACTACCTGTGTTATCCTGCAATTCCCACAAACACATTAGTCCCTCAACCATGTCTGTCGTCAATACTCCAAAACCAACTAGGAGTGGCACTAGATGCACTTACAATCTCCCCCTTTTTTGGTGATTGATGACAAACTGGTTGAAGTTTCAACGGGGATAAAAGTATGTGAAAGTTCAGTGTTGTGAGTATTGTCTTCATACATATGACGTGTCTCCCCCTGAAGATGTGCATATAAATAGTTTGCTTTTCAATGCAAATGCACATGGTAGGTTTTGCTTTGTGGAGGCCATCTTCAAAGTGTGAAGACAATGCATCATGCATATAAGAAAATAATGAAGGTAATGATATGCATAATGGAAAATGGACGTCTACATAATGACTATATGCGGAATTTATCATCGCATCACAAAGTGGTAGCAAAAGTAGTAGACGACCATCAAGTTTAAGTGTTACAACTCAAAAGCCAAATATTTCAGAACGAGAGTTGTAAGAACTTAGCAAAAATAAAGCAACCACCCATATGGACCCGCTTGAAGACTATCAACTCATATGCTTCTCCCCCTTTTCTCAGTAATGACCAAAAAGGTTTGAAGACATAGAGTATCTACTCGTTCCCAGTTGGAGACGATGTTGGAGCAGCAGGGTCGATGGTGGAGTTAGGTGGTGCAGACGGGCCTGGTGCAACATCATTATGCTTAGCAGTGAGAGCAGGCAAAGTGGCGTCATCTTCTTCATCGATGACTCTCGCAACAACAGTTGTAGCCGAGGATGAGTACTCAGAATCTTCAATGGAGGGTGTGCGACGCCAACTTGCATTTTGAGGAGGCCTGGAGTCAAACTTGAAATTTTCACTGAAGCCATCCGCGCAAAGTTCATCTTCATCGCAGAGCAAAATGAGACTCTTCCAGGAACGTCGACAAGCTTCATGAGCAACAAACGGGTTCTTGGTAGCTAAGTTGCGAATGCGATTGACATCCACCAAGATACTCTTCATGTGACGCTTTAGCCAATCATGATGCTTGTCCTGCTTTTGATGTAAAGCCACCAGAAGCTCACGATCATTGAGAACACGAGGATGCTTCTGAGGCCTTTGTGCAATGGTGCTTGCAGCGGCTTCAGTGTTTGCACGATGCGGTTGGCGCAGGTTTCCAGCCAAGGGATAGGCATGAGTGGCTGCATTGGGCACATGAACACCATCAATGGGCTGTGTGAAGCTCTGGAACTCAGCATTCTGAAGATGTAGCTGTCGGATTACAGGATCCGCAAACCCATGAGAGGTTCAAACTCTGGGGTGTGTGTGGAGATCTCAACCTACCCAGCCTGCCTACTTGCGATCCTCCTAAGCCTAGTGTGACAAGCTCAAAGAGACAAAGAAACACAACAGTTTATCCTGGTTCGGGCCACCTTGCGGTGTAATACACTACTGCAGCGTTTTGGTGGATTGCCTCGGAGGGTTGATGATGAACTAGTACAGTGGATGAACTGGCCTCAGGAGGTGAGGTGTTCTTGAGCTCGAGAGAGTTGGTGTGGTGTGAGCTAGTTCGACTTGTCCTCCTCTATGGTGGTGGCTAGTCCTATTTATAGTGGCGTTGGTCCTCTTCCCAAATGTTGGCGGGAAGGGATCCCACAACGGCCAGATTTGAAAGGGGACAAGTAGTACAGCTTATCCTAACAAAAGTAGTCCTCGCCTGCGAAAAGCCTCTGGTCGTGATGCTGCGGTGGGCTCGTCGATGACCTCCGTCCTGCCGTCCTGGCTGTTTTGGTCTTGTTGCACCAGAATGGAAACCTTTGGCTGATTCCTCGAGACTCCGCGCCTGTGGCTTGCCTCCCTTGCACCGAAGAGGAAACCTACGCTCTGCGCCCGCCTGGCGCCCGCCTGGCCTTGGTCATCATGGCTCACGTCAGCTGAGCCTCGTGAGGTGATCCTTGCATAGAACTCTCCGCCCCTCGGGAGCTAGCCTGAGGAGGTCGATCCCCTCGGGGGTATTGACGTCGTCCGCCTCGCGAGGCTTGGCCCCTCGCGAGGGTCTTGAGTTGTTGATGTTGAAGCTGGACCGTACCAGGCCGTCGATGGGGCCGCGCGGTGGGCCATAGGCAGGCAGGGCTGGATACCCCCATATCCAGGATGCCGAGAGTAGCCCCCGGGCCCAAGGCGCGCTCGGACTTGGCTTCTAGGCGAAGCCAAACGGCAAGTGCGGAGCCCCGCGAGCCTTAACCGCCTGCAGCCTTGATGACGCGTGGCGATTGATGGGATGTGAGCGACTCCGCTTCCCCATGCTGCCTCGGCAACTGCTCGACTTGACGGGACGATGCGTCATGCAGAAGGTCATGATGGCGCGAGGTCGTGGAGGCCGGCGGTTGGCCTCCCTTGGTTATAAATGTGAGGGAGGGGCAGAACCCCTTGCCCATCTCTCCTTCGTCTTTCTTCCGCCTACTTCTTCTCTTCTTCACGTTGTGCCCATGGCATCGCCGAGGAGGTTTTCAGCGGCCGAGAAGGGGAAGGCTTCCAAGGAGGGGCCTGCTGCTCCGCCTCCCAAGAGAGGCCGCGGTCGCCCCCACAAGCATACCGCGGCTCCTATGGCGGCCCCCAGGGGGCGCGGGCGCGCACCCCCCAGAGCCGGCACTCCTTTTGGTGCCCACGACGGCACCTCTTCCCGCGGCAGGGGCCATCGGCTTCAGATCAGCCTCCATGACAAAGGGAGGTGCGCCGTGATTGTGCACCCGCCTCGGCCGCGCTTCTCTTCTCTAGACGTGCTCCCTGAATTCATGGTGTGGTCGAGCCCGGCCGAAACCTCTCTCCGGCTTCCGCATTTCTTCTCCGGTGAACTTCCTTCCTCGGGGCTTGATGGTCTCTGGCTGCAGGCCGATAGTTGCTGCAGCAGAGCTTCGTGGGTTGGTGTCGAGGTTGCCAGCTTCGACAGCGTGGTCCTGACCCGCGGCTGGCAGACTTTCGCCCACGCGCGCGGCCTGGGCGGAAGGTACACCCTCCACTTCAAGTACGACGGTCTGTTGACCCTCTATGTGAGGGTGTTCAGGGAGGACGGCCGCCGCGTGGGATGCTGCCCGGAGGATGGCAGCGATGACGATGGTGGCGAAGGCGAGCTTGGTCTTGGTAGCGCGCACTCCTCCTCCTGTGATGGCAGCTCTTCCTCGGATGAGAGCTCGAGCAGTGGTGGCTATGACCAGCCTTTGTGTCGTCGTGCTCGGGTTGAGGACGTCGGTGGTTCGTCCCGCTGCGGCGCTCCAGTGAAGCTGGAAAGGAGCCCGGCGTGAGGCTGGGGGCCGGCGAACTTGGACTCAAGGCCGGCGGTCCCAGGTCGCCTATGGGTGAACTGGTGAAGCATTGGGCCACCTTGAGGCGCTGCTTGAGGATGCGGCGCTGGTGCCGAGTTCATACGCCTTCGGGCCTTCTTTGTTTAGCCTTTCCTTTCTCCTGTAATCCAAAAAAAGATGTACCCTGGGGGGGCATGTAATGAACTATGGCAGTTATGCCCTTTATGCTATGCTTGCTATCTTGATGCTATGTTGTAACGTTTGCGATCTGAGTAATGCTAAGGTAGGAAAGCTTAGTTTAGTATGTGTGTAGGAGTTTTCTGCCTCATGAAAACCTGGCCTCGGGTACTCGACGGGGAAGAGCTGCCTTGGGGTCTCAGGAGCCGTTGCAGAGTTGCCCTCGAGGGAAGAGAAAACTAACGAGCGGGTCATTCCTCCTTATGCGAGCCCCCTGCCATAGATTAGCTCGGACTTGATGAACCGCGTCGCGCTGCCCGGGGGGCAGGTGCTGGCGCCCATGAGCTTGATCGAGGGCTCCTCGCAAGGATGGAGCCGAAGCACTAGGGTTCGGCATGGTGCATGCGCGCGAGAGCAATCCCAAGGCGCATGCACCTACCTAGCCCCACGCGTGAGGCGCGCAAGAGGAAGTGACGGGCGACTGCCACCCCTCTCATGCCCTTAGCCCGAAAACAACTCAGGAGAATGAAATAGCACAAGGAAGCAGGGTTCGAAAATACCAAATCCATTGAAAGGTTACTAAAAAACTGCAAGCAACTTCGGAAAGCAAATGAACAGCCGCGTCCGGCACCTAATCTAGTCTTCTCACCAGCGCGGAGCTAAGTGCTGCCACTAAGACGTGAGAGGGAGCCCCCATGAGGCCCCAGGGCGACTCTCAGGAGACCCCAGGGCGTGTACAGCCCCACTCATTATTACGTGAGAGTGTCACGGGCGGAGACCTTCATAGGACAGAGCCTTGCTTCATAGGCCGGAGCCTTTCTTCAGGGGTAGAACTTCCAGAGGTGCTGGATGTTCTAGGCGTTCTGGATGGGGACCCTGTCCTGTGTCTCCAGGCGCGCGACGCCAACCCTAGAGACACGGGCAATCCTAAACGGGCCATCCCACATGGGAGAGAGCTTGTGCAGCCCCTCCCTGGAGAGCACCCGCCTGAGGACGAGGTCGCCCACCTCTAACGTCCTGGAGCGGACACTGCGGCAATGGTACCGCCGCAGCGCCTGCTGGTACCTCGCTGCCCCGAGCGAGGCTTGACGGCGGCGTTCCTCCCCCAGCACGAGATCCATCCCCCGCATGGCGTCCTGGCGCGCCTCGTCGAACGCCAGGACCCGCGTGGAGTGATGCTTGACCTCGTAAGGGAGAACCTCTTCTGCTCCGTAGACGAGGAAGAACGGCGTCTCTCCTGTTGGCTTGGTCGCGGAGGTGCGGATGGACCACAACACGGACTGCAGCTCGTCGAGCCAGCCCCTGCCGCAGGCCTCGAGCTTCTTCTTGAAGGTCCTGGTCTTGAGGCCCCTCAAGACTTCTGCATTGGCCCGCTCGGCCTGGCCGTTGCTTCGCGGGTGTGCCACTGAGGCATAGCATATATGCGTTCCAAGGTTAGCACAATATGTTTTGAAAAGGTTGCTGGTGAACTGCAAGCCATTGTCGGTGATGATACAGTTGGGGACCCCAAACCGGCTCATGATTCCCTTGATGAACTTGACGGCCAATCCAGCCGGAATAGTGCGCACGGCCTCTACCTCCGCCCACTTGGTGAACTTGTCGATGGTGACGTAGAGGTACCGGTAGCCCCCTGGTGCTCAAGGGAACGGCCCCAAGATGTCCAGCCCCCAGACCACGAACAGCCATGTGAGCGGGATTGTCTGGAGGCCCTGCGCGGGCTGGTGGATCTGCTTGGCGTGAAACTGGCATGCTTTGCAAGAGCGCACCACTCCGTGGTAGGGAGCATCAGTCGATTCGGCCATGAAATCTGTGAGGGCCGCACCCTTGATGACCTTGGTGGTGCTGAACTCGAGACTGAACGCCTGAAGCTCGATGTTCCATTCAGCAACTCGTCCGGCGGCATTCGGGCTCCGGAGCACCCTCTCCAGCGGGTACGCCGAAACAACTTTGATGGGGTGGCCTTGAAAGTAGTGGCGCAGCTTTCGGGAGGCGACCAGGAGCGCGAGCAAGAGTTTCTGAGGCATAGGGCAGCGCGCCCGGGCCTCCCTTAGTACCGTGTTGACAAAGTAGACAGGGTGCTCGACGAGGGGGGTGGTATCAGCGGAGTCTTGTTCTTCATGTGGGCGCGGATCTTCCATGGCTTCATGAGGTCCACCCTCGGGAGCCTTGGTGGTCGCGGGCTCGATCGTGGCCTCGGGAGGAATGTCGACCACCGGGTCGGCCGAGGCCCCAAACGCACCGTCCTGGGGGTGCTATATCTTGCTCGATGATTGTGCATCCTGCCGAGGCTTCTTGGGCGGGCGTTCCTTTCTCAGTGCCACCAGGGCGGCGCTGGCTGAGTGAGGGGTGGCTGCTAGGTAGAGCACCAAGGGCTCGAGAGGGCGCGGTGCCACCATCACCGGCGGGCTGGTCAAATATCTCTTGAGGTCTTGAAAAGCTGCATCTGCCTTCGAGGTCCACTCGAACGACTCCTTCCTTTTGATCAGTCTGAAAAACGGGAGGGAGCGCCCAAGTGAGGTTATGCAACCCACCAGCTTTTGCATCTCCTTCAGGGTCTGTGGGGGGCTCATGTCCTCTATCGCCTTGACCTTCTCTGGGTTGGCCTCGATTCCTCTGTGTGACACCAAGAAGCCCAGCTGCTTGCCAGAGGGAACCCCAAACACACACTTCTCGGGATTAAGCTGAAGGTCCACCTTGCGCAGGCTGGCGAACGTCTCCTCCAGATCTCCTATCAAGGTCCCGGCCTCCCGAGACTTCACCACTATATTAACAACATAGGCCTCTGCATTCCTCCCGAGCTGCGAGCCCAAGGCGATATGCATCAGCCGCTGGAAGGTTGCCCCGGCATTACGCAACCCGAAGGGCATGCAGGTGTAGCAGTACACCCCGCAGGGGGTGAGGAATGTTGTTTTCTCCACATCCTCCATGGCCATCTTGATCTGGTGGTAGCCAGAGAAGGCATCCAGGAAACACAATAGGTCGCATTCAGTGGTGGAGTCCACGATCTGGTCAATGCGAGGAAGCAGGAAGGGATCTTGTGGGCATGCCTTGTTAAGGTTGGTGAAGTCGACACACATGCACTCCTTTCCTCCTTTCTTGGGGATGATGGCGGGATTCGCCAGCCACTCCGGGTATCGTACCACTCTGATGACCCCTGCGGCTTGTAGCTTACGGGTTTCCTGGATGATGAAGGCCTGCTTCTCGGTGGACTGGCGGCGAGCCTTCTGCTTTGCTGGTCGCATGTTTGGGCATACCCTCAGGTGATGCTCGATTATCCCCCTTGGGACCCCTGCCAGGTGTTTGGGTTCCCAAGCGAATACATCCTTGTTGGCTTGCAAGAAGTCGATCAGTGCCTCCTCTTGGTCCCGGGGGAGGCCAGCCCCTATGGTGAAGGTGGCACTGGCCGCTCCATCCTCATTGACCAACACTTGATTCGTCTCGGCTCGGTCTTGGGAGAACAATTGCTTATTCTTGGCCGGCGCTGCTTCTGGGGCCTCCTAACCCCCTTCCCCGTCGGGCGGCGCGGATGCGGCTGACCTGAAGGCGACTTGAGAGCCTGCAGCGCGCCCTTGGTGTCCCCCGCCACCGTGAGGACACAGTTGCTACCGGGCATCTTCATGAGGTTGTACGCAGGGTGGGTCGCAGCTATGAACTGGGACAATGCCGGGTACCCCCAGAATAGCATTCTATGGCAGGTCGATCATGGCGATGTCGAAGTCGATGAGCTCGGTGCGGTAGTTGTCACCGGTCCCAAAGGTGACAGGGAGACGGATCTGCCCCAACGGGCGGGTGGAGCCGCCGCCGACCCCGGAGGAAGGCTTGGCGGGGCGGAGCCGGCTGGGCGGCACGCGCAGCAGGCCGAACGCCTCTGGGGACAGCACGTTGAGGCCGGCTCCGCCGTCGATGCGGGTTCTGGTGACCGCCACGTTACAGACGATGGGGGTGCAATGGGAGCGGCCTACTGCCGTCGTGGCAGCAGGATGATCATAAAGGCCGAAGGTGAGGTCGGCCTTGGAGGTCCTCTTTGAAAGTGCAACTATCCCTAGGTGGTTTTGGTAATTCCTAACAACATATAGCTCATTGAGCTAATGCTACTTCAAGTTAAATATTTCAGGAAAGCTCAATGATTGGCATGGCATGGATGAGAAAAGTGGACCCCTCAAAATACTAAGGACAAAAGGATTGGCTCAAGATCAAAGCTCAAGACTCTACATTTTATATTTTAGTGATCCAAGATCACATTGAGTCTATAGGAAAAGCCAATACTATCAAGGAGGGATGAGGTGTTGCTTAATGGCTTACTTGCTCAAAGTGCTTAGTTATATGCTCCAAAGCCCTCAACTACTTTCTCACATCCACATATGACCTAAACCATAAGTCAAACTCGGCCTCACCAATTCTTTCTATCCAGCGCCACCGAGTTCAGATGTCATAGCCACTGCCACAAACCCTAGGCAAATCGGTCTCACCGATAGGGATCTCGGTCTCACCGAGATGGGATTGCAATCTCTCTGTTTCCCTTCATAACGTTTCGGTACCACCGAGATGAGCGATCGGTCCCACCGAGATTGCAATGTAAACTCTCTGTTTCCTTTTCGTAACATTTTGGTCACACCGAAATGAGCGAACCAGTCCCACCGAGTTTACCTGACCAACCCTCTGGTTAGCTTATTACCAAAATCGGTCCCACCGAGTTTGTGGAATCGGTCTCACCGAGATTACGTTATGCCCTAACCCTAACTATATCGGTCCTACCGAGTTGCATGTCGGTCCCACCGAAAATCCTAACGGTCACTAGATTTGCTAAATTGGTCTGACCGAGTTCTTCAATTCGGTCCCACCGAGTTTGGCAAGTTTTGTGTAACGGTTAGATTTTGTGTGGAGGCTATATATACCCCTCCACCTCCTCTTCATTCGTAAAGAGAGCCATCAGAACGAACCTACACTTCCAACTTGCATTTTCTGAGAGAGAACCACCTACACTTGTGTTGAGGCCAAGATATTCCATTCCTACCATATGAATCTTGATCTCTAGCCTTCCCCAAGTTGCTTTCCACTCAAATCTTCTTTCCACCAAATCCAAATCCTATGAGAGAGAGTTGAGTGTTGGGAAGACTATCATTTGAAGCACAAGAGCAAGGAGTTCATCATCAACACACCATTTGTTACTTCTTGGAGAGTGGTCTCTCCTAGATTGGCTAGGTGTCACTTGGGAGCCTCCGACAAGATTGTGGAGTTGAACCAAGGAGTTTGTAAGGGCAAGGAGATCGCCTACTTCGTGAAGATCTACCGCTAGTGAGGCAAGTCCTTCGTGGGCGACAGCCATGGTGGGATAGACAAGGTTGCTTCTTCATGGACCGTTCATGGGTGGAGCCCTCCGTGGACTCGCGCAACCGTTACCCTTCGTGGGTTGAAGTCTCCATCAACGTGGATGTACGATAGCACCACCTATCAGAACCATGACAAAAACATCCGTGTCTCCAATTGCGTTTGAATTCTCCAAACCCTTCCCTTTACATTCTTGCAAGTTGCATGCTTTACTTTCCGCTGCTCATATACTCTTTGCATGCTTGCTTGAATTGTGTTAAGATTGCTTGACTTGTGCTAAGTTAGCAAAAATCTGCCAAAGACTAAAATTGGGAAAAGGATAAGTTTTTATTTGGTCAAGTAGTCTAATCACCCACCCCCCTCTTGACATACTTCCGATCCTACAAGTGGTATCAGAGATTTGGTCTCCATTTGCTTTGATTTCCATAGCTTTTGGTGGTCATAGCCTTGGTTTCACAACCTAGGAGAGTATAGCGTCTAGCAAGGGAAATTATCACCGTAGAGGTCCTTACTTTGATGGTACTAATTTTGCTAGTTGGAAGCATAAGATGAAAATGCATATTCTTGGACATAACCCCGTCGTTTTGGCTATTGTGTATATTGGCTTGCAAGGTGAATTCTTTGATGGGAGAGAACCGAACCGTGAAGCTGGCGCGGAAGAGTTGAAGATGCTGCAATACAATGCTCAAGCTTGTGATATCCTCTTCAACGGATTGTGCCCCGAAGAATTCAACAAAATCAGCCGTCTTGAGAACGCAAAGGAAATTTGGGATACTTTGATTGATATGCACGAAGGTACCAACTCCGTCAAGGAATCCAAGTTGGATGTGCTTCAAAGTCAGCTTGACAAGTTCAAAATGAAGGATGGTGAAGGTGTCGCTGAAATGTACTCTAGGCTTCCTCTTATCACAAATGAGATTGCCGGCTTAGGAAGTGAAGAGATGACCGACAAATTCATCATCAAGAAGATCCTAAGATCTTTGGACGGAAAATATGATACCGTGTGCACATTGATCCAAATGATGCCCAATTACAAAGATCTCAAGGCAACGGAAATCATTGGAAGAATTGTTGCTCATGAGATGTCACTCAAGGATAAGGAGGAACTTCACAACAAGTCAAGTGGTGCTTACAAAGCCTCATGTGAAGCCCCCACATCATCAAGTGAGAAACAAACCTTCAATGAAGAATTGAGCCTAATGGTGAAGAACTTCAACAAGTTTTACAAGAGTAGAAGCAAAGAGAGAAGCTCCAAGTCAAGGTCCTACAATAACAAAAGATCTTCTAGTCGAGAGCATAATTGCTACAATTCGGAAGACCCGGACACTATTCAAATGAGTGTACGGCACCCTACAAAAGAAGCGAAGAATCACCTAAGAGGAGAAGTAGAAGAGAAGAATCACCACCAAGAGAGAGGAGGAGTAGAGATGATCGTTATGAACGAAGAACATCCCGGAGAAGCAAGGATTCGGAAAGGAAGGACAAGTCATCATGGAGCTACACAAAACAAAGACATCAAGCTCATGTTGGTGAATGGGTATCCGGCTCCGACTCCGACAATCACTCCGAGAGAAGCTATCACTCCGACTCCGAATATACTCAAGTTGAAGGTGTTGCCGGTCTAGCACTTGTGTCAACCAACTCCTACAACATATTTGATTCACCAAATGAAGGACTTGGAAGATGCTTCATGGCTAAAGGCCCAAAGGTATCACACCCCGAGTATATTGATTTCAATAGTGATGAAGATGACTTGTTAGGTGATGATGATTTACTTGTTGACAACTCTAGTGATGAATACTATGATGAAATGTCAATTAATCATGCTAATCAAGATAAAACGAATGACAATGATAAGGAGAAGATTGAGCTTCTAACTAAAGAACTAAAAACTCTTAAGTTAGCTCATGAAACTATCTTAGAAGATCATCGAGAACTTTTAAGGACTCATGAGAAGTTACGCTTTGAAAAGCTCAACCTTGAGCAAGACCATGAGTTCTTAAAGGCAATCAATGATGATCTTCGTAAGAAAAGTTCTTCTTATAATGCCAAGCGTTTACTCTTATCTACTTACATGCCTCAAGTCAAGTCTAGTAACAAGAACAAGAAGGATTCTTCCTCTAGTAGTAACAATAATCATGCTAAATCCAATGTTGTTGCTTCTAGTAGTTCTCTCGATTCCACTAATGATTCTCTTAGCCAAGTTACACTTGAGCAAGAAAATAGCTTATTGAAGGGAATTATAGAGAAAGGTGTTTACAAGAGCCTTGCCGGGAGTAAGCAATTTGAGGAAATTGTACGCAAGCAAGGAAGGCACCGGAAGAACCAAGGTGTTGGTTTTGAACGAAAGTTCAATGCCAATGGAGTTGAGTGGGAAGAAGATCAATACCCCAAGACGAAGTTTGTTCCTCAACAAGAGAAGTATGATCCTACTTCCTTCAAAGGGACACAAGCTCAAGATGATCTTCCACCACAAGATCACAAGCAAAAAGGCAAGGACAAGCTTCAAGAGGAGATTGATGCATTTGAAGAAGCTCCTGAGGCCTTGGTCAAGTGGGTTCCCAAGACTACATCAAGATCTACTTCATCAAGTACGACTACAACTCCAAGGATTCCCATCAAGATGATGTGGATCCCAAAGAAGAAGAACTAGAGTTCTTGAGGGTGACTCCGCCAACATATTTCACTCATATCATTTTGGCAATAACAAGTGGAATCAACTTCCACATCTTGCACTAGTTCAAGGAGTCACAAACCCTCTTGTTGGTAAGACAAGGGACAAGGTAACCTAATGCTTTCATAGACATCATCTTCTATGTGCATCACTCTATGTCTATGGATATCCTTTTTTGTTCCTTGTGGGACTAACCCGTGTAGGTATTGAAAGTGCAACTAACTCCAAAGGATTCCTCCAAATGATCAACATCAACTTTGAGTATCCACATCTTAAACACATACATGAAGTCATCATCGACAAAACCCAAGGTTAGTTCATCCCCCTTAAGGGAGGATCTCACATCTAGGGGGAGCTTTACTCTAAGAATTGAGTCAAAGCAACTCTAATGGTGTGAACACATCAATGCATTATGTAAAAGTGGTAACCCCACTTGAGCTTAAATGATGAGTATGACCTATGATCAAATGTTCTCATTTGACTCCTAAGTCAATATACTCATATATAGATGACCTAGTCATCGCCAATTGCTTGGTAGATGCTAGTATTGGTTGTGCATGCTTTGCCACATATTTTATTTGACATTTTATTGTGTGAGCATGTTGGTTGCATATTTCACTCATTCAAGGACATCCACTTGTTGTTTTGATTGTTTGGTTCCTTTTTCTTTTGCCAAGTGGATGGACAAGAATGCCTAAGAACCTTCTCTAGCTATCTATGCTCTTCTTGTCTCAAACTCTATTCATGCTACATCACAAAATTTTATCAAGTTAGATTCGAACCACTCTGTGTGAGGAGCACTCGGAGTCCCCAATTTGTCATAGACTTAAACCTCCAAAACTTCTTTATGCTTCTCGGTCCAACCGATTCTTCCATTTCGGTCACGCTGAAGTAACTAAGTCGATCTAGGTTTTCTATCTCGGTGCAACCGATTTGAACTTTTCGGTCACATCGAGTTGCCATAACTGCTTGCAGTTATTCATCTCGGTGCCACCGAGTTGTTCCACTCGGTCACACCGACAGGGTTAGGCTATATATATCCACGGGTCAAATTTTGGAAATTTCTCCAAACTCTTTCGCCCGCGCTCAGCCTGCTCTGCCTCCCTGGGTCTTCGGATCGTCCTCCTCGTCGCCAGCTGCCTCCCGCCGCTAGTCTCTACCGCTGTCAACGGGAATCGTCTCGCCGTTACCGTCGTAGCAAGTCCATCGCCGAACTAGGGTATGGACTTGGTCTTTGTGCTATTCCTAACTCCAAATCTCTAGCACATTGTGTTGCCATTAATCTTGCCATGATTGAGATCATCTTATCCACTGAAAACACTCCGTAGATTAGAGGTGAATTGAAAATTTAGGGTCAGGTTTCCGCCGAAACCATCTCGTACCAACCGAGTTGTTGAACTCGGTACCACCGATTCGGCTAAGGCTGGCACATGTAATTCTCGGTCTTACCGAGAATTGCAAATCGGTGTGACCTAGTTCAGGACTTCAACCCTAGCAGTCTCGGTGCCACCGAACTGTGACTCGGTCTAACCGAGTTCACTAGTTTAGGTTCCAAAAGCTGCTTCGGTATCACCGAGTTTACAAATCGGTAGATCCGAAATGCTTTTTGTGGAAAACTAAAACTAAGTTCTTGACTCATTCTTTTGCAAAAACCTCTGTATTTTGTGATGCTCATATATTCTACCTCATCTATATCCATTCACAGGGTCTGCTGTCAGTGTTTGCAATATGTCTGATCAGAGTGACAGTCAGAACAAGTCAGAGGAGCAGGTTCAGGTGAGTGAGGGCACTAGTCCCTCTAGCAGCTATGATGAGGGTAGCAGGAGCACACCCAGCAACTTACCCAAGGCAGCCACCAGAGTAAGAAAGAAGAGAACCTCAGATTCTGAGGATGAAGACTATGTGGCTGTTGAGGATGAGGCCAATTCCAAAAAGAAGGTGCTCAATAAGGAGTATGGCACAGCTGCTGCCACTAAGCCTGGTATGAAGACCAAAGCACCTACCAAAAGAATCCCCATGTCTAAGGCCAGAGCCTCTTCTCAAGTACCTTTGGAATCTGAACCCGAAGAGGCTGCTGCAGAAGGGAAGAAGAGGAAGGAGGGTCAAGAAGACCATGGCCAGGGTTGTTGGAAAGCCTTCCATGATGGAAGAGGAGGAAGAGGAAGAAGTTGCTGCACCAGCACCCAAAGCTCAGAAGCTTATGGGTGATGCCATCGGGTCAGGGGCAGCTTCATCAAAGCCCAAAGAAGCTCCCAAACCAGCTGTTCCAAAGCCCAAATCTGCACCCAAGAGGAACACTAGGAGCATTCCTACCGCAGAGAAGAACAAGGCCCCATTGCCTGAAGCTGCTGTTGAAGAAGAAGATGATGAGGAACATGTCTTGAGAAAGTTGAAGCCCAAAATTCCAGATCACAATGATGTTCATCTTGTGGCTGAGGATATGAAGCCGAGGAAGGATGCAGGACTCAGGCAGTGGAGGTTGACTGATCCCTATGCAGTTAGGAGGAGAACTGCTGTGGACTACAGGTTCCACACAAAGGAACAACAGGACTTCTATGAGATAGTGCTGCTTGACAAGAAGCCAATTGTCTGTGACATGAGATGGGTAGACTAGGAGTACATCAGGAAGAATGAAGAGCATTATCCAGGGGTGTATGACAGTTTCAATGCTTGTGGAGTGGATGACTTTGTTGGGCAGAAGCTCACAAAGTGGAATGATGAGCTTATTATGCAGTTCTACTCCACAGCTCACTTCTACCCAGATGGAAGGATTGTCTGGATGTCTGAAGGTACTAGGTACCAGTCATCAGTTGAAGAATGGGCAAAGTTGATCAATGCACCTAAGGAGAATGAGGATGACTTGGATGTCTATGCCAAGAAGAAGAAGGATCACAACTCCATGGCACACATGTTCAGAGAGACCCCAGATGCTACTATTGAGACACACAAGTTTGGCTCCGTACATTACCTTCTGTCAGGATTGCCAACAATCAACTGGATCCTCAGGCACACTCTTTTTCCTAAATATGGAGATCACAAGATGATCAGAGGCCATGCCATCAACCTGCTTCACATATTTTATGTGCCTCAAAAGTTCAAGGTCATGAGCCTCATAGTGGAAACTATCAAGAGGACTGCTGCAGATCAGAAGAGAAGTTGTGGGTATGCCCCACAGATCCAGGAGCTCATCAACTCCAAGATGGGCACAGGCACATACCTCTTGGACAAGGAACACATGCCCATCTATCCAGATTTTGAGGACAACACAGTAGTCATGGATGAAGATGAACCATCTTCTATACAAGCACAAGCAAAGAGGGAGAAGGCAAGGACTGAAAAGGCTGCCAAGATGCCAACCATTGATGAGGCATCTCAGTACTTCTTGAAGAACAAGCAGGGCTACTTGATTGCCTCCACTCTGAGGACTGAGAAGGGACTGGCCACCCTGACTCAAAACCAGGAGAGCCTGGAGAGGATCATGGAGCAGAAGTTCTATGACTTGGATGTGAAGGTCACTGAGATACAGTCAGTTGTTGAGCAATTTTAGGATGATATGCAGGAGAGGAAGGGCAAGACTACTACTAATGATTTTGCCAGAGTGCCCAGGAGCCAGAGATCAGCTGCAGTGCCTGTTACAGACACCAGAGCCACTTCATCTGCACCAGCTACAGCTTCTATGCAACCAGCTCCAGAACCTACTCCACCAGCTCCATCCACATCTATTGAAGGAGCCATCTCTACACCACCACCTGAAGACCAAGCCTGAGAGTCGAATTAGTGCTATGCTTTTTCTATGAACTTTTTGGTAACTTGTTGCCAAAGGGGGAGAAAAATGTATAGATCATAGGCTTCGAGAGAGAGTGTTGCTGCTTTTGTTCTCTCTTGTTTTGGTGGTTGAACTTTATTTGCTTGTTTGAGATACTTTATGCGTTTGTGAGATACTTGGATGATCATGTGTTTGATCATATGCTACCTTATGCTTGTTGGATGACATTATCCTTTTATCCCTATATGATCATTCACTTTGCTTGGTGATGAGTGCATGTATTTAATTATTATCATTTTGAGCGCTCCACCAAGATGTATGTGACATGGAAGAGTAACCCATGAGCCTAACTCTTTGTTCATTTGCAGTCCAAAGCAAATCTTAAACAATGCACAAATTTAGGGGGAGCTCTTGCTTATCACATACTTCTCAAAGCGACAATGTTTTTCACTCTTATTATCATGTGTCGAAGCTTTGATCTATATATTATCATCAATTACCAAAAAGGGGGAGATTGAAAGTGCAACTATCCCTAGATGGTTTTGGTAATTCCTAACAACATATAGCTCATTGAGCTAATGCTACTTCAAGTTAAATATTTCAGGAAAGCTCAATGATTGGCATGGCATGGATGAGAAAAGTGGACCCCTCAAAATACTAAGGACAAAAGGATTGGCTCAAGCTCAAAGCTCAAGACTCTACATTTTATACTTTAGTGATCCAAGATCACATTGAGTCTATAGGAAAAGCCAACACTATCAAGGAGGGATGAGGTGTTGCTTAATGGCTTACTTGCTCAAAGTGCTTAGTGATATGCTCCAAAGCCCTCAACTACTTTCTCACATCCACATATGACCTAAACCAAAAGTCAAACTCGGCCTCACCGATTCTTTCTATCCGGCGCCACCGAGTTCAGATGTCATAGCCACTGCCACAAACCCTAGGCAAATCGGTCTCACCGATAGGGATCTCGGTCTCACCGAGATGGGATTGTAATCTCTCTGTTTCCCTTTGTAACGTTTCGGTGTCACCGAGATGAGTGGTCGGGCCCACCGAGATTGCAATGTAAACTCTCTGTTTCCTTTTCGTAACATTTCGGTCTCACCGAAATGAGCGAACCGGTCCCACCGAGTTTACCTAACAACTCTCTAGTTAGCTTGTTACCAAAATCGGTCCCACCGAGTTTGTGTAATCGGTCTCACCTTGATTATGTTATGCACTAACCCTAACCATATCGGTCCTACCGAGTTGCATGTCGGTCCCACTGAAAATCCTAACGGTCACTAGATTTGCTAAATCGGTCCCACCGAGTTCTTCAATTCGGTCCCACCGAGTTTGGCAAGTTGTGTGTAACGGTTAGATTTTGTGTGGAGGCTATATATACCCCTCCACCTCCTCTTCATTCGTAAAGAGAGCCATCAGAACGAACCTACACTTCCAACTTGCATTTTCTGAGAGAGAACCACCTACACTTGTGTTGAGGCCAAGATATTCCATTCCTACCATATGAATCTTGATCTCTAGCCTTCCCCAAGTTGCTTTCCACTCAAATCTTCTTTCCACCAAATCCAAATCCTATGAGAGAGAGTTGAGTGTTGGGGAGACTATCATTTGAAGCACAAGAGCAAGGAGTTCATCATCAACACACCATTTGTTACTTCTTGGAGAGTGGTGTCTCCTAGATTGGCTAGGTGTCACTTGGGAGCCTTCGACAAGATTGTGGAGTTGAACCAAGGAGTTTGTAAGGGCAAGGAGATCGCCTACTTCGTGAAGATCTACCGCAAGTGAGGCAAGTCCTTCGTGGGCGACGGCCATGGTGGGATAGACAAGGTTGCTTCTTCGTGGACCCTTCATGGGTGGAGCCCTCCGTGGACTCGCGCAACCGTTACCCTTCGTGGGTTGAGGTCTCCATCAACGTGGATGTACGATAGCACCACCTATCGGAACCACGACAAAAACATCAGTGTCTCCAATTGCGTTTGAATTCTCCATCCCTTTACATTCTTGCAAGTTGCATGCTTTACTTTCCGCTGCTCATATACTCTTTGCATGCTTGCTTGAATTGTGTTAAGATTGCTTGACTTGTGCTAAGTTAGCAAAAATCTGCCAAAGACTAAAATTGGGAAAATGATAAGTTTTTATTTGGTTAAGTAGTCTAATCCCCCCCCCCACCCCCTCTAGACATACTTCCGATCCTACACTCTTCCCAAATGTTGGCGGGAAGGGATCCCACAACGGCCAGATTTAAAAGGGGACAAGTAGTACAACTTATCCTGACAAAAGTAGTCTTGGCCTGCGAAAAGCCTCTGGTCGTGACGCTGCTGTGGGCTTGTCGATGACCTCCGTCCTGCCGTCCTAGCGGTCTTGGTCTCGTCGCACCAGAATGGAAACCGTTGGCTGATTCCTTGGGACTCCGCGCCTGTGGCTTGCCTCCCTTGCACCAAAGAGGAAACCTGCGCTCTGCACCCGCCTGGCCTTGGTCGTCATGGCTCACGTCAGCTGAGCCTCGTGAGGTGATCCTTGCATAGAACTCTCTGCCCTTCGGGAGCCAGCCTGAGGAGGTTGATCCCCTCGGGGGTCTTGACGCCGTCCACCTCGCGAGGCTTGGCCCCTCGCGAGGGTCTTGAGTTGTTGATGTTGAAGCTGGGCCGTACCAGGCCGTCGATGGGGCCGCGCGGTGGGCCGCAGGTAGGCAGGGCTGGATACCCCCATATCCAGGATGCCGACAGTAGGGGCTTCTTTGTAGGCTCAGGGTAGATGGCTTCAATAGACATATCAACCGCAGGCAAGAAAACAATGTGATTGCGAGCTAATGGTCGATAGTCAATAGTTGAATGAAGCTTAATCAAGCGCATCACCCATGGAGCATAGAACTTCAGACCAAACAGATCAATCCCGAAAGCAGCAAGTTGTCTGATGAAGAAATCCTGAGTGTTGAATCTTATGCCATTGACTATATAGAACACTAAAGTCTTCATGGAGCCTTCAAGTTTGGCTTCAGATGAATGTCCTTTGATGGGCCAAAGAGTATGCCTCAGAATGTGATAAACTGTGCGTGGCAGATACTCGAGGTCCTTAACAAAGAATTCATTTGGATATTCAGCGTCTTGAGGCAAAGGCTTCATCATGCATAGCATTTGGCTCATGTTTGGCTCAGGCTTCTGAAATATGCTCTGCAGTTCATTCTGATAAAGTGAACAACCAGGTTCATATAGCTCACCTGGAGTGGGCAGGGAAGTCAGCTCGAGGATATCCTGAGCTTTGGCTTCGTGATGCACATCACCTGTCATCCTCTCAAGGATTCAAGTCTTCGGATCCCTGTTGTAGCCTCGAATGTGTAAGGTGGCATAGGACTGCAGGAGAAGCTCTTCATTTCAGTGCTCTTTATCAGTGACAAATGCCAGAAGACCAAGATCCCTGAAGTAGTCAAGGGCTTCTTACAAACATGGCAGCCCAGCCATAGCATCACAATCCAGACGCCCGTGTGGAAAAATCCTGTCTTGATTGTACAGAATGCAAGAGTAATAGCTCCGTTGTTGGTGGCTCCAAAATCTGTCAGATGAGATCCTTGGCTTCTTGTAAGGGTTCTTGGCACTTTCAAAGAATGTATTGTCTTCTCTGAAACTGAGCACACTAAATGAGCCATGTGTAGTTACAATGCTAGGTAGCCTTGGCAGACACGGCTTTGGCTTCTGGACTTGAGGCCTTCGCTCCACATGATAGTCATATTGTGGTCCTGGAGCGGTAGGAGGAATCATAATTGGCCAGCGAACAGTGACCAGCTAATCGTCACGATCGAAAGCCAATTCCATGGTGTGAGGCAGTGGTGGAGGAACAACGCCATCAATGATGACTAGCATCACAGTAGCTTTAGCATCCACATTGACTTCAGGCTCCACATTGTCTTCAGCCATGACAGGGTCATTGGCTTCAGTAGTAGTGTTGGTGGCAGCCTCATTGTTTTCAACCTCCATTTGGTCAATGACCGGAGGGTCAGGCACGATCACATTCTCTTCAAGAATGACTTGATCAACAACGGGGGGTGTGGCTTATCTTCCTTCTTATCTTCTTTCTTCATTGGCTGATGCAGCCGGAATGTCTTCAGCAACATTAGCTTCAGACACTTGATCAGTCACAGAAGGATTCTCTTTAGGGACCACTTGACATGCCACTGAGCTGGATTGTTGTGAATCTTCTTCTGGAATACTGGACATGAAGACGGATGGTTTGAGACCTTTGCGAAGCCTACGAAACGCTAGCGACGCCTTTGGAGATGGAGTGGTCTCCATGTAATTGTCATCATCAAGTACCGGATAGGTAACTTGAGCTAGTGGAGTATGGGGTGTCTCATCTTGAACAGGGGTTTCTTCTTGTTGGCGCTCAGCTGAAGAGTCATCTTGAGAAATTGGCGTCAATGGACAACCAATGCTAATGTATTCACTGCTCGTTGGAGCAGGCGATGATACCAACTGGCGCTCGAGCTGAGGAAGGACTTCATCATCAACTACATTGTCTTCATGACCAATGTCTTCAGCTGCGTTGGGGTCATCAGCTGGAACTGCATCAGATTCTTGAGCCTCTGTGGGAGCAGGCTCATGCACAACGAGACGTCGCTCGCGATTGGCAGAGGAAGGATATACAACAGAGATGGGTTCAACAACAAGTGGCTCAGGGGTAGCAGCATGATCTTTCCTTGAAGACTTAGAGCCCTTAGTCTTCAGCTTTTTCTTGGAAGGGACATCATCAAATGTATCCTTGTGCTTCCTTTTCCTGGCTTCTGCTTCAGCATGCCTAGTCTTTTTGAGCTCAGAAGTAGCTGAGGGGACCTTTGGCTTTGAGCCAGTCATCCTGGCAGGGAAGACAATGCTGGGTTGTCCCTGCCTTGCAGTGTCAGGATTAGCTTCAGCATGCTTCTTGCACTTCTTAGCAGCCATTCTTGGATCAATGCTAGGATGCCCAAGAGCTTTCCTCTTTCCAGCTTCATTGTGTGCTTGCACACACTTCTGAGCATAAGATTTCATGCGTTCTCGAGAGCCTTTGGCTTCTTCATGCTTCTTATGAAATTCAGTTTTGAGGTCATGCAACATCTTCTTGAAGATTTGCACATGTGCCACACTGAGATTGTGCATGTTCTTCTTGAAATGGGCCTTCTCATAGTCAATTTTGTTTTTGAGCTCGATGAGTTTCTGTGCCAGGGCCAGCTCATTAGCAATTGCAGAGTGGAATGTGACGCTAATGCCCACTGACAGTTGTAGACTGTCGATGCTGATGTTCTGGTCATCGAACCACTCATCTATGAAATTGTTCAAGATGTCAACATCAAAGAGGGGCAGATCACTGAAGATCTCCACCTCTTGCTTACTCTTGATCAGCATTTCAAGGGCTTCATCACCAAGATCTTCATCGCTGGACAGATCAATGGTGTCATCCTTGTTGCGTAGATGTCGGCGTTCTGGGAACGGGGGTCCCCAGACTTGCCTGCCTGCGGCCTGCGGCGTGGCTCAAAGGAGGCCCAGCACATCCCATCTTCATCAATGCAAGCTCAAGACCCTCGCGAGGGGCCAAGCCTTGCGGGGCGGACGACAAGGAGCTTCCTCAGGCACGGCCTCATCAGGCTGGCTCATGAGGAGGCGGAGAGTTCAAGGCAGGGTACCTCGCGAGGTGCCCATGACGCAAGCCATGACGACCAAGGGCACCAGTCGGGCGCCAGCCCGCGCAGTGTCCTCCTTTCCTCTTTGGTGCAAAGGGAGCAACCGCAGGTGAGAGCATCAAGCAAAGGCGTCCATTTCGGTGCAACAAGACCAAGACCAGCCCAACGGCCAGAAGGAAGTCATTGTGGAGCCCAAGCCGGCGTCATCACCAGAGCCTTTGACAGGCGAGGATCAACTTTAGTCAGGATAAGTGTACCCACTGTTCCCCTTCAAAATGGCCAATTGTTGGCGCCCTTCCCGCTTAATATTTTGGGAAGAGGCCCAGGGCCTTTGCCTATAAATAGGACTAGCCACCCCCAAGGTAGAGGTATCTCAATCTGGACCTGACCTAGCAATCGGGATCCTCACCAAGAAACCAGTAGATATAGCGATTGAACTCATCCCAACAGTTCGTCGCACCAGCCAAGAACAGACCCTCGCGAGGCTGTTCTCCCTTTGTATTGTTCCTCATCAGCCCAAGAGGCAATCCACCACACCACACACTGGAGCATGGTATTACACCACAATGGTGGCCTGAACCAGTATAAATCTTGTGTCTCTTGTGTTGTTCAGTTTGGTAGTTTAGGTCCTAGCGATTTGGCGAGGAGCGAGACGGTAGAGGGTTGAATCTCTGCGCGCACCCCAGTGTTCGAACCTCAAGGGTCTGCCGGAACCCGAAATCCAACATTTGGCACGCCAAGTAGGGGTGTGCCAGGATCTGCCTTCTGCCGCCTCGCGCCCCGTCACATTGTCATCACCATGTCCGGCGACCAGGCGGGCAACCCAGATCCTTGGGCGACTTGGCCTGCCCGCACAGAGTCGCTTGCTGCGGGCGACCCCATGCCCCAGGCAACTCGCGGTCCGCAGGGCGCTGCGGGCCATGGGCGACACGGACAGACCTCGACGGATCTAACACCGCGGCAGACGCGATCGGCAGCGAGGGCCTCCAACCACGCCGCGGCAACGACGCCGTACACCCGCCGGGAGCAGGCGAACTCAAGGGCCGCGCTCACGGTGGCCCGAGAGCTGATGCAGTGCAGACTGATGGAAGGCGGCCGCGACATGCTGCTAGAGCGGGTGGCGGAGCTCCTGGGCTTCGCTGCCTCAGGGGCTCACCCCTTCTGCACCCCGCTCCCGCCTCAGGCCCAGGGCGGCCCGCGCGGGGGCCCCACGTGCAACCGCGGGCTCCAAAGCTACTCCAACACCAGCGAAGCCGTCAGCACAGGGCCGGCGGCAGCACCGGCTCCTCTCCCAGTCAGTGAAGAAGGACTTGTCGTGACCCACGGCCCCCGTGGGCCACCGCTCTACCATCACCAGGCCGGCACGTCAAGCGAGCTGCATGGCACGCGGAGCCCTACGGCGCAGCCTTCGGGGTGACGGCCACGGAAGAGTACGTGCCCCACATGATGGATCAAGGGCACCCGCGTGACGGCGAACAAGGCTCGCTCCTCAGCCCAAGCTGGGGGGACGAGGCGCCAGAAGCTGAGCTCTTCCAGGAACCCCGGGACGGCCCCGCCGGCCACGCTGGGAGCGACGATTATCGGGTACCACTAATCCCTCAGGAGCAGGCATACACTAATCATGGGTCGCAGGAGGTGCAGGTCGCCACAGCGAGCAGCTGCCCCGCTCCAGCAGTCTCTTACCCCTCAGGTGGAGGGCGCCAAGGGCTGCAGGAGAGGGGCCGAGATCCGACATCACCACCGCGGCGTTCGGAGCAAGGCGTTCCCAGGAGGTAGGCCCTCCGCTGGGGAGGTGCCTCAGGGCCTGCCCCTGGCGGAGGACCTGTGGTCGTCGGGGGAACCGCTGGCGACCGCTCTACCCCATCAGCGGCGTCCTGGTTTCCGGTCGTCGTTGATGGCACTAGAGTGTGGCGCAAGGCGGGGCCCTCGTCTGGCAATATGAAGCAAGGCCGGTACCTGTGAAGAAGGCCCAGTGCCTGTGAAGCTCGCCGCCCCGTGACACTCTCACGTAATAATGAGTGGGGCTGTACACGCCCCGGAGTCTCAGGGGTGCCGGCTTCAGGCCCTGGGGCTCCCTCCCACGCCCAGTGGCAGCACTTAGCTCCGCACTGGTGAGAAGACGTCCAAGACTAGACTAGGTGCCGGACACGGCCTTTTGTTTGCTTTCGTTGCTTTTCCCTTGGTTGTTGCTTTCCCCCGCTGGATTTAAGTTGAACTCGGATTTGAGATTTGCGTGTGTTGGGAAAGGGGTGCTTAGTCTCGTTCGAGCAATCTCTCGCGTTTCGGTTACGACCTCGCCTCAGCTGCCTCCCCTCGCGAGCCGGGTCTGGCCTAGCTTGCGTGCAGCCCAGACTGTCGGCGAAGAAGAAGCACCTCGGCATGGGAAGTAGCTGACTCCCCCTGTGCTGCCTCAAGTGCGACCCGCAAGGCATCGGCCTGCCTCGTTGCTTCCTCCAGTTTGGCCCTGAGGGCGTTGGTCCTACCTTCAGCCTCGGTTCGGACCAACTCCAGCCTCTCCGTGAGCTCGCGCTCGAGATTCAGGCGCGCCGTCGCCACCCTATGTCCGACCCCCTCCGCGACACGGGCTTCCCGCGCAGCGACGTCGTCCTTCGCCCGTGTCACCCAGCGTTCCCTCGTCTCCAGGCGCTCGTGCTCGTGCGCGCGTTCGGTGGCTTCCAGCGTCAACGCCTCCTCGCGCTTCTGGAGCTCCGCTGGGTCACCGGAGGCCACCTTCATCGACGCAAGGGCCGCCTCGCGCAACTCCACCTGCTCCTCCAGTGAGCGGCACCGGGCCATGAGCTCCTGTGCCCGCTCCTCCGTGGCCTCTCGCCGCCGGTCAGCTTCACGGGCTTCTTCGACGGCCTGGGAACGGGCCTCCCGAGAGGCCGCCAACGACGCCTTGGCCTCCTCATCATCAAGGTCGCGCCGACGGTGCGCAAGGGCGGCAGCCGCCTCCAGCTCGCGCATCTCCGCAACCAGCCGAAGGCCCTCAGCCTCAAGGCGCGCGTCCTCGTCAGCAAGTTCCTCACCAAGCAGGCTCACCGCGTCAACCGCCCTCCGGAGGAACCCTTGGCGAAGAGCGTGACGCTCCCAGGCGCGCTCGAGTACGTCCTCCACACCATCATCCGCCCCAAGCAAGCGCCGTGGGGCGCGGATCAGCACTCCCCTCTCGGGCAGGGGGCTGGGGGCTGGGGGCTGGCGCCCTCGAGATGACCGGGCGCGCCCTGCCAAAGGCCCGACCTAAAGCCAGCCCATCTCCAAGTAAAGAGCGCCGGGAGTACCCCAGCCAATCGCGGTCCACAGCCAGACGAGAAGCCCACGGCAGGCTGGCTAAGCCATGGGAAGGCCCGCGAAGGAAGACCGCGGGGAGCGCAGGGCCAAGTTGTGTTTCAGGATGACTCGTCTCGCCAACCGGCCTCACCACGAGGGCCCGGCTGCTCGGGATGGTCGAAGACGACGGAAGAGGTGGAGGCGAAGGGGATGGCTCCTCATCCACCCCCGTGAGCTCGGAAGGAAGGGCCCTGCAGGGCAAGGATCAGAACAAGCAACAAAAGAGTCAGGAGCAGGAAAGGGGGAAGGCTTACTCGTCGATGGCGTAGTACTTCCTATGCTTTAGCAGGCGGCAAGGGTAGTCGTCGCCCAGGGCCTCCCTCCTCTTCCGTAGGGCCTCAAAGTCCACGCGGAAGCGACCCAAGAGTTGAGCGCATGGGTCCGCTTGCGACGAGGAGGAAGCATCGAGGCGACTCGCGTCGGGGGCTTCCGCCTGATGCGCGCTGTTGGTCGCCTCACCAAGAAGAGCGGCTGGGGCCTCGGGAGCCTCAGCCTCAGGCACTGCGAGCGGCCTCTCGCCACCTTCAACTGTGGCAGCACGGGCCTCGGGAGCCGCTCTCATGAGCACCGCCCAGTGTTGTCGCCTCGGCGAGGGCACCCTCGGCCTCCGGAGGCTCATGCCTCCCTGCACCACCACTTGACGAAGAGTCGCCCCAGGCGGCTGCGAGGGCAACCACCACCAATGGGTTCTCGCGAGGCCCCTGGAGGCCAGCGGGGCGCGGCCCCCATTCGTCGAAGATGGGCATCTGGCTCACAAAGTCGCCTCTATTCGAGCAGAGGTACAGCAGGGCCCCCCCTTGACGAATGTCGCCAGGGGAAGGATCCCCAGTCAAGACCAAGAGCACCTTCCTCAGAGCTTCAGGCGTCAGGTCCCCTTCCTGGAGCCGCATACGGTCCCTACGACCGCTGTAGGCCCACATTCAATGAGAGTGGCGCTGGAGAGGGGCGACGCGGCGTAGCAAGAACTCCTTCACCACCTTGGGTGCCATCACACCAAGCTTTCTCAGGAACTCGAAGCGGTGCCAGACAAAGGCAAGTCGGGGGCTCGCGAGCGTCACTTGGCCCCAGCCTGAGTTGGGGACAGCAAGCGAAGATGGCTCCGTCAGCAGGGGGCTAGGCACCCCTACGTCCACATACAGCCACCGCTCGCGAAACCCAGGCGCGGGCGGAGGAAGACTGAAGTCAATTCCGGAAGCCGCTGTCTCAGGCGCAGCAATGAAGCTCACGCACCCCGAGCATTGGATGGGGTCGACAAGGCGCGGAGAGAAGAAGTGGCGCAGCAAGGCAACCGAAGGAACGATGCCCGTCATTGCCTCGCAAACGAAGGCAAATACCGCGAGAAGGGTGATGGATTCAGGACCCAGATGCATCATATGGATCTGATAATGGGAAAGCACGGCGTTGAAGAAATCAAATAAGGGGGGAACCAGTCCCGCCCACAGGGCATCAGCGAAATACCGAACCTCGGTGGGAATCCTGTCAATGGAGAAGCGAGACGCGGGCCAGGCCGTCGTCCTCCCGCACTCATTGAAGATGGTGGCCAGGGCCGAGCGGACCTTGCCCAGGCCTTCTTGATTGATTATGACCGGCCAATCGACGGCGGGAGCCGCCATCGACGACGAGCGAGGCGGCGGCATGGGCTTCTTCCCTTTTCCCTTCCTCGGCGGGGCCATAACGACAGGAAGGGGATGGGGGAAGGTTCGAGATTGGATTGGATGCAGGAGCTGGAGTTCGAGAGAAGAAAGGACAGGGAGCGCTCAAGCAGCAGAAAGGGGAACGGCTGTGTGCGGCAGCGAGTCCGCCTAGCAAGGCACAAAATAAGGAGGCGTGGGGGAACAGTGCCGCCCACATCTAATCAACCGCCACACGGCGCCCAAGACCGCAGGCTGTTAGGGCCCGCGATGCTTCGCACTTGCCCTTTCGCCTCTCTGCTCAGCCAAGTTCGGGCACGCCGTGGGCCCGGGGGCTACTGTCGGCGTTCTGGGAACGGGGGTCCCCAGACTTGCCTGCCTGCGGCCTGCGGCGTGGCTCAAAGGAGGCCCAGCACAGCCCATCTTCATCAATGCAAGCTCAAGACCCTCGCGAGGGGCCAAGCCTCGCGGGGCGGATGACAAGGAGCTTCCTCAGGCACGGCCTCGTCAGGCTGGCTCATGAGGAGGCGGAGAGTTCAAGGCAGGGTACCTCGCGAGGTGCCCATGACGACCAAGGGTGCCAGTCGGGCGCCAGCCCGCGCAGTGTCCTCCTTTCCTCTTTGGTGCAAAGGGAGCAAGCGCAGGTGAGAGCATCAAGCAAAGGTGTCCATTTCGGTGCAACAAGACCAAGACCAGCCCAACGGCCAGAAGGAAGTCGTTGTGGAGCCCAAGCCAGCGTCATCACCAGAGCCTTTGACAGGCAAGGACCAACTTTAGTCAGGATAAGTGTACCCGTTGTTCCCCTTCAAAATGGCCAATTGTTGGCGCCCTTCCCGCTCAATATTTTGGGAAGAGGCCCAGGGCCTTTGCCTATAAATAGGACTAGCCACCCCCAAGGTAGCGGCATCTCAATCTGGACCTGACCTAGCAATCGGGATCCTCACCAAGAAACCAGTAGATATAGCGATTGAACTCATCCCAGCAGTTCGTCGCACCAGCCAAGAACAGACCCTCGCGAGGCTGTTCTCCCTTTGTATTGTTCCTCATCAGCCCAAGAGGCAATCCACCACACCACACACTGGAGTAGGGTATTACACCACAATGGTGGCCTGAACCAGTATAAATCTTGTGTCTCTTGTGCTGTTCAGTTTGGTAGTTTAGGTCCTAGCGATTCGGCGAGGAGCGAGACGGTAGAGGGTTGAATCTCCGCGCGCACCCCGGTGTTAGAACCTCAAGGGTCTGCCGGAACCCGAAATCCGACAGCAGAATGGCAACAGGAGTGAGGGGTTGCCCGACAGCCTTCTTGGGCAATGGCTTATTGGTCCTCTTGGACACACGAGATAAATCTTCAGACTGCACACTGGATTCAGGCGGTGCAGTTGTCAGTGACTTCTTGGTTGAAGCTTTTGGTGCAGCAGAGGCAGATGGCTTTGAAGCTTTTGCCTTCTTCTTCTGCTGCTTTGGTGGTGATGGAGCATCATCAGAATCAGCTTCTTCGGCAGATTGCTCCACAGCAGCTCTCTGGGCACCAATATGAGATAGAAGCCCATCAAAGTTGGCGGAGGGGCCAATCCTGTTCTCATTGGCTTCACTAGTTCCATCTGGTCTTGGAGCGGAGGGGCCAGGGTTGAAGTTGAGGCCAAACTGCTTTTGGTTCTTATCCGCAGAATCTTTTGCAAACTGGAAGTTGCGCTTGAAAAGATTGTCTTCACGACACCATAAGAGAGAATATGGGTTGGCATTCTCAGGTTGTGGTCCTCTGGCCATGCAGGGATAGAACCCTTGTTCAATAGCTTCAGCCTTGTTCTTTGGTGCCAGGCCGCGGTACAGAAAGTCACCCCACGGGCGCTTGATGACATTCTTTTCAGCATATTCAGGCGTTACAAACCTGTACTTGAACCATTGCTCTGCCCAATATCTTCTGATCCATTGGATCCGGTTCTTACGCTGGGTGTAACTCTCCTCTGAGTCAGACTTATAGAGTTCATACAGATCATCAGGAAAATCAAGTGCGGTGTTGCCACGGCGTTGTCTGCCTCCTTTCCTTGCAGACTTCTCTAAAGCCATAAGGTTCAGACTGCTTGGCTTCAAAACAGTGAAAGTCTTCTGTCTGCTGGTCAGGCAAGAACTGGCTTCAAGAGATTCGATGTGACGCTGTAAGAATTCTGCAAATGAATGCAGACTATAAGAACCAAGGGATTCTCCCACGGACATGTACCTGTGACAGAATTAGAGATGCGAGGGAAGGGGAAGAGGTCATATGCATTCTTAGAAGATTTTGAAGATAAATCAGTTTAGAAGACATTGACCTCACGGTGCGAAGACATTAACTTATTGAAGGGAGTTGGTTCCAAATTTGTACAAATCCGCGAATAGGTACCAGTGAGGAATCTAACTAGTTTTGACGCATAAGTGAACATACTTTGCAATATATGAGATTCAGAAAGAGACATATCCAGATTTGGAAGTGTGTAAACCACTTTTGGTTGAAGTGGATGGATTTGATAGATCGAAAAGACCGTAAAAAGTAGGTTTTAATTACCACAGATGAACTGCTAGACGAAGTAGACGGGAGGCCGAGCAGTCCAATCTCTTGGGCCCTAACTTGGCGGCGAAAGACACCTACGGCGGCGGCGGAGAGGAAGAGGTCCGTGGCCGGCGTGAGGACGGCGTCGAAGAAGTCAAGGCAGCTAAGCGCTTCATCTCCGGCGTCAACGCAAGCTAGCGGAGGCGCTAGGGTTTGAGCGAGGTGGCCAGGTGGAAGAAGAAATTTTGACTGTGAGGGGTGTGTATTTATAAGGAGGAGGGTGGTGCAGCACAATTACGCAGGTGCCCCTGGCGGTTCACATCTGAGGAACACGTGGCGTTCATGCAACTTGTCAGGAATTGATCTATGTTCCCACGCACGCCTAGATTGTCCAGTGGTTGTTCCGGCTTCTCCAGTTTTCAAGCAAAAGGATAGAACATTAAAAGCAGTTTGTAAATGTGTGTCTCTGTATCTTCTACTGACAAGGATGCAGAGAAGGCATTCAACAAGTGTCAACAGAATGCACATGACTTGGACAGAAAGAATTTGAGGGAGTAGCACAGAAGGGATTAGGGTCTGATCACATTCACTTAGGTCAGAAAAATAGCAACATGAGACATAGCTATAAGTGAATGTTGTAGAGGACAGAACACATATGCAGATATAGTCATTACTGAAGATAAATCAACATAGTGAAGATATAGACTTGAAGATAAACCAATGTTGAAGACAATCCAAATACGAAGATAATTCAGTTATGACGCCAAAATAAAATCTTCAAAAAGTTTTGGTGGTGGCGTTACCCACCGTATAGGAAGTATTAGACCTAGAAACGTCGCACAATTATCGTGGTGCTCCGAAATCAAATTTCATGTTAATGTATTCACACTCAGAGGGTAAGTCTTCATTGATTGAAGAAACACGTTACTTCGTGTGTTGCACATCTAAGTCATCAACATGCATAAGCGTTAGGATGTGTGTCCATTCACTGGACATTTGAGGATTCTAAGATATTTATCTCACACCGCAGCTTGCAAAACATCTTCTCATCCAAGGGCTTAGTGAAGATATCAGCCAGTTGCTCTTCATTTTTGATGTGTATGACATCAATGTCTTCCTTGTTGACATGATCTCTGAGAAAGTGATGACGAATCTCGATGTGCTTTGTCTTCGAGTGCTGAACTGGATTCTTGGAAAGCTTGATGGCGCTTTCATTATCGCAAAAGTGTGGCACATTCTTCGTGTTGACGCCATAGTCCTTGAGAGTTTCCTTCATCCAGAGAAGCTGAGCACAACACGAGCCAGCAACAATGTATTCAGATTCAGCAGTGGAGAGTGATGCACAGTTTTGCTTGTTTGAAGACCAACAGACAAGAGATCGTCCAAGAAAGTGACATGTTCCTGAAATGGACTTGCGATCAACCTTGTCACCAGCATAATCAGCATCAGAATATCCAACCAGATCAAATGTTGAGCCCTTTGGATACCATAATCCTAGTGCTGGGGTGTGAGCCAAATATCTAAGTATTCACTTCACCGCTAGGTGATGCGACTCCTTTGGTGCCGCTTGGAATCGGGCACACATGCAAACGCTAAGCATAATATCAGGCCTAGATGCATATAAACAGAGCAAAGAACCAATCATGGAGCGGTATGCCTTTTGATCGAACTCTTTACCATTGTCGTCAGGGCCGAGATGACTTTTGGTTGGCATTGGCGTTGTGTAACATTTGCAGTCTTGCATTCCAAACTTTTTCAGGCACTCTTTGAGGTATTTTTCTTGTGATATGAAGATGCCATTGCGCTGTTGACGGATTTGAAGACCAAGGAAGAATTTCAGCTCCCCCATCATGGACATCTGATATTGCTCTTACATCATGTATCCAAACTTGTCACTGTATCTCTTATCAGTGCATCCGAAGATAATGTCATCCACATATATTTGTCACACAAATAGTTCACTAGCATATGTCTTCGTGAAGAGAGTGGGATCTAGTGAACCAGGTTTGAAGCCTTTGCTCTTCAGGAATTCCTTCAGTGTGTCATACCAGGCTTGAGATGCTTGTTTGAGGCCATATAGTGCCTTGTTGAGCTTGTACACCACATCAGGATGCTTGGGATCTTCAAAACCAGGCGGTTGAGCGACATACACTTCTTCTTCAATTTTGCCGTTGAGAAAGGCACTCTTCACATCCATTTGATAAAGAAGAATGTTGTGATGGTTTGCATAAGCCAGCAGTATGCGAATGGCTTCAAGCCGAGCCACTGGAGCAAAGGTTTCATCGAAGTCTATTCCTTCCACTTGTGTGTAACCTTGAGCAATGAGGCGAGCTTTGTTTCTGACAACTTGTCCAAGTTCATCTTTCTTGTTGCGATAGATCCATTTCGTGCCAATGACATTGTGCTTGCGAGGATCAGGGCGTTTGACAAGCTCCTAGACATTATTCAGCTCAAACTGTTGAAGCTCTTCTTGCATAGCTGGAATCCATTCAGGTTCCATGAAGGCTTCTTCGACTTTCTTGGGTTCAGATATAGAGACAAAAGCAAAGTGACCACAGAAGTTTGCTAGTTGTGTAGCTCTTGATCGACTGAGAGGGTCAGGAGCATCGATGCTATCAATGATCTTCTCAATTTGGACTTCATTTGCAACCCGAGGATGAGTTGAACGAAGGTTTTGATCAGACTGACTGTTGTCTTCGTCTTCAGCATTGGCTTCAGACTGAACATTGTCTTCAGGTTGATTAGGTGCAGAAATGATAATCTCATCCTTAACCAGTTCCTCTATGGGTATGATTTCTCCAGTACCCATTAACTTGATAGCTTCACTTGGTGTAGCTTCATCTAGCACATTTGGCAGTTGCTCTGAAAGGATCGAGAAGAGGTGTCTAGGGGGGGTGAATAGACTCTAAGCAAGAAAAGTTGCAGTTTTTAGTTTCTTTAAGTTGAAGTGGAGTTTGGCACAAGTTTCAACATTCACAATACATATCAAGCAAGCATGACAAGAGTATATGGGCAGCGGAAAGTAAAGCATGCAAATTGCAAGAATGTAAAGGGATGGGATTGGAGTGTGCAAACGCAATTTGGAGACACGGAGATTTTTTAGCCGTGGTTCCGATAGGTGGTGCTATCGTACATCCACGTTGATGGAGAGTTCAACCCACGAAGGGTAACGGTTGCACGAGTCCATGGAGGGATACACCCACGAAGGGTCCACAAAGAAGCAACCTTGTCTATCCCACCATGGTCGTCGCCCACGAAGGACTTGCCTCACTAGGGTAGATCTTCACGAAGTAGGCGATCTCCTTGCCCTTACAAACACCTTGGTTCAACTCCGCAATCTTGACGGAGGCTCCCAAGTGACACCTAGCCAATCTAGGAGACACCACTCTCCAAGAAGTAACAAATGGTGTGTTGATGATGAACTCCTTGCTCTTGTGCTTCAAATGATAGTCTCCCCAACACTCAACTCTCTCTCACAGGATTTGGATTTGGTGGAAAGAAGATTTGAGTGGAAAGCAACTTGGGGAAGGCTAGAGATCAAGATTTATGTGGTAGGAATGGAAACAAGTGTAGGTGGTTCTCTCTCAGAAAATGTATGTTGGAAGTGTAGGCATGTTCTGATGGTTCTCTCCACGAATGAAGAGTGGGTGGACGGGTATATATATATATATATATATATATATATATATATATATATATATATATATATATATAGCCTCCACACAAAATCTAACCATTACACACAACTTACCAAACTCGGTGGGACCAAATCCTGAAACTCGGTCGGACCGATTCAGTAAATAATGTGACCGTTAGGAATTTTGGTGGGACTGACATGTCATCTCGGTGGGACCGATATCGTTAGTGTTAGGGCATAAGTAATCTCGGTGAGACCGATTACACAAAGTCGGTGAGACCGATTTTGGTAATAGACACACAGAGGGTTGGTCAGGCAAACTCGGTGGGACCAATCGCTCATCTCGGTTGGACCGGAACGTTACGAAAGGGAACAGAGAGTTTGCATTGCAATCTCAGTAGGACCGATTGCTAAGGTCAGTTTGACCGAAACGTTACGAAGGGAAACAGAGAGATTACAATCCCATCTCGGTGAGACCGAAAAGACTAGGGTTTTGTGGCAGTGGCTATGTCATGAGAACTCAGTGGCACCAGATAGAAAGATTCGGTAGGGCCGAGTTTGACTTTTGGTTTGGGACATATGTGGATGTGAGAAAGTAGTTGAGGGCTTTGGAGCATATCCTAAGCACATTGAGCAAGCAAGCATTAAGCAACAACTCATCCCCTCTTGATAGTATTGGCTTTTCCTATAGACTCAATGTGATCTTGGATCACTAAAATGGAAAATGCAGAGTCTTGTGCTTTGAGCTTGAGCCAATCCTTTGTCCTTAGCATATTGAAGGGGTTCCACATCCTCTAGTCCATGCCACTCCATTGTTGAACTTATCTGAAACATACTAGGTAAAAGCATTAGCCCAACAAGAGATATGTTGACATTAATTACCAAAATCACCCAGGGAGCACTTGTGCTTTCAATCTCCCCCTTTTTGGTAATTGATGACAACATACATCAAAGCTTTAGATAAAGATATAGAGAATAACAAGTAAAGCTTTGGAAAGACATGTAACATGCATAGGCTCCCCCTACATGTATGCAAACATGTAAATATGGAATAAAGGAGCATGTGAATGCATAAGCTTGACAGAGTAAGCAATGTGTTACATGTATCTTGGCTATATGCATCAGAGCAAATGGTGTGAATATAGGAAATGTACCTTCACGTTCATGAGTCCTTGCAAACAATATGTACATCAGCAAGAAATCCTCATACACATGACTGTGATGCATATACTTACCTTGTGTTCTTGAGTTTGCTTAGGAAGGAATGAACCTTCGTAAACAAGGTTACATAACACAGATACACCTACTAGCGAGATCAAACGAAAGAAACCATAAGAGTACCAAGACTGGGATGACATGTAAAGAGTGAGTACTAAGTACCCCATTGGATATAGACATGTCCCCAAAGGTAAAGATGTGCAATGAATTCAAGGATTTCCTTCCCTTAGATGTCTTGCTCCCCCTGAATCTAGCATGGGATACTGGGAGAAGATAGGGAACAGAAAACCAGAGCAAAGAAAAGAAACAGAGCTAATGCAAACAATCAAATATGAACATGTCTTTCCCCTCTTAAAGACATGTGAATTCTCTCCTCTTGAACACCAAGCATCTCGGGTCTCTCTCCTCCTGAGTATTTTCTCCCCCTATAGAAATGATTAAGCTTTCATGTGATCTCCCTCTCCCCCTTTGACATCAATTTCCAAGAAGGGTTCTTCTGGATTTGTGTTACAAATGGGTTTGGTCCTTGAGTCACAGAACAAAGCAGCAAGCCAAATGTGATGCTGGTAGAGGACAAGAATCATTGAGTGGAGATGGATCACAAAGAATGCAGAAACAAGTGGCAAGCTGTCTTTCCTGCAGTGAAATCGGTGGTACCGAGTTGTGTGCTTTGGTTGCACCAAAAGGTTTCGGTTGGACCGAAGGAAACATACCGGTGTGACCGAGTTCATCATAGAGAAAACACTTGTCACCTCAGCTCACTAGACAAGTAAGATCTCACAAGGATTTGCAAGGAATTAACTAAAAGATTTGCAAAGAATTGGATGCAGGGAATGCAGAACAGAAAAGAAACAAAAAAGAAATCTAGATGAAGTTTTTTTTGAAAGGGGAAATAAATATGCATGAGACAAATGCAAGAGCACAGAAAAGAACACAGGAGAACTTCATCTGGAATTGGTCGGCGACAATGTCACCTATGTTAGAGTATATTGACTTAGGAGTCAAGTGAGATCACCTGATCATAGGTCATACTCATCGTTTAAGCTCAGAATGGGGTTACCATTTTTCGTTTAAGCATCTTGATGTATTCACATCTTGTCGAGTTTCTTTGACTCGTGACTTGGAGTAAAGCTTCTCTAAGATGGAATACCATACCTTGGGTGGTGGAGTTGATCGAGATCATGTAGTTGAACTTGTGTGGGTTGCTCAAGGTTGATGTAGCTCATCAAGAGTTGGGAGCACCACTTGGAATTTGAATTCATCTACCTACATGGGTTAGTTTTTGCAAGGAAGAGCACTTGTGTATCCAAAATGACAATCTTGAAACTCAATATAGAATTTGTCAAAGGATATGTTTGAAGGGTTTCGTGTCTCCTTGTCTTCAACCACCATTGTGTGGAGACTTGGTGATGTAGAGATTGCTCAAGATGTGAGTGAGTTGCAATCTCATAGATTTAGATTCATCCAAGTACCTACAAGGGTTAGATAACATGCAAGGTGCAAATATATCCAAGACATAAGATTATCATCATAAGAGAAATATCAAGGACTAGTCATAGGCTCATGTCTTGCATGTATCCAAATGGAGTTCCTACTCCAAGTTTGAAGCATCAATGATGTTCAATTCACCTCTTAACCTGCAAAACACTTTCTCATCAAGTGGTTTAGTGAATATATCCGCCAATTGCTTGTCGGTACGAACATGCTTAAGGTTAATATCACCCTTAGCAACGTGATCTCGAATGAAATGATGAGGAACTTCAATATGCTTAGTTCAAGAGTGTTGCACGGGATTGTGAGCAATCTTGATAGCACTTTCATTGTCGCAAAGCAATGGAACATGTTTCACATATATCCCATAATATTTAAGAGTTTGGGTCATCCAAAGTAATTGAGCACAACATGAACCAGCGGCAATGTATTCCGCTTCGGCGGTGGATAAGGATACCGAGTTTTGTTTCTTGGAGGACCAAGACACAAGAGATCTACCAAGAAATTGACAAGTACCCGAAGTGGACTTTCTATCAACCTTGTCACCGGCATAGTCCGAGTCGGAGTAGCCAACAAGATTAAAAGAGGCCCTCTTTGGATACCAAATGCCAAAGTTTGGTGTATGGATTAAGTATCTCACTATCCTTTTCACGGCCTTAAGATGACATTCTTTAGGGGCCGCTTGATATCGTGCACACATGCACACACTTAGCATAATATCGGGACATGAAGCACATAGATATAACAATGAACCAATCATGGAGCGGTAAACCTTTTGATCAACCGGTTCACCATCTTTGGTCAAATCAAGATATCCACTAGTAGGCATGGGTGTAGTCATACCTTTGCATTCTTGCATATTGAACTTCTTGAATAAGTCCTTGGTGTACTTTGTTTGAGATACAAAGGTACCTTCCTTACTTTGCTTGATTTGCAAACCGAGAAATAATTTGAGTTCACTCATCATCGACATCTCAAACTTCTCCGACATTAGCTTTCCAAACTTTTCACTAAAGTGAGGGTTAGTCGAACCAAATATAATATCATCAACATAGATTTGGCACACAAATAGTTCTCCATTAACCCTTTTAGTAAAAAGAGTAGAATCAATTTTCCCAATTTCAAAGCCTTTTTCAATAAGGAACTTGGTCAAGCATTTATACCACGCTCTAGGAGCTTGTTTAAGACCATAAAGAGCTTTGTGAAGTTTGTAAACATGATTAGGTTTCTTAGGATTGACAAAGCCGGGAGGTTGCTTAACATAAACTTCCTCCTATATTTCACCATTTAGAAAAGCACTTTTAATGTCCATTTGGTATAAGGTGATATCATGGTGATTAGCATAGGCAAGTAAGATGCGAATGGACTCAAGTCTAGCAACGGGGGCATATGTCTCACCATAGTCCATACCTTCGACTTGAGTGTAGCCTTGGGCTACGAGACGTGCTTTGTTGCGAACTACTTGTCCATCTTCATCTTGCTTGTTGCGAAACACCCATTTGGTACCAATGATGTTGTGGTTGTTGTCGGGCTTCTCGACTAATGTCCATACTTGGTTTCTCTCAAAGTTGTGTAGTTCTTCATGCATAGCGTTTATCCAATCCGGATCTTCCAAAGCTTCTTCAACCTTCATAGGTTCAATGCTAGAGATGAATGAATAATGTTCACAAAAGTTAGCCAAACGAGTTTTAGAGCGAGTGATTCTCCCGGTTTGGATATCATTGTAGATTTGCTCGACGGGATGGTCTTTGGCAACTCTTGCTCGAACTCATGAAAGCTTTTGCTTGGATCTTGGTGGAACATCTTCTTCATCTTGCTCTTCTTCTTGGCCTTCTTCTTTGTTGACGTTGTCATTCTCTTGTCGTGGTGGAGAAGGAGGTTGTTGACGTTCATCTTGGTGTACTTCCTTGTTTTCTTCGTCTTGGTGTGTCCCACTTGTGGATGCTTCCATATCAACTCTTGGTTCACCTTGTCGTGAGGTAGAAGCTTCCACTTGGACGGACGAGGTACTCTCCTTCACCTCCGTTGGATGAATCTTGCCAATAGACAAGTCTTGGATTGCTTCTGAAGGGTCTTTGTCTCCTACATCAATTGACAATTGCTCTACTTGCGAGTCGTTAGATTCATCAAACTTCACATCTACCGTCTCTTCAACCTTTCGGGTGAAATTATTGTAGACACGGTAAGTGTGAGAATTTGAGCCATAACCAAGTAGGAAACCTTCATGAGATTTAGGAGCAAATTTAGAACGACGATGCTTATCAAGAATGTAGCACTTTGAGCCGAATACTTGAAAGTATCCAGCTTGGGGTTTGTTACCGGTGAGGAGCTCGTATGCCGTCTTACCGAGTAGCTTGTGAAGATACAAGCGATTTGTTGCAAGACAAGCTGTCTCAACCGCTTCCGCCCAAAAGTGCTTTGGCGTCTTGTACTCATCGCATCGTTCTCACCATTTTGATGAGCGTCCGGTTCTTCCTTTCAACAACTCCATTTTGTTGAGGTGTGTACGTAGCCGATAACTCATGTGAAATCCCTTCTTCATCAATAAAGGTGTCCACATATGCATTCTTGAACTTCGTTCCGTTGTCGCTGCGAACCTTCTTGATCTTCACTTCAAATTGATTTTGGGCCTTCCTAGCGAAGTTTTTGAAGATATTTTGGACCTGCGATTTATCATCAATAAAGAACACCCACGTAAATCTTGAAAAATCATCGACTATAACTAGACCAAAAGAATTTCCACCGAGACTTTTGTACGCATTGGGACCGAAAAGATCCATGTGAAGTAGCTCGAGTGGCCTCCTTGTGGTCATGATGTTCTTCACGGGATGCCTTCCTCCAACCTGTTTACCTGCTTGACAAGCACTGCAAAGTCTATCCTTATCAAATATGACATTGTTAACGCCAAGGATATGATTTCCTTTAATAAGCTTGTCAAGGTTTCGCATGCCCACATGATCTAACCGTCTATGTCATAACCAGCCTTTAGAGGATTTAGCAATTAAGCAAGTTCTAGGTTGAGCCTTTTTAGTGAAATCAACAATGTAAAGATCACCTCTACGTATACCGGTAAAGACCATTTTATGATTATCTCTACAAAACACTTGGCAATCTACTTCAGTAAATAGGACATTGAAACCGAAATCAGCAAGTCTAGATACTGAAAGTAAATTGTACCCAAGAGATTCAAAGAGCATGACATTTTGTATGGAGCTATCATGTGAGATGGCCACCTTACCGAGGCCAACCACCTTACCCTTTGAGTTATCACCAAAAGTGACATACTTTCGAGGGCCGTCATTTTCAGCAAGCTCACGAAACATATCTTTATCTCCGGTCATGTGATCGGTACATCCACTATCAAGAACCCGTTCCTTTCCTCCTGCCATGTATCCCTGAAGATTTTCCATAAGACCAAAGTGTATCATTGCATCGTCAAGATCAAAGTCACTATCATCATCCTCATCATAGTATCCATGTTCAACATCGTCATGTGATGGAACAATTCCTAGAGAGGGTGGTTCATTAGAAAGAGTTTGACAATGATCTTCTTTATGAATTTTAATAGCTTCGGAAATAATATCGCTAATGATTCCAACATCTCCTTTCGCATGCATAAGATTTGTAAGCTCAAATAGACAATCACCAAACTTAGGATCATTGGAATTCATCTTACTCAAGGCAATAGACTTATGGGGAATTTCATCTAGATTTTGCAAGGAATAATTTGGAAATCGTTTCTCGAGAAATTTCCATATAGTGTAGGCGCAATCAAGAGTGGGCAAACATCCAATCAAGTTTCTAGGCAAGCCTCTAGTGATAAGATTAACAGTTCTAAGATTGCGAATCATGTCAATTGACTCGTCAAGGGTGGGATGCATAGGATCAACATGAGGTGCATAAGGGCTAGTAATGTACTTGTTCAAATGATATTCATTGAAAATCACAAGCATCTCATTTTTCCACTCATGAAAATACTCTCCATCAAATATATGCACTCTATGTCTAAGACTCCCCAAAGTAGACTCATCCATCTTCCTCCAATGGTGTTTAAACCAAAGCAATGGAGACCAAAGCTCTGATACCAATTGAAAGGATCGAGAAGAGGTGCCTAGAGGGGGGTGAATAGACTCTAAGCAAGAAAAGTTGCAGTTTTTAGTTTCTTTAAGTTGAAGTGGAGTTTGGCACAAGTTTCAACATTCACAATACATATCAAGCAAGCATGACAAGAGTATATGGGCAGCGGAAAGTAAAGCATGCAAATTGCAAGAATGTAAATGGATGGGATTGGAGTGTGCAAACGCAATTTGGAGACACGGGGATTTTTTAGTCGTGGTTCCGATAGGTGGTGCTATCATACATCCACGTTGATGGAGACTTCAACCCACGAAGGGTAACGGTTGCGCGAGTCCACGGAGGGCTCCCCCCACGAAGGGTCCACGAAGAAGCAACCTTGTCTATCCCACCATGGCCATCGCCCACGAAGGACTTGCCTCACTAGGGTAGATCTTCACGAAGTAGCCGATCTCCTTGCCCTTACAAACTCTTTGGTTCAACTCCACAATCTTGACGGAGGCTCCCAAGTGACACCTAGCCAATCTAGGAGACACCACTCTCCAAGAAGTAACAAATGGTGTGTTGATGATGAACTCCTTGCTCTTGTGCTTCAAATGATAGTCTCCCCAACACTCAACTCTCTCTCACGGGATTTGGATTTGGTGGAAAGAAGATTTGAGTGGAAAGCAACTTGGGGAAGGCTAGAGATCAAGATTTATGTGGTAGGAATGGAATATCTTGACCTCAACACAAGTGTAGGTGGTTCTCTCTCGGAAAATGTATGTTGGAAGTGTAGGCATGTTCTGATGGCTCTCTCCACGAATGAAGAGTGGGTGGAGGGGTATATATAGCCTCCACACAAAATCTAACCGTTACACGCAACTTACCAAACTCGGTGGGACCGAATCCTGAAACTCGGTCGGACTGATTCAGTAAATAATGTGACCGTTAGGAATTTCGGTGGGACTGACATGTCATCTCGGTGGGACCGATATCGTTAGGGTTAGGGCATAAAATAATCTTGGTGAGACCGATTACACAAACTCGGTGAGACCGATTTTGGTAATAGACACACAGAGGGTTGGTCAGGCAAACTCGGTGGGACCGATTCGCTCATCTCGGTTGGACCGAAACGTTACGAAAGGGAACAGAGAGTTTGCATTGCAATCTCGGTAGGACTGATCACTAATCTCGTTACGAAGGAAAATAGAGAGATTACAATCCCATCTCGATGAGACCGAGATCCCTATCGGTGAGACTGAAAAGACTAGGGTTTGTGGCAGTGGCTATGTCATGAGAACTCGGTGGCGCCGGATAGAAAGATTTGGTAGGAACGAGTTTGAATTTTGGTTTGGGACATATGTGGATGTGAGAAAGTAGTTGAGGGCTTTGGAGCATATCACTAAGCACTTTGAGCAAGCAAGCCATTAAGCAACACCTCATCCCCTCTTGATAGTATTGGCTTTTCCTATAGACTCAATGTGATCTTGGATCACTAAAATGGAAAATGCAGAGTCTTGTGCTTTGAGCTTAAGCCAATCCTTTGTCCTTAGCATCTTGAAGGGGTTCCACATCCTCTAGTCCATGCCACTCCATTGTTGAACTAACTTATCTGATACATACTAGGTAAAAGCATTAGTCCAACAAGAGATATGTCGACATTAATTACCAAAATCACCCAGGGAGCACTTGTGCTGTCATGCTCTCTTTGCGAGCCGTTAGTCTCATCGAACCGCACATCCATGGTTTCAACCACTTTATAGTGAAAGAGGTTGAAGACTCTGTAGGTGTGCGAGTCCTTTCCGTAACCAAGCATAAAATCTTCATGTGCTTTTGGAGCGAATTTAGACGTGTGATGTGGATCTTTGATCCAGCACCTAGCACCAAAGACTTTGAAGTAACTGACATTTGGCTTATTTCCCAGTCAGAAGTTCATACGATGTCTTCTTGAAGAACTTGTGAAGATATACTCTGTTGATGATGTGGCATGCAGTATCAATAGCTTCAGGCCAGAATTTTCTTGGAGTCTTGTACTCATCGAGCATCGTTCATGCCATCTCAATGAGTGTTCTCTTCTTGCGCTCCACAATGCCATTCTGCTGAGGTGTGTAAGGGGCAGAGAACTCGTGTGTGATGCCCAAAGTATCAAGACAAATGTCAAGGCCAGCGTTCTTGAACTCAGTGCCATTGTCACTCAGGATGTGCTTGATCTTGATGCCATAATTCGTCATGGCCCGGTTTGCGAAGCGCCTAACATCCTGCACTTCAGTCTTATAGAGAATTATGTGCACCTAGTAATCATCAACAATAACGAAGCCATAGAGATGTGCAGTAGTAGTGAGAGTAGAGTAATGAGTAGGGCCAAATAGATCCATGTGAAGCAGCTCGAAGGGGCGTGAGGTAGTCATGATTGTCTTCGAGGGATGCTTGACTCTTGTCATCTTTCCAGCTTCACAGGCACCACATAGATGATCCTTCTTGAACTTGACGCCCTCGATGCCAATGATGTGCTTCTTCTTCACAATAGTGTACAGGTTCCTCATGCCTGCATGTCCTAGCCGTCGATGCCATAGCCAACATTCTGAAGCCTTTGCTAGAAGACATACGACAAGCTGTGGTCCTGTTGAGAAATCTACCATATATAGATCACCTCTTGGATAGCCTTCGAAGACTAGAGATTTGTCAGATTCCATTAGCACAAGATAACGATATTTTCCAGATATCACAATCATGTTTAGATCACAGAGCATTGACGCAAACATTAAGTTGTAACCAAGGGATTCAACAAGTATCACTTTATCCATGTGTTGATCCTTTGAGATAGCAACTCTACCAAGACCCAATACCTTACTTTCACCGGTGTCAGCGAACGTGATATGGCTGTTAGTAGAAGGACATAGGGTTGAATCCATTAGAAGACTTCGATCACCAATCATGTGGTTCGTGCAGTCGCTATCCATGATCCATTCAGTGGCTTTCGGAGTTGTACCCTACAGTGCAGTTAGCGGGATAGGCTTCACCAAGAGTATTGTGAAGCAGAAACATATAGTGAACAAGCATATTATCAAAGTTTAAATCTTGGTTGGGCATGATAGGATGCTCGTCGAGGAACCCTGGGACGAAATACATGATAAGACCATTTGAGCATTTTATCTCGCGTCACACAAGATGTTTTAGGTCTCCAGCATTGTTGTCAGAAGATTATGCTTTTCGGCTGGAGACCTTTCCCTGCAAAAGAAGTTAATTCTCCTTATCCACCCACATCTTCAGGGGTGGCTTAGAAGCAATGAGTCTAAGTGCAGCATATGAGAACTTTGGCTTGGAAGTCCTAGTAAATAGCTTCGCAGGAGGAGAATAATACTCATAAGAGTATGCAAAAAAGTTCTTAGTTTTGTGAACATAGCGGTTGGATGAAACACGCTCATATTCATGAGTATCATAGCGATTCTCCTGCAAAACATTAACGTAAGGGTGACCATAAGTGGTCCTCTCTGTATGAAGCCTTTGGACCATATGATGCCTCTGGTAGAGGGTTTGTCTTCTTCCCAGGTGGTGTCATGATGACATTCACGGGAAGCTTCTCAAGACAGCTTTTGGGCACCCAGATTTTCTTCTAGGGTGACCCATTCCTGCAGTTAGTACCAATGTACCTGGCAAACACTTCACCATTCTGATTCTTAAACAATTTATAATTTGCATCAAAGGATTCATCAATGACAATTGGATTAACAAAGGTGAAGCCAGATAAAGTAGATGGGTCCACTGAAGGATCCTTAACAGCAACCCAGGTGGTTTTGGGGTACTGCTCAGGCATCCAATATGAACCATCGACGTTCATTCTCCTCTCGAACCCAACACCCTCTTTCCTAGGGTTTCGGTTCAGAATCTGTTTCTTGAGGACATCACACAAAGTTTGATGCCCTTTGAGGCTTTTGTACATGCCAGTCTCAAGCAATGTCTTCAACCGAGCATTCTCATCAGCAATAGTAGTGGCATCCTCGGTAGAGGGGTTAGTTACCACATCATCAGTTGAAGATATTGCAACATCAGAGGCAGTAAAACATTCAGCAACAGAGGCATCATTATCGCTCTCAAGACACTTCAAGCATGGTGGAACAAATTCAACCTGAGCGGTACTGATCTGTTGGGCGAGTAGTGAATCGTTCTCCTTTTGAAGATCTTCATGAGACGCTCTCAGTTTCTCTAGATCCTGCTTCCTTTGAAGATAATCGTAGGAAAGCTTCTCATGAGAGTCTGAGAGAGTTTCGTGACGACTTTCAAGATCTCCGTACTTAACGCAAAGACTTTTAATGTCTTCGATTAAGGACTTAGTTCGGTTCATTTCCGCGTCCAACATGTCATCGCTTTTGTCTAGCAACTTTTGAATGTGTTCCATAGCAGTTTGTTGCTCAGTTGCAATTTTAGCAAGTGTCTTATAGCTAGGTTTGGATTCACATTCGGAGTCATCTTCACTAGAGGTTTGGAAGTAGGCATCGCGTGAAGTTACCATGGCACCACGTGCCATGAATTAGTAGATAGGAGCAGAGTCATCGTCATCATCATCGGCTTTGGCTTCAACGCAACGACCATTGTCTTCAGTGTTGAAGATGGACTTGGCGACGAACGCTGATGCCAGAGCCAGGCTTGCCACGCCTGAGTGAGACTCCTCCTGAGACTCCACTTCTGCCTCCCCAGAAGCAGACTCCTCCTCTGAATCCACTTCCTTGCCAATAAATGCACGAGCCTTGCTTGATGAGGTCTTCTTGTGAGATGAAGACTTTAACGAAGACTCTGTGGAAGATTTTGAAGATTTCTTCTTCTTCTTGTCATCAGAATCATATTCCTTACTCTTCTTCTTCTTCTTTGATTCCTTATCCCACTGAGGACACTCAGAGATGTAGTGGCCAGTCTTCTTGCATTTGTGGCAAGTTCTCTTCTTGTAGTCACGTGATGAAGCCTCGTCGTTCTTGGAGCTAGATCTTAAAGACTTGCTGAATCAATTCTTCTTGGATAACTTCTAGAACTTTCTCACCAGCATTGCAAGCTCTTTGCCAAGCTCTTCAGGATCACCAGAGCTACAGTCAGATTCTTCTTCAGATGAGGAAACAACCTTTGCCTTCAGAGCACGGGTTCGGCCATAGTTGGGACCATAGATATCACGCTTCTCAGATAGCTGGAACTCATGTGTGTTGAGCCTCTCGAGTATGTTAGACAAATCGATATCTTTGAAGTCAGGACGTTCTTGAATCATCAGGGCTAAGGTGTCAAACGAGCTGTCAAGGGATCTCAGAAGCTTCTTCACGATCTCATGCTTGGTGATTTCAGTGGCACCAAGAGCACGCAGCTCATTGGTGATGTCAGTCAAGCGATCGAACGTGAGCTGGACATTTTCATTGTCGTTTCTTTTGAAGCGGTTGAACAGATTGCGAAGAACATCAATTCTCGAGTCTCTCTGAGTTGAGACGCCTTCATTGACCTTGGACAGCCAGTCCCAGACCAGCTTTGCAGTTTCCAATGCACTCACACGGCCATACCGCCCTTTGGTCAGATGACCATAGATGATGTTCTTGGCGGTTGAGTCCAGTTGAGCAAATCTCTTGACATCAGCAACAGTGACGCCTTCACCAACTTTGGGAACGCCATTCTTGACGACATACCAGAGATCAACATCAATGGCTTCAAGATGCATGCGCATCTTGTTCTTCTAGTAGGGGTAATTAGTGCCATTAAAGACAGGGCACGCAACGGAGACTTTGATTATCCTTGCAGTCGACATAGCTAAAACTCCAGGTGGTTAAACCGAATTACACAGAACAAGGGAGTACCTTGCTCTGATACCAATTGAAAGTGCTAGTTATTGACTAGAGGGGGGTGAATAGGCAATTTCTATGAAAGTCTTCAAAACACGGTGGCTTTGAAGACAAACAAGTAACTGAACCTAAATAGTAAGCAGCGGAATGAAAACTACACTATGTAAGCATAAGTCTAACTTACAATATAATGAAAGCATGAAGACTAATTGCAACTAGGTAGACAGGATCAGAAAGGTAAATAGTACGAAGCTAAACAGATAATAGTCTTCATAGTGTGAAGTCAAACAGGTTAGACAAGTAAGCAATGACTTCACGAAGACAACTGTAACGTAAGGAGAGTAGAGGATAGAACCAGAAGCTTGACAAAGACAAGGATTTGGTAGACCAGTTCCAGTTGTTGTGACAACTATACGTCTGCTTAGGGAGGCTGAGATTTAACTCAGAAGATCGTGCCATCACCTTATTCCCCTTGAGCTAAGGCCACCCAGTCCTTGCCCAATCACTCTGGTAAGTCTTCGAGGTAGACTTCCAAACCTTCATAGACTTTGTTCACCGGCAATCCACAATGACTCTTGGATGCACAGAACGCGACGCCTAACCAGCCGGAGGATTCACAGTCCTCAAGTTTAATAAGTCTTCAGATCACGCGGACAGAAAGACTTCAGTGATGCCTAACACTCTTTGGCTATGGGTGTTTTGGGCTTTGTCCTTGCAAAGATTTCTCCCTCAAATGCTTCGGAGGTGGGTTGCTCTCAAACGACAAAAGTCGTGCACTAACTCTGAGAAGCCACCAATTTATGATGTAGGGTGGGATATTTATAGCCAGGAGGCAACCCGACCTGATTTGTCCAACGGTCAGATTTCAAACACACGCGGCAGCTTGGCTTGGGCTACAAGCAAAGCTGACTCATCCAGCTCTGGATAAGATTTGCTCTCATTGTCTTCGCTCGAAGACATAGGATTTTGTTGAGCATCACTTCAGTCACTCTGAATTTGTTCACTTGGACCCCACTTAACAGTACGGTGGTTCCTATGACTCAATAAGAAGAAAAGGAAACTACGAAACAACTCTGTCTTCGCTCTCCATAGTCTTCAAGTGAATAGCTTCACGCTTCATAATCTTCGTTGTGAATGTCTTCACGAACCACCATTGTCTTCAATGTCTTCACGCATTTTTAGGGGTCATCTCTGGTAGGTAAACCGAATCAATGAGGGACACTACTTGTGTTATCCTACAATTCTCACAAACACATTAGTCCCTCAACCATGTTTGTCGTCAATACTGCAAAACCAACTAGTGGTGGCACTAGATGCACTTACAGACACAAACTAGAATAACTTTTGTTTATGGAGAGGCCCAGGTGAATGAAAGATTTAAGACTTGGGACATGCTACGTGGAATAGCAGGCACGAGCAATCAGCCTTGGATGGTAATTGGAGACTTCAATGAGGTCCTTCATGCTCATGAACATGACGGTGTCGGGAATCGCAGCCAAGCCCAAATGGATGCATTCCGAGATGCCCTAGATGCGTGTGGATTATCTGATATTGGTTACCAAGGGCTGACGTGGACTTTTGAGAAAAAAGTTGCTGGGGGAACTTTCACAAGGGTACATCTAGATCGAGGTGTGGCTAACCCTGAATGGATTTTGGCCTTTCCATCAGCCATGCTAGAACATTTGTCAACCACTACCTCTGATCACGTACCACTAATGTTGCGTCTCCAGCAACAATGTGCATGCAAGCGGGGCCTGTGACCATTTAAATATGAGGTTTACTGGGAGCGCGACCTTTCGCTTCCGCATGTGGTGAGCTCTGGTTGGGCGCATGGCCCTGGCGATTCTGTCGACCAGGTGAAAAACAAAATGCAGTCGCTGTCGGGGGAGCTGGCTTCGTGGGATCGCACTTAGTTTGGCAGTGTCAGCAAAGAGATTGCAGATTTAAAAAAGGAGCTCAGCATGCTACGTGGAGTTCCAGGACGTTCTGGGCCAACTCACCTTGAGACAAAAATTAATGACAGACTAGTTGAATTGTTTCACCGTGAGGAGATTTTATGGAGACAGCGGGCAAGGGTTGACTGGCTCATACATGGGGACAAAAACACCTACTTCTTTCACCTCCGAGCGAGTAGGTGTAGAAGGAAAAACCAGATCAAATCCTTACAGAAGCTAGACGGACAGATGACAGATAATGAAGTAGAGATGGAGATCATGACAACCTCTTTTTACAAGGATCTATACACAGCAGAGGGGGTACATGACATGTAACATGTCCTAGCTACTGTTCCACGCAAAGTCACCGAAGCAATGAACGAGTCATTGAATGCTCCGTACAGCCGTGAGGAGGTAAAAACTGCCCTGTTTCAAATGTTCCCAATCAAGGCACCCGATCCGGATGGATTTCCAGCCCATTTTTCCAATGTCACTGGGAGGTATGTGGGGATGATGTCACCAAGGTGGTTCTAAAAATTGTGGAGGGCACGGAGTCAGCTGCATGCATTAATGAAATAGTCCTGGTCCTGATTCCGAAGGTAAAAAAACCCACCCTATTGTCCCAGTTCCGTCCAATCAGTTTGTGTAATGTTCTTTACAAGACTACCTCAAAGGTCATATCAAACCGCTTGAAAGTGGTTTTGCCTGACATGATCTCTGAGGAGCAATCTGCTTTTGTCCCCGGAAGGTTGATAACTGACAACATTATCATGGCATATGAGTGTCTACATTTTATGAAAAGAAATAAGGCCAAGAAGCACTAGTCTTTTGCTCTGAAACTTGACATGGTGAAGGCTTATGACAGGGTGGAGTGGTCATATCTTAGAGCAATTATGATCAAATTGGGCTTCACTGAAAGGTGGGTGAACATAGTTCTGGGACTAGTGACCACAGTTAAATTCTCTGTCATGTTCAATGGGAAAAAGTTAGAGGCGTTTGACCATCAAGGGGTATCAGACAGTGGGATCCAATATCTCCATACTTGTTCTTGCTAGCAGCAGAGGGCCATTCGTGCCTGTTAAAATCCAGAAGTGAGTCATCCAACTTGGGTGGAGTACAAGTGGCACCTATGGCGCCATAGGTAAACCATCTTTTATTTGCTGATGACAGCCTGCTGTTTTGTAAGGCGAATAGTAGTGGAGCAAATGAGGTGAACCAAGTCTTGAACATTTACTGTCAAGCTTAAGGGCAACAAATTAACCTTGGAAAATCTTCAATATTTTTCAGCAAGAGTGTTCCAGAAAATGTCAGATTGGATATCAAAGGTTTGCTTAATGTTCCAAACGATACCTTGAATGAGAAGTACTTGGGCATGCCGTCAGATATTGGGAGCTCAAAAAATGGTGCCTTTAAATATTTGAAGGACCGTTTATGGAGTAAGGTGCAGGGGTGGATAGAGAACACCATGTCAACCGCAGGCAAAGAGGTGTTAGTAAAGTCAGTTGCACAAGCCATACCAGTCTTCTCCATGTCGTGCTTTAAGCTTCCGAGAGGGTTATGTGAACACCTTAATATGCTTATTAGGAAGTTTTGGTGGGAAAGCAAAGATGGCAAGAGAAAACCTCATTGGGTTGTGGAAGGCAATGACGCACCCAAAAGGAATGGGGGGCATCGGTTTCAAAGATTTTGAGCTATTTAACCTTGCAATGCTTGCACGTCAGGCTTGGAGGCTACTCCAATCATTGGAGTCACTTAGTGCCCGCATACTGAGGAGCATTTATTTCCCTGATTCAACAATCCCGCAGGCAACTCTTGGGAATCATCCTAGTCAGATTTGGCGAGCTATAATCGAAGGTCGCAACACGCTTAAACAGGGTTTGATACGCAGAATTGGCAACAGCGAAAACACACATATTTGGGAGGACTCTTGGCTGCCCAGGGATGAGATGATGAGACCCTACGGGTGTTTATGTGCAGATCCGCCTATCTTGGTCTCGGAGCTGATTGACCATACTAGTGCATCATGGGACTATCAACGCGTTCGATAGGTTTTCCTTCCGATGGATGTTCGAACTATTATGGGCATAGCACTGTGTACTCGGAATATGCAAGACAGTTGGAGCTGGAATTTTGAGAAAAATGGCAACTACTCTATAAAGCCAGCTTACCGTATGCTGGTAGCTACAAGACATAGGCGGGAGGCTTGGCTCGAGGGCAGGGCCGACTCATCTACGGGCATGATGGAAGAAGGATCGTGGAAGACCCTCTGGAAGACACAAGTCCCTGGAAAGATCAAAATGTTTTTATGGCGCTTATCAAAACAGTCGCTGCCTACAAAGGATGTCTGGGTGCATCGTCACATGGCAAACAATTCTTCTTGTGGTTTATGTGGCTCCCTGGATTCTTGGCGGCACTCTCTTATCAACTGCACAGCCTCCACGTGCACTTGGGCATTGGTTGACGAGGATCTTGCACAGAACCTAGTGTCAACCACGGAGCCAAAAGCTAAGCAGTGGCTTTTTGCTATGATGGAGCAGTTATCACATGATCAATTCGTGAAGCTAGCCGTCACCTTGTGGGCGATTTAGACAGCTTGACGCAAAGCTATCCATGAATGGATTTTCCAAACACCACAAGCTACAAACCTCTTTGTCCAAAAGTTCATATCAGAGTTAGAGGTTATTAAGGACAAGCAACCAGTTCCCAGGCATGGAGGCGCTCCTCCTATACACCCTGGCCGTGCGAAAGCTCCTCCCTTTGGCTTCGCAAAAATCCATGTTGATGCGGGTGTGAGAACGGGCAGTCGGGGTTCTGCTGTTGCGGTTTGTAGGGACACGCAAGGCAACTACCTGGGAAGCTCGGCATTAGTGGTTGCAGGTCTTGATGATCCTTCCATCTTAGAGACTATTGCATGCAGAGAAGGGCTGGCACTAGCAGCAGACCTCAACTTGCAGAACTTTGTCATTGCTTCAGACTCCAAGCAAACAATTGCTGAATCAATCAGGGCACAAGAGGGAGGAATGGATCTATAGTTCATGAAATCTTGCTTACAACATCTTTATTTCATTGTAACTTTACTTTTGAAAGTCGTGCAGTCAATGTTGATGCACATAGGTTAGCCAAGTATTCACTTACTCTCGGTCAGGGTCGACACATTTGGTTGGGTCAACCCCATAATCCGAACTGTATCCCACGTTTTGTGGCTTTTGATGAATAAACTTGGGTATTTCCCTCCAAAAAAAAAAGTTGGACATCCACCATGGCAGGAAGGCCCTCATCTTAGTAGGCTAGTCTGGAACTATTCCAAGTGTATGCTCATCATGACGCGATCCCCGGGACGCAATTACATTCTGAATTATTAGTTCCTAGTAGTTGACTTCGTGCGTAGGTGATCCTCTTTATTCTCTTCCATCCAACGAACCAATCAATTCCATAAACAAACACAAACGAACGAAACAACTGTCTCGGCGAGGGTAGACGACGTCGTGACCGGAGGCGGTTGACATGGCCGTGGTGCTCGGCGCGTTCGTGCCGGACACCGCGGTGCGGTGGCGCGGCGTGGTGGAAGGGGAGGTGGCGCAGGAGCTGGGCGTCGCGCCGGCCGCGAGGAAGCTGGCAGCGAGGCTGGAGAGCGTGGCCGCCGTGCTGGGCGACGCCGAGGCGCAGGCGGCGCGCGGGGACGAGGCCACCGCGCGGTGGCTCGCCGAGGTACGCGCCGCGGCGTACGAGGCAGACGGCGCCGTCGACCGGTGCAGGGTCGCCGCGCGCCGGCTCGGGGGCAGGGAACCCAAGCAGCCGCCGCCGCAGCAGCAGGCGAGATTACTGCCTCTGACTTGAACAAACTAAGATCACACTGTTGCATTGCATTGCAGATTTTGTTAATTAATTATTACCTTGTGCTCTCGCCATGGCGTGCAGGCTCTGCCTTGGCTCCTATCCTCCTGCTGCGAGGACGCCGAGCCCCACGGCGACATCGCCGCCGACCTCAAGCGCGTCAACCAGAAGCTGCAGGCGATCCTGAGGAAGCAGCGCCGGCTGCAGCTCCACGCAGCGTACGCGGCCGATCCCACCGTCCATACGCGGACGTTGCTGAGGCGCCAGCCAACTGATCCAGACATCGTCGGCACAAGGATCGAGGACGACGCCCGACTGCTCGTTGATCGGCTGACGCAGACGGGCAGGCCGGCCGTATGCGAGGTCGTCGCCATCGTCGGACCGGACGGCATCGGCAAGACCAAGCTCGCAAGGATGGTATACGAGAGCGCGAGGGTGCGTTGCAGCTTCGGGACAACCTCATGGGTTCGCCTGTCCAGAGGGTACACGGAGGCCGGCCTTCTCTCGCAGGTCATCGACGCCTTTGGCGGCGACACAAAGGGCGGCGACAGCGTCGCCGACCTCCAGGCAATGTTGACAGGCCTGGTGGCGAACAAGAGGTTCCTGCTCGTGGTCGACGTCGTGTGGTACGGCGGGGTGTGGGAGGACGTGCTGCAGAACCCACTGGAGCGCGGCGGCCGGGGCGGCAAGGTGCTGGTCACAGCGCGGCGCGGCAGCACCGCCCGCGAGATGGGCGCCGGCCTTGTCCACCGGGTGAAGAGGCTCAGCGCCGACGATGGCTGGCTGCTTCTCCGCACGGCGGCGTGCGTGGCCAACGACGAGAGCCAGCTGAAGGGCGTGGGCGAAAGGCTCGTCGAGAAGTGTGGCGGCATCCCTCTGGCCATCAAGGCGGTCGCCGGCGTGCTGAGGACACGGGAGGCCAGCGCCGACGCGTGGGGGAAGGTGCTCGCGAGCCCCGCGTGGCTGGTGAAGGGGCTGCCGGACGACGCCATGAGGGCGCTGTACCTGTGCTACGATGACCTGCCGCACCACCTGAAGCAATGCTTCCTGTACTGCTCGCTGTTCCCCCCGGGCTTCCCTGTCGAAAGGCGGGTGCTCCTGCAGCACTGGATGGCCGAGCGCTTGGTGCAGAGTAGGAGCGGTGCCTCCATCGAGGAGGTAGCCGAGGGGTACTACGACGAGCTCGTCGGCAGGAACCTTCTCCAGACGACGCAGGAGGACGTGCGCAGGTGCACGATGCACGAAGCGCTGCATGCTCTGGCGCAGCTGCTCCTGCAGGGCGAGGGCTTCACCGGCGACGTCCAGCGGCTGCCCGACGACGGCGACGCCTCGTTCAGGCCACGGCGCGTCTCGCTTCCGGGAAGAAACATGGCTGCGGTACCAGAGTGGATCCTGAATTCGGAGAGGATAAGGACGCTGCTGCTTCCCAGGAACCCACTGGCAACCGAAGGAAACATCTTCGCGATGCTGCATCATCAGCTGCGAGTCCTCGACCTGAGTGAAACAGGAATTGAGCTCATCCCAGAGACTCTGGGGAATATGGTTCACCTGAGGCTCCTCAACCTGTCCCGGACAGGGATACAGGCGATTCCAGAGTCCATCGGCAACCTGTGGAGCCTGAAATTCTTGCTGCTGAGGGAGTGCAAGTCACTGCATGCTCTGCCCAAAGGCATGAAGCACCTGAGGGGGCTCAGAGATCTTCACCTTGATGGAACGACGATCGATGCCGCCGCCTTCAAGGTAGGCCAGCTGAGAAGCCTCACCTCCCTCCGGTGCTTCGCCCTGACCAGCAAAGAGGACAGGGGCGGGTGGCCTCTGGCTGAGCTCAAGCACTTGTGCCAGCTGAGGATACTCCATGTGCACAAGCTCCAGAGGGCCCCCGGTCGGTCTGAGGCAGCTGAAGTGGCACTTGCCAGCAAGATGAGCCTCAGGGAGCTCGCGCTGTCATGCAGCGACGACACTGTGAGTCTGCCGCAGACACCAACGGCTGTCAGGAAGATTGAGGATGTGCTTGAAGAGCTCAACCCTCCACCGTGCCTCGAGTCGCTAAAGATTGCCGGCTATTTTGGGGCCAAGTTCCCCAGCTGGCTCTCAGACATTTCCCTCCCAAATCTTCGCCACCTCGACATCATCGGGTGCAACTTGTGCCAGTCCCTCCCTCCACTAGGCCTGATGCCAGAGCTGAGATCGTTGAGCATTGTCGATTCTTCAGCTCTCATGTCAATCGATGCAGAGTTCATGGGCAAATGCCACCACCCTGAGGTACCTTTTCCAAAGCTCGAGAACCTGCGCTTGCAAGGATTACGTAAGCTTGAAACATGGATGGATATCGAGGCAGGAGTGTTGCCCTCTTTGCAGGCGATGCAACTCGAGAGCTGCCCTGAGCTGCGACGCCTGCCTGGCGGCCTCAGACACATGACATCCCTGGTGGAGCTGCGCATAGTGGACATGGCGAGTCTCGAGGCTGTGGAGGACATTGCTGCACTGAGGGAATTGAGCGTTTGGAACGCACCTGATCTGAAGAAGGTATCAGGCATGCCTTCCCTTGAGGACCTTAGCATATCCCACTGCCCAGTGCTGCAGACTGTGGAGAACGTCGACAGCCTGCGAGCAGTGCGCTTATTTGATCATCAATTGCAGCAGATACCAAGATGGATCAAGGCGCTTGCAGCGAAGCTGCGCTCGCTGGATGTCACAAGCACGATCAAGCTGCTCAGGAGGTGCCTGGTGGATGGCCCAGACTGGCCCCTGATCAAGGACATTGTACAGGTACACGGGTCGACGACTGGTTCCGGTGATTACATATACTATTCCAAGAGCCCTTACATCTTCGATAGCAATGTGAATGCTCAAGGAAACGTTGAAACTGCTGCTTCTGATAGTGCTAATGAGGCGTCGGCAGAAAACAGAAATGCCAATCAAGATGTTGGGGTTGCAGCTTCAGGTACTGGTTACATGCACATCAGTGGCTTCTTCGACTCAAAAGCAGTGAAAAAAGGATCTCCCATGGCTGAAGGAAATGTGACCCATAGGAACACAGAAAGGAGAAATAGCCGACGTCGCATGCATAAGCTGGCAGAAGTTATTCCTGAGGAGGGTGAAGCTGAGGAAGATGCAGATTCAGTTGTGCTGTTTCCTGCTCATCAAGCTAAATCCCATTCACGAGTGGAGAAACAGCGTCCTGTTGTTAAAGATGATCGTAGTGGCAATAACGATACAGGCTTGCTGTCAAAAGTTACCCCTCAAGAAACTGGTCCTGATGCAACTAGGCGAAGAAGGTCAAAGATGGGAGAGGATGTTCATACTGATGCTGGCGCTGCTGGGGATTCTTCTGTTAGCAAATCTGCTTCTGCAGTTGGTCATAACTTGGTCCGTGAGGGGTCTCGAGTAATCAACAGTACTGAAACTGATCAAAATTCAAACATCAGTGTACGTCAAAGCGAGGAATGCACATTGAATAAAGGAGAGGACTTTGCTAACATCAGTAAACAGACCAGGAGGGTTCATGACACTGCAAGTAAGGTGCCAACACAAGTAGTTGGCAGTGACTCTAAAGTATTTGGTAATGATAAAACTGAAAATAGTTCACCTGCTACCATGGCTCGCTCCAGGCAAGTAACATTCAACATAAGAGAAGACGATCATGCTGACCCTGTACATTCACCGAACACAATTAATCAGAAGAATGTCGGCAAGGTAAAAGTGACAACAACTTCTGCAAGTGCAAGAATAAATGCGACAACAATCCCAGAAATTCCAGCAGACAGAGAAGTAGCACCAAAATCTGTTGGCATTATCGATAGCAGCTTAATCCTTGAAGTTCATCACACAGTAAGTGTTACTAAAGATTCTACTCGTACTGGTGTTGACAACATTGGTGGTCATATGGAGGACAGTTTGCCAGCCAATCCAAATCATGAAGAATCTAAAGCATGCAGCGCTACTGAAACCACGTGCGATTCAGAGCCTTGCATGTTGCCTGCAAGTTTAGCCTGGCGCAAGCAACGGGGACTGAAGAAGCAAGAAGCCAGTTTCGCAGGCGCAGGCGGTGGCATAGGCGCATCCATCAAGAAAATTCCTCGCATGGCAAACAAAACCTCGGAGAAAGTTACCTACAAAAGCAAGGCTGGGCCAGTGGAACATCCATCTACCGGAGCATCCAAGAACACCGATCCACATTTGAAGCCCGCGTGCATACCGTCTTGTACCATCGGTACGACTGAAGCAACCATGGCATACAGACACCACACCAGCAGCCATGCCGACGACGACAATGCTCATTTCTCCATCGACATCAAGGCCGACGACGACTCGCATCAGGCACCAAAGGTGTACACCGCCATTTGGGCCGACACCGACACGGACACCCTGCGAGCTCGGTTCCTCAGCTCGATGCAGCACCACCACAGGATGGCCTCCCGCCGTCGTCATCGCCGCCATAGGGCGAAGCACGGCTCTGGGAACACATGGAGCATCAGCCCGGTTTTGGTGGTCGTCCTCCTTGTCGTCTCTGTGGCGCAGCTTCTGTTCATCATCTGGATGTACCGCAGGCTCCTGAACCAAAAGTAGGCGGCCAACATGTTAACTCCAGTTCAACAGTTCTGCACTTGTAACATTCCTGCCAAGAAATGCTAATACTTTGCTCCTTTCTAGTGTCTCACTTGTTGTTATCTTTTGCTTTCTGCTTGTTTGTGTTGAACTCCGTTGGGGCTGCGTCACGCTAATTCGCTTAATTGATTGAAAGCAAGCAACGCTGCTGCGTCTGTCCAGAATAAAATATAAACACATTCCTGCCAAGAAATGCTAATAGTACCATCTTGTGCTCTCGCGGTTTTGCATCAGATTGATCTCTTAAGATTTGGAATGTAGGAGTATGATTAATCGTAGCCTCGTTATGCCGTATTAGTCTTAACCCCTTTTTTAGTGGATATTAGTCTTAAGTTGTTTGGCAAGAAGGCGGTAATGGGCTGCGCCTAGTGATTTTAATTTATCCCCAAAATTTCTGGCGGGAGCGCTTGCATTTTTAAGAACTTTGGCGCCAACAAATTTGGGCGGACTCTTAGTCTCGTCTAGTCCAGTACAGCACTCGTACTCTATCTACGATAGAAAGGAGAAAGGAGAGAGACAGAGGACCAAAATCTTGGGAAGGCAGCATGAGGAAGCAGAATAAGAAGACGTACCCGAGGGGAATCCGATCGTCCGGCAGCCAGACCACCCTGCAATCGTTCCTCGTCAAGCCCAGGTGGAGGAGAATCTTTTCCTCTTCCGAAATTTGCTCCATCTTGGATCTCTGCTTCTCTAACCCTTGCCTTTGTTTCTTGGATCCTCCAGAGTCGCCGATGGGGAACTGAATCCCTACCCGCCGCCGATAGCGGAGGATGACGAGATTCCGAACTCTCCGCCGGCGCCGCCGAAGCGGGAGATCGTCAGGGTCACCAACAGGACCATCAGGGTACCAATCGATCTGCCCTTGTTCTTCCCTTGCATCACGCTTCTCCGTTCTTGATGGCGGCGGGACCTGGCAGGAGAAGGCGAGCGCGTTCTCGTCGGTGGGCTCCTCGGCGAAGCGCGGGGCCGACGCGGGCGCTCTGGACGCGGCGGTGTTCAAGCGGTTCAACGGCTCGTCGCCCCCAGCGCCGAGAGCCGGCGGTGGCGCCGCCGCTGCGGAGGCGGGGGGCGACGCGGAAGACGGCGATGGCGGCGTCCGGCTCGACGTCGAGGACATCGCGGCAGGGAGCCGCCGCTGGGAGTCGCGGAAGCGGAAGAGCCCCTTCGGTGCGTGCGCGCCCTCCATTTGCAGAGTTACTCTTCATGCTACTACTAGTTTGTGAGACACGGCACTGATCTCACTCGCCTCTTCCCTAGGGGGCAACACGAGCAGCAACGCCGGGCACGTGGTGGTGCTCGGGGACGACCCGAAGCCGAGGCCGCCGCCGGCGACGAGGACGAGGGGGAGGGGAAGGCTCGCTGGCCGCGGCGAGGGCAGCCGTGGCCTGTACAACCACTGTAAGATCTCTCGCCCAATTCGTTCTATGTGGAGTAAACGGTGGGGAGCGATGAGCTGAGCTGATTGGTGGTGCTTTTGGGTGCCTGCCAGACGCGAGCGGCGGTGGGCTGTGGGAGGGCGAGCAGGAGGGCGTCGACGGCGAGGAGGTCGGGTGGACCGAGGACATGTGGGAAGGCATGGGCTCCATCACGCTCGGCGGCATGGAGTGGCACTAGCTAGCTTCAACAGACGCCCCAGTTTGCAAGTCATGATGTGTAATGTAAAATTCCATGAAACCAGTCTTGTTTATTCAAACTCCAAACGACGTTATCCCGCGTTAAAACGTTCGTGCAATTCATTATGGAAATAATACGGAACACGGAGTTGAAAACGGCCGTGGCTTTGGAGAATGGCTTGTAAAATCAATCATGTCAAAAATTTCCAAGTACATTCTCGACCATCAATCAGATGCCAAAAATAGTTTACGGCGCCTCATGGAAAACATAATCGTAAAGTACATAAATTGTTGACTGTTACAATGCTTTCTTGCTATAGATCACTAGACCCCCTATCCCTACGGGATCACGGGTGTATCAAAAAGCTTTACTGATGTTGAAGAGTTCCTCAGGGACGCAGTCAATATGCCCCGGCCTCCGGGTATGGCCCGTCTACAATTGGTTCGGTACCTGCGCCTGTGCTTGGTTATCCTCTGCACCATGTTTTTTGCTGGGGCATCAGACCAGTAAAGTATAGTTTTGTTCTGTTCTGAAAATGATCAAGCTAGGTTTCAGCTGGTGCTCATAGCTCATCTTTCGCATCCTGGCTTGAGTCTTCATGGTCAGGCTTTGGTGCATCAGACTCAGAGGATGGGGGAGTGGCCTCTGCAATCTCCTCCACATTCTCCCCCAAGATGCGCGCGGTGAAGTGCCTAGCTTCAGCGTCGAAATCAACCCACTCTGGAACTATTCTCTTAGCACCCTGGAGAGTGCGAGGAAAATATTATGAATAGCCAAACCTTTAGTGCTACACTAAAGCAATAGGGAACAGATCATGGCAAATCACAATTTTACCTGAAGCTTTGGTTCCTTTGTCATTGGATTGTTGCAAAGATCAATGGTCTTTGCTCTTGCCTTTGTGGCATTTCCACACCAGGATTCACACCATAGCCATTCTTGCGGGAGTGAGAATATGGGCACAGTATGTTGAGCATAATTTGGGAGATCCTGGATAAAAGTGCTACAAGTAAGCATTGCACTCATCTTCACTTATATGACTATTTTGTAGTCTGGAGCTTGGTTCTACATACAGCATTCTACTGTTGGAAACATAAACCAGCTCATCCCGATGCAAGTTGAAAATGGTAACCACTAGAAAAATATTGCACCTATATTATTATTATTTTTCGAGCTTTCGTGAATAGAAAGAACTAAGATGGCTACGGAACTTGCCTCTTGCAATGCAGCCTTTTTAACTTTCAAATTAATATTTGAATTATCAATATAAATGATCTGAAGGACTGGAGTATCACCAAAGAACTAGCTATGGACAGGGGGCGTGGAAGTTTGCTATCCATGTGCCAGAACCATGTGTTGGTCGCGAGATCTGAGCTAGTCTACCCCAACTTGTTTGGGACTAAAGGCTTCGTTGTTGTTGTTGTTGTTGTTGTTGTTGTTGTTGAATTATCAATATAAATTCAATTAAAAACGATAATTGCACATATACATATTGCACGAAATCATGTTTGAATCAAATAATGAAGTTATATCTTTCAAGATTGGGCCTTTCCAAGAAATCCAGTTCATCAGCAACTTGAACTCTGGTCTGTAGACTGTAGCAGTGAAGCCACTAATCATGCAGCACTGGCCTGTGAGGCTGTGACCCACTCCATCAAATGTTACGTGTAAAGGGGAACAAATAGATGTACCTGATCAAGGTTTGAGAGACTATTGGGGTCCTTGCTGAGTGTTTCATAAACAACCCGTAGATTGTCCCCAGCAGCAGTTTGTCGAAATTTGGCCAAATCAACAACATAAAGGGCACTGAAACAACGATCATGTTACAAATAACAGCAATAATCTATTTAAGCATACTTGATGCAACAGGTCACCAACCTGATATGGTATGGTCTTCCTCGCAAATGATCTTTCCAGAAACCCTTCAAACACACAGGGAAAAGAACATGAGTCAGCAGACAACTTAAGAACATCTTTAACCTGCCATGAATAATCTGATCTACAGCAGTAGTATGGTTTGTGCTAAGTTGGTAACTAACTTGTTTCCAAAATCGGTAGCCATCCATCTCCTTGTTGTTATCACAGAACGGAGTATACGCAAGGGGACGGCCCTTCAGATCCATGTCATACAGTTCTCCCATGTCTGTTCTCACAATTTGATCAGCATCAACAAAAATAACCTATTTACAAAGCATCAGAAAAAGAATATCGTTAGAACTCAATCAGGCTATAACTGCTTCTACCTACTGAAGAACATGGTTACATGAAGCAGGATCATAAGATAATTGTAATATAAAAGTACCTTCCTCAGCGAAAGTGGAAATATAACATCCAGAAACAAGATTTTATATGCCCATATAATTCGTTGCTTCTCTTTCTGTTTGTGCAACCATGTTGGCCATTTATACGTGATAAGCTCATACTCGAATCCATATTCCAGAGCCATGTGGGGTATGACATCCTGGCAGGATTATTGGTTAGATAAAAGCAGAGACACCTTCCATCTGCTCATTAATTAATCGACTCAAAAGCAGCTCATTTACCTTAAATTGTGGAGATAGATAATTCTTTATGAACCAAAATTTCACTGGCCTTTGTGTTTTCTTTAAAACACTCAAGATCATGATTTTTAGGAAACGCTCGTACCTGCAACATGAAAATTTGCAGCTAAATCACATGTTCTTAAGTCATACCTTTCGGTATGATATTCTGCCAAGAGTAAAATGGTGTATGATGTGTAACTAGGATTTGCTGCAGCAACATTAGACTAGAGTGCAAGAGTAGCTGTTTGTGCGGTATACAGAATACTGCAAAAAGCATGTGTTATTCCAATAACGACAGCAAGTAGTTCAAGGAAAAGAAAGGCAACAGTGCTAGCAGCTAACACAGAACATGGCTCTGAAGGTTAATCGCACAAGTGAGAAGTGTCAGCACGATAAACTATAACCAACAATGAACAGCATAGGCATCCACAGAGAATGCAATTCATATTTTCACGAAATGGACACTTACAGATGACCAGAAGCAACAGAAAAAATGTTAATTGTCTCCCCTTGTCTTGCATCCTTAAGGTCCTGAATAGAAGTGCAAAGCAAAACTGTTGGATTTTCTCTAACCAACAAATGTGGAGTATGTAACCAGTAACATAAGATACAAACATGCATGAACTAGCCTGTAACTTTTACATGTGGAATCATTATTCTACTCAAATTCCTACATATGCTTATTACAGAAATATCTTCATCGGCATTAGCAAGAGCAAAGGTGTAACTAGGAACAGTTCCATGGTACCTTTCATCAAACAGATAGGCAGACTTCCTAACAAAGTTCAGTTTTCCCAAGTGTTTTAGGTTTTGGTATGCGCAGTATAATTCCCTTTCAGTAAAATCAAATGTGCAACATAATCTATGTTTTCAGAAACTATCTCATTCTTTAAGTCGTGTTTTTCCCCAAGAAATCACTGTACAGTTTATATGCTGGTCTAGAATCCGTAGCAAAGTACCTCCATACATAACACTAGAGTAGAACTCTACACAATATTCCTGGAAATTTTGGGTGCACCCCAGCAAGAAAATCATGAAAAATTGGACAATCAAATTTTCCTAGACCAAAGCTTGTTTCTGTAGCCTGATCGGAATAACATGCAGTGGAATGAAATAACTCACAGAAGAAATACTAACAGTGTTTTTCTCAGCTTTCTTTTTTAATGAGGCATCCCCACTAATGAAACTAGAAGCCCATTTCAAAAGGTTAGTATTCCACCCTTTATTATCCTGCATTAAAAAGCATTTAGGAAAAAAGAATGTCTAGAATTGATATGTTTTACAACTAAATTAATAAAAACAGACCGTCTTTTCCTGGACATGGTTGTCATCATCAGCATTTAGCAAGTCCTCATGCTCCTTGCCCTTTTTCTTTTGCACTTCAATATGTAAAAGTTTGCCCCTCAGGCTATCTATGGCAATGAGTTTCGAAGGTAACTCATACAAATCAGCACTGCGCCCAGGAGCGAGTTGTAGGTACCACACCCCCGGGGAGACTTTCATCTGCCAATATCCCAAGTTGGACATGACAAGTGTGTCTACCAGGTGTGGTCTTTGTTTGGTGCCAAGGATAAACTGCAGACCACGAGGAGGTTCTCGATCCTTTTCCATGCAATGACCTGAAAAACAAATTCTGTTCACTAAATAATCCACCACAATCAAAGAGATGATTATTAAATGATCATACCTGTAAGAAGAAGTGCTTCAAGTTCATATACTGCTTGCAATGTCCTAACATCACCAAGATTCTCCAATAGAATGTTATCCAGATCATGGCTAAACACAGAAAACGACCACAAATGTGATTAGACTCTACTGTAGAATATAAATTCTGATATTTTCTTAATACTTGGTGGCTGGCTTACATGGCAACGACAGGCTCAACAAGCCAGGGCTCAGGAACATCGATGTTCATTGTAAGTGTTTTAGATAGTGGCATGTTTGAGAAGAAAGCTGTAGGTCCATGTACAGAAAAATCTGTACTGCTAAAATCATCCTGCATATCAAATGGTCAAGCATCATTGTAGGCAGTGGGGACGTTCTGGCTAGTAAATATGTGTACTCTTACCATCGACGGAAGAACAAATCTATAGTAGTTCTTTAAAGGAAGATCCGCAAGAGAACTCTGAAAATAATCAGAAAATGTTAGCATGAAATTTGTAGGATTGCAGCTAGCACAAGCTCAAGAATAGAAGCATTTCCAACCATGATCCACCTAGACATACTAATAAGGCTTCAAACAATACAGCACACCATAGTTTCTCTACTCATAGACTTCAATTTCAAATAGAGATGGTAAATCATACTTTCTTACAATCAATAGGACAAATAAAAAACATGAAAAAAAAATTGCTCATGGAGATGAACTGAGCATGATTTAATCAAGTCAAGACGCACAAAGAACTGAATAATTAACAGGATAAAAATTTGTTTTATAGGGCTGTAGTCACTACAGATGCATACCAGACTAATTTTTGCTATAGTTGAGGCATGTCATTGCAATAACATGAAATTGTGCATCTTATAAAAATATGATTGCATATAATGATGAATGAATCATGCCAGCAAATCTCTAGCTAGTGAAGTTGGTTAAAATGTTCCAATTGTTGAACTGAATCAATTGATTGCAAGTATGACCACAACCAGATAGCTCAAGAACAGAGATAGGCCTCACTTCAAAACAATAAAAATACCCAGCAGCAGCGGGTACAGATATCAATTAATTTTAGATGCAGAACATATGCTAACTGATAACAACGATAAAATATACATACAATTGGATTAAGGACAATTCTCATGCTCGGCTGAATCTGTCGAGAGAGAATGCGTAGAAGTGGAGAAAGTTTTTGCCCAGCAGGACTTAGAGGATCAATGACAGCATCAATGTGAACACTTGAATTCATACTATTCAGCTTAATTGCACTGCATGATAGAGAACAAAATGAGATCAAACTGTGAAGTTATCACAAATCCAAGAATAGTCCAAGTTTTAAGTAGGTTCAAGTGAAAACTCAGTGCTTGCAATTTGCAGTTAGCAAAACAGGGACGCGGCATGCATTTGAGCCTAGTGCGTGTGACTACTTTGTGTTTATCTTCATAGCTTTCAAGTTGAAAGCTCCTTGCATATATTTATAAATCATAAATGCGATGGGTGACTTAAGAATTAAGACCCAACATTTTGTGTTTGTCTTCATTGCTTTCAAGTTGAAAATTCCTTGCATATATAGATAAATCATAAATGTGATGGGTGACTTAAGAATTAAGACCCAAGCTCAAAACAGTTGAATAAAGTTTGAACATACTCCTAGCATTTCAAATCATAGCATCAGCATATATTATTATTAAAACAACGAAGTTGCAAAACCCAGCATGACAGCATAATATCTGGCCATGATATTGACAAATGAATGGGATGGATTAGTTAAAATATGAACCAGGATAGATGAAACTTGTGTTCACACACATTATTTCTTCTGGCATGCACATTAAACTGCAGGCAGCAAAAAATACTTACACCCAGTTATTTTAGACGAGATAGTTTAAGACTTTAAAGTAGGATTATTACTCCAAGCTAAAATGATCCATGACGAGGTAAATTTGTCACTGACAATTCCAGAGTTAGTCAGAAACTATCTGTAGCCAATTTATAAGTTCCTTCCTAAAGTGTAGTTTTAGTCAATAGAAGGTCAGTTGTAGTGCAGAACAATGGCCAGAATGCGTAATGTGCCTAGTACCTCATAGCAACATATATTCCAGCAGAATGTTTATACATGTAAAAGAAGAGGTAGTTTACCTGTATTCCGCATTTAAAATTTCAAAATGGGCTCTTTCAGATGGCCTTTCACGTATAGACATTGATGATGAGACCAACATGGTAATATCGCTGTAGAATTTGCTGCAAATAGGATGCATCAGTTAGGATTTTTAAATAAAAATGGAAGGTTTTAGCATTATATCTTTATTATAAGCCTTTTGGATATAACTATTCCTTCAGGCACATATCAGAGCTGAGGCAATGTGTATCTGGAAGCAGCGCAATGCTGCCGTCTTCGACGACGTGCAGGCCAACATTGCAAGCTTCCTCGACACAATCAGGCTGAAGCTCGATTGTGGGCGAAAACAGGGGCAGTGGGTCTAGTGGTGTTGCTCCTAGTGGCGCCCAGCACTAGTGTAGTGTTGTAATTATGGATTCCGCCCTTCCTTGGGCTTGTACATAACTTTTCTTCTATCAATACATTGAGATGCAAAGCTTTTTGGGTTTTGTCGGAAAAATATTAATACTTCAGACGCATAACCTGTTAACTTTTAAATATATATCCGTATTTAGCTGTCATCTAAAAAATGTGCTTATCCAGAGCTTGTCGTCTAATATATTAAAAGGGATGAACAAATAGAAGTACTACTACTAGTGCAAATATGTACCTCACACTAATCATTCAAGTGTAAATAATTAAACCCCTATAGGAAAGCCACTGAAACCATTGCATGCTTACATCTTACCTTGTCAGGTAATCAGGGTCAACTCCTGCCCATTCAACCTCCTCAATTATTTCATGTATGTATTTTGTTCGCAACTCGTACTCCATAGACTCAAGAAGACCTAAATCGTCGTTCAAAAACGAGTCACCATCATCCACAACAAAAATCTGCAAGGTGGAATAACAGTCATAAACTACAGAAGCAGCTTAGAAATCAGGTGGAAATAACCTTGAGGCCACAAACATTCTTATCATCTAGTATAATTAAGTAGTTGATCCCCACTACTTCTATTTATCTCAACATGCACACATGCCACCTCATTAACTCCACTACTTTTGTTCTATCAAGTCTCAACATAGAACATACATGGAAAATGCTACTTATACTATTTTCTCAACATGCATGAGAAATATTGCTTATATTTTATATAAAAATAGAGTTATATAATAATCCAATACAATAAATTATACTCCCTCCGTCCCAAAATAAGTGTCTTAACTTTGTACTAGCTTTAGTACAAAGTTGTACTAAGGTTGAGACACTTATTTTGGGATGGAGGGAGTATATATTTTCAATCATTATTCTCATATTCAAATTTCAGACAACAAAATAATACATCATTGACAAAATCAAATTCATATTACAAGGCCGATGAAAAAATATACTTTCATAATGTATAATTGTTTATGGATTTGTTCCTGTTTTCCTTCTTTGATGCATGCTCAGTCGAGCTCGCACTTACTGCTACGCATCAAAATACGTTTTCTATATATATATATATGGTCAGTCAGGCTCCCCCCTGCTAAAAATATAACGAATTTTATTTGAAGCAACATCAAAGAAATTGATGGGTGAAAGAGTCAAGTTGGAGACCGTGCTGATGACTTATATTGAGACAAAGAGGGAGTATTTATGCATTGCCAGACACCAAAAGGACAAAGACCATGGAACTAGTTTGGACATGAACAGAAACAAAATGAGAGAAACATATTCTTACTCGTCCATTGGTGATCACAGCATTGCTACCGAATTCCAGCCCCAGTTGCCCAAATAAAAAGTCTGACAACTGCACAACCAAATAAATATGCGTGAGAAGTTCTGAACAAATTTGTTAGGGAACTGGCAGAATTGACTTAAAAACTGAACATAGGAAAAGATTGTGAATCATTTTATGGTTCTTACCGAAAAATTACCTGTTTACAGTAGGTTACCTTGTACTGTTTTGTCTATTATTACTTTTTAGAGCATGCAGGAGCGCTGCATGTGTGTGTGTGTGTGTTAAGGTATAAAGAAATGGGAAAAAATAAACAGTGGTTTTCATATGAAAGGCTAAACTCGTCTTGAACAACGAATGAGACAGTGAGCAACTGGCACAAAGCAAGTAGTGATGACCTAGTATGCTTGTCATGAGTCCTGAGAGGATGCTATGTAAAACAGGATTGACAAGATTAATACTCCCTCCGTCCGGAATTACTTGTCCAGAAATGGATAGAAATGGATGTATCTAGAACTAAAATACATCTAGATACATCCATTTCTACGACAAGTAATTCCAGGCGGAGGGAGTACTAAAATTTAGTCTGGTTTCTGCTCAAATTTGTGCTCGTCTCTTACAGAAATTGAGTTAATACTGGGGCCAACATCAATTTCAACTCAAGCTTAACTTAAATAGATACCTACAACCAACAAGTACATATGCATTGCAGTTTCTAGGAGCTCTTAAGCTAAAAGCCAAGCACAATGTTACTATGTTAGCCAAGCTAATATTAAGTTATGGTGGCTAAAACTTCTGGAAATTCTACAGCTGATATGCTCGTTCAAGCCAAACTCTAGCTAGCTCCAATTTCCGTAATGGTGAGCTTGACATGATCAATCAATCTCATAGACGAATTAAACTGAGATATGAAATGAGCAGAATAAAAATCAAGTCTTGATAGGGTTTGCTTGAACCCAGCTCAGTCCCTTAATGTATGTTAAGTTTCAAAGACACTTAGGTTAAAACTACAAGTACACATATTAACAGTACACAAAGAGAATTTCAGAAGAGGTCAAGAAAGCTCAGTCCTCAGATGCAGACCTTATCAATCCCTTTGAGAATTGTATCAGCAGAAAAACTTGTAAGCCATGCTTTATAATCATCAACAGGCAAGCCAGTCTCAGCAGCTAAGCTATACACCTTGTCCTTAATAGAGCTAAGCGTATCACCAGCCGCAGAAGAAGCAGCCATATGTTGACCTTCATAATATTTGCAGAGCCCATATAGGAAGTCCAGTACCTTTTCCTTGCCACTAGAACAAGATGACTCACAAGATCAGAGACAAGCTTGATGTATTCAATGATGAGAGGAAAGAAAAAGTGATAGACTATACCATTCTGAATCTCTACTGGAAAATGAAAAAAAAAAGGAAAGAAAAAAGAGGAACAAACCTGAAAGAAGAAATGGTTCTGTCAATGATATCCTTCATAAGTAAAATAGTGGAAACACTATCACTGCGGGCATAAAGTAGTAGACCAACACGAGCTGTATTAGACCCGTCCATCTGCATCGTGTTGAATAAAAAGACATAATCAGAAGAAAACAATATAAATAGCATGTTGGAATAGGCATGATAGGCAATTGCTTCATCTACCAGGTAACGTATGGCTTCGTGAAGCAACTTGGTCCCGGTCACCGAAGAAAGATCAACAGCAAGTAGATGAGTTACGGGCTTCGCATCATCTCCGGCTGCAAATAGATTTAACAACTACATTTCAACACCAGCGAACTTTCACGATAGATGACAAGGTACAGGCACAGAATAGTAGGAAGCATACTTCCATGGGAATGTAAGTAGCTGATATCATGAAGTACAGAATCTTCCTGGTGATACGATGCAAATAGCGAGACAAATCTCTTCTTCTCTGTGCTCTTGCCAGTAATCTGAGGGTAAATATTATATGGTTAAGTAAATCGAGAGCCAATGCCGCCACAGTATTTTAGAAATATTGGTACTTACCGATGGGTTGTACCGCTTGTAACTACTTTCCGACAAAAATTTCTCCAAAACATCTGTATGGGACTGGATATGCCCATAATAGACCTGTTCTTGTATCCTAGGAAGCTCATCGTTCATAGCATTCATGGTCGCGTCCTTTAGAATATAAGAGTAGTAAAAAGGCACCACATTAGCTACTAACTATTGCTTCAGCAATTTTGTGTAATTTCCTTAGTACCAGCGAATTTACTGCTGTTAAAGAAACATTCTAATGTAGAAAAGATGAATTTACCATCTTAAATTTATATATTATGGAGGCTTGATGCTTCTCCAATTTTGACAATTTTTAAGTTAGATAGCCAATTATTACCTCATTAGGTTCATGAACGAGTCCATTCATCAATAAACAACACTGGAGCTTATACAAGCCCAGTTTGTGAACAAAACGAGAATTTTCTTCAGCCTCTTGCTTGTACAAGTTCTCCTTTTGCAACTTTAGCAGCACATCCTGAGGGTGAGATTTTGCACCTGACCTGCGCATTACAAAATACAAGTAACATAAGTAAAATACACTGATTCTGTTTGGGATAGAACCAACAATATATAAAATTTAGTGAACATGCTTACAATAATGAATCAACAAATGCTTCCTCCACATGATGAACTTCTACGGGCTCTTCACTATAGTCATCGCCACCATTCCTCAATCTATGTATCTGAACAAGAAAATATCACTGCACTTCAGCTATATAAAATTCAGGATATCTACAGACAGAGTATCGTTTGGCGGCCAGATTATTAACCAAAAAGGATACAAAGGTCATGATCATGGTAATGTTAACCATATAACGACAAGTTTCAAGTTGTAACACACTGCAATTACCGTGTTGAAGGGAACAACGAAAAACATCCAACATGACCCTAAAGTTATGCCATTATATTCTAATTTCTAAGAAGCTATGCCTGACATAAGTCCATCACCCATCGCAAAAAATTCTGAAGAAACAAAAATATAGCTATGCAAAGGAATCATTGACGGGATATATGGAACAAATCTCAACTTTTAGTTTCAGCGATAAAATCAGGAAAGGAACTATGTCAGCAAAATAAATCAACGCAATGCAGGAGCCTGGTCACATATTTTAGCTTTGCCATTTCAGCCTAATGAGATCAAGAATCTGCAACATTAATGCTGGTTTCAGTACTCGTAGGAAGATATGTAATGATGCAAATTTGGATCCTTGAGGGTACCCTCCGAGGCTAAGACCCTCCTTAGTTCAACTAAATAAATTAAATTTTCAGAATTCACATATTTTTGAAATTTTAGTTCATTTGGTTGAACTAAGTAGGGTCGAAGGGTACCCTAAAGGTTCCAAATTTGCATGCCTAAAGATATGGAATGAAACCACTACAAACAGTAGCGTGGCGTGATCAAAACAAGCACTGATCTAGTAATACAACAAAAGATGTATTCCTAGCAAGACAAAGCCAGCAGAGATTGGCGAGGCTAAAACAAAGAAGACGGCGGAGATCGATCTGATGGTAGTGGCCAAAAAAACAAGCGGCACAAATGCAATGATGTGGTGGTGGGAGGAGCATCCGTGGCTGGCATGAGGAAACCTTAGGCAGCCTGAGCTTTTGGGTGAACTGGCTGGTACCCGCGTTTAGACCTGACATGGCCACACATGAGAGGGGGTGTTGAAGTATAAGCGCAGTGCCCACCTTTTACCATCAGCTTGAACTTTTGGGTGAACTGGTTGGTGCATTCTACATTTCTACAATACCATGTTATAACTTATGAATAGCACTTTCATCCATTATGTGGCTCTAGACCAAAATGTATAAATGACACAAGGCATGTATGCAAGAAACCGCTTATACAATGGTGATCACACAGCTAATATACACGCGTCTAACAGATAGCAGCGCTGCGAATAATAAAAATGCACATAACCCAGCAACGCAAAAGATTATCAACAGACAGGCTAGAATCTTTAAGTTTATAACTGATTCAAATTTGGTGAGCTCACTCACATCGCTTAGGAATTGGAATGCCAATTGTGTCGAGTATGTCTCCTTGATGTACAAGAAAAGCCTCATTATCTGTACAAAAGAAAATACATTAGTTGGGGGCGCGGTATCAATTGGATAGGAGAGCAAGTTTTAGAGAATTATGTCACAGGAATAATGAAGCTATGCAATTAAGTAGTCGTAATCCAGTGTAAGTTTTAGAGAATATGTCACAGGAATATAACATAGATTAATAAGTTTTACACTGGCCCAATGTTCTTCCTTTCTAGTTACGTGCTAAGTCCAGCATGTGCCATGTGCTGCACATGTGAGAATAGCATGCACGGAAATGGGGATAGATTAGTTAGTTGATTAGATGGTTAAAGGGATAGGTTATTAGTTGGTTACAAAGTTATGCTTGAGAGTTTTGAGTGAGATCAAGTTCAGTCCTAAAGGATAAATCAAGCATGCCTATAATGGCTATGGTAACTTACAAGATCAAGCAAAAAGAATTATCCATATCCCATCTAAATTTCATCATCCCAGTTTAGTCTATCTCCTCATTCTATGAGGGTGTGTAGCCATCCTCTGCAAGGTAGTTATCCCAAATATCAAGTTTACACTAGTATCACCCTACCAGTGTAAGAAAGGAACCTATGCGAAGCTGGAAGACCATATTAATGTTGCTTTAATATATAGTACTTCCTCCGTCTGGGATTACTTGTCGCTCAAACGGATGTATCTAGACGTATTTCAGTGCTAGATACATCCGTTTGAGTGACAAGTGATTCCGGACGGAGGGAGAGTATGATACAAATCCTTGCTGTGGAAAAGCTGGACATCATGATGATAATATGCAATTGAGTGTAATTATTTGCTTCTATTATTTCATGTACCCAAAAGGCACTAGTAATGACAAGGGATAGAAAAAGAGAGGTAGAAATTGTCCCAGACATAGGTAGCAATGATGTAAAACCAGTTTGCAGTTGTATACATCCAATCAAAGAGCTCCCAACAAATCACAGTAATGAAATACAGAAAACATGATTACCAAAGTGGAAGTGTCTTCATCGCTCTTGGATCCATCATTTTCTTCAATAACATTTATGAGTCTAGAAGAGTACATTATGATACCAAACCTTACAGGGACACTATCTTGGTGTAGAGACAGGATTGTGTCAATGGTCTGTAAAGTTTCAAGTGAAATGGAAATACCAAGCCAATAAATGAGCACAGCATAAAGAGTGTGTGAAAAACAAATGCATACTAAGAGAAAAGGTGAGAAAAACAAATGCATACTAAGAGAAAAGGTGAGAAAGAGACTAGCCTCTGCACCGCAGGCTGAAGCTGGATCGAACACATACACAGCATGGAACAAATTTTTACGGATGTAACGCATCTGACCAGGGTACACTGGCATCAATAGCTACAAAGAAAGTAAAAAAGGAGAGATAATCATTAAAGATTGCGAGTAGTTATGTGATACAATTTAACCAGGGTATGGGGAGGAACAGCCAAATAAATGGTGTATTGCATAGTTAGACCCCCAACAGAGATAGTCAATGAACTTTTCCATAGATGATAGAGAAAACTAAAAAACGTAACAGCATTGCAACAAACCAATAGCAACCATGCAAGAAAAAATTGACGATAAGTGAAACCATGGCGATACTGCTGTTTAAGATATCCTATGGACAAGATTTAAAGACATACTACCTCCGTCCGAAAATACTTGTCATCAAAATGGATAAAAAGAGATGTATCTAGAACTAATATACGTCTAGATACATCCCCTTTTATTCATTTTGATGACAAGTATTTCCGGACGGAGGGAGTACATGCAATTCCCTTATGCCCCTAAAGCATGAAAATAATATATTTGAGTTCAAGTTCCTCATTAGACTTGCCACAGAAGCAACGGTCTGACAATCTCCGTTCAATATGTTGATAAAAGATAAGTGAACAGACCTCATTGAGGTTGCTTCGCCACCTTTTATACAAGGCATCTTCCTCCAAGTTATTAAGGTAGTGAACATGTGAAGACCGGAAGTCAACGCGGAATGAATTAGATTCTGCTGGTGGCGCTGCTGACAGGATCTTGCGGGCAGCACTTTGAGGCAACTGGAAGGCATTTGACAAACAATAGCAAAGTAAATAATAGAACATGCAGGAGAGCTGCCTGTTATTTCATTAAGTTGAAGGAAATGTACAGAGGAGAGGGCATAAAGACCCTCGCCTCAAACACACACACCACACACACACACACACGCTGAAATAAGCTAGTAAAGGATTGTCGCACACACACAAATATACATGACCAGCTCGCCCAGGAGAAGGACTAAGTGTCTGGGGTGAGCGACCTTAGGAGCAGCTCCCAGAGTCCCCAGGCACTAGCCGAACAATCACATGTTCAGAATAGAGGCATATGGCACATGTATTTAATCATTAGCTAGATAATATAATTCTGTTGACTCATAAATCTAAAAAGTTGAATGTATTAGCATTTGGTAAATATTGGTTATAAAAGGGCTAAAAGGACAGCTGCTGAAATGAAAGTGTCATTCGGATATCGCCAAGAAATACTCCATGCAACCTAACTGTGGAGCAGAAATGCTCTGATAGCCTTTTATTTAGTCAAAATCAAATGCCAGAAGCGATAAGAAAATGTATATAGACAGCAATGGTAGAAAGTATTTGTGGTATAAAGGTTCTAGAATGAGCAACAAAGGTGGAAGTATATAACCCACATATTTCATTCTGCATTTCTACCCGGCATCTCATGTGAAGGCTTCACAAGTCACAAGAAAACTATAAGAGCATCTCCAACAGGCTCCCCCATTCCGCCCCTATTTGTCCGGTCCGGACAAAAAATGCCATTCAGCAGGCTCCACCGTTTCAGCCCGGACAGTACGATATCCCCAGGTCCAGTCCCAAATGTGTGTGTGTGTGTGTGTTTGGGGGGGGGGGAATCCGGTGGCCCAACAGCACAGTCCCCTCGCCCCTTTCTTTAACCCGGCCCCTCTCCCTCACTCCCACTCTCAACTCTCCGCCGCCCACCCAACCCTAGCAGCCAACCACCACCCCGCGTACCGCTGCGATGGGCCGCCGGATAACCAAGGAGTTGCGGGAGCGCTGCTGGATGGCGTGGCTGCTCGGCACCTTCCAGTCCGATCAGCTGGCGCCCAGACGCGACGCGGATCGGGCTCCCAACATGGTTGGCCCTGTCCGCACCCCTACGCCGCCGCCTGTCGTCGGGACCCTTCTCATCCGCGCGATCGTTGTCCTTATCCCACAGGCATCCTCCTCCAGGTGGCGCCCGCGTCCCTGGACGGGGCTGAATCAAGCTCCGGCGAGGAGGACGACGACATCAACTAGTCGGACATCGAGAGGGAGGTCAGCGAGCAGCTCTCGAAGGCACTACAGGCCTCGTTGCTCAACACGCCGCCCCCACAGGGTGGCGGCTCCTTTAGTGCGTTGTCGTCCCAGCCGCCGCGCCCCCCACCTCCGCGGAGTCAGCGCCTACCCTCCCCGCCGCCGCGAGCTAGTCCTCGACGGCTCAAGCACCTCATCGCGCGGAGCGGTGTCATCCTCGCAACGCTCGATGTCCTTCACGATGTGGTAGGTGGAGCCGCCGCACATCCTCGCCGACCCACAGCGTGCTATCGAGTGGGCGCTCGACCACTCGAAGACGACCAAGGAATAGGACGCCCGTCGCCACCGGCGGCTCAACACCGAGGCGCTACGGGAGGGGATCCTCATCTCCGAGCGCGAGGCCGGCCGGCAGGCGGAGGAGAAAGCCAAGGCGCTCCGCCACGAGCGCGTCGCCGCAGCAACGACGATGGGAGCGTTGGCGGCAATGGCAGAACCCAGATGGTGTTGGAGATCCAAGTTCAGTTCATTAGGTAGATTAGAGTAGCTTAGCTAAGTTTTATGTAAATTTGAACTAAGTTTGGTGTAATATATCCGAACTATGTCTGAATCTAGTTTGAAATCGTTTAAATGTCCGGATGCCGGGTAAAAGTAATTGGTTTGGCGTTGGGTAACTGCACTCGTAGCGGTTGACGTGTCCGCAGACAATTAGGGGTTGTCTGCTGGGGGATAACGCTGGAGATGCCCTAATCAAGTTGGCCAAACTAGATTTCCTTTTTTCAACAACGAGATTCAACTAGCTTCTCTAATAATATACAGATAGGTGCTGATGCGCTCTCCATTAGTAATACTAACAAACAAAAAGAACTAGCCAGGTAACACATCTAATAGTACACTTAAATAAAACTCACCTTTAATCGGATGAACTGATCAGCTAAAGACAATTCCTCACGGACCATGTCCATTAACCTGCCAGATAAATCATAGTTAAATATCTATTTTGCTAGTCATTATATATAATATATTTATGTCAAACTGTAAAACCAATGAGCATTCTAACACAAACAAACGTTTGAAGTTAGTGATGTAATGTCAAGTAGAGCCCAAAACCAGAGCAAAGAAAGAAAGAGAAAGGACCAGGGTTAGAAAATACAAATAGCTGATGGAGAAGGAAGTAGACCAGTAGAGAAATGAAATGAATCCCAAATTGATCTGCTTCAATAATAATAACTATTATACGGTTATGCCAAACCCACTGCAAAACCTAGCAAATCCCTATATGCTACATAAGTGAACTGGAATTGCAGCTAGCAAATCACATGTCCATCATTGTCTTCATATGCTCCCAAAATCATAGGAATAAAAGCCATATTTGTTATAATCTTCTTGACTAAAATTCTCTAATCAGTTGGTTTAATTCTCTAATCAGTTGGTTGCGCGCTTGCTCTTTCTTTCTTGTTTGCTTATAGCTGAGTGTTGTTGCAGTTGGCGAGGGGCTTATCAGACACAGGATAAATGGTGTATGCCACGCTTTGGGAGAAAACACAACATTTTTCTCATTGAGTAGCTTGAAAAGAGCCAACACACTATTATTTGTACAATCTTCTTTCATTATGACTTCGAAACTCTGTTGCCAGGTTTCTAATGACAAGTAGAAGCAAAAAATTAGTTGCCACTCGTTGCCAGGATACACTGGTTAAAATCCACGTTGGGCAAAGGCAAATTAAGTTGGCCTTAGCTCATCAAGGTGAGGAAACAAAGTAAATAATCAGAAACACCATTATCCAGGAAGTATGGTAGAACATACAGGTAGAGATCAAGATCCTCGATATTAATCAAAGCACCGTTCAAAGCCATTAATGACTTGCCAGGTGGGACCATTCGCTGGTTTGCTATGATTTCATCTTTGATTGAATCGTCAACCTGTACGATATTAAAAAGTTGTTAATAATCTGAACCTGGAACAGTTGAAATAGTTCATATGAACTTCCTTACAAACAACAACTTTACTAACTCACTTTCTTTCAATGTCATTACTTGTGTACATAGCTGAAGGTTAAAAGGGAGCTCCAGATATGGCACTTACCTTCATTCGTGATAGTGAAGAAACTACACTTGGGAAATTTTGATTGATTTCCTGCATTGACTGTAAAGGATCTGATGCATGAAGGATCCTCTGTGCTGTTTGATGACCCAAATCTGTAGTGTGGAGAAGAACATATATAAAAGAGGTGCTTCTATGTCATCACATGATGCACATTTATAACTTGTAGGACAGATAGAATCAAGACAATGGCCAACAATACCTTTGAGTTCCCAAACTTCAAGTGTGTCTGATACTGTTGATGACAATAGATAATCCCTGAAGGACATTATCTCAGCATTTAGCTCTGGCTTGCGTTCCTAGAGAACAACAGATGAGGATAAAAAAAGATGAATACTTTCTCCATATGCAATAAATAGCCGCCATAGTTATTGTTATGACTAAACTAAACGAACCAAAATCTTGGAAAATATGAACCCTCTGACTTCTTGACTGAGGTCCTCAGTTTTAGGATCTTCCAGTGCAACACCTGGAAAAACATAGTAAGAATCATTATGATATGAAATTTGTGAGTGTGTGTGTATGTGTGTGTGTGTGTTACGGAAGAACATAATAAGATCATTAAGATTTGAAATATGTATACATATATATGAAACGTTTTTCCTACAACTAGGTGTGGCTACTCGCACGTGCCAACTCTAACAATGTAGAGAGTATATAGCGCACTGTAGAGTGCGCGCCCACGATACGACTCTTAACAATGTAGAGACTAGAGAGTATATAGCACACTGTGGAGTGTGGGCCACAATACAAAGTATGTAAGGCCGCGTAGGTAGTATATAGTTAAGTGGTATGCATTCTTTTGGACATGCTCCTTTTATGTTCAAATGAGTGTCGTTAGGTGATCTTACATACAACCGCTACAAACTCTCTAAGTTGTGGCATTGGGCATGTCAATATTGTTAGAACAGGGTTGTGCTGTGTGTGTAGTTATCATATTGTATAGGGGCTTCTTTGCTTATTTCCCTTCATGTATATGTGCTGGCCTGTTGGCCCGATGGAATATAGGCTCACTTCATAACATGGTATAAGAGCTAGGGTTAGGTTCCCCAGCCGCCGCCGCCGCCGCTCCTCTCTTCATCGAGCCTCTCCCCTCTTCTTCCTGGTAGCTGCTGCCGCCTGCTGGTCCAGGCCGCTGCTGCCGCCGTCCTTCCCGGCCGGCGCCGCCGCCTCAACGTGCTGCTGCTGCTCTTCAACGAGCTGCTGCTCCTCTTCTCTGCTGCTGCTGCTGCTCTTCAACCTGCGGCTGCTGCTGCTCTTCTCCTCCTGGTCTGCTGCTGCCATCAATCTGTGCCTCCTGCTGCTGCTGGTCTTCTACGAGCTGCTGCTGCTGCTCTGCTGCAATGGCGCCCTCTACCACCACCGGTGCTGTCCCAGTCCCACGATGTCCTGTTATCTTCAACGGACAGAACTACAGGGACTGGGTGCAGCACATGAAGCTGCACATGAGGGGCCAGCTGGTATGGGAGCACCTCTCTGGTGCTCTGCCTTGTCCCCTGCTGCCCACTCCTCCAGCTGAGTTGGCCTTCCCTGTTGATGCCGATGAAACCAAGCAACATGAGATGCTAGATGCTTTTGAAGAGGCCACTGAAGAGTATCAAAATCAACTCCACTTATACAAGCAATGGACAAATGATGATGCTCGAGCCTCTTCTATCTTGGTGAACAGCATGGATGTTGATCTCACCATGGATGTGGTGGCCCTTACCACTGCATATCAGATGTGGGAGCACCTTCGCCATCGCTATTTGTCTACAGGGGATGCCATGTATCTCTCTGTTGTTCGTCAAGAGCAACAACTACAACAGGGAGATGCTACTGTGGATGATTTCTACAAGGAGATGTCGGCGGTGTGGCGCCAATTGGACTCTCTGGGAGCTGATGTTTGTCGCAGATGTCAGTGTTGTGTGCGGCAACAAGCTAAGCTGGAGGTTCGTCGCCTCTACGACTTCCTCACTCGCCTCCGGCCGGAGTTTGAGCAGAGTCGTGCTCAGCTATTGGCACGCCATCCTCGGCTCTCTACTCTGGAGGCCCTTGCTGAGGTGCGATCTGAGGAGGTGCGCCTACGGAGCACGGGCTTATTGCCATCCTCTTCAGCAGTCCTGGCTGCCCGCGTTCCACCACCGCTGCCTGGTGTGTCCTCTTCTACACAGGTGGCAGCAACCTCCACTAGTGCTTTCTGCAACTACTGCAAGCAGGATGGTCACATGATCACGGAGTGCATCAAGAGGAGGAAACAGGGTCGCCGTGGTGGCCGTCCTCCTCTAATTCTCGTGAGGGCTCCCTTGAGAAGGTTCACCAGGAGATGCTCACCTTGCTGCGCCGCCTTACTGCGTCTGCACCATCCTCAGGTTCTGCTGGTTCTGCTGGTCAGATGTCTGGTCCACCACCGCACTCTTCGTCAGGTACATCTTTGTCAGGTACATCTTTGCCCTGGATTCTTGATTCTGGGGCCTCCTTCCACATGACACCACACAGAGATCATCTTTGTGCTGTCAATTCCGTGCCTTCTCCTCTTATGGACCAGACTGCAGATGGCACTTCTCTTTCTGTTGCCGCAAGAGGGACTCTTTCCACGTCTTCTTTTCATGTCCCTGCCGTTTCTCATGTTCCTAAACTGACAATGCAACTTCTATCTGCTGGTCAACTTACTGACTTGGGTTGTCATGTTATTCTGGATTCTGACTCTTGTTGTGTTCAGGATCGTCGTACGGGGACTCTAGTTGGGATCGGTCATCGGCGCCATGACTCTCAGGGCCTTTGGGAGCTCGATTGGCTGCGCCTTCCTTCCGCTGCGTCCTCTAGCCAGTCGGACATCACCACCCCTTTTGCTTCAGCTGCCACCTCCACCACATCCTTCGCTCAGTGGCATCATCGATTGGGTCACATTTGTGGCTCCCGCTTGTCTTCTTTGGTTAGGAGTGGTGTTCTAGGGTCTGTATCTGGTGATAGTTCACTAACTTGTATGGGTTGTAAGCTTGGCAAGCAGATACAACTTCCCTATCCCTCTAGTAATTCTGTTTCTCAACGACCTTTTGAACTTGTTCACTCTGATGTATGGGGTCCTGCCCCTTTTGTTTCGAAAGGGGGTCACAAATATTATATAATTTTCATTGATGATTTTTCTCGCCACACTTGGATCTACTTTATGTCATCTCGTTGTCAAGTGCTTCAAATTTACAAGTCGTTTGTTACCATGGTTCGCACTCAGTATGACTCCTCTGTTCGAGTTTTTCGTGCTGATTCGGCTGGCGAGTACCTATCTCGTGCCTTCGTGGTTTCCTTGCTGAACAGGGTACCCTTCCTCAGTATTCCTGTCCTGGTGCACATGCTCAAAATGGGGTGGCTGAACGCAAACATCGTCACGTCCTCGAGACTGCTCGAGCTCTTCTTTTATCTTCTGCTGTTCCCCCGCACTTTTGGGCTGAGACTGTCTCTACCGCTGTTTATCTCATCAATATTCAGCCTTATGTTGCTCTTCAGGGAGGGATACCAGTTGATCATCTAGGTGATGGTCCAGCTGATTATAGTGGTCTACGCCTGTTTGGTTGTGCCTGTTTTGTTCTTCTCCACCCTCATGAACGCACCAAATTGACTGCTCAGTCTGTTGAATGTGTTTTCCTTGGCTACAGTTTGGACCACAAAGGTTACCGTTGCTGGGACCCTATTGCTCGAAGACTGAGAATCTCCAAAGATGTCACTTTTGATGAGTCTCGCTCCTTCTACCCTCGTCATTCTTCTACTGCCACCACCGAGTCGTTAGTCGAGCCTCTCTCTTTTTTGACTCTACCTGATTCTTCACCTTTATCGTCACCTGGTAGGTCCACTCCTAGCCTTTCACCTGTGTCTGCTCATGAGCTTCAGCTTACACAGGATGAGGTTTCTATTCCTGACTCTCCTACTCGGGTTGAGCCATCCACCCTCTCTCCTTTTCCTTTTACCTACTCCCGTCGTGCTCAGCACCCTTCTCCCTCTGATGCGCCACCTTCCACTTCCCCTCTCTCTCCGCTTCCTTTTGTCTACTCCCGTCGTGCTCAGCACCCTTCTCCCTCGGATGCGCCCACTTCCACTTCCACTCCTTCCCTGTTGGGTCCCATTCCTTCAGAACCACCTACCCCTCCTGCTCCTCGGTATAATCTGCGTGATCGCCACACTCTCCAGCCTCCTGTGTACTATGTTGCTGCTGCTACCACTCTTGTTGAGCCGTCTACGTATCGTGAGGCTGCTGCTCATTCTGAATGGCAGCATGCTATGGCAGAGGAAATTCATGCTCTTGAGCGCACATGCACTTGGGACCTTGTACCCCTGCCTACAGGTGTTAGACCCATCACTTGCAAATGGGTCTACAAGGTTAAGACACATTCAGATGGTTCTCTCGTGCGCTACAAAGCTCGTCTTGTTGCGCGTGGCTTCCAGCAGGAGTATGGTCGTGACTATGATGAGACTTTTGCTCCTGTTGCTCACATGACCACTGTTCGCACTCTTTTGGCTGTTGTTGCTGTTCGGCAGTGGTCCATCTCTCAATTAGATGTCAAGAATGCCTTCTTGAATGGTGAGCTGCAGGAAGTGGTCTATATGCAGCCGCCTCCTGGCTATACTGTCTCTGATGGCACTGTCTGTCGCCTTCGGTGCGCTCTTTACGGGCTGAAACAAGCTCCTTGTACCTGGTTTGAGCGTTTCTCCGCCATCATCACAAGGATCGGGTTCTCTGCTAGTGTTCATGATCCTGCTCTGTTTATTCACACTTCTCCTCGCAGTCGCACCCATTTACTACTCTATGTTGATGACATGATTATCACAGGGGCTGACCACCAATTCATTGATTTTGTGAAGAAATCGTCTACATGAGCAATTCTTGATGACTGATTTGGGTTCTCTTCGCTACTTTCTTGGACTTGAGATAATTTCTTCCCCTGAGGGTATTTATCTCTCTCAAGAGAAGTACATCCAAGATCTTCTCACTCGTGCCTGCCTCACTGATCAGCGCACGGTTGACACTCCTATGGAGTTTGGTCTCCATCTTCGTCCTGGTGAGGGTGAACCCCTTGCAAATCCCACACGCTACCGCCATCTTGTTGGGAGCCTTGTCTATCTAGGCATCACTCGTCCTGACATTTCTTATGTTGTGCACATTCTGAGACAGTTTGTCTCTGCTCCCACTCAACTTCACTACAGTCACCTTCTTCGTGTTCTTCGTTACCTTCGTGGTATCGTGACTCGTCGCTTATTCTTCCCTCGCTCCAGCTCTCTTTCAGCTTCAGGCCTACTGTGATGCTACCTGGGCCAGCGATCCCACTGATCGCCGCTCTCTCTCTGCCTATTGTGTTTTTCTTGGCTCCTCCCTGATTGCCTGGAAGACCAAGAAGCAGACTGTTGTATCTCGCTCCAGTGCTGAGGCTGAGCTGCGAGCTATGGCGTCTGTGACTGCAGAAATTACTTGGCTACGATGGCTTCTTCAGGATTTTGGTGTTTCCACTGCTGCACCTACCCCTCTGCTCTCCGACAGCACTGGGGCACTCAGCATTGCCCGTGATCCTGTTAAGCATGAGCTCACCAAGCACATCGGTGTTGATGCCTCCTACACGCGTTCTCAGGTGCAAGACAGAATTGTGACCCCTCGGTATGTGCCCTCGGAGCTTCAGCTTGCTGATTTTCTGACGAAAGCTCAGACACGGTCCCAACACAGCTTTTTCCTGTCCAAACTCGGTGTCCAAGATCCCCCTTGAGTTTGAGGGGGGGGTGTTAGAACAGGGTTGTGCTGTGTGTGTAGTTATCATATTGTATAGGGGCTTCTTTGCTTATTTCCCTTCATGTATATGTGCTGGCCTGTTGGCCCGATGGAATATAGGCTCACTTCATAACAAATATAACTACACCTGGTTGTAGGAAAAAGGTTTCAACGGAGTGTAGTTACTCCCTAAGGTTTGGCATGTGGGAGTACCTACACCCGGTTGTAGGACAAAGGTTTCAACCAGGTGTAGTTACTCCTACATGCTGAATCTCACACCTTACAAGAAGAGAGAACATATATAGCTGCCAGCTACGATGCCCAACCCAGCCACCCACCCGTACGCACACAGCATCAAGCAGCCAAAAGACAAAAGGGTTGAACTCGTCTTCCCAACTGATTTATTTCAGACAAAGAGGTGTGCGTAAGTTATTTTTACTTGGTCATTTTCAAGGGGATACAGCAGATTTACTAGAGAGTCACATATTGAAATTCTTGCTTATTAAGAGCTGAGTGGAGATGAGTGCATGATCGGTGCAAATAAAACACCTAGCACAAGCAGAGTTACCCTTCTTTATAGCAGTGTCATCCATGGCTTTGTATTCCATGTTTTTTAGGGCGAGTTCCACCCCATAACCACTCAAAGTGACTGCATCAGCAGCACCAATGGAACCACAAAAGCTAGATGTAGCCTGACATCCAGATGGCAGAACAGGGCGCAGTGCATATCTGACTTTTCCCTGAATACAACATATACTATATATTAGACATTTGCAGCTTACAGCCAATGCAGCAAAATTAGAGAAGCAAAAGAAGACATAAAGTGTGATATGATGGCAAAGAAAACTAGATTAATAAAAACAGAATCAATTTCACCATTAGAATAAGACACATTTGACTATCTACAGATATGTTCAAAGTTAAAACCATTACATATGTGGTTGCTGTCCAGGAAGAGGTTAATCTTCCCCTAATAATAAAGCAAATAGTGCTTCTGGTCGTACGTCATTAAAATTAGCCCCGAAGTTGCCACAAATTACCCGCTATGCCACCCATAAGTTAGAAAAAACGTTTCGTTGGGCTGCATCCGCCTCGCCTTTGGTTGATAGGAAGTGACACCCTTCTCTATCAAAAGCACACATACCTATCTGCCTGGCTGGAGACTACGTCTTCTACCGGGGAGACCCAGGTTCGACCCCTCTCCCACCACACCCTTTTTCCTTCTTTTCTTTTTTTTCTTTCTTTTCTTTGGCTACACCGCTCATTAATAAGAAGTCATCCCCACACACAATATGATTATACATACGTGACTGACTGGTTGGAGCCTAACTCTTTCAACTACGAGACCCAGGTTAGAATCTTGTTCCACCCACTTTTTCTCTCCGTTTAACTTTTTTTTTTAGATTCAAACATTTCTAATATATTCATACTTTTCAAATCCTACCTCCAAATCTAACACGTTATATATGAAAATTTCTCAAAAAAACGTGTAGATTTCAAAAATGCTATTACCTTGCATGTTAATCATTTCTAAAATTGTGTTTACATGCAACATAGTTTGATGCTCTCACAAAACCTATTATTTACACCATATAATATATTCATACCTTTCAAATCCTACCTCCAAATCTAACGCGTTATATATGAAAATTTCTCAAAAAAATGTGTAGATTTCAAAAATGCTATTACCTTGCATGTTAATCATTTCTAAAACTGTGTTTAGTATGCATCATAGTTTGATGCTCTCACAAAACCTATTATTTACACCATAGGGGATGTTGATTCCTACCAGCTACCATATGCTAAAGATAATAACAGATACATAAATCATCCTCTCTATTTTCATAGTGCACAATAACCAATCCCTATATGATGATGTACACTAAACAACTGATACGAGCTTTATGTAAATCAGTGGCATAACGTTGATTACCATATTGTTTGAAATTGTGTTCATATTCTTTAAAAAAATATCACTGTTGATATGCAACCCTGAACATTTCGTATGCATGTCCTTAAAAAATGATTGTTTGCAGTGGAGCCGTCTAATATGTTTGCGACCAAATTAAGTCTTGACTTGAATTACAGTTGCAAACACATATATCAGCAAGACAAAAATCTCGCTCTTATGCACATGCTATGATTTAGTACTAAAATGTACTTTGCTATTTTCATCCTAATGCAACATTTGATTGCTGGGCATGACTGAGGAGGAACGATAACAAAGGTGTAAAGAGAGACTACAATTAGGTAGATATTTCTGTTGTCTAATAAATTGGAAACACCTTGAGTATACTTCAAAAATTATCCCACCTTTATGTTTTGTGCAACACCAGTTATATTATTGTTTGTCGTGTGCATCATGAAAATTTTCAAGGGATATGCTTATGTCGTTTGGTGTGTATGAGGGGATTATTTTTTTTCTCCCGTTGCAACGCACGGGCATGTTTCCTAGTACATATACAAATTATACAGGATCCAAAAAATAGGATAACCAAGTACTATCACGCAGAGGTTTGACATGATTCATTAAAACAATATATGTTCAGTTGCTCACAAATATTACAATTGATATGACTACATTCATCTAAGTTCTATTACCATGTGGAAGATGAACTTCCAGTTATTAGGACTATCAACTAGAAACAGCAAGAAGCAATAGGCTATCAGTGATTACGAGGCTGTTTGGTTTGTTCACCCCCAAGTTGCCATGACAAAATATTGGCAAGCCATGTATTTTGGTAATTAGATGTACTTGACAAAGTTGCATAGGCTACTGGTTTGGAAAGCAATAGATTACCAACATTTCCATGCATCAACATGCATGTTACAACATAGAATCATGAACGAGCCAAAGATACTCTGGGACTTAAAATAACCACAGTTATTCAGCAAGGAAATCAATGAGGTACATGCAACTAAAAGAATGGCAGCTACATCTGAAGCTACAGAGCAAATTCAAGAGAAGGTGGGAAGGAATTTAAGGTCCGACATGGAAGCAAAACAGGCTGGTGGAAGATAATTCTCTGTTCCTTGATTCAACTGAAGCTGCACAATTAAATATTCGGCTTGAACGATGACTTAAGAGCAAAACCTAGCAAAAAGTGGCTGGTAATACCAGAATCTAGCATGGCGCTTGGGCTCCAATCCAAACAGTCCATAATGTTGACATGGTAGCTAAGCACTCATTAAAAGTATCGCTCTAACACCATGTATATTAATGGGTATTTGATATACAATGCCCTTGTATAAGACCTTGTATCTTACTTTCCATGGTTCATTGTTTTCTCAAGACCTCGGATGCCTTGAAATATACTAGAAAACAAGTCAAGAATATGTCACCTGCTTTGATGCTTCTGCCAGATGAACATGCAACTCTTTGAAGCATTTTGTCCCAACAGCGCCATAAAATATAGCAACTGGAGCAGTAATATTTGAGCGAGGATATACATGGTCAAAGTCAAATAGTTCAGGTTGTCCAGTGGAGTCCGTAGCTCTGTTCAACATAAGTTCTGAGTTTCAACCCTGTAGCCAGAAGCCCTAAAAAGTGCCTAAGAGATAAAAGATGAAGATGCTTACCCTTTGCCTGATCCCTCGAGCCATTTATTTAGATCATCTGAGTTGAAAAACAGAGTGTTTCCTGTATCTACCCAGCAGCAAGTTCCTTCCACAGCACCGCTGCCAGAAATTTGCTCTAGTGCATCATCTTTGACAGGAACTGAAGATAAAGATTCCTCTGCAAGCTGCCTATAAAGCACTAATCTTGGTGATGCTGATCTAAGTGTAAGAGAAAACTCAAAAATTGAAGCCAGTGGCTCGCTGAGAAATGAGCGAACATCCTCAACAATCTTCTGGGCACAACATTTAGCTGTCAGACATTCAGATCCTTTGTCCAGTTCCTTCCAATGGCCAATAAAATCCCAAAAATAATCCTTCCGTTCTTTTAAAAGCAGTTCACTAATCAAAGTAGTAAATGGACAGGATTAGGTATTTCCAGAAAAAATAACAAGTAACACTGGCCAACAACAACAGTGGTGCAAATATTCATTAGCATGTACTACATTTATCTATGTTTCCTCATGGAAAGATATTTCTCGATTAGATCTAAAATGTACCAGTACAGCATCTGGCTACATATAATAAATTTGGCTACAATAGCACACAAAGATAGTCTTGAGTCAAGAACAATAAAAATAAATATACTACCACCCTTCAAGTGTCGCAGCGAAAGCAAATGTTTTAACCTTCAAGTGAACAGAAGAGACATGATGCTCTTATCTGTCACATTAGAGTCTAATAGTTTATGAAACATAAAACCTCATTAATCTCTCACTGCAATAATTTTGTAATTTGGTAGGATTCGGTTTATTATAAACATCACAATTCATCTGGTGAATGTGTGTTACTGAACCACGAGTGCATATTACTGACTGGTGAGTGGTATTCTGGTGTGTTGCATAGTGCGCATGACTGTTCACAACATACTATACTAATCACTTTCTAACAATTAGAAGGAAACGACTTGAATTCTTAGCACAATTAGCTAAACATATTGACTAGGCATCGGCAGAATGGCTCGCTACCAGTTTCCAGGATCGCCAAGTCCCAGTGGTAAACCAGTAAACCAGAGTGAACTTACTGAGGACCACTAAATCGGTACAAAACGAAAAATCTCGATCAAACAAGGACAAGTATACCAGCATATCGTGCCGGAAACCACTCACCTGGCTTCGAGCAGCAGCGGCGTGCCGGCCCACTTGGCCCGGAGCGCCACCTGCACGTTCTTCTGTCGCCTGATCTCGGCAACCGAGAGGCCCCCACCGAGGCATCCCACGAGCACCACCGCTACCAGAGCGAACGCCGCCCGCGAAACCCCAGATCGGGACCCTCCTGCCGTCGCCATGGGGGAGGCGCGCTTCGACCCGAGGTCCTCCCGCCGCTTCGATCGGAGTTGCTACACGACAGAGGATTCCGACTGTGAACCGCACATCAGAAAAGGATTTGTGAGGGTTTTGGGTTCGTCGCCGACGAGATGCAGAGCGCGAGGGGCGAGGAGACTTCGCCGGAGACCCGGGGGATGGGGAGTGGTGGTGTGGGGTTAGTAAGCTTTAAAATAAGGACTGACCACCGCCGTTGGATCGACGATGAACAGAAGATCTTTAGAAGCATCTCTAGCATTACCCCGTAAATGCGTTTGACCCGTAAAAGATTTTGCGGGGCGCAGCAAAAGTTCGCCCTCAACCTTTAGATTCATGGGGTGGAAGGCCGACCCGAGCTTGCCCTCTATCCGCAGCGAGATTTGGCGCGAGGGAAATTTCCGCGCGGTCATTCCCGCTCTCTCCCCTCCTCGGTTGCCATTGCCTCGACACTGTGCGCTCCGATCCATCTTCCCCGTCATTCTTCACAGTCATGGAAGCCTCCCAGCCGTCCCCCGTCACCGTGGAGGTCGCGCACGCGCAATCCCCTCCGGCGGTCTCGTCGCTGGCCATGCTGGCCATGCTGCCCCCGCCGTCGCCCAAGGCCCCAATGTGCCTGCCCGCAAGCGGCAGGGCAACGTTATCGTGCAGGGCGGCAATCCGGCTGACCCCGCCGGAAAGGCACGCGCACCGGGCGCCGCCGCCGCGGCGCGATCTGCCCGACCGCCGGCGAAGAAGGTGAGCAAGGTTTCGGGCGTGAAGCGGAAGAAGGTTCCTATGAAAAGGTCGGCGCCTTCGTCCACTCCCTCCGCCCCGGCGAGATGTTCCCTGACGATGTCGTTGAATGGCGCTGCTTCCACCGTAGGCGAGGTGCTCGATGAATGGCCGGAAGGTATGCATCTTCAATCTTGTTCTTGTTTCGCTTTTCGCCATAGTGGTTGTTCGTGACTTGATGTCACTCAATGTAGCGGTGGTTCGAACAACGCCACTGCCGAGTTCGTGAACTTGTTGGACACCAACTCCGTCGACATCGATCAAGCCCCGTTCGCTGATTTCGATTACAATGAAATGGAGGGTGGTGTGGATGATCACGGTGGTGAAGATGAAGGGGCGTATGAGCAAGCGCAAGCAAAAAAACGTGAGATCGAAGAACAACACAATCTTGGAAGATCAAATCTTGATCAAGGCTTGGAGTGCGGTGTCTCTTGATGCTTGCACGGGTACGTCTCAAACCTCTAAGAGATATTGGAAAACAATCGAAGATCAATACTTCCGCGTGATGGCCAAGTATCCCAATAGGATACCATGGACCTTTCGGTCACTCCAAGGTCGTTGGGACGTGATCAAGCCGATTTGTAGTCGTTGGGCATCTTGCTTGGAACAAGTTCGCAATGCACCTCCAAGTGAAACCGTGGAAACGGACTACGTGAGTTCGTTTTCACGTCCCAAGTTGTGCACATCATTTGCATCATATGAAATGATTGCGTAATTTGATTTTGTTTTAAATGTGTAGGACAAAATTGCCCAACAAAGATACAAATACATGGAAGCTTCCGAAGGCAAAAAAATTAAACTTGAGCATTGTTGGGATATGCTCAAAGAGTGCGAGAAGTGAAAGTTGATTGACAAAGAATCCCCACCAAAGAGAGGTTCACTTACGAACATGGATGAAGATGGAGATGAAGATGGAGATGATGATGGCCCAAGAAATTTGAACAAGGCCGATGCTAACAAGAAGACAAAGGAGAAGGTCAAGAGGGATGCTACTTCTTGAGCTTGCGTTGGTTTTTCCCTTGGAGAGGAAAGGATGATGCAGCAAAGTAAAGATAAGTATTCCCCTCAGTTTGAGAACCAAGGTATCAATCTAGTATGAGACAACGAACAAATCACCGAATACCTGCACAAACAATCAAACAAACTTGCACCCAACGCGATAAAGGGGTTGTCAATCCCTTCACGGTTACTTGCAAAAGTGAGATCCGATAGAGATAGATAAACGATAAAGTAAATATTTTTGATATTTTTGGTTTATAGATCGGAAAGTAAAAGATTGCAAGAATAGTAGATCGGAAACTTATGATGGAAAAGAGACCCGGGGGCCATAGGTTTCACTAGAGGCTTCTCTCAAGATAGAAAATAATACGGTGGGTGAACATACTGCCAAGCAATTGATAGAAAAGCGCAAAGTTATGATGATATCTAAGGCAATGATCATGAATATATGCATCACGTCCGTGTCAAGTAGACCGAAATGATTCTGCATCTACTACTATTACTCCACACATCGACCACTATCCAGCATGCATCTAGAGTATTAAGTTCATAAAGAACAAAGTAACGCATTAAGTAAGATGACATGATGTAGAGGAATTAACTCAAGCAATATGATGAAAACCCCATCTTTTTATACTCGATGGCAACAATACAATACGTGCCTTGCTGCACCTATTGTCACTGGGAAAGGACACCGCAAGATTGAACCCAAAGCTAAGCACTTCTCCCATTGCAAGAAAAACCAATCTAGTTGGCCAAACCAACTCGATAATTCAAAGAGAGTTGCAAAGACATCAAATCATGCATATAAGAATTTAGAGAAGATTCAAGTAATATTCATAGATAATATGATCATAAATCCACAATTCATGGGATCTCGGCAAACACACCGCAAAAAAGGTATTACATCGAATAGATCTCCAAGAACATCGAGGAGAACATGGTATTGAGAATCAAAGAGAGAGAAGAAGCCATCTAGCTACTAGCTATGGACCCGTAGGTCTGAGGTAAACTACTCACGCTACATCAGAAGGGCAATGGTGTTGATGTGGAAGCCCTCCACGATCGAATTCCCCTCCGGCAGGACGCCGGAAAGGTCCCTAGATGGGATCTCACGGGTACAAAAGGTTGCGGCGGTGGAAAAGTGTTTTCATGGATGCCTCTGATGGTTTTGGGGTATATGGGAATATATAGGCGAAGAAATTAGGTCAGGAGACCCACGAGGGGCCCACAAGACAGGGGGCGCGCCCTCCACCCTTGCGTCCGCCTCGTGGCTCCTCCGACTTCATCTCCAAGTCTCCTGGTTTGCTTCTGGTCCAAGAAAGATCATCGCAAATGTTTTATTCCGTTTGGACTCCGTTTGGTATTCCTTTTCTGCGGAACTCTAGAATAGGAAAAAAACAGGAACTGGGCTCTAGGTTGATAGGTTAGTCCCAAAAATAATATAAAATAGCATAATAATGCATATAAAACATCCAAAACAGATAATATAATAGCATAGAACAATCAAAAATTATAGATACGTAGGAGACATATCAAGGGAACACAAAGCATTGAGCTTGCGGGACAAGATAGATGCCATGGTGCAATTAAATGAGTTGATGTTAGCGAAGACCTTGGAGATAAAGAAAGAGTTGGCCGAGAAGAAGACACGAGAGAAGCAAGAGAAGTGGCAATTGTTCAAGGACGAGGGGTTGCGCAAGGTGGCCATTGAGGAGAGAAGAGCACGTGCTGCTGAGAACAAAACCATGTCCAAGCTTCTTGCCGAAGAGAATAGAATCATGACATTGAACCACAATGACATGGACGACATCACCAAAGAATGGCATGATATGGCAAGGAGAGATATCTTGAAGAGGAGGATGCTTGCTTTGGCTGGTGCGTGTTACAGTGCCGATGATGTTTTCTCATCGGGATTTGGAACCAATATTGCCGATGCATTTAGTGCGCCCGCCGATGATTTCGGTGCTGGAGTTGGAACAAGTGCGACGATGGATTTGGGGGCGGCGATGACCTCGATGGAGGTGTTGCAGAGTGAAGAGCGACCAAGATGATGACGGACGTGGTCATTTTGCAAGTCCTTTTGCGTGTCCTACAAAACTATGCTTTTATTTGCGGACAAACTATGTTTTATTGTTTGAATTTGAACTCATTTATCAGAATTGCTGTCAAATTCGCTTATTGGGGGTTTGCGGTTTGCGGGTCGAAGCGGCGGCGCCCGAGCAGACCCCGTGCAGCCGACCCGTAAAAGAGCATCTTCTGCGAATATCCTTTTTAGGGGTCTGTTTGTGGGGTCTGACTCCGCCCTCAGTCGCGCCGGCCCGCAAAGCTGTTTTTCTGCGAACTGTAAATGCGTTTTGTTGGTCGGCGTTATACGGGGTCTGCTAGAGATGCTCTTAGTTTGAGACGGTAAGAGCATCTTGGGCCCTTCTATTAAATTTAATGTGTAAAATTTAACCCTCCATATCATCACTACCCTTTTTACCTTAAAAAACTTAACTCACCGGGAAAAAAGCTCACCGTACCTTCGGGAATAATGTCATGTTTTTACGAGAAAACTTTTGATCTATTCATCTTCAATCATAACAGTAGAATGAATACCAGAAATAATAAAAATTACATTCAAATCCATAGAACATCTAGAGGCGACTACAATCACTGAAGCGAGCCGAAGGCGCGTCGCCGTCATCACCCCTCCCTCGCTGGAGCCGGGAAAACTTGTTATAGTAGACAGTCGGGAAGTCGTCGTGCTAAGGCCCCATAGAACCAGCGTAGCAGAACAGCAACCGCCACCGATGAAGAGTAGTGTAGATCGGAAGGATCCAATCTGAAGACACACGAACGTAGATGAACTATGACCAGATTTGAGCAAATCCACCAAGGACAAATCTGCCAGAGACACATCTCCACATGCCCACTGACAATGCTAGACACACCGCCAAGAAGGAGGCTGTGCGAGAAGAACCTTATTCCATCTTCAGGGAGCCGTCGTCGCCTCGTCTTCCTGAGTAGGACACGAACCCTAACAAAACTCAAAGAAAAATCTGAAAACATAGACCTCCCACTGGCAAGATGAAAGTGCTAGTTATCTACTAGAGGGGGTGAGTAGGCGATTTTTATGGAAGTCTTCAAGACAGGCAATGTCTTCGAAGACAGACAATCACATAACACCTAAACAGGATGTAGCAAAAGATAAGCTACACTAGTCATGCTACCGTCAAGGAAACAGTACAGTGAAAGCACGAAGACAGATAGCAGCTAGGTAGAACAGATCGGAATAGGAAGACAGTATGAAGCCAATTATGGAAACAGAGATGATAGTCTTCACACAATGAAGTCAAATGGAACAGACAAGCATAGACTTCGCGAAGCTAAACTATAAGTAAAGGGTGAAGTGACAGAACCAGTTGCTTAACGAAGACAAGGATTCGGTAGACCAGTTCCAGTTGTTGTGACAACTGTATGTCTGGTTAGGGAGGCCGAGATTGAACTCAGAAGACCATGTTTTCACCTTATTCCCCTTGAGCTAAGGTCACTTAGTCCTCGCCTGATCACTCAGGTAAGTCTTCAAGGTAGATTTCCGAAACTTCACAGACTTTGTTCACCGGCGATCCACAATGACTCTTGGATCCTCAGAACACGACCCCTAACCGACTGGAAGATCACAGTCTTCAAGTGTAATAAGTCTTCAGATCACGCGGACAGAAAGACTGCAGTGATGCCAACACTCTTGGGCTTTGGGTGTTTTGGGTTTTTGTTCTCGCAAGGATTCTCTCTCAAAGGCTTCGGAGGTGGGGTGCTCTCAAGAGAGCTGATGTGGTGTGAGATAGTTCCACTTGTCCTCCTCTATGGTGGTGGCTAGTCCTATTTATAGAGGCCTTGGTCCTCTTCCCAAATGTTGGCGGGAAGGGATCCCCCAACGGCCGGATTTGAAAGGGGACAAGTAGTACAACTTATCCTGACAAAAGTAGTCTTCGCCTGCGAAAAGCCTCTGGTCGTGACACTGCGGTGGGCTCGTCGATGACCTCCTGCCGTCTTGGCGGTCTTTGTCTCGTTGCACCAGAATGGAAACCTTTGGCTGATTCCTCGGGACTCCGCGCATGTGGCTTGCCTCCTTTGCACCAAAGATGAAACCTGCGCTCTGCGCCCGCCTGGCCTTGGTCGTCATGGCTCACGTCAGCTCAGCCTCGTGAGGTAAACCTTGTATAGAACTCTCCACCCCTCGGGAGCCAGCCTGGGGAGGCCGATCCCTCGGGGGTCTTGGTGTCGTCCGCCTCGCGAGGCTTGGCCCCTCGCGAGGGTCTTGACCCGTTGATGCTGAAGCTGGGCCGTACCAGGCCGTCGATGGAGCCACGTGGTGGGCGCAGGCAGGCAGGGATGGATACCCCCATATCCAGGACGCCGACAGTAGCCCCCGGGCCCAAGGAGCGCTCGGACTTGGCTTCCATGTGAAGCCAAAGGGCAAGTGCGGAGCGCCACGAGCCCTAACCGCCTGCGGCCTTGATGACACGTGGCGGTTGATGGGACGCGGGCGTCTCCACTTCCCCATGCCGCCTTGATATCTGGCAGGACTAGTGGTCGCCCGTTGCCAGTGCAGCTTGCCCTTCGCAGATTGTCGCGCTCGGGCTTGTTTCCTCCTTCCCAATCTTGTCGCCTCGTCCATAGATCCGGCACCAACGCCTCGCCCCTCTTTTAGCGCTCGTCATGGCCCCCAAGCCGAGGAAGAAGAAGGTGAAGCTGCTCGCCCCGGCCGGTCCTCCGCCGCCCTTGGAGCCAGCCCTTGAGCAGTCGACGGTGATCAATCAGGAGGGGTTGGACAAGGTCTGCCACACGCTCGCTGCTGATTCCAATGAGTGGAGGGCGACGGCCGTCTGCCCTGCATCTTGGCGAGTGAGAGAGATGAGCGCCACCGAGATCCCCATCTATCTCCATGCTCTTCTTGCGGGGCTGATTCATCCCTTCTCCCCTTTCTTCAGTGTTGTGATATCGCATTACCAGATCCACCTGCTGCATCTGGACCCCCGCTCTGTTATCCTTCTTGCCGTCTTCGCCTTCCTCTGCGAGGCCATGGTTGGCATTACTCCTTTTGTGGCCTTATTTCGCCATTTCTTCTTGCTTCGGTTGGTCGACGCCCGCCAATGCTCTGGGTGCGCGACCTTTGAAGCTATGGCCGCAACCGCCGGTTCGGGAATCAACTTCGAGCTCTCGCCTGTTGTGCAGGGATTCCGGAAGCGGTGGCTTCTCATGGACGCCCGCGCGTTCAGCCCCCTGCTCTTGATTCCTGGGGCATCGGCCTCGCCTAGGTCCGGTTGGTGCCACGAGAGGCTCTCCGCCCGGCGTCTTGCTTTCGTTTGGAAGAGATTGGCGAGGCTTCAGGAACTGGAAGTGACGGCTCCAATGGTGGTGAAGGAATTCATCAGGCAGCGCATCGCTCCCCTCCAGCGCCATTCTCGCCCAATATGGGACTTCGCAGGTGTCGAAGATCCGATGAGGCTGCAGAGGCCATCACTGGCTGCTGGGACCTTGAGCATGGTGCTCAAACTCCTGACGGGCGAGCCCGAGCCTGCTGACCTTCCGGAGGGTGGATGCCTTCTCTATCTATGCTCAAACAAGGCGGCCTTAGCTGGGCAGATGCCTCTATTCGACAAGTGGGGGTTGCTTCCAGAGGGCCTTGAGAGGCCCCGCGAGCACCCTGTCTTCGCGGCTCCTCTCCTGATCGATCCTGCCGCGTGCGCCCCGAGTGTGGAAGCAGGGGGGCGCGCGCCTCCAGCAGCTGTCGAGGGCTCCTTCGGAGGCCTGGTGTCGATAGTGGCCCAGGAGGCTAAGGCTCCTGAGGCCTTGGAAGGAGTTGCCACAGAGTCGACGCGACCCCAAGCTCTGGAGGCAGAGGCCTCTGATGCCCAGGGTGATGGCTCCAGAGTGGCTGCTGACGGCGAGGAGCCCACCAATGGCTCTGGAGCCATAAGCCATAAGATCTCGCTGGGTGCCCCTGCTCTCGGGGTCCCTTGCCTGGCTGCCCTGCCGAGCGCTACTCCTCCCGAGGATCGCCCGTCGGGGTCCGATCGGCCCCGCCTGTGCCTTGAGTCGCTCCTGAAGAGGAAGAGGTCCCCGTGCCGCAGCGGTGGCACCCGTCGGTCACTGAAGCCGAGGAGATACGTAGCTGCCGATGAGTAAGTATCTTTGCTCTTGATTCCTAGTGCGTCGTGTTTTCTCACGACTAGGGTCTTGTAGGGCTCCCACGAAGGTGAAACCTCGAGAAGCGGGCGCCTCCAAGGATTCTAGCTTGACGCTCGCGCACAACCCCCAGCGCCCTGGTCCTGCACAAGGCGTAGGGCTGACTCCAGTTGTCATGACGCCGCGAGGGTGCCCCCGAACCGGGTTCCCTGCTCCCTCTCCCTACGACTCGGCCCGTGAGACGGGGGATGCACCGACAATCCTTCCTCTTGTCATTGCCGGCAGGGGGGTGCCCCCTGGGGGGCCTTCATCTTCAAGTTGTGGGGCTACACCGGCCAGCCCCGACCGGCGATTGGCAGGGCACCCAGTGCCTCCCGAGCGGCCTCCGGGGCCGACGAAGGTCTAGGCGACGAGCTTGCGCTTGCTCGTGGGCGCAGTGTCATGCGCTTCGGGTTCTTCGGTGAAGCGATGCATGCGATGACCCATCTTGGCGGGGAGCTCGCCAATGTCGACACCAGGCTCGAGGCGGAAAACCACCGCCTGGAGCATGAGTGTCAGTAGCTGAAGGTCGCCATTAACCTTGGGAGACTTCAGCGTGACAAAGCCAAAGCGTGTGCGGCGGCCTCGCTCGCGACTTCTCGCGAGGCTTGCGCCCGCGCCATGGAAGAGGACGAGGCAGCCAATCGCTGTCGTGAGGCGGCCGAGGAGCGGGAGCGAGACCTTCTGCCTTCAAATGCGACTCTTGAGCATGAAGTCGAGGAGCGTCGCGCCCTTCTGGCCTCCTCACCAGGCGAGGCGGCCCTTGCCGAGGCGGAGCTCCTGAGGCGCCATGAAGATTTGACGTTGGAGACTGTGGAGCACAGCCTTGCGTTGGAGAGGCTGGAAGGGAGGAAGCGGCAGGCTGCCACGGTTGAGGACGCCATCACCGCCCGAGAAGCTCAGGTCCAGTTGGAGGTGGAGGATAAGGTGACGAAGGCGCGTGCTGAGTTGGCTAAGAAGCACCGCCTGGATCTGGAGCTGCTCGAGGCCGAGCTTGAGGGCCGGACCTCTGCCCTGAAGGCTAAGCTACAATCTGTGGAGCAGCGTGAGGGCGCTGCCCGAGGAGCCCTGACTTCCTCCGGATCTGCCCTGAATTGTGCCGAGATATCCTCTCTCTGGAAGCAAGTCGAAGACACCGCCTCCCTCCTGAAGAAGGCTTCGAGTGAAAAGAGCCACCGCCTGGCATTGGAACGCGAGCACGGCTCCATGCTCCAAGGCCTGCGCGTCAGAGCCAACAATGCCTTGGGTGCTATTTGTGACGAGAGTGCTCCTCACCCGCACGAGAGCGACTACGCCAACCATCTCAACTTCTTCACTGATATCGTGACCCGCCTGGAAGAGCGGGCTGCGAAGGCTCACCAGCTTGTTGAGAGCTGGGGCCTCCTCGGGGTGCACTCTCGCGCATCTTTAGCAACCTCCTGAACCTCGATTCCCACTTTGATTTCAGCACCGTGCTAGCCCCCGTGCCTGCGGCCACCCAAGACAAGCTCGCCAAGTGGGTGGATGGCCATGTGGACGCCTTGGTGAAGGAGGTGACTCCTGAGGACGACATGGCTGTGCTCGCGGCCGAAGAAGTTGGCGATGACGAGGAGGATGGCAGCCACGACGCAAGTAGCGCGGATAGGAGTGACGAAGAAGGCGCGTCCAGCTAGGCCTTGTGTTTCTTTTGCTTTGACCTGTATGACGAAAACTTGAACGCATTCTCGTGAAAGCATTTGGAAAAGGGGGTGCCCCTTATGATGTGTGAGATTGTGAAATGCTTTTGAAGTAGCACCCGGAGCAGGGCCCCGCAGGGCTGCGGTCCGCTGAGCGAGGTAGTTTTTTATGACTTATCTTTGGTTTCATGGGTCTCGAGTGAGGCCTGGTGTCGCGGCGGCACTCCTTCTCCTGAGGCGAGCCTGCCGCGGGCTCGCGAGGTTCTGCGCCTCCCGAGGGGCCTGCTGGCTGATGACCCACAAGTGTAGGGGATCTATCGTAGTCCTTTCGATAAGTAAGAGTGTCGAACCCAACGAGGAGCAGAAGGAAATGACAAGCGGTTTTCAGTAAGGTATTCTCTGCAAGCACTGAAATTATCGGTAACAGGTAGTTTTGTGATAAGGTAATTTGTAACGGGTAACAAGTAACAAAAGTAAATAAGGTGCATCAAGGTGGCCTAATCCTTTTTGTAGCAAAGTACAAGCCTGGACAAATTCTTATATGAAGGAAAACTCTCCCGAGGACACATGGGAATTATGGTCAAGCTAGTTTTCATCACGCTCATATGATTCACGTTCGTTACTTTGAGAATCTGATATGTCGGTGGACCGGTGCTTGGGTGCTGCCCTTCCTTGGACAAGCATCCCACTTATGATTAACTACTCTCGCAAAGCATCCGCAACTACGAAAGAAGAATTAAGGTAAACCTAACCATATCATGAAACATATGAATCCAAATCAACCCCTTACGAAGCAACGCATAAACTAGGGTTTAAGCTTCTGTCACTCTAGCAACCCATCATCTACTTATTACTTCCTAATGCCTTCCTCTAGGCCCAAACAATGGTGAAGTGTCATGTAGTCGACATTCACATAACACCACTAGAGGAAAGACAACATACATCTCATCAAAATATCGAACGAATACCAAATTCACACGACTACTTATAGCAAGACTTCTCCCATGTCCTCAGGAACAAACGTAACTACTCACAAATCATGTTCATTTTCATAATTAGAGGGGTATTAATATGCATATAGGATCTGAACATATGATCTTCCATCGAATAAACCAACTAGCATCAACTACAAGGAGTAATCAACACTACTAGCAACCTACAGGTACCAATCTGAGGCTTTGAGAAAAATATCGGATACAAGAGATGAACTAGGGTTTGAGAGGAGATGGTGCTGGTGAAGATGTTGATGGAGATTGACCCCCTCCCGATGAGAGGATCAATGGTGATGACTATGGTGACGATTTCCCCCTCCCGGAGGGATGTTTCCCCGGCAGAACAGCTCCGCCGGAGCCCTAGATTGGTTCCGCCAAGGTTCCGCCTCGTGGCGGCGGTGTTTCCTCCCGATAGCTTCCTCCTTATTTTTCCTAGGGCGAAAGACTTCATATAGCCAAAGATGGGCACCGGAGGCCTGCCAGGTGGCCCACAAGGCAGGGGGCGCGCCCCCCACCCTCGTGGACGGTGGGTGGCCCCCCTCTGGTATTTTCTTCGCTCGGTATTTTTTATTAATTCCAAAAATAACTTCCATGGAGTTTCAGGACTTTTGGAGTTGTGCAGAATAGGTCTCTAATATTTGCTCCTTTTCCAGCCCAGAATTCCAGCTGCCGGCATTCTCCCTCTTCGTGTAAACCTTGTAAAATAAGAGAGAAAAGGCATAAGTATTGTGACATAATGAGTGATAACAACCCATAATGCAATAAATATCAATATCAAAGCATGATGCAAAATGGACATATCAACTCCCCCAAGCTTAGACCTTGCTTGTCCTCAAGCGGAAGCCAATATCGGAAAATATGTCCACATGTTTAGAGATAGAGGTGTCGATAAAATAAAATACGGACATGAGGGCATCATGACCATTCTTATAACAACAACATATATAAATATTGTCATATGATTTCTTATACTAAAGTAACAATCTATTCACAATGTCAAGTATGAATCAGAAACTTCAATGAAAACTAACAAACTATAATCTCGGTCATTGAAGCAATTGCAATTTATCGTAACATCAGAAAGAGTCAATATAAGAGCTTTTCAGCAAGTCCACATACTCAACTATCATTTATAGTCTTCCACAATTGCTAACACTCACGCAATACTTATGGGTATGAAGTTTTAATCAGACACAGAGAAAGATAGTGGCTTATAGTGTTGCATCCCAAGCTTTTATCTCAAGGGTAATGTCAACAATAATAGTTCATGCTAACTTACATCCAATTGGATATATATATATATCAGGATCTTTCCAACACAATGTGCTTGCCAAAGGATAAAATGTAAAAAGGAAAGGTGAAGATCACCATGGCCCTTATATGAAGGTATAAGACAAAAATAAAAAGATAGGCCCTTCGCAGAGGGTAGCAGAGGTTGTCATGTGCTTTTAGGGTTGGATGCACAAAATCTTAATGCAAAAGAACGTCAATTTATATTGCCACTTGTGATATGGACCTTTATTATGCAGTCCGTCGCTTTTATTTCTTCCACATGACAAGATCGTATAAAGCTTATTTTCTCCCACACTAATAAATCATACATATTTAAAGAGCAATTTTTATTGCTTGCAACAATGACAACTGACTTGAAGGATCTTACTCAATCCATGGGTAGATATGGTGGACTCTCATGGCAAAACTGGGTTTAAGGATATTTGGAAGCACAAGTAGTATCTCTACTTGGTGCAAAGAATTGGGCTAGCATGAGAGGGAAAGGCAATCTCAACATGTTGGATGATCCATGACAATATACTTTATTTCAGATATAAGAAAACATAACCCATTACGTTGTCTTCCTTGTCCAACATCAACTCTTTAGCATGTCATATTTTAATGAGTGCTCACAATCACAAAAGATGTCCAAGATAGTATATTTCTATGTGAGAACCTTTCTTTCTTTATTACTTCCTATTAATTGCAACGATGACCAAAACTATGTTTGCCAATTCTCAGCAACTTTTATTCATCATACTCTTAATATGTGAAGTCATTACTCTCCATAAGATCCATATGATCTCTTTATTTCTTTTTATTCTTTATTTTTCTTTTATTCCCTCAAGATCATAGCAAGATAACAAAGCCCTTGACTCAAGACTAATCTTTATTATATATAGCTCACGGATCGATTACATAGAGGAATCATAAAGCAAAACTCAAAACTAGATCATTCTAAAACTTTATTCTACTAGATCAAGATATTACCAAAAGGATCAAACTAAGAAAAACGGTAAAGATAGGAGTGTGATGGTGATACGATACCGGGGCACCTCTTCCAAGCTTGGCAGTTGCCAAGGGGAGTGCCCATACCCATGTGATTATGTCTCCTTCTTCGGAGGTGATGATGATGGAGTTGTTGATGATGTAGGCTTGTTGTTCATCTTCCAAGGCATAGACTCACCATCATAAAAGGATGATCAAGTCTTCGGGATCCTCAAATCTACAACCAAACTCATCCTTTTGAATCTGTATTCATACTCACAGTTTTGGTTTTGCAGGTCATAGATCTGAGCTTGGAGGTGCTCGATTTTCTCGTGAAGCTTGAAGATGGTCCCCCCAATGTTCTCGGCATCCAGCTTGTGGTTGTTTGTGAACTCTGGGATCATTATGTGGTTGGCATCGAGTCCATGTTCCATCATCTCCTGGCACTTGAAAACTTGTTGCTCCATTGCTTCAAGCCTTGTCTCCATGCTTCCGGTCCTCCTTGGTCCCTCAACATCGCGGATGTGCAGCACCCCCTCACACATCTCAATGCTTTGAGGGTGTTGCAGCACTTCCACGAGGTAGGGGTTGATGACCTTCTCGAAAAACTTGTCCTTGGGAGCGCTTGAAGATGGCATGGTGATCCAGATCTGTCAGAAAAACATCTCGAAACAAAAGCAGAGGATATTTGCGTGATACGAGGGTCAAAACCTTCGGGAGATTATATAATGAATTTTTACCGACAAAAAGAAGTATCGTGCAAGAAAACGGAGTCCGGAGAGCAAACGAGGTGCCCACGAGGCAGGGGGCGCGCCCAGGGGGTAGGGCATGTGCCCTCCACCCTCGTGGACGCCTCGTGTCCTTCCCAGACTACTTCTTATTTTCCTATTTTCTTAAATATCCCAAACGGAGAAAAAATTGCTATTAGAACAGTTTTGGAGTCGGTTTACTTAACATACCACATACCTATTCCTTTTCGGAGTCTGAAACGTTCTCGAAAGTGTCCCTTATGTATTCCTCCGGGGTTACGGTTTCAATCACATTGGTTTCAACATTTATGGGATTACCTGAGATATAAATGTTTGATTCTTTGACCGTTCACCACCTTCGGATTTGTGCCTTCGAAGTTGTTGATTTTTATGGCACCGGAATGGTAGACCTCCTTGATAACGAAAGGACCTTCCCATTTAGAGAGGAGTTTTCCTGCAAAAAATCTTAAACGAGAGTTGAAAAGCAACACATAATCACCTACATTAAACTCACGCTTTTGTATCCTATTGTCATGCCATCTTTTATCTTTTTCTTTAAACAGTTTGGCATTCTCATAGGCTTGAGTTCTCCATTCATCAAGTGAGCTAATGTCAAATAACCTCTTCTCACTGGCAAGTTTGAAATCATAATTGAGATCTTTAATGGCCCAATATGCCTTATGTTCTAGTTCGAGAGGTAAGTGACATGCTTTTCCATAAACCATTTTATATGGAGACATACCCATAGGATTTTTATATGCAGTTCTATAAGCCCATAATGCATCATCAAGTTTCTTGGACCAATTCTTTCTAGATCTATTAACAGTCTTTTGCAAAATCAATTTAAGCTCTCTGTTACTCAGTTCTACTTGACCACTAGACTGTGGGTGATATGGAGATGCAATTCTATGATTAACATCATACTTAGCAAACATTTTACGAAAAGCACCATGAATAAAATGTGAACCACCATCAGTCATTAGGTATCTAGGGACTCCAAACATCGGAAAAATAACTTCTTTAAGCATCTTAATAGAGGTGTTATGATCAGCACTACTAGTTGGAATAGCTTCTACCCACTTAGTACGTAATCAACAACAACTAAAATATGTGTATACCCATTAGAGGAAGGAAACAGTCCCATATAGTCAAAGCCCCAAACATCAAATGATTCAATAACAAGTGAATAATTCATAGGCATTTCTTGACGTCTACTAATATTACCAATTCTTTGACATTCATCGCAAGACAAGACAAACTTACGGGCATCCTTGAAGAGAGTAGGCCAATAAAAACTAGATTGCAATACCTTATGCGCAGTTCTATCTCCAGCGTGGTGTCCTCCATAAGCCTCGGAGTGAAACTTGCATAGGATCTGTTCCTGTTCATGCTCAGGTACACAACGTCTAATAACACCATCTACTCCTTCTTTATAAAGGTGTGGGTCATCCCAGAAGTAATGTCTTCAATCATAGAAAAACTTTTTATTTTGCTGGTACGTGAAACTAGGTGGTATAAATTTAGCAACAACGTAATTAGCATAATCAGCATACCATGGAGCAGTACGAGGAGCATTTATGACAGCTAATTGTTCGTCAGGAAAGCTATCACCAATAGGTAGTGGGTCATCAAGAACATTCTCTAACCTAGACAAGTTGTCTGCAATGGGGTTCTCAGCTCCCTTTCTATCAATAATATGCAAATCAAATTCTTGTAGTAGGAGAACCCATCTAATAAGTCTAGGTTTAGCATCTTTCTTTTCCATAAGATATTTAATAGCAGCATGATCAGTGTGAACAGTTACTTTAGAGTCAACAATATAAGGTCTAAACTTATCACAAGCAAATACAACTGCTAAAAATTCTTTTTCAATAGTAGCATAATTTCTCTGGGCACTGTTTAGAGTTTTACTAGCATATTGAATAACATTTAGTTTATTATCAACTCTTTGTCCTAGAACAGCACCTATGGCATAATCACTAGCATTGCACATAATTTCAAAGGGTAAATTCCAATCAGGTGGCTGAACAATAGGTGCAGAAATCAAAGCTTTCTTAAGTATTTCAAATGCTTCTACACAATCATCATCAAAGACAAAAGGAATATCTTTTTGTAAGAGATTAGTCAGAGGCCTAGAAATTTTAGAGAAGTCCTTAATAAACCTCCTATAAAAACCGGCATGACCAAGGAAACTTCCTATACCTTTAATGCCTTTAGGGCACGACATCTTTTCAATAGCATCAACTTCAGCTTTATCAACTTCAATACCTCTTTCAGAAATTTTATGCCCCAAGACAATGCCTTCATTAACCATAAAGTGGCATTTTTCCCAATTCAAGACAAGATTAGTTTCTTCACATCTCTACAAAACTCGATCAAGGTTGCTCAAGCAATCATCAAAAGAAGATCCATAAACGGAGAAATCATCCATGAAAACCTCAACAATCTTTTCACAAAAGTCATAGAATATAGCCATGATGCATCATTGAAAGGTAGCAGGTGCATTACATAAACCAAAAGGCATACGTCTATAAGCAAAAGTACCGAAAGGGCAAGTAAAAGTGGTCTTTTCTTAATCCTCTTTTGACACAGGTATTTGAGAGAAACCAGAGTAACCATCTAGAAAGCAAAAATGTGTATGTTTGGATAATCTTTCTAGCATTTGATCAATAAAAGTCAAAGGGTAATGATCCTTTTTAGTAGCTTTATTTAATTTGCGAAATTCAATTACCATCCTATAACCTTTAACAATTCTTTGCAGGATCAATTCATCTTTATCATTAGGAACAACAGTAAAACCTCCCTTCTTAGGGACACAATGGACAGGAGTTACCCACTGACTATCAACAACGGGATAAATTATACCTGCCTCTAGGAGCTTTAGTATTCGTTTTCTTACCACTTCTTTCATCTTAGGATTTAACCGTCGTTGGTGATCAACAACTGGTTTGGCGTCTTTCTCCAATTTTATTTTGTGTTGGCATAGAGTGGGACTAATGCCCTTAAGATCATCAAGAGTATATCCAATAGCAGCATGGTGCTTCTTCAGAGTTTTCAATAATTTCTCCTCTTCTTGCTCTAAAAGGTTAGCACTAATAATAATAGGATATATCTTATTTTCAAAGATAAGCATATTTAAGAGTATCAGGTAGTGTTTTAAGCTCAAACACGGGATCACCCTTGGGTGGTGGAGGATCCACTAGAATTTCAACAGACAAGTTGTGTTTCAAAATAGGTCCCTGTTTAAAGAATACTTCATCTATCTCCCTTCTTTCATTCATAAACATATCAATTTCATGGTCTACCAAATATTGTTCTAAAGGATCATTAGGAGGCACGGCAATCGAAGCAAGACCAATAATTTCATCCTTACTAGGCAATTCTTTATCATGGGGTTGTCTACAAAATTTAGCAAAATTAAAGTCATGAGACATATCCCCTAAACCAATCGTAACAATATCCTTTTTGCAGTCTTTCTTAGCATTAACAATATTCAAGAAGGGCTTACCAAATATAATGCGACAAAAGTCATCTTGTGGGGAGCCAAGAACAAGAAAATCAATAGGATGTTTAACTTTCCCACACAAGACTTCAACATCTCTAACAATCCCATCTGGTGAAATAGTATCTCTATTGGCAAGCTTAATTGTAACATCGATTTCTTCTATCTCAGCAGGTGCAATATCATGCATAATTTCTTTGTATAAGGAATGAGGTATTGCAATTGCACTAGCACCCATATCACATAAGCCATGATAACAATGATCTCCTATTTTAACAGAAATAACAGGCATGCCTACAACAGGTCTATGTTTATTTTTAGTATCGGGTCTAGCAATTATAGCAGCTTCATCACAGAAGTAAATAACATGCCCATCAATATTATCAGCCAAGAGATCTTTAACCATAGCAATACTAGGTTCAACTTTAATTTGCTCAGGTGGTGTAGGTGTTCTAGTATTACTCCTACGAACCACAGTTGAAGCTTTAGCAAAATCCTTTATCCTAACACGGAAAGGTGGTTTCTCAATATAGATAGTAGGAACAATAGGATCATTATAAATGATAGTCTTTTCTTCAACTTTAATAGGTGCAACTACTGTTATTTCAATGGGAGGATTATATTTAAACCACTTCTACTTAGGGAGGTAAACATGAGTAGCAAATGATTCACAGAAAGAAGCTACTATCTCAGAGTCAAGTCCATATTTAGTGCTAAATTCACGAAAAGCATCGGTATCCATAAAGATTTAACACAATCAAACTTAGGTGTTATACCTCACTCCTTACCTTCGTCGAGATCCCAATCTTTCGAGTTGCATTTAATTCTTTCCAATAAACCCCATTTGAATTCAATAGTCTTCATCATGAAAGAGCCAGTACAAGAAGCATCGAGCATGGAGCGCTTGTTGAGAGAAAGCCGAGCATAAAAATTTTGAATAATAATTTCTCTTGAGAGCTCATGATTGGGACATGAATATAACATTGACTTAAGCCTCCCCCAAGCTTGAGTGATGCTTTCTCCTTTGCGAGGCCAAAAAATATATATATAATTACGATCACGATGAACAAGATGCATAGGATAAAACTTCTGATGAAATTCCAATTTCAATCGGTTGTAGTTCCATGATCCCATATCATCACATAGCCTAAACCATGTCAATGCCTTTCCCTTAAAAGATAAAGGGAAGACCTTCTTCTTGATAACATCCTTGGGCATACCTGCAAGCTTAAATAATCCACAAACTTCATCCACATGGATTAGGTGCAAATCGGGATGCAATGTTCCATCTCGTGTAAAAGGATTAGCTAGCAGTTTCTCTATCATACCCGAAGGAATTTCAAAGTAAACATTTTCAGTAGGTTTAGTAGGTTGAGGAGAAACTCTTTGCTCTACTGTTCGGGGTGAAGATACCCCGAACAAACCCCTCAAAGGGTTACTTTCCATAGTAACAAGTGACGGTAAATTTCAGCACACTATATATATTTTCCCTTACCAAGTTCCACTTACCAAAGGCGCTTCACTCCCGGGCAACGGCGCCAGAAAAGAGTCTTGATGACCCACAAGTGTAGGGGATCTATCATAGTCCTTTCGATAAGTAAGAGTGTTGAACCCAACGAGGAGAAGAAGGAAATGGCAAGCGGTTTTCAGTAAGGTATCCTCTGCAAACACTGAAATTATCGGTAACAGATAGTTTTGTGATAAGGTAATTCGTAACAGGTAACAAGTAACAAAAGTAAATAAGGTGCAGCAAGGTGGCCTAATCCTTTTGTAGCAAAGGACAAGCCTGGACAAATTCTTATATGAAGGAAAACGCTCCCGAGGACACATGGGAATTATGGTCAAGCTAGTTTTCATCACGCTCATATGATTTGCGTTCGTTACTTTGATAATCTGATATGTGGGTGGACCGGTGCTTGGGTGCTACCCTTCCTTGGACAAGCATCCCACTTATGATTAACTACTCTCGCAAGCATCCGCAACTACGAAAGAAGAATTAAGGTAAACCTAACCATAGCATGAAACATATGGATCCAAATCAACCCCTTACGAAGCAACGCATAAACTAGGGTTTAAGCTTCTTTCACTCTAGCAACCCATCATCTACTTATTACTTCCCAATTCCTTCCTATAGTCCCAAACAATGGTGAAGTGTCATGTAGTCGACGTTCACATAACACCACTAGACGAAAGACAACATACATCTCATCAAAATATCGAACGAATACCAAATTCACATGACTACTTATAGCAAGACTTCTCCCATGTCCTCAGGAACAAACGTAACTACTCACAAATCATATCATGTTCATAATCAGAGGGGTATTAATATGCATATAGGATCTGAACATATGATCTTCCACCGAATAAACCAACTAGCATCAACTACAAGGGGTAATCAACACTACTAGCAACCCACAGGTACCAATCTGAGGCTTTGAGACAAAGATCGGATACAAGAGATGAACTAGGGTTTGAGAGGAGATGGTGCTGGTGAAGATGTTGATGGAGATTGATCCCCTCCATATGAGGGGATCGATGGTGATGACGATGGTGACGATTTCCCCCTCCCGGGGGGATGTTTCCCCGGCAGAACAACTCCGCCGGAGCCCTAGATTGGTTCCGCCAAGGTTCCGCCTCGTGGCGGCGGTGTTTCGTCCCGAAAGTTTCCTCCTTATTTTTCCCAGGGCGAAAGACTTCATATAGCCAAAGATGGGCACCGGAGGCCAGCCAGGTGGCCCACGAGGCAGGGGGCGCACCCAGGGGGTAGGGCATGCCCCCCACCCTCATGGATGATGGGTGGCCCCCCTCTGGTATTTTCTTGGCTCAGTATTTTTTTATTAATTCCAAAATTAACTTTCGTGGAGTTTTAGGACTTCTGGAGTTGTGCAGAATAGGTCTCTAATATTTTCTCCTTTTCCAGCCTAGAATTCCAGCTGCCGGCATTCTCCCTCTTCGTGTAAACCTTGTAATATAAGAGAGAAAAGGCATAAGTATTGTGACATAATGAGTAATAACAGCCCATAATGCAATAAATATCAATATCAAAGCATGATGCAAAATGGACGTATCACTGGCCTGCCGTAGAGTGCCTCGTGAGGAGCTAACTGCCAGACCATGGTGAGGTGGGCGCGCAGGGCGGCCGCACCCTTGAGCCCCCCCGGGGGTGATCGGCACCAGCGCATGCACCGTACCCAGCCCCCGCTCGCGAGGCGCTTGAGGGCAGGGAAACTGTCACGAGCTCCAGAAAGAATGCAAGAACTGAAGGCAAGAGAGCGACATGAAATGAGAAAACTCACCCCATTTTTATAAACGCACGAAAGTCAAACCACTTCAAGAAGTCGTCGAACAGGTATAGAAAAGAGGCAAAAGCAAATGGCCGCGTCCGGCGCCTAGCTAGTCTTCAAGTCTTCTCACCAGCGTGGAGCTAAGTGCTTCCACTAGCTAGGCATAGTCATTGGGTATTTGGGTATAGTGTCGACGGCCAGCGCGGAGCATGGTACTTACACTAGGACGTGGGCGGGAGCCCCCGTGAGGCCCCAGGGCAGCGCTCAGGAGACTCCAGGGCGTGTACAACCCCACTCATTATTACGTGAGAGTGTCACGAGTGGAGACCTTCATAGGCCGGAGCCTTGCTTCATGTCGCCCGACGAGGACCCTGCCGTGCGCCACCCCTGACCACCGTTGGGGAGACCGGAAATCAGGACAAGACCAAGGGGCCAGGGGGACACTAGAGGCGTCCTCGGCGACCGCAGGCCCCCCACCGGGAAGAAGGGCTCGCTAGCGCCTTCCCCGATGAGGAACCTACCTCCAAGCAGGGCCCTGCTCCGTGCAGCCCGAGGAGGGCCCTGCCGCCGGGCTTCCCCCGCGCTGCTCCCAACGTCCTTTGCGCTCCCGTGGGGGATCCGTCGTCCTGAGGGTCCTAGTGGCAGTTGCACCCTGGTTCACCTGCGATCCATGGTCAGCGTAAGCATGATCTTGCGACGTTTGCTGTACCCAGAGGCTATCGCCGTTGGAGATGTTGGCGGGGCTTGGTGTCGTCTCGAAGGAGAGCTCGGCCTCATGTATATCCAGCGCCCAGCCTGGCGTGGGGGATCGGCTGGGGCCCTCTCCTAGCGCGTGCCTTGGATCCATCGCGACGGGGACGTAGGCTTCCGGGCTGGCCGCACCAGAAGCGCCGCCCGGCTGCCTCACGTTCCCGTCTTCTTTAGTCGCCCTCTGGTCCTGTCGGCCAGGGGCCGATACTCCAGTGCGGCCAGTGGTGATGTCGCCTGGAGCAGCCCCGCGTCATGGTCGCACATTCGAAGGGGTACGGGCTGCTCCGCGGGGCTGGTCGGCGCCGAGAGGCTCTCCAGGGGCCCTGGGAGTGGGCACGCGGTTGTGTCGGGGATGAGCGCGCGCCCCCACCACCGCATGCGATGTGGGCAGGGTGCAGAATAGCGCCGCCCCCCTGCACGCCGCATCCAGCAGCTCGGCGATCCGTTCCAGTAGGGCGTCGCTGCCACTTTCCAGCAGCCTGCATCGTAAGAGCTCTCGGGCCATGATGCCCGCTGCCCGCATGTTTGCTTGTTCCCTACGCGTGTGTGCAGCGGTTGCTGCAGCATAGTTCGCAGATCGCGCTGCGGCGCGGTTGCGGCGTGGCGCTAGTGGAGAAGGTTGCACCGTGCGCCCCCCACGGCCAGTCGCCCTCGGCGGAGCATGGGCCACGAGCAGAGTGAAGTGGAGGTCTTCCTCGTCGACAGGCGCTGCCGAGGAGGCCTGGACGACCCAGTGCTCGACGTGCGCCCTCGGGGCGTCAGCCATGGCATCGGTGGAGCGGCGGAGGACTGGTCGACAGAAGAGAAGATCCGACGCACCCCTATTTGGCGCGCCAAATGTCGGATTAAGGGATCCGCAAACCCTTGAGAGGTTCGAACTCTGGGGTGCGTGTGGAGATCTCAACCTACCCAGCCTGCCTACTCGCGACCCTCCTAGGCCTATCACGACAAGCTCAATGAGACAAAGAGACACATTAGTTTATCCTGGTTCGGGCCACCTTGCGGTGTAATACCCTATTCCAGCGTTTTGGTGGATTGCCTCGGAGGGTTGAGGATAAACTAGTATATTGGATGAACTGGCCTCAGGAGGTGAGGTGTTCTTGAGCTCAAGGGAGCTGGTGTGGTGTGAGCTAGTTCCACTTGTCCTCCTCTATGGTGGTGGCTAGTCCTATTTATAGTGGCCTTGGTCCTCTTCCCAAATGTTGGCGGGAAGGGATCCCACAACGGCCAGATTTGAAAGGGGACAAGTAGTACAACTTATCCTGACAAAAGTAGTCTTCGCGTGCGAAAAGCCTCTGGTCGTGACACTGCGGTGAGCTCGTTGATGACCTCCGTCCTGCCGTCCTGGCGGTCTTGGTCTCGTTGCACCAGAATGGAAACCTTTGGCTGATTCCTCGGGACTCCGCGCCTGTGGCTTGCCTCCTTTGCACCGAAGAGGAAACCTATGCTCTGTGCCTGCTTGGCCTTGGTCGTCATGGCTCACGTCAGCTGAGCCTCGTGAGGTAAACCTTGCATAGAACTCTCCACCCCTCGGGAGCCAGCCTGGGGAGGCCGATCCTCGGGGGTCTTGGCGTCGTCCGCCTCATGAGGCTTGGCCCCTCACGAGGGTCTTGAGCTGTTGATGCTGAAGCTGGGCCGTACCAGGCCGTCGATGGAGCCACATGGTGGGCCGCAGGCAGGCAGGCCTGGATACCCCCATATCCAGGACGCCGACATGTTTTGCACCTTGATTTTTCTGCATTGAATCATCAATGCAGTAGCCCCCGGGCCTTAATTTGGACACGGGTGGCCGAATTAAGGATCAAAATTAAATTTCGGCTGCTCGGTGATGACCCACAAGTATAGGGGATCTATCATAGTCATTTAGGTAAGTAAGAATGTCAAACCCAATGAGGAGCAGAAAGAAATGACAAGCGGGTTTTAGCAAGGTATTCCCTGCAAGCACTGAAATTATCGGTAACATATAGTTTTGTGATAAGATAATTCGTAGTGAGTAGCAAGTAACAAGTGTAAGTAAAGTGCAGCAAGGTGGCCCAATCCTTTTTGTAGCAAAGGACAAGCCTGGATGAACTCTTATATAGTGCAAAGCGCTCCCGAGGACACATGGGAATTACTGTCAAGCTAGTTTTCATCGTGCTCATATGATTCGCGTTCGTTACTTTGATAATTTGATATGTGGGTGGACTGGTGCTTGGGTGCTGTCCTTACTTGGACAAGCCTCCCACTTATGATTAACCCCTCCCGCAAGCATCTGCAACTACGAAAGAAGAATTAAGATAAATCTAACCATAGCATGAAACATATGGATCCAAATCAGCCCCTTACAAAGAAACGCATAAACTAGGGTTTAAGTTTCTGTCACTCTAGCAACCCATCATCTACTTATTACTTCCCAATGCCTTCCCCTAGGCCCAAATCATGGTGAAGTGTCATGTAGTCGCCGCTCACATAACACCACTAGAGGAGAGACAACATACATCTCATCAAAATATCGAACGAATACCAAATTCACATGATTACTTATAAGACTTCTCCCATGTCCTCAAGAACAAACGTAACTACTCACAAAGCATATTCATGTTCATAATCAGAGGAGTAATTGTCGGGGTACACAAACAGGTATGTGAGTTTCCCCCTGACTTGTGTACGGACGACAGACCACCGACACGGCAGCTCCCGACATCCAAGACGAGATCAAGCTGAAGAGATAGCTCTTTGAGAGATTAGAGGGCAGATCAAGAAGACCAAGTCAAGCCAAAGGAAGCAAGGCACCACTAAGGAAAAACCTCTCTTTCCGGGCAGGCAAGCCTAGCGGGGTCGAGGTTGCTCGAAGACGAAGCCTCAAGATTGCACCGACAAGCTTGCCGGGGATACCAAAGGGCGGACCACCCCGCCAAGGCTCCACCGCTCCACCTCACAGTGACCCAAGTCATCAATCGGTGCGGTGTCAAGCCCCCAAGTGACTACGTGGCTGTTTTTCGACACATTGCAGCCACTTCCAGTGGAAATCACCTCCAAGTGACACCCGTCTAGAAATGTGTCACACGAATAGGCGAAAAGGTGGCAGAATGACCCAACAAGGCTTGCCGGGCATGCTATGATGTGACACTAAGCGGTGCTGTAAGTGCATCTAGTGCCCCTTAGTGATTTTGGTGTATTTAAGACTTATAGGTTAAGGGACTGATGCGTTTGTGAGTGTACATAGGTCTATAAGTCTATGAGGAGTTTGATATTTACAGAGAAAGTCGACCCCTAAAAATGAAGTTCTTCGACTGAAGACTTTGATATTCTGAAGACTTTCTGAAGACTTTGAAAGTGAAGAAATTGGTGTGACCTTGAAGACTTGGTATTCATTTGAGGAACATGGAGCGTGAAGACTTTTGTTTTCGTAGTTTCATTTTCTCTTTCTTGAGTCATAGGAAACACCGTACTGTTAAAGGGGGTCGAGGAAATACTAAGGAAAAATTTCCATGTGATGCTCAACTCAAAATCCTACACCTACCAATCCCTTCGAGTGAAGCCATTGGAAATCTCATACAGTTCAGTCAATTTCTTCAGTGACAGAGACGCAGTTCTTCTGGTCACTGATGACTTTGCTCTGACTGAGGAGTTAGGAATTCGCCAGTGCGAATTGCCTACACAGTGAGGAACATGATAGGCCTGAGGAATTTGAGAGTCAAATTTCCAACCGTTGCTGTGCTGCACGCCGGTTGTCCCAAAATATCTTATCCACCTAACGGTCATATCATTGAAGGGCATTTATGTCTTATCATGTCGGGCTGCTCCCTAGGCTATAAATAGCCGCCCCCTACAACCACTAGTTGATTGGCTGCTCCGAGAGAACTTGACACTTGTCATTTGAGAGTAACCCATCCTCCGAGGACTTTGAGCGAAAATCATCAAGTGAGGAAAATCCCAAAACCAAAAGCCCACAAACCCAAAGTGATTGAGCATCACTGAAGAAATTGATCCCGCGTGGATCCGACGCTTGTTACCTTTGAAGACTGTGCTTCTTCCAGACGGTTAGGCGTCAAGGTCTAGAGCATCCAAGAGGAATTGTGGATCGCCGAGTGACCAAGTCTGTGAAGGTTTGGAAGTCACCTGAAGACTTACCACGAGTGATTGGACGAGACCTGTGTGGTCTTAGTTCAAGGAGAATACGGTGAGGACTGGGTGTCCTAAGTTGTGGCTCAGAGACTGGGTGTCCGGGACTGCGTGTCCTCGAGTTTAAATACTCAGCCGCTCCAACCAGACGTACAACTGAGACAGCAGTTGGAACTGGTTTACCAAATCATTGTCTTCACCAACTAACTGGTTCTATCTCCTCAACCCTTTCATTTCCTCATTACTGTGTTGAATGTTGTTCATATCTGTGCTTGAAGACTTTGACTGAAGACTTTCACAAATTCCTCAGTTCAATTTCTTCAGTCTGTTTGTCTTCATCTTGTTATCCTATGTTTACGCTTTCTGTACTCTGTGCTTGTCTTCATTTCATCATGATGACTATGTTTGTATCCTGTTATGTTTACTTCTGAGTACTTATTCTGCTGCAAGTAGTTCTTCGCTAAGGAATTTCCTCACCAGCAAATTCCTCAGTGAAGAATTCATAAAAATCGCCTATTCACCCCCCTCTAGTCGATATAACGCACTTTCAATTGGTATCAGAGCAAGGTACTCCCTTGTTCTGTGTGATTTTGGTTTAACTGCCTGGAGTTTTAGTTATGTCGACCACTGGTATGATCAAGGTCTCGGCTGGGTGTCCTACCTTTGATGGGACGGACTACCCCTACTGGAAGAACAAGATGCGAATGCATCTTGAGGCAATTGATAACGATCTCTGGTATGTTGTGGAAAATGGTGTTCCCTCTGTCACACCCTCACTGAATGCTACCGATGTGAAGAGATTCAAACAAATCGATTCTCAAGCGAAGAATATCATATGTGGCCATCTGAGCAAAGGACAGTATGGAAGAGTGAGTGCTTTGGAAACTGCTAAGCTTATCTGGGATAGGCTGTCCAAAGTAAATGAAGGAGTTTCAACTCAACGTGACTCTCGAGTCGATGTTCTTCGGAATCTCTTCAACCGCTTCAAAAGACTCGACAATGAGAATGTCCAACAAACCTTTGATCGCCTCACTGACATCTCAAATGAGCTTCAAGCCCTCGGTGCCACTGACATCACTGATCATGAAGTAGTGAAGAAACTGTTGAGATCGCTTGATTCCTCATTTGATACTCTGGGACTGATGATACAAGAACGTGCTGACTACAAGTCTCTTGATCCTGCTGATATCCTCGAAAGGCTAAACACTCACGAGTTCCAGCTTGCTGAAAAGAGAGATCTCTATGGTTCAAACTATGGCAAACCACATGCCCTAAAGGCCAAGGCTGTGTCTAACTCTGAATATGAGGATTCTGGTAGTAGCCTTGGTGATCCTAAAGAATTGAGCCAGGAGCTAGCACTGCTCGTGAAGAAATTCCAGAAGTTCTCAAGACGTGGTCGCTTTGGAAAATCCTCAAGAAGCAGTGATTCCTCATCCAGTGACTATAAGAGAAGGCTGTGCCACAAATGCAAGAAACCTGGTCACTATATCCAAGATTGTCCTCAGTGGGAAAAGGAAATGAAGAAGAAGAAATACAAGGATTACAGTTCTGATGATGCAAAGAAGAAGAAGAAATCATCAAAATCTTCGTCATCAAAAACCTCAAAGTCTTCATCTCACAAGAAGTGCAGCTCCAAGAAGGCTCGGGCATTCATTGGCAAGGAAATGGACTCTGAAGCTGAATTTGAGGAAAATGATGAAGAGGAGGCGTCTGAAGAATCTGAGTCTGGTGTGGTGAGTCTGGCCGTCGCTACTGCTTTCGTCAGCAAGTCCATCTTCAACACTGAAGAAACTGACCCCACCGACAAGCCTGATGAAGATAATGATGGCTACGCTCCCACCTACTGCTTCATGGCAAAAGGTGCCAAGGTACTCAAATATAACTCCTCTGAATCTAGTGAAAATGAATCTGATGAGGATCTCAAGCCTAGCTACTCTAAACTTGCTAAGATTGCTGTGAAACAACAACGGGCTTTTGAGAAAGTTCAAAACATGCTAGACAAAAGTGATGATATGTTGGGTGAAGAAATGGATCGCACTAAAGCCCTGACTGAAAATCTTCAGAGACTTCAGTCTAGGTTTGATAACCTTCAAAGTCATCATAACACTTTCTTATCTGATCATGAGAAACTTTCTTATGAATTTCTTCAAGAAAAGCAAGATCACGAGAAGCTTTCTCTTGAATCTCTTCAAAGAAAGGAAGATTTTGAAAAGTTAAGAGTGTGTTATGAAGAACTTCAGAAGGAGCGCGATTCATTACTAGCTCAACAAATCACCGCTTCTCAGGAAGAATTTGTGCCTCCATGCTTAAAGTGCATTGAACGTGAATCTGCTAATTCTTCACCTGAATGTTCAAATGCTTCAACTGTTACAAATTCTTCATCTGCCTCTGCTATCACTAATTCCTCATCTGAGGAAATTGCTAGTATCATTGACAATGCAGGGCTGAAGGAATTGTACATGACAGGCATGTACAAAAGGCTCAAAGGGCATCAGACACTTTGTGATGTGCTTAAAAAGCAGATCCTCAACAGAAACCCTAGGAAAGAGGGCATTTCCTTTGAGAGGAAACTCAATGCTGATGGAACATATTGGAAGCCTGAGCAGTACCCCAAAACCTCATGGGTTGCTGCAAAGGGACCTCCAGTTGATCCATCTAACTTATCTGGCTTTACATGTGAATCTCCTCATTCTTCTGATGAGTCATTTGACTCCAACTATAAACTATTCAAAAATCAGAATGGTGAAGTATTTGCTAGATATGTTGGCACTAACTGCAGGAACGGTTCCCCCATGAAGAAAATATGGGTTCCCAAAAGTTATGTTGAAAGTCTTCAGGTGAATGTCCTCATGACACCACCTGTGAAGAACAGGAACCCCAGATCAAATTCTTCATATGGACCAAATTCTTCATATGGATCCAAGTCCTCATACGGACAAAATTCCTCACGTGGATCAAATTCCTCAAATGGATCAAAGTCCTCATATGATTATCATCGTGCTAACAACTCTGTCTCGCAGGGTAGAGCTAAGGGCTATGAATATGTGCATTATTCTTCAAACCATTATGTTCATAAGTCCTCAAAGAATTACTCTGCTTATTCATATGCTTACCCTAACCCCTCTTATGTGAAACGAAATGGTTTGGCATCTTTGCCACCTTTCTCATATGGTGCTCACAGAATGATGAATTCTTTGCCACCCCTCCAGATGTGGGTGGTGAAGAAAAAGAACTAATCTCTTCTGCAGGGTCAGGTCTCCAGACGTGCTTTGACGTCTGAAGAATTTGCTGGGGACCTGACGAAATTGCCTGAAAGGACGCAGGCGAATCATGATGAAATGAACTTTCATTTCACACGTCCTCATACTGCTATATCTGTTTACTGCTTGATGAAATTCATCTGATGAACTTGATATCATATTCTTCACTGATGAAGCATATGAGATTGTAAGCTACACTAATTCATCTGCAGGATGATCAACCCAAAACTACTGAGTGGGTCCTTGATAGTGGATGTACAAATCACATGACTGGTGACAAGAATCTATTGATGGATGCTCCTTTAACACCGTCACCTCTGAAGCATATCATCTTTGCTAACAAAGGCAAAAGTCGGGTATTGGGTCTTGGTAAGGTTGCGATCTCTAAGGATAAACACATGGACAAAGTCATGCTTGTTGAATCCTTAAGATACAATCTCATGTCAGTCTCAATGCTTTGTGATCTTGATATGGTTGTTGTCTTTGGCAAGTATCGCTATGTTGTGATTATGGAAGCTGACAATTCCAAAGTCTTCGAAGGCTTTAGGAGAGGAGATTTGTATATTGTTGATTTCTCTACAGGACCACAACCAGCCATGTGTTTACTTGCAAAAGCTTCAGAAGGCTGGCTATGGCATTGACGACTTGGTCACGCAGGCATGAGGAATTTGCACACGCTTGCGAAGAAGAAGCATGTCATTGGCATTGAGAATGTCAAATTCCTCAAGGATCACTTATGCGGAGCCTGTGAAGCTGGAAAAATGACCAAGGCCAAGCATCCAGCGAAGACTATCATGACCACTACTCGTCCATTTGAATTGCTTCACATGGACCTCTTCGGACCTAATCATTACTCAGCAGTCACTAATGATGCATCTCTATATGGTTTTGTCATTGTTGATGATTATTCTTGATATACATGGGTACACATTGTTACTTACAAACATGAAGTGCAGGAAGTCTTCAAACGATTTTCCTCGAGGGCTTCAACCAACTTTGGTGTGAAGATCAAGCATATCAAAAGTGACAATGGAACTGAGTTCAAGAATTCCGGTCTTGATGCCTATCTTGATGAACTTGGTATTACTCATGAATTATCTGCTCCCTATACCCCTCAGCAGAATGGCGTCGTGGAGCGCAAGAACAGAACTCTTGTTGAGATGGCTCGCACTATGCTTGATGAATACAAAACGCCTCAGCGTTTCTGGATTGATGCAATTGATACTGCGTGCCACATCATCAACAGAGTATATCTTCACAAATTCTTCAAGAAAACGGCCTATGAACTCCTCACTGACAAGAAACCCAATGTGAGTTATTTCAAAGTCTTCGGTGCTAAATGTTGGATTAGAGACCCTCACCACAACTCTAAATTTGCACCGAAAGCACATGAAGGTTTTATGCTTGGTTACAGAAAGGACTCGCACACCTGCAGAGTCTTCAACATTGTTCTTCACAAGATTGTTGACACTGTAGATGTGCGGTTCGATGAAACTAATGGCTCGCAAAGAGAGCACCTACCTTTTGTGTTAGATGAACCAGCACCTGAGGATGCTATCAAGCTCAAGGCAACTAAGGATGTCATACCTACTGAAGAATCTGCTGAAGAATTCATTCCTGTTCATGAAGAACGTCGAGCTGATGCACCTGAAGAACATGATGAGGAAAATGGTGCTGAAGAAAATGCTGATCAAAATCCCCAGTGACAACCATCTCATCCTCGCGTTGCAAAAGAAGTGCAAGTGGAGAAGATCATCGATGACAATAGCGCACCAGGTCCTCTCACACGCTCAAAACCTTCACATTTATCTAACTTTTGTGGGCACTATGCTTTTGTCTCTATCACAGAGCCTACTAAGGTAGATGAAGCATTTCTGGAGCCAGAGTGGATTCAAGCTATGCAAGAAGAATTACATCAGTTCGAGCTAAACAATGTCTGGGAATTGGTCAATCGCCTAGATCCTCGCAAGCATAATATCATTGGCACAAAGTGGATCTACCGCAACAAGCAAGATGAAAATGGCCTTGTGGTGAGGAATAAGGCACGACTAGTAGCTCAAGGCTACACACAGGTTGAAGGAATTGATTTCGATGAAACTTTTGCACCTGTTGCTAGACTTGAGGCTATTCGCATATTACTTGCTTACGCTAACCATCATGATATCATCTTATATCAAATGGATGTGAAAAGTGCATTCCTCAATGGTAAGCTTGAGGAAGAAGTATATGTTGCTCAACCCCCAGGTTTTAAAGATCCAAAGAATCCTGACAAAGTCTTCAGACTCAATAAGGCCCTCTATGGCCTCAAGCAAGCCCCTCGGGCGTGGTATGATACATTGAAGGAATTCTTCGTGAAGAATGGCTTCACACCCGGTTCACTCGACCCTACTCTCTTTACTAAATCTTATGATGGTGAACTGTTTGTGTGCCAAATATATGTTGATGATATTATCTTTGGCTGTACTGACCAACGTTATAGTGATGAATTTGCCTATATGATGAGTGAAGAATATCAAATGTCTATGATGGGAGAGTTGAAATTCTTCTTAGGTCTTCAAATCCGTCAGCAGCGCAATGGCATATTCATATCTCAGGAGAAATACCTCAAAGATGTACTGAGGAAATTCGGCATGCAAGATTGCAAAGGCGTCAAAATTCCTATGCCCACAAATGGCCATCTATGCACTGATGAAAATGGTATTGACTTCGATCACAAGGTATACCGCTCCATGATTGGTTCTTTATTGTACTTATGTGCATCTAGGCCAGATATAATGCTTAGTGTTTGCATGTGTGCCCGATTTCAAGCTGCACCGAAGGAATCACACCATAAGGCTGTGAAGCATATTCTTCGATATCTAGCTCACACACCAACACTAGGATTATGGTACCCCAAGGGCTCTGCTTTTGATCTCATTGGATATTCTGACTCTGACTATGCTGGTGATCGTGTGGACCGCAAGTCAACATCTGGCACTTGTCATTTCCTCGGACGATCTTTGGTCTGTTGGTCCTCGAAGAAACAGAACTGCGTATCACTGTCTATTGCTGAAGCTGAATATATTGCTGCTGGCTCATGCTGTGCTCAACTGCTTTGGATGAAGCAAACCCTCAAGGACTATGGCGTCAACGTGAAGAATGTGCCTCTCCTCTGTGACAATGAGAGTGCCATCAAGATTGCTCACAACCCAGTTCAGCACTCGAAGACAAAGCACATCCAGATTCGTCATCATTTTCTTCGTGATCATGTGTTGAAGGGCGACATCTCCATCGAGCATGTGAAGACTGAAGAACAACTAGCTGATATCTTCACCAAGCCCTTGGATGAGAAGAGATTTAGCATGTTGCAGTGTGAGCTAAATATCTTAGAATCTTCGAATGTTCTTTGAAAAGGACACACATCCTAACACTTATGCAAAATTGATGACTTAGATGTGCAACACATGAAGAAACGTTTTTCTTCAATCAATGAAGAATAACACTCTAAGTGTGAAGAAATTAATGAAGAATTTGATTCTCAGAACCCTACGACAATTGTACGCGGTGTCTGAAATAATCATTCTTATACGGTGGGCCACGCCACCACAAAAAGTTGAAAATCTTCAATTTGAGTTTTTACTCATTTTTGAAATTCTTCAGTTTTTCAAATTCTTCAACTTTGCAAAATCTTCACTGTTTCCGTCGTTTTTCTTCATTGGCTATATATATATATATATATATATATATATATATATATATATATATATATATATATATATATATATATATATATATATATATATATATGAGTTATGTCCTCTACAGCATTCACTTATGGCTATTTCTTCAAGTTGCGTTTTCTGCTAAGTGAATGTGATCGGACCCTTCCCCCTCTATGCTATACTCAACCCAATCTATTCACAAATCCTTCATGTGCGTTCTATTTGAAACCCGTTCAAATTCTTCACTGTGTCCTTGTCAGCTGAAGAAATTGCGAACGAAACCTTAAAACAAATCTTATCCAGATTTTCGGTTTTACCGCTCAAACCGTTCCGCATTCCATGATGCATTATTATAATCACCCACGATCTTACACGATCTCATCTGCACAGTACGTGGGTGACACATGTCGCGTGAAGGAGAAAGGGCAGGGGCATGTTCGTCCCAAAATCTTCGGGCGAACAGTTTTTACCGTGGCTATAAATACCCCTCTCCCCTTCCTCACTTCATTTACTCCGCTCGGTCACTGTCTCTCGCTCGAGCTCTTCAAACCCTAGCGTCGCCGCTACTCCATCGCCGCCGGTGAGGAAGAGCTTCACTGCCTCGACCTCGTCACCGTCGTACTCGCGTTGGCTGCGGAAATCTTCACTCTGCCACCGCCGTAGCTATCTCCCTCTGCCAAGTTAGGGTGTGGGAGATCGAACCGGACGAACTTCACATCTGTTCATCACAGTTCGTCGTGTTCTTCAGTTTGGGTAATTAAAAGTTACTTTTATTACTCACTTTGATTCTCAAGTTTTCCTGAAAATCTTCAAAGGTGTTTTATTCTTCAAATCTTCACACATATGAACACCTCACACACTGTATGCTCTTGATCCATCTCTCTAAGCACTCATTTTCTTCAAGATTCCTCAATTGTGCAGATTTTCGATCTGTACAACTCTGGAACCTAAGACAAGAACGCTTAGTGAAATTCCTCAAGGCTAAACTGGTCAAATTCCTCAAAACTTGTCTTTTCAAAAATCTTCTGAGAACGCATATGACCTCTCCAAATTCCTCGCACCTACACTCTGTTCACAGGTACTCATGTCCACTGCTGAATCACTAGGTTCTCATCAACTTAACTCATTTGCAGCATTCCTCGAAGAAAAACTGCATACTTCTTCAGAGTGTTCAATTGTTCAAATTCCTCATCTGAAGAAAATGGTTGAAGGAAAGAGACCGCAGAAAGGAGGAAAGAAACCTGAGGTCATGACTGCCTTTGAGATCCCTGATGATATATACAAGGATTATTGCACACCTGATGAAGCCAAGTTTGGCAAAGAAAACAAGAATCAGCGCAAAGTGCGCATCCAGAGAATTGAACGAAGATGGGCACGAGAATGGAGGGAATATCGATATGTTACTCCTAAGTACATGAAGAAATTCGCCTTAAATCCTCCATGCCCAAGAGCTCCATTGGCACCTGGCCAAGTAGCTGATCCCACCAGCATCAAGCGTGGTGAGGACTTTCCTGAAGAATGGGCCAGGCGCCAAGCAAAATTGGCAAGACAAGCCAAGGAGGCAGTGAGGAAATTCAATGAGGATTCTGCCGCTGCTGCTGCTTCTGAGACCTCGGTCAAGCCGAGGAAATCAATGCCGAAGAAGCCTGCTCGTAAGCCAAGTGCTTCACCTTCAGCGCCCTCACGGCCAAGTTCCTCAGCTGCGCCCTCATGGCAAATTCCTCAGACTACTACTGCTCCATCAAAGTCCTCAGCAGCTCCCTCACAGTCCTCAACTCCTGTGCATATGGCTACATGCCAAAGGACTCAGGGTTTCTCAATTGCTTCTGGTGTCTCAGCAAGTTCCTCAGCTGCACCAATGTCCTCATCAGGCCCCTCACTGTTGAAGACAAAAGCAACAGCTGGACGCGGTCCTCGGCCAAGTCCAAGGAAGAAACAAGTTGCGTTCCAAACACCCTCTGATGATGAGGCCTCTGATGAAGAACTCGCTGAAATCATCAGAGACAGACAAGCAAAGGCCGCTAGAGCCAAAGGCACATCTGTGCCACTGCTTTTGGATCCGAAGAAGATCCTTGACTACATTGACCTCTAGCACCAGGATCCAAACACTCCAATGCCTGATCTGCCTCTGACTCCTGGTCAAAGTCACATGCTGACCCATTTCATCTCTCAAGAGAAATGGAAGTTTGAAAAGGCTCGTGAGATAAAAAGAGCTCAAGCTAGAAAGGAGAAGCTTCTGAAGAAGAACGTTGTCAGACTGACACCTGAAGAACTTCTCAAGGCTCAATCTGAAATCCAAGCCCTCAGCAAGGACTTCGATGCATACAATGCTGATTGGCAAGGAGCCAAAGTGCGATTCATCAACCTGACGAAGAAAATGACAACTGTTGCAGCCCCATCGCAACAAGAAAATCCTCAGGCTGCAGACTCTGCTCAGCCTGCTGAAGAACATGCCAGCACCGCTGATGACTTTCAGCCTGCTGATGAGAATACAAGTTCCAGGGCTGATGACTCCATTCCAGCCGCTGAAGAAATTGCCAGGGCATCCACTAGTGGTGCACCTGAAGAATCTGAAGAAATCAGGGCAACTGCATCAGTTGCGCCTGAAGAAAATCAACCATAGTCCTCAGCTCTTCCCGCGCCAACACCAACTCCGATTCTTCCTTCTGCCTATGAAGTGTAGAAGACCAAGGCTGCAGAGCGAGCTGCAGTGAAGAAAAGGAAGGCATCAGCTGCGTCAAATTCTTCGGCTGCGAAGAAAATGAAGCCAATGACCAGCTCTCTTGAAAATCCTATTGATGCCGTTCCGATTTCCTCCATGTCATCAAAGGAAATTGTTCCTTATGGAGAAGACTACAAGACCCCAAGCGGATCTAATGAAGAAAATCACTTTGCTGCTACGTCAGAGCAGTTTGATGAAGAAATTGAAGTGGAAGCATTCCCTTCAACGCCAGTCGTTTCCTCACCTATGCCTCAGTTCACAGCTGAAGAGGCTGGTGTTGAGGAAATTGAAAATGAAGATGAAGATGTGGATATTGGATGCACTACACCAGTGATGAATGATGACTTTTGGGAAAGTCAGCATCCCAATACTCCTCTCTTCACTCCTATTCAACAGATTCCTCAGTCCCCGGCTACAACTGTTCAAATGGGCTCTGAAGAAACTCACCCCACTTCATCTGTTCATGAAGAAATTCCAGCCGCTAGTGCTGAAGAACCTGCTGCTGTTGATCCTCAAGTTGCACAAGAAGAGGAACCAGAAATTCCTCAGCCTGCAGTACCTAAGCTCGCGATTCCTGAGGTTGTGCTGCAAATCACTGACACTCCTTTGCCCAAGCCGAAGAATCCGTTCTCAAGCAAGCAAAAATTCAAAGCTGAAGACTTCTTTTCTGAGCATGTGTTCTTCACTGATTATAATCCATATGACTCTGCTCGCATAAGGAAGATGCGTTTCTGGACTGCTACTCAAGCCAACTTCTATTCCTCAGTGCTCTTTGACAAGGACAAAATCTTCGATCATGAACATATTCCTCATGTGGATATGGAATCTCTGCCGTGCTTCGAGCCAGTCCTCAGTGTTATTCACGATGCAGGACTACTGAATTTCTGCACTGATATCTGTGATTGGAATGAAGAACTCATTCTTCAGTTCTACGCCACACTGCATATCATCGGAGATGCTGAAGACGTCAATTCATGGGTGCTGGATTGGATGACTGAAAACACTCACTACAAGGCACCAGCAACTGAATTGCTTCGTGTCCTTCCTCTTGATCCTCCCCATGACAGTGCACGTTGCATCTACAATGACCCTGAACTGACGAATCATTATATGCAAGTGCTCATGAAGCCTTTGAAGCCAGGGCAGGCCCCACGAACCAAATTCCTCGTCAAGGACTTGCTATATGTGCCCCGGACTGTCTATCGAATCCTGACGAAGACAATGAGTCCAATCAAAGGCCACGATTCAAATGATGAATATGTCGTTGGCATCATGAAGAACATGCTTTTCAACATCATTCATGGCGTTCCCGTCAACTTCCATGATTTCTTCATGAGGACTCTGGCTAATGTTGCTATGTCACCTTTCGAGCTGAAGCCCTATGCGCCTTGGATTATGAGATTCATAAGGGCAAGATCTTCACTGAATTACAAGGCTGACACTCTGAATCATGGTAGCTACTTGCCTCCCATTGAAGTCCTCAAGCGACCAGTTTCATCATCTGATGACAAAGGCAAGGCAACTGCTGTGATCGATGAAGGCACTCGTCCATTGGATGGTCAATTTCGTCTGGCTACATCTTACTCCACCAATGACGACTCTGCTACACATGACACTACCGCAAATACCTCAGCTAAGCAAAAGCCTCAAGCCACAGCACCCAGGGTGATGACTGACCGTGAGTTACTCCTCAGTCTTCATCAGAAGATTGATCGCAATCACAAATGGGTGAAGCGTCAGTTTGCTGCTATTCTTCACAACATGACCTCAACCCATAATGCTGTGAAGAAAAATCATTATCACCTTCATGAAACCCTCAACCGCACCTGGGCTATTCTCACTCATGTATACACCGCGGAAGAACTGAAGACTATGGGTCTCCAGGAAGCTTTTGACTGGTCTGCACCACCTCCGAAGAAATTCAAGAGAGTCAAAGTTCCTGATCTGGTGGCCAGCTCTTATTCTTCATCGCGTGAAACTGATGAGCATGAAGATTTGGACGACACTGCGGCAGGCCCTACTTCAACAAACAACCCCGACAACGCTGGCGCTCCTCCATCAACTTGAAATTCTTCAGGGGCGTTAGTCCTCAGTTTCGATCCTTTTGGTCATTTGATGACAAAGGGGAGAAATCTAAGTTAGTCTTCAAGCGGGTTTATATTATGGGCGTTTTGTTAAGTTACAACTCTCGTTCTTCCGAAACTTTTTTACTAGATCGAGTTGTAATCTTAAACCCGATGGTGCCCTGATACTTTTGAACGGTGCATAGTGCTCTGATGATGCACTGTGCTCTGATACTTTTGATGTGTTATTCTGCATGCTTATTCCTCGTTAATATTATTGCACGCATGCTGAATCTCATCAGGCACCATATTTCATCATGCATTTCAAATTCTTCATATTATATATCAAATGCGTGTATGAGTTACAAGATATAGGGGGAGATCTCCATGATTCAATTCTTCAAATGTGCATTGCTTCAAAAGCGAATTCCTCACTATGCACATATTCAGGGGGAGTTCTTCTATATCTTGCAATCAAATTCCTCAATATCAGTATTTACACTTCATATATTTATCCCCGTTGAGAACTTAACCTATGTTGTCATCAATCACCAAAAAGGGGGAGATTGTAAGTGCATCTAGTGCCCCTTAGTGATTTTGGTGTATTGAAGACTTATAGGTTAAGGGACTGATGCATTTGTGAGTGTACACAGGTCTATAAGTCTATGAGGAGTTTGATATTTGCAGAGAAAGTCGACCCCTAAAAATGAAGTTCTTCGACTGAAGACTTTGATATTCTGAAGACTTTCTGAAGACTTTGAAAGTGAAGAAATTGGTGTGACCTTGAAGACTTGGTATTCATTTGAGGAACATGGAGCGTGAAGACTTTTGTTTTCGTAGTTTCATTTTCTCTTTCTTGAGTCATAGGAAACACCGTACTGTTAAAGGGGGTCGAGGAAATACTAAGGAAAAATTTCCATGTGATGCTCAACTCAAAATCCTACACCTACCAATCCCTTCGAGTGAAGCCATTGGAAATCTCATACAGTTCAGTCAATTTCTTCAGTGACAAAGACACAGTTCTTCTGGTCATTGATGACTTTGCTCTGACCGAGGAGTTAGGAATTCACCAGTGCGAATTGCCTACACAGTGAGGAACATGATAGCCCTGAGGAATTTGAGAGTCAAATTTCCGACCGTTGCTGTGCTGCGCGCCGGCTGTCCCAAAATATCTTATCCACCTAACGGTCATATCATTGAAGGGCATTTATGTCTTATCATGTCGGGCTGCTCCCTAGGCTATAAATAGCCGCCCCCTACAACCACTAGTTGGTTGGCTGCTCCGAGAGAACTTGACACTTGTCATTTGAGAGCAACCCATCCTCCGAGGACTTTGAGCGAAAATCATCAAGTGAGGAAAATCCCAAAACCAAACCCCCACAAACCCAAAGTGATTGAGCATCACTGAAGAAATTGATCCCGCGTGGATCCGACGCTTGTTACCTTTGAAGACTGTGCTTCTTCCAGATGGTTAGGCGTCAAGGTCTAGAGCATCCAAGAGGAATTGTGGATCGCCGAGTGACCAAGTCTGTGAAGGTTTGGAAGTCACCTAAAGACTTACCACGAGTGATTGGATGAGACCTGCGTGGTCTTAGTTCAAGGAGAATACGGTGAGGACTGGGTGTCCTGAGTTGCGGCTCAGAGACTGGGTGTCCGGGACTGCGTGTCCTCGAGTTTAAATACTCAGCCGCTCCAACCAGACGTACAACTGAGACAACAGTTGGAACTGGTTTACCAAATCATTGTCTTCACCAACTAACTGGTTCTATCTCCTCAACCCTTTCATTTCCTCATTACTGTGTTGAATGTTGTTCATACCTGTGCTTGAAGACTTTGACTGAAGACTTTCACAAATTCCTCAGTTTAATTTCTTCAGTCTGTTTGTCTTCATCTTGTTATCCTGTGTTTACGCTTTCTGTACTCTGTGCTTGTCTTCATTTCATCATGATGACTATGTTTGTATCCTGTTATGTTTACTTCTGAGTACTTATTCCGCTGCAAGTAGTTCTTCGCTAAGGAATTTCCTCACCAGCAAATTCCTCAGTGAAGAATTCATAAAAATCGCCTATTCACCCCCCCTCTAGTCGATATAATGCACTTTCAGGCGCATTTAATGTGCCCTGACCTATTTGCAGAGTTAGGTATGATAGCACTGTTTGCTATCTAATAAGTACACAATGTCACGCCCAATATGCGACCCTATCCAAAAGGAACTCGAAGGTCCCAGCAAGGATAGACCCGCATATTGAAACGCTTTTGCAAGGTGGATATCATTACATCAACATTACATAATAGTGGGGATACATACAACAGGCATACAATGCCACATGAATACAACATCACAAGAACAACATCCGATTACGGATGAATCATAAACAGAAACTCAAACAATATCCACCCTGCTAGCCCAGGCTGCCGACCTGGAACCTATCCCCTGATCGAAGAAGCAGAAGAAGAACTCAAGCAAGCAAGCATCGCTCTCGCGTCATGATCATCGCACAACCTGCACCTGCAACTGTTGTTGTAGTAATCTGTGAGCCACGAGGACTCAGCAATCCCATTACCATGGGTATCAAGACTAGCAAAGCTTAATGGGAAAGGAAGGGGTAAAGTGGTGAGGTTGCAGCAGCGACTAAGCATGATATGGTGGCTAACATACGCAAATGAGAGCGAGAAGAGAAACAAAGGAATGGTCGTGAAGCTAGCAATGATCAAGAGGTGATCCTGAACACCTACTTACGTCAAACATAACCCAGAAACCATGTTCACTTCCCGGACTCCGCCGAGAAGAGACCATCACGGCTACACACGCGGTTGATGCGTTTTAATTCGGATCTGGTGTCAAGTTATCTACAACCGGACATTAACAAATTCTCATCTGCCACATAACCGCGGGCATGACTCTCGAAAGTTTATACCCTGCAGGGGTGTCCCAACTTAGCCCATGACAAGCTCTCGCGATCAACGAAGGAATAGACCTTCTCCCAGGAAGACCCGATCAGTCTCGGAATCCCGGTTTACAAGACATTTCGACAATGGTAAAACAAGACCAGCAAAGCCGCCCGATGCGCCGACAATCCCGATAGGAGCTGCACATATCTCGTTCTCAGGGCAACACCGGATGAGACTAGCTACGAGTAAAACCAGACTTCGAGTTTCCCCGAGGTGGCCCCGCAGGCAGCTCGGTTCGGACCAACACTTAGACAAGCACTGGCCCGGGGGGGGGGGGCTAAAATAAAGATGACCCTTGAGAGAGCGACTCCCAAGGGAAAAAGTAGGTGGTGGTGAGGCAAATGGTAAAACCAAGGTTGGGCCTTGCTGGACAAGTTTTATTCAAAGCGAACTGTCAGGGGGGTCCCATAAATCACCCGACCGCGTTAGGAACGCAAAATCCGGGAACATAACACCGGTATGACGGAAACTAGGGCGGCAAGAGTGGAACAAAACACCAGGCATAAGGCCGAGCCTTCCACCCTTTACCAAATATATAGATGCATTAATAATATAAGAGATATTGTGATATCCCAACCAAAATCCTGTCCACCATGGAGAAATCTTCAACTTCACCTGCAACTAGCAACGCTATAAGAGGGGCTGAGCAAAAGCGGTAACATAGCCATACAATGGTTCGCTAGGAATGGTGTCAAAGGTTAGAGGTTCATGGCAATATGGGATGGCTTGATAAACAGGTAATAGGTAGCACAGCATAGCGATAGAACGAAGCAACTAGCATAGCAATGATAGTAGTGAGATCCAGGGTAGCGGTCATCTTGCCTGAAATCCCGCAAGGAAGAAGAACGAGTCCATGAAGAAGATGAACGGATGAAGCCGAACCAACCGTAGACGAACGAATCCTCACGATCGCAATGAAACAGGAACTAACAAGAAGAAGCACACAACATGGTAAACACACCACACATGAACAAGACATGATGCACAACAAGCATGATGCATGACAAAGCTACATGAAGCTACTCATGGCAAGAGATGATGCAAACAAGAACAACACATCAACGCAAGTTTAAATGAGGCCGGGAACAACATATAACAATTCCGGTAAGTCCTCATATGCAAATTTCGAAATTGGTCCAGAACTGAATAAACCTTAGGTTCAAGTTGTTAAACAGCAAGTTAAGATGCATCAAGATGATCTACACGAAATTCTAGTCAAGTTACATATAAAGTTCATTAGATTCGGAGCTACGGCCTAGAAAATATGAGCAAAACAAGTTAAACATGGCATTGATGCAAAATGCACCCAAACATCAAGCAAATACACCAAAACAAGGATGCAACATGATAATATGAAACAACATGCGAGATCAAGCAAGTTTCATATAGAGCACACTCAAAACGGAGCAACGGTGCAACACATACACTCTATACAAGTCATAACAACAATCTGTCCATAACAGCAACTAGGCATATTGCAAGCATCAAAACAATATGCTACAGCACCCCAACATAATAACAAAAGGCAAGGGCATGAAGTACAGGTAAAGCATAACAAAACATGAACACTGAGCTATCTCCAGAAAAGACTAGAACATGCTCAAAAAGACATGGAGATATTGCAAATAATAACAGTTTCAGACTTTAGCAGGAATAACATCAGGTTGCAATGTTTAGAGCTATCAAACAACATGTTACAGGAACATATCATGGCAAACAAAGGCATGGCATGAACCTACTAATGACATAGATCAAAAGTCCCTTACTGACCATGAGCCAAAAAGGATCAGAAGATATGATGGCACCCATGTAAACATGGCAAGTTATATTACAGATTCAAACATGGCAGGAACAACGATAAGTAGGCATGTTCGTGAGCTTGAACCACTCACCACAGAGCAACACATGGCATGTAAAGGAAACCAACAGTAAGAAGGCATGTTTATGAAGCTAAGCATGGCAAGAGCAAGTTCATAGGGTACATGGATCACTAGCAAAACACATGGGAACAAGTGAACTTAATGTTAACAGGCTGACAGCAACATTTTCCAGCAACTTTGGAGCAAGATATGAACATGTTCCAGCAGGCTATAATTGCAACCAAGGGCATGAATGGATAGAGCATGACACGTATATCAAAACATGTTTATAGGACATCTCCAGATTATGCATAGAATGATTAGTAGAAGCATGTTAACATAGCAACAAAATATAACAGAATCTGTCAAGAAAACAGTAACAGCAACTACCCTACTTAGCAAGCTTGATACACTCAGCACACAACTCACAAAAATACATGGTTGGCACCTCTGGAAAGATGGCATGGCATAGATCAACATTCATTTAGACATCAACCTCATAGGATGCACACATCAATCATGGCAAAAATGATAAATGAGCAAGTTATAACAGTTTCAGCAGATTAACATCAACATGCACTCTTCCAACATCATTTCGGGCATCAAGATGAGCTCAAATGAAAATGATGCAATGGAATGAAATGAATTACTCGTCGAGACGAACAATTTTACATATTATACGCACGAAACGGATCTACGGATGCAGAGATGTGATGCAATGAAGATGGCATGATTATGTGCAAATCCTGGGGACTTGGAAGGAAAAACGGGGTCAACCTCCGGCGCGGATTTCGAGGCAGGCTGGATCTCGCCGGAGTTGCTCGGGTGTCGCCGGAGACGAGGAAGGAGGCCGGGAGAGGGAGGATTCGGGCCGGATCTCGCCGGATCCGGCCGGGGCGAGTCGGAGGGCGACAAAGGAGGCGCGGCAGGGAGCTCGGGGCGGCGCGGCGGCGCGCTCCGGCGCCGGGCGGAGGCGGCAGCCGGCGGCCGGGGCAGAAGCCGGATGGGAGCTCGCGGCGGCGGCGAAGATCCGGGGCGGCGCGGGGCACGGTACCGGGGCCGGAGGCGATGGCGAGGGCCACCGGCGAGGGGCGGCCGGCGGGGAGGCGCCGGCGAGGCGCGGGGCCGGAGGCGGCGCGCGCGGCCGGGCGGCAGCGCGGCGTCGGGCGCGGGACGGCTGGGCGCGGAGGACGGGCCCCGCGGGGGCCGGCGGCGCGCGGGTGGCCGGGGGCCACGTGGCGTGACCCGATAGGTCGGGGGCGGCGGAGCGGACGCATCCAGGCGGGTCGGACATGTCCGGCGAGCGCGGGGACGATTTTTAGGGTTAGGGGGGAAAATGATCCGGAAATTTCGGGGGAGAGGCATTTTTATAGGTAGAGGGAGCTAGGAGAGTCCAAATGAGGAGCGGTTTTCGGCCACGCGATCGTGATCGAACGACCGAGCGCATGGAGGGGAGTTAGATGGGTTTTGGGCCACTTTGGAAGGGGTGTTGGGCTGCAAACAAAAGAGGCTTTACGGTTACCCGGTTAACCGTTGGAGTATCAAACGACCTCCAAATGGCACGAAACTTGACAGGCGGTCTACCGGTGCTATACCAAGGCCGCTTGGAAAACCTCGGTCCATTCCGAGAACGTTTAACACCCGCACATGAGAAGAGGTAAAAGGGGGAACGCCGGGGGACATAGGAGTGCCGGATTGCAAAACGGACAACGGGGAAAAAGCTCGGATGCATGAGACGAACACGTATGCAAATGCGACGCACATGATGACATGATAAAATGCAGATGATGACATGGCAAAGTGCAACATGCAAGCACATGACATGGCAACGACGGCGAATAACTGGCGGACACCTGGCGCATCGAATCCGGGGCGTTACACACAATGACTGATTTGCCATTGTGGTGACCCCTTGATTTATAAAAGGAGGCCCATAGCAACCATAGAAAGGATTCGAACCCTTTACGCTTACACACGCATAGTTGCTCTCGACCACGACGACCTTGTCGGGCTAGAGCATAGGGCATCCACCATATTCCACAATCAATCCACCAAAGCAGGATGATCAACAAGGGATGATACGAGTAGCAAGTTCTTCCCCGTGAGGAGGTCTTGAGGGGTCTTCTCGTGAGGGGTCTTGTCCGTAGAGGTCGTGAACTTCGATGTAGAAGGGATCAAGTGGAGACCAAAGCTTCTCAAATGAGCTACTACTTTGCTAACCTTAAAACGTAGGTAGGAGAAGAGTATATATAGTCTATGGGCGAAAGGGTACATGGGTCTCGGCCCAAGTCACTGCATGCAGGCAGGGCCGGAAGTTCCGGGCCAGGTTCCGGGGAGGGTCCGGCCTAACCAGAGAGTTGGCACGGTGGGTGCTGGGCTGACTTCCGGGGGCCAGAAGGTTTCGGCAGGCCAGAGGTTCCGGGGGCCGGAAGGTCCGGGCCAGGTTCCGGGCTAACGAGAGAGTTGGCATGCGCGAGCTTGTCTGGGTTGTCGGAGGCCGGAAGTTCTGGGCTGAACAGAGAGTTGACGCCTGTTTCTTCTTCCTCAGCTCCCGGCTCTATGGCTTGTGCATTGTACCTGATCACACATAGTGTCTCTGACTTAGGCAACAACCATGTCTCACTTGAATGTAAGGGGAGCTCAAGTAGGAGAGATGTCACCTCAGATTGAATAGCACGTGCTCGAGCTCTTGTCATGGGTCCACTTGGAGCTTGGATAGTCGAGGTAGTGTCCATGGGGATGACCTTGGGATGCTCCGCATCATCTCCCCCCTTGGGAAAGATCCGACGTCGGATCGAAAGCCTCGTCGCCATGGTAGGGAGAGATATCATTGATGTTGAAGACGTCGCTCATGTTGTACTTGTCACATGGGAGATCGATCTTGTATGCATTGTTGTTGTAGCATGCTAGCACCTTGAAGGGTCCGTCGGCTTGAGGTAGAAGCTTAGACTTGAGTTCGTTGGGGAAATGTTCCTTGCGAAGGTGTAGCCACACAAGATCTCCAACGTCGAATATCATGGGTTGCTTATTGATGTTGAGCTTGGTCGCGAGTAGTTGTACTTGGCGCTCGATGGTGTGCCTGGTATCTTCATGCATCTTCTTGAGGTAGCTCACTCGTGCACTCACGTCCATGTTGATGCACTCTTGGAGTGGTAGAGGGATAATGTCCAATGGGAACTACGGGTTGAAACCGTAGACGACCTCGAAGGGGGACTTGTTGGTAGTTGAATGTCTTGCTCGATTGTAGGCATACTCGGCGATGGGTAGACATTCCTCCCACTCCTTGATGTTCTTCTTGATTAACACGCAAAGTAGAGTGGAAAGTGTTCATTCATCACCTTCGTTTGATCGTCGGTTTGTGAATGGTATGCCGAGGAGAACAAACGCTTGATTCTGAGCTTGGCACATAGAGTCTTCCAAAAGTAACTCAAGAACTTGACGTCACGGTACGAAACAATAGTCTTTGGAACTCCATGTAGGCACAAGATTTCCCTACAAAAAAGATTTGCAACATGTGAAGAATCGTCTATCTTGTTGCATGGGATGAAATGAGCCATTTTAGAGAATCGGTCCACGCTACCTCTTGAGCTTGCGTTGGTTTTCCCTTGAAGAGGAAAGGGTGATGCGACAAAGTAGCATAAGTATTTCCCTCAATTTTGAGAACCAAGGTATCAATCCAGTAGGAGACAACACACAAGTCATTGAATACCTGCACAAACAATCAACAACTTGCACCCGACAATTCGACATGATAAAGGGGTTGTCAATCCCTTCACGGTCACTTGCAAAAGTGAGATCTGATAGAGATAGATAAATAGTAAAGTAAATATTTTTGGTATTTTTGGTTTATAGATTGGAAAGTAAAGATTGCAATTAAAAGGAATGACAACAGAAATTGGCAAGTTGACGGGAAACTAATAGATTCAATATAATGGAAAAGAGACCCGGGGCCATAGGTTTCACTAGTGGCTTCTCTCAAGATAGCAAATATTATGATGGGTGAACAAATTACTGCCGAGCAATTGATAGAAAAGTGCATAGTTATGATGATATCTAAGGCAATGATCATGAACATAGGCATCACGTCCGTGTCAAGTAGACTGACTCCTGCCTGCATCTAGTACTATTACTCCACACATCGACCGCTATCCAGCATGCCTCTAGAGTATTAAGTTCATAAAGAATGGAGTAGAGCATTAAGAAAGATGACATGATGTAGAGGAATTAACTCAAGCAATATGATGAAAACCCCATCTTTTTATCCTTCAAGCAACAATACAATACGTGCCTTGCTGCCCCTACTGTCACTAGGAAAGGACACCGCAAGATTGAACCCAAAGCTAAGCACTTCTCCCATTGCAAGAAAGATCAATCTAGTAGGTGCTATGTCTTGAGCTTGCGTTGGTTTTCCTTGAAGAGGAAAGGGTGCTGCAACAATAGTAGCGTAAGTATTTCCCTCAGTTTTTGAGAACCAAGGTATCAATCCAGTAGGAGGCTCCTCAAAAGTCCCACGCACCTACACAAACAAACAAAGAACTCACAACCAACACAATAAAGGGGTTGTCAATCCCTTCACGGCCACTTGCAAAAGTGAGATCTGACAGAGATAGTATGATAAGATAAATATATTTTTGGTACTTTATAATATAGATACAAAAAGTAAAGATGCAAATAAAAGTAGATTGAAAGCTTATATGATAAAAGATAGACCCGGGGGCCATAGGTTTCACTAGTGGCTTCTCTCAAGATAGCATAAGTATTACGGTGGGTGAACAAATTACTGTCTAGCAATTGATAGAAAAGCGAATAATTATGAGATTATCTAGGCATGATCATGTATATAGGCATCACGTCCATGACAACCGACTCCTGCCTGCATCTAGACTATTAAGTTCATAAAGAACAGAGTAACGCATTAAGAAAGATGACATGAAGTAGACGGATAAACTCAAGCAATTTGATATAAACCCCATCTTTTTATCCTCGATGACAACAATACAATATGTGCCTTGCTGCCCCTGCTGTCACTGGGAAAGGACACCGCAAGATTGAATCCAAAGCTAAGCAATTCTCCCATGGCAAGAAAGATCAATCTAGTAGGCCAAACCAAACTGATAATTCGAAGAGACTTGCAAAGATAACTCAATCATACATAAAAGAATTCAGAGGAGATTCAAATATTTCTCATAGATAAACTTGATCATAAACCCACAATTCATCGGATCTCGACAAACACACCGCAAAAAGAGTTTACATCGAATAGATCTCCACAAGAGAGGGGGAGAACATTGTATTGAGATCCAAAAAGAGAGAAGAAGCCATCTAGCTAATAACTATGGACCCGAAGGTCTGTGGTAAACTACTCACAACTCATCGAAAGGGCTATGGTGTTGATGTAGAAGCCCTCCGTGGTCGATTCCCCCTCCAGCGGAGCGCCGGCGAAGGCTCCAAGATGGGATCTCGCGGATACAGAAGGTTACAGTGGTGGAAATTGTGTTTCGTTGGCTCCCTGGATGTTTTTGGGGTACGTAGGTATATATAGGAGGAAGAAGTACGTCGGTGGCCGCCTGTGGGGCCCAGGAGATAGGGGGTGCGCCCAGAGGGGTTGGGCGCACCCTCCTGTCTCTTGGCCGCCTCGCAAGCTTCTTGACTTGCACTCCAAGTTCTCCGGATCACGTTTGTTCCAAAAATCACGCTCCGAAAGGTTTCATTCCGTTTGATATTCCTTTTCTTCGAAATACTGAAATAGGCAAAAAACAGCAATACGGGTTGGGCCTCCGGTTAGTAGGTTAGTCCCAAAAATGATATAATTGTGTAAAATAAAGCCCATAAACATCCAAAAGGGGTAATATAATAGCATGAAACAATAAAAAATTATAGATACGTTGGAGACGTATCAAGCATCCCCAAGCTTAATTCCTGCTCATCCTCGAGTAGGTAAATGATATACCTAGCATAATTCTGAATGTAATTTTCTTTATTGTGGCATGAATGTTCAGATCCAAATGATTCAAGATAAAAGCTTATAAAACATAAAAATAATAATGCTTCGAAGCATACTAACAAATAATCATGTCCTATCAAAATAGCATAGCCAAAGAAAGCTTATCCCTACAAAATCATATAGTTAGGCCATGCTTCATTTTCATTACACAAAATACTCCCATCATGCACAACCCCAGTTTCAGCCAAGCAATTGGTTCATACTTTTTAACGCGTTTCAGCTTTTTCAACTCTTACACAATACATGAGCGCAAGCCATGGACATAGCACTATGGTGGTAAATGGTGGTGGTTGTGAGGACAAAAAGAGGGAGAAGATAGTCTCACATCAACTAGGCGTATCAACGGGCTATGGAGATGCCCATCAATAGATATCAATGTGAGTGAGTAGGGATTGCCATGCAACGGATGCACTAGAGCTATAAATATATGAAAGTTCAACAAAAGAAACTAAGTGGGTGTGCATCCAACTTGCTTTCTCACGAAGACCTAGGGCATTTTGAGGAAGCCCATCATTGGAATATACAAGCCAAGTTCTATAATGAAAAATTCCCACTTAGTATATGAAAGTGACAACATAGGAGACTCTCTATCATGAAGATCATGGTGCTACTTTGAAGCACAAGTGTGGAAAAAGAGATAGTAGCATTGTCCCTTCTCTCTTTTCTCTCATTTTAAATATTTTTTCTTCTTCTTTTTTCTTTTCTTTTTTTTCTTTTTTTCTTTGGCCTTTCTTTTTTTCTTTTTGGCCTTTCTCTTTTTTTTTGTAAAGTCCGAAGTCTCATCCCGACTTGTGGGGGAATCATAGTCTTCATCATCCTTTCCTCACTGAGACAATGCTCTAATAATGAAGATCATCACACTTTTATTGATTTACAACTCAAGAATTACAACTTAAAGCTAGAACAAGATATGACTCTATATGAATGCCTCCGGCGGTGTACCGGGATATGCAATGAATCAAGAGCGACATGAATGAAAATTATGAAGGTGGCCTTGCCACAAATACGATGTCAACTACATGATCATGCAAAGAGCAATATGACAATGATGGAACGTGTCATAATAAACAGAACGGTGGAAAGTTGCATGGCAATATATCTCGGAATGGATATGGAAATGCCATAATAGGTAGGTATGGTGGCTGTTTTGAGGAAGGTAAATAATGGGTGCATGATACCGGCGAAAGTTGCGCGGTATAATAGAGGCTAGCAAAGTGGAAGGATGAGTGTGCGTATATCCATGGATTCACATTAGTCATAAAGAACTCATATACTTATTGTAAAAGTCTACTTGCCCTCGAAGCAAAGTACTACTACGCATGCTCCTAGGGGAAGGGTTGGTAGGAGTTAACCATCGCGCGATCCCGACCTCCACTCATAAGGAAGACAATCAAAAGAGCACCTCATGCAACAAATTTGTCACACAACTTTTACCATACGTGCATGCTACGGGACTTGCCAACTTCAACACAAGTATTTCTCAATTTCATAATTACTCACTAGCATGACTCTAACATTACTACCTCTATATCTCAAAACAATTATCAAGCATCAAATTAATCATAGCATCCAATTCACTTCCTATGATAGTTTTTATTATACCCAACTTGGATGCTCATCATTCTAGGACCAAATTTGTAACCATAGCAAATACCATGCAGTTCTAAAAGACTCTCAAAATAATATAAGTGAAGCAGGAGAGACTAGCAATTTCTTCAAAATTAAGCCACCGCCGTGCTCTAAAAGATATAAGTGAAGCACTAGAGCAAAAACTATCAAGCTCAAAAGATATAAGTGAAGCACATAAAGTATTCTAGCAAATTCTAATCAAGTGGGCTTCTCCCAAAAGGTGTGTACAGCAAGGATGATTGTGGTAAACTAAAAGGCAAAGACAAATATAATACATGACGCTCCAAGCAAAACACATATCATGTGGCGAATAAAAATATAGCTCCAAGTAAAGTTACCAATGAACGAAGACGAAAGAGGGGATGCCTTCCCGGGGCATCCCCAAGCTTAGGATTTTGGCTATTCTTGAATATCTTGGGGTGCCTTGGGCATCCCCAAGCTTAGGCTCTTGCCATCCTTATTCCATAGTCCATCAAAGCTTTACCCAAAACTTGAAAACTTCACAACACAAAACTCAACAGGAAATCTTATAAGCTCCGTTAGTGAAAGAAAACAAAACCACCACATAAGGTACTGTAATGAACTCATTCTTTATTTGTTTTGGTGTTAAACCTACTGTATTCCAACTTCTCTATGGTTTATAAACTATTTTACTAGCCATAGATGCATCAAAATAAGTAAACAACACACGAAAAACAGAATCTGTCAAAAACAGAACAGTCTGTAGCAATCTGTAACTAACGCAAACTTCTGGAACTCTAAAATTCCCACCAAAATAGGAAGTCCTGTAAAATTTGTCTATTGATCAGCAGCAAAACGAATCAACGAAAAATCAAGTTTCTGTGATTTAACAAACTAATTTCATGCGCACAAAGTTTCTATTTTTCAGCAGAATCAAATCAACTATCATCATAGGTTATCCTGTAGGTTCTACTTGGCACAAACACTAATTAAAAGATAAAAACACATCTAAATAGAAGGTAGATGCAATAATTATTACTAAACAGGAACAAAAACAAAAAACACAAATAAAATTGGGTTGCCTCCCAACTAGCGCTATAGTTTAACGCCCCTAGCTAGGCATAAAAGCGAAGATAGATCTAAGTAGTGCCATCTTTGGCACTCATCTTTTTAATGGAGTTATGCTCAAGTCCGGGAGGCTCTTTGCGTTTCCCTTCATGCTCAGAGATCCTTTGATCTAAGGCATCCAACCGCTTATTGTAAAGTGTTATCAAATTATTCATGCGGTTGATACTCCCAACAATATTCTTAAATGGTTCAACAAGTTTTTGCAATTCAAGTAATTTCTCTAAAATTTGGGTTCCTTCAGGAGAGAAGGGTGATCCTTTTTGTCGGGGAAGTACACCTACTATCCCTTCTATAATTTCATAAGCGGAACTAGGATCAATTTCAAATAATTCTCCTTTTGTGGTGAGATCAAGTAGTTGTTTGTGGGGTAAGGTTAACCCAACATAAAAATTGCGAATTAAAATCTTGAAATCTCCTTCTAAAGCGCAACTACGATAAGATTCTAACATCCTAAACCAAGCATCTTTTAAATTTTCTCCTTGTCTTTTCTTGAAGTGGAGAACTTCAAAGTCGGGAGACGAAGGTATAAAGACTGAGCTAGCCATAACACAAGGTAAACAATCTAACACACGAGAAAATGGAAAAAAGGCAAGCGAAAAGAGAGGAGGAGAGATTGGGAAAGAGAGGGCGAATAAAACGGCAAGGGTGAAGTGGGGGAGAGGAAAACGAGAGGCAAATGGCAAATAATGTAAATGCGAGGGAGATGAGTTTGTCATGGGTACTTGGTATGTCTTGACTTGAGCGAAGACCTCCCCAGCAACGGCGCCAGAAATCCTTCTTGCTACGTCTTGAGCTTGCGTAGGTTTTCCTTGAATAGGAAAGGGTGATGCAGCAATAGTAGCATAAGTATTTCCCTCAGTTTTTGAGAACCAATGTATCAATCCAGTAGGAGGCTCCTCAAAAGTCCCACGCACCTACACAAACAAACAAAGAACTCGCAACCAACACAATAAAGGGGTTGTCAATCCCTTCACGGACACTTGCGAAAGTGAGATCTGATAGAGATAGTATGATAAGATAAATATATTTTTTGGTATTTTATAATATAGATGCAAAAAGTAAAGATGCAAATAAAAGTAGATTGAAAGCTTATATGATAAAAGATAGACCCCAGGGCCATAGGTTTCACTAGTGGCTTCTCTCAAGATAGCATAAGTATTACAGTGGGTGAACAAATTACTGTCAAGCAATTGATAGAAAAGCGAATAATTATGAGATTATCTAGGCATGATCATGTATATAGGCATCACGTCCATGACAAGTAGACCGACTCCTGCCTGCATCTACTACTATTACTCCACACATCGACCGACTCCTGCCTGCATCTAGAGTATTAAGTTCATAAAGAATAGAGTAACACATTAAGAAAGATGACATGATGTAGAGGGATAAACTCAAGAATATGATATAAACCCCATATTTTTATCCTCGATGGCAACAATACAATACGTGCCTTGCTGCCCCTGCTGTCACTGGGAAAGGACACCGCAAGATTGAACCCAAAGCTAAGCACTTCTCCCATGGAAAGAAAGATCAATCTAGTAGGCCAACCCAAACTGATAATTTGAAGAGACTTGCAAAGATAACTCAATCTTACATAAAAGAATTCAGAGGAGATTCAAATATTTCTCATAGATAAACTTGATCATAAACCCACAATTCATTGGATCTCGACAAACACACCGCAAAAAGAGTTTACATCGAATAGATCTCCACAAGAGATGGGGAGAATATTGTATTGAGATCCAAAAAGAGAGAGGAAGCCATCTAGCTAATAACTATGGTCCCGAAGGTCTGTGGTAAACTACTCAGAACTCATCGGAGGGGCTATGGTGTTGATGTAGAAGCCCTCCGTGGTCGATTCCCCCTCCGGTGGAGCGCCGGCGAAGGCTCCAAGATGGGATCTCGCGGATACAGAAGGTTACGGTGGTGGAAATTGTGTTTCGTTGGCTCCCTGGATGTTTTTGGGGTAGGTATATATAGGAGGAAGAAGTACGTCGGTGGCAGCCTGTGTGGCCCAGGAGATAGGGGCACGCCCAGAGGGGGTGGGCGCGCCCTCCTGTCTCCTAGCAGCCTCGCAAGCTTCTTGACTTGCACTCCAAGTTCTCCGGATCACGTTCATTTCAAAAATCACGCTCCCAAAGGTGTCATTCCGTTTGGACTCCGTTTGATATTCCTTTTCTTCGAAATACTGAAATAGGCAAAAAACAGCAATACGGGCTGGGCCTCTGGTTAGTAGGTTAGTCCCAAAAATGATATAATTGTGTAAAATAAAGCCCATAAACATCCAAAAGGGGTAATATAATAGCATGGAACAATCAAAAATTATAGATACGTTGGAAACGTATCAGTAGGCCAAACTGAACTGATAATTCGAAGAGATTTGCAAATATATCAAATCATGCATATAAGAATTCAGAGAAGAACCAAATAATATTCATAGATAATCTGATCATAAATGCACAATTCATTAGATCTCGGCAAACACACCGCAAAAGAATATTACATCGAATAGATCTCCAAGAACATCGAGGAGGACATGGTATTGAGAATCAAAGAGAGAGAAGAAGCCATCTAGCTAATAAGTATGGACTTGTAGGTTTGTGGTAAACTACTCACGCTTCATCGGAGAGGTAATGGTGTTGATGTAGAAGCCCTCCGTGATCGAATCCCCCTCCGGCGGGATGCCGGAAAAGGCCCCTAGATGGGATCTCACGGGTACAGAAGGTTGCGGCAGCGGAAAAGTGGTTTCGTGGGTCTCTTGGATGTTTCCAGGGTATAAGAGTATATATAGGCGAAGGAACTAGGTGGCAAATTTGACCATTTTGACCTATGGACGAAATCAATTCACGGAATGAACTGACCGTGAAACTATTTCACAGCCCTAACCTTTTTGTGTAGCGCCCGCCACGACGGCGCCACACCCTACTGTGCAGCGCCTAGCACGGGGGCGTTGCACACCAGTCCACCATGGCAGCCCCTGGACCTGCACCCAGCAGTGCAACGCCTCCGTGCTAGGCGCCACACATGTAATGTGCAGCGCCCAGCCCGTAGGCGCTGCACGATGACTTAGACGCCAGCCGCCCGCTCCCCCTCCCCCACCCCACCCATTTGTTCGGTTTTGAAGTAACAAAAGCAGCGGCGCGGCGGGTTCCTCCTCTCCCCCTCTCAATCCCCTCTCCCAAAATCCTTCAGATCCGACGATTTGGTCCGTGCATTTCTTCACCAATTCATCCTAGAAGGTACTCTCTTCCGATCCCCTTCTTTCTATCCATAGAAAATATGATATTTTGAAGATTTGGGGAATCCTTGTTTGATTAGATTAGATTTGAATCTTGCATGTATTAGAACTTTGCATGTATTGATTTGTTTGATTGATTTGGGGAACCCTTGTTTGTTTGATTTGTGGAACCCTAGTTTAGTTTATGGAAGAGTTATTTTTATGAAGTAGGCATAGTTTATGGAAAAGTTATTTGTATGAAGTAGGCCTAGTTATTTGTGGAACCCTTTTTTATTAGTTATGTTTGATTTGATATGGTTGGATACATAGATTGGTATGGTTGCATCTAGTAGGCCTACTTTAGTTTTTTTGTATTCAAAATATAATCATGTTGACAAGAAAGCTTTCTTGCAAATTGCTAGGATGGTTTGGCTTCTCAATGATCATTGGGATCTACAACACCGGTCGTACGTTATGTCGGTGAAGTAGTAGGTAATAATGAAAGTTGCCGGTGTTATGAATTTCGTGTTTTTTTTCAAACACATACCCCCCATATGTAATGATTTGTTTGTTTGCTTGTAGGATCTTGCACCTCTGAAGCTTCGGGCGCACGGGGTCAACCTTGGGTGGATGCGTTATGATGAGTGGTACACGCCGTATGTTAGGGAGACAGGACTTCTCCCTTTCATTCAGTTGGTCAGCAGGTCGACGCCACCCAACAATGCTCCAGCACTCACCGCGCTTATTGATCATTGGAGGCCGGAGACAGACACTTTCCATCTTCGGACCGGGGAGATGACCGTGACGCTCCAGGATATAGCTATGATCACCGGTCTTCCTATCGATGGGAATCCTCTATGTATGAGCACCGATTCTGATGGGTGGCGCGAGCAAATGCTTGCCCTTATCGGTATGGTTCCTCCGGAGCCGCGGGAACTAGAAGTAGAAGGCAAGAAGAAGGAAAGAGTCACAGCCGGTGCTACTTTCACGTGGATTGTATCGAACTTCAGTAATTGCCCTGAGGATGCTAATAAGGACACGGTGAAGACATATGCTCGTGTCTACATGTGGTACGTGATATCCAGGAGTATGTTTGCTGATGGCACAGGCAAGAATGCTCCATGGATGTGGCTCAAGGCGTTGACCGTCTTTGATAGCAAATGGAGTTGGGGTTCGGCGACACTAGCTTACTTGTATAGACAGGTATGAAGTTGTTTCTGTTTCAATTCATTGGTACATTATGAATGCGATCTTCCTGTTAATTCAACCATGTTCTCTTTTATGTGCAGTTGGACGAAGCATGTTGTAGGCTATCTGGAGGTATTGGTGGTTGTTTGCTCGCACTTTCCATATGGAGCTGGGAGCGTTTGCCGGTTGGACGACCGAAGACCGTGAAGTTCGAGGATTGGGACGAGAAAGACGACCCACTACGGCTCCCCACTTGGGCTTACAAGTGGGATGTGTTAAATGAGATGACGTCGGTCATGTACAAGTTGTACAGGAGCGAGATGGACGCGATCACGCCTGAGCAGGTGAATTGACATTGCATAAGTTATTATCATGCTTCCATCGTAACTCGATATCAATTTTGCATTCTATCCAATTTTGTAGGTTGAATGGGAACCGTATGGAAAAGGAGAGAGTTTTGGGAACCCTATAGAGTTCAGGCTGATTCCGATGTGCACTAGGGATAGGGATCTCTAGCATATGCGGTGTCCACTCATATGCAACTGGGCGGTTGAGCTTCACATGCCACATCGGGTGTACCGTTAGTTTGGTTTGTTCATGCCACACCCGCCGGAGTTTGAGGACACGGATATAGTGCTACACGCGTAAGATATAATCAACCTTGAGCAATTAGCAACTTCTCGGCGGTTTCGACGATGCTAATATTATGTTTCTAACTTGCAGGTTGGATAGGAAAAAGCAGCGGAAGATGCACTTCGAGCATTGGGGAAACAACCCCGGCTGGCAAAAGCGATGGGGAAGGTGCACTTCGAGCATTGATTAAGGTTCACATCTCCTTCAAACTAGCACTTAACATGTGTTGCTATGTTCGATGTCTCATTCACTTGTTCATGTTGCAGCGCCAGGGCCAAAAGTTAAGGCGGTTGTCAAACCTTTTCGGTTGTCGTGACCCCGAGTATGTATCACCAGAACGTTCTAGGTCGGCGACACCATCAGATCCAACTTATGGCCATGATAATCCTTTGGACGATGAGGATGTGGGTGTGGTCACCCAAGATGTGGGTGTGCTCACCCAAGAGGTATGGCCTGAGGTTATATATCCAATTGTTGATGCATTGCTAACTATATTCTCACAAACGGTCTTTCCATATCTTTTGTGGATGCATAGGTTCCTGATGATATGACCTTGGGGACCTACAAGGTTCGGTCTGCATACGAGTTAAAGCCTAGGAAGGGAATCAACAAATACACACCTGAGGACTTCACCCAAAGAGGCAAAAGGACGGTCGGCACCTCGCGGATGGCGGCTTTGGACGACTATTTGGATGACGATGTGGATGACGTGGAGGAACCGGAGCCAGAGCCGGAGCGGGTTCGTCTTCCTAGGAAGGTGAAGAAGATACCCTCCAAGAGAGGGGAGGAGCCAGCAAGCGCGGAAGGAACTAGTCGTCGTTCTCTTTTAGTAATGGTAGTAATGGTAGCTATGTTGGTGGTAATGTCGAACTTGTCGTGATGGTCATTCTATGTGTTGAACTCTATGTTGGTGGTAATGTCGAACTTGTCGTGATGGTCACTCTATGTGTTGAACTCTATGTTGGTGGTAATGTCGAACTTGTCGTGATGATCACTCTATGTGTTGAACTCTATGTTGGTGGTAATGTTTAACTTAAATCTCTTAGTAATGCTTATTCTGTGATGCAACTATCTGTGATGCAAAACTGGAGCAACAAGGAGCAACAGAATGAAGGAAAAGTTACAGACCTGTGTGGCGCCTAGCCTGGAGGCGTCACACTCCATAGTGCAACGCCTAGCTCGCAGGCGCTGCACTATGGAGTGTGGCGCCTCCAGGCTAGGCGTCACACATGTCTGTTAGCTGTCCAGAGAGCAACAGAAGGTAGGCCTCCAGTTTTGTCCAAAAAATTCGCTAAGTTTTTGTGCAGCGCCTGTAACCGAGGCGCCACACACCATAGTGCAGCGCCTAGAGCAGAGGCGCTGCACTCTGGTGTGCGACGCCTCCGAGCTAGGCGCTGCACAGGTCTGTAGCATGACACACATTCTGTTGCTCTCTGGATAGGTACAGACCTGTGCAGCGCCTAGCCTGGAGGCATCACACACCACAGTGCAGCACCTCTGTGCTAGGCGTTGCACTGTGGAGTGTGACGCCTCCAGGCTAGGCGCTGCACAGGTCTGTAGCATGACACACATTCTGTTGCTCTCTGGATAGGTACAGACCTGTGCAGCGCCTAGCCTGGAGGCGTCACATACCACAGTGCAGCGCCTCCGTGCTAGGCGTTGCACTGTGGAGTGTGACGCCTCCAGGCTAGGCGCTGCATAGGTCTGTACCTTAACACACATTCTGTTGCTCTCTGGATAGGTACAGACCTGTGCAGCACCTAGCCTGGAGGCGTCACACACCACAGTGCAGCGCCTCTGTGCTAGGCGTTGCACGTGGACTTAGTGAATTTTTTAGCATATGCAAACATAGTAAGATGATGTGAAGTAGGATTGATACATAGCAATCTAACAACTGTGAAGAGAATATATGCATGACACATAGTTCATAACACATAGTACTTCACGACACATAGTAGTTCTTACAACCAAATCGAGGAGGAGACATAGTAGTTCACGACACATAGTAGTTATTACAACCAAATCGAGGAGGAGACATAGTAGTTCACGACACATAGTAGTTCACAACCAAATCGAGGAGACATAGTAGTTCACGACACATAGTAGTTCACAACCAAATCGAAGAGGAGACATAGTAGCTTTATTGCATAGAGCAAGGCCCCTTTCCCTTCTTCTTCTTCCTCTCTTCTTCCTCTTCCTCCTCCCTTTTTCTTATGAGGTGAGCCTCCTTAACCACCCTTTCCATGAATATCTGATTGTCCCTCTCTTCTTTTTCAGCTGCAATTGCCCAAAGCTTCATGGTTTTTTCTTGAAAATCCTTTAGATGCTTCTTCTGTGCCTCCTCACATTTCCTCACCAACGCTGCCTCCCTAGCGCGCATCGCATTTGACACTCTCTCTCTCCTCTTCATCTCCTTCTCAAGCTCCTCTTCCTTCTTCTTCTTTAGCTTGGCTGCATCCTCATCTCTAAGCTTCTTCGCAGCCTTCTCCCACCATCCCGCCATCTCATCTTCGCCATCCTCCTTCATCGTTGGTTTGTTGGGTTGGGAAGCCGCCATACCTACAATGAGTGAAACATAATGGTTAGTAAGGATAATAAGAACAAATGGAAGCACATATGAAAAACAAGAACATATGATACATTATAGTTAGTGAGGAACATATGGAAACGGTCCATCTAGGTATCCAAACATTCCTCTATAACGAACTTGCCCTTGTCCATCACCACGGCCAAGTCCACCACCAAGGCCAAGACCATCACCACGGCCATTGCCACCACCACGGCCTAGACCACCACCACGAGCTCTACCACCACCACCACGACCACTACCACCACCATGGCCTCTTGTAAGTCCTAGTTGCCGACCTCTTTGTTGCCTAGATCCTCTTTGGCTAACACTTGGTTGGCTTGGCACTTGTTGGCTACCACTTGGTTGGCTTGGCACTTGTTGGCTACCACTAGGTTGGCTACCACTTGGTTGCCTTGGCACTTGTTGGCTACCACTAGGTTGGCTACCACTTGGTTGTCTTGGCACTTGTTGGCTACCACTAGGTTGCCTTCGCTTTTGTTGGCTACCTCTTGGTTGGCTTGGCACTTGTTGTCTACCACTTGGTTGGCTCCCTTGTGTAGCTCCTTGTTGGCTTGTGATTGCATCATTTGTCTTGGACCTTTTCCTTGGTTCCGTACATTTTCTTTTGTCGTGGCCATGACCTTTGCACTCCCCACAACGGGAGCTCTCACGAGGCTCTTGGAATTGGTCGTTGCCCGCTTCGCGGCGGCCACCATGGCCCCATCCGTCCATGTCTCCTCTAAGACGCTTTGTCTGACATCTACCCCGTTTAACAACCTTCAACTCCGGATCCGGCCATAGTTGAACTCCATGATACTCCGGCCATTGCGATTGGTCAAAGTACGGGTGAAAGCGGGGAGCCCATGTTTTCTTGACCGTCATGATTGAGAACTCGGAGTCCCTCACGGTGCGTGGGTGATTGATGTCCACATTCCTAACGCGACCGGCGGTATAAAAGTGTGAGCATGGGAGATGAAGCAACAACGGCCTCCCGCAAGTGCAATCACATTGTGTTAACGACACCTTGAAAGCCCTGCCTCCATGTTGCCGGCCATCGTTTGTGGTTCCTCCTGGCTCTTTCACTTCGTACTTCCACTCTTCGTTGTCATATAATATAGCTTCTTCTGAGTCCGCCTTCCGTGATTGAAATACCAACCACTCATCAACTTTGGGTGGGAACTTGTACTTGTACTTCCGTGGGTTCTCACCCGCTATTTGTGCATCGGTTTCCATCGAGTACTTTACAAAGTATGCATTCATCTTGTCAAATGTGTATTGAACTATTGCCGTCACGGGTAATCCACGTGCACCTTTGAGCACCCTATTGAAGCATTCCGCCATATTGCTTGTCATTTGACCGTATCTCCGGCCATCTTCATCAAAGGCACGTGCCCACTTGTTCCGGTATTGAATGTGCCTATTGAGAAAGTCTTGACCCCCGGCATCAAGTTTTTTGTGTGCGAGCAATTTGTGGTACAAAGTGGCGAAGCGCTCCTCGGAGAAAGCAAGACAACAATCTTGAAGATCATCGGCCAACTCCTTAAGGCCACATGCCCTATAGAAGTTCGAACAAAAGTGCCTCATGCACCATCGATGGTGCAATGGAGCATGCCCGGGAATGTCAATCTCCACCGCGTTAAGAATTCCTTGATGCCGATCCGATATGACACAAATTTCCCTTTGAGCGGGTAACACCTTCGTCCTCAAAAGATGCAGAAACCACTCCCAGTTGTCATTGTTTTCCACCTCAACCAAAGCAAATGCCAATGGCAACACCCGGTTATTGGCATCACTTGCTATCGCAACCAACAAGGTGCCCTTGTATTGTCCGGTCAAGAACGTGCCATCAATTGCAATGACCGGCCTACAATGTTCGAAAGCCCTCACACATTGCTCGAACGCCCAAAAAGGGATGGAAGGGTCCATTGTCTCTTGCAAGTGATATTTGTTGAGATCACCCACATTGTTGTCATGGAGATCAACTTCATTGTCATCGTCCGCATACTCATCATTGTCCTCTTGCAAAGCTTCATCTTGGTTGTTTGTAAACGGGCTCAATGTTGGCCTCACTTCTTGGGTCAAAAGAGGTTCAACAATTTCATCTCACTTCAAGGGTGTGGGGCTACTAGCAACCAAAGGGGAGGGGTTCCGGTTCAAGTCCAAATGCAAACTTGAATCAACCTTCTTCGTTGCAAATAACTCAAGAGCCTTGTCTAGTGATTCGGCCACCGTCTCCTTGTATGCAACCCAAGGTTGCTCCGAGTTGACACGCATTGTCTTCCAAGGGATGTGCATTAAAAAACCAACATTATGCCTTCCTCCAACTCTATGATATCACTAGGGTCCGTCCAATTCAAATCTTCCCTAACTTGTTGCAAGAGCTCCGCATAGCTAGGACTACTATCAAACACCATGTCAACCTCATCCGGGTCCGGTTCTACATTGCCTTTCAAAAAGGCGTCCTTGTCCCCATGATGAACAAACACACATGTTCTTCCCATCCCTATAAGCATTCCAATAACACAAGGTAACATTGCTTCCATGAGTACTAATACAAGGATTAACACGGAATAGAAACCCTAATATATATATCAAACAACAACCCTAACCCTAACCCTAACCCTAACCATAACCATAACCATAACCATAACCCTAGCCCTAAACCTAACCCTAGCACCAACATAAGAACACCCATAAGAATAACCCTAGCATACTAACAAAGCCTAACCATAGAAATTGGCAAACAAACATCTCACATTTCCATGCAAATCTCTAGATCCAAACAAAACTAGGGTTTCCCAAAACAAGCAACAAATGAGCAATGGGAACTTTACTTGGATCAAAACAAGGGGAATGGAGAATATTACCTTGAGGGAGGGTTTGACTTCGAAATCCACGGACAAATTCTTCAAATTTGCAAGATTTGGGAGAGGATTTGAGAGGGGGAGAGAGTGGGAGAGGGGGCAAAGCTCGGGGAGGAGAGTGGGAGAGTGTGTGGTGTGGGGGTGGGGGAGGGGGGGCAGCCAAGTGGCTGGATAAGTCACAGTGCAGCGCCTACGCGCTAGGCGCTGCACTTTACAAGTGTGGCGCCTACGGGCTGGGCGCTGCACATTACATGTGTGGCGCCTAGCACGGAGGCGTTGCACTGCTGGGTGCGGGCCCAGGGGCTGCCACGGTGGACTGGTGTGCAACGCCCCCGTGCTAGGCGCTGCACAGTAGGGTGTGGCGCCGTCGTGGCGGGCGCTACACAAAAAGGTTAGGGCTGTGAAATAGTTTCACGGTCAGTTCATTCCGTGAATTGATTTCGTCCATAGGTCAAAATGGTCAAATTTGCCGAACTAGGTCAGTGGAGCTACGAGGGGCCCACGAGGTAGGGGGGGCGCACCCTACCCCCTGGGTGTGCCCTCCTGCCTCGTGGCCGCTTCGTTGCATCTCCGACTTCATCTTCAAGTCTTCTGGTTTCCTTTCGGTCCAAGAAAGATCATCGCAAAGGTTTCATTCCGTTTGGAATACGTTTGGTATTCCTTTTCTGCGAAACTCTAAAATAGAAAAAAACAGAAACTGGCACTGGGCCCTCGGTTAATAGGTTAGTATAAAAAATAATATAAAATAGCATATAAATGCCTATTAAACATCCAAAACAGATAATATAATAGCATGGAACAATCAAAAATTATAGATACGTTAGAGACGTATCAGTGCACAACAACAAACATAGAATCTTTGCCATTTCTAGTTCTAGGCAAACCAAGCACAAAATCCATGCTAATATCTTCCCATGGGTGATATGGAATTGGAAGGAGCATATAAAGACCATAGGATTGAGCTTTTGACTTAGCTATGCGACATGTCGAACATCGGTTGGTGAAGCGTGAGACATCATGGAACATCTTGGGCCAAAATTAGTTCTTGGAGAGCATGGAGAATGTCTTGTCGCGTCCAAAGTGTCCCGCTAGTCCACCTCCATGAGCCTCTTGCAAAAGTAGCAAATGAAGAGAAGACTCGGGAATGCAAAGTTTGTTAGCTCTCATAACATAATCATCCTTTATGTAATAGTGTTCCCAAGATGGATGCGTCAAACATTTAGCATAAGGAATGGCAAAGGTAGGATCATGCGCATACAAGTCTTTTATGTGCTCAAAACCAATGAGATTCAATTCAAGCTGGGTAACAAGCATGCATCTACGGGAAGGCGCATCCGCCACAACATTTTCCTTACCTTTTATATACTTGATGACATAAGGAAATGACTTGATGAATTCACTCCACTTAGCATGATGCTTGCTTAACTTTTTAGTTTGACCCTTAAGATACTTATAAGTGTTTCATGATCGGTGTGGAGAATGAACTCACGAAGACGGAGATAATGCTCCCAAACATGCAATACTCGAACTAAAGCATATATGTCTTTGTCATATATAGGGTAATTGAGTTGCACTCCGGAGAGTTTTTCATTAAAGTAAGCTATGGGGCGCTTCTCTTGCATTAATACACCTCCTATGCCATAACCGCTAGCATCACAATGTATCTCAAAAAGGTTTATCAAAATTGGGTAATGCAAGCAAAGGGGCATGTGTAAGCAAATTCTTAAGCTCACTGAATGCAGTATCTTGAGATGGTCCCCAAACAGAGGGTGCATTCTTCTTACTCAAAGCATCTAAAGGTAAAGCAATGGTGCCAAAATCTTTAAAGAATCTATGATAGCAACCGGCTAAACCAAGAAAACTTCACACTTGTTGCAAATTTGTTGGTTGGGGCCAAGTTTTAATAACATTGATCTTACATTCATCTACATGCACACCCTTAGAAGATACTACAAAACCCAAGAAAACAAGCTTATCAGCACCGAAAAGGCATTTGTCCATATTAGCATAAAGGCGCTCTTTCCTAAGGGTTTGCAACATGGTTCTAAGATGGGTGACATGATCTTTGAGGGATTTGCTAAAGACAAGAATATCGTCAAAGTAGACCACAACAAATACACCAATGTATGGCCTAAGAACAAAATGCATGACTCACATAAAAGTACCAGGTGCTTCGGATAAACCCATTGGCATAACAAGCCACTCATATAAGCCAAATTTGGTCTTAAATGCGGTTTTCCATTCATCACCTTCTTGTATGCGTATTTGGTAATAGCTACTTTTAAGATCAATCCTAGAGAAGATTGTGGCTCCGCTAAGCTCATCTAGCATGTCGTCTAAGCGTGGAATAGGGTAATGATATCTAACGGTGATAGCATTGATGGGACGACAATCGGAACACATGTGATAAGTACCATCTTTCTTGGGAACAAGGATTACCGGTACGGCACAAGGGCTCAACGTCTCTTGTACATGGCCGTTGTCGATGAGTTGTTGTACTTGCGGTTGGATCTCCTTGGTTTCCTCGGGGTTGACGCGGTAGGGTGCCTTGTTAGGAAGGGGGGCTCCGGGTATGAGGTTGATGTGGTGTTCGATGCCTCGTAGAGGTGGTAGTCCCGGAGGTAGCTCATCGGGGAAAACGTCTTGGAATTCCTGCAAAAGATAAGAAACACTAAAGGAAGATTGTGAGAGGTGTTAGTTTTTTGTGCCTCGTCCTTGCACAAAAGGACATAGTGCATAACACTTGATGGTTCTCACACACTTCTCTCATCTCACTTTTGGTGGCAAAAAGGACTAGATTCTTCATGTCGCTCATCGTGGAGGCACTCAATTTGGGCTTCTGGCGCTCACTTTCCTTTTGGTGGGTCGCTCTCTCACTATTTTCCCCATGATGGATGGTTTGCTTATCGATGATCACTTGACTTGGAGACATAGATCGTAGAATGTACTCCTTTCCTTTCATCTTGAAGCTATAGTGATTGGTACGCCCGTTGTGGATGACTCTGTAGTCAAATTTCCATGGTCATCCAAGAAGGAGGTGGCAAACGGACATCGAAACAACATCACATTCCAAAGTGTCTTCATATGCTCCGATCTTGAAGGAAACTTGCACCATATGCTTGACTTGGATAGTGCCGGAGTCGCTTAGCCATTGGCCCTTGTAGGGGTGTGGGTGCTTCATCTTGACCAAATGGAGCTTGGAATATATCTCTTCACTTGCCAAGTTATGGAAACTCCCTCCATCAATTATGACCTTCATGGATCTTCCATTGACGCCGACCTTGGTGTGGAAGATATGGCATCTTTGGTCTTCATCTTGTTGATGTTGAAGAGTCAAAACCTTGGAGACAACAAGAGCGGGGCTCGAATCTTCATCACAAAAGACTTGATCATCTTCATCTTAGTTCACTTGCCGGTGCATGGCCACTTGCTCAAGGGCTTCCATTTCCTCTTCACTCATGGAGTCGTAGGTTCCGTCGTCATTGACGATCATGGTGTGCTTGTTGGTGCATTCGAAGGACTTGTGGCCTCGGCCGCCGCATGTGAAGCATTTGATGGAACGTGTCTTGATGGTCTCATGGGTTGGAGTAGATGATGATGGCACTCTTGGCTTGAAGTTGCTTGTAGTAGGAGGACGACTTGAAGTTGTTGAAGTCTTCTTGTAATTTGACTTGTCGTTGGTGCTTGTAGAGGGTGTTGGAGTCTTTGAAGCTTGGTTGTTGGAGAAGCCATAGGACTTGGAAGAGAACTTGGCATGCTTGAAGTCATCTTGCACTTGACGCTCCGCTTTGGTAGCTTGATGCACTAGCTCGATGAGGTTGGAGTAAGGTTGGAAGTCGGCGATCTTCTTGATAGGATGGTTGAATCCATTCAAGAAACAGGCCATAGTTTTCTCATCATCTTCCGTGACATTGGCTCCTATCATGGCAATCTCCATTTCCTTGTAGTACTCTTCAATGGTCTTTGTTCCTTGTTTGAGGAGTTGGACCTTTTTGAAGAGGTCGCGGTTGTAGTAGGTTGGGACAAAGTGTGCTCTCATGACATCCTTCATTTGAGCCCATGTTGTGATGGGTGGCTCGCCTCTTGCCTCTCGATGCTCAATGACTTGTTCCCACCAAAGTACGTAGTCTTGGAACTCAAGGGATGCCATGGCGATCTTCTCTTCCTCATAGTTGTGCATGATAGGTATTCTTTGGGATCATTGCTTCCAGTGAACTTGGGCATGGTGAACTTGAGCTTGCCATAGCATTGCTCTTCATTTTGTCGGGGGCGCGGGTGATGATGTCGCTGTTGACGTGGAGGGTTATCAACCTCATGTTGCTCTTGATGTGGAGGATTGTCAACCTCATGTTGCTCTTGGCACGGAGGATTGTCAGCCTCATGTTGCTCTTGGCGAACTTGGGGTTCTTGTCGAGCTTGAAGAGGAGCTTGTTGATTCAATCGTGCTTGATAGTTCCTCTCTTGGACTTCTTCATGAAGTGCTTCTTCTTGCTCACCCGTATGTCGGTTGCGATCGACGATTGCTCGACTCCCGTCTTGGAGGGCATGTTGCACCTCAAGTGCTTGGGCTTCACGCCGTTGTTCTTGTTGACGGGCTGCTTCGGCGTCTTGCTTGTCATGGTGTTGGCGTGCACGCTCTTCCTCTTGTTGGTGTTGGCATTGCCTTTCTTGTGCTTGCGCGAAGGTAGCTTGATTTTGACGATGTCAATGTTCTTGCGTGAGAAGTTGCTCATGAGGATCGGTTCCATGTAGAGGATTGCGATTTGCTTGACGGTCTTGGTGCGCGGCTCGATGTAGAGTGTTTGATGTCGGTGTACTTGAACCGGAGATAGTGTCATCAGAGTGTCAACTCGAGCGGCTCCGTCTTGAGTGTGACGACGAGGTAGAAGAGTGGTTGACCAACAAGGCATACATCTCGTCTATTCTCGCATCGCTCTCTTGTTTGTGTTCGTCGAGCTTGTTGTCAAAGTAGTCTCTTGTACGTTGCTCGGAGAGTCGCAAGTCGGTGGCGAGATTGTCGATGCGGCCGCTCATTGCTTGTTGTTCTTGATGTAAAGCTCGCTGTTCATCGCTCTTGGTGACATAGGAGGACATGTCGTCTTCTTGCTCGATGAAGAGTGGATTTATGGAAGAACTTGGCCTATCCATCATTCCAACCAGATATGTGAGTGGGATAAAGAGAAGAACTTATACCAAATGTACCTTGACCGTTGTTGAGGGTGAATCAAAGATCACTCAATGATGTAACAAGGAAATAGCACAATTGGTACCAATTCTTGTCGGTTCTCACACCTACACAAATAAAGCTTATAGTGGAGCTCGGTTAGGATGGTGGTACAAAATTTATGCAATTGTTAGTGAGACTCGATAATGTTGGAAAAGATTCGCAAATTTGCAATGCAACAAGTAGACAAATAGCAAGATATGGTACACGGGAACACACACACAAATAGATAAATGGGGTCTTGCAACCAAAAATGAGCTTAAAATGTGGAATACATGGAAAATGCTCTTGTTGCACAACACTAGAGAGACGCTAGCACGATTGCACAATAGGCGGATACGAAACTTGTGCACAACCTACTAAGCAAAAATGCAACGACTTCTATCCCAAGTATGTTATATGTATGGTATTCCTATGATATGATCCAAAGTGATCGAGTATGACAACCTTAATGTTGTATGATGCTATGGTTCTTGCTTAAAATCTCTTTTCTTATCTTTTCTCTTTTGCTTAAAAGCTTGTTTGGCTCTTTCTCTTTTGAGCTCTTTTGATGGCCACTTATGCAAAACTTCACGAACCAAGCTAGCAATTGTGTATATGCTATGACAACCTTGTGACACAAGAGGTGATACCAAGATATTAACACCACGATGATGATATATGCTATGATCACTAATGTGCACAAGTTATGTTGCTGGCAATACTAGATGGCTAGTCTCGATGGGTAAGCGATGCAAAAGGAAGGCTATGGGGTTCTCAATGCAATGGCAAGGAGTAGACAAAGATGTCGTCGAAGGTACCGTCTATGGTTTGTCTAGTGTAATCAAGGACGGATGATGATGAAGTGGTCAGTGTCATAGTGCACGGTCTTCAGTACGTTGGCAAAGATGCCACTGCACCACAGTCGGAGTTGGCGAAGTAGCAGAAGTCGTTGAAGAAGTGCAGACTTTCTGTCAAGGCCAAACGTTCCAGGGAAGACAGAAGGTCGGGGTCCGAAAGTTCTAGGGTGGCCAGAGGTTCCGAGCTGGGCTGGAATTTCCGATGGTCACGATTCTGCCAAAAACAGGAAATTTGAAGATCATGGATTTTGACGGAAAAACTTCGGGAAAAACCCAAATCCGAAGGGGGAAATAAATTTTTTGGGTGGATGGAAGGGTGGAGAAGCTAGATCTACGTGCCACACGCGAAATCCATGGATCAAATCCAACAAAACTTCATCATACCAACAAATCACAAAAATTTTGGGAGGGCTATTTTTGTGGGGATTTTCAAAATTGGGACGAATCACAACAAAATTGGGCTAGAAAACAAAGAGGGAGGCTCCAAAATCGTGATCAACGTGGCTCCTGATACCAAGATGATGTAGTGTAGAACCCTAGATGCCCGATCTTTCACGATTGGAGTGGATCCCGCGATGAACACGAGGAACACGAGGGGAAATCACGAGGGAAAACATGGGAGAAATCACTCAAACCAACAAGATTTGATTACACATGTGCTAGATCCTCGAAACAAAAAGAGATACATGATCCATGATAAATAAGGGACGATACAAGTAGCAAGTTCTTCCCCGTGAGGAGGTCTTGAGGGGTCTTCGCGTGAGGGGTCTTGAATCCACTTGGGGGATCTTCTCCGTAGAGGTCGTGAACTTCGATGGAGAAGGGATCAAGTGGAGAGCAAAGCTTCTCAAATGAGCTACTACTTTGCTAACCCTAAAACTTAGGTAGGAGAAGAGTATATATAGTCTAGGGGGCGAAAGGGTACATGGGTCTCGACCCAAGTCACTGCACGCAGGCAGCGCCAGAAGTTCCAGGCGGGGCCAGAAGTTTCGGGCCAGGTTCCGGGGAGGGTCCGACCTAACTAGAGAGTTGGCACGGTGGGCGCTGGGCTGACTTCCGGGGGCCGGAAGGTCCGGGCCAGGTTCTGAGCTAGAGAGTTGGCACGCGCGGGCTTGTCTGGGTCATTGGAGGCTGGAAGTTCCAGGGCGGCCAGAGATTCCGGGGGCCGGAAGTTCCGGGCTCTGGCCGGAAGTCCCGGGCTGAACAGATAGTTGACGCCTGTTTCGTCTTCCTCAGCTCCCAGCTCCGTGGCTTGTGCGTTGTACCTGATTACACATAGTGTCTCTGACTTAGGTAGCAGCCATGTCTCACTCGAATGTAAGGGGAGCTCAAGTAGGAGAGATGTCACCTCGGATTGAATAGCACGTGCTCGAGCTCTTGTAATGGGTCCACTTGGAGCTTGGATAGTCGAGGTAGTGTCCATGGGGATGACCGTGGGATGCTCCGCATCACTGGGTGTATCACCTTGGCCTAATGATCATATTTTACCTACCGAGTACCTAGAATTTGAGGTCATGAAGCGCCATAAGTTCCTTAAAGGCACAATCACTAATTATACTACAAAGAACCCATTGTACCTGTTGTTTTGCCTGCGCCTGCTCTCTTTGATTTCCACAGTGAAATAATATATTATGTTCTCGAGAGTGAGGCCCGAGGGTACAATGCAGTGATCGAGGCTGCTCGACGGGCTGAGGAGGCCACAGGAAGGGCCTCTGTGGGCTATCACTCCGACTATTATTCAGGCCGCGGATGGAGATTACCAAGCTAGGCGAAAAGCCTAAGCTTGGGGGAGTATGTATTCCCACCGACATTACATTCATGTTCACACATTTCATTCCATTTGTCGGTGTCCATGAGGGAGTCCTGGATTAAGGGGTCCTCGGACGGCCGGACTATGTAGCATGGGCCGGACTATTGGGCTATGAAGATACAAGACAGAAGATTTCGCCCCATGTCCGGATGGGACTCTCTTTGGCGTGGAAGGTAAGCTTGGCGACCGGATATGAAGATTCCTTTCTCTGTAACCGACTTTGTATAACCCTAGTCCCCTCCGGTGTCTATATAAACCGAAGGGTTTAGTGCGTAGGGCAGAATCATAAACATATAGGCTAGACTTCTAGGGTTTTAGCCATTACGATCTCGTGGTAGATCAACTCTTGTAATACTCATATTCATCAAGATCAATCAAGCAGGAAGTAGGGTATTACTTCCGTAGAGAGGGCCCAAACCTGGGTAAACATCATGTCCTCCGTCTCCTGTTACCATCAACCTTAGACGCACAGTTCAGGACCCCCTACCCGAGATCCGCCTGTTTTGACACCGACATCGGTGCTTTTATTGAGAATTCCCCTATGTCGTCACCAAAAGGTTTGATGGCTCCGTCAATCATCTACAACAACGCAGTCCAGGGGGAGGTTTTCCTCCCCGGACAGATCTTCGTATTCGGCGGCTTCGCACTGCGGGCCAACTCGCTTGGCCATCTAGAGCAGATCGACAGCTACGCCCCTGGCCATCAGGTCAGGTTTGGAAGCTTGAATTACGTGGCCGATATCCACGGAGACTTGATCTTCGACGGATTCGGGCCCATGACGACCGCTCCCTGCCACCACGATGAACATGACCTAAATCTATCATCGGACCGTGCCCAGGAGATAGCGCCTGTAAATGCTTTGGCCCTAGATCCGGAGCAGATTGCGCCGTCCGAGGATGGGAAGCTCAACCCCACCACGGAAGCCGCAGACTCAGCGGCGTTAGAGCCGCACACAGATCCAACCCCGAACGGGGTCTGTGTCACCGGAACCTCGGATTCGTCTCTGGCTATAGGTTCCGAACCGCGTGCATCTGCGCCCATCGAACTTGATCAGGCGCCGATCATTGGGTTCAGCTCCGCGGACATCTTTCGGCACTCACCTTTAGGCGATGTGCTAAACTCATTAAAAGCCCTCTCCTTATCAGGAGATTCTCAGTCGAACTATATCCTGTTTGAATTGGATGCTAATGGCGGAGAATTCCACTTCCCACCCACCACCCACTTCATAGCCACTGTCAAAGACTTAACTGACATGCTCTATTACGACTCCAAAGACATCAACGGTATGGACGACGATGCTGGAGAGGAGCAGGCACAAAAACCACCGCTTACAGGGCCCTGGACGACCACCTCCTCGTATGATGTGTACATGGTGGATACACCCAAAGAGAACAACGACGACAATGAAAAGGATACAGTCGAGGATAAACCTCCCGAGAAACAGCCAAAGTGCCAACGTTAGCGGTGCCACTCTAAACCACGCCGTGGGAAAAACAACAATACCAGCACAGGAGAAAATAATACTCTGGACGATGCCGAAGACAATGAAGACCCCGTTGAGCCAACCTCCGAACAGGACGAACGGGAAGATGGGCGAGTTAGCCCTTATGAATAGGCCATGAATGAAGACTCGGAGGACAACAACTACCTTCCGCTCTCCAAGGACGAGGTGAGCCTCGGCGACGAAGACTTTATCATGCCTGAGGAACCTCTCGACCAGGAGCGTTTTAAGCATCAGCTAATAGCCACTGCAAGGAGCCTGAAAAAGAAGCAGCAGCAGCTTCAAGCTGATCAAGATCTGCTCAACGATAGATGGACTAATATCCTAGCAGTTGAGGAATACGACCTCGAGCACCTAACCAAAAGTTACCCGAAGCACAAATTATTATCCCAATTCGATGACGAGGCGCTGGAGCCCGCCCTACCAGTGCATAATGCGGCTGACCGACCACCACGTGGCCGGGATAAAGCGGCAACTCAAGCCGAACACCAACCCGCACTTCCTCGCCGCAAAAACAGAGACACACAGCTTGGGATCATACCCATGACCCACGGCAGGATCTAGACAATAGAGCAGGTTAGACCAGATCGATCTACAGATCACGGGGACGTGCCCAGACGCGCAACGACGACCATCTAGCCAGACGTCACAAACACAATAACGCCCGGGCCGAGCACCGCAGACGAACTCCATCCGAGCTATGTCGTGACGTGGCCCGACATAGAGGCGCCGCACACCCCCTTTGCTTCACTGATGAAGTAATGGAACACAAATTCCCGGAAGGGTTTAAACCCATGAATATCGAATCATATGATGGAACAACAGATCCCACAGTATGGATTGAAGATTTCCTCCTCCATATTCACTTGTCCCGCGGTGATGACATCCACGCCATCAAATACCTCCCTCTAAAACCAAAGGGGCCAGCGCGACATTGGACAGCCTCCCTGAGAACTCCATAGGGAGCTGGGAAGACTTGGAAGACGCCTTCCGCAATAACTTCCAAGGTACATATGTTCGGCCTCCGAACGCCGATGACCTAAGTCACATTATCCAACAGCCCGGGGAGTCTGCCAGGAAGCTCTGGACTATGTTCTTGATTAAAAAGAACAAAATTGTTGACTGTCCGGATGCCAAAGCCCTCATGGCCTTCAAACACAGCGTCCGAGATGAGTGGCTCTCTCGCCACCTCGGTCAAGAAAAACCAAGATCCATGGCTGCCCTTACCACTCTGATGACCCGCTTTTGTGCGGGAGAAGACAGCTGGCTCGCTCGTAGAAGCAACATCACTGATGATTCGGGTACCTCCGAAGTTCGAGATGGCAACGGCAAGCCACGACACAATATACACAAGCGTCGCAATAACAATGAAGGAACGCAAGACACGTCGGTCAATGCCGGATTCAGTGGTTCCAAACCCGATCAACGGAAAAAGCCATTCAAGGCAAACAGAGATGGACCATCCAATTTAGACAAGATACTGGATCAGCCCTGCCAGATTCATGGCACCCCCGTCAAACCAGCCAATCACACCAACAGGAGCTGCCGGGTCTTTAAGCAAGTCGGCAAGCTTAATGCCAAACACAAGACGAAGGGGCCGCCCAGTGATAGCAATGACGAAGAGACTCGCCAGCCGAATACCGAGGGTCAGAAGCAATCCCCCCCAAAGTAAAGATAGTGAATATGGTATACATGACGCACATCCCCACAGGGGACGACAAACGCGCACTACGGGACGCCGGCGCCATAGAGCTAGCTGCCCCAAAATTAAGCCAATGGGCGGCCCGCCCGATCACTCTTGATCGCAAGGACCACCCAGCCTGTATCCTTCACGAAGGTTCGACAGTTCTCATCCTTGATCCAATTATCGATGGGTTCCATCTCACCAAAGTCCTTATGGACAGCGGCAGTAGCCTTAATCTACTCTACCAAGACACTATCCGCAGAATGGGCATTGATCCTTCGAGAATCAGACCTGCTACAACTACCTTCAAGGGAACAATATCCGGCGTAGAAGCTCACTGCACGGACAGGCGAAGGCACAATGCAGACAGGCCTATAAACACTATCCACACTCTCATATTTCTTTTCCTTTTTCTAACCATTTTTATCTTTTACCACAGGTGACTATACTTGCTGAGAAGTCCTTTAACCAAGGCAAGGCAGCACAGATGTGTGACACGAGGTCCAAACATTTTTGTCGACCGCACTCTTTATTTTAGACATGTAAAGTGACCTTTTTCTCAGCTTCCTACCCTCGGCATATATTGCTAGGGGCTCAATATGGCAACATATGAGCTGCCAACAAGTTCGAACAGCTTTATAGCACACTTCGGCGTCACGAGTTTGGCCTTATATGCATCAACTCCGAATCATGTCTTTGGTCAATAGTTGGGTTGCCCGGCTCCTGTGCTTACTACCTTACGTTCCGCTCTATCGGCTAGGGTAGTAAAGGGAGAACTACTACGATTGTGTCCTGGTTCGTCCGGATGAGCACCTCAGTAGAGAAAGCCGAAAACTGACTGTCATGATGCGGCAAGAGCTGGTCAACCACTCGATGACTCACCGGAATCTTCGTGATTCCTTCCGTATTACACGAAGGACCGTTCTTCTGGTCACGTATGTCAACACACCGTACCCGGATAACCGCGCACATACCAGGGGCTATATCGTAGACCCACCGTCAAACTCCTATGGCTAAGTGAAAGTGTTAAAGCCCTATAGTCCGATTTCCTAGTTCGCCGCATTGACACCTCCTTAATGGACCAAGACGTTGGGTCAAGAGTGATCAAGTGCTTTTTTCGAACACCCCCGCGTTATACACGAGGGGGCAGAAGCCGACGACTGGCAAACTTTTAGATTATACAAAAAATGGCCTCACAGGAGGCACCGAAAACTTTTTTGGCAAAAGTATAAAAAACATAGCCTTAAATATATCATAATATTGTTTTTACAATTTCTGTACACTTCACTCGAACATAATATCTTTCGAGCACTGACTCTGTATCAAGCGGGCACCCTCTAGGACATCTTCAAACTAATGTTCTGGCGTGTGATGGTCCTTGCCCTTGGGTGGACTTTTCGCTGCAATATCGGTGGTCTTCATCTTCACCCAGTATGTCTTGACACGGGCAAGGGCCATCCGTGCACCTTCTATGCACGTTGACTGCTTAATAGCGTCGATATGCGGCACCGCATCCACAAGTCGCCGCACCAAACCGAAATAACTATTCAGAATTGGCTCAGTAGGCCACAGCCGGACTACGACGTCCTTCATGGCAGATCCTGATAGCTTGTGGAGCTCGGCCCATAGGGCCATCTGTTCGTTCAGCAATAATGGATGCTTTGGCATGCTGAATTTCGACCAGAAAAGCTTTCCCGTCGCATATCCTTCTTGCGCTTGGAAAAACTGCGTCGCATCGGAGACACTCTTCGGCAAGTCCAAAAATGCATCTGGAGAACTCCATATATGATTAAGTGGGGCATACTTCAGATCGCCGAATTTAGTTTGTAATAAGAAGGGCTTACCAGCCGCGATATCCCCAGCTTGTCGGATCTCCTCCCGAGCCGCTCTAGACTCAGACTGTGCTTCTCTCGCCTCTTGTAAGGCCTTGTCAAGATCAGCCGCTCTGGATTTTTTATCTTTCTCGAGAAAGTCGCATCGGCCAGTGGCATCCTTTAGTTGGTGTGCCATAGTAGATATTCTCTCCTCGCACTGGTGCCGAGCAGCCTGTTCGGCCTTTAAGTCAGTAGCTGCCTTTTTAGCAGCCACATTGCTCATCCTGGCTTGCTCCTTCGCCCGGAAAGCTCAGCTCGAAGTGTCTCAACTGCGGCGGCACTATCTGCAGTTATGCACATCTCAGTATACAGTTCTCAGCATCATGCTCATATCATAGTACTTGCATATACTGAGTGCCCCAAAGACATACCTTGCGCCTCGTCGAGCCGCCTGTTAATAAGCGTGATGTCATCATCCACCACATCAACTTTTTGTTTCAGATCTGCAATCTCTGTAGCTTGGGCAGTCGCCACGGATGCAACAACATGTGTTTCAATTAGTCAGATCATTTCCTGGGCATATCTTTCTTGATCCTCTGATTGCCTCCCTTTGGACGTCAACCAGAGTCTCAGGGGCTACTATCCATACACAGGCGCATTTTGCATTTATAACACAACTAAAAATATTACATTATGTACCTCGAAGCCTCTTAGCAGGCTCATAAAGGCTTCATTCAATCCGCTTTTCATGGACCGAACCCTCTCAACCACCGTACCCATCAAGGTACTATGTTCCTCTGAGACGGACGCGTGTCGCAATGTGTCCATCAATGTATCTGGCGCCTCCTGATCTAGAGCAGATCACGCTGTTCCTCGAAAATCGGATAGTCCGGGGCCTTTATTGTTGGTCCTCGTAGGGGACGCACACTCCGGACCCTGGACAACCGAAGTGTCGCCTTCGGGCCCGGCCTTCACTGTCCCTCGCACTGCTTGCTGATCGGGAGAGATCCTCCGGGACGACACCTCGACGTCATCTGCCTTATCGAGCGGGGAGATTTGTGGAGGCGTCTCGCTCTCCATCATCTCCGGAAGAAGTTCCCCCCGAGGAGGAGGACTGTTGAGGAAGGCTGCACGCCGGACTACAAACATATATTTTAAATGTTACCCTTGCAACCAAGAAAGAACGAGATATGTTTAAAACACCCTTGTTCACTTATGATTCAGCTAAGGGCCTATCTTTATGGCGGAACTACGTGTCAATGTCACCTCCCGAACCAGAGCACCCTGACAGGGATACCTTCCCCTGCTTAGAAGCCTTTATCTTCAAGTCTTCGGAGGCGGTCCTCTTCTTCCCATGAGGAGAAGGGATGTCAGTTTTTCCTTCCCTTCCATCTTCGGAAGAGGGAGTTTCAATCTCCCCGAACAAGGTGCCTGGTGTGCCTCTAGAATGGGGGCCACCTTGGGCCGTCTTGCTCTCCTCCTTGTCTTCCCTCGCCGGCACTTGATATGGTGCCGGAGCCAGCATCCTTGTTAACACCGGATCAGTTGAGTCTTCGGGAAGAGGGGCCGAACATGTAATTCTCTCCGCCTTCTTTATCCAGCCCTAGCCAAGTATGATTTTCTTAGTATATTGTTATGAGGAATTTGACTAAACTGTGTTCGGGAGTCGAGTGCTTACCAAGGTGTCCGGATGATTGTAGTCAAGGCCGATGTCTTCTGTAGTATCCGACCACTGTTTTCATGTCCCGAAGAATAATTTCCACATTCCTCTGAGCGTTGTGCCAGAGAAGTGCTGAAGGGTTCGTGGTCCTTCCAGATTGAACTCCCACATTCGGAGAGCCCGTCGCTGGCACGGTAGGACCTGACGGGCTAGCATTACTTGGATTACATTGATGAGACCGGTGTCCTTTTCAATGAGGCTCTGAATGCGGCTTTGCAGTGTCTGCACTTCATCAACGGATCCCGAGTCCAGCCCCTTATTAATCCATGATGCAAGTTGTAGCAGGGGGCCAGATCGAAATGTAGGTGTAGCTGCCGACCTGGTACCACATGGTTCAGTGATGTAAAACCACTCCCGTTGCCACTGGTCAGAAGTTCTATGAAGGAGCCCTTTGGCCAAGTAGTATTGGCGAGTTTGCTCACCGCAGCACCACCGCACTCCACCTGTTTCCCGTCGACTACCTTCGGCTTCACATTGAAGGTCTTGAGCCATAAGTCGAAGTGTGGGGGAATACGGAGGAAGGCCTCACACATGATAATGAACGCTAAGACGTGAAGAAAGGAGTCCGGAGCTAGATCGTGGAAATCTAGCCTGTAATAGAACATGAGCCCTCGAACGAAGGGATGAAGAGCGAACCCTAGCCCCCGGAGGAAGTGGGAGATGAATACTACCCTCTCGCCAGATCTGGGAGTAGGAATAACCTGTCCTTGAGCAGAAAGCCTGTGGAGGATTTCCGCAGTCAGGTATCTTGCCTCTCGGAGCTTCGTGATATCCTCCTCTGCGATAGAGGAAGCCACCCATCGGCCTTGAGGGCTGGGTTCGGACATGACTGGGAAGAGTGAAGCAATTAACTCAAACCTTGGGTGCTGGAACTCGAGGTGGGAGAGGTTGAGGAAAGGCTTGGCGTATAGGAAAAAGGACGAGTCTTAGTCCCTTTATAAAGGCGATGAATATCAAACGCCCCCTCCTAGGCCTTAAAACCTGCATATTCCCAAGGAATCATGCCAACAAAACGGTTGGGTTACCCACACCCGTGTTGATGAGAATCCCGCAATAAGGGGACACGATCTCTGCTTTGACAAGACATGCCAATAAAATGCGTCTCGAAATATGAAGCGGGATGCTAAAAAATGGTTCAAATAATGGCCAGGCAGCGACATGATGTCATGTTATAAAAAGTTGTCAGCAAATTGGACTCATGAAATATTATACTCTCTGCGGTTGTGTGTGGAATTTGTTTTGCAGAACCGGACACGTTTCTTGTGTTCAAAGACTATTTTGGAGTATTCGGAGGAGGAACCCGCCTTGCAATGCCGAAGACAATCTGCACGCCGGACACCTCGTCATTAAAGCCTAGTTCAGGGGCTATTGAGGGAGTCCTAGATTAAGGGGTCCACGGACGGCCGCTATGTAGCATGGGCCGGACTGTTGGGCTATGAAGATACAAGACAGAAGACTTCGTCCCGTGTCCGGATGGGACTCTCCTTGGCGTGGAAGGCAAGCTTGGTGATTGGATATGAATATTCCTTTCTCTGTAACAGATTTTGTATAACCCTAGTCCCCTCTGGTGTCTATATAAGCTGGAGGGTTTAGTCCGTAGGGCAGAATCATAATCATATAGGCTAGACTTCTAGGGTTTTAGCCATTATGATCTCGTGGTAGATCGACTCTTGTAATACTCATATTCATCAAGATCAATCGAGCAGGAAGTAGGGTATTACCTCCATAGAGAGGGCCTGAACCTGGGTAAATATCGTGTCCCCCGTCTCCTGTTACCATCGACCTTAGATGCATAGTTCGGGACTCCCTACCCGAGATCCGCCGGTTTTGACACCGACAGTCCATACTTTTCATTGTATTATCCATGTTAGATTTATTTTCTCGCTTTCTTCTTGTGTATTTATAAAACTTTGAGAAAATCCAAAAATATTTCTTGCTTCTTTTCGGTTTTTCTTTCTAGCTTAATTAGTTGTAGTATTAAAAGAAACCCCCAAAAGATTTCTCGATTCTTCTCTTGCTTGTTGGGAGCTTTCCCGTGTAAATAGTTTCTCTCTTTTTGTTTTTCCTCCTTTACTTTGCTTTCCTCAAGAAAAACTAAAAACTCCAAAATTTCTCTGTGTTTCTCTGAACTTCTTTTCTTTTGATAAAGTCATACCAAGGAGAATATCACGATGAAAATGTTGAGTGGCTCTCATATGCACTATTGTTGATCTAACAAAGAGCCCAAATTACCTTGTCTTCTCCTTTTTCAATAAAATATTTGCAGATTCCAGCTTAGTCCACGACACGCTTGCAATATTATTATTGTCACACCATTCGGTCGTGCAAGTGAAAGGCAATAATGATGATATTTGATGAAGTGACTATGGCAGAGAGAAGTGGGTATGAACTCAACTTGTTTTTGTTTTTGTAAATATGTTTAACCTAGTATCCATGATTCAACATATTATGATTAAAAATGTTTGCAATGACAATTAGAGATTATAGTTGCTCATGTCATGCTTAAGTAGCTAGGAGTGGATAATGATTTATCTTGGATGTCAACATTGCATTAAAATGATTGTGATGTAGTATGATGATATGGTATCCTCCTCTGAATGTTTCAAGTGGCTTGACTTGGCACATGTTCATGCATGTAGTTGAATCAAAACCAACATAGCCTCCATGATATTTATGTTCATGGCATTCATATCCTACTCATGCTAGTATTCAATGTTAATTATGCATAACGCATGTTCATGACCGTTTTCGCTCTCTAGCTGGCCGCTTCTCAACTTATTTGCTAGCCTTCACCTGTACTAAGCGGGAATACTACTTGTGCATAAAAATCCTTAAAACCCAAGTTATTCTAGATGAGTCCACTATATCTACCTATATGCGGTAATACCATGCCGTTCTAAGTAAATTTGCATGTGCCACCTCTAATATTTCAAATGAACATCTGTTTTGTGTGCCTAGACCGCTCATTGAGTGACAGGGAGTGGTCAGTATCTTCCATGCTAAGCGGGTTATTCTCATGATTAGTGTTTATTCACTCGTCCTTGCACGAGAGGGGTGGTAATAGGGATTCCTAGTCCTGAAATCGAAAATTGCAAATAATTAAACAAAACTCCCCCAGGATTGTTATTGGTATGGACGGTACTCATGGATTCGGCTAACCGTGGAGTGTGCTTAGCATGGAAGATATTGATAACTCTTCGGCATAACGTTAACAGGAAGGGTGCACCTCTCAAAATTGTATTTATCTCTGATTTAAGCTTTGAGCTCTGTCACCTCTGCAAATCCCTGCTTCCCTCTGCGAAGGGACTGTCTATTTAATTTTATGTTAAGTCATCGCCTCCTTAAACAAGCGCCAGATCTGAGAGCACTATTGTCATCCTGATGCATTGTGTATAGTTAATGTTGAATACATCATGACTGGATTTTTTCTACCATGAATTACAATGTTTAGCTGCAACTTGAACTTTGGAGGTGCTCTGCATTTATGTTTTGCAGTCTCAGAAAGGGCTAGCGAGATACCACTGTTGTCATATTATATCATGACTGTTTTGACAAAGTGTTGGCACTTGCGATAATTTATTATTGCTCGCTAGTTGCTTAAGCCATTGATATGAGTTAACATAATTTCTAAGAGTTATTGTTGACATGGTTAGTCATGATCTTTGTTGAAAACATGGGTGCTACTTAAGCATATATCTGTAAACAAGAACAAAAGAGTTCGTAGAAGTTTTTCTTTATCACTTTCAGTTTGTCAACTAAATTGCTAGAGGACAAGCAATGGGTTAAGCTTGGGGGAGTTGATACGTACACCTCTGTCGCATCTACTTTTTCTAACGCTTTTGCTCTTGTTTTGGACTCTAATTTGCATGATTTGAATGAAACTAACCCGGACTGGCGCTATTTTCAGTAGAACTACCATTGTGTTGTTTTTTGTGCAAAAATAAAAGTTCTCAGATTTGGACAAAACTTTTTGGAGATTTATTTTAGAATAAATAAAAAAATACTGGAACCAAGAACCATCGGAGGGGGTGCCCTGGCTGGCTACGATACACCAGGGCGCGCCACCCCCTCCAGGCGCTCCCTGGTGGGTTGTGGGGACCTCGTGGCCCCCTTGACCCTAATTCAAACACTATCAATTCCTATTTTTGGAGAAAAATAGGAGAGGAAGTTTCATCGTGTTTGACAATACGAAGCCGCCGCCACGTCCTATTCTTCATCGGGAGGCCAGATCTGGAGCCCGTTTGGGGCTCCGGAGAGGGGAATCTTCGGTCTTCGTCATCACGAACCCTCCTTCATCACCAATTCCATGATGCTCCCCACCGGGAGTGAGTAATTCCTTTTAGTCTCACTGGTCGGTGAGGAGTAGGATGAGATTCATCATGTAATCGAGTTAGTTTTGTTAGGGCTTGATCCGTAGTATCCACTATGTTCTGAGATTGATGTTGCTATGACTTTGCTATGCTTAATGCTTGTCACTAGGGCCCGAGTGCCATGATTCCAGATCTGACCCATTTATGTTTTCACCATTATATCTATGTTCTAGATTCGACCTTGCAAGTCATATGCACCTATTACATGTTATGATCCGCAAACCCCAGTGTGACAATAATTGAGATACTTTCTGGTGATGACCGTAGTTTGTGTTAATGCTTTGTTCTGGCTAGGAGGCCTTAATATCCCTTAGTTTCCTTATGGACCCCATTGCCACGGGAGGGTAGGACAAAAGATGTCATGCAAGTTCTTTTCCAGAAGCATGTATGACTATTTACGGAATACATGCCTACATTATAGTTATTAACTGGAGCTAGTTCTGTGTCGCCCTAGGTTATGTCTATTATATGATGAATATCATCCAATGAATTCACCGATTCAATGCCTACGAGTTTTCCACATATTGTTCTTGCTAAGTTACTATTGCTATTGCTACTATTACAACTGCTACAAAACTGTTACTACCATTACCACTGCTATTGTTACTACTGCTATCAAAACTATCATATTACTGTGCTACTGATCACTTTGCTGCAAATATTTAATCTCCAGGCGTGGTTAAATTGACAACTCAACTGCTAATACTTGCAAATATTCTTTGGCTCCCCTTGTGTCGAATCTATAAATTTGGGTTGAATACTCTACCCTAGAAAACTGTTGCGATCCCCTATACTTGTGGGTTATCAATGGCTTCATGGGACATATCCACGTCATGCAATAAGACAACATGATTGCATGCTGAAGCTTGATAGTGGATGGTGGAGCGAAGCATAATTAGCCACATAATTCATGGAGCATAGAATTTCTGGCCAAAAAGATCAATGCCTGAGGCTGCCAGCTGCCTGATGAAGAATTCATGTGTATTGAAGCGGATGCCATTGAGGATGTAGAATACCAATGTCTTAATGGTGCCTTCAAGCTTCACAAAGGAGGAGTGCCCTTTGATTGGCCACAAAGTATGCCTCACAATGTGGTAGATGGTGCGGGGCAAGTACTCGAGGTCATTGACGAAGAAATGTGTGGCATCCGCATATGCAGGCAATGGCTTCATCATAGATAGCATTTGGCTCATGTTGCGCTCTGACTTCTGGAAGATGCTCTCTAACTCCTTGGGATGGGCTTCACAACCTGGCTCATATAAATCACCAGGAGTTGGCAGGGATGTGAGCTCGAGGATATCCTGAGCTTTGGCTTCATGATGCACGTCACCTGTCATCCACTCAAGGACCCATGTCTTCGGATCCCTATTGTACCGAGATATGTGCAAAGTTGCATAGAATTGGAGTAGAAGTCCTTCATTCTAGTGCACCTTGTCAACAACAAATGAGAGAAAGCCAACTTCATGAAAGCAGTCAAGGGCTTCTTCTAAACTTGGCAATCCAGCCATGGCATCACAGTAGAGGCGCTTATGGGGAAAGATTCTATCCTGATTATACACGATGCATGAGTAGTAACTTCATTGCAAATGACTCCAGAATCTATCCAAAGAGATCTTTGGCTTCTTGAAGGAGTTATTGGCCTTGTACAAGATGGAAGCTCAAGATACCGACGGAACTTGCAGTTGTGACAGCACTAGGAAGCCTTGTCATTCTTGGCATGGGCTTTTGCATCTGAGGCCTTTGCTCAATGTGATAGTCATATTGAGGCCCAAGAGCTTCAGGAGGTGTGAGGACAAGCCACCCGATGCTGATCAGTTCTCCTTCACGATTGTATGCCCTCACCATAGTGTGTAGAACAGGTGCAACAGCAACAACATCTAAGGTGGATGATTGAGCATCTTCAATGGAGGCATTGGCTTCAATCTGAAGAGTGGCTTCAGGCTGTGGAGTGACTTCAGCTATGATAACATCACTGGCTTTAGTTTGGGTGGCAGCAACATCATCACTGGCTTCAATTAGTGGGGGGGTCAGGAAATTGACTTCCTGAATCACAACAGTCTCAGCAGGAGGAATAACAACTTCTCCTTCTTCATTCTCATCGGCTGATGCAAACTGAATTTCTTCAGCCTCTTTGGCTTCATACTCTTGAACAGTATCTGAGTGGATGGCTCCAGGGAACACTTGGCGTGCTACTGAGTTGGTGGTGTGCATATCCTCTTCAGGAGTACTTGACATGGAGACAGATAGCCTTGGGCCTCTGTGAAGCCTTCGGAATGAGGGAGACGCATGCGGTGATGGCATAGTCTTCTCCATATCTTCTAGTGTAGCTTGGGGGTATCAAGCACTGGAAGAGAGACATGAGCTGGTGGCGCGCGTGAAATGACTTCATGGAGCAGGGAGTTGGGGTGTTGCTCTTCCCAGAACTCATCTTGTGCAATTGGCATCATGGGAGCACCAATGCTTATTTGTTCACTGCTCGTTGGAGCAGGCGATGACACCGGGTTCTGAGATAGCTGAGGAAGGACTACATCATCATTTCTTTCAACATTATCTTCATGACCAATGTCTTCAACTGCGGTGGTGTCAGCAGCGGAATCTCAACAGTGACATGATCCCCTGTGATAGTAGGTTCATGCACGACAAATCTTCGCTCTTGGTTGGTGGAGGCAGGCAAGGCAACCGATAGTGGCTTTACAAGCAACGGCTCTTGAGGAGCAGATGAGGACACTGGTGCTTGTGCCCTTCTTGAAGCCTTTGAAGAATTTGTCTTCCGCTTCTTCCGGGAGGGAGCGACATCAGAAGCTTCTTGATGCATGCGCTTCTTGGCTTCAGCTTTAGCTTGATTGGACCTTTTCCTTTCGTAAGCAACTGATGGAGCATTGGGCTTGGGACCAGCAAAGCCTTTGGGAAAGATAATCTTTGGCACCTCTTGCTGTGAAGCTTCTGCTTCGGGTGCAACTACCTTCTTCTTCTTGGCGGCAAGCTTGGGATCGATTCCTGGGCGCCCAAGTGCCTTTCTCTTCAAGGCTTCATTATGAGCCTAAACACATTTTTCAACATAATACTTCAGACGCTCTCGGGAGCCCTTGGCTTCATCACGACGCTTTTGAAATCTGCCTTCAGATCAGTCATCATCAATTTGAAATTTTGAACATCAGAAACACTAAGCTTTGCCATGTGCTTCGTCAAGACTGCCTTCTCATGGTCAATTTTGTTTTTCTTCTCAATGACCTTCTGAGCAGTCGCAAGTTCCTTAGCAATGTAGCCTTGGAAAGTGACACTAATGTCAATTGGCAGCTACAGATCATTAATGGTAAGAGAGGTGTCTTCAAACCATTCATCGATGAAGTTGTACAAGATATCAACATCAAACAGAGGCAGATCCTTGAAGATTTCAGCCTCTTGTTTGCTCTTGATCAGCAGCTCCAGGGCATCATCAGCAAGATCTTCATCACCGGAGAGATCTATAATATCCTCTTCATTGCGCAGAATGCTTGCTGGAGTATGGCCTTGCCCTGAAATTTTCTTTGTCTTCAGAGAAGTCCGAGACAAGTCTTCAGAATGCACACTGGTTTTAGGAGGTGCAATTTTCAGTGGCTTCACTCTTGAAGCTTTTGGTGCAGATGTAGACTTTGAAGCCTTGGACTTCTTGGCTGGCTTCGGGGAATCAGGAGCAACAATTGGTTGGTCTATATCTTGAGCTGCTTCAGCATGAGCTCTTTGCTCAGCACAATGCACCAGATACACATTGAAGTCATTGAAGGGGCCAACAAGGTTGGGTTCAGCATCACGACTGCCATCATACCTTGGTACTACTGGAACTGGGTTGAAGTCAATCCCATAGTCCTTCTTGTTTTGGGCAGCAGAGGCCTTGGCGAACTGATAGTTGGCCTCGAACATATCATCATCTCGACACCATAACAGACTTGAGGGATCAGGGTTTTCAGGCAATGGTCCTCTCACCATGCACAGATAGAAGTTCAACTGAATGGCTTCAACCTTTGTCTTCAGATGAAGCTTCTTATATACGACATCGGCCCACGGTGGCCTCACAGTGTTGTTGGCAGCATACCCTGGGGTCACAAACTTGTATTGAAACCATTGCTCTGCCCAGTACATGCGAATCCATTGAACGCGTGATTTGCGCTCCCCATAGGTTTCTTCAGGATCAGACTTGTACATCCCATAATGATTTGGAGGTAGATCCATTGCAGTGTTGTCTCGTCACTGTCTACCCCCTTTCTTAGCTGATTTGCCTCCTGCCATTGGCTTCACAAATATGATTGGCTTTGCTTTACCGGTTAGACAGGAACTAGCTTCTGGAGAGTAAATATGATGACGTAAGAAGTCTACAAATGAATTCAGACTATGAGAACCAAGAGACTCGCCCACAGACATGTACCTGTGAAATAATTAGAGATGCGAGGGAAGTAGGAGAGGTCATATGCATTCTCAGAGGATTTTGAAGATAAAATTAGTTTGAAGACATTGACCTCACAATGCGAAGACATTCACTTATTGTGGATAAGTTGGTTCCAGATTTGTACAAATCCATGAATAGGTACAAGTGAGGAATCAAGCTAGTTGTGAAGCATAAGTGAAAGTACTTGCAAATCATGAGATGCAAAAGATGGAAGATCCAAATTTGGAAGTGTCATAACAACTTTCTGAAGATACAGAAAGTTCATCGGATCAAACAAACTGTAAAAAGTAAGCGTTTATTTATAGCTCAGGAATAGATGAGGAACTACTAGACGAGTTGGGAGAGGAAGCCGAGCAGTTCGATCGCCCACGCCCTAACTTGGCAGCGGAAGACAGCTACGGCGGCAGCGGGGCAAAGATGACCGCGATCAGCGTGAATACGACGATCAAGAGGTCGTGGCAGCGAAGCGCTTCTTCTCTGGCGATGATGAGAGCTAGTGATGGCGCTAGGGTTGCGAGTGAGACGGTGATGGGAGTAGAGGAATTAATGACCATGGGGGCTTTGTATTTATAAGGATTAAAGTCATGCAAGCTTTATATTACAAGCTAGGGGCCTCAAGGGCTCGAATGCATAAGCTCGAATACAAACGAGTCAGTGGAAGCAACAATACCTGAGTACATACATAAATTAAACAAGTTTGCCTTAAGAAGGCTAGCACAAAAGCAACATGATCGAAAAGGCAAGGCCTCCTGCCTGGGAGCCTCCTAACTACTCCTAGACATTGGTGATCATCACGTAGTAGTAGGTAGCCTCGGGGTAGTAACAGTCGTCAGTGGTGGCATCTGGCCCCTGGACTCCATCATCTGATCGCAGCAATCGAGTAGAGGGGAAAAGAGGGAATCAAAGTAGCAGTGAGTACTCATCCAAAGTACTCGCAAGACTGACATCAGATCTACACTACATATGCATTAGTATCAACAAAGCGGTAGTATATGTGGACTATAACTGCAGAATGCCAGAATAAGAGGGGAAAGCTAGTCCTAGTGAAGACTATGCTTCTGGCAGCCTCAATCTTGAAGCATATAGAAGAGTGTAGCAAGTATAATATCAAGTTTCATCGTATAGCATAAACCTACCTGGTGATCCTCTCCTCGTCGCCCTGTGGAAGAGCGATCATCGGGTTGTATCTAGGACTTGTAAGGGGTGTGTTTTATTAAGTATCTAGTTCTAGTTGTAAGAGGTCAGAATACAACTCCAAGTCGTCCTGTTACCGTGGACACGGCTATTCGAATAGACAAACTTCCCTGCAGGGGTGCACCACATTACTCGACACGCTCAATCACTCTGGTCGGACATACGCGGTCGGTATCCGTCCTGGCAACCTCCATTACAAAGGCAGTTTGTCGGAGTAATGGGCCACGGGTAGGCTCACTCGAGTCCATGGATTTATCAAGACTTTGGGCCAGCTCCACCTTGCTGGACCCCAAGCTAGAGCTCCGCCCTCTGGCGCCAGCTGGCTCAGCGGCCGGCTGCCAGAGGGCGGCCGATCCAAGTCTACGGCACTCCGAGTGACCGGCTCCTGATGGCCGCCCTCCAGAGAGGGCGGCAACAGGCAGGCGGCCACCTCACGACTACGGTGCGGCCGAGCCCCCATCAAGAGTACAAGTCAGAGCATGGCTACAGTGAAGCACGTCGCCTCCAATGCTCAGGACGGGGATGGCTATAGTGCTCCATACAGACGGAGATCTCCGCACGACGGGGCACTGTGCCATGTCTCCCCTGACGTCGCTCCGGGAAGGCGGAGCCCTGTTCCCCACGATGGCCTGTTGGTACGGCCCACCGGAGGCGGGCCCTATCGGGCAGTGACCCCAAGGAGGACGGCGGAAGCTCAACCAAACGGATTCGAGAGGGGCCGGCCTCCAGCAGGCGGCCGTCCCTTGCCCCGAGGCAAGCACGCCATTAAGCTGATACGACCAGGTATGGCTACAGTGGCCTCCCACCAGGCGGCGGGACTGTAGGCACACTAAGATGACCAAGCCCCCGTCACCAACGACATGGCTACAGTAAGCAGCCACCAACCAGTCGGCGGGGCCCACCAGGCGGCGGGCCCCAATGGTTGGCGGAGAAGCCGGAGGCTGGAGACACTGACAGCCGGGCCCAGCACCCGGACAAATTACCATTGTACCCCTGGGGGGTAGGCCTATATAAACCCCCCAGGCCACCCATGCAAACGGTTCGAACCAGATAGAAGTAGCCAGATACCTAGAGCAGGGAAGAGCTAGCCTTGCCTCCTTCTTCCTCTAGCACACAGCTCAAGGAGCACCATTGTATCACTTGCATTTTAGTGATCATGCGGAGACCCCGCAGAGCAGGACTAGGGGTGTTATCTCCTAGGAGAGCCCCGAACCTGGGTAAAGCACGCCGACATTCGCGTCTACGCCTTATCCCGCTTCCAGGCACCGGTGACGTTCTACTCGCTCTCACCATGATAAGCCACCCATTGGCATATGTCGCACGCAACCCCCGACATTTGGCGCCCACCATGGGTCGAGGTGCACCGTCTCACAGAGATCTGCTCTGGACGGGAACCCTGTTCCTTCCCGGCGAGCGAAGCCAGCCCCGCACGCCCGACGACGTCAGCCTTGATGCGCTGCATGGCGCGGAGGTCGCCTGCGCGGCGAGCTGCCTCGCTGACCTCGTCGGCGAGATCGACCTCTCTGACGAGCCGGCCTCCGACGCAGGCACTAGCTGCCCTGAGAGCTGCCTCGTCAGCCTCCTCGACCAGCTCCATGTCACCAGCGAGCCTGCTGTGGACCTGGAGTCCGTCGGCTCGACCGATCCGATGATCGTCGACTCTGACACGGCGTCGCTCGATGCCCTCCCCACCAACGTGGTGGTCTACGACGAGCCGCCTCCTCGCGAGCACAGTGGCGGAAGCACCGTTACAGAGGTACTCGTCATCAACAGTGAAGAGCACTCAGACAGGCATGCTCAAGATCCCCTCGACGCCACTCTGCGCGACCTCACGGCACCCATTCCTGAGGGCGCGGACACAGAGGCACTGGAGGCACGCCGCCTCCAGCTTCTCGAAAATGTTGGCCCCCTGGCCAGCATGCGCCGGCTTTCGGACGCTTACCAGCGCGAGATGGACCGGGCCGTAGGCGGCACGCCGGCTCCTGGGGGGCCTAGCCGCCTCGGCACAGCTCGGCAGCATGGCGCAGCCATCGCCAGCATGTTTGGGGCAGAGCGCCCTGTCTACGCCACGCCTGCGGAGAGCATCCGGGCCGCCTAGGCGGTAACGGATGAGCTGGACAAATACGACGACGACGAGCGCCGCCACATGACGGAGCGAGTCCAGCAGCTCCTAGACGCGGCTGCCGCGCAGCACGAGGCCGCCTGCCGCGTTGAAGTCCCAGCTGGATGAAACAAAGAGCCACCCCCATGCTGAGATCATGGGGCGACTTCCCGGACGCCGACTGGTGGCACCCGCGGAGGAAAGGGCAACGAGTCGGCTGCTAGCCATAGTCGGACGCGCCTCTCCATCGAGCGGGACGAGGACGGCCGCCCTCGTGCAGTAGAGTGGCGAGGTGACCCGCCGCCTCCCCCGCCTCGTGGAGCGAGGTACCCCACTCTGCCTCCCGTCACGCATCCGACACTCGACGACCGCCTTGGCCGCCGAGAGGGAGTCGGAGAGAATGATGCTCGCCATCGGATCGATCTTCTCAACCGATCCCTGGCACTTGAAGAAGAAGATGCGCTGGGCCCGCCCTGTTTCGGCCCCTGAATCCGAGATGAGCCCTTCCCCAAGGTGTTCACCCTCCCGCGAGACACGCCCAAGTACACCGGCTCCATGAAGCCGGAGGACTGGCTGGTCGATTACTCCATGGCCGTCAGTATAGCAAACGGCAACAAGCGTGTTGCCGTGAAATACGTCCCGCTCATGCTTCAAGGTACTGCCCTGACGTGGCTCAACAGCCTGAAGCCCCGCAGCATCAACAGTTGGGTTGATTTCACCGAGGCCTTCATCCGCAACTTCACCAGCACCTACAAGCGGGCTCCCAAGCCCCGACAGCTCTCCTTGTGCGTCCAGGGGCCCACGGAGTTAAATCGCGACTACCTCACGCGCTAGACCGAGCTGCGCAATTCCTGCGAGGGTGTGGACGAGGTGCAGGTGATCGAGTACTTCACCGCCGGGTGCTGAGAGGGCACCCTCCTCAAGCATCAACTCCTCTGCGACGAGCCCGAGACCCTCGATGAGCTGCTGGTCATCGCCGACAAGCACGCCATGGCCGACTCCTCCATGAAGGCGGAAATTCTGGTTGATGCGTCCGGCAAGGTGGCACCCTAGGCCCCTCGGACTCTGGCTAGTGACACCAGTCGGTGGCAGCAGCCAGGCGACAACAAGCGAAAGGCCACCTAGCCGGCTTCCACCAGCCAGCAGGTGGGAACGGTCGAGGATCAGTAGCCGGAAGGGCAGCCGGCCCCCAAACGGCAGAAGGGCGGCAAGTCCAATTGGTTGTCTGCTTTCTCTTACGAGCAAACCTTGAATGCACCCTGCAAATTCCATAGTGGCACGAAGCCCTCCAACCACACCACTCGGAAGTGTCACTGGCTCACCAGAATTGCCAAGGGAGATGGACTCCTGCCTCCTCCGCCCGCCGGACCGCCGCCTCCTCAGCCCCAGCAGCCGGCGGCCCGACCAGTCGGCGCCATACAAGACGAGTACCCGGAGGAACACGGAGCCTATGTTGTGTTCACCAGCGTGGCCGACGACAGACGCAGCAGACGGCAACAACAACAAGAAGTGCAAGCAGTGGCCTCCAACACTCCAGAGTTCATGCATTGGTCCGAGAAGCCTATCAGTTGGAGCAGGGCCGACCACCCGGAAGTGATGCCTTCCCCTGGCTCATATGCCCTGGTCCTAGAAGCAACCCTTGCAACAGAGAGGCGAGCAGCCCGTTTCTCCAGTGTCTTGATAGATGGCGGCAGCAACATCAATATCCTGTACCGTGACACAATGGAGAAGTTGGGAATCAAGCAGAAGCAGCTCGTCCCCAGTCGGACTGTATTCCATGGCATAGTCCCTGGCCTTTCCTTCTCACCAATCGGCAAGACCCAGATTGATGTCCTCTTCAGAGACAATAATCATTTCCGCCGAGAGCCAGTTTGGTTTGAAGTGGTGGACCTTGAGAGCCCCTACCATGCATTTCTTGGCCGGCCTGCTCTGGCCAAGTTCATGGCAGTCCCCCACTATGTCTACCTCAAGATGAAGATGCCGAGTACCAAGGGGATCCTGACAGTAGTCGGAGACTACAAGAAGTCGATCGCTTGTGCCACAGATAGCAGCCGGCTGGCCGAGTCCCTCGTGATTGTAGCCGAGAAGCAGCTCCTTGACCGGGTGGTGGCGTTGGCAGGCAAGAAGCCGGAAATGTCACCCACCCCCCAGGAGTCGGAGATTGAGGGTTCGTTCAAACCGGCCAAGGAAACGAAGAAAATACCCTTGGACCCGGAGCACCCGGAGAGGCACACTGTCGTAGGCACAGGCCTTGACAGCAAATAGGAAAGTGAGCTCGTCAATTCCTCTGTGAGAATCGGGACATCTTTGCATGGTCTCTGTCGGTGTCAAAACCGGCGGATCTCGGGTAGGGGGTCCCGAACTGTGCGTCTAGGCAGATGGTAACAGGAGACGAGGGACACGATGTTTTTACCCAGGTTTGGGCCCTCTTGATGGAGGTAAAACCCTACGTCCTGCTTTATTAATATTGATGATATGGGTAGTACAAGAGTGGATCTACCACGAGATCAAGGAGGCTAAACCCTAGAAGCTAGCCTATGGTATGATTGCTGTAATGTATATTGTGTCCTACGGACTAAAGCCCTCCAGTTTATATAGACACCGGAGAGGGCTAGGGTTACACAGAGTCGGTTACAATGGTAGGAGATCTACATATCCGTATCGCCAAGCTTGCCTTCCACGCCAAGGAAAGTCCCATCCGGACACGGGACGGAGTCTTCAATCTTGTATCTTCGTAGTCTTGGAGTCCGGCGGACGATGATAGTCCGGCTGTCTGGACACCCCCTAGTCCAGGACTCCCTCAGTAGCCCCTGAACCAGGCTTCAATGACGATTAGTCCGGCGCGCATAATGTTCGGCATTGCAAGGCGGGTTCCTCCCTTGAATAATCCAGAGAAGATCATGAACACCAGGATAGTGTCCGGCTCTGCAAAATAAATTCCACATTCCACCGTAGAGAGAATAAAATGTACACCAGTTCAATCTGCTGACGTATTATGCGGCGTGACATCACACCGCTACCGGGCTTTTACTTGAATCGTTTTTTACTATACCAGCTCAGCACGTTTAGCGAAGCGGTTTCCTTGGCACGTCTTGTCGAAGCAGAGATCGTGTTCCCCTTATTCCGGGATTCTCGTCAATACGGACGTGGGTAACCCAACCGCGCCATTGATGGTGGCGCTTGGGAGATAAGCGAGTTTTACCAGGCCGGTGGGGGACGCATAGTTTTCGTCCGCCTATATATAAGGGATAAGGATTCACCTTCTCACCTACGCCTTCTTCCTCCTTTGCTTATCCATCTCCGCGCACTCAAGCTCCAACGCCCAAGTTCGCGCATCTCGCCTCGACCTTCTCCGAATATGTCCGGAGCGGGAGGCAAATGGTTGGCCTCCACCATTAAGGAGGAGCACATCACCAAGCTGCGCAGCGCCGGATACCTTTCCGGCGATATCGCGCATCGGCTGCCCGACGAGGGGCAGCTCATCCCTACCCCTGGGCCTCATGAGAGGGTCATCTTCCTTCCCCACTTCCTCCGCGTACTGGGCTTTCCACTCCACCCATTCGTCCGGGGGATCATGTTTTACTACGGCCTGGATTTCCACGATCTGGCGCCGAACTTCATCCTCAACATCTCGGCGTTTATCGTCGTGTGTGAGGCCTTCCTCTGCATCCAGCCCCACTTCGGCCTGTGGCTCAAGACCTTCAACGTCAAGCCGAAGGTTGTGAAGGGCACGCAGGCGGAATGCGGAGGCGCCATGTTGGGCAAGTTGCCCAACGTCCTTTGGCTCGAAGGGGCCTTCGTGGACTCCGTCAAGGGGTGGCAATCGGGGTGGTTCTACATCACCGAGCCGTGCAAGCCCACATGGGCGGCGACCCTCGAGTTTAGATCTGGCGTCCCCACATAGCTCACCTCCTGGAAAGAGAAGGGCTTGCAGTGGGGCAATCCGATGGAGGTGACGGGACTCCGAGCCTGCATCCAAAAGCTGGTGAGCAATAAGCTCAGGCTCGTCGACGTGGTCCAAGTCATGCTCATCCGCCGGATTCTCCCATGCCAAGAACGGGCATTCAATCTGTGGGAGTTCAATCCGGAACAGCACCAGGCGCTGAGCGGGCTCTTCGATAAGACATACGAAGGCGCCTGGAGGGTGCTGTTCAAGGGCGCCGAAGCCCCCGCATCCGCGACGGAAGATCGCGGATTCTGCTCGTAGCATCCGGCTGACGAGGTAAGTAATTCAACCCCATTACGGGACACTTGTGGTAATTAAGTTGATTCTCAGAGGGTTCCCTTCTTTCCTTTGACAGGAATGGATGGAGAAGGCCAAGCAACTCATCAGCCCGGCTCCCATGCCAGAAGACCCAGAGAACGCCCGTTTAGCAGGGCTGTTGGTTCTGGCACCGCACATGGTGCCGGAGAAGAAGGCCAAGAAGGTGGCCGCGGGGACTCAAAAGAGTTCCCGCAACCAGGCGTCTGACGACGACGTGGACTCCTCCCCCGAAGACGAGGAGGAGGAGGAGGACTCTCTCCCGGAGGAGGGAGAGAAGAAGAGGAAGGCTTCCCCAATAGGGGAGGCCGAAGGGTCCAAGAGGGGAAGGACTATCCCCCCGGACAGTTTCGCCAATACCATCGTCGGCGAGGATGAATGGTCCCCAAGGGCCAGGCGTCCGGCAAGATCGTAAGTATCCGGATCCTTGATATCTAATTTCTTTCGTGCCACGTAGTGTCCTTCTAATGCCGCGTTCTGTCCGTAGTCCGGCCAATGATGATCTCCCCACTTCATCAAGCGGGTCATTGGCCCCGTCGGATGTGGATTCACTTCCGACTGCCACTACCCCCCGCGCCGGCGAAGACGCCGAGGTGGGATCCCAGAGAGGGACCCATCAGGAGGAGGCTCCGGAGGCGCCGTCAGGCAGCCTCCCGGACTTTGTGCCGGACTCTACCTCGGAACCCGCCATGGTTCCAGAGTCCGGCGGGCGGCCCCTTCGAAGGAAGGGGAAGGCCGTGACACCGGCGATCTCCGTCCAACCGGAGGCGCCGGATAACTTGTTGGAGGCGCTTAAAGGCGCTTCCATCAAGAAGAACACCGCACTATCATGAGTGCGGTGATTCAGAAGGTTCAGCTCGCCAAGAGCGGGCTGACCGAGGCCTGCAGCAGCCTTTTAACAGGCTTTGAGGTAAGAAGTTAAAATTATGTAATGTAATACCGCATAACAGTAGCCCCTGATGCTCAGTTCGGTGTTCGGAAAGAAAAGTCGGACTAAGGATCTAACAAGATATACATAGGATACTTAAAATATGTCAATATGGGTTTGCAGGCTGCACTGCTGACCTCTGCCGCACTATCGGCGGAGGTCGAAGTGTTGAAGAAGGATCTCGAGCGGTCCGAGCAAGAGCTCAGCCATGCTAAGAAGCAGCTCAAGGACAAAGAAGGTGATTAACACCACTTTGAATAGTTACCTTACAGAAAAGGATTTTGGTTGCAATAAAATTAACGAGGATAATTTGGATATTTTAGGGGCCACGAACGAGGTGGCAGCCCTGAAGGAGGCCGTGTCCGCGGCCGAACGCAGTGCAGCCGCGGAGTGGGAAGAGCGAGAGAAGCAGGAGGCACGGGTGGCAGAAGTACGGCAAGAGCTCCAAGCTCTCATGGAGAAGCATGAGAGTTTGGAGCGTGACTCCAAGACTCGAGAGTCCGAGCTTGCCTCGGCTCTCGAGAGTGCCAAGTCCGCCAAGGACGAGGCCCGTAAGGCCCTTCAGGAGGTTGGGGATATAAAGAAGATAGCGGCGGGTAAGGCATTTTTCATGCAAAGCAGGCATGTTAATGTAAACTACCTGACACTTACCCGCATTCGGAGCTCTCCAGGGGTGTTTGCAGATTTGCCGCGTAGTGCGTCTGATGCCGCCGCATTCTATCGTGACGAGGAGGGGAGCTCGACGGAGAAGGTCTTCTGGTCTCAGTACGCTGAGGCCGGCCATCCGGTGCCCCCAAGCGACCAGCTGAAGCAGTTGGTCGAACTCCACAAGGTAGCTAAGGAGGCCATGAAGGGCCTTATAGTCCGGCTGTGGCCTAAACAGGCCATGCCTGGGAGCTACTTCGGCCTCGTGCGGCGGCTGGTGGATGCGTGCCCCTGGGTGGAGGTCATCAAGCGCTCCACGTGTATTGAAGGTGCTCGTCGGGCCCTTGCCCGCACAAAGGTGCATTGGGGCAAGTTGGATGCGGAGAAGCTTCTCACAGACCCACTGCCACCGGGCAAGGAGTATCGCACGCCTGAGATGTATTATAAAACTGTCCTGAAGGGAGCTCGCGATATTGCGGATGAGTGCCCCCGAAATGTAACCTTTGAGTAAACTCGTTATGTATTATCCTGCGCGCTGAAACTTTGTTCATGTGCGCGTTAAGCAACGCTTGTTTAATTTAAAATATTACCTTCTGTGCGGCCGTTTATAAAATCTGAGAGATGGCAAGTCGTTGGCTTCAGCCCCCAAGCCACGAGTGCTGGGGTGTTCGGGATAAACTTGAGCACTCTTGTTCCCATTTTTGGGTCCATCTAGGGAGGCGCTCAACACAACGAACGAGGCAACCGGACTTATAATGCTTGAACACTCTCACTTAGCCATAGAATTCTATAATTTTAAATTTCGGCGAAGCCCCTGGTATTCGGAAGACTGAATCCGGGGCGCTATCCACGCCTTCGTCGGACATTGTCCGGAACTTCGCTCGAAGCGGCGTGAGTCTTTAAGGACCCGAAAAAACCTCTCGAACAGCGACCAGTCTCTCGCCTTATCATGCCAGTCAGTTTTAGCTTTCTCCACTGAGGCGCTCGCCCGGCTCAACCGGGGCGCAATCGTAGTGGTTCTCCCAGTGCCACCTTAGCCGACAGAACGGAACGTAAGGCACCAAAACGTGGGAGCCGGGCAAACCCAACTATTGACCCAAGACATGATTCGGAGCCGATTCATATAATGCTATAAGTTCGGGGTGCCGCACTTATGAAAGTGTTCGGACTTTATCACACCATAATTTGGGGAACAGAAGCCCCTGGTGTATTCGGCCGTACCAAAATATACGGGTGCAAGATGTCATGTAATGAACATATATATAAAAAGGTGATGTAATTGCAGTCGAAAAGTGCTGCATTATTTATTAAAGGAAATCTGCTATGAGTGCGGACTGATACAAATAGTGCGGTAAGCAAGGGATTTGGACTAAGTAAACATGTCCCCCTTCAGGGGTGAGCTGCTGACTTGGTGTATATAATCGAATTTAATGCTCGTAATTGAGACCACCTGAGTGTTCGTCGCAGGCTTCTTTCGTCCCTGACTGTTGCATCATGAGTTCGGCAGGTTCATCGCCGGACAGGGCCTCTGGTTAACGGAGTCCTGTGTACACAAAGAAGGGAAATAAAAAATAAAAAAAGAGAGGGGGGCACACTTGCGAGCCCCCGGTGTGGTCGAATCGCACTCTGGGTCCGTTGCGATCGTGCCCCTTCCCCTATGCCCATGGTATCTCCAAAGCGTAATGATGTACATGGAGTGTTATTCTTGCGATCATGCGCGGGCGAGGGTTGGGGCCGCATTGCTACGCGTGCTCTGATCGCGCCAGGTGGTCTTGGTTGGCATTTCTCTGGGCGCGTTTTGCTGTATCCGGCCTTTTAACGGCCGGACTCGAGAATTGCCTTAAAAGGCTGCTCTGTACTTCTGTCGCGAGAGCCGCTGTATGTTCCTCCATTCGGAGGGAGCGTTTTGTATTCCCATTGACCGTGATTACTCCATGAGGGCCTGACATCTTGAGCTTTAGGTATGCATAATGCGGCACCGCGTTGAATTTTGCAAACGCGGTTCGTCCGAGCAGAGCGTGATAGCCGCTGCGAAACGGGACTATGTCGAAGATTAACTCCTCGCTCCGGAAATTATCCGGGGATCCGAAGACCACTTCCAGTGTGATTGAGCCTGTACAGTTGGCTTCCACTCCTGGTATGACACCTTTAAAGGTTGTCTTTGTAGGTTTAATCCTTGAGGGGTCTATGCCCATTTTGCGCACTGTATCCTGATAAAGCAGGTTCAGGCTACTGCCGCCATCCATCAGGACTCTCGTGAGGTGAAATCCATCGATGATTGGGTCTAAAACCAATGCGGCGAATCCGCCATGGCGTATGCTGGTCGGATGGTCTCTTCGATCGAAAGTGATCGGACAAGAGGACCATGGATTGAACTTCGGGGCAACTGGCTCCATCGCATAGACGTCCCTTAGTGCGCGTTTCCTCTCCCTCTTGGGTATATGGGTCGCGTAAATCATATTCACCGTCCGCACTTGTGGGGGAAAACCCTTCTGTCCTCTATTGTTCGGCGGTCGGGTCTCTTCCTCGTCGTCGCTGTTCAGCCCCTTGTCATTGTTTTCGGCAATTAACTTGCCTGCCTGCTTGAACACCCAGCAATCTCTATTAGTGTGATTAGCTGGTTTTTCAGGGGTGCCATGTATCTGGCATAAGCGGTCGAGTATTCGGTCCAAATTGGACGGACCCGGAGTGGTTCTTTTGAACAGCTTCTTCCGCTGACCGGGTTTAGAGCCTCGGAATCCGGCGTTGACTGCCGTATCCTCCTTATCGTCGCCGTTAATGCGGCGTTTGTTTTTGTTTCGACGTGACCTGCCGTTGTTGTCCTTGGTATCCGGACTGCCAGAATTTTTGCGGAGATTATTGCTGCGAGCTAGCCAGTTGTCCTCTCCCGCGCAGAAGCGGGTCATCATTGATGTGAGGGCTGCCATAGATTTCGTCCCGGATGTTATGTTTGAAGGCTGCAAGGGCCTCTGCGTTCGGACAGTCGATGATTTGGTTTTTCTTTGTCAAGAACCGTGTCCAGAATTGTCTGGCCGATTCGTCTGGCTGCTGAATAATGTGGCTTAGGTCATCGGCGTCTGGTGGTTGCACATACGTGCCCTGGAAGTTGTCTAGGAATGCGGCTTCCAGGTCTTCCCAGCACCCAGTTGACTCTGCGGGCAAGCTGTTTAGCCAATGCCGAGCTGGTCCTTTAAGCTTGAGTGGGAGATACTTGATGGCATGGAGATCGTCGCCGCGGGCCATATGGATGTGGAGAAGATAATCTTCGATCCAAACCGCGGGGTCTGTTGTGCCATCGTAAGATTCGATGTTTACGGGTTTAAACCCTTCGGGGATTTGATGATCCATTACTTCGTCAGTGAAGCATAGCGGGTGTGCGGCGCCTCTATATTGAGCAATATCGCGACGCAGCTCGAGAGAGCGCTGTCTGCTGTGTTCGGCCCGGCCGGGGTTATTGTATCAGGCGCGACGGTATTCATCATGGGTCGTGGGGCGCCCACGTGATCCGTAGATGGATCTGGATTGCCTTGCTTTGTCCTCCAATATGTCTTGCAAGTCCGGCGCGTTTCCTCTTGGCTTCGTACTTTTGGAGCGATGCCGGGGTACGGTCTTGGCTGGGGGCCTGGATGCCTCTCTGTCACGACCACGGGGTGGTCGGTCAGCCATATCGTGCACTGGTGATGGAGGTATGTATGCTTCCTCCTCTAATCGGGGGAGCAGCTTGCGTCTTGGGTAACTTTTGGAGGGGCGTTCGAGTTTATACTCTTCGGCCGCGAGGACCTCGGTCCATCGATCGGCCAGTAGGTCCTGATCAGCTTGAAGCTGTTGCTGCTTTTTCTTTAGGCTGTTTGCTGTGGTGATAAGCCTGCGCTTGAAGCGCTCTTGTTCGACGGGATCCTCAGGTACGACGAATTCATCATCGTTGAGGCTTGCTTCGTCTTCGGAGGGGGGCATATAGTTATGATCCTCAACCTCTTCGTCTGCCGCCCTCTCGTGAGGGCTTGCTTCTGCATCCTCCTGCGCCGAGTCTTGCGGGAGGGGATTGTCTTCGGCACTCTCTGGAGTATTATTATCTCCTGTGCCGGAATCTCCATTCTTGTTGTGGCGAGATTTAGAGCGGCGCCGTTGACGCCGGCGTTTGGGCTGCTTCTTTAAAGAGTCTGCCTCCGCTGCTTCTTCGCCGTCCCCGTCTTTTGGGGTGTCCACCATATATATGTCGTATGACGAGGTGGTCTTCCAGTGCCCTATAGGCGCTGGTTCCTGTTCGTCTCCGGCATCGTCGTCCATAGCGTCGATGTCGTCGGAGTTGTAGTCTAGCATGTCGGTTAGATCATCGACAGTGGCTACAAAGTGGGTGGTGGGTGGGCTCTGAATTTCTTCGTCGTCCGTACCCCAACCATCCTGGCCATAGTCCGGCCAGGGCTCTCCCGATAGCGAGAGATGCTTTAGCGAGTTTAGGATGTCGCCAAAGGGCGAGTGTTGGAAGATGTCCGCGGTGGTGAATTCCATAACCGGCTCCCAATCCGAATCGATTGGTAGGGGCGCGGGAGGTTCGGAGTCCGGCAAGGAGTCTGGCGCCTTGGAATCACGAGTTTCGCAGGGGACAAGATTAGTGTTCGGCTCCATCGCCGTGGATGTTGAAGCCCCCAGGGCGGCGTCTATCCCCCGACCCTCGATCTGGGCGATCGGCTTCGGACTAATGGCCGAAGCGGATTCGTGTGCGGCCACCAAGGCACTGTTCGGCGGCAGAGCTAGATCATGCCCGTCGTCACAGGGCGGCGCGCTTGGCTGTGGCTCGAGTCCGTCGAAGATCAAGTCTCCGCGGACATCGGCCGTGAAGTTTAGGCTTCCGAATCTGACCTGGCGGCCAGGGGTGTAGCTTTCGATCTGCTACAGATGGCCAAGTGAATTAGCCCGCAGTGCGAAGCCGAAGAATACGAAAATCTGCCCGGGGAGAAAAGTCTCACCCTGGACAGCGTTGTTGGTTGAAGATGCCATCGGGCCTATCGGTGACGGCACAGAGGATCTCTCAATGAAAGCACCAATGTCGGTGTCAAAACTGGCGGATCTCGGGTAGGGGGTCCTGAACTGTGCGTCTAGGCGGATGGTAACAGGAAACGAGGGACACGATGTTTTTACCCAGGTTCGGGCCCTCTTGATGGAGGTAAAACCCTACGTCCTGCTTGATTAATATTGATGATATGGGTAGTACAAGAGTGGATCTACCACGAGATCAAGGAGGCTAAACCCTAGAAGCTAGCCTATGGTATGATTGCTGTAATGTATGTTGTGTCCTACGGACTAAAGCCCTCCGGTTTATATAGACACCGGAGAGGGCTAGGGTTACACAGAGTCGGCTACAATGGTAGGAGATCTACATATCCGTATCGCCAAGCTTGCCTTCCACGCCAAGGAAAGTCCCATCCGGACACGGGACGGAGTCTTCAATCTTGTATCTTCGTAGTCTTGGAGTCCGGCGGACGATGATAGTCCGGCTGTCCGGACACCCCCTAGTCCAGGACTCCCTCAGTCTCCCAAAGACATGCCGGGTGTTCCGACGGATTTCGCCGAGCACAAGCTACATGTCCGACCTGACATCAAGCTGGTGAGGCAGCCCTTGCGCCGCCTGTCGGAAGAGAAGAGAAGAGTTGTCGGAGAAGAGATAGCCCGGCTTCTAGAAGCCGGATTCATCATGGAAGTATTCTTTCCAGAGTGGCTGGCCAACCCAGTCCTAGTGTTGAAGAAGAACAAGCAGTGGCGCATGTGCATTGACTACACCAGCCTCAACAAAGCTTGCCCCAAAGATCCCTTTGCTCTGCCAAGGATTGATCAAGTGATAGACTCCACAGCCGGATGCGAGCTGTTGAGTTTCTTGGATGCATACTCAGGTTATCACCAGATAAAGCTTAACCCGGCCGATAGGCTGAAGACCGCCTTCATCACGCCGTTTGGAGCCTTCTGCTACCTGACCATGACGTTCGGCTTGAGAAACGCCGGCACCACATTTCAGCGTTGCATGCAAAAGTGTCTCCTCAAGCAACTCGGTAGGAATGCCCATGTATATGTGGATGATGTGGTGGTGAAGACGGAGAAGCATGGCACGCTGCTGGAGGACCTCAAGGAGACTTTTGAGAACCTGCGCTGATTCCAGATCAAGCACAACCCGGAGAAATGTGTCTTTGGAGTGCCATCCAGCCAGCTTCTTGGTTTCCTGGTCTCAGAGCGTAGCATAGACTGCAATCCCGTGAAGATCAAGGCAATTGAGATGATGAAAGTACACACCCGACTGCTGGACGTTCAGAAATTCACCGGGTGCCTGGCGTCAGTTAGCCGTTTCATCAGTCGGCTGGGCGAGAAGGCTCTTCCCCTGTACCAACTCATGAAGAAGACCACTTTTTTCGAGTGGAACAACAAGGCGGACGAGGCATTTTTCCAACTCAAGAAGATGTTGGCAACTCCGCCTATCCTGGCAGCTCCGACTGAGAAGGAGCCCATGCTCCTCTACATAGCAGCCACCAGTCGGGTTGTCAACATAGTCATGGTAGTAGAGCGCAAGGAGAAGGACAGAGCATTGCCGGTCCAGAGACCGGTGTATTACTTGAGCGAAGTATTGTCCGCCTCCAAGCAAAACTACCCCCATTACCAGAAGATGTGTTACGGCGTGCATTTTGCCGCCAAGAAGCTGAAGCCTTACTTTCAAGAGCACCCATTAACCATCGTCTGCACAGCCCCGCTTGCTGAGATCATTGGAAGCCGGGATGCTTCTGGCTGAGTGGCCAAGTGGGCTATTGATCTGGCCCCTTACACCATCTACTACCAGCCTCGCACCACCGTCAAATCACAAGTGTTGGCCGACTTCCTCGTCGATTGGGCCGAGACCCAATATTTGCCGCCTGCACCAGACTCCACTCATTGGCGGGTGCATTTTGATGGTTCAAAAATGCGCACTGGTCTGGGAGCCGGCGTCGTCCTCACCTCTCCCAAGGGCGACAAGCTCAAATACGTGTTGCAAGTCCACTTCGCCGCCTCCAACAACGTAGCAGAATATGAGGCACTCATACACGGGCTCTGGCTTGCCAAGGAACTCGGCATTCGTCGGATCCTGTGTTATGGTGACTCCGACTTGGTGGTCCAGCAGTCGTCAGGCGACTGGGACGCCAAGGATGCAAACATGGCAAGCTACCGCTTCCTCGTACAACAACTCAGCGGATACTTCGACGGGTGCGAGTTCCTTCACGTGCCAAGAAATGACAATGAGCAAGCAGATGCCTTGGCACGAATTGGCTCCACCCGACAAGCAATAACAGTCGGTGTCGCCCTACGCCGCCTTCTGAAGCCGTCTGTCAAGCCGTCTCCTAATTCAGACTCCATCTTTGTGCCGGCTCCCCCCCGAAGCAGCCAGATCCGACTTGACGATCCCAGAGGCCAGCACGGGGATTTCGACAGGCGGCCCGGGGACTGCTACAGCCACACCCGGCCCGCGGACTTCAGAACCTGGCCCGGGGACTTCGGCAGATGGCCCGGGGACTTCAGCAGTCGGCCCGGGGACTTCAGCAGTCAGCCCGGGGACTTCTTCAACACAGCAGGCGGAAGCAGCTCCCAACCCGCTGCCTCCCGGCCCAACCGCCCTCATACAAATTGCAGTAGTCACAGTCGAAGAAATTGCAGCGCCCTCATGGGCTCAGCCGATCCTCAAGTTCTTGGTGAATAAAGAGCTGCCGACCGATGAGACCTTAGCCCGACAAGTGCAGAGGCGAGCCCCAGCCTACACCATAGTCAACAAAGATCTGGTGCGATGAAGCATCACAGGGGTTTATCAGCGGTGTGTGGAGTCGGACCAAGGCCAAGCAATACTCAGGGATATCCACCAGGGCGAGTGCGGCCACCATGCGGCTTCAAGGTCACTTGTGGCCAAGGCTTTCCGCCATGGTTTCTTCTGGCCGACTGCCCTAGAAGAGGCCAAAGAGCTAGTTCAGAAATGTCAAGGGTGTCAGAGGTTCCGCTCCAAGCCACACCTGCCGGCTTCTGCACTCAAGACCATTCCCATAGCTTGGCCCTTTGCTGTTTGGGGACTGGATATGGTAGGACCATTCAAGATGGCCCGCGGTGGCATGACTCACTTGCTTGTTGCTGTGGACAAGTTCACCAAGTGGATAGAGGCAAAACCAATCAAGAAGCTGAATGGGCCGACTGCCATGACCTTCATCGCTGACATCACCATGCGATACGACATCCCACACAGCATCATCACCGACAACGGCACCAACTTCGCCAAAGGGGCCTTGGCTCGTTTCTATGCAACAAAGGGCATCTGCCTGGACTTAGCGTCCGTTGCCCACCCACAGTCAAATGGCCAAGTGGAGCGTGTAAACAACCTCATTTTGTCCAGCCTCAAGCCCCGACTGGTCGAGCCTCTAGAGCGTTCGGCCGGCTGCTGGCTCGACGAGCTGCCGGCCGTCCTCTAGAGCCTGCGCACAACTCCGAGCAAGTCAACGGGCTTCACGCCCTTCTTCCTCGTCTACGGTGTCGAAGCCGTCATCCCGACAGATATTGAGTTCGACTCCCCAAGAGTCACCATGTACACCGAGGCGGACGCCAAGGAGGCGCGAGAAGACGGTGTCGACTTGCTGGAGGAAGGCCGGCTGTTGGCACTCAGCCGGTCGGCCATTTACCAGCAGAGTCTGCGCCGATACTACAACCGCAAGGTGAAACCAAGATCCTTCCTGGAGGGAGACCTTGTGCTCCGGCTGATCCAGCGAACAGCCGGACAGCACAAGCTCTCGGCACCTTGGGAAGGCCCTTTCATCATCAGTAAAGTGTTGGGCAACGATGCCTACTATCTGATCGATGCCCAGAATCCCAGAGCACGCAAGAGAGATGATTCAGGCAAAGAGACGGAGAGGCCATGGAACGCATACCTCCTTCGAAGGTTTTACAGTTGAAAGCAGTATGTATCACGCTACCTTTTGTACTATGTATAAAGACTCCGGGTCCCCTGAGAAGAACTCGGGGACTACCCTCTTTTATCTATATGATAAGTATCACGCCTACGAGAATGTATAGTTTTATTTCTTCCGCCTGGCACCGGGTTCGACCAGTCGGCCCGGAGCCTCGCCGTCTTCTACAATATGCCGCCTCCTGCAGCCGGACAAGTAGTGTGCCGGCACCAAAAACTTCCTTTGTCAAAAGTCACAGCTCGCAGAGCGACTGTATGGCGGGCAAAGGTTGCAAAGTAGTGCCCCACACGAAAGAATGACTAAGGAAGAAAACGCATATAGTAGAGGGCGGCATCGCACCTGGCCGTCTGGCTACTTGGCAGCCAGACGGCCGGCCTCCGCTTTTACTACCAAAAACTCCAAATGGCTAAGTCCTAGCCCCCCTCACAAACGGCTAGAGTGCTCAAATCAGCCATGGTCCGCAGAGCGGCTGGCCGGCTGATAAGAGCATAGCCAAGAGTTGGCGGCAAAGGAAAAAACCAAGGAGAAAAAGGGAAAAAAGGCTAGAGGTCGGCACAACAAGCATAAGCAATGATAAATATTTACATGGATAAAGGCCTCTGGCCGGCATTCAAACAGAGTTTTGATATACACCCCACAGGTGGAGTTGCGTGAATTTAACAAAATGTTCAGAGCAGCAAGCAGAAAGCAGATAAAATCCTAAGGAGCAGCAGAAGACTCCGGCTGGGCGGTGCCGGTTGGCGCAGCAGAAGGATCCGGCTGGACAGTGCCGGATGGCGTGGCCGAGGACTCTGTCTGGACGCCGGAGTCAGCTGCACCGCCTGGCGCGGCAGGCGGCTCCATCCGAAAGGAGGAATCACCAGCAGTAGGCGGGGGCGTTGGAGTGCTGGAGGACGGAGTCGATGGCATCCGTCGGAGGAACGGGCGGCTGGGCGGCCCCCACCTAGACGCCTCCAGTAGCGGGCAACACCTCGGTGCGTGGCTCGTTGCTTGAGGCCCGGTCAGGCTAGGGCTGACCGTCCGCCCCGATCTCTGGCAGGTCGACGTTTCTCTCCTCGTCTTCCTCCTCCTCCTCCTCCTCTTCCTCCTCCCCATCTTCCCCTTCGTCGCTGGAGTCGATGACTTCGGCTGAATCTTTGCTGTCCTCCGGGTTTAACCCGAGCCACTTGTGAGGAGCTTCGCCGCCTTCCTCGACCACCTCCGGGACAAAGACACTGATGTTTGTGAAGTCGGCGATCGCCGCCGCCCTGTTGACGAGCTCAGCTTCCACCGCCGCCAGCTCCTCCTGTGCCTCCAGTCGGAACGTGGCCAACTGGGCTAGATCTAGCCCAGGGTACCACGCCTTGACGAATTCCAAGGCCCGGCGCCCCCCTGCCTGGGCTGCTGAGCCTTTCCAGGCTTCCAGGCGGTCGGCCGCCACCTCCAGCCAGTCGACAGTCCGACTTGAGGTGCGCGGAGCCGGCAAGCCTGGCCAGAGGGCGGAGACCGCCTGGGCTCCGATGCGGTGGAGGCGGCGTAGCATGCGGTAAGCAGGCCGAAGCCGGGCCTGAATGCTGAGGATCTGTTCGCCAAGAGTCCGGGGAGCACCGGCATCGATTTGCGCACCCTCCGCCCTTTGCTCCTCGCGCTGGGCCTTGATCATTTGGATCGCGTCTACAGAATGGCCCGGGAAGAAGTCTGTCTGGGCGGAAGAAGAAAAAGGCCAAGGCTATAAGCAAGGGCCGACAGCTCAAAACAAGAAACCAAGAGAATGAGGCTTACCATCGACCAAGTCTTCGATGCTGCTGAAGCAGGCCGTCATCTGGGCCTCCTTGTCGGCCCAGGCGGAGCGCTCGATCTCAAATTCGGCGAGGAGGTTGGTCTTCATCGTCTTCACCTTCAGCTGAGCTGCCTTGAGGGTTTCCGCCTGCTCGGCAAGTTGGGCGACCAGGCGGTCCCGCTCCTCCGCCAACTTGCTGCACTCCGCCTCCTTGCCACGCAGGGCGGTGTTGGCTTCGCCCAGCTGCTGCTGCAGGGCGGCATTAGCCTCTGAAGAAAGAAAGAGAAGAAAAAGGCATCAGTCAAGCAGACAAGACAAAGGAAAGAAACATCCGAGGAGATTCGGCCCGACTGCTCAGCAGTCGGCCCGAACCTCGGGGACTACAGCCCGCGGGCGCACCATCGCGCCACCGCGGAAAAGAAGTAGTTGACAAAGGAAAGAAACAACTGAGGAGATTCGGCCTGACTGCTCAGCAGTCGACCCGAACCTCAGAGACTATAGCCCGCGGGTGCACCAGCGCGCCCCCGCGAAGAAAGAAGAAAGAAACTTATGCCGGCTCTCGGCCAGATGGGCCGTCTGCATCTCCAGCTCCCGAACCCTGGAGTTGTAGGCGGTCACGCGGAGATTGTGATAGTCCTGCAGAAGAGACATCAGATGAAGTCAGCAGTCGACAATCGCAAGATAAAGTTTCGGCCCGCCTGCTCAGCAGCCGCCCCGGAACTTGGGGACTACACCCAGTGGGTGCGCTTGCACGCCCCCACGAGAGAAGCAAGAGGTTCATCCGAAGAAGAAAGCCAAAGACAGCTTACGCGGATGGCGGTGCACGACTCCAAGAAGGCCTCGTTGCAGCGCTTGAGGGCTTTCGCCTCTGCCCGGAGCTTGGCTTGGACGTCAAGAGACGCCTGGTTCAGGGCGCCCGTCCCGCCCCCGTGTATCCAACCCACGGGTGCGACGCTGGTCGCCTCGGTATCGGGGGCCGACGAGCTCGCGGCACCGATCTCCTGCGGCCGCGGTGCTGAGGCCGCCTTCTCCAGACAACAGCGCGTGGGCGTGCGGACCGTAGGAATCAGGCCCGTCACCACCGTATTTTCGACCGGCAGCACTGGCGGCGCGACCGGCTGCTCGTCCCGTGGCTTGGTGGCTGGCGGAGACGGCGGGGGCAGAGGCGGCGGCACGAAGACGTCCGGCATGGCTACGTCGCCGCCCTCCCGCTCCCGGAGCGGGTGGTCATCTCCGGCTCCTCCGGCCGTCGCATGGAATTCAGGCGGAGGTGGCGCGGTGTTCAGGGGCGCCACAAGCAGCGGCTCTTGGCGGCGTACGGCCTCCACGAGCCACTCCTTCTCCGCGGCCTAGGCTTCCGCCTGCGCCAGCGCCCTCTCAGCAGACACGGCGGACAAGGCCTCCTGCTCCTTGGCCAGGCGGTCGGCCTCTTCCTCGTGCGCCTCCCACGCATTCTGCTCTGTCACCTCCCGGAGGTCGGCGGCCGGGTCTATCTACCGACTGGTCGAGGAGGTCGCTGCCGATCTGAGGACCGAGGCGGCACTCAACTTCTCGAGGGTTAGCGGAGCCCCGAAACAAGAAAACAAGTTGGAAGGCTCTCACGCTAGATTGACGAGAAGACAAGAAGTGAGGGAAGGATACTTACGCCGACACCATAACAGGCACCTTCGGCTGCCTCTGATATTGGGCCACCTTGGTCGCGGCTTCTTTCCGCCTGGTCGCCGCGGCCGGGTTCTTGGGATTCTTCAGGACGCTGCCGAACAGGGCCGCACCCTATTTCCGCTTGTGCTTGCCACCATGGGCGGGCGGTCGAGAAGAGGGGCCAGCGCCGGTGGTGGCGGAGCTTCGGGCAGGGCACGGTTCGTCTTTGTCTTCGTCGTCGTCAGGCCAAGCCCCCACGCCGCCGCCTGCCTCGGAGCCGCCTGCTCCACCACCGCCGTCTGTCCTGCCGCCGCTGCCTGTCGTGTCGTCGACTAGGGCGGCCGCCCCCAAGTCGGGGTCGTCCAAGTCACTCTCCGCCCTGTCCGGCTGGAGGTCATCACCCGGCCCCAGGATGGCGGCCGTAGCCTCGGACATGTAAATCTGCAACCAAGAAAGAGTTGCGTCATGAAGAGAAACAAAGCTGAAGGAAACAGTTCAAAGGACAAAATGAAGAAACTTACAGCAGGCGGCGGATTGTGGTGAGAGTACGGCCGCGTCCCGTACCGCCACTCCGTCTCCGACACTTTGACGTCGGAGATCTCGTTTACCATCCGCGCAACTTCAGCGGGCGGCATCCCTTTCGTGCACAACCGGCACGGATCACGGTGTCCGCCCATCCGGAAGATCGGATGAGGGCGGCTCTAGAGCGGGAGGACCCGGCGCTCGACGAAGGTGACGGGGAGGTTGGAGGCCACGAGGCCCTCCGACTCCTGGAGCACCCAGAGTCGACCAATGGCGGTCGCCGCGTCAGCCGACACCAGTTTCGGCTTGTACCCCTAGGTGGGCCGAGCCCCGGTGGGGGGGCCGGCCTCGTAGGCCGGCAGGTTGAGGAAGTCGGCAGCCGGGTCCATATTCTTGACGTAGAAATAAGACTGCTGCCACATCTTCACCGACTGCGCCAGCTTGATGACGGGGAAGGCGTTCCGCTTCGCCGGTCGGCGCACGGCAACGAAGCCCCCGCACTCGGCCGCCGTCTCCCTGGCGGAGGTGCCGAGCTTCCCATAAAAGAACGCTCCCCACAGCTCGATTGTGGGGAGGAGCCGATGTAGCCCTCGCACGCCGTGACGAAGGCGGAGAGGAGAGTCACGGCGTTGGGCGTGAGGTGGTGAGGCTGAAGGTGGTAGAAGTCGAGGAAGAAGCGGAAGAAGCCACTCATCGGAAGGACGAAGCCGCGGAGGAAGTGCGAGCGGAAGACGACCCGCTCGCCTTCCTGCGGCGCCGGCGAGAACTCTGTCTCCGGCGGCACCTGCGCCTTGACGAAGGCCGCGCTGGGCATCCGGCGCGTGTCGCGAGGAAGGAAATGTTATCTTCGATCACGGTCGATCCGTCCCAATCACCGCCTCTCTCGCGTGCCATGGCTTTCGGCTGGCGGCATGGAGAGGAGAAGTGCGACGGCGGCGGGCAACGGCGGCGGTGCTACGGTGGCACAGAGCAGCAGCAGCGGCAGCAACGGCAGCGGTGGACAAGCGAGAAGAAGAAGAGTGGGAGGGGAGCGAGAGCTTTGCCGTACCTCTCCCCCCTCCCTACTTATAGCCCTCGGGCTACGAAGCCGAGGGGGCGGGACGTGGGTCGTGGGATTAACTACGCCCACGTCCCCATGGCCCCCGTTTCCCGCGCGCATTCACCACGCCATTAATAGTCGTGGGAATGGCAACTGTCTCGTTCGGCGTAGCAGATCCGCCCGGTTGCCGAGGCACGGTAGTGGCGGGCCTGGCCCGGTGTCACGTCCCGTCTGAGACGTGGGGTGGCAGGCTGACCAGGCTGACGTGCACCGCGTGGCGCACCTGTGGTGGGCGGCGGCCTGGGAAGCTTAGCAGGCACGCCACCTATTTCCCGCCTCGAAGTTCAAAGACCAACCGTGCGAGCTCCGCCTGGAAGAGGTCGGCCTCAGCAGTCGGCTGGCCGCACGGCGGACCAACGTCTTCTCGGAGCCCGGTGAGGGAGGAAGCCGCTGAGACTTCACAGCCCCTCGACCGCGGTGCCTCACCGGCTTCGGGGACTACTGTCGGTGTAATGGGCCACGGGTAGGCTCACCCGAGTCCCTGGATTTATCAAGACTTTGGGCCAGCTTCGCCTTGCTGGACCCCAAGCTGGAGCTCCACCCTCTGGCGCCGGCTGGCTCAGCGGCCGACTGCCAGAGGGCGGCCGATCCAAGTCTACGGCGCTCTGAGTGACCGGCTCCTGGCGGCCGCCCTCCAGAGAGGGCGGCAACAGGCAGGCATCCACCTCACGACTACGGTGCGGCCGAGCCCCCATCAAGAGTACAAGTCAGAGCATGGCTACAGTGAAGCACGTCGCCTCCAACGCTCAGGACGGGCATGGCTACAGTGCTCCGTACAGATGGAGATCTCCGCACGACGGGGCACTGTGCCATGTCTCTCCTAACGTCGCCTCGGGCAGGTGGAGCCCTGTTTCCCATGACGGCATGTCGGTACGGCCCACCGGAGGCGGGCCCTATCGGGCAGTGACCCCAAGGAGGACGGCGGAATCTCAACCAAACGGATTCGAGAGGGGCCGGCCTCCAGCAGGCGGCCGTCCCTTGCCCCGAGGCAAGCATGCCATTAAGCTGATACGACTAGGTATGGCTACAGTGGCCTCCCGCCAGGCGATAGGACTGTAGCCACACTAAGATGACCAAGCCCCCGTCACCAACGACACGGCTACAGTAAGCAGCCACCAACCAGTTGGCGGGGCCCACCAGGCGGCGGGCCCCAACGGTCGGCGGAGAAGCCGGAGGCTGGAGACACTAACAGCCGAGCCCAGCACCCAGACGAATTACCATTGTACCCCTGGGGGGTAGGCCTATATAAACCCCCAGGCCACCCATGCAAATGGTTCGAACCCAGATAGAATTAGCCAGATACCTAGAGCAGGGAAGAGCTAGCCTTGCCTCCTTCTACCTCTAGCACACAGCTCAAGGAGCACCGCTGTATCACTTGCGCCTTAGTGATCATGCGGAGACCCCGCAGAGCAGAACTAGGGGTGTTATCTCCTAGGAGAGCCCCGAACCTGGGTAAAGCACGCCGGCGTTCGTGTCTATGCCCTATCCTGCTTCCAGGCACTGGCGACGTTCTACTCGCTCCCACCATGATAAGCCATCCATTGGCATATGTCGCACCCAACCCCCGACACAATTGCTTTACATCCACCACCCGAGCGTGCGCCGGTCAGTTGTTGACGTCTGGAAAGCTTCGACTGATACTATGACGCATGTTGCCCATATCTTGTCCCACATGGTAGTCAGTGCGCATAGGCCAATGACCAACTCAGATCAAATACCCAATCTCGTTAAGCATGTTATTTTTGAAGTAACCGTGGACGCCGACCAGGGACTAGGCCCACCTCTCTCCTGGGTGGTCTCAACCTGCCCTGTCACTCCGCCAGACGGTATCACTCAGGGGGGGGGGGGCGTCGGGAATCCAGGTCCACCACTACCTGGATGGAACCACCTGTCCCTTCAGCCCCCACATTCGTGAATCACTCATGAGTACTCTACGAGCCGACCCGACTTTAGTCTCAACATTGTATCACGTATGTATGTATGTATGTATGTATGTATGTATGTATGTATGTATGTATGTATGTATATACCCATTGTCGGTGTCAAAATTGGTAGATCTCGGGTAGGGGGTCCCGAACTGTGCGTCTAAGGATCGAAGGTAACAAGGAGGCAGGGGACACGATGTTTACCCAGGTTCGAGCCCTCTTAATGGAGGTAATACCCTACTTCCTGCTTGATTGACTTTGATGAGTATAGGGGTTACAAGAGTTGATCTACCTCGAGATCATAATAGCTAAACCCTAGATGTCTAGCTTGTATGATTGTTCCTCTCCCTATGGACTAAACCCTCTGGTTTATATGGACACCAGAGGGATCTAGGGTTGTATAGAGTCGGTTTACAAAGAAAGGAAGGTGCATGATCCGAACGCCAAGCATGCCATCCACGCAAAGGAGAGTCCCATCCGGACACGGGGAAAGGTCTTTAATCTCATATCTTCACGGCCCATTAGTCCGGCCCATATCACATAGCCCGAACGCTCGAGGACCCCTTAGTCCAGGACTCCCTCAGTAGCCCCTGAACCAGGCTTCAATGACGACGTATCCGGCGCGCAGATTGTCTTCGGCATTGCAAGGCGGGTTCCTTCTCTGAATCCTCCAAAGCAGTCCTTTGTACATGATAGCTGCATCCGACTCTGTTTAATAATTACAACTTTAAGCTATAAGGAAAATAAATATTCAAAACAAAGAAATTCACGTCCATAGGCGATTTTTCCGGTGAGGCATTAAGTCCTGGCCTTGTTAGTATTCTGAACCATTTTACATCCCTCGCTTCGGTCATATGCACGTCTTGTCAAAGCAAGGAACGTGTCCCCCTTACCACGGGATTCTTATCAACAGGGGTTTGGGTAATCCAACCGTGTTGTTCACACGTCCCCTTGGGAATAGGCGAGATTTAAGGCTCCAGAGGGGACGCTTGATATCCACTACCTTTATAAGAAGGCAAAGATCCATCTTTTTACCCCACACCTTCTTCCTCCTCAGCCTATCTGCCATTCGAGCTCCAGCGCTCAAGTCTCAATCCTTTCTATCGCCACCAAACACTCCTAGCCATGTCTGGATCTGGAGTGCAGGGCAAGTGGATGGCTTCCTCTATTACAGAGGAGAACATCAAGGAGCTCCAGGAAGCTGGGTACTTGGCCACAAACATAGTCCACCGGCTCCCTGCCAAAAAGCAGATCATTCCCACTCCGGAGCCTAATGAAGGGTAGTGTTCATCCCCCATTTCATTCGCGGACTAGGGTTTCCCCTTCATCCTTTTGTCCGCGGTATCATGTTTTACTATGGGTTAGATTTTCATGATCTGGCCCCAAATTCCTTCCTCAACCTTTCGGTGTTTATCGTCGTGTGCGAGGCATTCCTCCGCGTCCCTCCCCACTTCGGCCTATGGCTCAAGGTCTTCAATGTGAAGCCAAAGGTGGTCGAAGGCCAACACGTGGAGTGCGGCGGCGCCATGGTGAGCAAACTCCCCAATGTCACCTGGCCAAAAGGGACCTTTGTGGTATCAGTGAAGGGATGGCAGCAGGGGTGGTTCTACATCACGGAACCCCGCGATACCACATGGACCGTTGCTCCTGAGTTCAAGTCCGGGCCTCCGATGCGGCTTACATCCTGGCTCAATGAGGGCCTAGATTGGGAGTCGCCTGACGAGGTGACGACGCTGGAAAGCCGCGTCAAGGGTATCATAAACAAGAACACCAGCCTTGCCAGCGTGATCTAGGTGATGCTTTTTCGCCGGATTCTTCCTTGTCAACACCGGACTCAACATATGTGGGAATTCGACTCGGTTGGTCCTCGAACCCTGCAGCGGTTCTTTGGCACGACGCACGAAGACATATGGAAGCTGCTCTTCAAGTCTCAAAAGTTGTGGCCGGAGACAACCGAAGACCGCAGCCTTGAAGACAAAGAAGGCAGAGCAGATAAAATGTCCGGATCCACTCCCCGAGGACTAGGCCACCCCCTTTGCCGACGAAGATGCTGGTTCTGGTGCCGTATCAGGCGCCAGAGAAGAAGGCCAAGAAGAAGAGCAAGGAGGCCAGAGGTGGCCTCCGTTGTAAGGGTGCTTCGGACGCTGTGTCCGAAGACACCGAGACCTCCTCCTCCCATGATGAAGATGTAGAGGAGGAAGAGAGTAACTCTCCCCCTAAGGGGGGAAGAAGAAAAGGGCGGCTTCCACAGATCTAGAGGCGGAGGCGACCAAGAAGGGAAAACCCTCCCTTTCGGACGATTCCAAAGCGGATGCCGATGCCATCCCCGAGTGGCACCCCGGGCCGAAGCCCTTGGTTGGATCATAAGTATCCGAAGACACCGTACACATATCCGAATTTATGCCTTATTATTTTAACATACTGAATTGCGCATTGCAGGCCGGCTCGCGATCTCCCCCAACGATCATCATCATCTGGGAATTCGCTAGGGACGAACGTGATGGAGAGCGAGTCGCCTCCATAGATCTCTCCACCCACTGCTATGGATAACACCGAAGTGTTTTCCCGAAAAACCTCTCCCGATCACGGGGAAGTGCAGGAGGCCGTGAAGGTGGTGACGGAGGGTAATACCTCTGTTGCCGAAGATAGGGGGAAATCCACCCCCATGGAGACCAGCGATGGGGGCCATGCTCAATTCGGCCCCCACCCGAATATTATTCCGGAGACTCATAAAGCTCCGGAATAAGACCGACAGCCTTCTTCGAGGGAAGGGGGCGCGCCGTCTCCGCCGGCGTCTTCTATCAATCCGGAGGCGCCGGATACTCTAGTGGAAGCGCTTCAGAGTTCTTCCATTGTGGAGGAACACCGTACCTTTATGGGTATGGTGGTTGAAAAGGTTTGGTCCGCTAAGAGCGGATTGAACCAAGCCTATACTAGCCTTCTAACAGGCTTTGAGGTATGTGACGTAATATATTTTTGGATATTTGCAAAAGGGATACCTGTATATAGATAGTAGCCCTTGAGGCTCTGCTCGACATTCGCGAAGAAAAGCCGAACAGAGGATCGAATAATACTCCACAGGAGCTAACATATATGTCTCCTTGGATGAACATGCTGCGAGGCTGGCAGCAACCTCGCATGCTACGGAAGTCTCCGAACTAAAGCAGAAGTTGGAGGCAAAACAAGGTATGTGATACCGAAGTATATCTGAAATGATATTAGTTCGAATTTGTTATTTAAATGAGCTTTATGATAACGCTCATAGGTGACACGTCTGAGGTCGAGGCCCTCAAGAGTGCTCTGGCCGAGGCCAAGAAGGAGGCGGACGATGAGCGAACCGCCCGCCAAATACATGAAGCGAGGTTGGAGGAATTCCAACAAGAGCTCACTGATGCTATAAGAAAATGTGAGTTTTTGGAGCGCCAGGTGTCGGATTGAGACTCTGTCGTGGATTTGTCACGGCAGATGTCCTAGTGTGAGGACTTAGTCATGAGGCCAACGCATCTATGCGGTAGCTTTAAGGGGTTGAGTGGAATCGAGAGACGTAACACAAGACAAGGATTTAGACAGCTTCGGGCCCCGGGAAACATCATCCGGTAATAGCCCTACATGCTGTTTGTGGCTAGATCTCATTATCATAACGAGAGTCACCGGTAAACCGGCTGTTTGTGTCTAGCCCTAGAGATTGTTTCTTCTTGCATGTCCCTCTTTGGGGAGCCCTGCCCCTCCTTATATATGTTGAAGGGGCGGTTTACATGACTAATCCTAATTGGATTAGGATTACTCTATTACAAGTGGAGTCCTAGTCTTGCTTCCTTTGTAAGGGAATATTCCTTGTGCTTTCCTCATAAACCGGCCCACCATTAAACGTGAACCGGCCTTCTGGGCCTTGGGCCTCGTCATCCATTTGACCCTCCCGCCGGGTTACTAATGAACCGCCAAGATCGGGCGGGTTACCCGTGAATCGCAAGCTCCGGGTGGGTTACCAGTGAGTCGTCCAGTCCGGCCGGGTTATACTTCCGGCCGGGTTACGCCGCGGGGTATATCCCCGACATTAGCCCCCAGTTTAATTTGGATTTATCCATGTTAAACTGATCTGCAACATAAACACAAGAACAAATTTGGCGGGTTGTGCTCCGGTTTAAATATTCTTATAAACCGGTACTTGATCATCCTTAAGTCCTTGTCATTTCTTCCTTCTGAAAAATCCGAGTCAATAACCATATTCATAATCAATTTGCTTGCAGAAGAAATTTTGTAAATAAAGAATCCATTTGAATCGGCCTTCAATGCTCTGACTTGACAAAAATATTGGTCTTCAAATATTCAACTGATATTCAGTGGGCTTGAAAATATAGAACTTGTCGATCTATGATTTCCAAAATCACCGGGTTATAAAAACTGATAATTCCGGGTCATGATTGTTGCCAACGCCGGTTCATGATTGTTGCCAATGCCGGTTCATGATTATTGATGACGCCGGGTTATGATTGTTGCAGACACTGGGTCACAATGATTGGTAACGCCGGGTCAATATTTGTTGGTGACTCCGGGTCATAATTATTGCAGACACCGGGTCAATCTGGTTAGCTCAAAACTGAAAATTGGAAGATATTTCTCCCTTATATACATATTACTTGTAGCCCCCAAGTCTTGAACAGAAAAAAGTGATGATTTGAGACTTGTTTCCATATAATTATTGCCACTTTGAAGAAATCCATATTGTTCATTTCAGTCACTAGTAAAAACTGAATACTCCATATTATGTAGCCCCCAAGTACCGGGTTGTCATGCTTGCAGCAACCTGGGACTTGTAATTGCCTGATGCTCAAAAAACTTCAACCAGTGTAGCCCCCAAGGGCCGAGTCATTACGCAATAATGAGCAGGGACTTTATAAATATGATCATGCTTCATTGAAAATAAAATCATGTGATGTAACCCCACCATGGGACTTGAACCCACATCCACAAGGTTAAGAGTCTTGTGCTTTACCAACTGAGCAGTGGACCCTTGAATATAATGGATAAAAACTTGTGTACCTTGAATCATTGAGAGGAGCACTTGGTAGCTGATACGTCTCCAACGTATCTATAATTTATGAAGTATTCATGCTATTATATTATCCATCTATGATGTTTTATATGCATTTATATGTCATTTTATATGATTTTTGGGACTAACCTATTAACCTAGAGCCCAGTGCCAGTTTCTGTTTTCTCCTTATTTTTGTGTTTTACAGAAAAGGGATACCAAACGGAGTCCAATTGACGTGCCAATTTTTGAGGATTTTTTATGGACCAAAAGAAGACCACAGAGCATCAGAGTTGGGCCAGAAGAGTCCCGGGCTGCCCACAAGAGTGGCCCCCCCTAGGGCATGGCCCCCTATCTCGTGGACAGCCCGGAGACCTCCCTGACGTGAAACCAACGCCAAAAATTCCTATAAATAGAGAAACCTTCGGGAATTAACCTAGATCGGAAGTTCCGCCGCCGCAAGCCTCTGTAGCCACGAGAAATCAATCTAGGCCCTCTCTGGCACCCTGCCGGAGGGGGCCATCATCACCGGAGGCCAGGGAGGACGATCTCGGAGGGCCCCTCATCACCATGAAGGCCAAGGACCAGAGGGGGATAACCATGGAGGAGGATGCACAAGGGGGAGAACCTGTCCTCCTCTCTCTTGGTGGCACCGGAGTGCCATCGGGAGGGGAATCATCGCCGCGGTGATTGTCTTCATTAACATCACCATCATCATCACCATCCTCATCTCTTTTATGCGGTCCACTCTCCCGCACCCCGCTGTAATCCCTATTTGAACATGGTGCTTTATGCTACATATTATGATCCAATGATGTGTTGCCATCCTATGATGTTTTGAGTAGATATCTTTTGTCCTTGAGTTGATTGATGATCTAGATTGGTACGAGTTGTATGCTTTATTTTGGTGTTGTCCTATGGTGCCCTCTGTGTCGCACAAGCGTGAGGGATTCCCGCTATAGGGTGTTGCAATATGTGCATGATTCACTTATAGTGGGTTGCATGAGTGACTGAAACACAAACCCGAGTAAGGGGGTTGTTGCGTATGGGATAAAAGGGGACTTGGTGCTTTAATGCTATGGTTGGGTTTTACCTTAATGAATCTTTAGTATTTGCGGATGCTTGCTAGAGTTCCAATCATAAGTGCATATGATCCAAGTAGGAAAAGTATGTTAGTTTATGCCTCTCCCTCATATGAAATTGCAATGACGACTATCGATCTTGTTAACAATTGCTTAGGACATTTCCGCACACTGATCCACCATTATACCACACTCGCTATTTATATTATTTAGTAATATATTCTAATTTTATGATAACAACACCTACTTTTATATTTTAGCTCTCCGATATCATACAAAATTATCCTCCTTATACCCACAACACATTTTTATTTCTTGTTTCTAGTTGGAAGCAAACGTTCAGTGCACGTAGAGTCGTATCAGTGGCAGATAGGGCTTGAGAGAATATTGATCTTACCTTTAGCTCCTTGTGGGGTCGACACTCCATACTTATCACTTCCACCTTTGGGAATTGCTATGATGATTCCTTGCACTTGGGGATTATCAAGCTCTTTTCTGGCGCCGTTGCCGGGGAGCAATAGCGTGGGGTTGATATTCTCGTGTGTGCTTGTTTGCTTTCTTTACTTAGTAGATTTTGTTTTTACTTTTTGTTTCTGTTTAGTTGTGGGTGAAACATACAAAAAATTTAAAAATAATGAAAATAATAAAAATTATTTACGTGCCTCTCATGCCTAAAAAAGGTTTTTCGAAAAGAGAAGTGATTGGAAAGTTATGCATTGAAGAAGTGAGGGTCGACCTTGAGCACTTGTGTTCATGCTCAAGGAAACAATGTAGAATTCTTCATGGAAGTTTCTCTGTAAATAATTATGCCCTTGTATATAACCATTGTATTATAAAAATAATGTGCCAAGCTTTGGTTTTAGTATGATAAGATTGCTTGCTTACTATGTGCAGAACAAAAACAGAAACTTTGGCTGTAGTGCATGAATTTACATTTTTTACTGGAAAGTCAAATGGGTCTGAAACATTTTGCACATTAATTCTGTACAATTTTTTCAAATTTTCAAATTTATTTCATAATTTTTGGAGTTACAGAAGTTTACTAAACTTCCAGATTACTACAGACTGTCCTGTTCTTAACAGATTCTGTTTTTCGTGTGTTGTTTGCTTATTTTGATGCACCTATGGCTAGTATGTAGGGTATGAACCATATAGAAGTTGGAATACAGTAGGTTTAACACCAATATAAACAAAGAATGAGTTAATTACATTACCTAAAGTGGTAGTTTGCTTTATTACACTAACGGATCTCACAAAGTTTTTGTTTAAGTTTTTGTGAGTGAAGTATTTGAAGAACGAGGAGTTACTGATGTGAGAAGAATAAAGAGAGACAAGAGTTCAAGCTTGGGGATGCCCAAGTCACCCCAAGTAAATATTTCAAAGGATACTCAAGCATCTAAGCTTGGGGATGCCCCGGTTGGCATCCCATCTTTCTTCTTCAACAAATATCGGTATACCTTGGTTTTTGTTTTGTTCACATTGTTTGTGCCCTTTGTGTTTTTGTTTTTCTTTAAGAATCATGCTAGTATGAGATAGCTCTTCATTGATTTATAGAATAATTCATGTGCTTCACTTATATCTTTTAAGTATGGTCTTATAGAATTGCTCTTTGTGCTTATTTTGAGCTTGGATATTGGATAGTCTATATTAATTGTAGAATTCTCCAGGAACTTCACTTATATCTTTTGGAGTATGGATAATACTATAATTTAAAGTGGGTTTGGAAGAGTATCAACTTTAGGAATTAGTGATCCCACTATCTTGGAGGGTGTTGAATCTTCGTACGATATTTATGAAAGTGGATTTGGAAGAGTGTCAATTTTAGTTAGTATTCCACTATTTCGGAAGAGGTTCCAATTGAGTATGAGAACAAAGTTGCTATTCATTATGCTACTGAAAATTATTATGAGGGAGGAATATGTGCTTGTAGGAGTTGCAATAATGTCAAGTTTCCTCTCTATGTGCTTAAAGTTTTGAAGTTATACTTGTTTTGCCTTCCTATGCTAGTTGACTTTTGTTCCTATAAATTGTGTGCTCACAAAATCCCTAGGCATAGGAAGTGAGTTAGATTTAAATGTGCTAGTCATATTCTTCATGATGCTCTCTTTGTGTTTCAAATCTTTTCTTTTATGCGAGCATCATTGAAATCATCATGCCAAGCTAAAAGGCATGAAAGAAAAGCGCTTGTTGGGAGACAACCCAATATTTACCCTTACTATTTTTGTGTGTCTACATGATTAAGCTACTGTAGTAATCATTTTTTATAGATTTTGTTTCAATAAAGTGCCAAGTAAGACGTTTGGGAAGACTTGGGTGAGAGTTAATGTGATCTTGCTGTAAAAAAACAGAAACTTTGCGCTCACGAGATTAGCTGTCATTTTTTACAGAAGAGTGATTTTGAGTTGATTATTTTTTCAGAAGATTAATAGACAAATTACTCATGTCCACCAATTTATTTCATAATTTTTGGAGTAGCATAAGTATGGTTATTGTTCAGATCATGACAGACTGTTCTGTTTCTGACATATTCTGTTTTCATCGCATAGTTTGCTTGTTTTCTAGTTTCTATGGCTTATATTTCTCAATATAAATGGTAGAAATGATATGGTACAGTAGGCATTATGTGAAAAAAATTATGAACCTTGTCTTTTACAGTACCAAAGTGCATGGTTTACTCTTTATCATACTAACCTATCTCACGAAGTTCCATTAAGTTTTGTGTGATTGAAGTTTTCAAGTTTTGGGTGAGATATCGATATGAGGAGAATAAGGAGTGGAAAGAACCTAAGCTTGGGGATGCCCAAGGCACCCCAAGGTAATATTCAAGGAATACTCAAGCGCCTAAGCTTGGGGTTGCCCCGGAAGGCATCCCCTCTTTCGTCTTCAAAACTATCGGTACATCTTTCTCGGAGCTATATTTTTATTCGTCACATGATATGTGTTTTACTTGGAGCTTCATTTTATTTTGTTAGTATTAGCTTGCTGTTATTTAGAATATTTTTTGCATCTTTATTTTCAATAAAAATGTCAATGATAGCCTTTACCATGTTTATTTTGCTAGTATACATGTTGCTGTTTGAAAACAGAAAGTTTACCGCTGTTGCAAAAAATCCCTAGAAAAGTCAGAGGATGATATAATGTTGAAACTTTTTGCATAATGAGCTCTGATAAATATACTACAGTGGTAATTTTCTCTCATAATTTTTGGAGTTAGGAAAGTATTGATACTCTTGCATTCTTTACAGGCTGTACTGTTTTGACAGATTGCTGTTATGTTTGCATTGTTTGCATATGTTTGCTTGTTTAATGATTCTATTTGAGGATAGGAGTATTAAATATGCAGAGGAATTTAGTATGCAATGTTGAATAATAATCTTAGTGATTTGTTACAGTAGAAAATGATAAGGTTTTGCATTGGTTTATACTAACCTATCTCACGAGTTCTTGTTGAGTTTGGTGTGGATGAAGCTTTTGATAAAAAGAGAAACCATGATATGAGAAGAATTAAGTAGACACAAAAGTTCAAGATTGGGGATGCCCAAGGAACCCCAAGATAATATTCCAAGAAGTCTCAAACATCTAAGCTTGGGGATGCCCCGTTAGGCATCCCACCTTTCTTCTTCAACAACTATCGGTTAGTATTGGTTGAACCTAAGTTTTTGCTTCTTCACATGAGTTGTGATATCCTTGCAATGTCATTCTATTTTGTTTTACTTGCTGTTTCAATAAAATCATTGGATCTGAAATTTTGAATAGAAAAGGAACCCTCCCATGGCTAGTTAATTATTTGCCTACTCAGTATCCTTCACTCATATCTTTTGGAGTAGCTTGTCATTTACTCATGTGGTTCATGTATATCCTATGAGTAAATGGGGGGAATGAATTGAATGTCATAAATCTGAATTTATATATGTTTCATATGCTTATAACATGGTTAGTGATGACTTCACACATAGAAAGTATGAGGCATAAAAGTCATTGAGAGTTGGCAAACGTAGTTTTGGTCATCGTTGCAATTAATAGGAAGTAATAAGGAAAGAGAGGTTCACATACAAATATATTATCTTGGACGTCTTTTATGACTGTGAAGCACTCATTAAGTATGACATGCTAAAAGAGTTGACGTTGGACAAGGAAGACAACATAATGGTTTATGTTTTCCGAGATCTCAGTTAAAGTATATTGTCATTGACCTTCCAAACATGTTGAGCTTGCCTTTCGCCCTCATGCTAACCAAATCCCTTGCACCAAGTAGAGATACTACTTGTGCTTCCAAATACCCGTAAACCCAGTTTTACCATGAGAGTCCACCATACCTGCCTATGGATTGAGTAAGATCCTTCAAGTAAGTTGTCATCCGTGCAAGCAATAAAAATTGCTCTCTAAATATGCATGACTTATTAGTGCAGAGAAAATAAGCTTTGTACGAACTTGTTGTGGAAGTAATAAAAGCGACGTACTGCATAATAAAGGTCCACATACAAGGGGCAATATAAAGTGACGTTCTTTTGCATTAAGATTTTGTGCATCAACCCTAAACGCGCATGACAACCTCTGCTTCCCTCTGCGAAGGGCCTATCTTTTACGTTATGTTTTTACTTTATACTTGAGTCAAGGTGATCCTCGCCTTTCCCTTTTTCATATTATCCTTTGGCAAGCCCCTCGTGTATGAAAGATCATGATATATATATATATATATATATATATATATATATATATATATATATATATATATATATATATATATCCAATTGGATGTAAGTTAGCATGGGCTATTATCGTTGACATCACCTAAAGGTGAACACGTCGGGAGGCAACACAATAAGCCTCTATCTTTCTCGGTGTCCGGCTGAAACTCCATAACCACAAGTATTGCATGAGTGTTAGCAATTGTACAAGACTATATGATAGTTGAGTAGGTGGACTTGCTGAAAAGATCTATTCTTGACTCTTTCTGATGTTATGATAAATTGCAATTGCTTCAATGACTGAGATTATAGTTTGTTAGTTCCCAATGAAGTTTCTGAACCATACTTGACATTGTGAATAGATTGTTACTTGATCATGAAAAGTCTTATGAGATAAGCTACTATTATGACACATATTGATGCTAGAAAAGGTGATTGAAATTATCATTGATCAAACTTGTGCACCTTCTAGCATTCACACTTCATAAATTATCTCTTTTATCATTTACCTACTCGAGGACGAGCAGGAATTAAGCTTGGGGATGCTGGTACGTCTCCAACGTATCTATAATTTATGAAGTATTCATGCTATTATATTATCCATCTATGATGTTTTATATGTCATTTTATATGATTTTTGGGACTAACCTATTAACCTAGAGCCCAGTGCCAGTTTTTGTTTTCTCCTTATTTTTGTGTTTTACAGAAAAGGGATACCAAATGGAGTCCAATTGACGTGCCAATTTTTGAGGATTTTTGATGGACCAAAAGAAGACCACGGAGTATCGGAGTTGGGCCAGAAGAGTCCCGGGCTGCCCACGAGAGTGCGGGCTGTTCCACCCCTAGGGCGTGGCCCCCTATCTCGTGGACAGCCCGGAGACCTCCCTGACGTGAAACCAACGCCAAAAATTCCTATAAATAGAGAAACCTTCGGGAATTAACCTAGATCGGAAGTTCCACCGCCGCAAGCCTCTGTAGCCACGAATCTAGGCCCTCTCTGGCACCCTGCCGGAGGGGGCCATCATCACCGGAGGCCATGGAGGAGGATCTCGGAGGGGCCCTCATCACCATGAAGGCCAAGGACCAGAGGGGGAAAACCATGGAGGAGGATGCACAAGGGGGAGAACCTCTCCTCCTCTCTCGTGGTGGCACCGGAGTGCCATCGGGAGGGGAATCATCGCCGCGGTGATCGTCTTCATCAACATCACCATCCTCATCTCTTTTACGCGGTCCACTCTCCCGCACCCCACTGTAATCCCTATTTGAACATGGTGCTTTATGCTACATATTATGATCCAATTATGTGTTGCCATCCTATGATGTTTTGAGTAGATATCTTTTGTCCTTGAGTTGATTGATGATCTAGATTGGTACGAGTTGTATGTTTTATTTTGGTGATGTGCTATGGTGCCCTCCGTGTCGCGCAAGCGTGAGGGATTCCCGCTATAGGGTGTTGCAATATGTGCATGATTCACTTATAGTGGGTTGCATGAGTGACTGAAACACAAACCCGAGTAAGGGGGTTGTTGCGTATGGGATAAAAGGGGACTTGATGCTTTAATGCTATGGTTGGGTTTTTACCTTAATGAATCTTTAGTATTTGCGGATTCTTGCTAGAGTTCCAATCCATAAGTGCATATGATCCAAGTAGGAAAAGTATGTTAGTTTATGCCTCTCCCTCATATGAAATTGCAATGACGACTATCGATCTTGTTAACAATTGCTTAGGAGAATTCCGCACACCGATCCACCATTATTCCACACTCGCTATTTATATTATTTAGTAATATATTCTAACTTTATGATAACAGCACATACTTTTATATTTTAGCTCTCCGATATCATATAAAGTTATCCTCCTTATACCCACAACACAGTTTTATTTCTTGTTTCTAGTTGGAAGCAAACGTTCGGTGCACGTAGAGTCATATCAGTGGCAGATAGGGCTTGAGAGAATATTGATCTTAGCTTTAGCTCCTTGTGGGTTCAACACTCCATACTTATCACTTCCACCTTTGGGAATTGCTACGATGATTCCCTGCACTTGGGGATTATCAGTAGCCCCCAAGGGCCGGCTCATTATGATGTGATGAGTCGGGTCTTCAATAAGGCAAATAAAAATGACTTTGCATTAGCCCCCAAGTGTGATGGTGCATGCTTGCAGCGACATGAGACTTGCATATTTGATATAATCTCAACTTAAATAATGTAGCCCCCAAGTGTCGGGTTGTAAGCCTGCAGCAACTCGGGACTATTCCTTCAATTGTAGAATAAATAATATCCATTGATAATATAATAGACATTGTGCTAAAGCGACTTTGAAAACCTTAATCATAATACTAGTTTACTGATGACCATAATAAAATCCAGCCATGTTGGCTATTTGAAGATTAGAATAATATAATCCAATGATTTATGAGCGCATGATTCCAATGGCGCAATCCAAATATATACTGGCAACTTATAATCCAAAGCCAGTCCGGGTTAATAAACACTGGATAATTTATCATCATACTGGCGACTTATAGTCGAAAGCCAGTCCGGGCTAATAAACGCCGGTGATTTATAATCATGCTTTATTCAACCTATTTCTGCATACAACAAGTTTAAAGTGTCCTGGCGGTTTACCGCCGGATGGGTCATAATGCCCAACATATAACCTGGGTTTATAACCAAGGCTACACTTAAAAGTAATCAAATATAAAATATATTATACCAGTAAGGGTGAATCACATCGTTGGTTTACCAACTTTTTGTAGTAAGGGTGATAACCCCAATCTTGAGTACTGATAACTCCTTCCATATTTTGCCGGTTTATAATAAAACCGTACCGGGTTGTAATAAACACCGGATTATCCATATATAATACTGGCGACTTGTAGTCGAAACCAGACCGGGTCAATAAACGTCGGATTATAACTGATCATGTACTGACAACTTGTAGTTAAAAGCCAAACCGGGTCAATAAACGCCGGTTTATCAAAAACATTATAAACGTCATCAAAAGAGAAAAAACTTGGCAAATAAAAGCATATGAAAAACTTGTAGTTGAGGCTTTTCATGGGCTGCTAGGCCCCAAATCGAGGCTTTTCATGGGCTGCCAGGCCACTGAGTTAAACCATTTTACAAAGCCTTTTAAGATGGACCTCAATCTTTAACCAATCGTCGTTTTAACTTTGACAAGTTCAGGGTCTATGAGATTGACTTGTCAAAAGTTTGGCGGGTTATACCAGGTTTACCTGGACGGAGTGTCTTACTTGATGAAGGCAGGTTAACCCAGGGTCTTAGGTGTATACACCAGGCTTCCAAGCTGTGGCTTGATAGCCTATTACAAGTGTAGATTCTTTGTTCATTGCGATAGCAAAGAATCCCCAAGCAATATTTTGAGATGTGCTCAGTGGGTGCCTATGTTTGAGTTGTGCTTTTGCAACACTCTCTTTGGCCCCAAAGTAATTTCCCTGGTGGCCTTGCGCCGACTCAAGAGGTGTAGCCATGGTTCGAACACGACCAAGCCCCCAAGTGATTTCGTTGGTGGCCTTACGCCAATCAAGAGGTGTAGCTATGGTTTGAACATAACCAAGCCCCCCGGTAATCTTATATATAGCTTTATAAGCCGGATCAATGGGTAAATAGAACTCCGCTTTATAAACAGAAGCTCCATTGTAATATTTTGAGCTGTGCTCAGTGGGTGCCTATGTTTGAGTTGTGCTGTGCAGCAGACTCTCTTTGGCCCTTATGATCATATTGGCTTGATAGCCGGATTACCGAAGTAACCAGAGTTGTGCTCTTATGACAATATGGGCTTGATAACCGGATCAAGAGGGTAGTAACGCTATGTTCTCTTTGGTGAATACACCTATGTTTGAACAGGAAGCCCCCAAGTGATCAATAATATGATAAATCATTAAGGCAGGGTACCCATGTTTGAACCGCGCATCATGGCAGCAAGTTCTCTTTGGCAACCTTTAATTTTTCTGAGAACTCGAACTTGCGAGAGATGAATTCTTTTTGAGCCGGAAATTCTTAAACCGGATTTTGAGAGCTTCAAAGCTTTGTGGGAGACATCTTTCCCTTGAACCGGATTTTAAACCGGAATCTTCATTTTTAACCGGAAATCTTCTGACGGCCTTTAAATTTTCATCAATATGGTAGTAGCCTCCGGGACCGGGTTATCTTTCCCTCCAATGTCCTGGGGTTCTTGAATTCACTGAAAACCAGCAACATTTGCTGAGTCATATCATTGTAGCCCCCGAGTCTCAAGGCGACTCGAGGAGTTGGCTTGAGATTCTCCATATTTGACCGTTATTTAAACCGGTATAAGTTGTATATCATTGGTGTTCATAGCACGATGTGAATCCATAGAAGGTTGAGGTGACTGCGGCGGGTTATAAATGAGCCCGTATGAGCCATGTCAGCAACTCGGCCAATGGTTCCTTACAACTGCTATTTGAAGTTATCCAAACTGTAGTGTCGACGACTTATGCGCCTGACCATTGAGCCACCCAGTGCAGACAGTGGTTGATAGTATATGATAATTTGCCTCCATTTTGTTGAAAGAAAACCGGGCTACCCAAGTTGTGACTTGCTCATGCTCAATAAACAGCTCATGCAGACAGGTGCGGCCCGGTATGTAGATGTAGACCAGGCCGCGAGAGACGGACAACAAAGATGACCGCAGCATCAGAGGCGGCTCAGACAGATGATCTGGCCGCGGCGTTGTAAGCCAGCACGGACGGGCAAGTCAATCGCGAACGCGGTAAACCGTACGGGCGATTCATATCATTGTCATGTTGATTTAAATCGGGCCGTAGAAACGGTGGTTTGCACATATATTCCTCAAGCATCATGGCACAGTCAGATGCTAGCGCATGATAATGGTGGCACAAGCTATACATCCATGACACGATCATCGCACTTGCAATGAATAATTTTCCTGCATAAACAATATTGCAGACCAACGCAAAGATAAACTTGTTTTTTGACAAAAAATAATATATGCTACTAACACAAACTTGGATGGATATCACCTGAATGCCAGATGATCTTTGTGTGGTCCATAAATCAACTTATATATGGAGGCCCAGCAATGGCGTGGATGGGCATATCCCTACTGCTAGTAACAATAGATGACCCTGAGCATTTGAACCGAAACTTTTTGATAGTCCGGCCGGAACTTTTTGATAATCCAGAACTTTTGAACCGGAAGCTCTTGATAACCTGGCCAGAACTTTTTGAGCCGGAACTTCTGGACCCGTAACTTTTTATAATCTAGAACTTTTAAACCGGAACCTCTTGATAACCCAGCCGGAACTTTTTTGAGCCAGAACTTCTGGACCTGGAACTTTTTGATAATCCGGCCGGAACTTTTGATAATCTAGAACTTTTGAACCGGAACCCTCTTGATAACCCGAAACTTTTTGAACCGGAACCTTTTGAGCCGAAGTTTTTTTCCCTAACCTAAGTCGGAACCCTTTGGCAACTCGGACGAAACCTTTTGGTGATTCGGCTGGAACTCTTGGGCGATTCAAACGGAACCTTTGGTTGAGGCGGTCGGAACTTTTTTGCCGATTCAGATGGAACCTTTCGTCCAGGTGGTCGGAACTTTTTGCCGATTCAGACTGAACCTTTCGTCGAGGCGGTCAGAACTTTTCAATGATCTGTCCAGCACTTCCCGTCGCACGAGAACCTTTCGATGAGCCTGTAGGAACTTTTTCGGCGAGCCAACTGGAACTCTTCGACGAGCCGACCAGAACTTCTTTAATAAGCTGGGCAGAGCTTCTCGATCCCTGGGATAGCGCCCTCCAAGAACTCAACACCACCGTGCGCGAGCCCCATGGTGGGCGCCAACTGTCGTGGATTTGTCATGACAGATGTCTTAGTGTGAGGACTTAATCGTGAGGCCAACGCATCTATGCGGTAGGTTGAAGGGGTTGAGCGGAATTGAGAGACACAACACAAGACGATTTAGACAGCTTCGGGCCCTGGGAAACATCATCCGGTAATATCCCACGACACGTTGCTGCTCCAGTTTACATGATCATATTTAGAAAGTCCCTGCTGCATAATGACCCGGCCCTTGGGGGCTACACTGGTTGAAATTTTCATGAGCATAAAGCAATTACAAGTCCCAGGTTGCTGCAAGCATGGCAACCCGACACTTGGGGGCTACATGTGTGGGATATTCAGTTTATATGATTGAGATGAATAAACCGGATTTCTTCAAGGTTGCAACATTTATTGGAGCAAGTCTTAAACCATCACTTTGTTCTGCTCAAGACTTGGGGGCTACAGGTAATATGGATATAAGGGGGAAAAATCTTCAAATTATCAGTTTTGAGCAAATCAGGAGGATCAATTACATAAACCGGTGTCAATAACAATTATGACCCGGCATCGTCTGTTTTATAATCCGGCAGTTTTTGGTAATGATAAACCGGCAAGTTTTACATCTTCAAGCCGGCTGGAAATCAGATGAGTATTTGAAGACCAAAATTATTTAACCCGGCGCCTTGGAAGCCGACTCAAGTGGATTATTCTTCACAATATTTTTCTATGAGAAACCAACATCAGTAAATTGAGTATGAAGCTAGCTTATTTGACCCGGATTTTCTAGATGAAGGAAATGACAATTGGACTTAAGGATAATCAGGTCCCGTCTCAGGAGAATATTTAACCTGGAGCAGAAGGAATTAAGGATGATCAGGTGCCGGCGTACAAGAATTTTTAACCCAGAACACAATCTATCAAAGTTGTTCTTGTGTTTGTTTTACAGGATCAGTTTAACCTGGATAAATCCAAATTAAACTGGGGGCTAATGTCGGGGATATACCCCGCGGTATGACCCGGCCGGACTTGGCGCTTCACCGATGACCCGCCGGAGGACTGGCGACTCACGAGTCTGGCGGCTCACTGGTCAGACGACTCACAGATGACCCTGACGGCAGGTCACATAGAAGACTAGGCCCAAGGCCCAGTAGGCAGGCTCATATTATGGTGGGCCAGCTTAAGACAGAAGGCATGAGGAATATTTCCTTTACGAGGAAGCAAGACCCGTACTTGTATCCGACTTGTAATAGAGAATAAGTTAGTTCTAATCTTAATAGGACTCTACATGTAGGCCGCCCCTTCAACTTATATAAGGAGGAGCAGGGCTCCCCAAAGAGGGACAAGCAACAAGAAACAATATCTAGGGCTAGACACAAAGAGGAGAACCTACTTATACGGCGACTCCCTCATGATCATAGTGAGACCTAGCCACAAACAGCATGTAGGGTTATTACCGGATGATGTTTCCCGGGGCCCGAAGCTGTCTAAATCCTCGTCTTGTGTGATGATCTGCCTTGCGTCTCTCGTCCTGACCAACCCCTCTCAAGCTACTACAAAGATGCATTGGCCTCACGACTAAGTCCTTTTACTAGGACATCTGACGTGACAATTCCACGACATGTTGTTTGTGGCTAGATCTCATTATCATCACGAGAGAGTCGCCGATAAACTGGTTGTTTGTGTCTAGCCCTTGAGATTGTTTCTTCTTGCCTGTCCCTCTTTGGGGAGCCCTGCCCGTCCTTATATATGTTGAAGGGGCGGTTTACATGACTAATCCTAGTTGGATTAGGATTACTCTATTACAAGTGGAGTCCTAGTCTTGCTTCCTTTGTAAGGGAATATTCCTTGTGCTTTCCTCATAAACCGGCCCACCATTAAACGTGAACCGGCCTTCTGGGCCTTGGGCCTCGTCATCCATTTGACCCGCCCGCCGGGTTACTAATGAACCGCCAAGATCGGGTGGGTTACCCGTGAATCGCCAAGCTCCGGGCGGGTTACCAGTGAGTCGTCTAGTCCGGCTGGGTTATACTTCCGGCCGGGTTACGCCGCGGGGTATATCCCCGACAGACTCCAAACTTGCTACGACGCTTCAAAGTGCAAAGGAGGCCCGGATTGAAGCCCAGGGCGCCTGCCGGGAGATCCGAGAGGCCAAGCAGATCACGGCGGGTAAGGCCTTTAACATGCAACGCAAAATTGTGAGGAGAAAGTACACCTTACTGACACGCATTTAGAGTTCTCCAGGAGCGTTTGCAGATCGGGGGTATTGCTGATGCTGCAGATTTCTTCCGAGCCGAAGAGGGGAGCTTAGCAGAGAAGCTGTTCTGGTCACAGTACCTTGCCATAGAGCATCCTGTGCCCCTCAGTGATCAGCTGAAACAGCTGACCGAGCTACATAGGATGGCCGAACTGGCCATGGAGGATGTTATAGTCCATCTTTGGCCAGCCGAACCCATACCCAGTAGCTATTTTGGGCTTGTGAAGCGGCTAGTTGATGCCTGCCCACGACTTGATGCTATAAAGCAGTCAGTTCGTATCGAAGGTGCCCGGATGGCCTTTGCCCGTGTCAAGGTGTGATGACCCACAAGTATAGGGGATCTATCGTAGTCCTTTCGATAAGTAAGAGTGTCGAACCCAACGAGGAGCAGAAGGAAATGACAAGCGGTTTTCGGTAAGGTTTTCTCTGCAAGCACTGAAATTGTAGGTAACAGATAGTTTTGTGATAAGATAAATTGTAATGGGTAACAAGCAATGAAAGTAAATAAAGTGCAGCAAGGTGGCCCAATCTTTTTTGTAGCAAAGGACAAGCCTGGACAATTTCTTATAATGAGAAAAGATCTCCCGAGGACACATGGGAATTATCGTCAAGCTAGTTTTCATCACACTCATATGATTCGCGTTCGGTACTTTGATAATTTGATATGTGGGTGGACCGATGCTTGGGTACTGCCCTTACTTGGACAAGCATCCCACTTATGATTAACCCCTATTGCAAGCATCCGCAACTACAAAAGAAGTATTAAGGTAAACCTAACCACAGCATTAGACATATGGATCCAAATCAGCCCCTTACGAAGCAACGCATAAACTAGGGTTTAAGCTTCTGTCACTCTAGCAACCCATCACCTACTTATTACTTCCCAATGCCTTCTCCTAGGCCCAAATAATGGTGAAGTGTCATGTAGTTGACGTTCACATAACACCACTAGAGGGTAGACAACATAAATCTCATCAAAATATCGAACGAATACCAAATTCACATGACTACTAATAGCAAGACTTCACCCATGTCCTCAGGAACAAACGTAACTACTCACAAAGCATATTCATGTTCATAATCATAGGAGTATTAATATGCATTAAGGATCTGAACATATGATCTTCCACCAAGTAAACCAATTAGCATCAACTACAAGGAATAATCAACACTACTAGCAACCCACAGGTACCAATTTGTGGTTTTGCTACAAGATTGGATACAAGAGATGAACTAGGGTTTGAGAGGAGATGGTGCTGGTGCATATGTTGATGGAGATTGACCCCCTCCCGATGAGAGGATTGTTGGTGATGATGATGGTGATGATTTTCCCCTCCCGGAGGGAAGTTTCCCCGGCAGAACAGCTCCGTCGGAGCCCTAGATTGGTTCCGCCAAGGTTCCGCCTCGTGGCGGCGGAGTTTTGTCCCGTAAGCTTGCTTGTGATTTTTTCCAGGGTAAAAGCCTTAATATAGTAGAAGATGGGCACCGGAGGGCCACCAGGGGGCCCAGGAGATAGAGGGCGCGCCCAGTAGGGGTGGGCGCGCCCCCCACCCTCCTGGCCAGGGTGTGGGCCCCCTCTGGTGTTTTCTTCGCTCAATAATTCTTATTAATTCTAAAAATGACTTTCGTGGAGTTTTAGGATTTTTGGAGCTGTGCAGAATAGGTTTCCAATATTTGCTCCTTTTCCAGCCAGAATTCCAGCTGCTGGTATTCCCCCTCTCCATGGTAAACCTTGTAAAATAAGAGAGAATAGTCATAAGTATTGATACATATTGTGTAATAACAACCCATAATGCAATAAATATTGATATAAAAGCATGATGCAAAATGGATGTATCAACTCCCCCAAGGTTAGACCTCGCTTGTCCTCAAGTGGAAGCCGAAATCGAAAAATATGTCCACATGTTTAGAGATAGAGGTGTCGACAAATGAAATACGGACATGAGGGCATTATGATCATTCTTATAATAGCAACATAAATAGATTTTATCATATGATTTATTATGCTCAAGTAACGATCAATTCTCAATGTCAAGTATGGTTCAGAAACTTCATTCGGAACTAACAAACTATAATCTCAGTCAATGAAGCAATTACAATTTATCATAACATCAGAAAGAGTCAAGAATAGAGCTTTTCAGCAAGTCCACATACTCAACTATCATATAGTCTTCTACAATTGCTAACACTCACGCAATACTTGTGGTATGGAGTTTCAACCGGACACTGAGAAAGATAGCGGCTTATTGTGTTGCCTCCCAACGTATTCACCTTTGGGTGATGTCAACAATAATAATTCATGCTAACTCACATCCAATTGGATATATATGTCAAGATATTTCAAACACGAGGAGCTTGCCAAAGGATAAAATGAAAAAGGGAAAGGTGAAGATCACCTTGACTCAAGCATAAAGTAAAAACGTAAAGTAAAAGATAGGCCCTTCGCAGAGGGAAGCAGAGGTTGTCATGTGCTTTTAGGGTTGGATGCACAAAATCTTAATGCAAAAGAACGTCACTTTATATTGCCACTTGTATATGGACCTTTATCATGCAGTCCGTCGCTTTTATTGCTTCCATAACAAGATCGTATAAAGCTTATTTTCTCCGCAATAATAAGTCATACATATTTAGAGTGCAATTTTTATTGTTTGCAACATGACAACTTACTTGAAGGATCTTAATCAATCCATAGGTAGGTATGGTGGTCTCTCATGGCAAAACTAGGTTTAAGGATATTTGGAAGCACAAGTAGTATCTCTACTTGGTGCAAGGAATTTGGCTAGCATGAGGGGGAAAGCCAAGCTCAACATGTTGGGAAGATCAGTGACAATATACTTTAACTGAGATGTGAGAAAACATAAATCATTACGTTGTCTTCCTTGTCCAACATCAACTCTTTTAGCATGTCATACTTAATGAGTGCTCACAATCATAAAAGATGTCCAAGATAGTATATTTGTATGTGAGAACCCCTCTTTCTTTATTACTTCCTATTAATTGCAACGATGACCAAAACTATGTTTGTCAACTCTCAACAACTTTTATGCCTCATACTTTTTATGTGTGAAGTCATTACTATCCATAAGATTAATATGAACTCTTTTATTCTTTTTATTCTTTCTACTTTCTCAAGATCATAGCAAGGTAGCAAAGCCCTTGACTCAAAACTAATCTTTATTATAGATAGCTCACAGACTCGATTACAAAAAGAGATTACAAAGCAAAACTCAAAACTACTTGATACCAAAACTTCAATCTACTAGATCAAGATACTACTAAAAGGATCGAACTAAGTAAAACGGTAAAGATAGGAGTGTGATGGTGATACGATACCAGGGCACCTCCCTCAAGCTTGGCAGTTGCCAAGGGGAGTGCCCATACCCATGTGATTATGTCTCCTTCTTCATGGTTGGTGTTTTGATCTTCTTGGCAATGATGCCCCTCAGGATACGATTCTCCTCCTCGAGCTTATTGACTTGTTGTTTGAGGTCCATAATTTCTTTGCGGAGCTTGCCCATAACGGCCAAAGCTGCCTTTACCCAAGGATGCTGCATAGCTTCTGGAGAACAAGTGACGCTCTTTTTCATAAGAAAGAAATTTAACGTTGGAAGGGATGACCGAATTTGGAATAGCCGAGCTATGTAGTTCCCCCATCATGAATCCTGCTTGGAGATGAGAGGTAACTTCTTGATCTTCCTCCATGGCATCTATCCTTTTCAAGTCGGCCTCCATCTCATCCTCCATTGATGGTCCAAAGTGATAAGCATTGCTATTTGCTCCTGGACCTGGTGTCGGGTGAGACACCCGACTCTCCCTCACTGACTCTTGAGAAGACATCTTGCTCTTAAACTGCAACAGGAACAGCTTGAAACAAAAATAGAGGATATTTGCGTGATAGGTGGTCAAAACTTTCCGGAGATTATATAATGAACTTTTACCAACCAAAATACGTAACGTGCAAGAAAACGGAGTCCGGGAGGCACACGAGGTGGCCATGAGACAGGGGGCGCGCCGAGGAAGGGTGGGCGTGCCCTCCACCCTCGTGGAGGTCTCGTGTCCTTCCCAGATTACTTCTTTCTTCCTAAAATTCTCAAATATTCCAAAACAGAGAAAAATTGCCATTAGAACTGTTTTGGAGTCGGTTTACTTACCGTAGCACATACCTATCCCTTTTCGGAGTCTGAAACTTCTGGAAAGTGTCCCTTATGTATTCCTCCGGGGTTACAGTCTCAATAATATTATTTTAAACATTGATAGGATTACCTGAGATATAATGTTTGATTCTTTGACCGTTCACCACCCTCGGACTTGTGCCTTCGAAGTTGTTGATTTTTATGGCACCGGAACGATAGACCTCCTCGATAACGTAAGGACCTTCCCATTTAGAGAGAAGTTTTCCTGCAAAAAATCTTAAACGAGAGTTGAATAATAACACATAATCACCTAAGTTAAACTCACGCTTCTGTATCCTTTTGTCATGCCATCGTTTAACTTTTTCTTTGAACAACTTGGCATTCTCATAGGCTTGAGTTCTCCATTCATCAAGTGAGCTAATATCAAATAACCTCTTCTCACCAGCAAGTTTGAAGTCATAGTTGAGCTCTTTAATAGCCCAATATGCTTTATGTTCAAGTTCAAGAGGTAAGTGACATGCTTTTCCATAGACCATCTTATACGGAGACATACCCATATGATTTTTATATGCAGTTCTATAGGCCCATAATGCATCATCAAGTTTTTTGGACCAATTCTTTCTAGATCTATTCACAGTCTTTTGCAAAATTAATTTGAGCTCTCTATTGCTCAACTCTACTTGACCACTAGACTGCGGGTGATAAGGAGATGCGATTCTATGATTAACATCATACTTAGCAAGCATCTTATGGAAAGCACCATGAATAAAATGTGAACCACCATCAGTCATAAGATATCTAGGGACTCCAAACCTAGGAAAAATAACTTCTTTAAGCATTTTAATAGAAGTGTTATGATCAGCACTACTAGTTGGGATAGCTTCTACCCACTTAGTAACATAATCAACAGCAACTAAAATATGTGTATATCCATTAGAGGCAGGAAAAGGTCCCATATAATCAAGGCCGCAAACATCAAATGGTTCAACAACAAGAGAATAATTCATAGGCATTTCTTGACGTCTACTAATATTACCTATTCTTTGACATTCATCACAAGACAAGACAAACTTACGAGCATCTTTGAAGAGTAGGCCAATAAAAACTGGATTGCAATACCTTATGTGCAGTTCTATCTCCAGCGTGGTGTACTCCATATGATTCAGAGTGACACTTGCGTAGGATCTGTTCTTGTTCATGCTCAGGTACACAACGTCTAATAACACCATCTACTCCTTCTTTATAAAGGTGTGAGTCATCCCAGAAGTAATGTCTTAAATCATAAAAGAACTTTTTCTTTTGCTGGTATGTGAAACTAGGTGGTATAAATTTAGCAACAATGTAATTAGCATGATCAGCATACCAAGGGGCAGTACAAGAAGCATTAATGAACGCTAATTGTTCATCAGGAAAGCTATCATCAATATGTAGTGGGTCATCAAGAACATTCTCTAACCTATACAAGTTGTATGCAACGGGGTTCTCAGCTCCCTTTCTATCAATAATATGCAAATCAAAATCTTGGAGCAAGAGAACCCATCTAATGAGTCTAGGCTTAGCAACTTTCTTTTCCATAAGATATTTAATAGCAGCGTGATTAGTGTGAATAGTAACTTTGGAATCGACAATATAAGGTCTAAACTTATCACATGCAAACACAACTGCTAGGAACTCTTTTTAAGTAGTAGCATAATTTCTCTGGGCAGTATCAAGAGTCTTACTAGCATACTAGATAACATTCAACTTCTTATCAACTCTTTGCCCTTGAACAACACCTACAGCATAGTCACTAGCATCGCACATAATTTCAAAGGTAAATTCCAATCAGGTGGATGAACAATAGGTGCAGTGATCAAAGCTTTCTTAAGTATTTCAAATGCTTCTACACAATCATCATCAAAGACAAAAGGAATATCTTTTTGCAATAAATTAGTCAGAGGCCTAGAGATTTTAGAAAAGTCCTTAATGAACCTCCTATAAAAACCGGCATGACCAAGGAAACTTCTTATACCTTTTATGTCCTTGGGACATGGCATCTTTTCAATAGCATCAACTTTAGCTTTATCAACTTCAATACCTCTCTCAAAAATCTTATGCCCCAAGACAATGCCTTCATTAACCATAAAGTGGCACTTTTCCCAATTCAACACGAGACTAGTGTCTTCACATCTCTGCAAAACTCGATCAAGGTTGCTCAAGCAATCATCAAAAGAGGATCCATAAACAGAGAAATCATCCATGAATACCTCACAAATCTTTTCACAGAAGTCAGAGAATATAGCCATCATACATCTTTGAAAGGTAGCAGGTGCATTACATAAACCAAAAGGCATACGTCTATAAGCAAAAGTACCGAAAGGGCAAGTAAAAGTAGTTTTTGATTGATCCTTCGCTGACACAGGTATTTGAGAGAAACCAGAATAACCATCTAGAAAGCTGAAATGTGTGTATTTGGATAGTCTTTCTAGCATTTGATCGTTAAAAGGTAAAGGGTAATGATCTTTCTTAGTAGCTTTATTTAACTTACGAAAATCAATTACCATCCTACAACCTGTAATAATTCTTTGCGGGATCAATTCATCTTTATCATTAGGAACGACAGTAATACCTCCCTTCTTAGGAACACAATGGACAAGACTTACCCATTCACTATCAGCAACGGGATAAATTATACCTGCCTCAAGGAGCTTTAGTATCTACTTTCTTACCACTTCTTTCATCTTGTGTTGGCATAAAGTGGGACTAATGCCCTTAAGATCATCCAGAGCATATCCAATAGCATTATGGTGCTTCTTCAGAGTTTTCAATAATCTTTCTTCTTCTTGCTCTGAAAGGTTAGCACTAATAATAACAGGATATATTTTCTTTTCATCAAGGTAAGCATACTTAAGATTATTAGTTAATGGTTTGAGCTCAAACATGGGATCACCCTTGGGTGGAGGGGGATCCCCTAGGGTTTCAATAGGTAAGTTGTGTTTCAGAATAGGACCCTGTTGAAGGAACACTTCATCTATTTCCCTTCTTTCATTCATAAACATATCATTTTCATGGTCTACCAAATATTGTTCTAACGGATCAGTAGGAGGCACAACAATAGAAGCAAGACCAATAATCTCATCCTTACTAGGTGATTCTTTATCACGGGGTTGTCTACGGAACTTAGCAAAATTAAACTCATGAGACATATCCCCTAAGCCAATTGCAACAATATCCTTTTCACAATCAATCCTAGCATTAACAGTATTCAAGAAGGGTCTACCAAATATAATGGGACAAAAGTCATCTTGTGGGGAACAAAGAACAAGAAAATCAGCAGGATATTTAACCTTCCCACACAAGACTTCAACATCTCTAACAATCCCTACTGGCTTAATAGTGTCCCTATTGGCAAGCTTAATAGTAACATCAATACCTTCTATTTCAGCAGGTGCAATATCATGCATAATTTCATTATATAAGTCATAGGGTATTGCACTAGCACTAGCACCCATATCACATAAGCCATGATAACAATGATCTCCTATTTTAACAGAAATAACAAGCATGCCTACAACAGGTCTATGTATCTTAGCATCTGGTCTAGCAATATTAGCAGTCTCACCACAGAAATAAATAACATGCCCATCTAAATTATCATCTAAGAGATCTTTAACCATAGCAATACTAGGTTCAACTTTGATTTGCTCAGGAGGTGTACAAGTTCTAGTATTACTCTTGCGAACAACAGTTGAACTTTTAGCATGATCCTTTATCCTAACAGGAAAAGGAGGTTTCTCAACATAAGTAGTAGGAACAATAGGATCATCATAAGTGACAGTCTTTTCTTCAACTGTAATAGGTGCCACTACTTTTACTTCAATGGGAGGATTATATTTAAACCACTTCTCCTTAGGGAGATCAACATGAGTAGCAAAAGATTCACAAAAAGCAGCTACTATCTCAGAGTCAAGTCCATACTTAGCGCTAAATCCACGAAAAGCATCGGTATCCATAAAAGATTTAACACAATCAAACTTAGGTGTTATACCTCACTCCTTACCATCGTCGGAACCCCAATCTTTAGAGTTGCGTTTAATTCTTTCCAATAAGTCCCACTTGAATTCAGTAGTCTTCAACATATAAGAACCAGCACAGGAAGTATCAAGCATGGTGCGATCATTGGGAGAAAGCCGAGCAAAATTTTTTTGAATAATCATTTCTCTTGAGAGCTCATGTTGGGGCATGAATATAGCATTGACTTAATCCTCCCCCAAGCTTGAGCGATTCTTTCTCCTTCGTGAGGCCAGAAATTATATATGTAATTACGATCACGATGAACAAGATGCATAGGATAGAACTTCTGGTGAAATTCCAACTTCAATCGTTTATAATTCCAAGATCTCGTATCATCACATAGCCTATACCATGTCAATGCATCTCCCTTCAAAGATAAAGGGAAGACCTTCCTTTTGACAACATAATCGGGAATACCTGCAAGCTTAAATAATCGACAAACTTCATCCACAAAGATAAGGTGTAAATCGGGACGCAATGTTCCATCTCCTACAAACGGATTAGCTAGCAGTTTCTCTATCATACCCGAAGGAATCTCAAAGTAAATATTTTTAGTAGGTTTAGTAGGTTGAGGAGAAAATCTTTGCTCTAATGGTTGGGGTGAAGATACCCCGAACAAGTCCCTCAAAGGATTAGTTTCCATAGTAACAAGTGACACAAAATTTCAGCACACTATATAAATGTGTCATTACCAAGTTCCACTCACCAAAGGCGCTTCACTCCCCGGCAACGGCGCCAGAAAAGAGTCTTGATGACCCACAAGTATAGGGGATCTATATAGTCCTTTCGATAAGTAAGAGTGTTGAACCCAACGAGGAGCAGAAGGAAATGACAAGCGGTTTTCGGTAAGGTTTTCTCTGCAAGCGCTGAAATTGTAGGTAACAGATAGTTTTGTGATAAGATAAATTGTAATGGGTAACAAGCAATGAAAGTAAATAAAGTGCAGCAAGGTGGCCCAATCCTTTTTGTAGCAAAGGAGAAGCCTGGACAATTTCTTATAATGAGAAAAGAGCTCACGAGGACACATGGGAATTATCGTCAAACTAGTTTTCATCATGCTCATATGATTCGCGTTTGGTACTTTGATAATTTGATATGTGGGTGGACCGATACTTGGGTACTGACCTTACTTGGACAAGCATCCCACTTATGATTAACCCCTATTGCAAGCATCCGCAACTACAAAAGAAGTATTAAGGTAAACCTAACCACATCATTAGACATATGGATCCAAATCAGCCCCTTACGAAGCAACACATAAACTAGGGTTTAAGCTTCTGTCACTCTAGCAACCCATATCTACTTATTACTTCCCAATGCCTTCCTCTAGGCCCAAATAATGGTGAAGTGTCATGTAGTCGACGTTCACATAACACCACTAGAGGAGAGACAACATACATCTCATCAAAATATCGAACGAATACCAAATTCACATGACTACTAATAGCAAGACTTCACCCATGTCCTCAGGAACAAACGTAACTACTCACAAAGCATATTCATGTTCATAATCAGAGGAGTATTAATATGCATTAAGGATCTGAACATATGATCTTCCACCAAGTAAACCAATTAGCATCAACTACAAGGAGTAATCAACACTACTAGCAACCCAGAGGTACCAATTTGTGGTTTTGATACAAGATTGGATACAAGAGATGAACTAGGGTTTTGAGAGGAGATGGTGTTGGTGAAGATGTTGATGGAGATTGACCCCCTCCCAATGATAGGATCGTTGGTGATGATGATGGTGATGATTTCCCCCTCCCGGAGGGAAGTTTCCCCGGCAGAACAGCTCCGCCGGAGCCCTAGATTGGTTCCGCCAAGGTTCTGCCTCGTGGCGGCGGAGTTTCGTCCCGTAAGCTTGCTTGTGATTTTTTTCCAGGGTAAAAGCCTTCATATAGCAGAAGGTGGGCACCGGAGGGCCACCAGGGGGCCCAGGAGATAGGGGGCGCGCCTAGTAGGGGTGGGCGCGCCCCCACCCTCCTGGCCAGGGTGTGGGCCCCCTCTGGTGTTTTCTTCGCTCAATAATTCTTATTAATTCCATAAAAGACTTCCGTGGAGTTTCAAGATTTTTGGAGTTGTGCAAAATAGGTTTCCAATATTTGCTCCTTTTCCAGCCAGAATTCCAGCTGCCGGTATTCCCCCTCTTCATGGTAAACCTTGTAAAATAAGAGAGAATAGTCATAAGTATTGAGACATAATGTGTAATAACAGCCCATAATGCAATAAATATTGATATAAAAGCATGATGCAAAATGGACGTATCAAGGTGCAGTGGGCGAAGATGAATGCCACTAGTCTTGCAACCGAGGGACCCCCCGTAGGCAGGGAGCACCATACGCCGGAGCGATACTTCAATGACGTCCTTGAAGGATCCCGCATTATAGAGGGCCTGTGTTTGAAGGGCATCATTTTTGAATGAATGTATCTATCCTGCCCAAACTTTGTATTAAAAAAACAAGGCATTTGCAAAATATTAGTCTTGTTTCGTCTGAAATTATTTACCCTCCGTTGCGGTCGTTTATTAAATCTGAGAGTTGGCCAGTTGTCGGCTTTAGCCCCTCGTGTAGGTAGTATGGGGGTGTACGGAATAGCAAAAAAACACACTTATCCCAATGACTTGGTCCTTGAAGGAGGTGCTAGTGCGGCGAACCAGACAATCAGACTATGCAGCTTTATCACTCTCATTTAGCCATAGGAGTTTGACAATAAGATTGTAGGCGCAACCCCTGGTATTGTTCGGTTATCCGAACTATGTTGTTGTAGACACCTGACCAGGTAAAAGCCAGTCCTTCGCGTGACACGGAAAAAATTGCAAGAGGTTTATACTGAGTCACCGAATAGCTGACCAGCTCTCACCGCATCATGACAGTCAGTTTTTGGCTTTCTCTACTGAGGTATTTATCCGGATAACCAGAAACACAATCGTAGTAGTTCTCCCTTTACTTCCTTAGCCGAACAATCAGAACATAAGGTAGTAACATAGGAGCCGGGCAACCCAACTATTGACCCAAGACATGATTCGGAGCCGATGCATATAATGCTAGATTCAGGACACCGAGTTGCACTGTAAAAGTGTTCGGACTTATGTTATATTTAAGAAATGTACGTGACTAAATGGAGCCCCTGGCGATTTAGGTTGTGCTGAGGTGTACATGACAATCAGATGAAAAGGAAGAGGGAATACATATTGGGAAATAAGCCAGTACCGAATAGTTTGGGCGAAAAACTGTTTCCATTATAGTCTGATTGATACGTCAAAACGTATTTGTACAGATAATGCTATAAGCATTAAGGCTATTTTACATGCCGAGCGAAAGAGAAAGGTGCGTACAGGTGCTAAAAAAGGGGAGTAGGTGATCTGTGAAGATCCTTTAGGTACTCTGTCGTACATCTGCGCTGCTTTTCGCCTTGGCGTGTGATCCTTTGAGAGGATTAATGTATAGATTTTCCTCAGGGGCCGGTAAAAGGGCCCTTGGCACCATAAAAAGGTGATGTGGGTTGTAGGGAACCTGAAAAAACAAAGTTTAAGAAAAGGGTAGATATGGGGGTCCAGGTACGGTCAAGCCATATTGTGGACTTTATCCTTGATATGCCTCCATCGTCACCCATGGTATCTTTAGTGCATAGTTATGTGCATGCGGTACATATTCGTACTTCGGTTGGAGCGAAGACAGAGGACGAATTGCTAATCGAGCTCCTGACGAGTGGGACTATCATTCTGCGGGGTAGTCCAGACTTGTTTAACAGGGTCCGGGGGCTTGACTGTTGATGTGGAGTTTGGCCTGATAAGGCCGACCTTCACTTCCGCTGCGAGGGCCGCGGTGTGTTCCTAAGTACGGAGGGAGCAATCCATGTTTCCATGAACTGTTATAACACCACGTGGTCCTGGCATCTTGAGTTTTAGATAAGCATAGTGCGGGACCGCATTGAAGCAGGCAAACGTAGTTCGTCCGATTAGTGCATGATAGCCACTGAGGAAAGGGACGATGTCGAAGATCAAGTCTTCGCTTTGGAAGTTGTCCGGCGAACCGAAGATGACCTCCAATGTGATTGAGCCCGTGCAGCAGGCCTCTACACCCGGTATTACCCCTTTAAAGGTGGTGTTGGTGGGTTTGATTCTTGACGATTCAATACCCATTTTTTGGACTGTGTCCTAATAGAGTAGGTTAAGACTACTGCTGCCGTCCATGAGGACTCTCATGAGGTGGAATCCATCGACAATTGGTTCGAGGACCAATGCGGCTGAACCTCCATGACAAATACTGGTCGGATGGTCCCTGCGATAAAAAGTGATCGGGCATGCTGACCATGGGTTGAATTTTGGGGCGACTGGCTCTATCACATAGACGTCCCTTAACACGCGCTTGCGCTCCCTTTTGGGGATGTGAGTAGCGTATATCATGTTCACCGTCTTGACCTCGGGGAAAAATTTCTTCTGTCCCCCTGTGTTTGGTGGGCGAGGCTCCTCGTCGTCATCCTCATTGGGCGACCCTTTCCCCGTGTGCTTGGTGTTTAACTTACCGTCTTGTTTAAAGACCCAACAGCTTCTGTTGGTATGGTTGGCAGGCTTGTCAGGGGTGCCGTGAATCTGGCAAGGTCGGTCGAGTATTCGGTCCAAGCTAGATGAATCGTCTTTGTTTCTTTTGAATGGCCTCTTCCGATGACCGGGCTTGGAGCCACTGAATTCTGCGTTGACCGTCGTGTCTTCGGCATTGTTAGTGTTGCTCCGACGCTTGTTTTTGTTGCGTCGGGGCCTGCCGTTTCTGTTCCTTGCTTCGAAAGTGCCAGGATCGCTGGTACTGTTGCTACTACGGGCAAGCCAGCTATCTTCGCATGCGCAAAAGAGGGTCATGAGTGATGTGAGGGCTGCCATGGATTTCGGCTTTTCTTGGCCAAGGTGTCAGGCAAGCCATTCATCGCGGATGTTGTGTTTAAAGGCTGCTGGAGCCTCGGCATTCGGACAATCAACAATTTGGTTCTTTTTGATTAGGAACTGGGTCCAGAATTTTCTGGCGGACTCTCCGGGCTGCTGGACTATGTGACTGAGGTCATCGGCGTCCGGATGCCGGATATGAGTGCCCTGGAAGTTGTCTCTAAAGGCATCCTCCAGGTCTTCCCAGCTTCCAATAGAGTTTTCTGGTAGGCTGTTTAACCAGTGCCGAGCTGGTCCTTTAAGTTTGAGGGGGAGGTATTTGATGGCATGTAGATCGTCACCGCGAGCCATGTGAATGTGGAGAAGAAAATATTCAATCATACTGCAGGATCTGTTGTGCCATCGTATGATTCGATGTTCACTGGTTTGAACCCCTCTGGGAACTGGTGCTCCATTACCTCATCAGTGAAGCATAGGGGGTGTGCAGCGCCCCTATATCGGGCCACATCATGACGCAGTTCGGATGGAGTCTGTATGCGGTTTTCAACCCGGGTGAAGTTGTGCTTGTCGCGCCAGGCTTGATGGCCGTCTTCTCGTGCTGGGGAAAGCCCCCTTGATCCATAGATTGATCTGGTCTGACCGGCTCTATTAGGTCTGCCTAATTACACAGGGGGATGGGGCCCATGTGGCAGAGGCACAAGGCCTAACATAGCGTGGCTGTGCATGCAGACGCACGCGCGGCAGGCGCACAACCATGGGAGGCGCAATGCAGGGGGGCCGACAGCTAGTGGCGGGTGCGAGGCTACAGGCCGTGCACGGTGCGCGGGGGGGGGGGGGGGGGGATTCAATTGTAATGCCCCGAATTCGTTGCGCCAGGTGTCCGCCAGTTATTCGCCGTCATTGCCATGTCATTTGCTTGCGTGTTGCATTTTATCATGTTGTCATGTGCATTTCATTTTGCATACGTGTTTGTCTCATGCATCCGAGCATTTTCCCTGTTGTCCGTTTTGCAATCCGGCACTCCTATGTCCTCCGACGTTCCCCTTTTGTCTCTCGTTGTGAGTGGGTGTTAAACATTCTCGGAATGGCCCGATGTTTGCCAAGCGGCCTTGGTATAGCACCAGTAGACCGCCTGTCAAGTTTCGTGCCATTTGGAGGTCATTTGATACTCCAACGGTTAACCGGGTAACCGTAAAAGGCCTCTTTTGTTGCAGCCCAACACCCCTTCCAAACTGGCGCAAAACCCAGCAAACTCCCCTCCATGCTCTCGGTCGTTCGATCACGATCGCGTGGCCGAAAACCGCTCCTCATTTGGACTCTCCTAGCCCCCTCTACCTATAAAATTAGTCCCCTCTCCCGAAATCCTGGATGAACCCTAGACCTCTCCCTCCTCGCGCCGCCGGACATGTCCGCCCGGCATCCGGACATGTCCACCGCCGCCCAGCCACGTCGCCCGACCTATCACCACGCGCCACGTCGCCCTGCCGCCCCTCTCCTTCACTCCTCCGCCGCCACGTGGCCCCCTCGCGCGCCGCCGCCGCCGAGGCCCGCCGGGCCCATCACGGACCCGCGGGGCCCGTCCGCCGCCGCCCGCTGGCCCGCGCGCCTCCCGCGCCCCGCGCCTGTGCGCCGCCGCCCAGCCGCTGCTCCGCCGCCGACTGCCCTCGCCGGTGCTCCTCCGGCGACCCCGCGCCCTCGCCGGAGGCCGCGCCCGGCCCGGATCTCCGCCGGCACCCCCGCGCCGGCACCTTCCCGCGTCAGCCCCGACCGGAGCCGAGCCTCCGCCGTCGCCCGAGGCTCCCCCGACCTCGCCTCACCTCGCCGCCGCCTCCGTCCGCCTCGCCGCCGGCGACCCGCCCCTGCCACCGGTGCCGCCCTCGTCTTCCCGCGCCGCCGCGCTTCCCCGGCGACCGGCGCCGCCCCGCGCCCCGGATCCGCCCAGATCTGCCCGTCTCCGGCCTCTCCTTCCTCTCCGGCATCGACTCCGGCGGAATCTCCGGCGATCCTCGAGCTCCGCGCCAGATCTGGATCCAGAGGTTGACCTCCGAAATTTCCCTAAGTCCCAGATTTTCAGCATTACCATGCCATGTTCATCGCATAATAACTCTGCATCCGTAGCCCCGCTTTGTGCGTGTAATATGTCAAATTGTTCGCCTCAAAGAGTACTTCATTTCATTCTATTGCATCATTTTTATTTGAGCTCGTCTTGGTGCCCGAAAAGCTGTTGGAAGAGTGCTATGTGATGTTAATCTGCTAGAACTGTTATAACTTGCTCATTTGTCATTTTTGCCATGTTTGATGTGTGCATCCTATGAGCATGAGCTCTACATGTGTTTTGATCTATGCCATGCCATCTTTCCAGAGGTGCAATTCATGTATTTTTGTGAGTTGTGTTGTGAGTGCATCGAGCTTGTTAAGTAGGGTACTTGCTATTGCTGTTTTCCTGACAGATTCTGTTATATTTTGTTGCTATGTTAACCTGCTTCTACTAGTCATTTTGTGCATTATTCTGGAGATGTTCACTAAGGATGTTTTGTTATACATGTCTTTCTCTATCCATTCATGCCCTTGATTGCAATTATAGTCTGCTGTAGCTTGTTTTTATCTTGCTCAAAAGTTTGCTGTATAATGTTGCTGTCAACCTGTTAACATGAAGTTCAGTTTTGGCCATGTGCTTTTCTAGTGATCCATGCACCCTATGAACTTGTTCGTGCTATGCTTAGCTTCATAAACATGCCTTCTTACTGTTGGTTGCCTTGCCATGCCATGTATTGCTCTGTGGTGAGTGGTTCAAGCTCACCAACATGCCTACTTATTGTTGTTCCTGCCATGTATGAATCTGTAATATAACTTGCCATGTTTACATGGGTGCCATCATATTTTCTGTGCCCTTTTGGCTCATGGTCAGTAAGGGACTTTTGTTCTATGCAATTAGTAGATTCATGCCATGCCTTTGTTTGCCATGATAAGTTCCTGTAACATATTGTTTGATAGCTCTAAACATTGCAACCTGTTGTTATTTCCTGATAAGTCTGAAACTGTATAATTTGCAATCTTTCCATGTCTTTTTAAGCATGTTCTAGTTGTTTCTGGAGATAGCTCAGTGTTCATGTTTTGTTATGCTTTACCTGTACTTCATGCCCATGCCTTCTGTTATTACGTTGAGATGTTGTAGCCTGTTGGTTTGATGCTTGCAATATGCCTAGTTGCTGTTTTGGACAGATTGTTGCTATGACTTGTATAGAGTGTATGTGTTGCACCGTTGCTCCGTTTTGAGTGTGCTCCATATGAAACTTGCTTGATTTTGCATGTAGTTTCATATTACCATGTTGCATCCTTGTTTTGAGGTGTTTGCTTGATGTTTGTATGCATTTTGCATCAATGCCATGTTTAACTTGATTTGCTCATATCTTCTAGGCCGTATCTCCAAATCTAATGAACTTTATATGTAACTTGACTAGAATTTCATGTAGATCATCTTGGTTCATCTTAACTTGCTGTTTAACAACTTGAACATAAGGTTTATTCAGTTCTGGACCAATTTCGAAATTTGCATATGAGGACTTACCAGAATTGTTATATGTTGTTTCCGGCCTCATTTAAACTTGCTTTGATGTGTTGCTCTTGTTTGCATCGTCTCTTGTCATGAGTAGCTTTATGTAGCTTTGTCATGCATCATGCTTGTTGTGCATCATGTCTTGTCTATGTGTGGTGTGTTTACCATGTTGTGTGCTTCTTCTCGATAGTTCCCGTTTCGTTGCGATCGTGAGGATTCGTTCGTCTACGCTTGGTTCGTCTTCGTGGCTTCATCTTCTTCATGGACTCGTTCTTCTTCCTTGCGGGATTTCAGGCAAGATGACCGCTACCCTGGATCTCACTACTATCATTGCTATGCTAGTTGCTTCGTTCTATCGCTATGCTACGTTACCTATCTTTTGCTCTTCAAGCCTCCCAAATTGCCATGAACCTCTAACCTTTGACACCATTCCTAGCAAACCATTGCTTGGCTATGTTACCGCTTTGCTCAGCCCCTCTTATAGCATTGTTAGTTGCAGGTGAAGTTGAAGATTTCTCCATGGTGGACAGGGTTATGTTGGGATATCACAATATCTCTTATATTATTTAATGCATCTATATATTTGGTAAAGGGTGGAAGGCTCGGCCTTATGCCTGGTGTTTTGTTCCACTCTTGCCGCCCTAGTTTCCGTCATACCGGTGTTATGTTCCCGGATTTTGCGTTCCTTACGCGGTCGGGTGATTTATGGGACCCCCCTGACAGTTCGTTTTGAATAAAACTTGTCCAGCAAGGCCCAACCTTGGTTTTACCATTTGCCTCACCACCACCTATACCCTTCCCTTGGGTCGGCCAACCCAAGGGTCATCTTTATTTTAGCCCCCCCCGGGCCAATGCTTGTCTAAGTGTTGGTCCGAACTAGAGTCCTTTGCAGCGCCCCCTCAGGGAAACTTGAGGTCTGGTTTTAGTTGTACGGAGTGCTCATCCGGTGTTGCCCTGAGAACGAGATATGTGCAGCTCCTATCGGGATGTCGGCGCATCGGGCGGCTTTGCTGGTCTTGTTTTACCATTGTCGAAATGTCTTGTAAACCGGGATTCCGAGACTGATCGGGTCTTCCTGGGAGAAGGTATATCCTTCGTTGATCACGAGAGCTTATCATGGGCTAAGTTGGGACACCCCTGCAGGGTGTAAACTTTCGAGAGCCGTGCCCGTGGTTATGTGGCAGATGGGAATTTGTTAATGTCCGGTTGTAGATAACTTGACACCAGATCTGAATTAAAACGCATCAACCGCGTGTGTAGCCGTGATGGTCTCTTCTTGGCGGAGTCCGGGAAGTGAACACGGTTTCTGTGTTATGTTTGACATAAGGAGGTGTTCAGGATCACCTCTTGATCATTGCTAGCTTCACGATCGTTCCTTTGTTTCTCTTCTCGCTCTCATTTGCGTATGTTAGCCACCATACATTGCTTAGTCGCTGCTGCAACCTCACCACTTTACCCCTTCCTTTCCCATTAAGCTTTGCTAGTCTTGATACCCATGGTAATGGGATTGCTGAGTCCTTGTGGCTCACAGATTACTACAACAACAGTTGCAGGTACAGGTTATGCGATGATCATGATGCGAGAGCGATGTTTGCTTGTTTTGGAGTTCTTCTTCTGCTTCTTCTTCGATCAGGGGATAGGTTCCGGGTCGGCAGCCTGGGCTAGCAGGGTGGATGTCGTTTGAGTTTCTGTTTGTGTTTCATCCGTAGTCGGATGTTGATCTTATGTATGATGTTGTATTCATGTGGCATTGTATGCCTTATGTATGTATCCCCATCTATTATGTAATGTTGATGTAATGATATCCACCTTGCAAAAGCGTTTCAATATGTGGTTCTATCCTTGGTGGGACCATCGAGTCTCTTTAGGATAGTATCGCATATTGGGCGTGACATCAATGGTGACTTGTAGACACCGGGGAGGGGTTGGATGGTCAGCACGTGGCCATCCATAACCAAGGACGTCCTGGGCTGATGACCCACAAGTGTAGGGGATCAATCGTAGTCCTTTCGACAAGTAAGAGTGTCGAACCCAACAAGGAGCTGAAGGAAATGACAAATGGTTTTCAGCAAGGTATTTTGTGCAATAGATAATTTGGTAGCAAAGGTGCAGCAAGGTGGCCCAATCCTTTTTGTAGCAAAGGATAAGCCTAGACGAACTCTTATATAAAGCAAAGCGCTCCCGAGGACACATGGGAATTACTGTCAAGTTAGTATTCATCATGCTCATATGATTCGCGTTCGTTACTTTGATAATTTGATATGTGGGTGGACCGGTGCTTGGGTGATGTCCTTACTTGGACAAGCCTCTCCCACTTATGATTAACCACTCTCCCAAGCATCCGCAACTACTAAGGAAGAATTAAGATAAATCTAACCATAGAATGAAACATGTGGATCCAAATCAGCCCCATACGAAGCTACGCATAAATTAGGGTTAAAGCTTCTGTCACTCTTGCAATCCATCATCTAACTATTACTTCCAAACGCCTTCCCCTAGGCCCAAATCATGGTGAAGTGTCATGTAGTCGACGTTCACATACCACCACTAGAGGAAAGACAACGTACATCTCATCAAAATATCGAACGAATACCAAATTCACATGATTACTTATAACAAGACTTCTCACATGTCCTCAGGAACAAACATAACTACTCACAAAGTATGTTCATGTTCAAGATCAGGGGGTAATAAATATCATTAAGGATCTGAACATATGATCTTCCACCAAATAAACCAACTAGAATCAATTACAAGGAGTAATCAACACTACTAGCAACCCACATGTACCAATCTGAGGTTCTGAGGCAAAGATTGAATACAAGAGATGAACTAGTGTTTGAGAGGAGATGGTGCCGGTGAAGATGTTGATGAAGATTGCCCCTCCCTCGATGAGAGGATCATTGGTGATGAATATGACTTTGATTTCCCCCTCCCGGAGGGAAATTTCCCCGGCAGAATCGCTCCGCCGAAGCCCTAGATTACTTCTGCCCAAGTTCTGCCTCGAGACGAAGGCGCTTAGTCCCGAAAGCTTTCCTCCTGATTTTTTCTAGGTCAAAACCCTCTATATAGTAGAAGATGGGCACCAGACGATGGCAGGGGGCCCACAAGCCCTGGGGGCGTGCCCCCAGGCTTGTCGCCGCCTGGTGGGTCCCCTTCTGTTATTTCTTCACCCAATATTTTAATATATTCCAAAATAATTCTCCGTAAAGTTTTAGGACATTTGGAGTTGTGCAGAATAGGTATACAGATTTGATCCTTTTCGGTCCAGAATTCCATCTACCAGCATTCTCCATCTTTATGTAAATCTTGTAAAATAAGAATGAAAAGGCATAAGTATTGTACCATAATGTGAAATAACAGCTCGTAATGCAATAAATATGAACATAAAAGCATGATGCAAAGTGTATGTATCATGGGCGCGGCCACGACGCCTCTGATGAACACAGGAAGAAGACACTGGGGTGAGACTGGGCTGGGCCTGACTGTGTAGGTGTAGCTCTCTTCTTTTATTATTTTCTGTTTTATTATTCTAGCCTCTCTTTTGCACTTAATTATATTAGCAAATGAGTTTTGTAAAATTTGGAGATGGACACATAATTAGTATTGCAATGTTAGATGCCGCCACAAAAAGTTAGGAGGAAGTTTGACTTACTTTGAATTTTTCATAAATGGAGAAGCATTTAAAAATGTTGTTTCAGCACTGTTTTAATTGTTTTAGGGCATTTAAAAACTTTAAACAATGTTGGTTTCACCATGAGAAGTACTAAATGATTATTTTCAATACTATGAACATTTTGTCCTAGTGTTTGGTGAAATAGTTTCTGGACTTTATATTTTAAGTTTGAATTTAAATTTGGTTTGGATCAAGGTGAGGTTTAGCAAATTAATTGTGATGACATGGCACCATTAGGGGGGATTACTGTAGCATTATTATCGGCGTGTCACACAGTCCCAAGACTAGCTTCGCAGACTCTAGAGCACTCGCACGGCCATACTGCCCTTTGGTCAGATGACCACAGATGATGTTCTTGGTAGTTGAGTCTAATTGCACAAACCTCTTGACATCAGCAGCAGTGACGCCTTCACCGACTTTGGGAATGCCAGTCTTGACGACATACTAGAGGTCGTTGTCAATGTCTTCAAGATGCATTTGCATCTTATTATTTCAGTAGGGGTAATCAGTGCCATCGAAGTTGTGGCATGTAGCGGAGTCCTTGATTATCCCTACGGTCAACAGAGCTAAAACTCAGGTGGTTAAACCGAATCACACAGAACAAGGGAGCACCTTGCTCTGATACCAATTGAAAGTGCTAGTTATCGACTAGAGGGGGTGAATAGATGATTTTTTTGAAAGTCTTCAAGACAGGCAATGTCTTCAAAGATAGACAATCAAATAACACTAAGTAGGATGCATCAGAAGATAAGCTACACTAGTCATGCTATAGTCAAGGAAACAATACAGTGAAAGCACGAAGATAGATAGTAGCTAGGTAGAACATTTCGTGAATAGGAAGACAATATGAAGCCAATTATGCAAACAAAGATGATAGTCTTCACATAATGAAGTCAAATGGAACAGACAAGCATAGACACCGCAAAGCTAAACTGTAAGTAAAGGGTGAAGTGATAGAACCAATTGCTTGATGAAGACAAGGATTTGGTAGACCAGTTCCAGTTGCCGTGAGTACCTCTGATTAGGGAGGCTGAGATTGAACTCAGAAGACCATGTCTTCACCTTATTCCCCTTGATCTAAGGTCACTTAGTCCTTGCCCGATCACTCATGTAAGTCTTCAAGATAGACTTCCAAAACTTCACAGACTTCATTCACCGGCGATCCATAATGACTCTTGGATCCTCAGAACACGACGCCTAACCGACTGGAAGATCACAGTCTTCAAGTGTAATAAGTCTTCAGATCACGCGGACAGAAAGAATTCAGTGATGACAGCACTCTTTGGGCTTTGGGTGTTTGTCCTCGCAAGGATTCTCTCTCAAAGGCTTCGGAGGTGGGCTGCTCTCAAATGACAAAAGTCATGCACTAACTCTGAGCAGCCACCAATTTATGGTGTATGGGGTGGGCTATTTATAGTCAGGAGGCAACCTGACATGATATGTCCGAAATGACCCCGGGTTACTAAGGAACTGACATGTGTCCAACGTTCGAATTTCAAACAAATGTGGCAGCTTGACTTGGGCTGCAAGTAAAGCTGACTTATCCAACTTAGGATAAGATTTCCTGTCATTGTCTTCACTCGAAGACATAGGATTTGGGTTGAGTATCACGTCAGTTTTCTGAGTTTGTTCACTTGAACCCCACCTGACAGTTCGGTGATTCCTATGACTCAAGAAAGAAGAAAATGAAATTACGAAAGAAACCATGTGTTCGCACTCCATTGTATTCAAGCGAATGTCTTCACATGTCATTATCCTCGACACGAATGTATTCGCGGACCAACATTGTCTTCATAAATTTTTGGGGGTCAACTTCGATGGTTAAACCGCATCAATAGGGACTTCTATCTGTGTTCTCCTGTGAATCTCACGAGCACTAGTCCCTCAACCACGTTTGTCGTCAATACTCCAAAACCAACTAGGGGTGGCACTAGATGCACTTACACAAGGGCCGAGATCCACCATGCCGCCATGGCTAGAGAACCCTAGTTTTTTCTTAGGGGAGGAGGCGGGGAATAATTTCATTGACAAGGTGTTGGCGGGTCTTAACAATGAGGTTATTCCGAAATACTAAAACACCGCAATGATTGTCATTATTTTTAAGTTTTCAAATCACAAGAAGGAGCCCAATATCGTCCCATAAGCTTATGTAGTGTTGTTTATAAAGTTATCTCTAAGATTGTTGTAGCAAAGTTCAAAACTGTATTAGTGGAAATTTAACACGTGATGCTTTTGTACCTGTTTGATCATCGGCAGCGTGTTGGTTGTCTATGAGTCTTACTATGTCATCGAGAAAAATAGGATCGAGAAATACAATACTTGTCCAATTAAACTTGATATCAATAAAGCATGTTATTGTAGTAATAACTTCGACCCAACTCAAGGTCCTAGGCTCTATCCTGCATGGCATGCCACATAGGTAGTCAATCAAAGTCAAGATCAGTTGACACAAGTCAAGACCGGTCAAAGAGGGTCAAAGTAGTGAACACTAGCCCAAGCCATTCCTCACGGGTACAAGCAAGCCTTCCCGGTCGATAAAAGTTCAAGCAAGGCTTCATGGAGAAACAAGTCAAAGAAGAAGACCATATAAAAGAATAAGTCAAAGGTGAAGGAAAGAGAGATGAAGGCCCAAGTCCAAATTAAGATGCCTCCCCATGATGTATGGATTCCCCCCTTAATGGGCTTCAACCCACCTCCTAGCCTAACTAGACGTCCATGGGCCAAGTATGGGAAATTACATATTCTACCCTCCCACCTCCTTACTTCAAGGGTAGCCTTTGTCACCCACACGCTTGCCGACATGGCTGGCACCATAGGATAGCATCATAATAACATACAACTCGTATCAACCATATCATACCACAGTTAGCCCACATGACAAGAAGAGACCGCTCAAACATAATATAGGTGCGGCACATCATTGGATAATAATATATAGCATAGATGTTCAAGTAAAGATAACAACGGGGTGAGAGAGGTTATACCGCTATATAGAGGGGGAGAAAGTTGGTGATGACTGCGAGGAAGTTGTTTGAGTAGATCGTCGCCACGATGATTCCCTCAACGACACTTCAGCACCATGGGGCGAATGAGGAGAGCCCCCCTCCTTCTTCTTGTTTGGCCTTCCCCCTACATGGGAGAAGGGTTCCCCTCTAGTCCTTGGCCTCCATGAACCCCGAGGGGTGGGAGCCCGGATCTCTCCTCTCTTTTTCTCTAGGGTTTCTTCTTTATTTCCGGTTATGTTTTTTGCCCGAACATCATTTCTTAATTTTTTTCCAATATTAGCTTCCTTGCGGCCAAAGGAGAGCTCGAGAAGCTTCATGGTCTCTCCACAAGTCACCCTAGTGCGCCCTAGGGGGTGCTCCCCTTGGCTTGTGAGGCCCACGGGCCTCTTCTTGCGTTACTTCTTGCGCCAAAATTCAGATATATTCCACAAAATATCCACGTAAATTTTTAGGTCATTCCGGCTTCATGAACTTTTCACCTAAAAACTCCAAAACAATAAAAACACTAACTGGCCTTTAACACTGGGTTAATAGGTTAGTCCAAATATAAATAATATGAATTGCTTCCAACAAATATGTAAAATTGGTATGATAAGAGCATGAAACAATAAAAAATTATAGATACCCAGAGACGTATCACTAATGTTTCCTAAGAAAATCAGGATTTTTTTCGTGGCGTGCCGCAACAAATAGCCAAGCTGTCTAGGTAATAGGGTTACACATGATAAGACTATTTCAGGTATATGCTAAATTTGTGATGTGGAAGATGAAAGAACTTTTCATGCTCTCGTGATTTGTCCTAAGGCTCGTGCTCAAGATTTGGCATTGAGGGACATGTGGAATATTCCCGAGAAGAGTTTTTTTATCTTTGGACCAGATTGGATTATTGTTTTGTTGGATAAGTTAAGTTTGCAACAACGAGAGCAAATCTTATTCCTTTTCCGGAGGTGCCTGACATTTGAGAAATGACATGATTTTTTGGAAAGATGAAGGAACCGGCTATTACATATATTGATAATATTTTTGTGAAATGATTCTGATATATTATCAAAGTTCACCGAAAGTACAAAGCACCTCAAACATAATAAATTTACATTGAGGTTCCAAGACAACCGAACGACACCGCCGCCAAAACGAGCCATCGAAGTACAGTTATCTCCACTCCCCTACTAGAGCTGACTTGTCCTTGTCGATGACAACCGGGAAGTCTTTGTGCACGTGCCTCTAAGGACCATCGCCTTGGAGCCGCAGTCGTCGTCATTGAACCCTTTAATAGATCCGAAACACCTGACGTTAGTCACACAACAAGAAACTGTAACCTCACTTCCCCAAGGAGACGACAGGAATCTACGTCGGAGCTCCGCTGAGTACGTCCGGATTGTTAGAATCGGGGCTCCGCGGACCCAAGAAGGTTCGAACTCTGGGGTGCGCTCGTTCCTACCGCCCTACTCAACCTCACAACCTCACGGCGATGCTCCAGCATTCTCGAGCTAAGGAAGAAGAATAGTGGACACGACAGTTTACCTAGGTTCAAGCCACCTCATAGTGTAAAACCCTACTCCCGCTTGGTTGGAATTGCTTGGGAAGATGGAGCAAGCGCGCAGTTCTAGTTGCCAAATGAGCCGATCCTTTCTACGGTGGCACCCTGCCCTCTCTTATACTGCCCTTGGTCCTCTTCCCCTGAAAACACATGGCGGGAAGGGTTGCCACAATGGCCAATTTGAAGTGGTACATGGTTGCAGCTTATCCTGACTAAAGGCGGTCTTCGCTTGCAAAAGCCTCCTGCCGTTACGCGCCGGTGGGCTCGGTGCTGACCTCCGCCCTAGCGAGCCTGTCGTCTTGGTCCTCTTGCACTGAACTGGTAACCTTTGGGGATTGCTTTGGAAACCGGTGAGCTTGCTCCCTTAGCACGAAAGAGGAAAGCCTCCACATCCGTGCCTGCTGGCACGGCCTCTGGCGCCGCTCGTCGTTGCATGTGTCACCCACGTGGAGACGTAGTGCCGTGCGACCCGCCAGGCCACGCCCGACTTGCTCACCCCTCGAGGGGCCTCGGGAGGCGGCCTCGGGAAAGTGCCCTACGAGGGGGCCTCGTGAGGTCGCTGATGACGCATGTTGATGTGTGCCTCGCGAGGCGGGGGCCCTCGCTAGGGTCTTGCCCGTGAAGTCCAATGGTGGGCTGCGTTGGGCCCATGGCATGCCTCGCGTCTTGGGCCGCAGGCAGGCGGGCCGGGGTACCCCCAGTCCCACGGGCCTGACACGGATCGACTAACTCGAGAAGGATTGGAGCCTGGAAGACAAATTCGAACAAGAAGCGCCGCCATCCTCCTGAACGCCACAATTGCGAGGACTAAAAACCCTAACCTAAACTACTAACCGTAGCGGAGGCACCGAAATTCTCTTCCCCGCCACTGGACATCGAAGCAACATGCAAATGGGGGGGGGGGGGTGTCCTTGTTGACAAAGGATGGAGGGGAGAGTTTGCCCTAGCCGTCAAGGATTAGGGGAGCAACGAGACGTCTCTTTCTCGTTGGGCTAGGGTGACGTTGAGCTGGATTCAAACAACAAAGGTAAAGGAATGATGGGAGGTTTAAAGGCTTACTATGTTCCAACAAAATGTTAGAGATACGACAGACAAATCAAACAACGAAGAACGAAATCAACACATGACACACAAGGATTTAACGTGGAGAACCCCTCCAACACGAAGGGGGAAACCCACGAGCGCCAACCAGCAAATTTTCACTATATCGGTAGAGGTTACAAACGTCGGGGATTTACAGCTGATCAACTTACCCCGTGCGGCGGCTTACAAAGGATATATAACACAGGTTACCAAGCCCCCGGCGACGGGCCTCGCTCCGCTCTCTCATCGGAAGTTAGGCTTTATCTTTATACTTGAATTGGGATCCAAGATAACATAAAAGATAATGTGTTTTGGCAGCCTCCCCTTTCTAATTATATCAAGATCAATGTTGACACCAATTTTGAGGAGAACATCAACGCCACTAACATGAGGGTTGTTCTTAGAAACACTTCTTGCAATGTCATCATCTTTTCACGGGGTTTTATTGGACGGTGTGCAAGTGTTAATGAAGCTGAGCTTCGTAGTCGTCGGGCTTTATATTGTTATCCCACTTCAAAAGTCTATTATTTTAAAGACCGATTATGCTTTCGGAGCTGCTTTCTTGTCAAATAAGAACCTTGATAGACCGCCTCTCGTTGATCTGAAGGAGGCATTGAGTATCTCTAGGCTGCTCCATAATTTCAAAATGTCTAAAATTAATCGGCTTGCCGATGGAATGGCATGTGAGATTGCAAATCTTTTTTAGGTGAAGATAATAGGTCTGATGATGTTCTTCTTAATAGCTTTTCGCACTGCTGTGTGTGAAGTATGATGTAACGAATGGTTGTAATAGCATTTTTAACATATGTGGTGTTTTTCAAAAGAAAAGTGACGCTTTACATTTTCTCGATTAATAATAATACAATGACCGTATGTCAGGTACGCGGACTTACAACATTTGAGCTCTGTTTGTCATGGAATCCTAGCCAGGCGTGTTGCGAGATCTATCTGCATGCTGCGTTACGACGAAGAATGTTTCTTGAAACGCAGATACGTCATCTTCGATTCGATCTCCTGTTTCACGTCCTGCATCTCATTCTGCTCGGAGAAGACGAGCTCCTCGGCCAGCTTCGTCCGGAACGCGTGCACGTCGTCCATGGAGAAACTCCGCGCCAGCTCCTCCCCGTCCCACAGCTCCATCCACTTCAGCGCGAACAAGCCGCACGACGACTCGTCGTTCTGCTCCGGGAGGCCCGGCTCCAGACGCACTCTCCATCCGGCGACGTGTGCCCGACCGGCCTCCTCCATGCACCGCCGCACGCCGTCCCGTATCTTGGACAACGCCTCCTCGTAGAACCGTACGCCGTTGTACCGCGCGTAGTTCCCGGAGTCCAGCACCTGGTACTCGGCTTTGGCGAAGTTGAGCACCGCGACGAAGAAGTGCTCCCTATGGTTCACCAGGAAGAACACCATGTCGTTCTGGAGGTACCTAGCGGCCGTCGCCGCCACGTCGGCGGCGTCCTGGTCCGTCAGGCGTTCGTCCGTTCTTGGCAGGGAGCCCAGGTACTCGAGCCAGTCCTGCTCCTCGACTCCCAGCAGGAGGACGCGGCGGGCGTTCTTGCCGTGCTCGGCGCCCTGGTGGCGGCGGAGCAGTTCGAGGTACGCGTCCAGGACAACGCCAGAAATCTTCCGCTCCGGCCCGTCCTGGGACAGGGGCACGGTCAGGGAGCGCATGGCGTCGGCACGGACGCGGAGGTGCGGCCGCTCCGAGGAAACGAGCAATTTGTCCTTGCGGTCCGCGTGCGCCTTGATGAACGCGATCGTGGCGTCTTCTCGCCGGTCGACGACGGGCGCGGGGGCCTGCACGCGGCGGCTCGCTGGCCGGCTGAAGCTCGTTTGTGAGGTCGTGTAGCTGCTGTGCTTCCCCTTCTTGGCATTCCTTTCGCCGTCGGCGGTCCGTGCATGAGTGGGCTTGAAAGCCATGGCTGACGGGGCTCGCATTGGGCGCACGATGCGTCACATTTATGGGCAGAGAGAGTCGGTGGCTGAGAAAGTGCAAAACACGTGTCCATTCCAAGGTGGATTGGTGAATAAATTAGTAAGTGGACAGTTCGGAAGGGAGAAACTTTAGTGAGTCGGTTGCTACAGTTGCTAAAGGCGGTTGGATTGGAGACGACGGAACGGAAAGACGCAGGTGACTTTTTTCCTTTTGAAGGCGAAAGACGGGACAGAAAGGCTTTAGTAACTTGTGATTGCATCCACTAAGCAACGAATCTCTCGTCTAAATGAAAAAAAGACTATACAAGCAACGAATCTCCCGTCATACTAAAATTTCAAACATAACCTTTTTTTTCAGGGACCAATAGAGTTCATGTTTATGGTCCGCCTCCTCAATACTTTCCATACATGTACAATCTGAGAAAAAAACTAAAATTTTATGGTCCATTACAATCTGAAAAAAACTAAAATTTTACGGTCCGTTTGAGAACATTCAAAGCCCAAAAACACTAAAAAGGCAGAAAATGGCCCTTGGAATTGGTTTAATATGTTAGACAATATAAAAATGATATTAAATCATGCCAAAAATAATATATACATGATGTAAATATAAGATGAATAAATTTATAGATACGTTTGAGTCGTATCAGACATCACACACGATTGCGATTTTAAACTGCTTGTGATGGCATGTTACATTTCACATACATTTTCCTTAGAACGTGTGCAAGAAATAATACACGGTTAGACTTTTGAAACCGTGTGCAGTGATATGCTTCATCACACCGCCATATTTTTGCAAAACCTTTGTATAGGGAATCACACACGGTTATGTATTCAAAACTATATGCAATACATTGGATTTTTTCCCTCTGCCCCGTGACGCCCCCACGCGGGCGACCCGGGTGCTCTAACCCTACGGTCTTCGATCTCTCCTCCCCTCCCCCTCCCAGCCGTCGCCGACGAGCGCTGCCGGGCAAAGCCCGCGGGGCGCCGGTGGCGGCAGGATCTGCTTCGCCTTCTCCTGAAGAGGGGGCCGCGGGGGGCCTCTGCTTCATCCTGACGGCGGGATTCGGAGGCCGGCGCGCCATGGCTTGGTGAGGCGCGCAAGCAGGTGGCGGTCCGGGGCGGCGCAGCTCGCTGGCTGGCCGTGGCGCGTCGCGGTGGGGTGCACAGGTCGCTAGCGGAGCGGCGCATCTCAACGCCGGGTGTGAGGGCGGTGGCTGGAGCATGGCAGGAGGCATGGTGGAGCGGCAGTATTGTGGTGGGTCTGGCGGTGACCGGCAGCAGTGCGGTGGCGTGATTTGGTGGCAGCGGCGCTGACTGGAGACGGCTGCACGAGTTCACGGGCAGGCGGCTGACGGCGCTGAGATGGCTCAGCCAAAATGGAGTTCTGGCCAGCAGCGAGTGGTCTGTGATCCCTGTGCGGCATGGCGAGTGGCGCTGTGCTCCTGGTGGTGCCGGCTTGGGAGTTCTTCATGGTGAGGCAGGTCTAACCGTCGCAAGGCAGTCCCTTGGAGTGGCAACGGTCGTCGTGGGCGGTCCAAGACATTGCTGGAGGAGTGGGGTGGCTGCGGTTCTTCCTCCAGGGCGGGAGTCGGTGGTATGGCCATGTTTTCCCCTTGCCGTGCGTGCGGCCGGTCGCCGGCCCTCGGCTTTGCGACTACGTAGGCAAGGCGTTGCGGTGGTGGCGGTGTGAGGCATCTTGGGCGGTGTCGCCTAGTCGCTGGAGGTGTGGAAATGTGCGACGTGCGGATGAAAGTCTTGCACGGTGTTTGCCGGGCCAGCAGCGGTGGCACCTGTGGTTGTCATTCTCCTCCTTGGAGGCGTTGTCGAAGCGCGTTCGCCATTTCCCTCGCTCTCTTGGAGTAGGTGGCTGTCTCCGGGCGAAAGCCTCGATCCGGTGTTGGATCGGTATGATGGAGGCGTCCTCGACGTCGTTCTTTCGTTGGGAGCATGGTGTTTGGAGACTTGGCTGCTTCCTTGATGCTCTCCTCCGGTGCTCGCCGCTGCCCTATCTTGATCCTCGGCGGCGCTATGTACGCCCATCACCAGTGTGTCCAAGACATTGTCTTCTTCATATCAGATCGAGTCCTGCCATCCACTTGCCGCTTCGTCTTAGGCAATAGGAGTGGTTGGTGCGTCGACAAGAGAAGCTCTGGGAAGTTGGTGGTTGCTACCTCTTGAGCACTGCGTTGGTTTTCCCTTGAAGAGGAAAGGGTGATGCAGAAAAGTAGTGTAAGTATTTCCCTCAGTTTTTGAGAACCAAGGTATCAATCCAGTCGGAGGCTCCTCAAAAGTCCCTCGTAGCTACACAAACAAACAAGAACCTCGCAACCAACCTGATAAATGGGTTGTCAATTCCTTCACGGAAACTTGCAAAAGTGAGATCTGATAGAGATAAAAAGATAAGATAAATATTTTTGGTATTTTTATGATATAGATTGGAAAGTAAAAGATGCAAATAAAAGTAGATCGGAAACTTATATGATAAAAGATAGACCCGGGGGCCATAGGTTTCACTAGTGGCTTCTCTCAAGATAGCATAAGTATTACGGTGGGTGAACAAATTACTGTCGAGCAATTGATAGAAAAGTGCATAGTTATGAGAATATCTAGGCATGATCATGTATATAGGCATCACGTCCGCAACAAGTAGATCGAAATGATTCTGCATCTACTACTATTACTCCACACATCGACCGACTCCTGCCTGCATCTAGAGTATTAAGTTCATAAGAACAAAGTAACGCATTAAGAAAGATGACATGATGTAGAGGGATAAACTCATGCAATATGATATAAACCCCATCTTTTTATCCTCGATGGCAACAATACAATACGTGCCTTGCTGCCCCTGCTGTCACTGGGAAAGGACACCGCAAGATTGAACCCAAAGCTAAGCACTTCTCACATTGCAAGAAAGATCAATCTAGTAGGCCAAACCAAACTGGTAATTCGAAGAGACTTGCAAAGGTAACTAATCACACATAAAAGAATTCAGAGGAGATTCAAATATTTCTCATAGATAAACTTGATCATAAAGCCACAATTCATCGGATCTCGACAAACACACCGCAAAAAGAGTTACATCGAATAGATCTCCAAGAAGATCGAGGAGAACTTGTATTGAGATTCAAAGAGAGAAGAAGCCATCTAGCTAATAACTATGGACCCGAAGGTCTGTGGTAAACTACTCACAACTCATCGGAGAGGCCTTGGAGATAATGTAGAGGCCCTCCGTGGTCGATTCCCCCTCCGGCAGAGCGCCGGCGAAGGCTCCAAGATGGGATCTCACGGATACAGAAGGTTACGGCGGTGGAAATAGTTTTTCATGGTGCTCCTGGATGTTTTCAGGGTATGGGAGTATATATAGGCGAAGGAAGTACGTCAGTGGAGCCACGAGGATGGGGGGCGCGCCCACCCCCCTAGGGCACACCGGGCACCCTCGTGGCCGCCTCGTTTGCTCCTTGACGTCCACTCCAAGTCTCCTGGATTGCGTTTGTTCCAAAAAAATCGCTTCCGAAGGTTTCATTCCGTTTGGACTCCGTTTGATATTCCTTTTCTTCGAAACACTGAAATAGGCAATAAAAAATAGCAATTCAGGATGGGCCTCCGGTTAGTAGGTTAGTCCCAAAAATGATATAAAAGTGTAAAGTAAAGCCCATAAGCATCCAAAAGGGGTAATATAATAGCATGGAACAATAAAAAAATATAGATACGTTGGAGACGTATCAAGCATCCCCAAGCTTAATTCCTGCTCGTCCTCGAGTAGGTAAATGATGAAAACAGATTTTTTGATGTGGAATGCTACCTAGCATAATTCTCAATGTAATTTCCTTTATTGTGGCATGAATGTTCAGATCCAAATGATTCAAGACAAAAGTTCATATTGACATAAGAAATAGTAATACTTCAACCATACTAACAAAGCAATCACGTCTTCTCAAAATATCATGGCATTAGAGGGTTCATCCCTAGAAAATCATATAGTTAGGCTATGTTTCATTTTCATCACACAAAATACTCCCATCAAGAACAACCCCAGTTTCAGCCAAGCAACTGGTTCATACTTTCTAACGCGCTTCAGCTTTTTTCAACTCTCACGCAATACATGAGCGTGAGCCATGGATATAGCACTTAAGGGTGGAATAGAATATGATGATGGATGTTGTGTGGAGAAAACAAAAAGGAGAAAGTCTCACATTGACGAGGCTAATCAACGGGCTATGGAGATGCCCATAAATTGATGTCAACTTGAGGAGTAGGGATTGCCTTGCAATGGATGCACTAGAGCTATAAATGTATGAAAGCTCAATAAAAGAAACTAGTGGGTGTGCATCCAACTTGCTTGCTCGCGAAGACGTAGGGCATTTTGAGGAAGCCCATCGTTAGAATATACAAGCCAAGTTCTATAATGAAAAATTTCCATTAGTATATGAAAGTGACAACATATGAGACTCTCTATATGAAGAACATGGTGCTACTTTGAAGCACAAGTGTGGAAAAAGATAGTAACATTATCCCCCTTTTTTTTTCTTTTTTTGGGGCCTTTCTTTTTTTATTTGGCCTTTCCTTCTTTTTTTTTCTTTGGCCTTTTTTTCTTTGGCCTTTCTTCTCTTTTTTTTATAAGGGACAATGCTCTAATAATGATGATCATCACACTTCTATTTATTTACAACTCATGAATTACAACTCAAAACTAGAACAAGATATGACTCTATATGAATGCCTCCAGCGGTATACCGGGATGGGCAATGAATTAAGAGTGACATGTATGAAAATTATGAAGGTGGCTTTGCCACAAATACGATGTCAACTACATGATTATGCAAGGCAATACGACAATGATGATGCGTGTCATGATAAACGGAATGGTGAAATTTTGCATGGCAATATATCTCGGAATGGCTATGGAAATGCCATAATAGGTAGGTATGGTGGCTGTTTTGAGGAAGATATAAGGAGGTTTATGTGTGACCGAGCGTATCATATCACGAGGTTTGGATGCACCGGCGAAGTTTGCACCAACTCTCAAGGTGAGAAAGGGCAATGCAAGGTACCGAAGAGACTAGCAATGATGGAAGGGTAAGAGTGTGTATAATCTATGGACTCACATTAGTCATAAAGAACTCATATACTTATTGCAAAAGTTTTATTAGCCCTCGGAGCAAAGTACTACTACGCATGCTCCTAGGGGAAGAGTTGGTAGGAGTTAACCATCGCGCGATCCCGACCTCCACACATAAGGAAGGCAATCAAAAGAGCATCCCATGCAACAAATTTGTTACACAACTTTTACCATACGTGCATGCTACGGGACTTGCCAATTTGAACACAAGTATTCTTTAAATTCACAATTACCCAACTAGCATGACTCTAATATCACCACCTCTATATCTCAAAACAATTATCAAGCATAAAATTGATCATAGCATCTAATTCACTTCATATGATAGTTTTTATTATACCCAACTTGGATGCCCATCATTCTAGGACCAACTTTATAACCATAGAAAATACCATGCTGTTCTAAAAGTCTCTCAAAATAATATAAGTGAAGCATGAGAGATCAACATTTTTTACAAAATAAAGCCACCGCCGTGCTCTAAAAGATATAAGTGAAGCACTAGAGCAAAACTATCTAGCTCAAAAGATATAAGTGAAGCACATAGAGTATTCTAATAAATTCCAAATCATGTGTGTCTCTCCCAAAAGGTGTGTACAACAAGGATGATTGTGGTAAACTAAAAAAAAGACTAATATCATACAAGACGCTCCAAGCAAAACACATATCATGTGGTGAATAAAAATATAGCTCAAAGTAAAGTTACCGATAAACGAAGACAAAAGAGGGGATGCCTTCCAAGGCATCCCCAAGCTTAGGCTTTTGGTTATCCTTGAACATCTTGGGGTGCCATGGGAATCCCCAATCTTGGGCTCTTGCCACTCCTTATTCCATAGTCCATCAAATCTTTACCCAAAACTTGAAAACTTCACAACACAAAACTCAACAGGAAATCTCATAAGCTCCATTAGTGCAAGAAAGAAAAACCACCACATAAGGTACTGTAATGAACTCATTCTTTATTTATATTGGTGTTAAACCTACTGTATTCCAACTTCTCTATGGTTCATACCTCCCTGATACTAGCCATTGTTGTATCAAAATAAGCAAACAACACACGAAAAACAGAATCTGTCAAAAACAGAATAGTCTGTAGAAATCTGTAACTTTCGAATACTTCTGGAGCTCTAAAAATCCTAAAAAAAGGAAGTCCTGGGAAATTTGTCTACTGATCTACTTCAAAAAGAAACAACGCAAAAGCATGTTTCTGTGATTTACTAAAATTATTTTCGTGTGCGCAAAAGTTTCTGTTTTTCAGCAGAATCAAATTAACTATCGCCGTAGGTTATCCTATAGGTTCTACTTGGCAAAAACACTAATTAAAACATGAAACGACATATAAACAGAAGCTAGATGAATTATTATTACTAAACAGAAGCAAAAAGCAAGAAACAAAAATAAAATTGGGTTGCCTCCCAACTAGCGCTATCGTTTAACGCCCCTAGCTAGGCATAAAAGCGAGAATAGATCTAGGTATTGCCATCTTTCACATTCAATTCATAAGTGGCACACATAATAGATTCATAAGGTAATTTGACTTTCTTTCTAGGGAAGTGTTACGTGCCTTTCCCTAATGGAAATTGGAATCTAATATTCCCTTCCTTCATATCAATAATTGCACCAATCGTTCTAAGGAAAGGTCTACCAAGAATAATAGGACATGAAAGATTGCAATCTATATCAAGAACGATAAAATCTACGGGCACATAATTCCTATTTGCAACAATAAGAACATCATTGATCCTTCCCATAGGTTTCTTAATGGTGGAATCCGCAAGGTGCAAGTTTAAAGAGCAATCATCAAAATCATGGAAACCTAGCACATCACATAAAGTTTTCGGAATCGTGGAAACACTAGCACCCAAATCACACAAAGCATAGTATTCATAATCTTTAATTTTAATTTTTATAGTAGGTTCCCACTCATCATAAAGTTTTCTAGCTATAGAAACTTCCAATTCAAGTTTTTCCTCATAAGATTGCATCAAGGCATCAACAATATGTTTGGTAAAAGCTTTATTTTGACTATAAGCATGAGGAGAATTCAACACGGATTGCAACAAGGAAATACAATCTATTAAAGAACAATTATAATAATTAAATTCCTTGAAATCCATAATAGTGGGTTCATTGCTATGTAAAGTTTTGACCTCTCCAATCCCACATTTACCAAATTTAGCATCAAGATCTAAAAACTCTGAATCATTGGGACGCCTTTTAACTAAAGTTGACTCATCTCCAGTCCCATCATTATCAAGATTCATATTGCAAAACAAAGATTTAATATTGGACATATCAATAACTTTTAGATCTTCATCATTATTTTGATGGAAGCGAGAAGAACACGCTTTTACAAAGCAATCTTTCTTAGCACGCATCCTAGCGGTTCTTTCTTTGCACTCATCAATGGAAATTCTCATGGCTTTGTGAGACTCATTGATATCATGCTTATGTGGAATAGATCTAAGTTTCAAAGAATCAACATCAAGCGAAAGTCTATGAACGTTTCTAGCCAATTCATCAACTTTAAGCAAATTTTCTTCAAGCAAAGCATTGAAATTCTTTTGAGAGGTCATAAATTCTTTAACACTATTCTCAAAATCAGAGGGCATCTTATTAAAATTTCCATAAGAGTTGTTGTAGGAATTTCCATAATTATTAGAGGAATTACTAGGAAATTTTCCTCTACAAGCATTTTACCAAAATTATTCCTACCAACAAAATTCACATCCATAGATTCATTATTATTCTCAATCAAGATAGACAAAGGAATATCATTGGGATCAATAGGATCACTCTTAATAGCAAACAATTTCATAAGTTAATCCATCTTTCCACTCAAAACATTAATTTCTTCTATAGCATGCACTTTTTTACTAGTAGATCTTCCGGTGTGCCATTGAGAATAATTAACCATAATGTTATCAAGGAGTTTAGTAGTTTCTCCTAAGGTGATTTCCATAAAAGTGCCTCCCGCGGCCGAATCTAAAAGATTTCTATAAGCAAAATTCAATCCGGCATAAAATTTTTGTATGATCATCCATAAGTTCAAACCATGAGTAGGGCAATTGCGAATCATTAATTTCATTCTTTCCCAAGATTGGGCAACATGCTCTTGATAAAGTTGTTTAAAATTCATAATATCGTTTCTAAGAGAGATGATCTTAGCGGGAGGAAAATACTTAGAGATAAAAACATCTTTGCACTTATTCCATGAATCAATACTATTTTTAGGCAAAGACGAAAACCAAGTTTTAGCACGATCTCTAAGTGAAAACAGAAATAACTTCAATTTAACAATATCATTATCCGTATCTTTCTTCTTTTGCATATCACACAAATAAACAAAATTGTTTAGATGAGTAGCGACATCTTCACTAGGAAGGCCGGAAAATTAATCTTTCATAACAAGATTCAACAAAGCAGCATTGATTTCACAAGATTCAACATCATTAAGAGGAGCAATCGGATTGCTAAGGAAATCATTATTGTTGGTATTGGAAAAGTCACACAATTTGGTATTATCTTGCGCCATCGTGACAAGCAATCCAACACACAAGCACACAAAAGGCAAGCGAAAGAGGGAGGAGATTGGGAAAGAGAGGGCGAATAAAACGACAAGGGTGAAGTGGGGGAGAGGAAAACAAGAGGCAAATGGCAAATAATGTAATGCAAGGGAGATGAGTTTGTGATGGGTACTTGGTATGTCTTGACTTGAGCGAAGACCTCCCCGGCAACGGTGCCAGAAATCCTTCTTGCTACCTCTTGAGCACTGCGTTGGTTTTCCCTTGAAGAGGAAAGGGTGATGCAGCAAAGTAGCATAAGTATTTCCCTCAGTTTTTGAGAACCAAGGTATCAATCCAGTAGGAGGCTCCTCAAAAGTCCCTCGTAGCTACACAAACAAACAAGAACCTCACAACCAACGCAATAAAGGGGCTGTCAATCCCTTCACAGAAACTTGCAAAAGTGAGATCTGATAGAGATAAAAAGATAAGATAAATATTTTTTCTATTTTTATGATATAGATTGGAAAGTAAAAGATGCAAATAAAAGTAGATCGGAAACTTATATGATAAAAGATAGACCCGGGGGCCATAGGTATCACTAGTGGCTTCTCTCAAGATAGCATAAGTATTACGATGGGTGAACAAATTACTTTCGAGCAATTGATAGAAAAGTGTATAGTTATGAGAATATCTAGGCATGATCATGTATATAGGCATCACGTCCGCAACAAGTAGATCGAAATGATTCTGCATCTACTACTATTACTCCACACATCGACCGACTCCTGCCTGCATCTAGAGTATTAAGTTCATAAGAACAGAGTAACGCATTAAGAAAGATGACATGATGTAGAGGGATAAACTCATGCAATATGATATAAACCCCATCTTTTTATCCTCGATGGCAACAATATAATACGTGCCTTGCTGCCCCTGCTGTCACTAGGAAAGGACACCGCAAGATTGAACCCAAAGCTAAGCACTTCTCCCATTGCAAGAAAGATAACTAATCACACATAAAAGAATTCAGAGAAGATTCAAATATTTCTCATAGATAAACTTGATCATAAACCCACAATTCATCGGATCTCGACAAACACACCGCAAAACGAGTTACATCAAATAGATCTCCAAGAAGATCGAGGAGAACTTTGTATTTAGATTCAAAGAGAGAGATGAAGCCATCTAGCTAATAACTATGGACCCGAAGGTCCGTGGTAAACTACTCACAACTCATCGGAGAGGCTTTGGAGATGATGTAGAGGCCCTCCATGGTCGATTCCCCCTCCGGCAGAGTGCCGACGAAGGCTCCAAGATGGGATCTCACGGATACAGATGGTTGCGGCAGTGAAAATAGTTTTTCGTGGTGCTCCTGGATGTTTTCAGGGTACGAGAGTATATATAGATGAAGGAAGTACATTGGTGGAGCCACGAGGGGCCCACGAGGGTGGGGACGCGCCCACCCCCTAAGTTTGCTGCTTGACGTCCACTCCAAGTCTCCTGGATTGCGTTTGTTCCGAAAAGATCGCTCCCGAAGGTTTCATTCCGTTTGGACTCCGTTTGATATTCCTTTTCTTCGAAACACTAAAATAGGCAAAAAAAATAGCAATTCAGGTTGGGCCTCCGGTTAGTAGGTTAGTCCCAAAAATGATATAAATTGTAAAGTAAAGCCCATAAGCATCCAAAACGGGTAATATAATAGCATGGAACAATAAAAAATTATAGATAGGTTGGAGACGTATCAGTGGTCTCCGGAGGTGACCGGTGTCGGTTGTGACGCGGTGTCGTGTATCAACTTAGGATAGGCGCTTTTGAAGGAAATATGCCCTAGAGGCAATAATAAAGTTATTATTTATTTCCTCATATCATGATAAATGTTTATTATTCATGCTAGAATTGTATTAACCGGAAACATGATACATGTGTGAATACATAGACAAACACATAGTCACTAGTATGCCTCTACTTGACTAGCTCATTAATCAAAGATGGTTATGTTTCCTGACCATAGACATGTGTTGCCATTTGATTAATGGGATCACATAATTAGGAGAATGATGTGATTGACATGACCCATTCTGTTAGCCTAGCACTTGATCGTTTAGTATACTGCTATTGCTTTCTTCATGACTTATCAAAGTTCCTACAACTATGAGATTGTGCAACTCCCGTTTACCGGAAGAACACTTTGTGTGCTACCAAACGTCACAACGTAACTGGGTGATTATAAAGGTGCTCTACAGGTGTTTCCGAAGGTACATGTTGGGTTGGCATAATTCGAGATTAGGATTTGTCACTTCGATTGTCGGAGAGGTATCTCTAGGCCCTCTCGGTAATACTCATCACCTAAGCCTTGCAAGCATGTAACTAATGAGTTAGTTATGAGATAACGTATTACAGAACGAGTAAAGAGACTTGCCGATAACGAGATTGAACTAGGTATTGGATACCGACGATCAAATCTCGGGCAAGTAACATACCAATGACAAAGGGAACAAAGTATGTTGTTATGCGGTTTGACCGATAAAGATCTTCGTAGAATATGTAGGAACCAATATGGGCATCCAGGTCTCGCTATTGGTTATTGACCGAGAATGGTTTTAGGTCATGTCTACATAGTTCTCGAACCCGTAGGGTCCGCACGCTTAACGTTTCGATGACAGTTTTATTATGAGTTTATAAGTTTTGATGTACCAAAGTTTGTTCGGAGTCCCGGATGTGATCACGGACATGACGAGGAGTCTCGGAATGGTCGAGACATAAAGATTGATATATTGGACGACTATATTCGGACACCGGAAAGGTTCCGGGAGTTTTCGAAGAAAACCGGAGTACCGGAGGGTTATCGGAACCCCCCCGGGAAGTAATGGGCCTTGATGGGCCCTATTGGAGAAAGAGAGGGGCCGGCTAGGGCAAGTGGCGCGCCCCCTCCCCTTGAGTCCGAATAGGATAAGGAAGGGGGGGGGGCGGCGCCCCCCTTGCCTTTCCCCTCTCCTACTCCTTCCTTCCCCCTCCTTCTTGGATTAGGAAAAGGAGGGGAGAAACCTACTTGGAGTAGGTTTCCCCCTCCTAGGGCGCGCCTCCCCTTAGGCCGGCCCCCTCCTCCCTCCCTCCTTTATATACGGGGGCGGGGGGCACCCCATAGACACACAAGTTGATCTACGAATCGTTCCTTAGCCGTGTGCGGTGCCCCCTTCCACCATATTCCACCTCGGTCATATCGTCGCGGAGTTTAGGCGAAGCCCTGCGCCGGTAGAACATCATCATCATCACCACGCCGTCGTGCTGACGGAACTCATCTCCGGAGCCTTTGCTGGATCGGAGGGCCGGAGATCGTCATCGAGCTGAACGTGTGCTAAACTCGGAGGCTCCGTACATTCGGTGCTTGGATCGGTCGGATCGTGAAGACGTACGACTACATCAACCGCGTTGTGCTAACGCTTCCGCTTACAGTCTACGAGGGTACGTGGACGAACACTCTCCCCTCTCGTTGCTATGCCATCACCATGATCTTGCGTGTGCGTAGGAATTTTTTTGAAATTACTACGTTCCCCAATAGGGGCATCCGAGCCTAGGTTTTATGCGTTGATGTTATATGCACGAGTAGAACACAAGTGAGTTGTGGATGATATAAGTCATACTGCCTACCAGCATGTCATACTTTGGTTCAGCGGTATTGTGAGATGAAGCGGCCCGGACCGACATTACGCGTACGCTTACGCGAGACTGGTTTCACCGTTACGAGCACTCGTGCTTAAAGGTGGCTGGCGGGTGTCTGTCTCTCTCACTTTAGTTGAACCGAGTGTGGCTACGCCCGGTCCTTGCGAAGGTTAAAACGGAGTCTATTTGACAAACTATCATTGTGGTTTTGATGCGTAGGTGAGAACGGTTCTTGCTAAGCCCGTAGCAGCCACGTAAAATTTGCAACAACAAAGTAGAGGACGTCTAACTTGTTTTTGCAGGGCATGTTGTGATGTGATATGGTCAAGACGTGATGCTATATTTTATTGTATGAGATGATCATGTTTTGTAACCGAAGTTATCGGCAACTGGCAGGAGCCATATGGTTGTCGCTTTATTGTATGAAATGCAAACGCCCTGTAATTGCTTTACTTTATCACTAAGCGGTAGCGATAGTCGTAGAAGCAATAGATGGAGTAAACGACAACGATGCTACGATGGAGATCAAGGTGTCGTGCCGGTGACGATGGTGATCACGACGGTGCTTCAGAGATGGAGATCACAAGCACAAGATGATGATGGCCATATCATATCACTTATATTGATTGCATGTGATGTTTATCCTTTATGCATCTTATCTTGCTTTGATTGACGGTAGCATTTTAAGATGATCTCTCACTAAAATAATCAAGTAGTGTTCTCCCTGAGTATGCACCGTTGCCAAAGTTCGTCGTGCCGAGACACCACGTGATGATCGGGTGTGATAAGCTCTACGTCCATCTACAACGGGTGCAAGCCAGTTTTGCACACACAGAATACTAAGGTTAAACTTGATGAGCCTAGCATATGCAGATATGGCCTCGGAACACGGAGACCGAAAGGTCGAGCGTGAATCATATAGTAGATATGATCAACATAGTGATGTTCACCATTGAAAACTACTCCATCTCACATGATGATCGGTTATGGTTTAGTTGATTTGGATCACGTGATCACTTAGATGACTACAGAGATGTCTGTCTAAGTGGGAGTTCTTAAGTAATATGATTAATTGAACTTAAATTTATCATGAACTTAGTACCTGATAGTATCTTGCTTGTCTATGTTTGTTTGTAGATAGATGGCTCGTGCTGTTGTTCCGTTGAATTTTAATGCGTTCCTTGAGAAAGCAAAGTTGAAAGATGATGGTAGCAATTACACGGACTGGGTCCGTAACCTGAGGATTATCCTCATTGCTGCACAGAAGAGTTACGTCCTGGAAGCACCGCTGGGTGCCAGGCCTGCTGCTGATGCAACTGACGACGTTAAGAACATCTGGCAGAGCAAAGCTGATGACTACTCTATAGTTCAGTGTGCCATGCTTTACGGCTTAGAACCGGGACTTCAACGACGTTTTGAACGTCATGGAGCATATGAGATGTTCCAGGAGTTGAAGTTAATATTTCAAGCAAATGCCCGGATTGAGAGATATGAAGTCTCCAATAAGTTCTATAGCTGCAAGATGGAGGAGAATAGTTCTGTCAGTGAACACATACTCAGAATGTCTGGGTATAATAATCACTTGATTCAACTGGGAGTTAATCTTCCTGATGATAGTGTCATTGACAGAATTCTCCAATCACTGCCACCAAGCTACAAGAGCTTCGTGATAAACTATAATATGCAAGGGATGAACAAGACTATTCCCGAGCTCTTCGCGATGCTGAAAGCCGCGGAGGTAGAAATCAAGAAGGAGCATCAAGTGTTGATGGTCAACGAGACCACTAGTTTCAAGAAGAAGGCCAAAGGGAAGAAGAAGGGGAACTTCAAGAAGAACGGCAAGCAAGTTGCTGCTCAAGAGAAGAAACCCAAGTCTGGACCTAAGCCTGAAACTGAGTGCTTCTACTGCAAGCAGACTGGACACTGGAAGCGGAACTGCCCCAAGTATTTGGCGGATAAGAAGGATGGCAAAGTGAGCAAAGGTATATGTGATATACATGTTATTGATGTGTACCTAACTAGAGCTCATAGTAGCACCTGGGTATTTGATACTGGTTCTGTTGCTAATATTTGCAACTCGAAACAGGGACTACGGAATAAGCGAGCACTGGCCAAGGATGAGGTGACGATGCGCGTGGGAAACGGTTCCAAAGTCGATGTGATCGCGGTCGGCACGGTACCTCTACATCTACCTTCGGGATTAGTTTTAGACCTGAATAATTGTTATTTGGTGCCAGCGTTGAGCATGAACATTATATCTGGATCTTGTTTAATGCGAGACGGTTATTCATTTAAATCAGAGAATAATGGTTGTTCTATTTATATGAGTAATATCTTTTATGGTCATGCACCCTTGTAGAGTGGTCTATTTTTATTGAATCTCGATAGTAGTGATACACATATTCATAATGTTGAAGCCAAAAGATGCAGAGTTGATAATGATAGTGCAACTTATTTGTGGCACTGCCGTTTAGGTCATATCGGTGTAAAACGCATGAAGAAACTCCATACTGATGGACTTCTGGAATCACTTGATTATGAATCACTTGGTACTTGCGAACAGTGCCTCATGGGCAAGATGACTAAAACACCGTTCTCCGGAACTATGGAGAGAGCAACAGATTTGTTGGAAATCATACATACAGATGTATGTGGACCGATGAATGTTGAGGCTCGTGGCGGATATCATTATTTTCTCACCTTCACAGATGATTTGAGCAGATATGGGTATATCTACCTAATGAAGCACAAGTCTGAAACATTTGAAAAGTTCAAAGAATTTCAGAATGAAGTGGAGAATCATCGTAACAAGAAAATAAAGTTTCTATGATCTGATCGTGGAGGAGAATATTTGAGTTACGAGTTTGGTTTACATTTGAAACAATGCGGCATAGTTTTGCAACTCACACCACCCGGAACACAAATACGAAATGGTGTGTCCGAACGTCGTAATCGTACTTTACTTGATATGGTGCGATCTATGATGTCTCTTACCGATTTACCGCTATCGTTTTGGGGTTATGGTTTAGAGACGGCCGCATTCACGTTAAATAGGGCACCATCAAAATCCGTTGAGACGACACCTTATGAACTGTGGTTTGGCAAGAAACCAAAGTTGTCGTTTCTTAAAGTTTGGGGCTGCGATGCTTATGTGAAGAAACTTCAACCAGATAAGCTCGAACCCAAATCGGAGAAATGTGTCTTCATAGGATACCCAAAAGAGACTGTTGGGTACACCTTCTATCACAGATCCGAAGGCAAGACATTCGTTGCTAAGAATGGATCCTTTCTAGAGAAGGAGTTTCTCTCGAAAGAAGTGAGTGGGAGGAAAGTAGAACTTGATGAGATAACTGTATCTACTCCCTTATTGGAAGGTAGTTCATCACGAGAACCGGTTCCCGTGACAACTACACCAATTAGTGAGGAAGCTAATGATATTGATCATGAAACTTCAGATCAAGTTTCTGCTGAACCTCGTAGGTCTACCAGAGTAAGATCTGCACCAGAGTGGTACGGTAATCCTATTCTGGAAGTCATGTTACTTGACCATGATGAACCTACGAACTATGAGGAAGCGATGATGAGCCCAGATTCCGCAAAATGGCTAGAGGCCATGAAATCTGAGATGGGATCCATGTATGAAAATAAAGTATGGACTTTGGTTGACTTGCCCGATGATCGGCAAGCCATTGAGAATAAATGGATCTTTAAGAAGAAGACTGACGCTGATGGTAATATTACTGTCTATAAAGCTCGACTTGTTGCGAAAGGTTTTCGACAAGTTCAAGGGGTTGACTACGATGAGACTTTCTCACCCGTAGCGATGCTTAAGTCTGTCCGAATCATGTTGGCTATTGCTGCATTTCATGATTATGAAATTTGGCAAATGGATGCCAAGACTGCATTCTTGAATGGATTTCTAGAAGAAGAGTTGTATATGATGCAGCCGGAAGGTTTTGTTGATCCAAAAGGTGCTGACAAAGTGTGCAAGCTCCAGCGTTCCATTTATGGACTGGTGCAAGCATCTCGGAGTTGGAATAAACGCTTTGATAGTGTGATCAAAGCATATGGTTTTATACAGACTTTTGAAGAAGCCTGTATTTACAAGAAAGTGAGTGGGAGCTCTGTAGCATTTCTAGTTTTATATGTTGATGACATATTATTAATTGGAAATGATATAGAATTTCTGGATAGCATAAAGGGATACTTGAATAAAAGTTTTTCAATGAAAGACCTCGGTGAAGCTGCTTACATATTGGGCATCAAGATCTATAGAGATAGATCAAGACGCTTAATAGGACTTTCACAAAGCACATACCTTGACAAAATTTTGAAAAAGTTCAAAATGGATCAGGCAAAGAAAGGATTCTTGCCTGTGCTACAAGGTGTGAAATTGAGTCAAACTCAATGCCCGACCACAACAGAAGATAGAAAGAAAATGAAAAATGTTCCCTATGCTTCAGCCATAGGCTCTATCATGTATGCAATGCTGTGTACCAGACCTGATGTATGCTTAGCAATAAGCTTGGCAGGAAGGTACCAAAGTAATCCAGGAGTGGATCACTGGACAGCGGTCAAGAACATCCTGAAATACCTGAAAAGGACTAAGGATATGTTTCTCGTATATGGAGGTGACAAAGAGCTAGTCGTAAATGGTTACGTCGATGCAAGCTTTGACACTGATTCGGACGATTCTAAATCGCAAACCGGATACGTGTTTATATTAAACGGTGGAGCTGTAAGTTGGTGCAGTTCTAAACAAAGCGTCGTGGCGGGATCTACATGTGAAGCGGAGTACATAGCTGCTTCTGAAGCAGCGAATGAAGGAGTCTGGATGAAGGAGTTCATTTCCGATCTAGGTGTCATACCTAGTGCATTGGGACCAATGAAGATCTTCTGTGACAATACTGGTGCAATTGCCTTGGCAAAGGAATCCAGATTTCACAAGAGGACCAAGCACATCAAGAGACGCTTCAATTCCATTCGGGACCAAGTCCAAGTGGGAGACATAGAGATTTGCAAGATACATACGGATCTGAATGTTGCAGACCCGTTGACTAAGCCTCTCTCACGAGCAAAACATGATCAACACCAAGACTCCATGGGTGTTAGAATCATTACTATGTAATCTAGATTATTGACTCTAGTGCAAGTGGGAGACTGAAGGAAATATGCCCTAGAGGCAATAATAAAGTTATTATTTATTTCCTCATATCATGATAAATGTTTATTATTCATGCTAGAATTGTATTAACCGGAAACATGATACATGTGTGAATACATAGACAAACACATAGTCACTAGTATGCCTCTACTTGACTAGCTCATTAATCAAAGATGGTTATGTTTCCTGACCATAGACATGTGTTGTCATTTGATTAATGGGATCACATCATTAGGAGAATGATGTGATTGACATGACCCATTCTGTTATCCTAGCACTTGATCGTTTAGTATACTGCTATTGCTTTCTTCATGACTTATACAAAGTTCCTACAACTATGAGATTGTGCAACTCCCGTTTACCGGAAGAACACTTTGTGTGCTACCAAACGTCACAACGTAAGTGGGTGATTATAAAGGTTCTCTACAGGTGTTTCTGAAGGTACATGTTGGGTTGGCATAATTCGAGATTAGGATTTGTCACTCCGATTGTCGGAGAGGTATCTCTGGGCCCTCTCGGTAATACTCATCACCTAAGCCTTGCAAGCATGTAACTAATGAGTTAGTTATGAGATGACGTATTACGGAACGAGTAAAGAGACTTGCCGATAACGAGATTGAACTAGGTATTGGATACCGACGATCAAATCTCGGGCAAGTAACATACCGATGACAAAGGGAACAAAGTATGTTGTTATGCGGTTTGACCGATAAAGATCTTCGTAGAATATGTAGGAACCAATATGGGCATCTAGGTCCCGCTATTGGTTATTGAACGAGAATGGTTTTAGGTCATGTCTACATAGTTCTCGAACCCGTAGGGTCCCCACGCTTAACGTTTCGATGACAGTTTTATTATGAGTTTATAAGTTTTGATGTACCGAAGTTTGTTCGGAGTCCCGGATGTGATCACGGACATGACGAGGAGTCTCGGAATGGTCGAGACATAAATATTGATATATTGGACGACTATATTCGGACACCGGAAAGGTTCCGGGAGTTTTTGGAGAAAACCGGAGTACCGGAGGGTTACCGGAACCCCCCCCCCCCGGGAAGTAATGGGCCTTGATGGGCCCTATTGGTGATAGAGAGGGGCCGGCCAGGGCAAGTGGCGCGCCCCCTCCCCTTGAGTCCGAATAGGACAAGGAAGGGGGGGGGGGGGGCGCCCCCCTTGCCTTTCCCCTCTCCTACTCCTTCCTCCCCCCTCCTTCTTGGATTAGGAAAAGGATGGGGGAAACCTACTTGGAGTAGGTTTCCCCCTCCTAGGGCGCGCCTCCCCTTAGGCCGGCCCCCTCCTCCCTCCCTCCTTTATATACGGGGGCGGGGGGCACCCCATAAACACAAAAGTTGATCTACGGATCGTTCCTTAGCCATGTGCGGTGCCCCCTTCCACCATATTCCACCTCGGTCATATCATCGCGGAGTTTAAGCGAAGCCCTGCGCCGGTAGAACATCATCATCGTCACCACGCCGTCGTGCTGACGGAACTCATCTCCGGAGCCTTTGCTGGATCGGAGGGACGGAGATCGTCATCGAGCTGAACGTGTGCTGAACTCGGAGGCTCAGTACGTTCGGTGCTTGGATCGGTCGGATCGTGAAGACGTACGACTACATCAACCGCGTTGTGCTAACGCTTCCGCTTACGGTCTACGAGGGTACGTGGACGAACACTCTCCCCTCTCGTTGCTATGCCATCACCATGATCTTGCGTGTGCGTAGGAAATTTTTTGAAATTACTACGTTCCCCAACAACTTTTGTTCTGTAGCTTGCTTTGTGGTGGTGCTCGCCTTCGAGACTACCCGGGTGTGGTGTGAGTGCTAGGCTCGTTTTTCGCACGAGTTCTAGTTTTCTTGTATTTGTCATTCTTCCTTCTATAAAGCTATAGTACGCCTTTGGCGTACTCTCAAAAAAAGACTATATGCAATGATACATTACATGCACACACATTTTGCAAAAATCATGTGTAAAACATCACATACATTTGTGTTTTTTGAACCATGTGCAATGATAGGCTACATACACACACATCCTTTTGTAAAAACTATTAGCGTGGCATCAAACACAATTACATTTACGAAATGTGTGTGATATTACAACATCATACACACACTTTTTTATTGGATGTTACATCCCATACAGTTTGAGTTACATCGCACACAGTTTGTTCGAAGCGCGTGCATTAGATGTGTCTTCTTAGTAGCATTCTTCACCAGTAAAGTCTTACATTGATAGAGGATGTAATCTTTACCCCTCCTCTTCATTTCTCGTTCAGCAATAGCGATGGATTCCTTTCCGCCATTCATAAACCACAAGCTTGTCTGATTCTTCATCCATTCAGATTTGGATGTCTAGTGTGTGGATAATTCACAAGATTTTGAGGGCGCTCCATATTGATATCGAGCCTCTCCATAACGACTCATGTCTCTAAGTGCGCGTGATGACACTAATTAACGGCCAGTTAATTTGCACGAACACTTATGAATTGAATACCTAAATTAATCAAATAAAAAAATACCTTAATTTATTGGCCACGTGGCAACCTACACCCAACAGACAAAGCAGCACATATCAGCAGCACGCTCACAAAGGGCGTGGGAGCAGCGCTTAGTGGGGACATCGCCTGAAATTTGAGCTCCACTATCCCGTTGTCGAACGAGGGATGAGCTCCAATTAAGCCGCCGACCTCGAGGATTGAACTCCTCCTATACCACCGCCGATGACCGAGGATTGACCTCTATCCCGCTGCCCCCGACCGACCGAGCATTGAGCTCCTATCCATTTGCCGTCATGTAAAGCTCTCTATCCGTAGAGCGGGAGTTTACTCTAAGTATTAATTATTGCATCCCCAACTACCAAAATACACATGTACCAGTTAGTACATCACGTACGATTATATTTTTGAAACTGTGTACGATAAGTTGTCATCTCACACAATTGCTTTGTTGAAATCATGTGTAACGTCGGCACATCGAACACGTGCACTGCATGTAAAGCGTGTGCAATGTACAACACAGTGCGATAAGTAGTTTCCCCGACAGTTATTAGATGCACAGTATCCCCATTTTCCCAAAACCCTAGCTAGCCCCCAAATTCCCTCGCATAACGCTGACATTGGCGAAATGCAGACGAGTGGCAGTGGTGGTTTCGGTGCGGCTGCTCCGGCTCATATCGTCACACTTGGTAGCGCGATGGGGGTGCCACCACGACATTCACCGCCGAGCAATTGTCTAAGGTCATCAGAAGGGTTGTGTACTTCAGCTCCTAATCGTCTTGTCGGGTTAACTAATAAATCCTGATCTGTTTTAGTTTGTCCAAAGTAGCTCGCTTAGCCCGTCCTGAATGGATCCCGCTTTAGGAAAGCAATCAACAGTCGGATCTAAAGGTTGACTTCAGACATTTGCAACATGAGTCTGAAGCCGAGTTTTGTGCCACCGAGAAGTACCAAAAGCTGAGTTGTGTGCATGGACAAGCTCCAGCTCGATGTGTATGCACAGAGGGATTTGACATTGGCATGCGATTTCTTAGTTGCCCCTTAGAGCTTAGTGCTAAGTTAATCATTTAAGTTGAGTTAATGCCCTTTGACCCACTTATCCAGGATATTTAACATTCATAGGAATATGAAGCTTGTGCCTTTGTTAAGTGGTTGAATGATTAATGGCACAACATGGCTCGAAGTGTTATCACCAAGCTTGCAGAAGATACGACAAGTTGAAGAAGAAAGTGGTTGATCTGGAGTGTATAATCGCTACGATGAAGCAAGAAAGAATCAATCACAGGTAATAGATGAAAGCGAGAGACAAAAAGAAACTAGCATGTGTAGTTGTAGTTATCGCATTAGCCATCTTCTATGCGCTGTTTGCAACGATGATTTGGTGATTTGTTTGATTATTATTGTGACGCCCCCCTTTATAATCATGCACTAATCATACACGCATCATGCACGATCACGAACGGTAACTCACATCAATATCATAACACTACTCTACGACACGGAAGATAAACATAACTCTTTATTTTACAAGCCAGGGTGATGAAGACCCAAAATACAATAGTCATCAAAGCAAATATTATCGTAGTACAGATGTAGTTGGACAAGTATGCTGTAAGAAGGCCGAGCTAAACAACGACACTAGATCCAAAGGTGAGGCTTCCTGCCTAGGACCTCCCGACTACTCTTGGTCAACGGTCTCCACGTAGTTGGCACCGTCAGGGAATCCTGCATCCGCGGTGCTACCAGGTGTTGTAGCAACTGGGTCGAATGAAAAGAGTAGCAAAACAACAGTGAGTACTCATCTAAAGTACTCGCAAGACTTACATTAGAACTATACTAGTTATGCATTGGTATCAAAGGAATGGGGTAGTATATGTGGACTATACTGCAGAAATGCCAGAATAAGGGGGAGAATCTCATCCCATCGAAGACTACATCATCTTGCAGCCATCATCTTGCAGTAGTCGAAGAGAGGAGCTTATATGGTAACATCATGTAACAACGTATAGCAATAAACCTACCCGGACATCCTCTCCTCGTCTCCCTAAGAGAAAGCGATCACCGGGTATATCTGTCTCTTATCTGGGTGTGTTTTAACAAGTATCCGGTTTTAGTTGTAAGAGGTCGAGATACAACTCCAAGTCGTCCTGTTACCGTGGACATGGCTATTCGAATAGATTAGTAGGGGTGCACCACATTACCCGATACGATCATTTACCTCTGTCTAGACACACTTTTCTAGGTAATTCCCGGCCTCCGATAATCGACACACCGTAGTCCAACCTAGACTTCCCAAAGAGGTCAACACGCCAGTCTAAATCCTAAGTGCAAAGGGGTCATGGACCGATCACCCTAAGCACTCCCGCATGTTGCGTGACTGGTCGGGGACCAACCCCGCCTCTTCATCAGGCCTGCCGCTCACCCCAACAATCAACCCGCCTCTCTGAACTGTGACATCTGGGTAGCTTTCGAAAGAAATCGTATGACACCGAGGGCCCCATAAACCATTATCCCGTGTGGCGGTTAGTGCGTATATGCCAATGGAAGTCTCAAATCAAATACACCAAGCCCGTTAAGCTTGTTATTATGAAATAACCGCGGACACCGACCAGGCACAAGGCCCACCTCTCACCTAGGTGGTCTCTACCTGCCCTATCGTCCTGCCACAAAGATTCACTAGGGGGCCATTGAGAAAATGTCCTTTCATCCCCTAGTCCGTGAATCACTCGCAGGTGCTCTCCAAGCCGACCTGACTTAGTATGATGATGTTTAGTGTAGTAGTATAAGTTTATCCGTGATCATTGACCGATGAGATCACGACCCACTAGTATAGCATGGCAAACGGACAAGGGGTCACTGATGGAATACTAGTATACCTATACTAAACATATAGGATAACATGTAAAGTATTAGAAGTAGAAGCAAGGACAGGCTATGCAACAGTATAGGATCTACCGATAAAGCGGTAACAATATCACTACTCTAATTGATGCAGTAGAGGGAACTAAATAGGTGATATCAGAATTATCAAGGGGTTTTTTCTTGCATAGAAGCTCTTGTGAGGAGGGCGAGTCATCAACTACGAAGTCGTACTCGGGATCAGCAGCGGTCTCGGGCTCTACCGAAAGAACAGTGGAGAGGGGGAACGAAATAAATAACGGGCAAACAAATGCAACACAATGCATGTCATGTCAATATGTGATGATTATATGCCCTAATGCATCACTAAGCATTTTAAAAGAAGAGGGAAAATATCTGGTAATATTTTCCTAGCTCCAGGTATTTTTCGATATATTGATCCAGATGCAAATGTTCAACGTTCATTATGTTAGAGGGGTATGATAGGTATGTGGATGGCATATTTAGATTCTTCATATTTTTTGATCAACTTTCATATATAAATTATTTCCATCGGAGTTGCGAATTATTTTATATGATTTTCAAATTTTAAATGATTTTATGGATTTATTATTAATTCGAAATTAATATGGAAAATACTTTGGGTACACATAAGTGTACCTAGCAAAATGACAGAGAGGCCGGCAGTGGGGCCAGTTGGCTACTGAGTCAGCAGTCAAATGGTCCACGTTGACTGGTCAACAAGGCTGGTGGGGACCACCTGTCATGACCGAGGGGGGTTGAGATTAGTCAAAGGGGTTAATTAGAATGGGTGGGCCCCATATGTCACGTAACATGTTATAATTAAAAGGATTATTTAGCTACGGGACCCACACGTCAGTGAGGTTAGCGGGGGTAATTAGTACCTAAACTAATCAGTAGTCAGGTGGGGCCCATGGGCCCGTGACCCGGGTGGTGGTTTAAACCACCGGCGCACGCCGGCGAGTACAGAGGAATGCTCAAAAGCACCACTTTCGCGATGGTTTGGCGAGTGTGGGAGGGCGCGCTCGAACATTGACGCTTGCGCGCATCCAACAAGGCAAGCAACAGCAGTGGAGATGGCCGGAGCAAGCAGCGGCGAGGACATTGGCGAAAACCAAAAGCGGCAACAATGGCAACAGCGAGTAGCAGCAAATCGAGCAGCAGATAGGGAGAGAGGAGGCGTGTGGAGCTCACCGAGGAGCACAAGGGTGGCTCGGCGAGGAGTTTAGTAGCAGCAGATGGCAGTGGATTCAGCGGGATCTTCAGCAACCGAAGTGGGAAGAAGCGGTCGATCCCGAAGCTTGACGGTGCCTCGGCTCAATCTTGAGGCAGAAGGCGACATGGAGGAGCGTCGTGGAGCTCCTGGACATGCTAGCGGGGCTGTGAGACGAAGGGGTTCACGCGGTCCATGGCGGCAATGGTGACGGCAACATCTGAGCATGGACGAATCCGAGAGGGAGAGGGACAATCTAGGGAATAGGGACGGCTAGGGTTCTGAGGGGTCGAGGGGCGCTCTTATCCACCCTGGGGCGGCGGGATGGTCGACACGCCCGCATCAGCGGCCATGGTGGCATGGATGCACGCCACGCCTCTGTTCGGTGAACATAGGTAGGGGAAGAGACCGGGGTGGGATGGGCCTGCACAGTGTGCACTCATGGCCCAAGTGCACAATGGGCTGCTCTGTTTTTCCTTTTTCTTTTCTGTTACACATTCTTTCTTCTCTAGTTAGCATTTTATTTTAATACCAATTGATTTTTGTTGCATATGAAATTTGTCTTATAAATACCAGGCAAGGTGTTGAGTAAGACCACCAAGTTATAATTTATTTACAATAGTTTAAATATTTCTTTAATTAAAATTGACACAAATAAATGTTCCTGGTCCAATTTTATATAGGTTAAGGAGATTTTAAATATTCAAAATAGGTTGGATTATTGTTGAGATTTACTTAGTGATTATTTTCAATCCAACCTACTTTTTTATTTATTGTTTGAAAAACTTATAATTTGACTTGCATTTGAATTTAATTCTGACTTGGGTTTCAACTAAGTGATAATTAAGCTTAGGAAAAGGTGATGACATGGCATCATTAGCATGAGTCTATTGTAGCTAATCATCAGGGGTATTACAATTATGGCCGGGCTTGAATGTTGTGGCTTATCTCCCACTAAATTTAATATGACAGTTGTATTTTTGTTTCACTTTCTTGTTTAGATTATACTAACAAACACACTTCGATTGTTTGTTTATCCTTTCACTTCATTATCTTCTCAAAGATAGGATCTTCAATTCATGTCTAGTTGTCCATGCATGACGGGTGACTTGATAATGTCCATCTCAACACATGAGAGTGAACATTTGTATTTCCTTGATGACCATCATCCTTGATGTCATCTCCAACCTTATTGAGTAGGACCTAACCCTCACACACACTTTTCCAACATAATAGAAATGGTTAGTCCTTAAACTCAATTGATCATACTTACCACATAGGATTAATGCTTTGATTGCATTATGGCTGCATATCTTGCTTTCAATCATCACTTCAAGGTTTGCCCTTCATAGCACTTGATGTGAAAGCCTTCTTCCCAATTGGCACATATCTATGTATGCCAATCAAGCATATTATCATGGCTTCTCATAGGCATTTTTTTAAAGTCTTCTTCATATGATTGTACCTAACCCACATGCTTTCCATGCACAAGGAAATCATTAGAGTACAAATGCAATTGACATTGCTTACCATGGTCATTTAGATCCTCATCACTTGATGTTTATCTTTTTAACCTTCTCTTCACTTCATGAGCTTCTTTTCTCATCACGACACTTCTTGGCATCGTGGTCACTTAAACCTTCTCAGTTAATCTTGATCACTTGAATGTTCACACCTTGAACATTATCTTGATCACTTTGTGAGCTTCTTTCTCATCTGATGCACTCTTTGACATCTAGGTCACTCAGACCATTTCACTTCATCTTGATCACTAAATGTTCACTCATTGAACATTACCTTGATCACTTTATGAGCCATGGCATTCCACACAGGAATCCATCTGATGCACCTCTTTACTCATGGAATTCCACACAAGAATCCATCGCATATCCTCTACGCACCAGTGGATTTTCCAGGCTTGTGATTCAATCCTCCTAATGCAACTCCACATAATGGTACATAACCCACACATTTCAAACACTATAGGAAATGGTTAGACCATAAAACTTGGTTGTCATTAATCACCAAAGCGCCACAAAAATGTCTAGGGCAGAGATGTAGTTTCACCCATCATCTTTTACGTTGGACTCAAATGTATTTTGAAAACTCTCAACAATCTCTCCCAACTTTATAATCTGGTCTGCACAACTTGGGCAACCTTGGGTTTCTTGTTCTTATCATCTATAAACCCACCCAACATCTTAACTCCTTCTGCCCTAGTAGGTGCCTCCTCTTTAATCTCATCAACATCTTGAATCTAGTCTACAATGAAGACAAAAATGACTGCTAAGCTGGACGGAGGGGGAGCCCCTAATATAGGATTCTAGTGATCAGATCGCTCATTTGAGATATCATCAAACATGATGTGCAAGCTGTACAAGTTATGAAGGCCTTTGTCGGTGTCAAAACCGGAGGATCTCGGGTAGGGGGTCCTGAACTGTGCGTCTAGGCGGATGGTAACAAGAGACAAGGGACACGATGTTTTACCCAGGTTCGGGCCCTCTTGATGGAGGTAAAACCCTATGTCCTGCTTGATTAATATTGATGATATGGGTAGTACAAGAGTGGATCTACCACGAGATCAAGGAGGCTAAACCCTGAAGCTAGCCTATGGTATGATTGTTGTGATGTATATTGTGTCCTACGGACTAAGGCCCTCCTCCGGTTTATATAGACACCGGAGGAGGCTAGGGTTACACAGAGTCAGTTACAATGGTAGGAGATCTACATATCCGTATTGCCAAGCTTGCCTTCCACGCCAAGGAAAGTCCCATCCGGACACGGGACGGAGTCTTCAATCTTGTATCTTCGTAGTCTTGGAGTCCGGCGGACGATGATAGTCTGGCTGTCCGGACACCCCCTAGTCCAGGACACCCTCAGTAGCCCCTGAACCAGGCTTCAATGACGATAAGTCCGGCGTGCATAATGTTCGGCGTTGCAAGGCAGGTTCCTCCCTTGAATAATCCAGAGAAGATCAGGAACACCAGGATAGTGTCCGGCTCTGCAAAATAAATTCCACATTCCACCGTAGAGAGAATAATGCACATAAATCCAATCTGCTGACATATTTGGCGGCATGACATCACACCGCTACCAGGCCTTTACTTGAATTGTTTTTTATTATACCACCTCAGCACGTTTAGCGAAGCGGTTTCCTTGGCACGTCTTGTCGAAGCAGAGATCGTGCTCCCCTTATTTCGGGATTCTCATCAATACGAGCGTGGGTAACCCAACCATGCCCGTCGCCACGCCTCCTCTATCGAAGGTGAATCCCGAACGGTCACGGAGACGGCTCTTGGTATTTTCCCCCTTTATAAGGGGACGAAGGCTCGTTTCTTTTTCTCAATCTTCCATCGAATCCTCTCTTTGCTCCAAGTTCCAACACCCAGAGCCCCAGATTCGAGCGCTTCGGATCTTCAACAATGTCCGGCTCCGACCTTCAGGGCCGGTGGATGCCCTCCTCCGTCATGGAGGAGGACGTGTTAAAGCTGCGTGAGGCCAAGTACCTGTCCTACAAGATTTCGCACAGGTTGCCCGCCCGAGGGCAGGCCGTGCCCACTCCCGAGCCCGGTGAGTACGTCGTCTTCGTATCCCACCTCCGTCGGGGTTTAGGCTTCTCGACGGACCCCTTCGTGAGAGGGCTCATGTTCTACTACGGGCTGGATTTTCACGACTTGGCTTCGGAGTCCAGCCTCCATATTTCCGCATTCATTATTGTCTGTGAAGCCTTCCTCCGCGTTACCCCCCACTTCGGCCTATGGCTGAAGACCTTCAATGTGGAGCCGAAGATGATCGGGGGGCGTCAAGCGGAGTGCGGCGGGGCGGCCATAAGCAGAAGGGCCGATGCCCCGTGGCCCGAGGGCTCCTTCCAAGAGGAGCTCGGCTTGTGGCAGCAGGAGTGGTTCTATGTCACCGCTCCGAAGGGCAGCAAGCAAAAGCCGCCGCCTTCATTCCGCCCGGGACCTCCACGCCGATTGATGTCGTGGGTCAACCAAGGGCTCAATTGGGGGCCGTCCGAAGACGTGCCTTTATTGCAGGGCCGGATTCGAGACCTCCAAGCGAGGGAGATCAATCTGGTGGTGGTGATGCAGGTCATGCTAATCAGGCGTCTTCTGCCCTGCAAACGCCGTCCTCTCCGGTTATGGGAGTTCAATCCGGAGGGGCCACGAATTCTCCAACACTTCATGGGTATGACGCCCGTGGAGATGTACAAGTTGTTCTTCGGACTGCAGGTGGCGTGTCCAGAATTGACCGAGGATGCAGGCCTAAGCTGCAATCGCCCGGATACACAGGTAAGTAGCTCAGAGTCCGGACGTTCTGTTTGCTTTTCTGAGATTCGCCTTCTAACCCATTATTCTTCATCAGGAGTGGGTAGCGCGATCGAAGCTGATAAGGTGTCCGGCCCCCCTCCCAGAGACCGCACCGGAGCCCGTGCTGGTCAGAATGTTGAAGGTCGCGCCCGTAGAAGGGGGCGATGGGGAAAATGGAAGAGCTATCACCTTGCCCAAGGGGGCGCCTGAAGAGGGGGGGATCGACAATCCCTCCTTCCAGGGGGAGAAGAGGACCGCCTCCGAAGACCCGGAGGCCCAAGCCCCTAAGCGGGGGAAGAAATCTTTACCGGAGGGTCCTGCGTCCGGGGAAAGTCCGGACGTACAATCGTCTCTAAAGGATCAGCCCTCCAGCGAGCCGTGAGTAAAAAAGGGGGGTTCATTAATGAGAAAACACCCCTATTTGTGCTTCTGTGGATGACCGAAATTTTTACCTTGCAGTTCGGATCTGCGGCCTTCTCAGATGAGTTTGTCTTCGGGGGATCTTCTTCCGGAGATGATGGAGAGCGAAACGCCTCCGTCTGCTGCGCCATCGGATAGGGCAGACGAGCCTGAAATATCGTCACGGAAGGTATCCCAGAGTCCGGAGGGGCCGGAGAGTTCGGCGCCCACTAGTGTCCGGCCGGGGGAGCTGAAGAACCTGCTTGAGAGGGCGTCCATCTCAGAAGATCACCGTGCTTTGATGCGTATGGTGATTGGAAGGATTTCGTCCGCCGAAAGCGGATTGTATAATGCCGTCAGGAGTTTACTGACGGGATTTGAGGTACGCAAGAACGACGCACCTTTTTGACAGTTTGGCACATAGAAGTGCGCCCTGTATAGATAGTAGCCCCTGAGACTCGGTAGGTTGTCGGAAGCGACAGCGTGCCGAGGATCAAAATCTCAAGTAATGAATGTCGCCGTTCCTATGCAGGTGGCGGATAGTCCGAGGGCTAGCCGGACTAGTGGAGTTGCCGAGTTAATGCGGCAACTTGATGTGGCAGATGCGGACATCGCGCTTGTCAACCGGCGACTTGACGAGTCGCAAGGTAAATGAGTTCTCCACAGTCACTTATTTAAGGGAGTCAAAGCCCGCCTCTGATAATGTATATGCTATGATACAGACGGTGCTGCTGGTGTGGAGAGCCTTCGGGACGAACTTGCTCAAGCCAAGGAGCAAGCCCGAAGGAGTGATGCGGCTGCCTCGAGGGCAGCCGAGGAGTTGGAAGCCGAAAAGGCTGCACACTGCCTAAGCAGGGAAAAGATGGCCGAATTGGCCGTGAAATTAAAAGATGTTGCCGACCGCAACGAGGATCTTGAAAAGGAGCGCTTATCGGAGCGGGAAAACCTGGGGAAGGCCACCGCCGAGGCCAAGTATGCCCGTTCTACAATGCGGGCTATGAAGGAGGAGCTGCGCCAGGCCGGAGATATTGTGGCTGGAAAGCCGTTTCTGCTGCGTCGCCGGTTTACGGATCAAAAATATGCCCAACTTGGCCAGCTGTGGGGTCTGGAGGATCCATATATGGACTTAGCGGCAAGTGCGGCTGATGTCGTTGAGCACTTTCGGAGCCAGAAGGATCACGAGACGGAAGAGCTATTTTGGTCTCAATTCCATAGTCCGGATCGTTCACTTCCGTTGACCGATCGGTTGGCCGAATGGGCTGAGCTAAATAGATTGTCCGGACTTGCCATGACTGATATCGTGGCTCATGTCTGGCCAGAGAGACCCAAGGCGATGAGCTATTTCGGCTTATTGCAGCAATTTCTTGGAGCGGTGCCGCACATCAAGGAGATGAAGTGGTCGGCCTGCATAGAAGGCGCACGGATGGCCCTTGCCCGTGTGAAGACACATTGGACAGAGATGGATGCCACCGCTATTGTCGCCCAGGGTTCGGATGAAAGCCGGTTACCCGTCGAGCACTATTTTGGGGAAGTTATGCGTGGCGCTCGTGTAATAGAGTCGCAGTGCTCGAAAAATGTCACGTTCAAATGAACATTTTATCTTGTAAGACAATGCTTATGATGTAACCGCTTTTTATACTTGTGCGTTCCAAGTATTAAAATATCTCCTATGCGGCCGTTTATGTATACATTTGTATAACCTGAAAGATTGCAGTCTTCGGCTTCAGCCCCCACGCACAAGGTGCGGGGTGTTCGCAAAAAAAGCGCGTTTTCACACTTAATCCGACGTCTCGGTCCTGTTAAGGAGGTGGTAGCATAGCGAACGAGGCAATCCGGACTATGATGCTTTATCACTTTCACTTAGCCAGTGGAGTTCGAGGGTAGGGCTACGATATAGCCCCTTGGGGCACCGCGCTTCTCCGAATTCGGGGCGCGTGTGTGCTTGACCGGGAAACGGTCCTTCGTCAAAGCGGGGAATTCTAAACATTCCGGTAGTCGATCGAGTGGTTGACCAGTCTCTTGCTGTATCATGACAGTCAGTTTTCGGCTTTCTCTACTGAGGTGCTCGCCCAGCCGAACTGGGGCACAATCGCAGTAGTTCTCCTGGTGCCGCATTAGCTGATGATACGGAACGTAAGGCAGCAAAACACAGGAGCCGGGTAAACCCAACATTTGGCCAAAGACATGATTCAGAGCTGATGCATATAAGGCCTAACTCGAGACGCCGAACACTCCCTAAGGTGTTCGGTCTTTGTAATAATGGGCAGAACAATGCCCTAAGCCCCTAGTGTCCGGGTACGGGCATGGTCTTCTGACGCGGCCGATGCCAAAACGTCAGGCTCCGCTTTGGTTATAATGAGGAACCAAGGGATTATAACAACAAGAGACAGTAAAAAAGGTTTACGCAGGGTCTTAATCTGAAAAGAATCCTCGCGACGGGTCCCTACTGCACGTCTGCGCCTGTGTCTCCGTTGTGCCATTATCCTGGAAGGGTGTGCACGTTGTTCATCTGTAAAAAGAGAGGAACTTTAGCTTGAAAGGAACTTGTGCAGAAAATATATACGAAGGAAGAAATATAAATAAGTAAAGCGGAGTCTGTGTGAGCTCGCTGTTGTATGTGCGCGCAGCCCCTTGCAAAGGGATGTGCGGCTAGGGAGCCCCTAGCTTACTTATGCCGGACTCGTCTAACCGTGTCCGGGGTCTTTAAGTGACCCTCGCACTGAAATGATGCCACGTGGACCGGGCATCTTGAGTGTAAGAGATGCGTAATGTGGTATGGCGTTGAAACGGACAAAAGCCTCTCGTCCCAAGAGTGCTTGATAGCCACTTTTAAATGGAACGATATGAAAGATTAGTTTTTCGCGTCGAAAGTTGTTCGGTGATCCGAACACAACTTCTAGTAGTAGGGAGCCTGTGCACTTGGCGTAAGGGCCTAGCATCACTCCTTTGAAGGAAGTGCGGCTGTGTCGAATTTTAGTAGGGTCTATCCCCAACTTGCGGATTGTGTTTGGATACAACAGGTTTAGGTCACTGCCTCCGTCCATCAGGACTTGTGTAAATCGCAGTCCGTCGATTACAGGATCCAATATCAGGGCAGTCCATCCTGCGTTTCGAACGCTTCTGGAATAATCCAGGTGGTCGAAAGTGATTGGTTGTGATGTCCAATCTCTATGTTCCGCTGGGTTGGACCGTGCGAGACCCTTTTGAGAGGGTGCCGCACTATTTTTCTGTATTATCACATGAAGTGAGTTTACTGCTTTGACCTCTTGTGGGAAAGTTTTTGGTTTTCCGGTGCTCTGCTGGTGGGGTTTGTCATCATCTTCGCTTGATGCGTCAAGCCCCTTGTGTTCGGGGTTTAGCCGGCCGGACTGTTTGAAAACCCAACAATCTCGGTGGGTGTGGTTTGCAGGCCTTCCGGGGGTACTGTGGATTTGACATATCCGACCCAAAATCTTGTTTAAATTGGATAGCTCATTGCTGTTATCCTTAAGGGGCGGTGTTTTGTTGTTTGGCCGCGAGCTTTTGAATCCGGCGTTGACTGCCGTGCCCTTCGGGCTTTTCTCTTTATTCTGGCGCTGCTCTTTTCTGCGCCGTGATTTTCCGTTTCCATCTCTGATCTCGGATGTACTTGGGTCGTTGGTGCTGCATCTTGCTAGCCAGCTATCCTCTCCCGCACAAAAGCGGGTCATGAGGCTTGTTAGCGCGGACATTGTCCTCGGCTTTTCTTGGCCGAGGTGTCTGGCGAGCCATTCATCTCATACGTTGTGTTTAAAAGCTGCTAAGGCTTCGGCGTCCGGACAGTCGACTATTTGGTTCTTTTTGGTGAGGAACCTGTTCCAGAATTTGCGCGCTGACTCTCCGGGCTGTTGAATTATGTGACTTAGATCGTCTGCATCCGGAGGGCGGACATAAGTTCCTTGAAAATTTGCTCTAAACGCGTCCTCGAGCTCTTCCCAACTTCCAACAGTGTTTTGTGGGAGGCCTTTGAGCCAATGACGGGCTGGCCCTTTGAGCTTGAGGGGTAGGTATTTTATGGCGTGGAGATCATCTCCTCTAGCCATGTGTATGTGTAGTATATAATCTTCTATCCAGACTCCAGGGTCTGTTGTTCCGTCGTAGGCCTCTATGTTTATGGGTTTAAACCCTGCTGGGAATTCGTGATCCAGCACCTCGTTGGTGAAACATAGTGGGTGTGCGGCGCCCCTGTATTTGGGTGCACCAATGTCTTCGGATACTTGGCATGTTGTATTGCCTCCTGGGGCCCTCTTCTTTGGCCCGTAAATGGACCTGGCTGGGCCATCTGTCTTTCCAGGGTCATTAGTCGGTTTATATGCGGCGCCGCTTTCAGATTTTGGCCTATCATCTGGCCGTCTATCCAACCAGGCGGCTTCTTTGTTTTTTGACAATGGGGGCTCTATGGCCTCCTCATCAAATTCTGGCAGTAGCTTGCGCTTCGGGTAGCTCTTTGATTGATGGCCATTGCCGTATTTATCTGCGGTTTTGAGCACTTTGCTCCACCTCATTCTGAGTGTATCTTCCGCTATTTTGAGCTTCCGTTTTTCCTTCTTCAAGCTTCTTGCGGTGTTGACGAGTCTTTTCAGAAGGTTTTTATTCTCCGGCGATGTGTCCGGCGTGAGATCGTCCGGACTATTTTTTCCGCCGGGCCCGGACTGATTGTCTGACTCGTCTTGTTCGGACGGTTGCTTGTCGTCGTCCATTGGTTTGCCCTGCTGTATTGCTGGGTCATTAAGAGCGCTGTTGTTGTCGAGGCAGGACTTAGGGCGGCGTCTGCATCACCGTTTTCGTTGTTTGTCGGCGGGATTATCTTCTGCCGCGCCCCGTTGGTCCTCGTTGTCGCTTCCTTTTGGGGTATCCACCGTGTATACGTCATATGACGAGGTGGTCTTTACGCGCCTTATAGGCGCTGGTTCTTGTTCGTCTCCGGCATCGTCGTCCATGCCGTCGATGTCTTCGGAGTCGTAATCTAGCGTGTCGGTTAGGTCGTCGACAGTGGCTATAAAGTGGGTGGTGGGTGGGATCTGAATTTCTTCGTCGTCCGTATCCCAACCATCCTGGCCATAATCCGGCCAGGACTCTCCAGATAGCGAGAGATGCTTTAGCGAATTTAGGATGTCGCCAAAGGGCGAGTGTTGGAAGATGTCTGCGGCGGTGAATTCCATAACCGGCGCCCAATCAGATTCGATTGGTAGGGGCGTGGGAGGTCCGGAGTCCGGCAAGGAGTCCGGCACCTCGGAATCACGAGTTTCGCGAGGGACAAGGTTAGTGTTCGGCTCCATCGCCGTGGAAGTTGAAGCCCCCGAGGTGGCGTCCAACCACCGGTCCTCGATCTGGGTGATCGGCTCCGAGCTAAGGGCCGGAGCGGACTCGTGTGCGGCCACCAAGGCACTGTTCGGCGGCAGAGTTAGATCATGCCCATCGTAACAGTGCGGCGCGCTTGGCCGTGGCTCGAGTCCGTCGAAGATCAAGTCTCCGCGGACGTCGGCCGTGAAGTTTAGGCTTCTGAATCTGACCTGACGGCCAGGGGCATAGCTTTCGATCTGCTCCAGATGGCCAAGTGAGTTAGCCCGCAGTGCGAAGCCGCCGAATACGAAGATCTTCCCGGGGAGAAAAGTCTCACCCTGAACAGCGTTGTTGATTGAAGATGCCATCGAGCCTATCGATGATGACACAGAGGAACTCTCAATGAAAGCACCAATGTCGGTGTCAAAACCGGCAGATCTCGGGTAGGGGGTCCCGAACTATGCGTCTAGGCGGATGGTAACAGGAGACAAGGGACACGATGTTTTACCCAGGTTCGGGCCCTCTTGATGGAGGTAAAACCCTACGTCCTACTTGATTAATATTGATGATATGGGTAGTACAAGAGTGGATCTACCACGAGATCAAGGAGGCTAAACCCTGAAGCTAGCCTATGGTATGATTGTTGTGATGTATATTGTGTCCTACGGACTAAGGCCCTCCTCCGGTTTATATAGACACCGGAGGAGGCTAGGGTTACACAGAGTCGGTTACAATGGTAGGAGATCTACATATCCGTATTGCCAAGCTTGCCTTCCATGCCAAGGAAAGTCCCATCCGGACACGGGACAGAGTCTTCAATCTTGTATCTTCGTAGTCTTGGAGTCCGGCGGACGATGATAGTCCGGCTGTCCGGACACCCCCTAGTCCAGGACTCCCTCAGCCTTGTTTTCAGAACTTCCAACTGCCTGGAATATCCTCTAATAGAACATTACAAACAATAAATGAACTCATGTAGAAGAAATAACAAAGGAAATTACCGCCACACAACATGGTACGGCTAATTAAGAATAACAAGATCGCTACTTGAGCATGAATAGTCATTATGCATTAGAGAGATATGCTAGTTTGGATGTCTAAAGTAAATAGTCATGAAGTAAAATAAATGAATTAAAGTAAATGATGTAGTAGGACTTCATACATGAAGATGTCAAGGTAATAAAATGAATTATAGGATACTAGCGTCTAAAGGCTTTGCACAAAAATGTACACACATGCGCACAAAAACCTCACAGCTAATCATAGAGATCATTTGGGCTGTAGATAAGGTGATGGTGCATTATGATGTATAATATCTGAGCATATGGATGTCATATTATTGTTATGTATGTCACAGAAGAATTGGTGAACTACGCATCAATTATCTAAAGGGCATAGCAGGGTCAAATAAAAACTAGTTGGGTGCTCATAATGTGTGAAGTAACTTCTTGCTTTGATTAGGCACTAGAGAAGGGAGCTATGATGGATGAACAGAGGCACTTTCTGATAAATTTAGAACCTCTCTATGAGCACTGAGCAGAAAAATAGGAATAATAACAAAGTAAAAGCATTATGCAAGCTATACATAATAACAAAGTAAACACATACGACAACTTCCTTTCCTAACTTTCTTCCATAAGTACATGTCTGAAGGAAATATGCCTTAGATGCAATAACAAAGTTGTTATTTTATATTTCCTTATATCATGATAAATGTCTATTATTCATGCTAGAATTGTATTAACCGAAAACTTGATACATGTGTGGACACATATACAAAACACCGTGTCACTAGTATACCTCTACTCGACTAGCTCATTAATCAAAGATGGTTAAGTTTCCTAACCCTAGACATGCGTTGTCATTTGATGAACGGGATCACATCACTAGGAGAACGATGTGATGGACAAGACCAATTCATTAGCTTAGCATAATGATCGTTCAGTTTTATTGCTACTGCTTTCTTCATGTCAAATACATATTCCTCCGACTATGAGATTATGCAACTCCCGGATACCGGAGGAATGCCCTGTGTGCTATCAAATGTCACAACGTAACTAGGTGATTATAAAGATGCTCCACAGGTATCTCCGAAGGTGTTTGTTGGGTTGGCATAGATCGAGATTAGGATTTATCACTCTGTCGGAGAGGTGTCTCTAGGCCCTCTCGGTAATGCACATCATAAGAAGCCTTGAACGCAATGTGACTAATGAGTTACTTGTGGAATGAGGCATTACGGGACAAGTAAAGAGACTTGCCGGTAACGAGAATGAACTAGGTACGAAGATACCGACGATCGAATCTTGGGCAAGTAACATACCGATGACAAAGGGAATAACGTATGTTGTCATAACGGTTCGACCGATAAAGATCTTCGTAGAATATGTGGGATCCAATATGAGCATCTAGGGTCCGCACGCTTAGGGTCCGCACGCTTAACGTTCGATGACGATTTGTATTATATGAGTTATGTGCTTTGGTGACTGAATGTTGTTCGGAGTCCCGAATGAGATCACGGACATGACGAGGAGTCTCGAAATGGTCGAGAGGTAAATATTGATATATATAGGACGATAGTATTCGGACACCGGAAGTGTTCCGGGGGTACTGGGTACGTATCGGGTCACCGGAAGGGGTTCCGGGCATCCCCCTGGGAACTACATGGGCCTAATGGGCGAAGAGTGGGACAGATCAGCCCCTAAGGGGCCGGTGCGCCCCATGTAGGCCGAAATAGAGGGGGGAAGGAAAGAGGAGAAAATAGAAAGGAAGGGGAGGGGTTCGGCCTCCCCCTTCCTTCTCTCCCCCCTCCTCGTTCCTCCCCCCTTCGGGAATTATGGTAGGGGGGCGAATAGGATTAGGGCCCCAAGTAGGATTCCTCCTACTTGGGTGCCCCCTTGGCTGTCCCCTCTCCCTCCCACCTATATATATGAAGGGAGGAGGCGTCTAGAATACACAATATTGATTCCTAGCCGTGTGCGGTGCCCCCCCTCACAGTTTACGCCTCCGGTCATATTCACGTAGTGCTTAGGCGAAGTCCTGCGTGGATCACTTCGCCATCACCGTCACCACGCCGTCGTGCTGATGCAACTCTCCCTCAACACTTTGCTGGATCAAGAGTTCGAGGGATGTTATCGAGCTGAACGTTGCAGAACTCGGAGGTGCCGTACATTCGGTGCTTGATCAGTCGGAACGAGAAGAAGTTTGACTACATCAATCGCGTTGTCAAACGTTTTCGCTTTCGGTCTACAAGGGTACATAGACACACTCTCCGCCTCTCATTACTATGCATCTCCTAGATAGATCTTGCATGAGCATAGGAATTTTTTTGAAATTGCATCCTACGTTTCCCAATAGTAGTATCAGAGCCAGGTCTATGCGTAGATGATATGCACGAGTTGAACACAAAGATTTGTGGGCGGTGATCGGCATACTGCTTACCACCAATGTCTTATTTTGATTCGGCGATATTGTTGGATGAAGCGGCCCCGACCAACCTTACATGACCACGTTCATGAGACCAGTTCCTCCGACAGACATGCAACTAGTTTTGCATAAAGGTGGCTGGCGGGTGTCTGTTTTTGCAACTTTAGTTGAATTGAATTTGAATGCGGCCGGTTCTTGTTGAAGGTTAAAATAGCAAACTTGATAGATCACCGTTTTGGTTTTGTGCCGTAGGTAAGAACGATTCTTGCTAGAAGCCCGTAGTAGCCACGTAAAACTTGCAACAACAAAGAAGAGGACGTCTAACTCGTTTTTGCAGGGCATGTTGTATTGTGATATGGCAAGACATGATGTGACATACATTGTTGTATGAGATGATCATGTTTTGTAAAAGTTATCGGCAACTGGCAGGAGCCTTACGGTTATCGCTTTATTGTATGAAATGCAAACGCCATGTAATTGCTTTAATTTATCACTAAGCGGTAGCAATAGTTGTAGAAACAAAAGTTGGCGAGACGACCATGATGCTAGGATGGAGATCAAGGTGTCGAGCCGGTGACAATGGAGATCATGACGATGCTTTGGAGATAGAGATCAAAAGCACAAGAAGATGATGGCCATATCATGTCACATATTTTAATTACATGTGATGTTTATCTTTATGCATCTTATTTTGCTTAGTACGGCGGTGGCATTATAAGATGACCCCTTAACTAAAGTTCAAGGTATAAGTGTTCTCCCTGAGTATGCACCGTTGCGATAGTTCTTCGTGCTGAGACACCACGTGATGATCGAGTGTGATAGGCTCTACGTTCACATACAATAGGTGCAAGACAGTTTTGCACATGTGAAATACTCAGGTTAATCTTGATGAACCTAGCATGTACAGACATGGCCTCGGAACACTGGAGACCGAAAGGTCGAACGTGAATCATATAGTAGATATGATCAACATAGAGATGTTCACCATTGATGACTACTCCATCTCACATGATGATCGGACATTATTTAGTTGATTTGGATCACGTATCATTTAGATGACTTGAGGGATGTCTATCTAAGTGAGAGTTCTTAAGTAATTTGATTAATTGAACTTTAATTTATCATGAACTTAGTCCTGATAGTATTTGCACATATATGTTGTAGATCAATAGCTCGCATTGTAGCTCCCCTATGTTTTTTGATATGTTCCTAGAGAAAACTAAGTTGAAAGATGATAGTAGCAATGATGCGGACTGGGTCCGTGATCTGAGGTTTATCCTCATTGCTCCACAAAAGAATTATGTCCTTGATGCACCGCTAGGTGATAGACCTATTTCAGAAGCAGATGCAGACATTATGAACCTTTGGCAAGCTCGATATGATGACTACTTGATAGTTTAGTGCACCATGCTTTACAACTTAGAATCGGGGCTTCAAAGACGATTTGAACGCCACAGAGTATATGAGATGTTCCAAGAGCTGAAATTTGTATTTCAGAATCATGCCCGTGTCGAGAGGCATGAGACCTCTGGCAAGTACTTTGCCTACAAGATGGAGGAGAATAGCTCAGCTAGTGAGCACGTGCTCAGAATGTCTGGGCACTACAATCGCTTGGATCAAGTGGGAGTTAATCTTCCAAGTAAGATAGTGATTGACAGAGTTCTCTAATCACTATCACCAAGCTATTAGAACTTTGTGATGAACTATAATATGCAAGGGATGACGAAAATGATTCCCAAGCTTTTTGCGATGTTGGAATCAGCAAAGGTAGAAATCAAGAAAGAGCATCAAGTGTTGATGGTTGAGAAGACCACTAGTTTTAAGAAAGAGGGCAAGGGAAAGAAAGGAAACTTCAAGAAGAATGGCAAGCAAGTTGTCACTCCCATGAAGAAGCCCAAAGCTGGACCTAAGCCTGAAACTGAGTGCTTCTACTGCAAAGGAAATGGTCACTAGAAGAGGAACTACCCCAAATATTTGGCGGATAAGAAGGAGAGCAAAGTGAACAAAGGTATATTTGATATACATGTTATTGATGTGTACCTTACTAGTGCTCGTAGTAGCCCCTGGGTATTTGGTACATGTTCAGTTGCTAAGATTAGTAACTCGAAATAGGAGTTGCAGAATAAATGGAGAATAGTTGAGGGGGAAGTGATGATGTGTGTTGGAAGTGGTTCCAAGATTGATATGATCATCATCGCACACTCCCTATACTTTCAGGAGTAGTGTTGAACCTAAATAAATGTTATTTGGTGTTTGCGTTGAGCATGAACAAGATAGAACCGTGTTTATTGCAATACGCTTATTCATTTCAGATAGAGAATAATTGTTATTCTGTTTACATGAATAAAACCTTCTATGGTCATACACCCAATGTTAATGGTTTATTGAATCTCGATCATAGTGATACACATATTCATAATATTGATGCCAAAAGATGCAAAGTTGATAATGACAGTGCAACATACTTGTGGCACTGCCGTTTAGGTCATATTGGTGTAAAGCGCATGAAGAAACTCCATGTTGATGAGCTTTTGGAATTAGTTTATTATGAATCATTTGATACTTGCGAACCATGCCTCATGGGCAAGAGGACTAAAACTCCGTTCTTCGAAACAATGGAGCGAGCCAATGACTTATTGGAAATAATACATACCGATGTATGCGGTCCAATGAGTGTTGAGGCACGCGGCGGGTATCGTTATTTTCTGACCTTCACAGATGATTTGAGTAGGTATGGGTATATCTGCTTGATGAAACACAAGTATGAAACATTTGAAAAGTTCAAAGAATTTCAGAGTGAAGTGGAGAATCATCGTAATAAGAAAATAAAGTTTCTACGATCTGACCACAGAGGCGAATATTTGAGTTATGAGTTTGGCCTTCATTTAAAACAATGCGGAATTTTTTCACAACTCGCGCCACCTGGAACACCACAACATAATGGTGTTTCCGAATGTCGTACCCACACTTTATTAGATATGGTGCGATATACGATGTCTCTTACCAATTTACCACTATCGTTTTGGGGTTATGCATTAGAGACAGCTCCATTCACGTTAAATAGGGCACCATCTAAATCCGTTGAGACGACATCGTATGAACTGTGGTTTGGCAATAAACCTAAGCTGTTGTTTCTTAAAGTTTGGGGTTGCAACACTTATGTCAAAAGGCTTCAGCCTGATAAGCTTGAACCCAAATCAGAGAAGTGCATCTTCATAGGATACCCTAAGGAAACAATTGGGCACACCTTCTACCACAGATCCGAAGGCAAGATCTTTGTTGCCAAGAATGGACCTTTCTAGAAAAGGAGTTTCTCTTGAAAGAAGTGAGTGGGAGAAAAGTAGAACTTGATGAGGTAATTGTACCTTCTCTCGAATTGGAAAGTAGCTCATCACAGAAAACCGTTCCCGTGATGCGTACACCAACTAGAGAGGAAGCTAATGATAATGATCATGAAACTTCAGATCAAGTTACTACTGAACCTCGTAGGTCAACCAGAGCACATTCCGCACCAGAGTGGTACGATAATCCTGTTCTGGAAGTCATGTGACTAGACCATGATGAACCTACAAACTATGAAGAAGCGATGATGATCCTAGATTCCGATAAATGGCTTGAGGCCATGAAATCTGAGATAGGATCCATGTATGGGAACAAAGTGTGGACTTTGGTCGACTTGCCCGATGATTGGCGAGCCATAGAAAATAAATGGATCTTCAAGAGGAAGACCGATGGTGATGGTAGTGTTACTATCTACAAAAGCTCGAATTGTCGCAAAAGGTTTTTGAAAAGTTCAAGGTGTTGACTATGATGAGATTTTCTCACTCGTATCATGCTTAAGTCTGTTCGAATCATGTTAGCAATTGCCGCATTTTATGAAATCTGGAAAATGGATATCAAAACTGCATTCCTTAATGGATTTATTAAAAAAGAGTTGTACATGATGCAACCAGAAGGTTTTGTTAATTCTAAAGGTGCTAACAAAATGTGCAAGCTCCAACGATCCATCTATGGACTGGTGCAAGCATCTTGAAGTTGGAATATACGCTTCGATGAGTTGATCAAAGCATATAGTTTTATACAGACTTGCGGTGAAGCATGCATTTACAAGAAAGTGAGTGGGAGCACTACAACCTTTCTGATAAGAACATGTGAATGACATATTGTTGATCGGAAATGATTTAGAATTTTCTAGAAAGCATAAAAGAGAGTTTGAATGGAGTTTTTTTAAAGAAAGACCTCGGTGATGCTGCTTACATATTGGGCATCAAGATCTATAGAGATAGATCAAGACGCTTGATAAGATTTTTCAATGAGTACATACCTTGACAAGATTTTGAAGTAGTTCAAAATGGAACAGTCAAAGAAGGAGTTCTTGCCTGTGTTGCAAGGTGTAAAGCTAAGTAAGACTCAAAACCCAACCATAGCAGAAAATAGAAAGAGAATGAAAGTCATGCCCTATGCCTCAGCCATAGGTTCTATAAAGTATGCAATGTTGTGTACCAGACCTATTGTGTACCTTATCATGAGTTTGGCAAGGGGGTACGATAGTGATCCAGGAGTAGATCACTAGACAGCGGTCAAAGTTATCCTTAGTTAGATAAGAGGACTAAGTAAATATTTCTCTGTTATGGAGGTTATAAAGAGTTCATCGTAAAGAGTTACGTTGATGCAAGCTTTTACACCGACACGGATGACTCTGAGTCTCAGTCTAGATACATATTGAAAGTGGGAGCAATTAGCTAGGGTAGCTCCATGCAGAGCATTGTAGACATAGTAAATTTGCAAAATACATACGGCTCTGAATGTGGCAGACCCGTTGAGTAAACTTCTCTCACAAGCAAAACATGATCACACCTTAGTACTCTTTGGGCGTTAATCACATAGCGATGTGAACTAGATTATTGACTCTAGTAAACCCTTTGGGTGTTGGTCCCATGGCGATGTGAACTATGGGTATTAATCACATACAGATGTGAACTATTGGTGTTGAATCACATGGCGATGTGAACTAGATTATTGACTCTAGTGCAAGTGGGAGATTGAAGGAAATATGCCCTAGAGGCAATAATAAACTTGTTATTTTATATTTCCTTATATCATGATATATGTCTATTATTCATGCTAGAATTGTATTAAGCGGAAACTTGATACATGTGTGGATACATAGATAAAACACCGTGTCCCTAGTATGCCTCTACTTGACTAGCTAGTTAATCAGAGATGGTTAAGTTTCCTAACCATAGACATGTGTTGTCACTTGATGAATGGGATCAAATCATTAGGAGAATGATGTGATGGACAAGACCCATTCGTTAGCTTAGCATAATAATCGTTTAGTTTTATTGCTACTGCTTTCTTCATGTCAAATACATATTCCTCCGACTATGAGATTATGCAACTCCCGGATACCGGAGGAATGCCTTGTGTGGTATCAAACGTCACAACATAACTGGGTGATTATAAAGATGCTCTACAGGTATCTCCGAAGGTGTTTGTTGGGTTGCCATAGATCAAGATTAGGATTTGTCACTCCGAGTATCGGAGAGGTATCTCTGAGCCCTCTCGTTAATGCACATCATAAGAAGCCTTGCAAGCAATGTGACTAATGAGTTAGTTGTGGGATGATGCATTATGGAACAAGTAAAGAGACTTGCCAGTAACGATATTGAACTAGGTATGAAGATACCGACGATCCAATCTCGGGCAAGTAACATACCGATGACAAAGGGAATAACGTATGTTGTCATAACGGTTCGACCGATAAAGATCTTCATAGAATATGTGGGATCCAATATGAGCATCCAGGTTCCGGTATTGGTTATTGACCGGAGAGGTGTCTCGGTCATGTCTACATAGTTCTCGAACCCGTAGGGTCCGCACGCTTAACGTTCGATGGTGATTTGTATTATATGAGTTATGTGATTTGCTGACCGAATGTTGTTCAGAGTCCAGGATTAGATCATGGACATGACGAGGAGTCTCGAAATGGTCGAGAGGTAAAGATTGATATATAGAACGATAGTATTCGGACACTGGAAGTGTTCCGGGGGTACCGGGTATGTATCGGGTCACCGGAAGGGGTTCCGGGCATCCCCCGGCAACTACATGGGCCTAATGGGCCAAGAGTGGGACAGACCAGCCCCTAAGGGGATGGTGCGCCCTATGTAGGCCGAAATAGAGGGGGGTAAGGAAAGAGGAGAAGAGAGAAAGGAAGGGGAGGGATTCAGCCTCCCCGTTCCTTCTCTCCCCCCTCCTCCTTCCTCCCCCCTTCGGGAATTATGGTAAGGGGGGCGAATAGGATTAGGGCCCCAAGTAGGATTCCTCCTACTTGGGCGCCCCCTTGGCTGTCCCCTCTCCCTCCCACCTATATATATGAACAGGGGAGGCGCCTAGAACACACAATATTGATTCCTAGCCGTGTGCGGTGCCCCCTCCACAGTTTATGCCTTCGGTCACATTCACGTAGTGCTTAGGCGAAGCCCTGCATGGATCACTTCACCATCACAGTCACCATGCTGTCGTGCTGATGCAACTCTCCCTTGACACTTTGCTGGATCAAGAGTTCGAGGGACGTCATCGAGTTGAACGTGTGCAGAACTCGGAGGTGTCATACATTCGGTGCTTGATCGGTCGGAACGAGAAGAAGTTCGACTACATCAACCGCGTTGTCAAAAGCGTCCGCTTTCGGTCTACTAGGGTACGTAGACACACTCTCCCCCTCTCGTTGCTATGCATCTCCTAGATAGATCTTGCGTGAGCGTAGGAATTTTTTTGAAATTGCATGCTACGTTTCCAAACAATGTCTTGCTTGATTGTCTTCTTTTCTTTGTCCCATCCACCTCTAGTTCCCCTCTGCCTCAATTACTTCTAGGTGTTGTACACTCTCTTGACCTCATCACACTTGTTCTTGATTTAGGCGTGTTTCACATCTAAACCTATATTGCTATTGAATTCGTTTACAACATTTTCCTTATCACTGAGGGCGAGGTAGGGCAATTGCCTACTATTTAATAAAAAAAACTACCAAAATTGGGGTTTGTGTCCCATGGAACTTCTACTTTGTTGACAGTGGCAAAAAACTACCACTTTTCTCTAATTTTATGGCAACAAACTAACAAATGATGAATTTTTGATGTTTTTAAACTTGTTTATGATAGTCATGGCCCACATGTCAGGTTGACAGGCGCCTAATGGCCAACGATGCTCACCAGGCGACCATTGTATCTGACGCTTGATCTGACCTAATCAGACCAGGTTAAACTCGCCTCCCTGCTGTCCTCTTCCCCTCCATCTGTCACTCTCCCCTGAGCTCACTCTCTTTCTCTCATACCTAATCCTAGGCTTCGGTTGCGCCAGCGGTGGTGGATCCAAATGACGACGGCTGATTGTTTGGTGGCATACCTCCCGACGTGGTCGGCGGAGGCATTGGAAAGTTTTCTGAGGTGGATAACTGGCTATGCAGCACAAGCTTTGTAGCGCAGTGTAACAACCCGACCCAAATGGATCAAAGTCTCTATGCTTAAGTGTCAACCCTGGATCGGTATGCTGACACACATAGTACTCGAGGAATTATAATAGAGTTCGATCACACATTTTATTACATCGAGGTCCTCAAAAGAGTATTTATTACAATAATATGGCCAAAGGCCATCTAAATAAAAATGACTGGGGAAGCATCAAAGGTGAATGAGTCCATCCAACACCACGGCAAACTGAGTGCAGAACAACGACCTATCACACCTTAATCCTCGTCAGAGAAGTATGCAACATAAGACGTTGCAGCCGTGTAGGTCGGCACATGGAATATGCTGGCAATTTCACACCATATAATAATGATGAACAATATATATATATATATATATATATATATATATATATATATATATATATATATATATATATATATATATATATATATATCACTACATGCATATCTAGTTGGTGGAGGCTCTAAGTTTTAATTTTGCATAAAATTAATTTTTCCCTACAACAAAGGAATAAAGTTTTATTTACTACTAAATTAAAATGCCATTATTGAGAAGGTTCCTCCAACTCAATCCAAAATTACCAAGTTATCAGTAACCCAATAGTTTCATTAAAAAGAGTGATGAGATCAACCAATAATTCACTTCTAGATACTTAAGTTTATCCATAACCGGGGACACGACTAATCATGATTAGTTTGTACACTCTGCAGAGGTTTGCGCACTTTTCCCCACAAGACTCGACCATCTCCATGATCGTAAGGTCGAGACATAGCCTTTCTGAAGTATTTCCTCTAAACCCTGGGTAGACCGGTACACCTACTTTCCCCTACATCAGCTCGTCTACCACGGAAAGAGGTCACACAACTTACTCACCTATGCCAGAGCCCATAATGGCTTGTGGCTGCACATGGAAGTTTCTAGGCATGAAATATCTTATGATCCCTTTGAGCATGGGTGGCCAACCTAGGGTAATCGCACGGGTACTCCGCGATCCCCTTTGGCAAGCACTGGTTTCTCCAGGTGCCCCAAATAATCCACCCAGATGTGTATTAAGGTTGCCACCTTATGTTGTCCCAAAATTATTATCTCTCGCAACTTGCATGGATCACACATACCAATCCCCATCTATGAGCATGGCTAAGCAATATTTGACATAACGAATATTCTCAGGGTGATCAAAGGTCATAGGTTCCTACCACATGAACTACATAGCATAACCACATGTTCCCAATCCTACTCATGCAATTTTTGAGGTGAAACTAATGCATAGTAAAAAACTGGGTATTGAAAATTATGATCAAAGTGTGAACTTGCCTTGCTGACAATCGTTGAACTCTAAAGATTTGTAGTAGCAAGCTTTGCACTCCGGATGACCTAGCGTAAGCAAGCAATAACATATATAAGCATACAAGCAAAGATCCAAAAGGAAAACAAATAAAAGACTTCGGAAAACTCCAAAAACACCCAAATAAAGTTTCTGTACAGAATGTAATTTTAACTGTATCAAAAATATATGGTTCTGATCTTAATAGAAGGTAACGTCACGAGCTTCGATTTGCAAAAAGAATCACCTAAAACAGAGTTATGAAACTCAAGTTATGGCCTATCGAAGTTTGAATTCAGATATGTTTGAATTCAAAATTTAAAACTTTTAAAAATATTTTTCGTTTGGTTTTATGGATAGAGTGGATTTTTATGAACTAGTAGGAAAAAGAATCAACTAAATCGGATCTATCTCTACCTAATAATAAAGCAAATTGGGTTTCTGGTCGTACGTCATAAAAACTACCCTCGAAGTTGGCAAGAATTACGCACCAATGCCACCTGTAAGTGGCAAAAACGATTCGTTTTTATTAGGTGGCCGCTGGTTGCGGTTCATGTATCGCTAGGCCCTCACATTGTCAAAAACCACAGAAGCACCCGACTGGCTAGGGCACAATTCTCCCAGCGGGGAGGCTTGGGTTCGATCCCCAGCTTTGTCCCATTTTTTTGCCTTTCCCCGGCTTCGGCACAACTCATTTTTTTACATTTTTCCGCAGATTCAAATATTATTTGAAATATTCATATCTTTTAAATGCTAACTCCAAATTTAACATGTTATATATGAAAATCTATCAGAAAAATGTGTAGATTCTAAATATGATATTGTCTTGGCCCAGCTACTTTTTAAACTTTTTTTCCACAGATTCAAGTATTTTTTGAAATATTCCTATCTTTCAAACGCTAACTCCAAATCTAGCTTTTTATATATGAAAATCGCTCAGAAAAATGTGTAGATTCTAAATATGATATTATCTTACATGTTAGTAATTTTTAAAATTGTGTTTATGGTGCACACTTAGTTAGTAATTTTCTTTTCTATACCTACATATATATAACGTACGTTTCTTACCCTCGTTTTTTCATACGTAAAGAATAAAACAGAAAAGAAAAAATCGTCCATCATTCGGCTTCGATTTTTTCCGCTCAGACGTAGACATTCTTTTATTGATCTTCAAGCGTACGAAGAGATGGCCTTTAACAAAACCCTTTTATTAAGATTTTTTTACGACTTGATGCAAATTTAAAGCATTGCTTCAACTTTAAAAATAATGGCTTTGTATGAAATTTTTGAAAATCATGTTATTTAAGATCAAAATCGTCATACAAAAACCACACCAAAAGTATTGTATGTGTAGCATGCTTCTTAATGTAGTACTACTTATATGAATTTTTGCTAGCACCAGATGTTGTTGGGCCATTAGCATGGTTATTTTGGTGGACACATTAATTAATTTTCCCGTTGCAACGCATGGGCATATGTGCTAGTAGATTAAAAGATATACTAGAAAGAAGAATTGGTATAGAATCTAAGATTGGAAAAATACTGGAAAAAGAGAAAAAAAATTGCCCAGATGCCAAGTGGCGCTCTCTGATTGGCTGGATACCCATGGCTGGGTGCTCACTGGACTTGTCGCCGACAACGAGGAAGAAGGCGGCTCCGGTGTGCTTCGGCGAAGGACGCGTGTGGGACGATGAAGAGCAACGTGAGGCAAATCCGAGGAGCAGTGTCGCGGGGTCAGTCTCGTCTCCTGGCGCGGTGGAGAAGCCACCGGAATCCAAGAACTTCCGCGAGCAATTAAGCGGGATGGGGAGGAAGATGGCTCCCGAAAGGAGGAGGGCTTCGGATGAGGGGTGGGAGGGGCTCGCGGGGGTGCTTTTTATAGGGCTTGGGGAGGTCCAGAGTTGGGTTGGGCAAGATGTGTTAATGGCTGCAGTTTCAAGCGCTTATGGTGGCCATTATGGTTGTCTTTGAGGCGCACCAGGGGATGGGAGGGGTCGAGGGAGGTAAGGGGAACCGGTTCTGGGGGTTAGTGGGTGCGGGCGAAGGAAGATGAGGGGAGGAAGAGGTGGAGGCGCCATGAGTGCAGCCCTCTGTTCAAGTTCATGTAACAAACAGAGAGGAGGAAGAAGAAGTGTGTGCACTTGGGCTTGGACAAGGAAAAAACCAACATGGGCCTTAGAGAAAAAAATGGCACAAGGAAAAAACACTTCTAAAAAAAGGCCGGAAAAATTCACATAATATTATGGTCTTCTATATGACCTTGTGAACATTTATCCGGCCTAAAAAATGCACATTTAAAAAAAAATATTTTTTCTAATCTAATAAAACTTGCAACAATTTTTTTGCAAATAAATCCCAATAAACATATTTTGATTCCAAATTCAATTTCCAATATTTATTTTCTGCTTTTGAAGAAGTCCTTTTATCTTCTCTTTATTTTGAAATAATATAAATGATTTTTTTATGAAAACAAATTTGATCCAAATTCCCAACTTTGAAATTTTCAAAATGGTTTTAGGAAGCTTCCAACTCTCTCTTTTGGTCCTTGAGTTGCTCGAAGTTCCTTGGATCAAAATTCAAATAAAACAAACGGGGCAAAAATGCATAAATCATGGATGCATATGAATGATCTATTTATAAAAATCCAAATTGAAAATTGGGATGTTACAAACATACCCCCCTTAAGATGAATCTCGCCCTCGAGATTCGGGTTAGCTAGCAAAAAGATGTGGGTGGTCCTGCCGGAGGTCTTCTTCTCGTTCCTAGGTGGCTTCTTCCTCGGTATGATGAATCCACCGAACCTTGCAAAACTTGATGACCTTGCTGCAGGTAACCCTGCTTGCAGTTTCAAGAATCTTGATGGGCTTCTCCTCATAAGTCAGATCGCTATCCAACTGTATGGCCTCAATGGCACCGTGTCTCTTAAAGGAATATCGTCCATCTCTGCATGGCACTTCTTCAACTGGGAAATGTGAAACACATCATGAACTCCTGACAGAGCTTCAGGTAATTCCAACTTGTAGGCAACCTCACACATGCGTTCTAAAACTCAGTATGGCCCCACAAATCATGGTGCTAACTTTCCTTTGATTCCAAATCGTTTGACTCCTTGAAGTGGCGACACACGAAGATATGCTCTATCTCCCACTTCATAGGTTACCTCCTTGCGTTTAGTATCGGCATAACTCTTCTCTCTGGATTGGGCTATTTTGAGTCTGTCACGGATCAGCTTGACTTTCTCCTCTAAATCTCTAATTAAATCTGGTTCGAATAATTAATGGTCTCCAACTTAATCCCACATCAATGGTGTCCTGCACCTCCTTTTGTACATGGCTTCAAAAGGGGCCATCTTAAGACTAGCTTGATAGCTGTTGTTATATGAGAATTCTGCGTATGGCAAATTATCGTCCCAATTAGATCCATAATCTAGTGCACAAGCTCTCAACATGTCCTATAGAATCTGATTGACTCTCTCGATCTGCCCATCTATCTGCGGATGAAAGGATGTACTGAACTCTAGCCTGGTACCCAAAGTTTTGTGTAACTGATTCCAAAACTTCGAGGTAAATTGTGTTCCTCTATCTGATACGATGGTCCTCGAAATTCCATGTAGACATATGATCCTGGTCATGTATATCTTGGCCAACTTAGCGCTTGTATATGTGGTTTTCATGGGGATGAAGTGAGCTACCTTGGTCAAGCGATGAACCACTACCCAAATAGAATCATAGCCTGATCGGGTCCTGGGTAATCCTATAATAAATCCATGCCAAGCTTATCCCATTTCTAACCGGGTATCAGCAAAGGCTGAAGTAATCCTGCTGGTTTCTGATGCTCCGCCTTAACTCTCCGACATACGTCGCATACTACTACATACTCAGCAATATCCTTCTTCATACCTATCCACCAATTTTTTTCCTTCAAGTCCAAATACATCTTGGTGTTGCCCGGGTGTATCGAATTAGGCGACTCATGAGCCTCCTAAAGAATCAACTTCCTGATCTGGGTCATTTGGCACGTAAATACGCTGCTCAAACCATAAGGTTCCGTGTTCATCCTCACGAAAACCTTCTGCCTTTCCTTGATTCATTCTTTTGTTTATCTCCGCAATTCCTTTGTCCAACTTCTGGGCTTCTCGGATCTTTCCTAACAAAGTGGACTGAATTTCCAGTGCTGCAACATATCCTCTCAGAACTATCTCCAATTGAAGGTCTCTGAGATCATCGGCTCCTTGGGGTAAACCTCCTACTGTGAGGGTATTAACATAACTCTTGCGGATCAATGCATTTGCCACCACATCGGCCTTTCTTGGGTGATAGTGCAATCTCATGTCATAATCCTTTATGAGCTCCAACCATCTCCTCTGCCCGAGGTTCAACTCCTTCTGCGTGAAGATGTATTTCAAACTCTTATGATCCATGTAAACATCACAACTATTTTCGATAAGAAAATGTCTCCAGGTCTTGAGTGCGTGCACTACGGCTGCTAACTCCAAATCATGCGTGGAATAATACAACTCATGAGGTCGAAATGGACGTGATGTATGCGAAACAACTCTTCCTTCTTGCATAAGAACACCTCCAAGCCCCTGATGAGAAGAGTCGCAACATACTTGGAAATCCTTGCGTATATTCGGAAGGATTAGCACTGGGGCTGTAACCAAACGTTTTTTCAACTCCTGAAAACTAGCCTCACATTCCTTGGTCCAATTAACTTGGTGTCTTTCTTTAATAACTCTGTCATGGGCTTAGTGATCTTGGAGAAATTCTCAATAAACCTCCGATAATATCCCGCGAGTCCAAGAAAACTAAGTATCTCTCCAACTGTGGTGGGTGCCTTCCATTCAGTGACGGCTTCAACCTTGGAAGGGTCTAGTGATATTCCTTCTCTTGATACAACATGCCCGAGAAATCTGACTTCCTTCAACCAAAATTCACACTTGCTGAACTTGGCGTATAACTGATGTTCCCTGAGCTTCTCGAGAACCAAGCACAAATGTTCCTTGTGTTCTTCTTCATTCTTCGAGTAAACAATATGTCATCAATGAATACCACAACAAACTTATCCAAGAACTCCATGAATACCTTATTCATCATATTCACAAAATAGGCAGGGGTATTATTCAAACCAAAAGACATGACCGTATACTCATAAAGCCCATACCCCGTGGTAAAAGCTGTCTTGGGTATATCCTCTTCTTGAATCTTTAGCTGGTGATATCCTGATCGAAGATCGATCTTGGAGAAAACTTTTGCTCCTTGTAGCTGGTCAAACAAATCACTGATCATTGGCAGAGGGTACTTGTTCTTGATCGTCACCTTGTTCAGCGCACGATAATCTACAACCATTCTCAAGGATCCATCCTGTTGGGGAACGAGGTAATTTCAAAAAATTTCCTACGATCACGCAAGATCTATCTAGGTGATGCATAGCAACGAGAGGGGAGAGTGTGTCCACGTACCCTCGTAGACCTAAAGCAGAAGCATTTAGTTAATGCAATTGATGGTCGAACGTCTTCGCGATCCAACCGATCCAAGCACCGAACGTACGACACCTCCGCGTTCAGCACACGTTCAGCTCGATGACGTCCCTCGTACTCTTGATCCAGTTGAGGCCAAGGGAGAGTTTTGTTAGCACGATGGCATGGTGACGGTGATGATGAAGTTACCGGCGCAAGGCTTCACCTAAGCACTACGACGATATGACTGAGGTGTTTAACTATGGAGGTGGGCACCGCACACGGCTAAAACAATTGTCAACTTGTGTGTTCTAGGGTGCCCCTGCCCCCGTATATTAAGGAGCAAGGGGGAGGCCAGCCGGCCCTCTAGGGTGCGCCAAGGGGTTAGGAATCCTCCTCCTAGTAGGAGTAGGACTCCCCTCTTTCCTAGTCCTACTAGGAGAAGACGGGAGGAGGGAGAGGAGAAGGAAGAAGGGAGCACTGCCCCTCCCCCTAGTCCAATTCGGACTAGGCCCATGGGGGGGGGGGGGGGGGCGGCTAGCCCCTGGCCGCCCCTCTCTCTCCCTTAGGCCCAATAAGGCACATTACTTCTCCGGTGGTTCCGATAACCCTTCCGACACTCCGGTTATATCCGAAACTTCTTCGGAACACTTCCAGTGTTCGAATATAGTCGTCCAATATATCAATCTTTATGTCTCAACCATTTCGAGACTCCTCGTAATGTCCGTGATCACATCCGAGACTCCGAACAATCTTCGGTACATCATATCACATAAACTCATAATACCAATTGTCATCGAACGTTAAGCGTGCGGACCCTACGGGTTTGAGAGCTATGTAGACATGACCGAGACACGTCTCCGGTCAATAACCAATAGCGGAACCTGGATGCTCATATTGGTCCCTACATATTCTATGAAGATCCTTATCGGTCAAACCGCATAACAACATACGTTGTTCCCTTTGTCATCGGTATGTTACTTGCCCGAGATTTGATCATTGGTATCTCAATATATAGTTCAATCTCGTTGCTGGCAAGTCTCTTTACTCATTCTGTAATACTTCATCCCACAAATAACTCATTAGTAACAATGCTTGCAAGGCTTATATTGATGAGTATTACCGAGAGGGCCCAGAGATACGTCTGCGAAACACAGAGTGACAAATCCTAATCTCGATCTATGCCAATGCAACAAGCACCTGTGGAGACACCTACAGAGCACCTTTATAATCACCCATTTACATTGTGACATTTGGTAGTACACAAAGTGTTCCTCCGGTATTCGGGAGTTGCATAATCTCATAGTCTGAGGAACTTGTATCAGTCATGAAGAAAGCAGTAGCAATGAAACTAACACAATCATAATGCTAAGCTAACGGATGGGTCATGTCCATCACATCATTCTCCTAATGATGTGATCCCGTTCATCAAATGACAACACATGTCTATGGTTTGGAAACATAACCATCTTTGATTAACGAGCTAGTCAAGTAGAGGCATACTAGGGACTATATGTTTTGCCTATGTATTCACACATGTACTAAGTTTCCGGTTAATACAATTCTAGCATGAATAATAAACATTTATCATGAATTAAGGAAATAAATAATAAGTCTATTATTGCCTCTAGGGCATATTTCCTTCAGTCTCCCACTTGCACTAGAGTCAATATCCTAGATTACATAGTAATGATTCTAACACCCATGGAGCTTTGGTGTTGATCATGTTTTGCTCGTGAGAGAGGCTTAGTCAACGGGTCTGCAACATTCAGATCCGTGTGTATCTTGTAAATCTCTATGTCCCCTTCCGACACTTGATGACGGATGGAATTGAAGCGTCTCTTGATGTGCTTGGTTCTCTTGTGAAATCTGGATTCCTTTGCCAAGGCAATTGCACCAGTATTGTGACAAAAGATTTTTGTTGGACCCGATGCACTAGGTATGACACCTAGATCGGATATGAACTCCTTCATCCAAACTCCTTCATTTGCTGCTTTCGAAGCAGAAATGTACTCTGCTTCACATATAGATGCCGCCACGACACTCTGCTTGGAACTGCACCAACTGATAGTTCCTCCATTTAATAAAAATACATATCCGGTTTGCTACTTAGAGTCATCCGGATCAGTGTCAAAGCTTGCATCAACGTAACTGTTTACGACGAGCTCTTTTTCACCTCCATAAACGAGAAACATATCCTTAGTCCTTTTTAGGTATTTCAGGATGTTCTTGACCGCTGTCCAGTGCTCCACTCCGGGATTACTTTGGTACCTCCCTGCTATGCTTATAGCAAGACATACATCAGGTCTGGTACACAACATTGCATACATGATAGAACCTATGGCTGAAGCATAGGGAATGACTTTCATTTTCTCTCTATCTTCTGCAGTGGTCGGGCATTGAGTCTGACTCAACTTCACACCTTGTAACACAGGCAAGAACCCTTTCTTTGACTAATCCATTTTGAACTTTTTCAAAACTTTATCAAGGTATGTGCTTTGTGAAAGTCCAATTAAGCGTCTTGATCTATCTCTATAGTTCTTGATGCCCAATATGTAAGCAACTTCTCCGAGGTCTTTCATAGAAAAACTCTTATTCAGGTATCCCTTTATGCTATCCAGAAATTCTATATCGTTTCCAATCAACAATATGTCATCTACATATAAGACTAGAAATGCTACAGAGCTCCCACTCACTTTCTTGTAAATACAGGCTTCTCCAAAAGTCTGTATAAAACCATATGCTTTGATCACACTATCAAAGCGTTTATTCCAACTCCTAGAGGCTTGCACCAGTCCATAAATGGATCGTTGGAGCTTGCACACTTTGTTAGCACCCTTTGGATCGACAAAACCTTCTGGTTGCATCATATGCAACTCTTCTTCCAGAAATCCATTCAGGAATGTAGTTTTGACATCCATTTGCCAAATTTCATAATCATAAAATGCAGAAATTGCTAACATGATTCGGACAGACTTAAGCATCGCTACAGGTGAGAAAGTCTCATCGTAGTCAACTCCTTAAACCTGTCGAAAACCTTTCGCAACAAGTCGAGCTTTGTAAACAATAAAATTACCATCTGCATCGGTCTTCTTCTTAAAGATCCATTTATTTTCTATGGCTTTCCGATCATCGGGCAAGTCCACCAAAGTCCACACTTTGTTCTCATACATGGATCCCATCTGATATTTCATGGCCTCAAGCCATTTTCGCGGAATCTGGGCTCATCATCGCTTCCTCATAGTTCGTAGGTTCATCATGGTCTAGTAACATGACTTCCAAAATAGGACTACCGTACCACTCTGGTGTGGATCTTACTCTGGAAGACCTACGAGGTTCGGTAGTAACTTGATCTGAAGCTTCATGATCATCATCATTAGCTTCCTCACTAATTGGTGTAGGAATCACAGGAACTGATTTCTGTGATGAACTACTTTCCAATAAGGGAGAAGGTACAGTTACCTCATCAAATTCTACTTTCCTCTCACTCACTTCTTTCGAGAGAAACTCCTTCTCTAGAAATGATCCATTCTTAGCAACAAAGATTTTGTCTTCAGATCTGTGATAGAAGGTGTACCCAACAGTTTCCTTTGGGTATCCTATGAAGACGCACTTCTACGATTTGGGCTCGAGCTTATCAGGTTGAAGCTTTTTCACATAAGCATTGCAGCCCCAAACTTTAAGAAACGACAACTTTGGTTTCTTGCCAAACCACAGTTCATAAGGCGTCGTCTCAACGGATTTTGATGATGCCCTATTTAAAGTGAATGCAGCCGTCTCTAAAGCATAACCCCAAAACGATTGTGGTAAATCAATAAGAGACATCATAGATCGTACCATATCTAATAAAGTACGGCTACAATGTTCGGACACACCATTTCGCTGTGGTGTTCCAGGTGGCTTTAATTGTGAAACTATCCCATGTTGTTTCAAATGAAGACCAAACTCGTAACTCAAATATTCTCCTCCATGATCATATCGTAGAAACTTTATTTTCTTGTTACGATGATTTTCCACTTCACTTTGAAATTCTTTGAACTTTTCAAATGTTTCAGACTTATGCTTCATTAAGTAGATATAACCATATCTGCTCAAATCATCTGTGAAGGTAAGAAAATAACGATACCCACCACGAGCATCAATACTCATTGGAATGGATACATCGGTATGTATTATTTCAAATAAGTCAGTAGCTCCTTCCATTGTTCCGGAGAACAGAGTTTTAGTCATCTTGCCCATAAGGCACGGTTCACAAGCACCAAGTGATTCATAATCAAGTGATTCCAGAAGTCCATCAGCATGGAGTTTCTTCATGCGCTTTACACCGATATGACCTAAATGGCAGTGCCACAAATAAGTTGCACTATCATTATTAAACTTCAATATTTTGGCTTCAACACTATGAATATGTGTATCACTACTATCGAGATTCAGCAAAAATAGACCACTCAGCAGGTGTGCATGACCATAAAATATATTACTCATATAAATAGAACAACCATTATTCTCTGATTTAAATGAATAACCGTCTCGCATCAAACAAGATCCAGATATAATGTTCATGCTCAACGCTGGCACCAAATAACAATTATTCATGTCTAAAATTAATCTCGATGGTAGATGTAGAGGTAGCGTGCCAACCGCGATCACATCAACTTTGAAACCATTTCCCACGCGCATCGTCACCTCGTCCTTAGCCAATCTTCGCTTAATCCGTAGCCCCTGTTTCGAGTTGCAAATATGAGCAACAGAACCAGTATCAAATACCCAGGCGCTGCTGCGAGCATTAGTTAAGTACACATCAATAACATGTATATCAAATATACCTTTCACTTTGCCATCCTTGTTATCCTCCAAATACTTGGGGCAGTTCCGCTTCCAGTGACCAGTCCCTTTGCAGTAGAAGCACTCAGTTTTAGGCTTAGGTCCAGACTTGGGTTTCTTCTCTTGAACATCAACCTTTTGCCGTTCTTCTTGAAGTTCCCTTTCTTCCCTTCGCCCTTTTTCTTGAAACTAGTGGTCTTATTGACCATCAACACTTATGCTCCTTTTTGATTTCTACCTCCGTGGCCTTTAGCATTGCGAAGAGCTCGGGAATAGTCTTGTTCATCCCTTGCATATTATAGTTCATCACGAAGCCTTTATAGCTTGGTGGCAGTGATTGAAGAACTCTGTCAATGACACAATCAACTGGAAGATCAACTCCCAGCTGAGTCAAGTGATTACGATACCCAGACATTTTGAGTATGTGTTCACTGACAGAACTATTCTCCTCCATTTTGCAGCTATAGAACTTGTTGGAGACTTCATATCTCTCAACTCGGGCATTTGCTTGAAATATTAATTTCAATTATTGGAACATCTCATATGCTCCATGATGTTCAAAACGTCTTTGAAGTCCCGATTCTAAGCCGTAAAGCATGGCACACTGAACTATCGAGTAGTCATCAGCTTTGCTCTGCCAGACGTTCTTAACGTCATCAGTAGGATCTGCAGCAGGCCTGGCACCTAGCGGTGCTTCCAGGACGTAATTCTTCTGTGTAGCAATGAGGATAATCCTCTAGTTATGGACCCAGTCCGTGTAGTTGCTGCCATCATCTTTCAACTTAGCTTTCTCTAGGAATGCATTAAAATTCAAAGGAACGGTAGCACTGGCCATTGATCTACAACAACATAGACAAGCAAAATACTATCATGTACTAAGTTTAAAGTTCAATTAATCATATTACTTAAGAACTCCCACCTAGATAGACATCCCTCTAATCATCAAAGTGATCACATGATCCAAATCAACTAAACCATGTCCGATCATCACGTGAGATGGAGTAGTTTTCAATGGTGAACATCACTATGTTGATCATATCTACTATATGATTCACACTCGACCTTTCGGTCTCAATGTTCCGAGGCCATATCTGTATATGCTAGGCTCGTCAAGTTTAACCCGAGTATTCTGCGTGTGCAAAACTGCTTGCACCCTTTGTATGTGAACATAGAGCTTATCACACCCGATCATCACGTGGTGTCTCAGCATGACAAACTGTAGCAACGGTGCATACTCAGGGAGAACATTTGTACCTTGAAATTTAGTAAGGGATCATATTATAATGCTACCAACGTTCTAAGCAAAATAAGATGCATAAAGGATAAACATCACATGCAATCAAAATATGTGACATGATATGGCCATCATCATCTTGTGCTCATGATCTCCATCACCGAAGCATCGTCATGATCTCCAACGTCACCGGCGTGACACCTTGATCTCCATCGTAGCATCGTTGTCGTCTCATCACCTATTGTTACTACGACTATCGCTACCGCTTAGTGATAAAGTAAAACTACATGGCGATTGCATTGCATACAATAAAGCGACAACCATATGGCTCCTGCCAATTGCCGATAACTTTGCTACAAAACATGATCATGTCATACACCAATTTATATCACATCATGCCTTGACCATATCACATCACAACAATCCCTGCAAAAACAAGTTAGACGTCCTCTACTTTGTTGTTGCAAGTTTTACGTGGCTGCTACGGGCTTCTAGCAAGAACCATTCTTACCTACGCATCAAAACCACAACGATTTTTCGTCAAGTGTGCTATTTCAACATTCAACAAGGACCGGGCGTAGCCACACTCGATTCAACTAAAGTTGGAGAAATAAACACTCACCAGCCACATATGTGCAAAACACGTCAGTAGAACCAGTCTCGCGTAAGCGTACGCGTAATGTCGGTCTGAGTCGCTTTATCCAATAATACCGCCGAATCAAAGTATGACATGCTGGTAAGCCGTATGACTACTATCGCCCACAACTCTTTGTGTTCTACTCGTGCATATAACATCTACGCATAGACCTGGCTCGGATGCCACTGTTGGGGAACGCGGTAATTTCAAAAAGAATCCTACGATCATGCAAGATCTATCTTGGTGATGCATAGCAACGAGAGGGGAGAGTGTATCCACGTACGCTCGTAGACTGAAACTGGAAACATTTAGTTAACGCGGTTGATGTAGTCAAACTTCTTCGCGATCCAACCGATCCAAGCACCGAACATATGGTACCTCCACGTTCAGCACACGTTCAGCTTGATGACGTCCCTCGTACTCTTGATCCAGTTGAGGCCGAGGGAGAGTTTCGTGAGCATGACGGCGTGCTGATGGTGATGATGAAGTTACCGGCGCAGGGCTTTGCCTAAGCACTACGACGATATGACCGAGGTGTGTAACTGTAGAGGAGGGCACCGCACACGGCTAAAACAATTGTCAACTTGTGTGTTCTAGGGTGCCCCCTGCCCCCGTATATGAAGGAGCAAGGGGGAGGCCGGCCGGCCCTCTAGGGCGTGCCAAGGGGGAGGAATCCTCCTCCTAGTAGGAGTACGACTACCCCCTTTCCTAGTCCTACTAGAAGAAGAAGGAAGGAGGGGGAGGATAAGGATGGAGGGGGCGCCGCCCCTCCCCCTAGTCCAATTAGGACAAGGCCCATGGGGGGGGGGGGCGGCCAGCCCCTGGACGCCCCTCTCTCCCTTAGGCCCAAAAAGGCCCATTACTTCTCCGGTGGTTCCGATAACCCTTTCGACACTCCGGTTATATCCGAAACTTCTCTGGAACTCTTCCGGTGTCCGAATATAGTCATCCAATATATCAATCTTTATGTATCGACCATTTCGAGACTCCTCATCATGTCCGTGATCACATCCGGCACTCCGAACAATCTCCGGTACATCATATCACATAAACTCATAATACCAATCGTCATCGAACGTTAAGCGTGCGGACCCTACGGGTTCGAGAACTATGTAGACATGACCGAGACACATCTCCGGTCAATAACATATAGCGGAACCTGGATGCTCATATTGGTTCCTACATATTCTACGAAGATCTTTATCGGTCAAACCGCATAACAACATACGTTGTTCCCTTTGTCATCGGTATGTTACTTGCCCGAGATTCGATCGTGGGTATCTCAATACCTAGTTCAATCTCGTTGCCGGCAAGTCTCTTTACTCATTCCATAATACTTCATCCCGCAACTAACTCATTAGTCATAATGCTTGCATGGCTTATAGTGATGAGTTTTACCGATAGGGCCCAGAGATACCTCTCTGAAACACGGAGTGACAAATCCTAATCTCGATCTATGCCAACCTGTCGGTGTCAAAACCAGCGGATCTTGGGTAGGGGGTCCCGAACTGTGCGTCTAGGCGGATGGTAACAGGAGACAAGGGACACGATGTTTTTACCTAGGTTCGGGCCCTCTCGATGGAGGTAAAACCCTACTCCTACTTGATTGATATTGATGATATGGGTAGTACAAGAGTGGAGCTACCATGAGATCAAGGAGTCTAAACCCTAGAAGCTAGCCTATGGTATGATTGTTGTAATGGTTGTTCATCCTACGGACTAAAACCCTCCGGTTTATATAGACACCGGAGAGGGCTAGGGTTACACAGAGTCGGTTACAATGGTAGGAGATCTACATATCTGTATTGCCAAGCTTGCCTTCCACGCCAAGGAAAGTCCCATCCGGACATGGGACGAAGTCTTCAATCTTGTATCTTCATAGTCTTGGAGTCTGGCCGATGATGATAGTCTGGCTATCCGGACACCCCCTAGTCCAGGACTCCCTCAGTAGCCCCTGAACCAGGCTTCAATGACGATGAGTCCGGTGCGCATATTGTTCGGCATTGCAAGGCGGGTTCCTCCTCCGAATTAATTCATAGAAGATTGTGAACACCAGGATAGTGTCCGGCTCTGCAAAATAAATTCCACATACTACCATAGAGAGAATAATATGTACACAAGCTCAATCTGCTGACGTATTTTGTGGCGTGACATCACACCACTGCCAAGCCTTTACTTGAATCATTTTTACTATACCACCTCAGCACGTTTAGCGAAGCGGTTTCCTTGGCACGTCTTGTCGAAGCAGAAATCGTGTTCCCCTTATTCCGGGATTCCCATCAATACGGACGTGGGTAACCCAACCGCGCCATTGATTGCGGCGCTTGGGAGATAGGCGAGTTTTACCAGGCCGGTGGGGACGCATAGTCTTCGTCCGCCCATATATAAGGGGATAAGGATCCACCCTTTTTACCTACGCCTTCTTCCTCCTTTGCCTATCCATCTTCGCGCACTCGAACTCCAGCGCCCAAGTCCGCACACCTCGCCTCAACCTTCTCCAGCCATGTCCGGAGCGGGAGGCAAGTGGATGGCCTCCTCCGTTACGGAGGGGCACATCGAGAAACTGCACGGCGCCGGATACCTGTCCAGTGACATCGCGCACCGGCTGCCCGACGAGGGGCAGCTCATCCCCACCCCCAGGCCCCATGAGAGGGTCGTATTTCTTCCCCACTTCCTCCGCGGACTGGGCTTCCCACTTCATCCCTTCATCCGGGGGCTCATGTACTACTACGGCCTGGACTTCCACGATCTGGCGCCAAACTTCATCCTCAACATCTCAGCATTTATCGTCGTGTGCGAGGCCTTCCTCTGCATCCAGCCCCACTTCGGCTTGTGGCTAAAGACCTTCAATGTCAAGCCGAAGGTTGTGAAGGGCAACCAAGCGGAGTGCGGAGGTGCCATGGTGGGCAAAATGCCCAACGTCACTTGGCTCGAGGGCGCCTTCGTGGAAACCATCAAAGGGTGGCAATCGGGGTGGTTCTACATCACCGAGCCGCGTGACCCTAAATGGGAAGCGGCCCCCGAGTTCAGATCTGGTACCCCCATGCAGCTCACCTCCTGGAAAGAGAAGGGCTTGCTATGGGGCAGTTCGGAGGAGCTGACCGGACTCCAGTCCTGTCTCCAGACCCTAGTGAACAAGAAGCTTAAGCTTGTCAACGTGATCCAGGTCATGCTCGTCCGCCGGATTCTCCCTGCCAGCAACGGGCTTTCAATTTGTGGGAGTTTGATCCGGCACAGCACCGGACCCTTAGCGGGCTCTTCGACACAACATACGAAGCTGCCTGGAGGGTGCTATTCGAGGGCGGAGAAGCCCCCGCATCCGCAACTGAAGATCGCGGATTCAGCACGCAGCGCCCGGCCGGTGCGGTAAGATATGTTATCCTTTATGGGACATTCATTTCTTTCATAGTGTGACTCTATGTGGGATCTACAACTCCCAATGCCTTTAACAGGACTGGCAGAGGATGTCCGGACAGGTTAACTGTCCGGATCCCCTCCCCGAAGACCCAGCGGATACCCGTTTGACGGGGCTGCTAGTCCCGGCACTTTACGTGGTGCCGGATAAGAAGGCCAAGAAGAAGGCCACAGGAACCCGAAGAAGTTCCCGGCGCCAGGTGGTATCAGACTCGTCATCCGATGGCTCCGAGGCGGACTCCTCCCCCGAAGACAAGGAGGAGAAAGAGGCCTCTCCCCAAGAGGGGGGAGAGAAGAAGAGGAAGGCTTCCCCAACGTGGGAGGCCGAAGGGTCCAAGAAGGGAAGGACCCTTCCTCCGGACTGCTCTACCAACGCTGGCGACGGCGACGGGGAGTGGCCCCCAAGGGCCAAGCCCCCGGCAAGATCGTAAGTATCCGGATTCCTGAATGATTTATAATTTCCCTTTGTGCCACGTAGTGTCCTTCTAATGCCGCATACTACCTGTAGTCCGGCCGAGGATGATCTTCCCGCTTCATCGAGCGGGTCCTTGGCTCCATCGGATGTGGATTCCCTTCCGACCGCCTCAACTCCCCGTAACGCTGACGACGCCGAGGTGGGATCCTAGGAGGGGACCCATCGGGAGGAGGAGGCTCCGGAGGCGCAGCAAGGCAGCCTCCCGGACTTTGCCCCGGACTCTGCACCGGAACCTGCAGTGGTTCTGGAGTCCGGCAGGCGGCCCCTTCGTAAGAAGGGCAAGACTGTGAGACCGGTGGCCTCCGTCCGATCGGAGGCGCCGGATAGCTTGTTGGAGGCGCTCAACGGCGCTTCCATCGAGGAAGAACACCGCACTATCATGAGTGCGGTGATTCAGAAGGTTCAGCTCGCCAAGAGCGGGCTGACCGAAGCCTGCAGCAGCCTTCTAATGGGCTTTGAGGTAAGAAATTTAAAATATGTAATGTAATACCGCATAGACAGTAGCCCCTGATGCTCGGTTCGGTGTTCGGAAAGAAAAGCCGGACTGAGGATCTAAAAAGATATACACAGGAGGTCTAAAAATTATGTCAATATGGGATTGCAGGTTGCGTTGCTGACTTCCGCCGCACTGACTGCGGAGGTCGATGCTTTGAAGCAGAACCTCGACCGGTCCGAGAGTGAGCTCGGCCGTGCCAAGAAGCAGCTCGAGGACAGGGAAGGTGAGTAACACCATATTGAAGGATTTTGGTTGCAAAAAAAATAACAAGGATAACGTGGGTACTCCAGGGGCCACGAATGAGGTGGCGACCCTTAAGGAGGCCGTGTCCATGGTCAAGCGTAATGCGGCCGCGGAACAAGCTGAGAGAGAGAAACAGGAGGCGCGGGTGGCGGAGGTGCAACAAGAGCTCCAGGTTCTTGTGGAAAAGCACAAGAGTTTGGAGCGCGACTCGAGGACTCGAGAGTCCGAGCTTGCCTCGGCTCTTGAGAGTGCCAAAGCCGCTAAGGCCGAAGCCCATAGGGCCCTCCAGGAGATCGAGGAGGTGAAGAAGATAGCGGCGGGTAAGGCATTTTTCATGCAAAGCAAGCATGTGAATGTGAATTACCTGTTACTTACCCAAGTTCGGAGCTCTCCAGGAGCGTTTGCAGGTCTGCCTCGCAGCGTGTCCGATGCCGCCGCATTCTACCGGGCCGAGGAGGGGAGCTCGACGGAGAAGGTCTTCTGGTCTCAGTATGCTGAGGCCGGACATCTAGTGCCCCTTAGCAACCAGCTAAAGCAGCTGGTTGAGCTCCACAAGGTAGCCGAACAGGCCATGAAGGGCCTCATAGTTCGGCTGTGGCCCGAGGAGGCCATGCCTGGGAGCTACTTCAGCTTAGTGCGGCGGCTGGTGGATGCGTGTCCCTGGGTAGAAGTCGCCAAGCGCTCCGCCTGCATTGAAGGTGCCCGTCGGGCCCTTGCCCGTGCAAAAGTGCACCGGGGCAGGCTGGATGCTGAGAAGCTTCTAACGGACGCGCCGCCGGCGGGCAAGGAGTATTGCACGCCCGAAATGTACTATAAGAGTGTCCTGAAGGGTGCCCGCAAGATTGCGGACGAGTGCTCCAAAGATGTAATATTTGAGTAGGCTCGCAATGTGTTATCCTGTGCGCTGAAAACTTTGTTCATATGCGCTAAGCAACGCTTATTAATTTAAAATATTACCTTTTGTGCGGCCGTTTATAAAATCTGAGAGATGGCAAGTCGTCAGCTTCAGCCCCCATGCCACGAGTGCTGGGGTGTTCGGTATAAACTTGAGCGCTCTTGTTCCCATTTTTGGGTCCATCTAGGGAGGCGCTCAACATGACGAACAAGGCAACTGGACTTATAATGCTTGAACACTCTCACTTAGCCATACAATTCTATAATTTTAAATTTCGGCGAAGCCCCTAGTATTCGGAAGACCGAGTTCGGGGCGCTATCCACGCCTGGGCCGGACAAAGCCGGTTCCTCGCTCTAAGCGGCATAAGTCTTTAGGGACTCGAAAAGACCTCTCAACAGCGACCAACTCTCGCCTTATCATGACGGTCAATTTTAGCTTTCTCCACTGAGGCGCTCGCCCAGCTCAACCGGGGCGCAATTGCAGTGGTTCTCCCAGTGCTACCTTAGCCGATAAAACGGAACGTAAGGTACCAAAACATGGGAGCCGGGCAAACCCAACTATTGACCCAAGACATGATTCGGAGCCGATGCATATAATGCTATAAGTTCGGGGTGCCGCCCTTGTGAAAGTGTGCGGACTTATCACACCATAATGCGGGGAACATAAGCCCCTGGTGTATTCGGCCGTACCAAAGTATACGGATGCAAAATGTCATAAACGAACATATGTAAAAAAGGGATGCAATTATAAGCAAAAAGCGATGCATTGTTTATTCAGAAATACTGCTATGAGTGCAGAGCGATACAAATAGTGCGGTAAGCAGGGGGTTGGATTATTAAACATGTCCCCCTCCAGGGGTAGGCTGCGGAATGGTGTATGAAACAGATTTAATGCTCGTAATGGAGACCACCTGAGTGTTCGTCGTAGCCTTTCTCCTTCCCTGGCTGTTGCATCGTTAGTTCGGCAGGTCTGCTGCCGGACAGGGCCTCTGGTGAACGGAGTCCTGTGGGTAAGAAAAAGAAAAAAGAAAAAGAACGACACACTTGGGAGCCCCTGGTGTGGTTGAGCCGCACTCTGGGCCTGTCGTGGTCGTGCCCCTCCCCTATGCCCATGGTATCTCCAGAGCGTAATGATGTACGCGAAGGACTAGTCTTGCAATCATGCAAGGGCTGTGGTTGGGGTCGCATTGCTACGCGTGCTCGGAGCGTGCCAGGTGGTCTTGATGTATGTTACTCCGGGCGCGCTTGGCCATGTCCGGTCGCTTAACGGCCGGACTTGAGAATTGCCTTAAGAGGCTGCTCTGTACTTCTGCCGCGAGAGCCGCTATATGTTCCTCCGTTCGGAGGGAGCGTTCCGTGTTTCCGTTGACCGTGATGACTCCTCAAGGGCCTGGCATCTTGAGCTTGAGGTATGCATAATGCGGCACCGCATTGAACTTTGCAAACGCGGTCCGTACGAGCAGAGCATGATAGCCGCTGCGGAACGAGACTATATCGAAGATTAACTCCTCGCTTCGGAAGTTATCCGGGGATCCGAAGACTACTTCCAGTGTAATCGAGCCTGTACAATTGGCCTCTACACCTGGTATGACGCCTTTGAAGGTCGTCTTTGTAGGTTTAATCCTTGAGGGGTCTATGCCCATCTTGCGCACTGTGTCCTGATAAAGCAGGTTCAGGCTGCTGCCGCCGTCCATCAGGACTCTGGTGAGGTGAAATCCATCGACGATTGGGTCTAAAACCAATGCGGCAAATCTGCCATGGCGGATACTGGTGGGGTGGTCCCTTCGATCAAAAGTGATCGGGCAAGAGGACCATGGATTGAACTTCAGGGCGACAGGCTCCATCACATATACATCCCTAAGTGCACGTTTCCGCTCCCTCTTGGGTATATGGGTTGCGTATATCATGTTTACCGTCCGCACTTGTGGGGGGAAACCCTTCTGTCCTCTACTGTTCGGTGGCCGGGTCTCTTCCTCGTCATCGCTATGCGGCCCCTTGTCGTTGTTTTCGGCAATTAACTTGCCTGCCTGCTTGAATACCCAACAATCCCTATTAGTGTGATTAGCTGGCTTTTCAGGGGTGCCATGTATCTGGCAAGAGCGGTCGAGTATTCGGTCCAAAGTGGACGGACCCGGAGTGGTTCTTTTGAATGGCTTCTTCCGCTGACCGGGTTTAGAGCCTCTGAATCCGGCGTTGACTGCCGTATCCTCAGTGTTATCGCTGTTAACGTGGCATTTGTTTTTGTTTCGACGCGACCTGCCATTGCGGTCCTTAGTATCCGGACTGCCAGCATTTTTGCTGAGGTTGTTACTGCGGGCTAGCCAGCTGTCCTCCCCCGCACAAAAGCGGGTCATTAGTGATGTGAGGGCTGCCATGGATTTTGGCTTTTCCTGTCCTAGGTGCCGGGCCAGCCACTCGTCGCGGATGTTGTGTTTGAAGGCTGTGAGGGCCTCTGCATCCGGACAGTCGACGATTTGATTTTTCTTTGTTAGCAACCGTGTCTAGAATTGTCTGGCCGATTCGTCTGGCTGCTGAATTATGTGGCTTAGGTCATCGGCGTCTGGTGGTCGCACATATGTGCCCTGGAAGTTGTCAAGGAATGCGGCTTCCAGGTCCTCCCAACACCCAATTGACTCTGCTGGCAAGTTGTTAAGCCAATGCCAAGCTGGTCCTTTAAGCTTGAGTGGGAGATATTTGATGGCGTGCAGATCGTCACCGCGGGCCATATGGATATGAAGGAGATAGTCTTCGATCCAAACCGCGGGGTCTGTTGTGCCATCGTAGGATTCACTGTTCACGGGTTTAAACCCTTCAGGGATTTGATGATCCATTACTTCATCTGTGAAGCATAGTGGGTGTGCGGCGCCTCTGTACTGGGCAATATTGCAACGTAGCACAAGAGAGCTTTGTCTACTGTGTTCGGCCCGGCCGGAGTTGCTGTATCCGGCGCGACGGTAGTCGTCACGCATCATGGGGCGCCCACGTGATCCGTAGATCAATCTTGATTGTCTTGCCTTGTTCTCCAATATGTCTTGCAAGTACGGCGCATTCCCCCGTGGCTTCGCACTTTTCGAGCGGTGCCGGGGTACGGTTCTGGTGGAGGGCCTAGATGCCTCTCTATCGTGGCCACGAGGTGGTCGGTCTGCTGTATTGTGCGCTGGTGATGAGGGTTTATACTCCTCCTCCTCTAATTGGGGGAGCAACTTGCGTTTTGGGTAGCTTTTGGAGGGGCGTTCGAGTTCATGCTCTTCGGCCGCGAGGACATCGGTCCATCTGTCGGCCAGCAGGTCTTGATCAGCTCTGAGCTGTTGCTGCTTTTTCTTTAGGCTGTTTGCCGTGGCCATAAACCTGCATTTAAAACGCTCTTATTCGACAGGATCCTCAGGCACGACAAATTCGTCGTCGTTGAGGCTTGCCTCTTCTCCGGAGGGAGGCATGTAATTATCATCCTTGACCTCTTCGTCTGCCGCTCTCTCGTGAGGGCTGGCTTCTCTGTCCTCCTGCGCTGAATCTTGCTGGAGGGGGTTGTCTTCGGCACATTTTGGGGTGTTATTATCTCCGGTGCCGGAATCTCCATTCTTGCTGTGGCGGGATTTAGAGCGGCGCCGCTGACGTCGGCGCTTGGGCTGTTTCTTAGGGGAATCTGCATCCGCTGCTTCTTCGTCGTTCCCATCCTTTGGGATGTCCACCATGTATATGTCGTATGACGAGGTGGTCTTCCAGTGCCCCGTAGGCGCTGGTTCTTGGTCGTCTCCGGCATCGTCGTCCATACCGTTGATGTCTTCGGAGTCGTAGTCTAGCATGTCGGTTAGATCGTCGACAGTGGCTACAAAGTGGGTGGTGGGTGGGTTTTGAATTTCTTTGTCATCCGCATCCCAACCGTCCTGACCGCAATCCGGCCAGGGCTCTCCTGATAACGAGAGATGCTTTAGCGAATTCAGGATGTCACCAAAGGGTGAGTGCTGAAAGATGTCCGCGGCGGTGAACTCCATGATCGGCGCCCAATCGAATTCGATTGGTAGGGGCGCAGGAGGTTCGGAGTCCGGCGAGGAGTCCGGCACCTCAGAGTCACGAGCTTTACGAGGGACAAGGTCAGTATTCGGCTCCATCGCCGTAGAGATTGCAGCTCCCGAGGCAATGTCCAGCCACCTGTCCTCGATCTGCGCAGTCGGCTCCGAACTAGGGGTCGGAGCGGACTCATGTGCAGCCTCCAGGGCACTGTCCGGCGGAAGAGCTAAATCATGCCCATCGTGACAGTGCGGCGCGCTCGGCTGTGGCTCGAATCCATCAAAGATCAAGTCTCCGCGGATGTAGGCCGTGAAGTTTAGGCTTCCAAATCTGACCTGACGGCCAGGGGCGTAGCTTTCGATCTGCTCCAGATGGCCAAGTGAATTGGCCCGCAGTGCAAAGCCGCCGAACACGAAGATCTGTCCAGGGAGAAAAGTCTCACCCTGGACTGTGTGGTTGTTGATGATTGAAGGAGCCATCAAGCCTATCGGTGACGACACAGAGGAACTCTCAATGAAAGCACCAATGTCGGTGTCAAAACCGGCGGATCTCGGGTAGGGGGTCCCGAACTGTGCGTCTAGGCGGATGGTAACAGGAGACAAGGGACACGATGTTTTTACCCAGGTTCGGGCCCTCTCGATGGAGGTAAAACCCTACTCCTGCTTGATTGATATTGATGATATGGGTAGTACAAGAGTGGATCTACCACGAGATCAAGGAGGCTAAACCCTAGAAGCTAGCCTATGGTATGATTGTTGTAATGGTTGTTCGTCCTACGGACTAAAACCCGCCGGTTTATATAGACACCGGAGAGGGCTAGGGTTACACAGAGTCGGTTACAATGGTAGGAGACCTACATATCTGTATTGCCAAGCTTGCCTTCCACGCCAAGTGAAGTCCCATCCGAACACGGGACGAAGTCTTCAATCTTGTACCTTCATAGTCTTGGAGTCCGGCCGATGATGATAGTCCGGCTATCCGGACACCCCCTAGTCCAGGACTCCCTCACAACCCAACAAACACCTTTGGAGACACCTGTAGAGCACCTTTATAATCACCCATTTACGCTGTGACATTTGGTAGCACTCAAAGTGTTCCTCTGGTATTCCGGAGTTGCATAATCTCATAGTACGAGGAACTTGTATATGTCATGAAGAAAGTAGTAGCAATGAAACTAACACGATCATAATGCTAAGCTAACGGATGGGTCATGTCCATCATATCATTCTCCTAATGATGTGATCCCGTTCATCAAATGACAACATATGTCTATGGTCAGGAAACATAACCATCTTTGATTAATGAGCTAGTCAAGTAGAAGCATACTAGGGACTATATGTTTTGTGTATGTATTCACACATGTACTAAGTTTCCGGTTAATACAATTCTAGCATGAATAATTAACATTTATCATGAATTAAGAAATAAATAATAACTTTATTATTGCCTCTAGGGCATATTTCCTTCACATCCTTCTTCGCAACTAGAAGCACTGGGGCTCCCCAAGGTGATGAACTCGGTCATATATAACCTTTCTCCAATAATTCCTTAATCTGCTTCTTAATTTCCTCCAGATCATTTGCGGGCATCCAGTACGGTCTCTTAGATATTTGTCCAGTGCCTGGCAATAACTCGATAAAAAACTCAATATCTCGATTTGGTGGCATGCCAGATAATTCCTCAGGGAATACATCGAGATAATCCTTCACAACTGGTAATTCCTCCTGAACAACTCCCGAAATAGAATTCATCTAAGTCCTCCTTGGTGTATGCCTAGACAGATACTTGATCCGTTTTCCATCTGGGTTGGTGAGAAGAATCGACTTACGGGCACAATCAATATTCCCTTCATACTTGGATAGCTAGTCCATGCCTAGAATTACATCAAATCCTTGGGATTCTAGGATAATGAGGTCTGTGGGAAACACATGTCTTCCTATGGTCAATGGCAGCTGAAAACATCCCCAACTAGCCATATACTCTGCTCCTGGGGAACTCACTAACATAGGTGACTTAAGTGCTACAGTTGGCAACTTAAACTTGTCCAGAAATCCCCTTGATATGAATGAATGTGATGCACCAGTGTCAAAAAGTGCTAGGACTATAAATGCATTAATCATAAACTTACCAACAACTGCATCGGGCTGCTCCTCAATTTCCTCCACATTGACGTGATTCACCTGACCTCTGGTGAAAGGACTGGGCTTCTTTCCAGAGCTTCCATTGCCATTCCCATTCTTCTCCTCAGGACATTCGGTGGCGTAGTGTCCGGTCTTTCTACACTTGAAACGGGTAATGTGACTCAGATCTTTCTTTGCAGGTGTTGCGGGGTTGGAACGATTCTGATTGTCGTTTCCTCTGTTCCCATTGGCATTCCTATGGACATTATGGTTGTGTACATTCCCTCCATGATGTGAATGTCCTCCATGGTTATGGTTAGTGTGTCCACCATACTTGCCGGATCCTGAACCATTATTTCCCTAGTACGGGGCATAACGGGGCTTTCGCTGAACTCCTGAGTTGTAATTTCCATGTCAGTACTTCCTCTTGCGATTCTCCACCTGCTGCTGCTTGCCTTCCAAAATGAGAGCCTTGTCTACCAACTCTTGATAATTGTTAAAGGTAGCCACAGTCAAATGAAGTCCCAAATCATCGTTTAGTCCCTCCAGAAATTTCTCCTACTTAGCGGCATCATCAACCACATCTCAGGGAGCATACCCGGATAACTTGCTGAATTCCTCCACATAATCACCAACAGAATGATTTCCGTGGTGTAAGCTGCGGAACTCACGCTTCTTCAAACTCATAGCTCTAGCTGAAACATGTGCGGTATGGAACGCCTGCTGGAACTGATCCCAAGTCACATTGGCTATGGGGAATGTGGTGGTGTAATTCTCCCACCTCAAAGCTGCTGGTCCATCCAGTTGATGTGCGGCAAAGCGCACCTTCTCAGCGTCAGTGCATCCTACGGTGGTCAGCTCCCTTTCGATCTTGCAGAGCCAGTCATCTACGATGATCGGCTCCGTGCTACTAGAGAACACAGGTGGGTTCAACCCCAGGAAACGGGTTAGGTTGTCGACCGGGGGTGGTGGCGATGGGTTGTTGTTGTTTTGGTTCTGATTCTGGATAAGCATCTGCATGTGGGCATTCTGGTTCTGGATCAACTGGGTAAGTTCTGGTGGGAATTCCGGTTCACGTCTCGGAGGCATCTGTTTGGTTTAGAGTGGATGAGAAATTAGAATAGAAGAAGGGCTTAATGAGAGAAATCACTATCCATATGCTTATAATAGCAAGAAAACTCCAAATCAAGCAATTCACACAGATCACACCAAACAAGCAAAACCTACAAGTAAGGTCATATCCACAAGAGATATGATCTCTTCATACTACCACAAATCATTAGTTGGACTCAACTTGGCAGTGGTGGTCAAACTAGTTCTCCTCAAAACAATGTCAACTCTAGCTTCTTCTTCGTCAATGTTGTCTTCATAGGTCATGGTCTCATCGAGCTGAGCAACTTGGTGATGGGGTTCAACAACTATTTTATTGAAGTAGGGAAGCGATAGAAATTATTAGAGTAGAGTATAGACCAACGGATATATAAGGAAGTCGTAAAATAGAGCTTTCTTCCTATGGCTTTCCATTTCCTAGTGGTCGCGTCCTACAGTCAACATGTGCTCGGATACCATCTTGTAACGACCCGACCCGAATGGATCGAAGTCTCTAGGCTTAACTGTCATCCCTGGATCGGTATGCTGACACACACAGTACTCGAGGAATTATAACAGAGTTCAATCACACACTTTATTAGATCGAGGTCCTCAAAAGAGTATTTATTACAATAATATGGCCAAAGGCCATCTAAATAAAAATAACTGCGAAAGCATCGAAGGCGAATGAGTCCATCCAACACCACGGCAAATTGAGTGCAGAACAACGACCTATCACACCTTAATCCTCGTTGGAGAAGTCTGCAACATGAGACATTGCAGCCGTGTAGGTCAGCACATGGAATATGCTGGCAATTTCACACCATAGAATAATGATGAACAATATATATATATCACTACATGCATATCTAGCTGGAGGAGGCTCTAAGTTTAAATTTTACATAAAGCTAATTTTTTCCTACAACAAAGGAATAAAGTTTTATTTACTACTAAATTAAAATGCCATTATTGAGAAGGTTCCTCCAACTCAATCCAAAATTCCCAAGTTATTAGTGAAAGGATCGAGAAGAGGTGTCTAGAGGGGGGGGGGTGATTAGACCCTCAACAAGTAAAGATATGAGTTTTTAAGTTTTTCAAGTTGAGGTTGGAAATTACCACAATTTCAAGCATTCACAATTCAAATCAAGTAAGCATGCAAAGAGTATATGAGCAGTGGAAAGTAAAGCATGCAACTTGCAAGAAAGTAAAGGGATGGGATTGGAGTGTGCAAACGCAATTGGAGACACGAAGATTTTGGCGTGGTTCCGATAGGTGGTGCTATCGAACATCCACGTTGGTGGAGACTTCAGCCCATGAAGGGTAATGGTTGAACGAGTCCACGGAGGGCTCCACCCACGAAGGGTTCACGAAGAAGCAACCTTGTCTATCCCACCATGGCCATAGCCCACGAAGGACTTGCCTCACTTGGGTAGACCTTCACGAAGTAGGCAATCTCCTTGCCCTTACAAACTCTTTGGTTCAATTCCACAATCTTGACAGAGGCTCCCAACCCAAGTGACACCTAACCAATCTAGGAGACACCACTCTCCAAAAGGTAATAGATGGTGTGTTGATTATGAACCCCTTGCTCTTGTGCTTCAAATGATAGTCTCCCCAACACTCAACTCTCTCCCACAGATTTGGCTATGGTGGAAAGATGATTTGAGTGGAAAGCAACTTGGGGAAGGCTAGAGATCAAGATTCTTGTGGTTGGATTGGAATATCTTGGTCTCAACACATGAGTAGGTGGTTCTCTCTCAGAAAATGAGTAGTGGAAGTGTAGGCACATTCGGATGGCTCTCTCTCTTGAATGGAGAAGGGGTGGAGGGGTATATATAGCCTCCACACAAAATCTAATTGTTACACACAATTTTCCAAACTCGGTGGGACCGAATAGTGAAACTCGGTGAGACCGACTTTGTTCAAAATGTGAACGTTAGGCTTTTCGATGGGACCGACAAGGTCAACTCAGTGGGACCGATGTGCTAGGGTTAGGGCAAAACATCATCTCGGTGATACCGATTGCATGAATTCGGTGAGATTGGTTTCAACAATAAGCAAAAAGAGACTTGGTCAAGCAAACTTGGTGGGACTAATTGCACATTTCGATGAGACCGAAATAACTTCTATAGGTAACAGAGAGTTTGCAAGGCCATCTCGGTGAGACCGAGATCCCATTGGTGAGGCCGAACTGATTAGGGTTTCTGGCAGTGGCTATGTCAAGTGAACTCAGTGGCGCCGGATAGATCAAATCAGTCGGGCCGAGTTTGACTTTAGGTTTAGGACATATGTGGAGAAGAGAAAGTGGTTGAGGGCTCTGGAGCATATCACTAAGCACTTGGAACAGGCAAGCTGTTAAGCAACGCCGCATCCCCTTTTAATAGTATTGGCTTTTCCTATGGACTCAATGTGATCTTGGATCACTAAAATGAAAATGTAGAGTCTTGAGCTTTTGCCAATGTTTGTCCTTAGCATCTTGAAGGGGTTCCACATCCTCTTGTCCTGCCATTGCAATGTTGAACTCATCTGAAATATACTAGATCGAAGTATTAGTCGAACATGAGATATGTTGACATTAATTACCAAAAGCACCCAGGGAGCACTTGTGCTTTCAATCTCCCCTTTTTGGTAATTTATGACAACATACATCAAAGCTTTAGATAGAGATATGAAGTGAAACAAGTAAAGCTTTCAAAAGGACATGCAACATGCATCAGCTCCCCCTACATGTATGCAATCATGTGAGGATAGATCATAAGAGTATGTGAAAGCATTAACATGTCAGAGCAAGCAATGAGTTACATGTATCTTGGCTATATGCATCGAAGCAAATGATGTGAAATGCAGAGAGTGTACCTACATGTTCATGAGTCCTTCTTGCAAACAATATATACATCATGTCGTGGAATTGTCACTTCAGATGTCCTAGTGAAAGGACTTAGTCGTGGAGCCATCGCAACTAGGAAGTTTGAAGGGGTTAATCAGGACAAGAGACACGAGAGGTTTATGCTAGTTCGGCCCTTACGATGAAGGTAAAGCCTACGTCTAGTTGTGATTGGAATTATGTATGTCTCGATAACCAGGAAGCAGAATCGCTTGACATAGCTCTCGAGAAGTTGTTTCGTATCTTCAACCGCCGCCGTGTCGTCCCCTTATATACTGAGGTTGATGCCTAGCGGCTCTACAGAGTCCCGGCCGGCTTATAGATTGTATCCGGCTCGGTCTCTTAATCTTTATTGCCTTACAATACAAGTTACATGATTAAGGCGGTTTAACACTACGGGCCTTAGGTCACCTCTGGGCCGTTGGGCCTTTACTAAGCCGCCGTCTTCAAGCTTGAGCTTCTGTCTTCAAGAATGCTTGTAAGTATAACCCGACTCCTTTTGGCGGGTCATACTAATAGTTATATCCCCAATATTAGGCCCCAGGCTGATTTGAACTAGTTCATGTCAGTCTTCAATATTTAAGAAAAAGTTCTCCGCCTCTTATTTAAGAAGATTCATGTAACCCGCCATGACGTCATCCTTCAAATTTGTGGTAAACCCGCCATGACGTCACCTGTCGTAAATGTATGCTTTGTCCAACACATCTCAACGGATCTTTGTCTTAATGACCATCCGAAAATCGAGGCGCCTTTGTAGTTGGATAACTATGTTTTTCGGCCTCCTCGTTTTTCGCGCCCACTTCAAAGGTCCTTCCTTATAAATAGACCCGACTAGGTCTGCTTTCATTCTCTGTTTCGCATCTTCTTCCTCTCACCCCCATCTGCCACTGGAGCTCCGCCGCCGTCGCCACTACGCCCTTCGTCCTCGTCGAGCTTGGCCACTACATCGACCTGATCTTGACCAGAGAATGGCAGCGCTCCTCCTCCGCAGATCCATCGCAGTAAGCTCTTCCCCTTTCCGTGCCATAGATCTGTATTAGGGCTAGCACGTTCCTCTGTACGGGCACAGTTCATCCGAGCTCCTGCATTTTTCTTGCCATGGCTTCGTTAGATCCAAACGATCCTATAAATCTGATGCGGTTCGTATTCCGCATCCATTTTTATTAGCAGTAATCCACCTTTGCTTGTAGGAAAACTTCATCACAGCACATGAACTTCTCTGTGCTCTGTTTTTAGGTCTAGTAATTTTTCTTTTCTGAACCTTTGTTTGATCCAAAACAATTTCTGCAAACCGTGAAACTTGTTTGTCCTATACTTAGGAAAAATCCATAACTTGTTAAACATGCTAGTCATGGCGGCTCTGACTGCCGGCTTAAGAAAGTGATAACCTGAACTTCCCCTATTAGTTGAAATAACACTGATGGCTTTAAAACACTTATGGCGGCTTACGTAACCCGGATGGAAATATCCTTATGCCATTAGGCCCCTTCATAAGTCGCCATAGTTCATTCCAGCAATGCTTTTCTTGCCCGGCTTAAATTTGAACCGGCCTTATTTACCTTGCATTTACCCAAGGCACCTACCACTTGCAATTGGGTGAAATCGATTGTTACTGACAGCACCTTAGATGACTTCGTCAAAACCGGCTATCTGCCCAAGAAAGAAGTCATGCCTTACCGTGCTCCTCACCCGGACGAAGAAATCCCTCAGCCCAAAGACAGAGAGGTGGTTGTCTTTACTGATCACATGAACCGGGGCTTTACTCCTCCCGGTTCAAAATTTTTCAGAGATGTACTGAAGTTTTTTGACCTTCGCCCACAAGACATTGGACCCAGTTCCGTGTCTAACATCTGCAACTTCCAAGTGTTCAGCGAAGTTTATCTTGGTGAAGAACCAAACTTGCTACTTTTCAAAGAGTTGTTCTATTTGAACAGCCAGACAGAGTGTGCCATCGGTCAGAGCTTGGAACTTGGTGGGATTTCAATTCAGCGCCGCAGGGATGCACTTTTCCCCTATGCCAACCCGCCAAGCCATCCAAAAGATTGGAACATGGCGTGGTTCTACTGCAAGGACACCTCCCCGACTGACGAGAATCCTCTGCCCGGCTTTCGTGCCCTCCGGCTTGACACCAATCATCACTTGCCCGACAAGATTACCACCGCAGAATGCAGATCCCTCTCTCCTACTATAACCAAGATTAAAGCTCTGCTGGGGAATGGGTTGATGGGCATTGACCTGGTTCGAGTCTGGCTTGCCTGGCGGGTTATCCCATTAAGCCGCTGCACCATCTTAATGTGTGAATACACTGGCGCCAAGAATGACCCCCTGCGCCATAGCCCTGACGACTTAACTGCTCATGTTGTTGATGACATGACCAAATCTCTTCTCAACGAGAGTCTGGCGGATTGTGGCAGAGTGGGTCTAGCCCCGTTCTACAAAGATAACCCGGCTCCAAAGGTACACATTCGTATAAATGTTTATCTTATTCTCTTAATTCTTCACCCATATTCATAATGTACTTCATCTTTGCAGGCGAGTGATAAATTTTGGAAAGTTAAATATGATCATGAAGCGGCCAAGAAAACCCGGAAAGAAAAGAGAGCCGCCAGGAAAGAAGCTGCCAAAAGAAAAGGCAAAAGAGCTACTGCTTCTGACTTGCTTCAGCTGGCAGACTCTTCTGAGTCATAGGTAGCCCTTGACTCCCTTGGCTTATATTTTAATCATCTTATTGACATTGATCATCATCAGGAGGACACTGGAACAAGCCGCAGCAAGGCTGACGAGGTAACTATCCTTTCCTCCGACTCCGAGCCTTTGCCAAGACAGAAAATCCGCAGAGTGACCCGGAAAGTAAGATTTTCTCATCCTCTAGCTCATCACGATCCTCAATTTCTTTTGAAGCGGCAAATTCATGAGAGCCAGAGGCAGACCCGGACCAGCAAGGACGCGGAGCTCTCCTCCGGCTTACCAAATACTCCAAAGAAATGTCGAAATGAGGTTACCTCTATTTTAACTAAGTTTTATCCTTTAGCGGGTCTCTTTCATCAACCACTCAATTCCTCTGACTCGGATTATCAGGATACTTCTCCTCCTTCCGGCGAGTCATTGCAGTCCAATCTGCTGACCTTCAAGACTGCAGCAGGGTATAATAAACCACTTACTTTTGCAGCTATTGTAATATTCTTACTTCTGTGTTAATTTTTTTATCTGAATGCAGTGGTCAAGCTAAACCCAGCAAGAGGGTTAAAAAGAATAAACTAGATGATGAAAGAGTCGCCACTAATGAACCAGCTCTGGAAACAACCGTGCCGGAGTTAAGCACTCATGAGCCGCCACCAGAACCAGCACAAGATGTGTCACCTCCTGGTGACTTGCCCACTGACCAAGGTGCTTCCGAGTCAGAAAATCCTCAACCTCCAAGCCCAACCCGGACGGCTGATCCTTCCAATACTGATGTCGAGATCACCGGAACTGGTCATACTGACCCGGGGAGGCCAACCGTGCTGGCCAAATGCCCCGCGAAGGAAGAACTTCTGGAGATGTCTTCAATTATACTCATATGAGTATTGGAGATGTCTTCTCTGGTTATATGAGCCAAGTGCACAACAGTCGGAATCTTGAAATTGATATGGTGAAGCAGATGCACCATAAATTCGAGGTATAACCCATTTTGTCTTTTGTTCATTATCCTTCAGTATGTTAGCCCCCAAGTCTGCTGCTTAAGATGCTTATGCTGTAGAGTTAGAAATAAATGAAGACAAAATAGACTTCCGGCTTACCATGTACTCCCCAAGGGGCGGCTTAACCAATATGGTTGAGCCGACTCTTTATAGAGAAATTCTTATGGGTCTTTAAACAACAATATGCCTTATCCCCCAAGTGCCAAGTGTTATTGTTTACAAAATGCATGGGACTTACTCATATGAATCACCATATAATGAATCGTTGTAGAACAGAAAAACTCTGCAAGACATTAGCCCCCAAGTGCCAAGTATTATTGCTGGCAAATTGCTTGGGACTTTGAATACTGCATAAAGAACTTACTTGATTTTATATTTGCACAGGCTACCACAAGTCAACTCGAATCAGAGGTGACCAATTTGAAGATCCGCCTTGAATTCCAAGAGTCATAAGTTGAGAAGGCCAACAGTAAGTTCTAGTTTAGTGTTTCTGAATAGGAGAAACTTAAGAAAAACTTTGAAACTAAAAAGAAAGCCTGGGCAGATGAGAAGACCGCTTTGATAAGTCGAGCTGAAAAAGCAGAAGCGGCTCTTGAAGAAGTCACTGGAGAGTTGTCCGGGTTAAAGCACCTTATTTCCCAAATGGTCGCAGCCATCTTCGGTAAGTCGCCTTGCCATTGTATTCATGTCTTAAGCCGTGCAATATAATATATGCTAGAATTTCACTTTTCTGAGTATGCTTTGTGCAGGCGCCAGAAGCGCAAATTTGAACCACAACATGCTGATGAAGCTGAAAGATGTGTATACCTTGGTGCAACAATTGTACACCGGGTCACAACGTACTCTTGCTTCGGTGGCCTTATCCAATGAGATTCCAACCCTCCTGCCCTGGGTCTTGAGTAAGCTTTCAGTCCTTCCGCAGTGAATCAATGAATTAAGACGGTCAGCTGCAAGAGCTGGAGCCATAAATGCTCTAAGCCGGGCTAAGGCCTGGCTACCTGAACTAGACCCGGAGGATATCGCCATTGGTTATCCAAGTCTCAAGGAAGATGCCACGCCGTTTGAAGAGGCGGATTTCCTTGCCTGTGTCCAAGAGGTACGCCCCATGGTGACTCTGATAGCCGCGGAAGTAGATTACACCAAGTACCAGGCGGGTTACGATGAACAAAATCGAAGGATTCCGACACCTGAATATGACGTGACTAGTCTGATTCCCCCAATTCGTAAGCATACCTTTGCTCCTGAAGTTGACCCAGCTGGTCTTGTTGATGATGAAGCAGAATTTGAAGCCGTAGAGAACATCGACTGGTCATCATCAACCTTCCAGGAAAAGGAGGACACAAGTGCGGAGAGGGCTAACCCGGACGCTTCCGGCCAATCTTGAAGGTGAAGCTATCATGGCGACTCAGCACCTGGTGTTTTAAAAAACAATGCAAACTATTTGGACTTAATAAGTCCTGTAATAGGGTAGAGATAACTCTGTTGTGGCCATGCCATCGTGCATGTTTTTGATGCGTAACATTTTTAAGCCGCCTTGCTATATTTATGCACACAGTTTGATTGTTGTTGAAAAAACTGTCCTTCAAATAAGCTGCTAGGCAGGTCAAAATGTGATAAACATAGATTAGCTGGTTGATGAAAACACAACTATAATAAAATTTTCCATTGGCTCCACCAGTTCATATGACCTGGCCAGTAATGATGAAGATCAGATATTTGGATACCCGGAAAGTACATCTATGTTTAAGGGTTGATGACTCATCAGTCGATATTGAACCGGGCTGCAAACATTATATTTATAGTTGTAAGCCTCAGGAAAAAATCTTTAAGCCAAATAATGGGGCTTCCAAAGAGAACTTAAACCAAAAAGAGAAGTAATAATGGCAAGGACGCTGATTCGAATACGATCAGTGAACCGTCCCAGAGGGGTTTAAGCTAGGATTCGAATACGATCATGTAACCCCCAATGGCTTTGGCGTTGCGTCGATCAAGAGGGTACTGACAGCTGTGTTCTCTTTGGTTCGAATACGACCTATGTTTAAACAGGAAGCCCCCTAATGACCTTGAGAGTTTTTTAACGACTCTGATTCAAATACGATCAAAGTCGGTTCCCAAATGGGGTTAAGCTATGATTCGAATACGATCAAGAAGCCCCCAAGTGAGCTCGGCAGTGTGCCAATCAAAAGGGTATCGACAACTATGTTCTCTTTGGTTCGAATACGACCTATGTTTGAACATGAAGCCCCCTAATGACTATAATTTTGAACAGCTAGATTCGAATAGAATCGTAAGCCGGATCATAACAGGATGAGCCGGATCAAATATGACCCGCCCCCGAACGATCATGTGATAAAAAGATGATAATAATAAATGACAAATTTACCTTGTGAGAAGGGAAAAAGGACAGAGGTCCTGCTTTATTATTTATCATAATATATACATCGGCAAAATATTTACATCAGTGGAGCCTATGGCTCAAGTGTAGTAGGGCCGGAGAAGAGCAATATTCCACGGCCTCCGGGTCTCCTCCGACTTACGTGAGTCTTTGTGCTCTCGAAGGTCAATAAGGTAGTATGACCCGTTATTTAAGTTCTTGCTGACCACAAATGGTCCTTCCCAAGGTGGGGATAACTTATGAGCATCAGTTTGATCCTGGATGAGCCGGAGCACTAGGTCACCTTCCTGAAAAGATCTGGACTTAACTCGGCGGCTGTGGTAACAGCGCAAATCCTGTTGATAAATCGCCGAACGGGCAGGTGCCAAGTCCCGATGTTCATCTAACAGATCAAGAGCATCCTGGCGTGCTTGTTCATTGTCTTCCTCCACATAAGCCGCCACACGAGGTGAATCATGACGGATGTCACTAGGGAGAACTGCCTCAGCTCCATAGACCATGAAGAAAGGCGTATAACCCGTACATCTGTTGGGAGTAGTGTTGATGCTCCATAACACTGAAGGTAACTCCTCAACCCAACAACCCGGCGTCCATTGCAAAGGGACAAAGAGCCGGGGCTTAATGCCTTTCAGAATCTCTTGATTGGCTCTCTTGGCTTGACCATTGGACTGAGGGTGAGCCACTGATGAAACATCAAGCTGGATATGCTCACGTTGACAGAACTCCTCCATGGCGCCTTTAGACAGATTAGTGCCATTGTCAGTTATAATGCTGTGTGGAAAACCAAAATGAAATATCACCTTCTTCATGAATTGAACCGCCGTGGCTGCATCACACTTAGTGACCGGCTCTGCCTCAACCCATTTTGTAAACTTATCAACCGCCACCAACAGGTGAGTCTTTTTATCTTTGGATCTCTTGAAAGGCCCAACCATGTCAAGCCCCCAGACTGCAAACGGCCAAGTAATTGGAATCATCCTCAACTCTTGAGCTGGCACATGAGCCCTCCTTGAGAACTTCTGACAATCGTCACATTTACTGACCAGATCTTTTGCGTCTGCATGAGCCATCAGCCAATAAAACCCATGACGAAAGGCTTTAGCCACGAGAGATTTCGACCTGGCGTGATGACCACAATCTCCTTCATGAATCTCACGGAGAATCCCTTGGCCTTCTTCAGGAGAGGTGCAACGCTGAAAAGCCCATGTAACACTGCAATGATGTAACTCGCCATTGATAATCGTCATGGATTTAGATCGCTGGGTTATCTGCCTGGCCAAGGTTTCATTCTCAGGCAACTTGCCCCATGTCATATAAGCCAGATACGGCACCGTCCAATCTGGAATGACATGAAGAGCCGCCACCACCTGTGCCTCAGGGTCTGGGACAGCCAAATCTTCCTCTGTAGGTAGCTTGACAGAAGGGTTATACAAAACATCCAAGAAAGTATTAGGCGGCACCGGCTTACGCTGAGATCCTAGCCAGCTTAAGGCGTCAGCCGCCTCGTTCTTTCTATGGTCAGTGTATTCCACCTGATAACCCTTGAAGTGCCCCACAATTGCATCAACCTCCCGGCGATAAGCCGCCATGAGAGGGTCCTTTGAGTCCCACTTGCCTGACACTTGCTGAGCCACGAGATCTGAGTCGCTGAAACACCTTACCTGGCTTAAATTCATCTCTTTAGCCATCCGGAGACCATGGAGCAAGGCTTCATATTCATCTGCATTGTTAGTACAAGGAAACATCAACCGAACCACATAACAAAACTTATCACCTCGAGGGGAAGCCAAAATAACTCCAGCCCCCGAGCCTTCCAACTACCTAGACCCATCAAAATGAATTGTCCAATAGGTATTGTCCGGCTTTTCCTTAGGCATCTGCAATTCTGTCCAGTCATTGATGAAATCCACCAGCGCTTGAGATTTAATAGCTGTGCGTGGCACATACTTTAAACCATGAGGCCCAAGCTCAATGGCCCATTTGGCGACTCGCCCTGTGGCCTCTCTATTCTGAATAATATCCCCCAAGGGGGCGAACTAACCACAGTGATGGGATGGCCCAAGAAGTATTGCTTAAGCTTCCGGCTGGTCATAAACACCCCATAGACAAGCTTCTGCCAGTGCGGATATCGCTGCTTGGACTCAATCAGTACCTCACTAATGTAGTAAATCGGCCGCTGAACCGAGTACTCCTTGCCAGCCTCCTTGCATTCCACCACAATAGCCACACTGACAGCACGTGTGTTAGCAGCCACATATAGGAGCAAGGGCTCCTTATCAATGGGAGCAGCAAGAACCGGCGGCTCAGCCAACTGTCTCTTTAGATCTTCAAAGGCAGTATTGGCGGCGTCATTCCAAGTAAAGCTATCCGTCTTCTTCATCATCTGATACAGTGGCATAGCCTTCTCCCCTAACCGGCTTATGAACCGGCTTAAGGCGGCGATACGACCCGCCAAAGGCTGGATATCATTAATACACGCTGGCTTGGCCAGGGAGGTGATAGCTTTGATCTTCTCTGGGTTAGCTTCGATACCTCTGTTAGAAACCAGAAAGCCCAAAAGCTTGCCTGCAGGCACACCAAAAACACACTTGGCTGGGTTAAGCATCATCTTGTAAACCCAGAGATTATCAAAGGTTTCCTTGAGATCATCGATCAAGGTCTCTTTCTCTCTGGACTTAACCACTATGTCATCCATATAAGCATGAACATTGCGTCCAATCTGATCATGGAGACAATTCTGTACACATTGCTGGTAAGTCGTATGGGCACTCTTAAGCCCAAAAGGCATTGAAACATAGCAGAAGGCTCTAAAGGGAGTAATGAACGCCGTCTTCTCCTGGTCCTTAACAGCCATCTTGATCTGATGATAACCAGAGTAAGCATCCAGAAAGCTCAAACGCTCACAACCCGCCGTAGCATCTATGATCTGATCAATATGAGGGAGAGCACAATGATCAGCCGGACAAGCTTTGTTTAAGTCCGTGTAATCCACACACATACGCCAAGTGCCGTTTTTCTTGAGAACAAGCACCGGGTTAGCCAGCCACTCTGTGTGAAACACCTCAATGATGAACCCAGCCGCCAAGAGTCGGGCCACCTCCTCACCAATAGCTTTCCTTCTCTCCTCATTAAACCGACGAAGAAATTGCTTGATCGGCTTAAACTTTGGATCGATATTAAGAGTGTGCTCAGCGAGCTCTCTCGGTACACCCGGCATGTCAGATGGCTTCCATGCAAAAATGTCCCAATTCTCACGGGTGAACTCGATGAGCGCGCCTTCCTATTTAGGATCCAAATTAGCACTGATACTAAACTGCTTGGATGAGTCGCCTGGGACAAAATCGACAAGCTTAGTCTCCTCCGCCGACTGAAATTTCATGACCGGCTCATGCTCTGTAGTTGTCTTCTTCAATGATGTCATATCCGCTGGGTCAACATTGTCCTTGTAGAACTTTAACTCTTCCGTCGCACAGGCCGACTCAGCGTAAGCCGCGTCACCCTCTTCACATTCCAGAGCCACCTTGCGGCTCCCATGTACCATAATAGTTCCCTTATAACCCGGCATTTTGAGCTGCAAGTACACATAACACGGCCGTGCCATGAACTTGGCATAAGCCGGCCGCCCAAACAGAGCATGATATGGGCTCTTGATCTGAACCACTTCTGGAATCATATTCATCTCCAAATGCTACCTCCAACTCTATCTTGCTGACTGGATACGCCGACTTACCAGGTACAACTCCATGGAAAATAGTGTTGGACCTCTTAAGGCTCTTATCAGTCAACCCCATGCGACGAAAGGTCTCATAATAAAGGATATTGATACTGCTACCTCCATCCATCAGCACCTTGGTGAACTTGTATCCACCCACTTGAGGGGCTACGACCAAGGCTAAGTGACCTGGATTGTCAACCCGGGGAGGGTGGTCCTCTCTACTCCATATGATAGGCTGTTCAGACCACCTCAAATAACGAGGGATTGCCGGCTCAACCGCATTCACGGCCCTCTTATGAAGCTTCTGGTCACGTTTACACAAACTGGTGGTAAACACATGATATTGCCCACTGTTCAGCTGCTTTGGATTGCTCTGGTATCCACCTTGTTACTGCTGCTGACTGCCCTGACCAGCCTGTTCGTTATAACCACCCTGGTTTCCATGGGAATTTTGAAAATTGGGATTTGACCCGCCGCCCGGGCCATGAAAACCACCACCACCTGAGCCGCCCGGGCCATTATTACCGTCTGTCGTGGGAAACGAACTCCTATGGGGCAGGGCCCCTTTTTGGTCCGGCAGGGAGCGGAGGGCGCACGAAGAGCGGATCGAGGCGAAGCACGCGAGGGATTTTTACCCAGCTTCGGAGCTCTCCGGAGAGATAATACTCCTACTGCTGCTTTGTGGTTGTATTATGCTCTTGCTCGAGAGCGTGAGAGTGTTCTAGTTTCTAATGAGTCGAACCCCCTCTATGTTGCGCATGGGCCTCCTTTTATAGGCTAAAGGGGTCACCGACAGGTGGCAACGCAAGCAAGGGTACAAATGTAAAAAGGGTGGTTGGTACAACTGCCATCTACAGTGCACCCTACCTAACTCTGACGGCAGGGGACAAGAGCATTTAATGCCCGTCCGTGTCGCCTAAACAGTGCAGAAAAGCGACCGTTAGGGGCGCCACCGCTTGCCACGATGGCCTTCTTGTCATCTCCACTTGCCACCTCGCATCGCTTGGCTGCACTGCTTCCCGCCACGTGCGTCTGGAATGGTCTCAGGGCGACACGTCGACGGGTGCGCTGGAGCGTGGGCACAAAATGGTGGCTTCGCCGCGGCAAGCGCCTTGCCGCGGTCGTTGTCTTGTCGCGCCCAAAAGCTTGTCGCTCGTCGGGTCTTGCCGGGACGCGCGGCGCGTCACGGCAAGTTCCTTGAAGTGCCTAGGTTGGCCTTCCCGGCAAGCTCCTCTTGCCGGGGTCTTGTCTCGTCAGTTAAAACACTTTGTTCTTGAATGGCATCAATAGGAACTATGGAGGATCTTGGCGGACACCCGGCAAGCCTTTCCGCGGGACGCTGCGACTGCCCGTGCACAAGTTCGGGATACTAAGGTACCCCTACTTTAGTACGCCGATAGGAGCCCCCGGGCCTGGGCCACACACGGTGCCGAGCGCTGTTGGGCCAGGCCCAAAACAGGGCACGGGCACACGCGGCCTGGGTCCACACCAAATCTAACTCCGTATCCACCGCGCCCTCCCGTAACGGCACACGTCGAACGCGGCGTCGTGGGAGAGATCGTGGGTGATTCTTTATTCAGAAAAAGCGTAACGTTCGCCTCCTCCTCTTTATAAGCAGGGGAAACAGGGGCCGTTCCCCCACCTTCGCCACTTGCAGTTGCTTCCTCAGAAATCTCCGCCGCTCCCCTCCGCTTCCCAAAGCCGAAAGGGAGCAGCGCTCCGCCGCCCGTCGCCGCCGTCGCCGCCGTCGCCGCCAATGCCCCCGCTCTCCCCTACCGCCTCCGCCATGGATCCAAAGACCGGGAAGGGTGCGAAGTCGGCCGAGGCGCTGCGGCTTGAGGCGCTGCGCAAGGAGCAAGCACTGCCCCCCCCCCCCCCGAGCTCTCCGCGAAGGAGCTGTGGGAGTGGTTCTATCTCTTCTGGTCGACGGAGACGCGGGCGCATCCGCGCACGCAGGTACTCTCCGCCGAAGCTTCTACCTCGAAACGGTGTCCAAAAGGATACCCCTTCTTCCCGTTGTTCTTCTATAGCGGGCTCTGCCCGCCCTTTTCCGATTTCTTCTGTGACATCATGAATACCTACGGGTTTCATCTCCTTGACTTCACCCCCAACGCCGTCCTGACCATGGCGGTTTTCGCACATCTCTGCGAGAACTTCGTCGGAATCCACCCAAATGTTGCCCTTTTTCGCCACTACTTCATGCCCCGGGCCGAGAAAGGAGAGCCCTTAGCTGGCGGGATCGCCTGGATCTCGAGAGTCGGCATGAAGGAGGTCTATCTGGAGGGGGAGCTCCGTAGCAAATGGGAGGAGTGGAGAGCGGAGTGGTGTAGGATTGTTGATGAGAACCCGCATCCATTCACCAACTTGCGCCAAGCCCGAGTAGTGCGCAGCGGCGATTGGAGCGCCCTGGCGGCGGACGATGCTAAATTGAAGATCGCCACCACCCGGATCTTGCAGCTCAGGCTTGCCGGGCTCACTGTAGGGGCTGTTGGCGCGGACTTTCTTCGCCGCCGCATCGCCCCTCTGCAAGAGAGGGGGAGACCCGCCTGGTTGTTCGGGGGTCCGGCGGATATCATGAGGCTGCGCCCAGGCCTCAATTTTAACTTCACTGTTTTGGAGTTGGATGGGACGCTCAAGGAACTGTTCAAGCACGACCCCAACCATCCCGAGTGGTTCAGGCTCCCGCAGGGCGTCGTCCCATTGTGCAACAACTCCCAGCTCGATCGCATCCGCGCAATGATGCCGGGGTGCGACTCGCATGGGATTATCCCAACCTGGCAGGAGCCCGCCGACGACGTCGTGCAGCAATTCTTCGACGACTTGGTGGAGGTGGTGATCCGCGCCGACGAGCAGAGAAGCCTCACCCGCGACACCACCGACGACGAGATGCGGCGCATCGCCACCAGGGCGGAGGAGGCGGCGGCGGCGGCCGCCGCGGGCGAGTTCGGGTTTACCTTAGAGGAGGCAGAGGCAGCCGAGGCGGCAAGCCTTGCCGACCGAGAGGATCTTGTCGGGGAGGTCGTTGGCGAGGGAGAGCCCGAAGCCGAAGCGAGCGAGCCCGCTGGGGGCGCGAGTGGCCAGCCGTCTTCAAGCGACTTGCCGCAGGCGGAGCCTCCAGTGCAGCCCCCAGCTCAACCAAGAAGGCGCCTCCGCAGGACCGGAGACACAGCAGGGCGGCAGACGGGCCAACAGCCGCCACGCCGCGGGACACGCTCTACCGCGACAAGCACCGTTGCTGCGGGAGCATCTCGCGCCACACCGGCGACTGGAGCGGGGTCTTCTCGGGCCGCCGCTTCCGATCCTGCCGCAGCTCCCGCCAAGCGTCCACGGGAGCCTACTCCTCCGCCTCGTCGCGCTGAAAGGGTACCAGACTTCGACCTCTCCGCGCTCAGCTCCGACGAGGAGGAAGAAGAGGAGGAGGAGTAAGACTTTCTTTTTGTTGTCCTTATGTTCCTTCAATTCTTGCTTTTTCTTGTCTTGTATCTGATCTGCTTTCTTCTGAACCTTGTTCCTTTCTAGGACTCTGGCCCAGAGAGCGGCGAAGAGGGCCAAGGTCCCCGTGGTTGTCATCGAGGACGATCCTGCCGTGACAGTAGAGGATGCGTCCGAGACCACCTTGTCGGACCCGGCAACCTCTCCCCGAAGCAGCCCCCAGCGTAAGTTCATAATTTTACTTCCCGCTGTCAGGCGCGCATGGGTGTTCTTTCCTTCTTGATATCTTGATTGTTAATTTGCTTGTGTAGGAGCAGAATAGGCCCACCAGGAACAGCCAGAAGTCGCCCCTGAGGTGCTATATGCATCCACTACGCCGCCAAGGGATGACTCACCGGCAAGGGAGCGCTCTCCGGCAAGGGACGGGACCAGTGATCCCCCGGTGGTGGAGCCCATGATTACAGAGCCCAGTACAGGTAATCTTTCTTGTCAGAGAACTTCCCTTGGTTCTTCTTCTTCTGATCTTCTTTTTTGAATATTTGCTTAACTTTTTCTCCCTCTTCCTGTCTTCAGATCCTCCCTCCTCAGAGCCGATGGAGACCGATGCCACGGCGAGGAGAACATGCGCGGCAATACTGATGATGCCGCTGCTACTGAAGAAGAGGCCGGCGCTGATGATCCCGCTGACGAAGAGGCCGCCAAGGCTGCTGGCGCAGGAGCTGGCGAGGGGCCCGACGATCGCACTGACGACCCGGGGGCCGCAGGAGCGCAAGGCGCTACACCGACCGCCGATCCCTCTACCGCTGATGCAGTGCCTGGCTCCGAAGAGCCCCAGCCCGGCGCCTACTTGAAGGCCGGCGAGGGTGTCTTCATCAAGCTTCCCTGGGCGTCGAGCTCCAGGGCGCCGGTTGAAGGAGAGGCATTTGACGGGGAAGTGCTTGCCTCCGCCGGGCTAACAGTGGTTGACGCGCCAAGCAGCAGCAGCGGCGAGTCCGAGGAGGAGCAGCTGCTCCGGAAGCTGATGTCAATCTACCGCGCCCGACAAGCAAAACTGGAGTCCCGGGAAGCTCTTGTCACGCAGGCGGGAGTGGACATTGAAAAGCATGCGGAGGAGCTCTAGAGCCGCAACCAATAGGCCCTCCGGTCTATTGCAGAGGAAAGGGCGCAGCTTGTCGAGGCGCGGAAGGCTTTCCTCCTCGAGAAGGCAGAAGCCGAAGAGCAGCAGCGGCTTGCCGCCGAGGAGATGTCCACGCGAGAAGGCGAGCTGATGCAGCGGAAGGTCAACTTGGATAGCTATGAGGAGGAGCTTGCCGCGCGCGAGGAGACACTTGGCGGGGCCCTCAAGGAAGCGAAAGATGCTGCTGGAGCTGCCGAGGCCGCCAAGAAGGAGCTGGAGGTGAAGGTGACAGAGCTAGAAGCCACCCTCAAGGCAAAGAATGAAGAGCTTGCCGCGCTTCACCGTGAGCATGAGAAGGACGCCCTTGCCCATGGTGAGCTGCAGGGTCGTCTCTCTGAGAAGGGCAGGGAGCTGAACGCCGCCAAGGACGCCAATGCTGATCTCGAGCTGAAGCTGGCTACGCTGACTGAGACGCTGGACGGCGCCAGGAAGCGGGAGGAGGACTTGAAGCAGGAGCTCAAGGCCAATGAGGCGCTGCTGACGAGGGCCGCCGAGACCCAGAACACCTTCAGGGATACCGTGGAGCTCTGGATGGAGGGCCTCGTCAACATCGCTGCAGTTATTGACGAGGAGCTGACGCAGCTGGAACTGGAGGGCTTCGGGTACTCCTCCGACGAAAACCTCCAGCCCAGCGCCAAGCTCACTCTGTTCTTCAAGGGCGTGGCGACGGCTCTCCAGCAACTCCAGGAAAGGATCCCAAAGCAGCTAGCTGATGAGTCACGCGCAATCTGCGCCAGAGTCTTGGAGAAGGTGTTGGTGAAGGTGCTCTTACGCAATCCGGGCCTCAACCTCACCAACGTTCTCAAGAAGCTGCCGGCGGGTGCCGATCTTGCAGAGCTCAAAGCCCTTGTCTCACCCATTGTGGACAAGGTGAATGAAGTCAGGAGGGTTGATGGTGGCCGCATAGATTAGGCCGCCCATTTATTTTCTCTTTCTTGCCGCTGCCATATATGTCACAGGAACAATCTATTAGAGCGCGGCAAGTCATTTTTGTAATATAACTTTATCTTGGGCAGTATTTGCTATGTTATTCCTTTTACTTGATTCCTTCCTTTATATGTTTTTACCCTACGCTTTTAGGGAACTTGCCGGCGCGGGCACCCTTGCCGCGAGCGCTGAGTGCGGAACATCAGCAGCCTGCTGGCGGTGCTGCTTCCGGCAAGAAACCTTGTCGCAACTAGTCGCAGCACACTTAAGTTGTTGAGCGGACTCGAAACAAAGTAAGGGCGCAACTAGCTACGAGTTGGTTCCTTCGCGTACAGGTTTTCCATACAAAGCACGGTCGTTCAAGGAAGATAACTTAAGAAATTTTAAAACTGATTGTGCTCAAACTTTGGCAACTTAGCTTTTCTGTCGTTTTCGTCCCGGCAAGGCGATGCTTTCTTGAACGACACCTGGTCCACACCATTATCTTCTCCTTCCCCCCGGTGAACTTGTGGGCAAGGGAACCTTCTTTTTGAGGAAAAGAAAGAAGAGAAAATAAAGATATGGAGCCTTAAGGCTCGTTATTGCTTACCGGGGGCAAGTGCTGCACAAAGTGTTAGATAATACATGCAAAAAGGAAAAAGGCATGAAATTTGACAAGATGTGCGCATCATATGAGCTTTATTTATGCATGGGATCTGCGCCCGGCTTTGTACAAAGGGTTACATGCAATAGCGGCATGGCTTGTACAAAAGGTGGTTGCCAGAACAGGTTCCGGCAACCGCGCCTTATGGGTAAAACTTACGAAGATGCTCAATGTTCCAGGAGTTGCTCACCGGAAAGCCATCTTCGGTCTCAAGGCGGACAGCGCCAGGCCTAGTGACTCGCTTCACCCGATAAGGGCCTTCCCACTTCGGCGTCAACTTGTTGGAATTCTTGGTGGATTGAACGCGCCGAAGAACAAGGTCGCCTTCCTCGAGACTTCTGGCATTGACTTTGCGGCTATGGTAGCGGCGCAAAGCTTGCTGGTATCGAGCAGCTCGTACAGCAGCCTGAAGACGATCTTCCTCAAGGAGTAGCGCGTCATCTTGTCGCAGCTGCTCTTGCTCAAGCTCATCATAAGCGAGCACTCGAGGCGATCCGTACATGAGTTCTGTGGGGAGAACTGCCTCTGCTCCATAGACTAGAGCGAAAGGTGTCTGGCCAGTGGCTCGATTTGGCGTTGTCCTGATCGACCAAAGAACCACTGGCAGCTCCTCGATCCAATTCCTTCCGCACTTGTGCAGCCTGTCGAAAGTCCTGGTCTTGAGCCCGCGCAGCACTTCAGCGTTTGCCCTCTCCGCTTGACCGTCGCTTCTCGGGTGAGCAACAGAAGCGAAGCAAACCTTGGCGCCAAGATCTTGGACATACTGCATGAAGGTGCGGCTCGTAAATTGTGTGCCATTGTCGGTGATGATCCTGTTAGGGACTCCGAAACGGCAAACAATCGACCTGAAGAATTTGACTGCTGACTGTGCTGTCACCTTCCTCACTGCTTCCACTGCCGGCCACTTTGTGAACTTGTCGATTGCCACGTACAAGTACTCAAAGCCCCCGACAGCTCGGGGAAAGGGGCCGAGGATGTCGAGCCTCCAGACCGAAAATGGCCAGGATAAAGGGATCGTCTGGAGAGCTTGAGCTGGTTGATGTATCTGCTTGGAGTGGAACTGGCACGCTTCACACTTGGTTACTTGTGTAGTTGCATCCTAGAGGGCTGTTGGCCAAAAGAAACCTTGCCGGAAAGCTTTGCCGGCAAGTGCTCTTCGCCAATGTGATGACCACATATGCCTCCATGTATCTCCGCCAACAGCTTCTGTCCATCTTCCCGGGGAATGCACTACAATTTCACTCCGTTGAATCTCCTTCTGTATAGTATGTCGTCGACAAACTGGTACATACTTGATTGCCGGGCTACTCTCTCTGCTTCTTCTTGCTCTTCGGGAAGTTCTCCTGTTTGAAGGAAACAGACAATCTGCTGCACCCATGTCGGAGCTTGTGGCTCAACAACAAGGATTAAAGGCACAAATGCTGCTGCGGGAACATCTGCTTCTACGGCAAGAGCCTGCGGTTCAGCCGGAGCTTGATGTTCCCCGGCAAGCTTGCCGGAGCAAAACTTGTCGGGAGCGTCTGCTTCAACGGAACAAACCTTAGGGTTTGTTGGAGTAGACTGCTCCTCAGCACTCTTGGTGTTGATCTTGGGGACCTTCTTGGCGGCGGCTCCGGGGAGCTCAGCCGGAAAGTAGTCACCGGAAATCAACTTTCTCTTCTTGCTCTGTCCAGTTGATGGTATCACAGATGGTTGAGTCAGCCTGAGCACAAAGATCCCTGGTTCCACAGGTAACTTTAATGCAGCGCATTTTGACAGGCCGTCGGCAACATCGTTCTGGGCTCTTGGAACATGTTCCATCTGTAAGCCATCAAAATGCTCTTCCAACTTTCTCACTTCATCAATGTAAGCTTCCATCAACGGACTCTGATAATCTTTGTTCACTTGGCGGACGACAAGCTGCGAGTCACCCCTGACAATAAGCTTCTTGATCCCAAGGTCTGCCGCGATCCTAAGTCTGGCAAGCAAACCTTCATATTCTGCAGTATTGTTTGTCGCTTGCTCCTTGGGAAAGTGCATTTGGACAACGTATTTGAGGTGCTCTCCGGTGGGTGCGACAAGTAACACGCCCGCACCGGCGCCTTGCAGCGAGAAGGCACCATCAAAGTACATGATCCATTCTTTGCTTGCTTCCTTGACGGGGATGCTCGTCTCTGGAGTTTCTTCATCGGGTGTTGGCGTCCATTCTGCTATGAATTCTGCCAATGCTCGGCTCTGGATAGTTGAAGTACTCTCAAACCTGGGGCCAAAGCTTGACAATTCCAGTGCCCACTCGACAATCCTGCCTGTTGCCTCTGGATTCTGTAATATCCTCTTCAACGGAAAGCAAGTGAAAACTGTGATCTCATGTGCTTGAAAGTAATGGCGCAGCTTTCTCGAGGCCATGAGAAGGCCGAAAAGCAATTTCTGCACACCAGAGTACCTTGATCTAGCTCCCTGCAGAAGGGAACTGACAAAGTAAACTAGGCGCTGCACCATTTTCTTCTGCTGCTCTTCTCGTGGCTGCACAGATCCATCCTTGTCGGGACCAGAGCTTGTCGGGGAAGCCCCCTGCTTGTCGCTGGATGCACTTGCCGTGGCCGCTGGATCATCATCTGCCTCCCTTTCCGCTACTAACGCAGCACTAACCACCTGATTGGTTGCCGCTAGATATAGCAGAAACTTCTCTTGTGGTTTAGGTGCGACAAGTATTGGAGTGGAGGACAGGTATCTCTTCAAGTCCTGCAGTGCAGCCTCCGCCTCTGGAGTCCATTTCATTGGACCTGCCTTTTTCAAAATTTTGAAAAATGGCAGGGCGCGCTCAGCAGACTTAGAGATGAACCTGCTGAGAGCAGCCACGCAGCCGGCAAGCCTTCGCACATCCTTGACGCGCTTCGGTGCTTCGATCTTCTCAATGGCCTTGATCTTGTTGGGATTAGCTTCAATCCCCCGCTGAGACACAAAGAACCCGAGAAGCTTGCCGGAAGGGACTCCAAACACGCACTTCTCGGGGTTGAGTTTGAGATTGATCTTGCGCAGATTTGCAAAGGTCTCGTCCAAATCTTGAATCAGAGTTGCTCTGTCTTTGCTCTTGACCACTATGTCATCCATGTACGCCTCTACATTTCTGTGCAACTGTGGCTCAAAAGCTTCGTGAACTACCCTTGCAAATGTTGAACCAGCATTCTTTAGTCCGAAAGGCATCCGTACAAAGCAGTACGTGCCACATGGAGTAATGAATGCGGTTTTCTCCTCATCCTATTCTGCCATGAAGATCTGATGATATCCTGAATATGCATCAAGAAATGAAAGCAAATCACATCCTGCCGTGGAGTCAACAATCTGGTCAATGCGCGGCAAGGGAAATGGATCCTTGGGACAAGCTTTATTAACATCAGTGAAGTCTATACAAAGCCTCCATTTTTCGTTCGCCTTGCGCACGACTACAGGATTTGCCAGCCACGTTGGATGGAACACTCCTCTGACCAGGCCTGCTGCTTCCAACTTCTTGATCTCTTCTACAATAAATTCTTGGCGCTCCACTGCTTGTTTTCTGACTTTCTGCTTGACGGGTCGCGCGTGAGGACAGACGGCAAGGTGGTGCTCAATTACTTTCCTGGGAACACCGGGGATGTCAGATGGTTGCCATGCAAACACATCAACATTCGCCCGTAGGAAAGCAACGAGCGCGCTTTCCTATTTAGGATCAAGCGTGGCACTGATGGTGAAGGTACCACCAGTGCCGTCCTCCTTGGCGGCCACTTTCTTGGTCTCTGGCGGAGCTGCCTTCGCCTTCTTACACTTGCCGGTGGAGCTCGATGGTGCGTCCTCGACGGTAGCGCAGCACTCCGAAGAGGTGCGCTTGCCGGAGTGGGCATCAGAGCTCTTGCCAGACTTGGTTTTCTTCTTCCCCCCAGGAGCTTCAGCGGCAAGTGGTTTGCGTTCGGCTGCGGCTGCTGCTTCCCGGTAGATCTTGTCGGTACAGATAAGGGCATCCTTCTTGTCGCCAGGGACAGAGATGACACTTATCGGACCAGGCATCTTGAGCACGTTGTATGCATTATGAGATGCTGCCATGAACTTGGCGATCGTTGGATGGCCGAGTATCCCATTGTAAGGCAATGGGAAATCAGCAACGTCAAAAATAACTTTCTCTGTCCTGAAGTTCAGCTCGCTACCAAATGTCACTGGCAATGTGATCTTCCCCTTCGGCTTGCTCCTTCCCGAATTGATTCCTTGGAAAGTACCAGTCTCTTCGAGCTCGCTGTCGGGGATCTGGAGCTTCTTGAGTACCGCTGAGGAGATCAGGTTCAAGCCGGCCCCGCCGTCAACTAGCATCTTCGTGACTTTGAGGTTGCGGATAGTTGGTGAAACCAACATCGGCAAGCACCCGACCGCAGTGATGCGGTCAGGGTGGTCCTCAATGTCAAAGATGATAGGTGTGCTGGACCATTTCAGGGGCTTGCGAGACTCAACTGATGGTTCTGCTGCATTAACTTCTCGCACCCACTGTTTGAGCTGGCGGTGCGAGGTATGCAGAGAAGCACCGCCGTCAACGCACAAAACCTCTGTTGCTTTCTGAAACTCCTGCTCGTCGGCCTCGTCATCATCCATGTCCTCATCTTCGTCTTGATCTTCATCCTTGTTGCGGCCGCGGGGAGGCCTGTCTCCTTGCTGCTGCTTGGCCTTGCCGCGGCGTCCTCCCCGGCCGGGACGCTTCTTGCCGGATCCGCCCGTACCTTCCTGGGCTTTTTCCTTGTCGCGTCGCTCGTACTCAGCCTTTTGCAGCTCAACGAGCTGCTCGACCTTCTTGGAACTTTGGAGGTCATGGCCCTTGGTTCGGTGAATCTTGCAATACTGCTTGTCGGAGCCGCCCTGCTTGTCGGCGGCCGCCACAGGTTCTTCTTCCTTGGTGCCACCTCCGTTGCCGGACTGCTCGACAGCTGCCACATCTTTGCCTTTCCTTCTTCTATTGTTCCGCCGCCGGTTTTTCTTTGCCGGGGCAGCATCCTCACTGTCAGACCCCCCTGCTCCTGTGTTCTCTCCGGGGAGTTTTCTTCCTTCTTCAGCACGTGCACACTTGTCGGCCAGGGCGTAGAGCTCACTGACGTCTCTTATCTTGCACCTCTCCATCTCCTCCCGCATCCTGCGGTTACGCACGTTCTGATGGAACGCGCTGATAACCGCGGCGGGATGGACGTCTGGGATGTTGCGCTGCACTTGGCTGAATCTTTGAATGTACTTGCGCAGAGGCTCTCCTTCCTTCTGGGCGAGCAGATGCAGATCGCTCTCTTGGCCATGAGGTTTGTGGCCGCTTGTAAAGGCGCCGACAAACTGATGGCACAGATCCGCCCATGAGGAGATGGAGTTGTCCGGCAAGTGCATGAGCCAGGACCTGACATTGGGCTTGAGCACTAGTGGGAAATAGTTGGCAAGGATCTTCTCGTCACGCCCCCCGGCAGCTTGCACCGCAATAGTGTAGATGCTGAGGAACTCTGACGGATGCAACCTGCCATCGTACTTCTCCGGCACATCTGGCTTGAAGTTCTTGGTACTGGGCCACTGGACTTGCCGCAGCTCACGAGTAAACACAGGGCAGCCTACCGCGTATGGCAAGTCGCCTGGTTCCCCTGGCGCATGCATGTCAACAGCGGGACCGGCGCGCTGGTCTGATTGACGCCGCGCTTCTCTCCGACGCTCGATGCGGGTGCGAGCGTCTTCATGTTGTCGCTCTTGAAGAACTTGGCGTTGATCGCGACGAGCTCGCGGATCCGACGACGACGTGGAGTCGGTGTCGGGGTTGACCCGGCGAGTCAGCGATCTTGGCCTTTGGGGCGGGGAGTGCACGGTGGTTGCACCTCCACCGGTCTTATCGCCATCGGCTCGCGCCTGACAATCTTGCGCGGCTGCGATGTAGCTGGCTGCCGTGGAGTGTCGCCGTTGGCGAAGCCGATGAGGCTCTGTATGGTGGCCCTCCAATCGTCGATCTTGTCCGCCGTTGGAGGGTAGTCCAGGAGCAGTTGAGCTCAGGCCAACGCTTCTTCTGGAGTCTTCGGTGGCGGTGGTGAACGGCGCGAGGAGCAGGATATGCTCGGACTTCCAACTGGGTTGGAAGGAGCAGTACCCCGTCCAGGCGACCATACTTCACTCGTGCCAGCATGCTGGCGTGCATGCTAGTCTTGAACGCCCCAAGATCCACCAGCTTGGCCTTGTTCTAATGCGAGTACGGTGCTGCGAGCACCATGACGCTGTCGATCCCGCGCATCCTGAGATGGGCGCGGTGCGTGTACGGACGCCGAAGTTTGCGAGGCCTTGTCCTTGGATCTGGTAACGACGTGAGCTCCCTCGTCGGCGCCCGCTCCTCCGCCGGCGTCTACCCCACCGCCCGTTTGCTCCGGTGGCGGTGGGATCAACGCGGACGGAGCGGCCACCTCCAAAGCCTTCTTCTTTGGTGGCATGTCGATGAGGATGATGATGAACTGGCTCGCGTGAACGCCGGATCGGGTTCACACAACCTCGACGCCCCCTACCTGCCGCGCCAAAGATGTCGTGGGAAACGAACACCTATGGGGCAGGGCCCATTTTCGGTCCGGCAGGGAGCGGAGGGCGCACGAAGAGCGGATCGAGGCGAAGCACGCGAGGGATTTTTACCCAGCTTCGGAGCTCTCCGGAGAGATAATACTCCTACTGCTGCTTTGTGGTTGTATTATGCTCTTGCTCGAGAGCGTGAGAGTGTTCTAGTTTCGAATGAGTCGAACCCCCTCTACGTTGCGCATGGGCCTCCTTTTATAGGCTAAAGGGGTCACCGACAGGTGGCAACGCAAGCAAGGGTACAAATGTAAAAAGGGTGGTTGGTACAACTGCCATCTACAGTGCACCCTACCTAACTCTGACGGCAGGGGACAAGAGCATTTAATGCCCGTCCGTGTCGCCTAAACAGTGCAGAAAAGCGACCGTTAGGGGCGCCACCGCTTGCCACGATGGCCTTCTCGTCATCTCCACTTGCCACCTCGCACCGCTTGGCTGCACAGCTTCCCGCCACGTGCGTCTGGAATGGTCTCAGGGCGACACGTCGACGGGTGCGCTGCAGCGTGGGCACAGAATGGTGGCTTCGCCGCGGCAAGCGCCTTGCTGCGGTCGTTGTCTTGTCGCGCCCAAAAGATTGTCGCTCGTCGGGTCTTGCCGGGACGCGCGGCGCGTCGCGGCAAGTTCCTTGAAGTGCCTAGGTTGGCCTTCCTAGCAAGCTCCTCTTGCCGGGGCCTTGTCCTTCCCGGCAAGCTCCTCTTGCCGGGGTCTTGTCTCCTCAGTTAAAACACTTTGTTCTTGAATGGCATCAATAGGAACTACGGAGGATCTTGGCGGACACCCGGCAAGCCTTTCCGCGGGACGCTGCGACTGCCCGTGCACAAGTTCGGGATACTAAGGTACCCCTACTTTAGTACACCGACACCGTCAAACATGTTGGAATTCTTGAACGCCTTCATAATCATGCAGTCCTTCCACAAATGTGTAGCCGGCTTCTCCTTAGTACCGTGTCTCGGGCAAGGTTCATTCAACAACTGCTCAAGTGTTGGTCCTGGCCCACCGGACCGAGCAGGTGGCCTTCCCTTGCGCCGCTGGTAATGACCCTGTGTATTGGTGTTAGCCACAAAATCCAAGCTACCATCAGCCTTACGTTTGTTACCTCCTTGATTTGCCGGGTTGTGCTGAGAGCCATTGCCGTTGCCATTCCTTTTCCCCTTCCCTTCCTTCTCATCATTAGACTCGGGATCCTTGGTACTATCCAAATCGGCATACTTGACCAGAGCCGCCATCAGCGTGCCCATATCATTGCAATCACGTTTGAGCCGCCCCAACTTTTGTTTCAAAGGTAAGAAACGACAATTCTTCTCCAACATTAAGACTGCAGAGCCGGCATCCATCTTGTCAGATGAATGTATTATGGCCTTAACCCGGCGTACCGAGTGGGTTGTAGACTTACCCTCTTCCTGCTTACAATTCGTCAGATCCACGATCGACATGGGCTGCTTGCACGTGTCTTTGAAGTTCTGGATGAACCGGGCCTTTAACTCCGCCCATGAACTGATTGAGTTAGGTGGCAGGCCTTTCAACCAGGTGCGGGCGGTTCCATCCAACATCATGATGAAGTACTTAGCCATGGCTGCATCAGAAACCTCCAACATCTCCATAGCCCTCTCGTAGCTCTCAAACCATGCCCCAGGCTGTAAGTCGGCTGTATAATTCGGCACCTTCCTTGGTCCTTTAAATTCTTTGGGCAACCACTCGTTACGTAGAGCCGACACTAGACACGGGACTCCTCCAGTCCGGGTGGCTATACCTGCCTCAAAAGAAGTCACCGGGTAAACCGGATATGGCTGATAAGCCGTCAACTGAGCCACTTGCTCAGCCGCCCGTTCAGCCTCTTGCCGTAGTCTCTCTTGCTCTACCAAGTTAACGGCCTCATGACATGGCGGGTTACCGCCACCCGGCTGGTCACGGCGTCTGACATTGCTTGATACGGCCGCTGAATCCATGTGCCTGCTGTAACTCCGTCTTTGGCTTGGATGAGGGGTCGAGTGGATCCTGTCTTGGCTGTATGAGTACGCCTCCTGCTGTACTAAAGCCATCTAAAGAAGTTCCCTGACCCGGCGGGTTTCAACTGCAGTCAAGTCGCCATCGATTGGTAGAGCCGCCAATCGGGTTGCCGCTGCTATCATGTTTTCCAACGGGTTGGAGCAATGCCCCGGGGGTGTTGGTACGTACTGAGGAGGCGCCATGTTCACACGGGGAGGTTCCATCACTGGCGGCTGAAACGGTGCTCCGTCCTCGGGTGTCACAACATGGTCTGTTCCTGTGCGCGGAGGGAGCCACGGCGGGTTGCCTGTCTATGGAATAAGCCACGGCGGGTTACTGGGTCCTGATCCTAGCGTGTTAAAAAGGTTCCTAGGGTCATAAACCGGGTGAAGTCGAGACTGGGTCTTCTGATGCCTTCTCCTCATGACCTCATTAGCCGCGTTCTGGTCTTGTGTAAGCCGGAAAGCATGCGCCTGGATCTGCTGAGCCTGAATGACCAAAGCCGCCCGCTCCGCGGTTATCCTAACATCTTCTGCTGCCAGGTCCTCCTTAGCTTGTGCCATATCCAACTTTAACTGTGCCACCTCTGCATCATGACTGGCTTGATCCACCGGGCTGACTACGGCGGTTAACAGGGTGGTCAGCTTGTCAGTGAGATCCATTAACACATGAGCCGGTGAACGCACTGGGCCTCCTGCCCTGGCTGCTGCTGACCCGAAAGTTACGGCTGCTGCAGTTACAGAGTCTTGGATGGGTTGGCTGCCATCCATGAAGATCCCGACCCTGCATGACGGCTCAAGACAATCCGGAATACTGCTGCCATAGGAACAGCTGCCGAGCCCGCCATCCTGCAGTTGGTACAATGAATCCGTCTCACCAGTGGACGACTCACCGTCAGAGTAGATGGCCGCCTCACCATCAGAGGCAGATCCTTTAGAGAGCCCTCTGTGGATGCATCCCACGAAGGCATGCTTCACAGCCGGAAGAGCTCGGGCGGGTCTCGCACGCTGAGCCGTTTCGACAAGGTCGGTGCAGATGTCCGGCTCAGGGCCCGGCTCGCCGATCTTGCCGATGAAGACGTGGATTCCGCCGAAGGGGACCCGGTACCCATACTCAATTGAGCCGGCCTCGGGGCCCCAGCCTATGTCGTCAATGTAGAGCTTGCCGCGATGACTCTTGGTCATCTGGCCCACAGCGTATCCCTTGAGCCGTTCGAAGCTGCCCTTCAAGAACTCAAATCCACCGTGCGCTGTCCCCTCGGTGGGCGCCAACTGTCGTGGAATTGTCACGTCAGATGTCCTAGTGAAAGGACTTAGTCGTGGAGCCATCATAACTAGGAAGCTTGAAGGGGTTAATCAGGACAAGAGACACGAGAGGTTTATACTAGTTCGGCATCTTACGATGAAGGTAAAGCCTATGTCTAGTTGTGATTGGAATTATGTATGTCTCGATAACCAGGAAGCAGAATCGCTTGACCTAGCTCTCGAGAAGTTGTTTCGTATCTTCAACCGCCGCCGGGTCGTCCCCTTATATACTGAGGTCGACGCCTAGCGGCTCTACAGAGTCCCGGACGGCTTATAGATTGTATCCGGCTCGGTCTCTTAATCTTTCTTGCCTTACAATGCAAGTTACATGATTAAGGCGGTTTGACACTACGGGCCTTAAGTCACCTTTGGGCGGTTGGGCCTTTACTAAGCCGCCGTCTTCAAGCTTGAGCTTTTGTCTTCAAGAATGCTTGTAAGTATAACCCGGCTCCTTTTGGCGGGTCATACTAATAGTTATATCCCCAACACATCAGCAAGAGATCCTCATGCACATGAGTGCGATGCATATACTTACCTCGTGGTCTTGAGCTAACTTTGGAAGAGATGAACCTGAGAAAACAGGGTTAGACAACACAGGAACATCTATTAAACAGAGCAAGAGTAAGAAACCACAAGAGTACAAAGTTTGGGATGACATGTAGAGAGTGAGTACTTAGTACTCTAGTTGGATATTGACATGTCCCCAAGAATAAAGATATGCAATAAATTCCAAAGATTTTCTTCCCTTAGATGTCTTTCTCCCCTTGAATCTGATATTGGATAATGGAGAAGATAAGGTAATAGAAAATCAGAGCAAATAAAAAAGCAAAAGAAAAATAGAGCAAAAGGCACAAAGTAATATCTTCAACTAACATGTCTTCCCCTCTAAAAGACATGTGGCTTCTCTCCTCTTTGTTTACCAAGCATCTGGGAACATTAAGAAGTTTTTCTCTCCCATAGGGTCTCTTTGGCTCATAAGATAAGCTTTGATGTGATCTCTCTCTCTCCCCATTTGACATCAATTTCCAAGAAGGGATCTTCTAGAGTACAAGTCAAATAGGTTTTGTCCTTGAGTCACATGGCAAAGCAATATGTAAAATGTGATGCAGGTAGAGGAAAAGAATCATCGAGTGGAGCTGGATTATAAAAGCAGGATGCAAATGGCAAAATGTTTCCACAGTGGTGAAATCGGTAACACCGAGCCCTTTTCTTCGATGACCCCGAGTTGTTCCAGTCTGTCCGAAAAGAAAAGATCAGTGAGGCCGAGTTCATCATAGAGAAAGGATTTTGTCATCTCAGCTCACTAGGTAAATAGGTTCTCACAAAGATTTGCAGGGAATTAACTAAAGGATTTGCAATGAATTAAATATAGGGAATGCAAAAAATAGCGGAGCAAAGAAATAAAATCTAGAGGAAGTTTTTTTTGAAAGGGGAAACAAACAAGCAAGAGACAAATGCAAGAACATAGAGAAACACTAGAGAACTTCATCTAGAATTGGTCGGCGACAAAGTCACCTATGTTAGAGTATATTGACTTAGGAGTCAAGTGAAGACACTTTACCATAGGTCACACTCATCTTTAAGCTCAAAATGGGGTTGCCATTTTTTATTTAAGCATCTTGATTTATTCACATCTTGTTGAGTTGCTTTGACCCATGTCTTGGGGTAAAGCTTCGCTAAGATGGAATGACATACCTTGGTGGTGGTGATCTTGATCATGTAGTTGAACTTGTGTAGGGTGCTCAAAGTTGATATAGTTCATCAAGAGTTGGGAGCACCGCTTGTGGTTGGAGTTAGTCTTCCTACATGGGTTAGTTTTGCAAGGAAGAACACTTGTGTATCCAAATTGACAATGATGAAGTTTTGATACCAAATGAAATTTGATATATTGAAATTGTCAAAGGATATATAGAAAGGATTCATGCTTTCTTGTCTTCAACCACCATATTGTAGAGACTTGGAGATGTAGAGATTGCTTAGAATGTGATTGAGTTGCGATCTCATAGAATTGGGCTTATCCAAGTACCTACAAGGGTTAGATAGCATGTAAGAGTACAAGTGTATCCAAGACATATGATCATCATCATAAGAGAAATATCAAGGATTAGTCAAAGAAAATCTCATGCCTTGCATGCATCCACATGGAGTTTCTCCTCCAAGTTTGAGGCATCAATGATGTTCAATTCACCTCTCAAACGGTAGACCACTTTCTCATCAAGCGGTTTGGTGAATATATCCGCCAATTTCTTATCGGTACGAACATGCTTAAGATTGACACCTCCCTTAGCAACATGATCTAGAATGAAATGATGATGAACTTCAATATGCTTACTTCGAGAATGTTGCACGGGATTGTGAGCAATCTTAATAGCACTTTCATTGTCACAAAGCAATGGAACATGTTTCACATATATCCCATAATCTTTAAGAGTTTGGGTCATCCAAAGTAACTAAGCATAACATGAACCGGCGGCAATGTATTCCGCTTCGGCGGTGGATAAGGATAGTGAGTTTTGTTTGTTGGAGGACCAAGACACAAGAGATCTACCAAGAAATTGACAAGTACCCGAAGTGGACTTTCTATCAACCTTGTCACTAGCATAGTTCGAATCGGAGTAGCCAACAAGATCAAAGGAAGACCTCTTAGGATACCAAAGGCCAAAGTTTGGTGTGTGAATTAAGTATCTCACTATCCTTTTCACAGCCTTAAGATGAAATTCTTTGAGGGACGCTTGATATCGTGCACACATGCACACACTTAGCATAATATCGGGACAGGAGGCACATAGATATAACAATGAACCAATCATAGAGCAGTAAACCTTTTGGTCAACCGGTTTGCCATCCTTTGTCAAGTCAAGATGTCCACTAGTAGGCATGGGGGTACTCATACCTTTGCATTCTTGCATGTTGAACTTCTTGAATAAGTCCTTGGTGTACTTTGTTTGAGAAACAAAGGTACCCTCCTTAGTTTGCTTGATTTGAAAACCAAGAAAGAACTTGAGTTCACTCATCATAGACATCTCAAACTTCTCCGAGATTAGTCTTCCAAACTTTTCACTAAAATGAGGGTTAGTCGAACCAAATATGATATCATCCACATAAATTTGGCACACAAATAATTCACCATTAATCCTTTTAGTAAAAAGTGTAGAATCAATCTTTCCAATCTCAAATCCCTTTTCAATAAGGAATCTAGTCAAGCATTTTTACCATGCTGTAGGAGCTTGTTTAAGACCATAAAGAGCTTTGTGAAGTTTATAAACATGATCGAGTTTCTTGGTATTAACAAAGCCGGGAGATTGTCTAACATAAACTTCCCCCTCAATTTCACCATTAAGAAAGGCACTTTTAATGTCCATTTGATATAGAGTGATGTCATGATGATTGGCATAAGCAAGTAAGATGTGAATGGACTCAAGTCTAGCAACGGGGGCATAAGTCTCATCGTAGTCCATACCTTCGACTTGAGTGTAGCCTTGAGCAACGAGACAAGCCTTGTTGCGTACAACTTGTCCGTCTTCATCTTGCTTGTTCCGAAACATCCATTTGGTTCCAATGAGATTGTTCTTCTCATCGGGCTTTTCAACCAACGTCCATACTTGGTTCCTCTCAAAATTGTGTAGCTCTTCATGCATAGCGTTCACCCAATCCGGATCATCAAGAGCATCTTCAACCTTCATTGGTTCAATGCTAGAAATGAATGAGTAATGTTCACAAAAGTTAGCCAAACGAGTTTTAGAGCAAGTAATTCTCCCAATTTGAATATCATGATAGATTTGTTCGACGGGATGATCTCTTGAGACTCTTGCTCGAACTCGTGAGTGCTTTTGTTTGGGTCGGGGTGGAACATCCTCTTCATTGTCTTGTTCTTCTTCTTGTCTTTCTTCGTTGTTGTTGGCATTGTTGTTCTCTCATGGAGGTGGAGAAGGAGGTCGTCCAGATTCATCTTGGTGTACATCCTTGTTTTCATCGTCTCGATGTGTCCCACTTGTGGATGCCTCCAAGTCAACTTGTGGTTCACCTTGGCGTGAAGTTGAGGCTTCCACTTGGACATACGTGGTACTCTCCTTCACCTCCGTTGGGCGAATCTTGCCAATAGACAAGTCTTGTATAGCTTCCGAAGGATCTTTCTCACCTACATCAATTGGCAATTGCTCTACTTGTGAACCGTTAGATTCATCAAACTTCACATCTACCGTCTCTTCAACCTTTCGGGTGAAGTTGTTGTAGACACGGTATGTGTGTGAGTTTGAGCCATAACCGAGTAGGAAACCTTCATGAGATTTAGGAGCAAATTTTGAACGACGATGCTTATCAAGAATGTAGCACTTTGAGTCGAATACCCGAAAGTATCCAACTTGGGGTTTGTTACCGGTGATAAGCTCGTATGCCATCTTGCCGAATAGCTTGTGAAGATATAGATGATTCGTTGCATGGCAAGCTGTCTCAACCGCTTCTGTCCAAAAGTGTTTTGGCATCTTCTACTCGTCAAGCATCGTTCTCACCATTTCGATGAGCGCCCGGTTCTTCCTCTCAACAACTCCATTTTGTTGAGGCGTGTATGTAGCCGAGAACTCATGTCAAATCCCTTCTTTGTGAAGAAAGGGTCCAGATTGGTGTTCTTGAACTCTGTTTCGTTTTTGCTGTGAACCTTCTTGATGTTCGCTTCAAATTGATTTTGGGCCTTCCTAGCAAAGTTCTTGAAGATCTTTTGGACCTGTGATGTATCATCAAGAAAGAACACCCACTTAAATCTTGAAAAATTATCAACAATGACCAATCCGAATGAGTTACCACTGAGACTCTTAGGCGTTGGGACTGAAGAGATCCATGTGAAGTAGCTCGAGTGGTCTTCTCGTGGTCATGATGTTCTTCACGGGATGACTTCCTCCAAATTGTTTTCCTGCTTGGCAAGCACTACAAAGTCTATCCTTGTCAAATATAACATCTTTAACACCAAGGATATGATCACCTTTAATAAGCTTGTCAAGATTTCACATGCCCACATGACCTAACCGTCTATGCCACAACCAGCCTTTAGAGGATTTAGCAATTAAGCAAGTTTTAGGTTGAGCCTTTTTTAGTGAAATCAACAATGTATAGATCACCTGTACGTATGCCGGTAAATACCATATTATGATTATCTCTTCGAAACACTTGGCAATCTACTTTAGTAAATAGGACATTGAAACCGAAATCGGCTAGTCTAGATACAGAAAGTAAATTGTAGCCAAGAGATTCAATGAGCATAAAATTTTGTATGGAGCTGTCATGTGAGATGGCCACCTTATCGAGGCCAACCACCATACCCTTTGAGTTATCACCAAAAGTGACATACTTTCGAGGGTCGTTGTTTTCAGCAAGCTCACAAAACATATCCTTGTCTCTAGTCATGTGATCGGTACATCCACTATCAAGAACCTATTCCTTTCCTCTAGCCATGTAGCCGCGAAGGTTAGCCATAAGACCAAAGTGTCTCATAGACTCATCGAGATCAAAGTCACTATCATCCTCATCATAGTATCCATGTTCAACACCATCTTGTGATTGATCATTTCCTAGAGAGAGTGATTCATTAGTTTTGTGATCATGACAGTGTGCATCTCTATGAATTCTAATGACTTCCGAAATGATATTGCTAATAATTCCAACATCTCCTTTGGCATGCATAAGGTCACGAAGCTCAAATAGACAATCACCAAACTTAGGGTCATTGGGACTCATCTTATTCAACGCAATAGACTTGTGAAGAATCTCATTTAAGTTTTTTAGGAATAGTCTGGAAATCTTTCCTCAAGAAATCTCCATATAGTGTAAGCACATTCAAGAGTTGGCAAGCGAGAAATCAAGTTTCTAGGTAATCCTCTAGTTATAAGACTGACAGTTCTAAGATTGCAAATCATATCAAGAGACTCATCAGGGGTAGGATGCAAGGGGTCAACAAGGGGCGCACAAGGGGTAGTAATGTACTTGTTCAAGTGATATTCATTGAAAATCTCAAGCATCACATTTTTCCAAGCAATAAAGAACTCTCCATCAACCATAGGCACTCTACGTCTAATACTCCCAATCGTAGACTCATCCATCTTCCTCCAATGGTGTTTAAACCAAAGCAATGAAGACCAAAGCTCTTATATCAATTGAAAGGATCGAGAAGAGGTGTCTAGGAGGGGGGGGGGCGATTAGACCCTCAACAAGTAAAGATAACAGTTTTCAAGTTTTTCAAGTTGAGGTTGGAAATTACCACAATTTCAAGCATTCACAATTCAAATCAAGTAAGCATGCAAAGAGTATATGAGCAGCGGAAAGTTGTAGCGACCAGACCTCAAACAGTCTAGTCTCTGCGCATTAGTGTCATCCCTGGATCGGTAATGCTGACACACACAGTACTTAAGGATTTATAACAGAGTTTCAATCACACACTTATTACATCGAATGTCTCAAAAGAGAACTTATTACAATAATATGGCTTAAGGCTATCTAAAAACGATAACAGCATAAGGCTTAGAAGATAAAGTGAGTCCATCAACTCCAACGGCATAGCTAAGTGAACGACAATGACCTATGGCACCTTACTCGTCGTCTGAAAAGTCTGCAACATGAAATGTTGCAGCCCGAAACGGGTCAGGACATGGAATATGCTGACAATGTAACACATAGAGTAATGAACAGAATGAATGCTATCACTACATGCATATATGGCTGGTGGAAAGCTCTATGGTTACAGTTTTGCATAAAGCCAATTTTTGCCTACAACAAAGGAATAAATTTTATTTAACTATCATGGTGGTTGTTAAACATTGAGAAGGTTCCTCGAACCCAATCCCAATTAAGCATCATCATTAAACCCAACAAATTAATTTAGAGTGATGAGATCAACATGATAATCCAAGAACCACGATACTCAAGATGTCCATAACCGGGGACACGGCTAACCATGATTAGTTTGTACACTCTGCAGAGGTTTGCGCACTTTTCCCCACAAGACTCGAACACATCCATGATCGGAGGATCGAGACATAGTCTTTCTGAAGCATTAACTCCCTACTCTGGGTAGACAATACCACCCACAACCCACTACATCTGCTAGTCTACCTCTTCAAGAGCTCACACCACTTACTCAACTATGCCAGAGCCCATATTGGCTTGTGGCTGTACACGGAAGTTTCTAGCATGAATAATCTTATGATCCCTTTTGAGCCTGGTTGGCGAACCGTAGGATGATCACATGGGTACACCAGGATATCCTAGGACAACACTGGATTCTCCAGGTGCCCTGACAACCACTGGGTACTCCAGGGTGCCACAACCAATCCACCCAGATGTGTATTCAAGTAGCCACCTTAAGTTAACCATTAATTGACAATACTCACATCTGTCATGGATACACTCACCAAATCCATGTCTATGAGCATAGCATAGCAATCCTGAGCATAACGTAGGAGTAACTCCCAAAGGTTTGATAATAAAAGGGCAATAGGTTCTACCTCATCATCTACTTCCCAAAAACCCACATGTCATAACAGATCCTAACCATGCAATGTTTGTGGGTTGATCTAATGCATAAAACCTGGGTAGTAAAGATGTATGATCAAAGTTTTACTTGCCTTGCTGATGATCCGCAAAACCTAGAGACTCGTAGTAGCACGCTTCACACTTCGGGTATTCTATCACGAACAAACAATAGCATACATAATCACTCAACTAGAAGCATGGGTAAAACTCAAATAAGAATATCTAAGCAGAAAGTTCAACTGTAGAACTCCGGTTTGCAAAAAGAATCAAATCAAACGGAGCAACGAAACACAAACTACGAAAGAAACAGGATTCGTTTACTAATCTGGACTAAAGTCAAATTTTACAGTACCAAAATCTTGTTCAAGTTGGTTAAACATAAAGAGGGCTTCGAGATGAAGATCTAGGCACTTGTTTCACCTGATTTGGATAAACAAGCGAAAAGATAAACTAAAACGAAGATCAGGGAAGAAATCACGATCGAAAATAATTGTGAAAAAGCCCTGGAAAAATAAAACGAGATGAACAGGCTAACGAACGAACGTTCACTATCTGCGGCTAACTGACGAACAATGTTCGTTAAACGAACGTACGGACGAACATCCGCTATTCAACTAAACCGAAAAAACTAAACCGAAACTAAAAAAACAAATCTAGGGTTTCGAGAAAAACGGAACGACGGTGGCGACGGCTTATACCTCCGGTGAGGTCAGCGGCGGCGGGATCGAGGCGGCGGCGACGACTCCGGCGATCGACGGCGGCGGCGGGCGACGGGCGGCGGGGTCGGCGGTGGTGGCGGCGGCGGGCGGCGACGTCGTGGTGGTGGCGGCGGGGGCGACAGCGGGCTCGCGCGGTGGCGGCGGTGAACTCGCGTGGCGGCGGTAGTGGGAGGCGGGGCTGGCGGGGTCGGGCCCCCGGCTTATAAGTTCGGCCGGGCGCAGTGTCCAGGTCGGACACGGCCTGGTTAGGTCGGTTCTCTTTTTGAAAAATAAAACCCGACGCACGAAAACTAACAAAAGAAATACTAAACGGGGTCCAAAAATCCTGAAATAAATTTTGACGATCCTCTAAAAATATTACCGACAAAGTGAACATTTATTTGGGCTTCTAATGCAATTTTGAAAAAACACATTTTTTCCTAATTCAAATAAAATAGCAATAGAACTCCAAATAAATCTTATTTGATTTTAATATTTTTCCTCCAATATTTCATTATTTTGGAAAAGTCATTTTATCCCCTCTCTTTTATTTTCATATTGGACATATTCGAAGAGAAAAAATAATTAAAACCAAATGATCCTCTTTTCAAAATTTGAGAAAACTCAAATATGAAAATAACGAAATCCCCAACTCTCTCCGTGGGTCCTTGAGTTGCTTAGAATTTCTAGGAACAACCAAAAATGCATTAAAATATGATATGCAATGATGTCCTATGTATAACATTCCAAATTGAAAATTTGGGATGTTACAAACCTACCTCCCTTAAGATGAATCTCGCCCTCGAGATTCGGGTTGGGTAGAAAATAGGTGTGGGTGGTCCTTCCATAAGTCTTCCTCGCGTTCCCAGGTGGCTTCATCCTCGGTGTGGTGGCTCCACTGAACTTTGCAGAACTTCATAAACTTGTTGCGGGTGACTCGGCTGGCAAACTCGAGAATCTTCACTGGTTTCTCCTCGTAAGTCAAATCGCTATCCAGCTGAATCGCTTCCAGTGGCACTATATCTCTCAAAGGAATATCGGCCATCTCTGCGTGGCACTTTTTCAACTGGGAAATATGGAACATATCGTGAACTCCGGACAATCCTTCTGGCAATTCCAGCTTGTAAGCAACTTCTCCCATACATTCCAAAACTTTGTATGGTCCCACAAAAGATGGTGCTAACTTTCCCTTAACTCCAAAACGCTTAACTCCTTGAAGTGGGGACACACGAAGATATACTCTGTCTCCGACTTCGTAAACTGTCTCCTTGCGTTTAGAATCCGCCTAGCTCTTCTGCCTGGACTGGGCTACCTTGAGTCTGTCATGAATCAACTTAACCTTCTCTTTACACTCCTTAATCAAATCTGGGCCAAACAATTGACGGTCTCCAACTTCATCCCATAACAACGGTGTCCTGCACCTCCTTCCGTATAAGGCTTCAAAAGGGGCCATCTTCAAACTTGCTTGATAACTGTTGTTATAAGACAATTCTGCATACGACAAGTTGTCATCCCAACTAGATCCATAATCTAGCGCACAAGCTCTCAACATGTCCTCCAGAATCTGATTGACTCTCTTGGTCTGTCCATCTGTCTGTGGATGAAAGGTTGTACTGAACTCTAGCCTGGTACCCAAATTCTCATGCAGCTGATTCCAAAACTTTGAGGTAAACTGGGTTCCTCTATCTGACACAATGGTCCTCGGAACTCCATGCAGACATATGATCCTGGTCATGTATATCTTTTCCAACTTAGCACTGGTGTAAGTGGTCTTCACTGGGATGAAATGAGCTACCTTCGTCAACCGATCGACTACAACCCATATCGAGTCATAGCCTGCACGAGTCCTGGGCAAACCCGTGATAAAATCCATGCCTAGCTTGTCCCATTTCCATTCGGGTATCGGCAATGGTTGTAGCAATCCTACTGGCTTCTGATGCTCTGCCTTCACTCTCTGACATACATCACATACTGCTACATACTCCGCAATATCTTTCTTCATTCCGGTCCACCAGAAATTGTCCTTCAAATCCAGATACATCTTGGTATTTCCTGGGGTGAATCAAATAGGGTGAAGCATGGGCCTCCTGTAGAATCAACTTCCTGATCTCGGGGTCATTAGGCACATATACGTGATCCTCAAACCATAAAGTATCGTGCTCATCCTCACGAAATCCTTTAGACTTTCCTTTGCTCATCCTTTCCTTTATCTCGGCAATCTCTTTGTCAGTCTCCTGAGCTTCTCTGATCTTATCCATCAAAGTAGACTGAATTTCCGATGCTGCCAGATAACCTCTTGGAACTATTTCCAAACATAGCTTGCAAATATCCTCTGCTAAATCCTTGGGTAATCCTCCGGTCATGAGTGTATTGACATGACTCTTGCGACTCAACGCATCGGCTACTACGTTAGCCTTTACAGGATGATAGTGCAACTTCATATCATAATCCTTTATGAGCTCCAACCATCTCCTTTGCTCGAGATTCAACTCCTTCTGCGTGAAGATATACTTCAAACTCTTATGATCCGTGTACACCTCACAATGGTTTCCGATGAGAAAATGTCTCCATGTCTTCAATGCATGCACTACGACTGCTAAGTCCAAATCGTGTGTAGCATAATTTAGCTCATGAGGTTTAAGTTGTCGTGAGGCATATGAAACAACTCTTCCCTCCTACATAAGCACTGCCCCAAGTCCTTGACGAGAAGCGTCACAATACACTTGATAATCCTTCCGTTGATCTGGAAGAATCAACACTGGGACTGTAACCAAACGTTTCTTCAACTCCTGAAAACTGGCTTCACACTCATCGGTCCAATTGAACTTGTTGTCCTTCTTCAACAACTTTGTCATGGGCTTTGCAATCTTAGAGAAATTCTCAATGAACCTCCTGTAGTATCCTGCGAGTCCAAGGAAACTCTGGATATCTCCAACCGACGTGGGTGCTACCCATTTAGTCACAGTGACAACCTTGGTGGGGTCTACTGCTATTCCTTCTCCGGATACAACATGTCCGAGGAATCCAACTTCATTCAAGCAAAACTCACACTTGCTGAACTTGGCATATAACTGATGTTCCCTGAGCTTCTCGAGAACCAAACGCAAATGCTCCTTATGCTCCTCTTCATTCTTCGAGTAGACCAATATATCATCAATGAACACTACGATGAACTTATCCAAAACTCCATAAACACCTTGTTCATCATGTTCATGAAATATGTAGGCGCGTTAGTCAGACCAAATGACATAACAGTATACTCATATAGCCCGTACCTTGTGGTAAAAGCTGTCTTAGGTATATCCAGCTCTCGAATCTTCAGATGGTGATATCCTGATCATAGATCGATCTTGGAAAATACTTTAGCACCTTTCAACTGGTTAAACAAATCATTGATCATCGGCAATGGGTATTTGTTCTTGATCGTCACTTCATTCAACGGACGGTAATCAACAACCATCCTTAATGATTCATCCTTGTTCTCCACTAGAAGTACAGGTGATCCCCAAGGTGACGAACTTGGTCGAATATAGCCTTTATCCAATAACTCCTTAATCTGCTTCTTAATTTCCTCCAAATCTTGGGCGGGTATCCTATACGGTCTCTTAGATATTGGCCATGTGCCTAGCAAAATCTCAATCAAAAACTCAATGTCTCTATCCGGTGGCATGCCTGGCAACTCCTCTGGAAATACATCAGGGAAATCCTTCACGAGTGGTATTTCCTCCTGTACAACTCCTGATAAGGAATTCACTTGAGTCCTCTTCGGCACATGCCGGGATACATACTTAATCCTTTTTCCTTCTGGGGTGGTGAGCATAATCGACTTACTGGCGCAGTCAATGTTCCCTGCATACTTTCATAACCAATCCATGCCTAATATTACATCCAGTCCTTGTGATTCCAATATGATTAGGTCTGAGGGAAACACATAGTTACCAATCCTTAATGGTAACCGATCACGCCATAGGCTAGCCATATATTCTGCTCCTGGTGAGGTAACTAACATGGGTGACCTAAGGGCTTGGGTTGGCAGGTTATACTTATCCACAAATCCCCTTGATATGTATGAATGCGATGCACCAGTTTAAAAAAGAACGATTGCAGTAAATGACTTAACCAAAAACTTAATTATAACTGCATCGGGTTGTGCTTCAACCTCCTCCATGCTAACGTGGTTCACTTGTCTCCTATTGAAATGGTTGGGCTTCTTCCCAGAGCTTCCATTGCCATTTCCATTATTTGCTTCAGAACACTCCATGGCGTAATTGTCAGGGATATACCCCGCGGTATGACCCGGCCGGAGTCGTAAACCGGCCGGGGCTTGGTAAACTGGCGGATGGTAAACCGGCAGACAGTTAAGACAGATGGCTAAGTCAGACGGTAAACCGGCGAGTGTTAAACCGGCAAATGGCTAAAATAGACGGTAAACCGGCAAGTGTTAAACCAGCAGAGTTAAGACAGATGGTAGCACCGGCATACATTGTTAAACCGATAGACATTGTTAAACCGGCAGACAATGTTAAACCGACAGACGTTAAGAAGCCCAGGAAGGGAAGTCAAAATAGTTTAAGTTAAAGTCCGAGTTGGACTCCACATGTAACCCGCCCCTTCAACATATATAAGGAGGGGTAGGGCTCCTCAAAGGGGGACACGAAAGAAACAATCTCTAGGGCTAGACACAACTAAAGGAGAGCCGGTTTACGGCGACTCCTTCGTGATGATAATGAGATCTAGCCTCAAACAGTATGTAGGGTTTTTACCGGATGATGTTTCCCGGGGCCCGAAGCTGTCTAAACCCTTGTCTTGTGTTGCGTCTCTCGATTCCGCTCAACCCCTCTCAAGCTACCACATAGATGTGTTGGCCTCGCTACTAAGTCCTCACACTAAGGACATCTGACGTGTTAATTCCATGATAGTTGGCGCCCACCGTGGGGCCTGCGCACGGTGGTGTTGAGTTCTTGGAGGGATCTCTCACAGGGATCGAGGAGCTTGCAATTTTTCGGATGAAAGAGCCGGTTTGAAAGGATTTGCATCAGTTTCAAGTTTTATGGATCCAGATTTAAGGATTTGTGAGATTTAAAGTTCAAGAAATTAGGGTTGCGTTTGGACACTACCATAAGCCGCCAAGGAAAGAAGTCACAAAACCGCCGTGATCAACAGTTTCGGTTGCAGCTAAACATCAAATGACTATTGCTTGCGATGGATTGCGCCCTGAAGTGTTTCATCAGGCGTTACGCTTTTTCATGTTTCAATCAAGCGAAGGACATCTACCATATAGTTACGTCAAAATTGTACATCCACGGCTGCGTCTCGTCGGAACCAACTACGACCCGGAAAGGAGTCAAAATCGGCTGGGTTGACCCGCCGTGTCCTTCTGCTTTCCCTGACAGTTTCCGCGTCCGTGACCCAGAAAAGATAGCCATGGCCCGTGGCTGGACTGGACTCCGCCTTCCGTCCGAGTCACTACTGCGCTTCGTCTGCCTCCGCAACCTGGACTCGTCCGTTGACTGCGCCTGCGCCCTCGAGCCGCCCACCTTTTCCGAGCAGCAACGGCCTTCCATCGCCGTCGGGCCGGTCGTCGCCGTTGACTCACCACCGAGCAGTACCGCCTTTACCTCAGTCCGGCACCTCCGTCTCCGCCTTCGCCTCCGCTCGGCCTCACTGAGAGCCGCCACCCGTGAACCGCCGCCTTCGTCACCCGTTGGCACTACCGCCAATCTGCTGGACTACACTTCCGTATCCACTCAACCGTGCCAGGAACCGCCGCGCGACTCCACTGATTTCGAACCGCTGGAAGCTGCATCCATGAGCCGGCCTCGCCAGTTTTCTCCACCGTGGCTTTATCTACCTCCGAGCCACCAAATTTGTGCTGGCACCCCCCTGCCACCTATTGGTTGCCGTGGTCTTGTTTGCGCCACCGAGCCGCGTCGCTCGGGAAGCCTCGCCGAGCCGCTGCCTGCCTAATCCGCCCTTTGGAGTCACTGCCTGGTCTCCAACCTGTCTCCAGTCCATCAGCCACCTGGCCGCCTCTTAAGTTGCAGCTGCATCGAGCCGCCGTCACAGTGGCCCGCCTCGCCGAGTCACCAGCGCCTCCTCTGTCGCTGGAAACAAGCCGCCGTCTCCGCAACCCGTCCGGCCATCATGACCTTGTCAAAATCGCCATGGGCCACCATCCCGCAACCTTGAGCTGGCCTTACTGCTATAAACCGGCGCCCCCGAGTTTGCCACCTCCAAATCGCCATGGCCGCGTGCTGTTCTGAGCCACAAGTCGCCTCCACCTGAGGGCCGGCCCGCCGGTTCAGTCGCGCCTCGATCACCATCGCCGGCCTGCAGCCGCACCTCTTCAATCCGCCACCGGGTGTTGACCCGGACTACTGCCCCTAATCCGCCACTACGGACTAAACCGCCGCCGCACCGGACTCCACCTCAAAACGCCGCGACCTCCCGTTGCCATGACTCGCTGCGGTCTTCGCCTCCGCTGGCTTAAACCGCCAGAGCCCGCCCCCGTGGCCCTGTATCACCGAGCCACAGGCTGGCCACCGCTGTTGCCCTACGTCTTGAGCCGGCCCCGTCGTCGAATTGTCCCGGCCTTGCCTCCGCTGCTGATTCTTCCACCGTCCCGGCCCGTGGGCAGCCGTCTACCTGAGCCTCCGCTGCGGCCTCTCCCCATTGGCGTCGTCTCCACTTCATCGACCCGCGGCTGTGCCTCAAAGCCGCCTGCGTGTCGCCTTCGGGTTGTGCCGACCATGCCTCAACCGCCCCTTCAGCCGCTGCTGCGGCCCCGTTCTTCCGGCGGCCATGCCGGCCGGTGAGTGGCACCAACGCGTGGAGCTTCGGCAGCAGCTTTTGGAGCGCGTCCATGGGCCATGGTGGAGATAGCAGTAGGAGGCCAGAGCTGCAGGACGAGAAGAATCGTGGGGATATAGGCGAAGATAATCTGCCATGGAAATAGTGCTGGAAGGAGTGGCTCTCGCTGGAGCTAAGAAGATAAGGCTTCCAGCGAGCGGGCCCCACCTGGACGCGTGTCATCTGGAGCCAGCAATTGACAGGAGAGAAAATCATCTGGTCAAAACAGAGAGTATTCCTTGAAGAATAAAAAAAGGAAGGCCTCTTGTGGCTAGTGCTACATCATGTAGACGTACATCTAGACGATTTGTCTTTTTGTCTGACAACTACGTCCAGTATCGTCCAACACCCGCATCCTGTTCATCTAGGAAAAAATATTAGGTGATATCCTTCCTATATATTTTATCAGAGCTATATTAACTCATCCGAGAAAAATTACTCTGGTATATGATTTTTTTTGCAGGACCATTATTCATTACAAAGGTGTTGCAAAGGGGCATGCGCCAATATTATTTTTATACTAATGCTCGTCCATGCCATGCTGCTCGACGGATACATGTGCAAGTCGCCGCCCTCGCTACATCAATACAACATGGCTGACTCGCTTGTGTGCACGATTTATCAGGCCTGCGCTTAACTCACCCGTCCGCGCCGGCTTACAACACCGCGGCTGATTCATCTGTTTGAGTCGCCTCTGATGCCGCGGTCGTCTTTTCCGCCCATCTCTTGCGGCCTGGTCTACATCAACACACCGGGCCGCGCCTGTCTGCATGAGCTGTTTATTGAGTATGAGCAAGTCACTGCTTGGGTAGCCCGGTTTTCTTCCAGCAAATTGGAGGCAAATTATCATCAGCCACTGTCTGCGCTGGATGGATCAATGGACGTGCGCACAAATCACTGCCACTACAGTTTGGTCCACTTCAAAACAACCAGTTGAAAGGAACCATTGGCCGAGTTGCTGACACGGCTCATACGGGATCATTTATAATCCTTCGTAGTCACCTCAACCTTTTGTGGATTTACATCGCGTTATTAACACCGATGATATACCTTCTGCTATGGTCAAGTACGGAGAATCTCAAGACAACTCCTTGAGTCATCTTAAGACTCGGGGGCTACGATGATATATACCTTCTGTTATGATCAAGTCTTGCCAGTTTCATCAAATTCAAGTGCCCCAGGATGTTGAAGGGAAAGATAACTCGGTCCCGGAGGCTACTGCTATATTGATGAAAATTTAAAGGCCGTCAGAGAATTTACGGCTCAAAAAGTATTTGAAAAAATCCCGGCTCAATGAAGAAGTTCCGGGTCATCAGAAAGGATCCCGGTTTAATATCCGGTTCAAGAGACATCTCTCTCTCATTAAGCGTTGAAGCTCTCCAAATATCTGGTTTGCAATCCGGTTCAAGGGGAAACCTATCTCCCACAAATATCTGAAGCTATCAATATCCGGTTCAAAATTCCGGCTCAAAAAGAATTCATCTCTCGCAAGTTCGAGTTCTCAGAAAAGTTAAAAGTTACCAAAGAGGACTTGTTGCCATGACGCGCGGTTCAAACATGGGTATCCCGCCTTATTGGCTTATCATATTATTGGTTACATGGGGGCTTCAGCTGACAAAGCGAAGTTCTGTCCATTAAACCGGCTATCACGCCATAAGAAAGCTTGGGAGCTTCACACCCAAGGGGCCAAAGAGAGTCTTGTTGCTACGCATAGCTCAAACATAGGCACCCAATGAGCACAGCTCATCACGTTACTTGGGGGCTCCTTGTGTCAAATACCAAGGAGTTTGAAAGGACCCTTGTAGCTGGGTATCGACCCACGGCTTGGAAGCCTGGTGTATTCACCTAAAACCCCGGGTTAACCTGCCTTCATCAAGTAAGACACTCCTATCCAGGTAATCCTGGCATGACCCTCCGAACATTTGATAGTTACTCTCATTGAGACCCTCAACTTGTCAAAGTTAAAACGGTGATTGGTTAGTTGGAGGTCCATCTTAAAAGGCTTTGTTAAATGGTTCAACTCAGCGGCCTGGCAGCCCATGAAAAGCCTCGAATTTGGGCCTGGCAGCCCTTGAAAAGCCTCGACTACATGGTTTTATTTGCCTTTGTCAAGATTTTTCTCTTTTGATAAATTTTATGTTGAACCGGTGTCTATTGACCCGTCATGACTATCAGTCATCAAATTAACCCGGTGTTCGTTAACCCGGCTCGACTTTCAACTACAAGTTGTCAGTAAATAATCATTTATAATCCGGTGTTTATTGACCCGGCCTGGGTTTGGACTGTAAGTCGCCAGTATATATTTGGATTGCGCTATTGGAATCATGCGCTTACAAATCATTGGGTATATTATTCAAATCTTTAATAGCCAACCTGGCTGGATTTCTATTATGGTTATCAATAACCAGTATTATGATTAAGGTTTTCAAAGTCGCTTTAGCGCAATGGTTATTATATTGTCAATGGATTTGATTTATTCTACAATTGAAGGAATAGTCCCGAGTTGCTGCAGGCTTACAACCCGGCACTTGGGGGATACATTATTTCAGTTGAAATTACATCAAATACACAAGTCTCATGTCACTGCAAGCATGCACCATGACACTTGGGAGCTAATGCAAAGACATTTTTTGCTCACCTTATTGAAGACCCGACTCATCACATTGTAATGAGCCGGCCCTTGGGGGCTACATATTGCCTCTGTCAACAATTTAAGGTACAAAGCTTTTTATCCATTATATTTACAAAGTCCCTGCTCAATTGGTAAAGCACAAGGCTATTAACCTTGTGGACGTGAATTCAAGCCCCATGATGGGGGTTACATCATATGATGTTATTTTCCTTGAAGTATATATCAAAGTCCCAGTTCAATATTATCTTACTGAGCCGGCCCTTGGGGGCTACACCGTTGCTGTTCAAAGTTTACATGATTATATTTACAAAGTCCCTGCTCATTATTGCATAATGACCCGGCCCTTGGGGGCTACACTGGTTGAAGTTTTTATGAGCATCAGGAAATTACAAGTCCCAGGTTGCTGCAAGCATGACAGCCCGACACTTGGGGGCTACATATGTGGAATACTCAATTCTGACTAGTGATTGAGATGAACAACCTGGATTTCTTCAAGATTGTGATATTTATATTGAAGCAAGTCTTAAGTTGTTGCTATGCTACCTTCTTAAGACTTGGGGGCTACAAGTGATAGGCATATAAGAGGTATATTTTCAAGCTGGATGTTAACTACAAGTATGACCCAGTGCTATCAATATTTACAAACCGGTGATCTTGGCAATGATAAACCAGCAAGTTCTACGTCCTTAAACCGGCTGAAGATCAGATGAGTATTTCAAGGACCAATATTGTTTTTAAGCATTGGGAGCTGAATCAAAGGAGTTATTCTTCACAATATATTTTCTGTGAGAAACCAGTGTCAGCAAGTTGATTATGAAGCTGGCCTATTAAACCGGATTTTCTATAAGAAGGAAGTGACAAGGACTTAAGGATGATCAGGATCAGTTTAACATGGATAAATACAAATTAAACTAGGGGCTAATGTCGGGGATATACCCCGCGGTATGACCCGGCCGGAGTCGTAAACCGGCCGGGGCTTGGTAAACCGGCAGATGGTAAACCGGCAGACAGTTAAGACAGATGGCTAAGTTAGACGGTAAACCGGCGGGTGTTAAACCGGCAGATGGCTAAGACAGACGATAAACCGGCAAGTGTTAAACTTGCAGAGTTAAGACAGATGGTAGCACAGGCAGACATTGTTAAACCGGCAGACATTGTTAAACCGGCAGACAATGTTAAACCGGCAGACAATGTTAAACCGACAGACGTTAAGAAGCCCAGGAAGGGAAGTCAAAATAGTTTAAGTTAAAGTCCGAGTTGGACTCCACATGTAACCCGCCCCTTCAACATATATAAGGAGGGGCAGGGCTCCTCAAAGGGGGACAAGAAAGAAACAATCTCTAGGGCTAGACACAACTAAAGGAGAGCCGGTTTACGGTGACTCCTTCGTGATGATAATGAGATCTAGCCTCAAACAACATGTAGGGTTTTTACCGGATGATGTTTCCCGGGGCCCGAAGCTATCTAAACCCTTGTCTTGTGTTGCATCTCTCGATTCCGCTCAACCCCTCTCAAGCTACCACATAGATGCGTTGGCCTCGCGACTAAGTCCTCACACTAAGGACATCTGACGTGTTAATTCCACGACAGTAATGTCTATTCTTCCCGCACTTGAAACAAGTAATGTGACTTAGATCCTTCTTGGCAGTCGTTGCTGGGTTGGAACGGTTCTGGCCGTTACTTCCTCCATTCCCATTCCCATTCTTGGGGCCACTATGGTTATGCGAACTTCCTCCATTGGAATTATGGCCTCCATGATTATGGTGAATGTGTCCTCCCGAGTTCGGGGTAAAACAGAGCCTCTGCTGAGCTCCTGAATTGTACTTCCCTTGTCCATACTTCCTCTTGCAGTTGTTTATCTGCTGCTGCTTCCCTTCAATCATGAGAGCTCTATCTACCAACTCCTGGTAGTTGTTGAAGGTTGCCACCATCAACTGCATGCTCAGCTCATCATTCAGTCTTTCCAGAAACTTCTCCTGCTTAGCGGCATCTGTAGCGACGTCATCTGGGGCATAACGTGCTAACTTACTAAACTCATCCGCATACTAGCCCACTATGCGTCCTCCTTGGCACAAGTTGCGAAAATCGCGCTTCTTCATGGCCATAGCTCCTGCTGAAATATGGGCAGTGCGGAAAGCCTGCTGAAATTGGTCCCATGTAACAATGTCAATGGGGTAAGTGGTTGTGAAATTCTCCCGCCATGATGTTGCGGGTCCATCAAGCTGATGTGCGGCAAAATGCACTCTCTCCGCATCTGTGCATCCTGCAGTGGTCAGCTCCCTTCCAATCTTGCAGAGCCAATCATCCGCGACAATCGGCTCAGTGCTACTAGAGAACACCGGGGGATTCAGCCTTAGGAAACGGGCTAAGTGATCAACAAGTGGTGGTGGTGGGTTGTTGTTGTTGTTGTTGTTGTTCCCCTGGTTCTGATTCTGGACTAGTAGCTGCATCAAGGTATTCTGCTGCTGGATCAACTGAGTGAGCTCCGGTGGGAAAGCAAATCCATTGTCACGTCTCGGGGGCATCTGATGGGTTTAGAAAAGGTGAGAAAACAGAGTAGAATGAGGTCTAGAGGGAAACACTACCCATATGCACATGAGTCAAACACAATCATATCACTTCAATCAATTCGAACAAGGGCATACAATCGATCTAACTATCGTTACAAAAGTGCTCGGACTATACTATATACATGGGGGAATACTACTACTGATGTGGTGGTCGACTAGGAGTTTTTAATCGGTAGAATACTCCATGATATCTGCTCCAACTTCATCAACATAGTCATCATCGCTATCGTCAGGGTCTAAGTCGGTGTCGTCGACGATGATGTAGTCCTCCGAACGAATGTGCTTGGAATCGTCCTCATCTCCTCCTAGCGCGGGGTCTCCCATGAATACTCCTAGCTTCCTTGTCAGGTTGTCGTTCTTCTCCACGAGTATCATCATTTCCTCCTCATATCCGTCATGTTAGACTTGAGTTCCTCCTCTAGCTACGTGCTGGTCATTGCCTTCTTCAGATCTATCATGCCTACGCACATCTGGTTCTCCTGGCGACGAATGAGCTGGTTTAACTCCTGGATGAAAGCTGCATGGACCTGTCCCTCCTGGTGCTGATCATCTCCCATTGCTCATCTTGGCGCCCACAAATCTGGTAAATAGTGTCTTTGAGATCCTTGTGGTAAACTTCTCCAATGCGTCCCATGCTGATGTGGGCTGCCATGCTCTTTCCTAGACTCCAGGTTGGTGCATCAAAGGAAAACTCTATGGGCTCAGTAACTGGCATAAACGTCCTTCGTGGAACTTGAACTCGAATCATCCAACGCTCCTCTTCTGGTAAAGTGGCGATGTAGGTCCAGGTGAAGCTTGGTATTCCGATGTTCAGGTACCTAGTAACTTCCTTCAAGTATCGTCCAAAAGGAGTGTCTTCATCCGGTTGTGTAAACTTGTTCCCTGAGTCCGCCATCCTATAGTGTAGAAAAGGAGAGGAGTCAGAAATGAGAAGAGAGTAGTGACCTATGGTTTTAGCTTAGTGGTCGTGTCCTACAGTCAACATGTGCTCTGAAACCATCTTGTAGCGACCAGACCTCAAACAGTCCAGTCTCTGTGCATCAGTGTCATCCCTGGATCGGTAATGCTGACACACACAGTACTTGAGGATTTATAACAAAGTTTCAATCACACACTTATTACATCAAATGTCTCAAAAGAGAACTTATTACAATAATATGGCTTAAGGTCATCTAAAAACGATAACAACGGAAGGCTTGGAAGATAAAGTGAGTCCATCAACTCCAACGGCATAGCTGAGTGAACAACAACGACCTATGGCACCTTACTCGTCATCTGAAAAGTCCGCAGATGAAATGTTGCAGCCCGAAATGGGTCAGCACATGGAATATGCAAGCAATGTAACACATTGAGTAATGAACAGAATGAATGATATCACTACATGCATATATGGCTGGTGGAAAGCTCTATGGTTACAGTTTTGCATAAAGCCAATTTTTCCCTACAACAAAGGAATAAATTTTATTTAACTACCATGGTGGTTGTTAAACATTGAGAAGGTTCCTCGAACTCAATACCAATTAAGCATCATCATTAAACCCAACAAATTAATTTAGAGTGATGAGATCAACATGATAATCCAAGAACAAGATACACAAGATGTCCATAACCGGGGACATGGCTAACCATGATTAGTTTGTACACTCTGCAGAGGTTTGTGCACTTTTCCCCACAAGACTTGAACACATCCATGATCGGAGGATCGAAAGATAGTCTTTATGAAGCATTAAATCCCTACTCTGGGTAAACGGTACCACCTACAACCCACTACATCTGCTAGTCTACCTCTTCAAGAGCTCACGCAACTTACTGAACTATGCCAGGGCCCATATTGGCTTGTGGCTGCACACGGAAGTTTCTAGCATGAATAATGTTATGATCCCTTTTGAGCCTGGGTGGCGACCGTAGGATGATCACACGGGTACTCCAGGATATCCTAGGACAATACTGGATTCTCCAGGTGCCCTGACAACCACAGGGTACTCCAGGGTGCCTCAACCAATCCACCCAGATGTATATTCAAGTAGCCACCTTAAGTTAACCATTAATTAACAATACTCACATCTGTCATGGATACACTCACCCAATCCACGTCTACGAGCATAGCATAGCAATCCTGAGCATAACGTAGGAGTAACTCCCAAAGTCTCGGATTTCGAGTTCCGGCAGACCCTGGTTCGAACTCTGGGGTGCACGCGGAGATCACACCTACCGCCTACCCGCGTCTCGTTGCCTCGCAAGGATCTAAACTACACGAAGAACAACACAAGGGACACGAGGTTTATACTGGTTCGGGCCACCATTGTGGTGTAATACCCTACTCTAATGTGTGGTGCGGTGGATTGCCTCAGGGGGCTGATGATGAATAATACAATGGAAGAACAGCCTCGCGAGGGTCTCTTCTTGGCTGGCGCGATGAACTGCTTGGGTGAGTTCAGTCGCTTCTCTCTCTCTCGCTCTCTCTCTCTCTCTCTCTCTCTCTCTCTCTCTTTTGCCGATCTCCAGATTGCTCAAAATCTCCTCACCTACCCTTGGTGGCTATCTCTATTTATAGGGGGAGGCCCTAGGCCTCCTCCCAAATATTGAGCGGGAAGGGCGCCAACAATTGGCCATTTTGAAGGGGAACATCTGGTACACTTATCCTGACTAAAGTTGGTCTTCGGCTGCCAAAGGCTCTGACGATGACGCTGTCCTGGGCTCCACGATGACCTCCATCCTGCCATTCTACTGGTCTTGGTCTTTGAGGGAGTCCTGGATTAGGGGGTGTCCGGATGGCCGGACTACAGGCTTCGGTCGGACTCCTGGACTATGAAGATACAAGATTGAAGACTTCGTCCCGTGTCCGGATGGGACTTTCCTTGGCATGCAAGGCAAGCTTGGCGATATGGATATGTAGATCTCCTACCATTGTAACCGACTCTGTGTAACCCTAACCCTCTTCGGTGCCTATATAAACCGGAGGGTTTTAGTCCGTAGAACGAACAACAATCATACCACAGGCTAGCTTCTAGGGTTTAGCCTCTCTGATCTCGTGGTAGATCTACTCTTGTACTACCCATATCATCAATATCAATCAAGCAGGAGTAGGGTTTTACCTCCATCGAGAGGGCCCGAACCTGGGTAAAAACATCGTGTCCCTTGTCTCCTGTTACCATCCGCCTAGACGCACAGTTCGGGACCCCCTACCCGAGATCCGCCGGTTTTGACACCGACATTGGTGCTTTCATTGAGAGTTCCTATGTGTCGTCATATTTAGGCCTGATGGATCCTCCAAACATCAATAACGATGTGGTCCAAGGTGAGACTTTTCTCCCCGGACAGATCTTTGTATTCGGCGGCTTTGCACTGCGGGCCAATTCACTTGGCCATCTAGAGCAGATTGAAAGCTACGCCCCTGGCCATCATGTCAGATTTGGAAGTTTGAACTACACGATTGACGTCCGCGGAGACTTGATCTTCGACGGGTTCGAGCCACAGCCAAGCGCGCCGCACTGTCATGACGGGCATGATCTAGCTCTGCCGCCGAAAAGTGCCCTGAAGGCCGCACCAGTGTCTGCTCCGACCCTTAGCTCGGAGCCGACTGCGCCGATCGAGGACGGGTGGCTGGACACCGCCTCGAGGGCTGCAATCTCTATGGCGACTGAGCCGAACACCGTCCCTGTCCTTTGCAAGGCTTGTAACTCCAAGGTGTCGGACTCCTCTTCGGACTCCGAACCTTCCGCGCCCCTGCCAGTCGAATCCGATTGGGCGCCGGTCATGGAATTCACCGCCGCGGACATCTTTCAGCACTCGCCCTTTGGCGACATCCTGAATTCACTGAAGTCTCTCTCTTTATTAGGAGAGCCCTGGCCGAACTATGGTCAGGAATGTTGAGATGCGGACGACGAAGAAATTCAAAGCCTACCCACCACCCACCTCGTAGCCACTGTCGATGATTTAACCGACATGCTCGACTTCGACTCCGAAGACATCGACGGTATGGATGACGATGCAGGAGACGACCAAGAACCAGCGCCTACAGGGCACTGGAAGGCCACCTCGTCATACGATACATGGTGGACATCCCAAAAGATGGGAATGGCGATGGAACAACGGAGGATGACCCCTCCAAGAAACAGCCTAAGCACCTGCGTCAGCGGCACCGCTCTAAATCCCGCCACAGCAAAAACGGTGATTCCGGCACGGGAGACAATAACACCCCGGACAGTGCCGAAGACAACCCCCTCCAGCAAGATTCAGTGCAGGAGGATGGAGAAGCCAGCCCTCATGAGAGAGCGGCAGACAGAGAGGTAGAGGACGATAATTATATGCCTCCCTTCGAAGACGGGGCAAGCCTCGACGACAACGAATTTGTCGTGCCTGAGGATCCCGTCGAACAAGAGCGTTTCAAACGCAGGCTTATGGCCACGGCAAGCAGCCTCAAGAAAAAGCAGCAATAGCTTAGAGCTGACCAAGACTTGTTAGCCGACAGATGGACTAAAGTCCTTGCGGCCGAAGAGTATGAACTCGAACGCCCCTCCAAGAGCTACCCAAAACGTAGGCTGCTACCCCGATTAGAGGAGGAAGCACCTAAACCTACATCACCAGCGCATGATACGGCCGACCGGCCACCTCGTGGCCGCGACAGAGAGGCCTCTCGACCCTCCACTCAAGCCGCACCCCGGCGCCGCTCAAAAAATACCAAGGCGCGGGAAAATGCGCCAGACCTGCGGGATATACTGGAGGACAAGGCAAGGCAAACAAGATCGATCTATGGATCACGTGGGCGCCCCACGATACATGAAGATAACTGTCACGCCGGATATGGCAATTCCGGCCGGGCCGAACACAGTAGACAAAGCTCATTTGAGCTGCGTCATGATATAGCCCAATACAGAGGCGCCGCACACCCACTATGATTCACAGACGAGGTGATGGATCATCAAATCCTTGAGGGTTTCAAACCCGTAAACATTGAATCATACGATGGCACAACAGATCCTGCGGTCTGGATCGAGGACCATCTCCTCCATATCCACATGGCCCGCGGTGATGATCTACACGCCATCAAATACCTCCCACTCAAGTTTAAAGGACCAGCTCAGCATTGGCTTAACAGCTTGCCAGCGGAGTCAATTGGTTGTTGGGAAGACCTGGAAGCCGCATTCCTCGACCACTTCCAGGGCACCTACGTGCGACCACCAGACGCCGATGACCTAAGCCACATAATTCAGCAGCCAGAGGAATCAGCCAGACAATTCTGGACACGGTTCCTAACCAAGAAAAATCAAATCGTCGATTGTCCGGATGCAGAGGCCCTTCCAGCCTTCAAACATAACATCCACGACGAGTGGCTTGCCCGGCACCTAGGACAGGAAAAGCCGAAACCCATGGCAGCCCTCACAACACTCATGACCCGCTTTTGCACAGGAGAGGATAGTTGGCTAGCTCGTAGTAACAACATGACCAAAAGCCCTGGTAATTCGGATATCAAGGACAGCAACGGCAGGTCGCGTCGCAACAAGCACAAGCGCCGCATTAACGGCGATAATGTTGAGGATACGGCAGTCAATGCCGGATTTAGAGGCTCCAAACCCGGTCAGCGGAAAAAGCCATTCAAAAGAAATACTCCGGGCCCGTCCAATTTGGACCGAATACTCGATCGCTCGTGCCAGATACACGACACCCCCGAAAAACCAGCCAACCACACCAACAGGGATTGTTGGGTGTTCAAGCAGGCAGGCAAGCTAACTGCCGAAAACAATGACAAGGGGCTGCATAGCAATGACGAGGAGGAGCCCCGGCAGCCGAACAATAGAGGACAGAAGGGCTTCCCCCCACAAGTGTGGACGGTGAACATGATATACGCAACCCACATACCCAAAAGGGAGCGGAAGTGTGCACTAAGGGACGTATATGCGATGGAGCCAGTCGCCCCAAAGTTCAATCCGTGGTCCTCCTACCCGATCACTTTTGATCGAACGGACCATCCCATTAGCATCCGCCATGGCGGATTCGCTGCATTGGTTCTAGACCCAATCGTTGACGGATTTCACCTCACTAGAGTCCTGATGGATGGCGGCAGCAGCCTGAACCTGCTTTATCAGGATACAGTGCACAAAATAGGCATAGACCTCTCAAGGATTAAACCCACAAAGACGACCTTTAAAGGCGTCATACCAGGTGTAGAGGCCAACTGTACATGCTCAGTTACACTTGAAGTGGTCTTCGGATCCTCGGATAACTTCCGAAGCGAGGAGTTAATCTTCGACATAGTCCCGTTCCGCAGCGGCTATCTTGCACTGCTCGGATGAACCGCATTTGCAAAGTTCAATGCGGTGCCGCACTATGCATACCTCAAGCTCAAGATGCCAGGCCCTCGAGGAGTCATTACGGTCAACGGAAACACCGAAAGCTCTCTCCGAACGGAGGAGCATACGGCGGCTCTCGCGGCGGAAGTACAAAGCAGCCTCTCAAGGCAATTCTCGAGTTCGGCTATTAAATGCCCGGAAACCGTCAAGCACGCCCGGAGTAACCTACAACAAGACCGCCTGGCACGTCCCGAGCACGCGTAGCAATGCGGCCCCAACCCCAGCCCTCGTGAAATTGCGAAACCAGTACTACGCGTACATAATTACGCTCTGGAAATACCATGGGCATAGGGGGAGGGGCACGACCATGGCAGGCCCAGAAGGCGGCTCAACCGCACCAGGGGCTCCCGATTGTGTAATTCCTTTTTCTTACTTTCATGACTCCTTTATCAAGAAGCCCTGTCCGGCAGTAGAACCGCCGAACACACGATGCAACAGCTAGGGAAGCAGAAAGCTACGTCGTGTGTACAGGTGGTCTCTATAATGAGCAGTATACTTGTTTTACATATCATCCCGCAGCTCGCTCAAGGAGGGGGACATGTCAAATAGTCCCGTCCCTTGCTTATCGCACTATTTGTATCGTTCTGCTTTTACCACAGCTTTTTTAATAAACAATGCACAGCTTTTGCCTATTATTGCATTCCTTTTTCTTATCTATATATGTTCACTTATGACATGTTGCATCCGTACGCTTTGGTACGGCCGAATACACCAGGGGCTTAAGTACCCCAAAATATGGTGTGATAAGTCCGAACACTTTCACAAGTGCGGCACGCCGAACTTATAGCATTATATGCATCGGCTCTGAATCATGTCTTGGGTCAATAGTTGGGTTTGCCCGGCTCCTATGTTTTGGTACCTTACGTTCCGTTATATCGGCTAAGGTAGCGCTGGGAGAACCACTGTGATTGTGCCCCGGTTGAGCTGGGTTAAGCACCTCAGTGGAGAAAGCTAAAACTGACCGTCATGATAGGGCGAGAGCCGGTCGCTGTTCGAGAGGTTTTCGAGTCCCTAAAGACTTATGCCGCTTAGAGCGAGGAGTCAGCTTTGTCCGGCCCAGGCGTGGATAGCGCCCCCGAACTTGGTCTTCCGAATACTAGGGGCTTCGCCGAAATTTAAAATTATAGAATTCTATGGCTAAGTGAGAGTGTTCAAGCATTATAGTCCGGTTGCCTCATTCGTTGCGTTGAGCGGCTCCCTCGAAGGACCCAAGAATGGGAAAAAGAGCGCTCAAGTTTATCCCGAACACCCCAGCACTCGCGGCATGGGGGCAGAAGCCGACGACTCGCCATCTCTCAAATTTAATAAACGGCCGCACAGAAGGTAATATTTTAAATTCACAAGCGTTGCTTAGCGCATATGAACAAGTTTTCAAGCATACAGGATAACAAATGCGAGTTTACTCAAAAATTACATCTTTGGAGCATTCACCCACTATAAGGCGGGCACCCTTCAGGACGCCCGCATAATACATCTCGGGCTTGCGATACTCCCTGCCCGGCGGTGGAGCGTCCATCACAAGCTTCTCAGTGTCCATCTTGCCCAGTGCACTTTAGAACGGGCAAGGGCCCTACGGGCACCTTCGATACAGACGGAGCGCTTGACGACTTCAATCCATGGACAGGCGACCACCAGCCGCCTCACTAGCCCGAAGTAGCTCCCAGGCACGGCTTCCTTAGGCCACAACCGAACTATGAGGCCCTTCTTGGCCTGTTCGGCCACCTTATGGAGCTCGACCAGCTGTTTCAGCTGGTCGCTCAAGGGCACCGGGTGTCCGGCCTCAGCATACTAAGACCAGAACACCTTCTTCGTCGAGCTCCCCTCCTCGGCCCAGTAGAATGCGGCAGCGTTGGACACACTGCGGGGCAGATCTGCGAATGCTCCTGGAGAGCTCTGGATTCGGGTAAGTAACAAGTAATTCACTTTCACGTGCTTGCTTTGCATGAAGAATGCCTTACCCGCCGCTATCTTCTTCATCGCCTCAATTTCCTGGAGGGATTTCTAGGCTTCGGCCTAAGCGGCTTTGGCACTCTCAAGAGCCGAGGCGAGATCAAACTCTCGAGTCTTTGAGTCACGCTCCAAACTCTCGTGTTTTTCCACGAGAACCTGGAGCTCTTGCCGCACCTCCGCCACCCGCGCTTCCTGCTTCTCTCGCTCGGTGCGCTCCGCGGCCGCATTGCTTTCGGCCTTGGACACCGCCTCCTTCAGGCCGCCACCTTGTTCGTGGCCCCTGCAATACTCACGTTATTCCTATCATTTTTTGCAACCACATCTTTTATATACTTCCATAAGGTATTACTTACCTTCCTTGTCCTCGAGCTGCTTCTTGGCAAGGCCGAGCTCGTTCTCAGACCGCTCGAGGCTCTGCTTCAATGCATTGACCTCCGCAGTTAGTGCGGCAGAGGTCAGCAGCGCATCCTGCATTCCCCATATTGACATACTTATGTTAGACTCCTGCATACATCTTTTTAGATCCTCAGTTCAGCTTTTCTTTCCGAACACTAAACTGAGCATCAAGGGCTATTGTCTATGCGGTAATATTTTTACATATCTTAAATACATACCTCAAAGCTTATTAGAAGGCTGGCACAGGCTTCAGACAGTCCGCTCTTGGCGGACTGAACTTTCTGAATCACCACACTCATAACAGTGTGGTGCTCCTCGTCGATGGAGGTGCCGTTAAGTGCCTCAAGCAAATTATCCGGTGCCTCCGGTTGGACGGAGGTCACTAGTGTCGCAGTCTCGCCCTTCTTACGAAAGGGCCGCCTGCCGGACTCCGGAACCACTGAAGGTTCCGGTATGGAGTCCGGCCCCGCCGGACTCAGAACCCTTCGGGGTTTGATCCCCCTTGTGCCCGAAGTCCGGGAGGTTGCCTTGTGGCACCTCCGGGACCTCCTCCTCCTGGCTGGGCCCATTTTGGGACCCCACCTCAGCGTCATCCGTAGCGCGAGGAGAGGAGACGGCCGGAAGTGAAGTGCTATTCACGTCCGACGAAGCCAGGGAGCCGCTCGTTGAAGTGTCGAGCCCGTCCTTGGGCAGGCTGCAGGGTTATAGTCGGTGTTAGGAGATTCTATGCGACAAACAAAACGCCATGAGTGATTCTAGTATCCAGACACTTACGATTTCGCCAGAGGCTTAGCCCTCGGTGGCCACTCCTCTTCGCCGTCATCGGCGTTGGTGGAGTAGTCCGGAGGAAGGGTCCTTCCCTTCTTGGACCCTCCGGCCTCCCCAGTTGGGGCGGCCTTCCTTTTCTTCTCTTCCCCCGCTGGGGGTGAGGCCTCTTTTTCCTCCTTGTCTTTGCGGGAGGAGTCCGCCTCGGAATCATCGGACGATGAGTCCGATAACACCTGACGTCGGGAACTCTTTCGGGTTCCCGTGGCCTTCTTCTTGGCCTTCTTCTCCGGAACCACATGAGGTGCCGGAACCAGCAACCCCGTCAATCGGGCGTCCGCTGGGTCTTCTGGCAAGGGAGCCGGACAGTCAGCCTGCCCGGACGTCTTTTGCCAGGCCTGTCAAAGGTAGGGGAGTTTAGATCCCGCATAGAGTCAAACTATGGAAAATAAGTGTCCTGTAAGGGTAAAATAGCTTACCTCGCCGGCTTGATGCTGCGAGCTGAATCCGCAATCTTCGGTAGCGGATGCGGGAGCCTCGGCTCCCTTGAACAGCACCTTCCAGGCATCTTCGTACATAGTGTCGAAGAGCCTGCTCAAGGTTTGGTGCTGTGCCGGATCAAACTCCCACAAGCTGAAGGCCCGTTGTTGGCACGGGAGGATCCGGCGGATGAGCATGACCTGGACTACGTTGACGAGCTTGAGCTTCTTATTCACCAAGGTTTTGACGCAAGATTGGAGTCCGGTCAGCTCTTCCGAATTACCCCATGTCAGGCCTGTCTCTTTCCAAGAGGTGAGCCGTGTAGGGAAGCCAGATCGGAATTCGGGGGCCGCCACCCATTTAGGGTCACGCGACTCGGTGATGTAGAACGACCCCGATTGCCACCCCTTTATGGTCTCCACGAAGGAGCCCTCGAGCCATAAGACATTGGGCATCTTGCCCACCATGGCACCTCCGCACTCCGCTTGGCGGCCGCCCACTACCTTCGGCTTGACATTGAAGGTCTTCAGCCATAAGCTGAAGTGGGGCTGGATGCAGAGGAAGGCCTCACACACGACGATGAACGCCGAGATGTTGATGACGAAATTCGGGGCCAAATCATGGAAATCCAGGCCGTAGTAGAACATGAGCCCCCGGAAAAATGGGTGAACTGGAAAACCTAGTACGCGGAGGAAGTGGGTGACGAACACCACCCTCTCATGGGGCCCGGGGGTGGGGATGAGCTGCCCCTTGTCGGGGAGCCGATGCGCGATGTCACTAGACAAGTATCCGGCCTTCCGCAGCCTCTTGATGCGCCCCTCCATGACGGAGGAGGCCATCCACTTGCCTCGCGCTCCGGACATGGCTGGGGAAGGTTGAGGCGAGATATGCGGACTTGGGCGCTGGAGCTCGAGTGCGCGGAAATGGATAAGAAAAGGAGGAAGAATGCGTAGGTAAAAAGGTGGATCCTTATCCCCTTATATGGACGGACGAAGCTATGCGTCCCCACCAGCGTGGTAAAACTCGCTTATCTCCCAAGCATCGTAATCAATGGCGTGGTTGGGTTACCCACGCCCATATTGATGAGAATCCCGGAATAAGGGGACACAATCTCTGCTTTGACAAGACGTGCCAAGGAAACCGCCTCGCTAAAACGCGCTGAGGAGGGACAGTAAAAACGATTCGAATAAAGGCTTGGCCATGGTGTGATGTCATGCCACGGAATACGTTAGCAGATTGAATTTGTGTAAATGTTATTCTCTCTACGGTGGTATGTGGAACTTATTTTGCAGACCGGACACTATCCTTGTGTTCAAAATCTTTTATGAAGTATTCGGAGGAGGAACCCGCCTTGCAATGCCGAAGGCAATATGCGCGGCGGACTCGTCGTCATTGAAGCCTGGTTCAGGGGCTACTGAAGGAGTCCTGGATTAGGGGGTGTCCGGATGGCCGGACTACAGCCTTTGGCCGGACTCTTGGACTATGAAGATACAAGATTGAAGACTTCGTCCCGTGTCCGGATGGGACTTTCCTTGGTGTGGAAGGCAAGCTTGGCGATACGGATATGTAGATCTCCTACCATTGTAACCGACTCTGTGTAACCCTAACCCTCTTCGGTGCCTATATAAACCGGAGGGTTTTAGTCCCTAGAACGAAAAACCATCATACCATAGGCTAGCTTATAGGGTTTAGCCTCTCTGATCTCGTGGTAGATCTACTCTTGTACTACCCATATCATCAATATCAGTCAAGCAGGAGTAGGGTTTTACCTCCATCGAGAGGGCCCGAACCTGGGTAAAAACATCGTGTCCCTTGTCTCCTGTTACCATCCGCCTAGACGCACAGTTCGGGACCCCCTACCCGAGATCCGCCGGTTTTGACACCGATAGTCTTGTTGCACCGAAATGCTTGCCTTTGCTTGATACTCTTGCCTGTGCTTGCCCCCTTTGCTCCAAAGAGGAAACAAGGACTCTGTGCAGGCCGGTGCCCGCCTGGCGCCTGCCTGGCTTCAGTCGTCATGGCTTGCATCACGGGCACCTCGTGAGGTACCCCGCCTTGATCTCTCCGCCTCCACGCAAGCCAGCCTAACGAGTCTATGCCCGAGGAAGCCCCCTGTCGTCCGCCCCGCGAGGCTTGGCCCCTCACGAGGGTCTTGAGCATGTGTTGATGAAGATGGGTCATACTGGTCCACTCCCTGAACCTGGGTGAACTCCATGCCCGCTTTCAACGAGGATGGCCTGTGCCCGCGGAGGTTCCTGAGGACCTGGCGGCCCTGGCGACGGTGAACGTATCCTCCGGCGACTCCAGCAGAGAGGAGGAAGAAGAGGAGCAGGAAGAGGAGCCCGATTCCGAGGCGACCGACGGAGAGTCGAGAGCGCCCCTCCCTCGGCGCAGGTCCCAAGCTCTTCGCCTCATGCCGAACGACGACGAGGATGGCGACGAGCGAGGCGGTGAGTGCTCTCCCCTGATCCCGAAGAAGGACAGGACGGAGTTGGTTCTCCGTGGGTCTGCTCCGGCTCCGAGGCGATCTGCAGATGCGCCTCCTGCTCCCGAGTCTTCTGAGGTTGATCCCAGCAGTCGGCTCTCGGGCTTCAAGTTCGGCCGGAGGTTGCTTGAGCCCGCGAGCGACGACGAGTAAGTGCTTGATTCTCGTTTTGCTTCTTGCTTTGTTCCTGAGGCTTGACGTCCATATTCCTTGGCTAGGCCGGTGCCTGTGGCGAAAAAGCTAAAGGGGGCCCCTGAGGCTTCGTCTGGGGCAGCACTTCCATCTGCGGGAGGAGGGGGCGGCGAGGCCCGAGCCTCTTTTCCCCACTCATCCTCGCGAGGCCTAGCGGGGCGTGCTGGGGCGAGCTCAGCCCCCATGGCCCAAGTGACTCCCGAGGTGTCCTTGCCTGACGCCACTGCCACAGTCATCGGGGCGCAGAAGGTCCCAACTCATGGTGCTGTGATTACGCTGTCGTCTTCTCCTCCTACTCCGCCAACTGCCATTTCTCCAACTCCTTCTATTGTCTTGGATCGTGCTGCTGCTGAGCTGGACTGGCTGTGAGCAGATCTTCAGGGCGCCGACCCTCGCTTGGTGGCCGGGCGCCTGGAGCTGGCCTCCGGCTGGGTCCGCTCTGATGCTTCAGTTCGAGCGGCGCTGGCTCAGGCCGCGACAGCTTGCGACGAGGAGAAGCAGGCCATCCTTGAGTCCAAGGCCGCTCGCGACGCTGCCTTGAGTGAGGTTGCAGATGTCCGGGGTCGCTGCAAGGCGCTGGAGAGCGAGCTGCAAGGCCTGCGCGACCAGCTCGCCAAGGAGGCCTGTGACCGCCAGGAGGAGGAAGACATGAAGGCTCGTGAGGCTGCCGCCAAGGACCAGGATGCCAAACTTGATGAGCGCCATGGCCGCTTAGGTACGCTGGAGCAGGCGTTGGAGGCGAAGTGGATCGAGCTGGACGGCAAGGTGCGGGTCCTGGCCGAGGATCGCATGGCCTTCGTGAAGCTGGAGGAGAAGGCTCGCACCTTGCTGAAGATGCTTTATGACAGCGTCCTGGAGAGCCCACTGGTCGGTGCCGAGGACGGCCCCGCCAAGTTGCTTCCATTCCTGGTCCGTGCCCTTGAAGATGTCGCCCTCGGCCTTGGCCCCATGGCTGAGGCTGAGGCGCATGTCCTTTCTTCTGCAGCGCTGACGCGCATCTTCACCCACGTCTACCTTCACGACCCCGGCGTTGACCTTGACAGCCTGCTGGAGCCTGTGAGCGGCGAGCTTGCCGCTATCACTGCTAAGGCCGTGAAGGGTCGAGCGGAGGCTCTGCTGGCGAAGTTCCGTGCTTTCAGCACCAAGCCAAGGCGAGGTGCTGCCGATCCTGAGGCTCCATGAGGCGAAGTCGCCCAACGTAGCTCCGTTACCGGTGATGGCACTGCCAGAAAGTGAACCCTTCGCGGCTCCTGTCCTGTTTTTAGCTCCTGCAACATGCATCATGCCTCGTGGAGGCATTTAAACTTGTGTTTGGCGTTGTGAAAGCACTCTATGGACTATAATATTTGCTTTTGAATTCCTTGAGATTTGCGCTTTTCCTTCCTACTTGCTTGTGTTCTACGTCGGCAGAGCCCGGCCCTGCGCATACCTCAGCCGCCGTTAGCCCTGACCGGAAACCAGGACGGGACCAAGGAGTGAGGGGCTACGTGACCAGTTAGGCTCCTGAGTCGCGATGCTCATGAGTCCCCCTTGACACGCGAATAGCAAGTAGGGAGGGGAGATGTATGAGTAAATCTACCATTCTACATCGGCAGAGCCCGGCTCCATGCATACCTTAGCCGCCGTTAGCCTTTCGGAACTAAGGGGTGAGGGGCTACATGACCAGTTAGGCTCCTGAGTCGCGATGCTCAGGAGTCCCCCTTAACGTTCAAACGGCCTTTGTACCTTGGCTCCGCTCAGGGAGAGACGTGCGACGAACCAGGCCCGAGAGGCCTGACTGGGTGGCGTACGCCTGGGCGTGACCCAGGCGTAGCCCCCGTGCCCAGCCCCCTCGCGCGGCACTCCCGAGGGGAGGCGTTACGATGGGGCCGGACACTGAGCTCTAGGCTCCCTGAGGTTGATGCGGCCGGGGGCCACCCTCAGTTGTTTATCACCAGCGCGGAGCATAGTGCTTCCGTATATGTACGGGCATAGCCGCTCCTCGGCAGTGTCGTCAGCCAGCGGGGAGCATGGTGCTTCCACTGGTGCATGGGAGGGGGCTCCCCTCCGGGAGGAGCCCTCGAGGCGTGTACAGCCCCGCCCTGACACGTGGCTGGCACGGTAGGGCCTGACGAGGTCTATCTGGGCACCCGTGAGCCAGCGCGGGACTCACGGGGCCCTACCTCAAGGCGGGTTGCGCCTGGCTCTGGGCCTTTACTTGTAATGTGTTCCTGCAAATTTGGTTAGATGCCGACGCTCTATGTCCTCAGGTCTCGGCCCTCGAGCAAGCTCAGCCTTCGCTGGTATGCCAGGTCGCGATGCCGTGGACAAGGCCAGAAGGTGAGGGTTGGAGAGCCGGTAAGAGCCCATGAGTCGCGATGCTCAGGTACCCCCCTTTTAACATGCAAGCGGCCGACATCAAGGAAGAAGGGTGCCGTGGACAGGCATCAAGTAATGATCATAATGGGTCAAACGCATGACCCGAATAAACGCAAGAGGGATACACACCACTGGGTCTGGCCCGAGTGGCTTGGGGATAATGCAGCCCGAGGGGCACCCCCAATAAAGTAAGCTAAAAACATGAATCAAAGGGATACATGCCGCAGGGACGGACCCACGCAGCCTGGGAATGATGCAGCCCTGGGGGGCGCTCCCAGCTGAAAAGGAAACTCGAAGGATGTCGCCTGATGATGTTGAAGATGAAGGGACGCTGAAGTAGCGGACGGCGTGCGCTGCGGAAGCCGATCTTTACGAGCCCCCGGGCCCAGGAGCCTCGGGAGGCTCCGGAGGCACTGGCGGCTCCTCGCGGACCATCTCCATTTCCGCCAGGACTGTGGAATGCCTGGCCGCTTGAGCCTCCAAGATGCTCCTCACGAGGCACTGACGCGCAGCAGCCGTGTTCAGCAGGCCATAAGGCACGCGAACATAGCTGTGCGGTGGACCTTCGCAGGGTCCCACGCGTGAGGGCCAGAGGCGCTCCTGAGAGGCGGCTCGGTTAAGTCCTGGTATGTCGATGCAGACGCGCAGCCCACCATCCTCGCCTGGATGGGGAGCTACAGCGGGTAAGCGGCAGCTGCCACTCATGACTCTTAACTCCTGCAGCTCCTGAATGATCTCGCTGACAAACTCCTGAGGGTTTGGCCCTCCTTGACTTGCTCCTTCCTGAGGGAAACGTGCTTTGAAACACGCCTCCAAGTGGTGCCCGAGCGCCTCCCTCGTGATCTTAGCAAAGTCGATGGCCCTCCAGGAGAGAGCCCCCGAGCCTTGCTCGAGGAGGGCGCTGGACGCGCCTTCCTATGCGACAGAAGGAGGCGCCCCCTGAACAGGCACGGACCCTGAGGGGCCTGCCTCCCGAGAGTTCGTACCAAGCAATGTCTTCTTCTTCTTAGGGACAGCCTCGGGAAGCCTTCCACTCCTATGATCTGGGTCTTCAATTGACGCGGCTTGAAAAGCACGCTCCAGAAAACACACAACATCCCTCTCTTCACAAGGCACCGTGATGACTCCACCGCTTCCTGGCATCTTGAGGACATTGTAGCCGTGATGAGTCACGGCCATGAACTTGTCCACGGCTGGGTACCCGAGGATGGCATTGTACGGCAGGTGAATGTGCGCGACGTCAAAGTCGATGAGCTCGGTGCGGTAGTTGTCGCGCTTCCTGAAGGTAATAGGGAGGCGGACCTGCCCTATCGGAACCGTGGAACCATCAGTGACTCCGGAGAAGGGCTTGGTTGGCTGAAGCTGATTGTATGGTACTTGGAGATTGTTGAATGTCTCGACGGATAGGACATTGAGCCCTGCTCCGCCATCGATGAGGGTCCTGGTGACTTGCACATTGCTGATGATTGGGGAACAAAGCATCGGGAGGACTCCGGCTATGGCCGCGCACTTGAGCTGATCCGCTGAGCTGAACGTGATGGCGCACACTGACCACCTGAGAGGGCGTGTGGCCTCGAGCTTGGGGAGGACTGCATTCACTTCGCGAGCAAACTGCTTGAACATGCGTTGAGAAGCCGGGGCCTGAGCGCCGCCCAAGATGCAAGCGATTGCGCACGACTCCTGGAAACCTCCAGCCCCATCGTCCTGATGATGGTATTCATTCCTCCTCGGCTATGGTGGCAGAGGAGGGAGGCCGGTGTTGCCTTGTGGCGATCCTCGCGAGGCTGTTCTCTCCAAGCTCCCACGCGAGGCTGGTCCCTCCAACCTCCCTCGCGAGGCTGGTCCTGCCAGGTCCTCGCGAGGTCGGTCACGCTACCCTTGGCGAGGGCCACGGTCTTCCCATCATCCTCCACCTCTTCCTCCTCCTCGGACATAGCCCCGGTCGTTGCGCTTGGGGCGTCGGCCAGCACGCACGTCCCGTACGGCCCTGAGCTCTTGGCATTCGTTGGTGTTGTGGGTGTGGACGTCGTGATACACGCAGTACCGGCTGCCCTTGGATGACTCGGGCTGATCCCTACCTCACTTGGTGTCCGGTTCTACTGCAAGCACGGCAGCCCCCTTGCGCTTCACGTCCTTCACCTTGGGCTTCTTCTCTTCTGGGTCGGCAGCTGGCAGCTCAAGGAGGGAAAGGCACCCTTCCTCAGCCGTAGCACACTTGGTCGCCAAATTGAACAGCTCCAGGGAGGTGCACAGGTCTTCATGGATCGCAAGCTCCTCCTTCATCTTAACGTCATGCACGCCGTCGGAGAAGGCTGAGATGATGGCCTCCTCAGACACCCTGGGGATCTTAAGGCGAGCGTTGCTGAAACGCTGGATGAACTTCTGCAGGGTCTCTCCCGGCTGCTGCTTGATGCGGCGCAAGTCGCTCATGGCCGAGGGCTGGTTGCGGGTACCTTGGAAGTTGGCGATGAATCGGGTGCGCATCTCGTCCCAGGAGGAGATCGTGCCAGGAGCCAGGTTCAGGAGCCAGGTGCGGGCACCATCCTTGAGCGCCATGGGAAACCAGTTCGCCATGACCTTCTCGTCCCCGTTGGTGGCTTCAATGCCCAGCTCATAGAGGTGGAGGAACTTAGCAGGGTCAGCCATGCCATCGTAGCGCGGGGGCTGATCTGGCTTGAACTTGCCCGGCCAGGCCACGCTGCGTAGCTCGGCGGTGAAGGCACGGCAGCCTACAGTGGCCGCGGGAGGCCTTTGGTGACGGAGAGCTTGATCTTGGAAGTCTCCGTGCGCTGCCGCCAGGAGCAGCGCGGGGTCTTGGTGCGCTGGATCAGGAGCACGTTCATACTGGGCTGGTGCGGGGAGCACACGGGAAGCTTCTTGGGGATGAGGGATCTCTTGCAGCTCTTCTCTTGCTGTGCTGGCGCCGGGCAGAGCGGGTTCCGTCCAGGGGCCACGCGCCCTGGGGAAAAGGCGCCTTCTTGAGGGGGAGGCGGCTGAGGCGCCCCCGGAGCTTCGTCGCCGCGCAGGGCGGGGCGCGGGGCAGTGAGAGGGATGGCGCAGGGGAGCCCCCAGCATCGCTGACGAGCTCAGTGATGCGGGCGAGCCACTCGTCGTAGAGGTCGTCGACGGGACGGTAGTGCAGGAGCTCCCACGTCGGGAGCAGCACGGCGTGCGCGTCCGCAGGAGCGCGACGGGCGTGGGACGAGGAACTGGCTGGAGCCAGCGACGGGGTGGTGGTGCGGCCTTCTCGCCGCACCGAAGGATGCAGGGACGACACCTGCTGCTCATTCCCCGCCGGGCCGGTGGCGGCGTTGATGGCAGGCGACGGGGAACGGCGGGGGCGCCCGCCGACGGGGGCTGTCTGGGCGACGTGAGTGGCGAGAGCGGCCCGACGCTTGGCGCAGGCTCGACGGGCGTCTGACATGGATGCACGGGCAGCGAAAACACGGGGCGACGGAAGGCGAATTCCAGTGCACCCCTACCTGGCGCGCCAAATGTTGGATTTCAGGTTCCGGCAGACCCTCAAGGTTTGAACTCTGGGTGCACGCGGAGATTGCACCTACCGCCTACCCGCATCTTGTCGCCTCACAAGGATCTAAACTACACGAAGAACAACACAAGGGACACGAGGTTTATACTGGTTCGGGCCACCATTGTGGTGTAATACCCTACTCCAGTGTGTGGTGTGGTGGATTGCCTCAGGGGGCTGATGATGAATAATATAAGGGAAGAATAGCCTCGTGAGGGTCTATTCTTGGCTGGCGCGATGAACTGCTTGGGTGAGTTCAGTCGCTTCTCTCTCTCTCTCTCTCTCTCTCTCTCTCTCTCTTGCCGATCTACAGATTGCTCAAATCTCCTCCCCTACCCTGTGGTGGCTATCTCTATTTATAGGGGGAGGCCCTGGTCCTCTTCCCAAATATTGAGCGGGAAGGACGCCAACAATTGGCCATTTTGAAGGGGAACATCTGGTACATGTATCCTGACTAAAGTTGGTCTTCGGCTGCCAAAGGCTCTGACGATGATGCCGTCCTGGGCTCCACGATGAGCTCCGTCCTGCCGTTCTGCTGGTCCTGGTCTTGTTGCACCGAAATGGTTGCCTTTGCTTGATACTCTTGCCTGCGCTTGCCCCCTTTGCACCAAAGAGGAAACAAGGACTCTGCGCAGGCCGGCGCCCGCCTGGCTTCAGTCGTCATGGCTTGCGTCACGGGCACCTCGTGAGGTACCTCGCCTTGATCTCTCCACCTCCTCGTGAGCCAGCCTGACGAGGTTGTGCCCGAGGAAGCCCCCTGTCGTCCACCCCGTGAGGCTTGGCCGCTCGCGAGGGTCTTGAGCATGTGTTGATGAATATGGGCCGTACTGGGCCACTCCCTGAGCCACGCCGCAGGCCGCAGACAGGCAAGTCTGGGTAACCCCGTTCCCAGAACGCCGACCCAAAGGTTTGATAATAAAAGGGTAATAGGTTCTACCTCATCATCTACTTCCCAAAAACCCACTTGTTATAACAGATCCTAACCACGCAATGTTTGAGGGATGATCTAATGCATATAAACTAGGTAGTAAAGAGGTATGATCAAAGTGTTACTTGACTTGCTGATGATCCGCAAAACCTAGAGACTCGTAGTAGCATGCTTCGCACTCCGGGTATTCTATCGCGAACAAACAATAGCATACATAAGCACTCAACTAGAAGCACGGGTAAAACTCAAACAAGAAGATCTAACCAAAAAGTTCAATTGAAGAACTCCGATTTGCAAAAAGAATCAAATCAAATGGAGCAACGAAATGCAAACTACGAAAGAAACAAGATTCGTTTACTAATCTATACTAAAGTCAAATTTACAGTACCAAAATCTTGTTCAAGTTGGTTAAACAGAAAGAGGGCTTTGATACGAAGATCTAGGCACTTGTTTCACCTGATTTCGATAATCGAGCGTAAAGATAAACTAAAATGAAGATCAGGGCAGGAATCGCGATCGAAAATAACCGCGGATACCCTGAAAAAATAAAACGAGACGAACAGGCTAACGAACGAATGTTCGCTGTCTGTGGCTAACTGATGAACAACGTTCATTAAAACGAATGTACGGACGAATGTCCGCCATTTAACTAAACCGAAAAAAGCGAACCGAAACTAAAAAAACAAATCTAGGGTTTCAAAAAAAACGAACGGTTTTTAAAAAAACCGAACGACGGCGGCAATGGCTTATACCTGCGGCGAGGTCGGCGGCGGCAGCGGGATCGAGGCGACGGCGGCGACTCCGGCGATCGGCTGCGGCGGCGACGGGCGGCGGGGTCGGCGGCGGCGGCAGCGGGCTCGCGCGGTGGGGGCGGCAAGCTCGCGCGGCGACGACGGCGGGAGGCAGTGCTAGGGTTTCGGCGGGGCGGGGCTGGCGGGCTGGCGGGGTCGGTCCCCTGGCTTATAAGGCCGGCCGAGCGCAGTGTCTAGGTCGGACACGGCCTGGTTAGGTCAGTTCTCTTTAAAAAAACATGATGCAGAAAAATTAAAAAAAGAAATACGAAATGGAGTCCAAAAATCCTGAAATAAATTTTCACGGTCCTCTAAAAAATATTGTGGACAAAGTGAACGTTTATTTGGGCCTCTAATGCAAATTTTGAAAAACACATTTTTTTCCTAATTCAAATAAAATAGTAATAGAACTCCAAATAAAATCTTATTAGATTTTAATATTTTTCCTCCAATATTTCTTTATTTTGGAGAAGTCATTTTATCTCCTCTCTTTTATTTTCATATTGGAAATATTCGAAGAGAAAAAATAATTCAAACCAAATGATCCTCTTTTCAAAATTTAAGAAAACTCAAATATGAAAATAACGAAATCCCCAACTCTCTCCGTGGGTCCTTGAGTTGCTTAGAATTTCTAGGATCAACCAAAAATGCATTAAAATATGATATGCAATGATGTCCTATGTATAACATTCCAAATTGAAAATTTGGGATGTTATAAAAGTAAAGCATGCAACTTACAAGAAAGTAAAGGGATGGGATTGGAGTGTGCACACGCAATTAGAGACACAGAGATTTTGGCGTGGTTCCGATAGGTGGTGCTATCGCACATCCACGTTGATGGAGATTTCAACCCACAAAGGGTAACAGTTGCGCGAGTCCACGGAGGGCTTCACCCACGAAGGGTCCACGAAGAAGCAACCTTGTCTATCCCACCACGGCCATCGCCCATGAAGGACTTGCCTCACTTGGGTAGATCTTCACGAAGTAGGCGATCTCCTTGCCTTTACAAACTCTTTGGTTCAACTCCACAATCTTGACGGAGGCTCCCAAGTGACACCTAACCAATCTAGGAGACACCACTCTCCAAAAGGTAATAGATGGTGTGTTGACTATGAACTCCTTGCTCTTGTGCTTCAAATGATAGTCTCCCCAACACTCAACTCTTTCCCATAGATTTGGATATGGTGGAAAGATGATTTGAGTGGAAAGCAACACGGGGAAGGCTAGAGATCAAGATTCTTGTGGTTGGATTGGAATATCTTGGTCTCAACACATGAGTAGGTGGTTCTCTCTCAGAAAATGAGTAGTGGAAGTGGAGGCACGTTCAGATGGCTCTCTCTCTTGAATGGAGAAGGGGTGGAGGGGTATATATAGCCTCCACACAAAATCTAACTGTTACACACAATTTTCCAAACTCGGTGGGACGAATAGTGAAACTCGGTGAGACCGACATGGTTCAAAATGTGAACGTTAGGCTTTTTGGTGGGACCGACAAGGTCAACTCAGTGGGACCGATGTGCTAGGGTTAGGGCAAAACCTCATCTTGGTGAGACCGATTGCGTGAACTCAGTGAGACTGGTTTCAACAATAAGCAAACAGAGACTTGGTCAAGCAAACTCGGTGGGACTGATTGCACATTTCGGTGAGACCGAAATAACTTCAATAGGTAACAGAGAGTTTGCAAGGCCGTCTCGGTGAGACCGAGATCCCATCGGTGAGATCGAACTGATTAGGGTTTCTGGCAGTGGCTATGTCAAGTGAACTCGGTGGCGCCGGATAGATCAAATCGGTGGGGCCGAGTTTGACTTTAGGTTTAGGACATATGTGGAAAAGAGAAAGTGGTTGAGGGCTCTGGAGCATATCACTAAGCACTTTGAGCAAGCAAGCCATTAAGCAACACCTCATCCCCTTTTAATAGTATTGGCTTTTCCTAGGGACTCAATGTGATCTTGGATCACTAAAATGAAAATGTAGAGTCTTAAGCTTTTGCCAATGTTTGTCCTTAGCATCTTGATGGGGTTTCACATCATCTTGTCCTGCCACTCCAATGTTGAACTCATCTGAAATATACTAGATAAAAGTATTAGTCAAACATGAGATATGTTGACATTAATTACCAAAATCACCCAGGGAGCACTTGTGCTTTCAATTAGTAACCCAATAATTTCATTAAAAAGAGTGATGGGATCAACAAATAATTCACTTCTAGATACTCAAGTTTGTCCATAACCGGGGTCATGGCGAATCATGATTAGTTTGTACACTCTGCAGAGGTTTGCACACTTTTCCCCACAAGACTCGACCACCTCCTTGATCGGAAGGTCGAGACATAGCCTTTCTGAATTATTTCCTCTAAACCCTGGGTAGACCGGTACACCTACTTTCCCCTACATCAGCTAGTCTACCACGGAAAGAGGTCACACAACTTACTCAACTATGCTAGAGCCCATAATGGCTTGTGGCTGCACATGATAGTTTCTAGGCATGAACTATCTTATGATCCCTTTGAGCCTGGGTAATGGACCTAGGGTAATCACACGGGTACTCCGGGATCACCTTGGGCAAGCACTGATTTCTCCTGGTGCCCCAAACAATCCACCTAGATGTGTATTATGGTTGCCAACTTATGTTGTCCCAAAATTATTATCTCTCGCAACTTACATGGATCACACATACCAATCCCCGTCTACGAGCATGGCTAAGTAATATTTGACATAACAAATATTCCCGGGGTGATCAAAGGTCATAGGTTCCTACCACATGAACTACATAGCATAACCACATGTTCCCAATCCTACTCATGCAATCTTTGAGGGTGAAACTAATGCATAAAAAATTGGGAATTGAAAATTCTGATCAAAGTGTGAACTTGCCTTGCTGACGATCGTTGAACTCTAAAGATTCGTAGTAGCAAGCTTCGCACTCCGGATGATCTAGCGTAAGCAAGAAATAACATACATAAGCATACAAACAAAGATCCAAAAGGAAAACAAATAAAAGACTTCAGAAAACTCCAAAATATCCAAATAAAGTTTTTGTATAGAACTTAATTTTAACAGTAGCAAAAATGTATGGTTTTGATCTTAACAGAAGGTACACATCACGAGCTTCGATTTCCACAAATAATCCCCTAAAACGGAGTTACGAAACTCAAGTTATGGCCTATCAAAGTTTGAATTCAGATCTGTTTAAATTCAAATTTTAAAACTTCCAAAAATATTTTTCGTTTGGTTCTCTGGATAGAGGGGATTTTTATGAATTACTAGGAAAAATAATCAACTAAATCTGATCTATATATTAAAAGATATACTAGAAAGAAGAATTGGTATAGAATCTGAGATTGGAAAAATACTGTAAAAAGAGAAAAAAAATCGCCCAAATGCCAAGTGGCGCTCTCTGAGTGGCTGGATACCCATGGCTGGGTGCTCACAGACTTGTCGTCGGCGACGAGGAAGAAGGCCGCTCCGGTGTGCTTCGGCGAAGGACGTGCGTGGAACGGTGAAGAGCAACGTGGGGCGAATCCGAGGAGCGGTGCCGCGGGGTCAGTCTCGTCTCCTGGCACGGTGAAGAAGTCACCGGAATCGAAGAACTCCAGCGGGCAATTAAGCGGGATGGGGAGGGAGATGGCTCCCGAAAGAAGGGGGCATCAGACGAGGGGTGAGAGGGACTTGCGGGGGTGCTTTTATAGGGCTTGGGGAGGTCCAGAGTTAGGTGGGGCGAGATGTGTTAATGGCTGCAGTTTCAATCGCTCATGGTGGCCATTATGGTTGTCTTTGAGGCGCACCAGGGGATGGGAGGGGTCGAGGGAGGTAAGGGGAACCAGTACTGGGGGTTAGTGGGTGCGGGGGAAGGAAGATGAGGGTACGAAGAGGTGGAGGCGCCATGAGTGCAGCCCTCTGTTCAAGTTCGTGTAACAACAGAGAGGAGGAGGAAGAAGTGTGTGCGCTTGGGCTTGTACAAGGGAAAAACCAACATGGGCCTTAGAGAAAAAATGGCCCAAGGAAAATAAAAATAAAACACTTCTAAAAAAATGCCGAAAAAATTCACATAATATTATGGTCTTATATATGACCTTGTGAACATTTATCCGCCCTTAAAAATGCAAGTTTAAAAAAACTGTTTTTGCTAATCTAATAAAACTTGCAACAACAAAAATTGCAAATAAATCCCAATAAACATATTTTGATTCCAAATTCAATTTCCAACATTTCTTTTCTGCTTTTGAAGAAGTCCTTTTATCTTCTCTCTTTATTCTGAAATAATGGAAATGATTTATTTTTTATGAAACCAAATTTGATCCAAATTCCCAACTTTGAAATTTTCAAAATGGTTTTAGGAAACTTCTGAAAGTGCAACTAATCCCTGGGTGGTTTTCGTAATTCATAACAACATATAGCTCATTGAAGTAATATTCTTTCAAGATCAATGTTTTAGAAAGTTCAATGATTGGTATGGCATGGACAAGAGATGTGGACCCCTCAAAATGCTAAGGACACACATTGGCGAAAGCTCAAGACTCTACATTTTCATTTTAGTGATCCAAGATCACATTGAATCTATAGAAAAGCCAATACTATTAAAAGGGGATGAGGTGTTGCTTAATGGCTTGCTTGCTCAAAATGCTTAGTGATATGCTCCAAATTCCCTCAACCACTTTCTCATTTCCACATATGTCCTAAACCTAAAGTCAAACTCGGCCCCACTGATTCGATCTATCCGGCGCCACCGAGTTCACTTGACATAGCCATATCCACAAACCCTAATCAGTTCGGACTTACCGATAGGGATCTCGGTCTCACTGAGATGGGAATGCAAACTCTCTATTTCCCTTCGTAACGTTTCGGTCTAACAGAAGTGAGCGATCGGTCCCACCGAGTTGGCATTGCAAACTCTCTATTTCCTTTTTGTAAGGTTTCGATCTAACCGAGATGAGCGATCGGTCCCAACGAGTTTGCCTGACCAAGTCTCTGTTTGCTTATTACTGAAATCGGCCTCACTGAGTTCATGTGATCGGTCACATCGAGATGAGGTTTTGCCCTAACCCTAGCGAATCGGTCTCACTGAGTTGATGTTGTTGGTCCCACCGAAATGCCTAACGTTCACATTTCGAACCAAGTCGGTCTGACCGAGTTTCACTATCTGGTCCCACCAAGTTTGGGAATTTGTGTGTAATGGTTAGATTTTGTGTGGAAGCTATATATACCCCTCCACCCCCTTCTCCATTAGTGAGACAACCATCAGAACGTGCCTACACTTCCCCTACTCATTTCCTAAGAGAGAACCACCTACTCATGTGTTGAGACCAAGACATTCCAATCCAACCACAAGAATCTTGATCTCTAGCCTTCCCCAAGTTGCTTTCCACTCAAATCATCTTTCCACCAAATCCAGATCTGTGAGAGAGAGTTGAGTGTTGGGGAGACTATCATTTGAAGCACAAGGGCAATGAGTTCATCATTAACACACCATCTATTACCTTTTGGAGAGTGGTGTCTCCTAGATTGGTTAGGTCTCACTTGGAAGTCTCCATCAAGATTGTGGAGTTGAACCAAGGAGTTTGTAAAGGCAAGGAGATCGCCTACTTCGTGAAGATCTACCCTAGTGAGGCAAATCCTTCATGGGCGATGGCCATGGTGGGATAGACAAGGTTGCTTCTTCATGGACCTTCGTGGGTGGATCCCTCCATGGACTCGCGCAGCCGTTACCCTTCGTGGGTTGAAGTCTCCATCGACGTGGATGTACGATAGCACCACCTATCGGAACCACGCCAAAAATCTCCGTGTCTACATTGCGTTTGCTCCCTCCAAACTCCCCCCTTTACCTTCATATGCAATGATTTACATTCCGCTGCTATACTCTTAGAATTGCATGTGTAGTTTGTTTGCTTGACCAGTGCTAAGTTGCTAAAATCTACCAAGACCTAAAATTGGGAAAAGGCTAGATTTTTATTTGGTCAAGTAGTCTAATAACCCTCCCCTCTAGACATAGTTTTGATCCTACAAGTGGTATCAAAGCTTTGGTCTCCATTTGCCTTGATTTCCATTGCTTTGGTGATCATAGCCTTGGTTTCACAACCTACGAGAGTATGGCATCTAGTGAGGGAAATTACCACCATAGTGGTCCTTACTTTAATGGCACAAATTTTGCTAGTTGGAAGCATAAGATGAAAATATATATTCTTGGACATGACCCAGTTGTTTCGGCTATCGTGTGCAATTGTTTGCAAGGTGAATTCTTCGATGGGAGAGAACCAAATCATCAAGCAATTGCGGAAGACTTGAAGATGCTGCAATACAACGCTCAAGCTTGCGATATCCTCTTCAATGGATTGTGCCCCAAATAATTCAACAAAATCAGCCGTCTTGAGAATGCAAAGGAAATTTGGGATACTTTGATTGATATGCACGAAGGTACCGAGTCTGTCAAGGAATCCAAGTTGGATGTGCTTCAAAGTCAACTTGACAAGTTTAAAATGAAGGATGGTAAAGGTGTTGTTGAAATGTACTCTAGGCTTGCTCTCATCACAAATGAGATTGCCGTCTTAGGAAGTGAAGAGATGACTGACAGATTCATCATCAAGAAGATCCTAAGAGCCTTGGATGGAAAATATGATACCGTGTGCACATAGATCCAAATGATGCCCAACTACAAAGATCTCTAGCCAACGGAAGTCATTGGAAGAATTGTTGCTCATGAGATGTCACTCAAGGATAAAGAAGAGCTTCACAACAAGTCCAGTGGTGCATATAAAGCCTCATGTGATGCTCTTGCAACATCAAGTGAAAACCAAGTCTTCAATGAGGAATTGAGCCTAATGGTGAAGAACTTCAACAAATTCTACAAGAGTAGAAGCAAAGAGAGAAGCTCCAAGTCAAGATCCTACCATGACAAAAGATCTTCTAGTTGTGAGCGGAATTGCTATAATTGTGGAAGACCCAGACACTACTCCAATGAGTGTACGGCTCCCTACAAAAGAAGAGAAGACTCACCTAAAAGAAGAAGTAGAAGAGAAGAATCACCTCCAAGAGAGAGAAGGAGTAGAGATGATCGTTATGAGCGAAGAACCTCTCGCAGAAGCAAGGATTCAGAAAGGAAGGACAAGTCATCAAATAGCTACACAAAATAAAGACATCAAGCTCATGTTGGTGAGTGGGTATCCGGTTCTTACTACGACCACCACTCCGAGAGAAGTTATCACTCTGACTCCGAATATACTCAAGATGAAGGTGTTGCCGGTCTTGCACTTGTGTCAACTAACTCCTACGACATATTTGAGTCACCAAATGAAGGGATTGGAAGATGCTTCATGGCTAAAGGCCCCAAGGTATCACACCCCGAGTATTTTGATTTCAATAGTGATGAAGATGACTTGCTAGGTGATGATGATTTTTATTTGTTGACAATGCTAGTGATGAAAAGTATGATGAGATTGATATTAATCATGCTAATCCAGATGAAACGAATGACAATGATAAGAAGGAGATTAAGCGTCTAACTAAAGAACTAGACACTCTTAAGTTAGCTCATGAAACTACTTTAGAAGATCATCGAGAACTTTTAAAAACTCATGAGAAGCTACGCTTCAAGAAGCTCAACCTAGAGCAAGAACATGGGTTCTTAAAAGCCATCAATGATGATCTTCAAAAGAAAAGTTCTTCTTACATCGCCAAGCGTTTACTCTTGTCTACTTACATGCCACAAGTAAAATCTAGCAACAAGAGTAAGAAAGATTCTTCTTCTAGCAGTAACAATAATCATGCTAAATCCAATATTGTTGCTTCTAGTAGTTCTCTTGATTCCACTAATGATTCTCTTAGCCAAGTTACACTTGAGTAAGAAAATAACTTATTGAAGGGAATTATAGAGAAAGGTGTTTACAAGAGCTTTGTCGGAAGTAAGCAATTTGAGGAAATTGTACGCAAGCTAGGCAGGCACCGGAAGAATCAAGGTGTTGGTTTTGAACGAAAGTTCAATGCCAATGGAGTTGAGTGGGAAGAAGATCAATATCCCAAGACAAAGTTTGTTCCTCAACAAGAGAAGTATGATCCTACTTCCTTCAAGGGGACACAAGCTCAAGATGATCTTCCACCACAATACCACAAGCTAAAAGGCAAGGACAAGCTTCAAGAGGAGATTGATGCATTTGAAGAAGCTCCAAAGGCCTTGGTCAAGTGGGTTCCCAAGACCACCTCTAAGTTCTACTTTATCAAGTACATCTACAACCCCAAGGATTCCTATCAAGATGATGTGGATCCCGAAGAAGAAGAACTAGAGAATTCTTGAGGGTGACTCCGCCAACATACTTCACTCATATTCATATTGGCAAGAACAAGTGCAATCAACTTCCACATCTTGCACTAGTTCAAGGAGTCACAAACCCTCTTGATAGTAAGTCAAGGGACAAGGTAACCTAATGCTTCTATGCACATCATCATGTGTGTGTACTTCACTCTATGTCGATGGATATCCTTGTTTGTTCCTTGTGGGACTAACCCATGTAAGTATTGAAAGTGCAACTCAATCCAATGGATTGCTCCAAATGATCCACATCAAAATTGAGCATCCACATCTTAAACATCTACATGAAGTCATCATTGAGAAAATCCAAGGTTAGTTCATCCCTCTAAAAGGGGATATCACATCTGGGGGAGCTTTACTCTAAGAATTGGGCTAAAGCAACTCTAATGATGTGAACACAACAATGCTTTATGTAAAAGTGGTAACCCCACTTGTGCTTAAACGATGAGTATGACCTATGATCAAATGTTCTCATTTGACTCCAAAGTCAATATACTCATATATAGATGACCTAGTCATCGCCAATTGCTTGATAGATGCTAGAGTGTTTGTGCATGCTTTGCCACATATTTCATTTGCTATCTTATTGTGTGAGCATGTTGAGTGCATAATTTTCTCCATTCGAGGACATCCATTTGTTGTTTCGATTGTTTGGTCTTTTCTTTTGCCAAATGGATGGACAAGAATGCCTGAGTACTCTCTCTAGCTATCTATGCTTTCTCGTCTCAAACTCTATTCATGCTACATCAAAAAGTTTGATCAAGTTAGATTCGAGCCCTCTGGGTGAGGAGCATTCGGAGTCACCGATTCGTCATAGACTTAAACTTCCAAAACCTCTTGATGCATCTCGGTTTGACTGATTCATTCCTTTCAGTCACACCGAGTTCATTAAGTTGATCTAGGTTTCAATCTCGGTGCAACTGATTTGAACACTTTGGTCTCACCAAGTTGCAGTAACCGCTTGCGATTCTGCATCTCGGTGCCACCGAGTTGTTCCACTCGGTCACACTGACAGGGTCTTGATATATATATATATATATATATATATATATATATATATATATATATATATATATATATATATATATATATTCACGGGTTGAATCTTTGGAAGTTCCTCCGAAACTCTTTGCCCGCACTGTCCAGCTCTGCCGACTCATGGTCTCCGAATCATCGCCTCCGTCGCCAATGACCCCCTGCCACTGGACTCTGCCGCCGTCAACGGATTCTCCTCCGCCGTTGCCGCCATGGAGAACTCACCTCCAAGTTAGGGTATGAGTTCGATCCCTTGTGCTTTCTCACTCTGATTCTTAGCACAAAGACAATGCCATGATTCTTGCCACATTTGAGATTGTTTGAAAATTTAGGGTTAGGTTTCCACCGAACTCATCTCAGACCGGCCGAGTTGTAGAAATCGGTCTCACTGATTTGGCTTAGGTCATTGCACTGTGATTTTTGGTCTGACCAAAACTCACAAATCGGTGAGACCGAGTTCAGGACTCTGTGAAACCCTAGCAATATCAGTGTCATTGAACTGTGCCTCGGTCTGACCGAGTTCACTAGTTTAGACACTGAACTTTTCTTCGGTGTCATCGAGTTCAGCAAATCGGTAGCTCCGAAATTACTTTAGTAGAAAACTAAAACTAAGTTTTTGGCTCAATTGCTTTGCAAAATCTCTGCACTTTGTGATGCTCATCCACTCTATCTCATATATATCTATTCACAGGGTTAGCCTTCAGCTTGTCGCAATGTCTGACAACAGTGACAGCCAGAATATGTCTGAGGAACAAGTTCAGATGAGTGAGGGCACTAGTCCCTCTGAGAGCAGTCAAGATGATGGGAGCAGAAGCATTCCCAGTAACCTGCCCAAAGCTGCAACTAGGTAGAGAAAGAAGAAGACATCTGATTCTGAGGATGAGGATTTTGTGATTGATGAGGAAGTCTCTTCTAAGAGGAAAGGAGACAAGAAGGAAACTGGCACTACAACTAATCTCAAGCCAGGATTGAAGACAAAAGCTCCTGCAAAACGAGTTCCCATGTCCAAAGCCAGAGCCTCAACTCAAGAAACCATGGTGTTCACTCTTGAACCCAAAGAGGCTGGTGAGGGCAAGAAGAGGAACGGGAGTGTCAAGAAGACAATGTCTAGAGTCATTGGGAGATCTTTAATGATCAGAGACCCAGCTGAAGATGAAGAGCAAGATGCACCTCCTACTAAATCTCATAAGCTAATGGGGGATGCAATCAGATCAGGGGTTTCTCATTCAAATCCCAAATCTGCCCCCAAGGCTGCCGCTCAAGCCCCCAAGAGATCCACCAGAAACATTCCAGCTGTTGAGAAGAATAAGGCCCTAGTGGCTGAAGTGGAAGAAGAGGAAGAAGGGCAAGTGCTTAGAAAGTTGAAGCGCGAGATTCCTGATCACGCTGACACACATCCTGTTGCACATAATATGAAGCTCAGAAACGATGCAGGTCTCAGGCTATGGAGGAAGAATGACCCATATGCCATTAGAAGGAGAACAACTATTGATTACAGGTTCCACAAAAAGGAACAATGATACGTCTCCAACGTATCTATAATTTTTGATTGTTCCATGCTACTATATTACCCGTTTTGGATGTTTCTGGGCTTTACTTTACACTTATATATCATTTTTGGGACAAACCTACTAACCGGAGGCCTAGCCTGAATTGCTGTTTTTTTGCCTATTTTAGTGTTTCGAAGAAAAGGAATATCAAACGGAATGAAACCTTCGAGAGAGATCTTTTTGGAACAAACGCAATCCAGGAGACTCGGAGTGGACGTCAAGAAGCAGCCAAGGCGGCCACGAGGGTGCCAGGCACGCCCTAGGGGGTGGGCGCACCCCCCACCCTCGTGGGCCCCTCGTGGCTCCCCTGCCCGAATACCTTCGCCTATATATACTTGCATACCCTGAAAACACCGAGGAGCACCACGAAAACCTATTTCCACTGATGCAACTTTTTGTACCCGTGAGATCCCATCTTGGAGCCTTTTCCGGCACTCCACCGGACGGGGAATCGATCACGGAGGGCTTCTACATCAACATCATAGCCTCTCCGATTAGTTGTGAGTAGTTTACCACAGACCTTCGGGTCCATAGTTATTAGCTAGATGGCTTCTTCTCTCTTTTTCAATCTCAATACAATGTTCTCCTCGATCTTCTTGGAGATCTATTCGATGACCCTTTTTTGCGGTGTGTTTGTCGAGATCCGATGAATTGTGGGTTTATGATCAAGTTTATCTATGAGAAATATTTGAATCTTCTCTGAATTATTTTATGTATGATTGGTTATCTTTGCAAGTCTCTTCGAATTATCAGTTTGGTTTGGCCTACTAGATTGATCTTTCTTGCAATGGGAGAAGTGCTTAGCTTTGGGATCAATCTTGCGGTGTCCTTTCCGAGTGACAGCAGGGGCAGCAAGGCACGTAACTGTTGCCATCAAGGATAAAAAGATGGGGTTTATATCATATTGCTTGAGTTTATCCCTCTACATCATGTCATCTTGCCTAATGTGTTACTCTGTTCTTATGAACTTAATACTCTAGATGCATGCTGGATAGCGCTCAATGTGTGGAGTAATCGTAGTAGATGCAGAATCGTTTCGGTCTACTTGTCGCGGACGTGATGCCTATATACATGATCATGCCTAGATATTCTCATAATATGCACTTTTCTATCAATTGCTCGACAGTAATTTGTTCACCCACCGTAATACCTATGCTATCTTGAGAGAAGCCACTAGTGAAACCTATGGCCCCCGGGTCTATCTTTCATCATATAAGTTTCCGGTCTACTTTATTTTGCAATCTTTACTTTCCAATCTATGGCCCCCTAGGTCTTCGTGAGCAAGCAAGTTGGATGCACACCCACTTAGTTTCTTTTGTTGAGCTTTCATACATTTATAGCTCTAGTGCATCCGTTGCATGGCAATACCTACTCACTCACATTGATATCTATTAATGGGCATCTCCATAGCCCATTGATACGCCTAGTTGGTGTGAGACTATCTTCTCCCTTTTTGTCTTCTTCACAACCACCATCCTATTCCACATATAAGTGCTATATCCATGGCTTGCGCTCATGTATTGCGTGAGAGTTGAAAAAGCTGAAGCGCGTTAAAAAGTATGAACCAATTGCTTGGCTGAAACCGGGGTTGTGCATGATGGGAGTATTTTGTGTGATGAAAATGAAGCATAGCCTAACTATATGATTTTGTAGGGATAAGCTCTATTTGGCTATGCTATTTTGACAAGACATGATTACTTTGTTAGTATGCTTGAAGTATTACTATTTTTATGTTAATTAGAACTTTTATATTGAATCATTTGGATATGAACATTCATGCCACAATAAAGAAAATTACATTGAGAAATATGCTAGGTAGCATTCCACATCAAAAATTCTGTTTTTATCATTTACCTACTCGAGGACGAGCAGGAATTAAGCTTGGGGAAGCTTGATATGTCTCCAACGTATCTATAATTTTTGATTGTTCCATCCTATTATATTACCGGTTTTGGATTTTTATGGGATTTACTTTACACTTTTATATCATTTTTGGGACTAACCTACTAACCAGAGGCCTAGCCCGAATTGCTGCTTTTTTACCTATTTCAGTGTTTCGAAGAAAAGGAATATCAAACGGAGTCCAAACGGAATGAAACCTTCGGGAGTGATCTTTTTGGAACAAACGCAATCCAGGAGACTTAGAGTGGACATCAAGAAGCAGCTGAGGCGTCCACGAGGGTGCCAGGCGCGCCCCCACCCTTGTGGGCCCCTCGTGGCCCCCCTGACCGACTTCCTTCACCTATATGTACTTGCATACACTAAAAACACCGAGGAGCACCACGAAATCCTATTTCCACCACCGCAACCTTATGTACCCATGAGATCCAATCTTGGAGCCTTTTCCGGCGCTTCGCCGGAGGGGGAATCAATCATGGAGGGCTTCTACATCAACACCATAGCCTCTTCGATGAGTTGTGAGTAGTTTACCATAGACCTTCGGGTCTATAGTTATTAGCTAGATGGCTTCTTCTCTCTCTTTGAATCTCAATACAATGTTCTCCTCGATCTTCTTGGAGATCTATTCGATGTAACTCTTTTTTGCGGTGTGTTTGTCGAGATCCGATGAATTGTGGGTTTATGATCAAGTTTATCTATGAGAAATATTTGAATCTCCTCTGAATTCTTTTATGTATGATTGGTTATCTTTGCAAGTCTCTTCGAATTATCAGTTTGGTTTGGCCTACTAGATTGATCTTTCTTGCAATGGGAGAAGTGCTTAGCTTTGGGATCAATCTTGCGGTGTCCTTTCCGAGTGACAGCAGGGGCAGCAAGGCACGTATTGTATTGTTGCCATCTAGGATAAAAAGATGGGGTTTATATCATATTGCTTGAGTTTATCCCTCTACATCATGTCATCTTGCCTAATGTGTTACTCTGTTCTTATGAACTTAATACTCTAGATGCATGCTGGATAGCGCTCAATGTGTGGAGTAATCATAGTAGATGCAGAATCGTTTCGGTCTACTTGTCGCGGACGTGATGCCTATATACATGATCATTCCTAGATATTCTCATAATATGCACTTTTCTATCAATTGCTCGACAGTAATTTGTTCACCCACCGTAATACCTATGCTATCTTGAGAGAAGCCACTAGTGAAACATATGGCCCCCGGGTCTATCTTTCATCATGTAAGTTTCCGGTCTACTTTATTTTGCAATCTTTACTTTCCAATCTATATCATAAAAGTACCAAAAATATTTATCTTATCTTTTTATCTCTATCATATCTCACTTTCGCAAGTGGCCTTGAAGGGATTGACAACCCCTTTATTGCGTTGGTTGCAAGGTTCTTGTTTGTTTGTGTAGGTACAAAGGACATGTGTTGAGCCTCCTACTGGATTGATACCTTGGTTCTCAAAAACCGAGGGAAATACTTATGCTACATTGCTGCATCACCCTTTCCTCTTCTAGGGAAAACCAATGCAGTGCTCAAGAGGTATCAAGAAGGATTTCTGGCGCCATTGCCGGGGAGTTCTTCGCTCAAGTCATGACATACCAAGTACCCATCACAAACTCATCTCCCTCGTATTACATTATTTGCCATTTGCCTCTCGTTTTCCTCTCCCCCACTTCCCCTTGCCGTTTTATTCACCCTCTCTTTCCCGTTCGCCTCTCTTTTTCGCTTGCCTCTTATGTGCTTGTGTTTTGGATTGATTGTCACGATGGCTCAAGATAATACTAAATTGTGTGACTTTTCCAATACCAACAATAATGATTTCCTTAGCACTCCGATTGCTCCTCTTAATGATGCTGAATCTTGTGAAATCAATGCTGCTTTGTTGAATCTTGTTATGAAAGATCAATTCTTCGGCCTTCCTAGTGGAGATGCCGCTACTCATCTAAACAAATTTGTTGATTTGTGTTATATGCAAAAGAAGAAAGATACAAATAATGATATTGTTAAATTGAAGTTATTTCCGTTTTCGCTTAGAGACCGTGCTAAAACTTGGTTTTCGTCTTTGACTAAAAATAGTATTGATTCATGGAATAAGTGCAAAGATGCTTTTATCTCTAAGTATTTTCCTCCCACTAAGATCATCTCTCTTTAAAATGATATTATGAATTTTAAGCAACTAGATCATGAGAACGTTGCACAATCTTGGGAGAGGATGAAATTAATGATTCGCAATTGCCCTGCACATGGTTTGAATTTGTGGATGATCATACAAAAAATTTATGCCGGATTGAATTTTGCTTCTAGAAATCTTTTAGATTTGGCCGCGTGAGGCACTTTTATGGAAATCACTTTAGGAGAAGCTACTAAACTCCTAGATAATATTATGGTAAATTATTCTCAATGGCACACCGAAAGATCTACTAGTAAAAAGGTTCATGCGATAAAAGAAATTAATGTTTTGTGTGGAAAGATGGATGAACTTATGAAATTGTTTGCTACTAAGAGTGCTCCTATTGATCCTAATGATATGCCTTTGTCTACTTTGATTGAGAATAATAATGAATCTATGGATGTGAATTTTGTTGTTAGGAATAATTTTGGTAACAATGCTTATAGAGGAAACTTTAATCCTAGGCCGTTTCCTAGTAATTCCTCTAATAATTATGGTAATTCCTACAACAACTATTATGGAAATTTTAATAAGATTCCCTCTGATTTTGAGAATGGTGTTAAAAAATTTATGATCTCTCAAAAGAATTTCAATGCTTTGCTTGAAGAAAAATTGCTTAAAGTTGTTGAATTGGCTAGGAACATGGATAGAATTTCTCTTGATGTTGACTCTTTGAAACATAGATCTATTCCACCTAAGCATGATATCAATGAGTCTCTCAAAGCCATGAGAATTTCCATTGATGAGTGCAAAGAAAGAACCGCTAGGATGCGTGCTAAGAAAGATTGCTTTGTAAGAGCGTGTTCTTCTAGTTTCCATGAAAATAATGATGAAGATATAAAAGTAACTGATGTGTCCCCTATTAAATCTTTTTTTTGCAGTATGAATCTTGATAATGATGGTGCTGGAGCTGAGTCAACTTTAGTTAAAAGGCGTCCCAATGATTCGGAGTTTCTAGATCTTGATGCTAAATTTGGTAAAAGTGGGATTGGAGAGGTCAAAACTTTACATAGCAATGAACCCACTATTTTGGATTTCAAGGAATTTAATTATGATAATTGTTCTTTAATAGATTGTATTTCCTTGTTGCAATCCGTGTCGAATTCTCCTCATGCTTATAGTCAAAATAAATCTTTTACCAAACATATTGTTGATGCTTTGATGCAATCTTATGAAGAAAAACTTGAATTAGAAGTTTCTATCCCTAGAAAACTTTATGATGAGTCGGAACCTACTATTAAAATTAAAATTAAAGATCATGAACGCTATGCTTTGTGTGATTTGGGTGCTAGTGTTTCCACGATTCCAAAAACTTTATGTGATGTGCTAGGTTTCGTGAATTTGATGATTGCTATTTAAACTTGCACCTTGCAGATTCCACTATTAAGAAACCTATGGGAAGGATTAATAATGTTCTTATTGTTGCAAATAGGAATTATGTGCCCGTAGATTTATTTGTTCTTGATATAGATTGCAATCTTTCATGTCCTATTATTCTTGGTAGACCTTTCCTTAGAATGATTGGTGCAATTATTGATATGAAGGAAGGAAATATTAGATTCCAATTTCCTTTAAGGAAAGGCATGGAACACTTTCCTAGAAATAAAATTAAATTACCTTATGAGTCTATTATGGGAGCCAGTTATGAATTGAATATCAAAGATGGCAATACTTAGATCTATTCTCGCTTTTATGCCTAGCTAGGGGCGTTAAACGATAGCGCTTGTTGGGAGGAAACCCAATTTTATTTGTGTTCCTTGCTTTTTGATTCTTTTTGGTAATAAATAAATCATCTAGCTTATGTTTAGATGTGGCTTTATGTTTTCATTAGTGTTTGTGCCAAGTAGAACCTATAGGATCATCTTGGGTGATAGTTAATTTGATTCTGCTGAAAAACAGAAACTTCTGCGCGCACGAGAATAATTTTAGTAAATCACGTAAGCACGATTTTTAGTTGATTCTTTTTGCAGTAGATCAATAGACAAATTTCCTAGGACTTCATATTTTGGTAGGATTTTTAGAGTTCCATAAGTATTCGAAAGTTACAGATTTGTACAGACTGTTCTGTTTTTGGCAGATTCTGTTTTTCGTGTGTTGTTTGCTTATTTTGATGAATCTATGGCTAGTATTGGGGGGTATGAACCATAGAGAAGTTGAAATACAGTAGGTTTAACACCAATATAAATAAGGAATGATTTAATTACAGTACCTTAAGTGGTGGCTTTTCTTTCTTGCACTAACGGAGCTTATGAGATTTCCTGTTGAGTTTTGTGTTGTGAAGTTTTCAAGTTTTGGGTAAATATTTGATGGACTATGGAATAAGGAGTGAGAAGAGCCTAATCTTGGGGATGCCCATGGAACCCGAAGATAATTCAAGTACAATCAAAATCCTAATCTTGGGGATGCCCCGGAAGGCATCCCCTCTTTCGTCTTCATCTATCAGTAACATTACTTGGAGCTATATTTTTATTCTCCACGTGATATGTGTTTTGCTTGGAGCGTCTCGTATGATATGAGTCTTTGCTTTTTAGTTTACCACAATCATCCTTGCTGTACACACCTTTTGGGAGAGACACACATGATTCGGAATTTATTAGAATACTCTATGTGCTTCACTTATATCTTTTGAGCTAGACAATTTTGCTCTAGTACTTCACTTATATCTTTTTAGAGCACGGTGGTGGCTTAATTTTGTAGAAATTATTGATCTCTCATTCTTCACTTATATTATTTTGAGAGTATTTTATAACAGCATAGTATTTTCTATGGTTATAAAATTGGTCCTAGAATGATGGGCATCCAAGTTGGGTATAATAAAAACTATCATAGAGAGTGCATTAAACACTATGATCAATTTGATACTTGATAATTGTTTTGAGATATAAACGTGGTAATGTTAGAGTCATGCTAGTGGGGTAATTATGAAATTAAGAAATACTTGTGTTAAAGTTGGCAAGTCCCGTAGCATGCACGTATGGTAAAAGTTGTGTAACAAATTTGTTGCATGGTGTGATCTTTTTATTGCCTTCCTTATGTGTGGAGGTCGGGATCGCGCGATGGTTAACTCGTACCAACCCTTCCCCTAGGAACATGCGTAGTAGTACTTTGCTTCGAGGGATAACAAACTTTTGCAATAAGTATATGAGTTCTTTATGACTAATGTGAGTCCATGGATTATATACACTCACACCATTCCACCATTGCTAGCCTCTCTTATGCCGCGCAAGTTTTGTCGGTATTATACACCCACCATTTGCCTTCCTCAAAACACCCACCATACCTACCTATTATGGAATTTCCATAGCTATTCCGAGATATATTGCCATGCAACTTTCCACCGTTCTGTTTATTATGACACGCTCCATCATTGTCATATTGCTTTTGCATTATTATGTAGTTGACATCGTATTTATGGCAAGGCCACCTTCATAATTCTTTCATAAATGTCACTCTTGATTCATTGCATATCCCCGTACACCGCCAGAGGCATTCACATAGAGTCATATTTTGTTCTAAGTATTGAGTTGTAATTCTTGAGTTGTAAATCAATAAAAGTGTGATGATCTTCATTATTAGAGCATTGTCCCAAGTGAGGAAACGATGATGGAGACTATGATTCCCCCACAAGTCGGGATGAGACTCCAGACTTTATAAAAATAAAAGAGTCCAAAGAAGCCCAAATAAAAAAAGAGGCCAAAGAAGCCCACAAAAAATGAGAGAAAAGAGAGAAGGGACAATGTTACTATCCTTTTTCCACACTTGTGCTTCAAAGTAGCACGATGATCTTCATGATAGAGAGTCTCCTATGTTGTCACTTTCATATACTACTGGGAATTTTTCATTATAGAACTTGGCTTGTATATTTCAATGATGGGCTGATAACCCGCAAGTATACGGGATAGTTGTAGCCTCTTTCGATAAGTAAGAGTGTCGAACCCAACAAGGAGCTAAAGGTAGAACAAATACTCTCTCAAGTCCTATCGGCCACTGATACGACTCTATGCACGCTTGACGTTCGCTTTACCTAGAACAAGTATGAAACTAGAAGTACTTTATAGGTGTTTTCGGGTAAGCTTGCAAGAAAGTAAAGAACACGTAAATATAAACTAGGGGCTGTTAAGATAAAAAAGCAACAAAGTAAATATAGCGAGTGTGGAAAAGTGGTGGTAGGAGTTGTGGAATTGTCCCTAGGCAACTGACTATGTTACTAGACCGGTAATCACTATTGCAATTTTATTTGAGGGAGAGGCATAAGCTAACATACTTTCTCTACTTGGATCATATGCACTTATGATTGGAACTCTAGCAAGCATCCGCAACTACTAAAGATTCATTAAGGTAAAACCCAACCATAGCATTAAAGCATCAAGTCCCCTTTATCCCATATGCAACAATCCCCTTACTCGGGTTTAAGCTTCTGTCACTCTAGCAACCCACTATAAACGAATCATGAACGTATTGCAACACCCTACAGCGGGAATACCTCACGCTTGCGCGACACGGAGGGCACCATAGGACAGCACCAATAAAACATGCAACTCAAACCAATCATAGCAATTCATCAATCACCGATAGGACAATAGAAATCTACTCAGACATCATAGGATGGCAACACATCATTGGAAAATAATATGTAGCATAAAGCACCATGTTCAAGTAGAGGGTACAGCGGGATGTGGGAGAGTGGACCGTTGTAGATAGAAGGGGGAAGGTGATGGAGGTGTTGGTGAAGATGGCGGAGGTGTTGGTGAAGATTGTGGTGATGATGATGGCCCCTGGCGGCGTTTCGGCGCCACCGGAAGCAAGGGGGAGAGAGCCCCCCTTCTTCTTCTTCTTCCTTGACCTCCTCCCTAGATGGGAGGAGGGTTTCCCCTCTGGTCCTTGGCTCCCATGTCTTGGGAGGGCGAGAGTCCCAAAAATAATATAAAAAGTTGCCAAAAGTATATGAAAGTGAATAATATTGGCATGGAACAATCAAAAATTATAGATACCACGGAGACGTATCATGGGCTTCCTCAAAATGCCCTAGGTCTTCGTGAGCAAGCAAGTTGGATGCACACCCACTTAGTTTCTTTTGTTGAGCTTTCATACATTTATAGCTCTAGTGCATCCGTTGCATGGCAATACCTACTCACTCACATTGATATCTATTAATGGGCATCTCCATAGCCCATTGATACGCCTAGTTGGTGTGAGACTATCTTCTCCCTTTTTGTCTTCTTCACAACCACCATCCTATTCCACATATAAGTGCTATATCCATGGCTTGCGCTCATGTATTGCGTGAGAGTTGAAAAAGCTGAAGCGCGTTAAAAAGTATGAACCAATTGCTTGGCTGAAACCGGGGTTGTGTATGATGGGAGTATTTTGTGTGATGAAAATGAATCATAGCCTAACTATATGATTTCATAGGGATAAGCTTTATTTGGCTATGCTATTTTGACAAGACAAGATTACTTTGTTAGTATGCTTGAAGTATTACTATTTTTATGTTAATTAAAACTTTTATATTGAATCATTTGGATATGAACATTCATGCCACAATAAAGAAAATTACATTGAGAAATATGCTAGGTAGCATTCCACATCAAAAATTCTGTTTTTATCATTTACCTACTCGAGGACGAGCAGGAATTAAGCTTGGGGAAGCTTGATATGTCTCCAATGTATCTATAATTTTTGATTGTTCCATCCTATTATATTACCGGTTTTGGATGTTTATGGGATTTACTTTACACTTTTATATCATTTTTGGGACTAACGTACTAAGCAGAGGCCTAGCCCGAATTGCTGCTTTTTTGCCTATTTCAGCGTTTCGAAGAAAAGGAATATCAAACGGAGTCCAAACGGAATGAAACCTTCGGGAGTGATCTTTTTGGAACAAACGCAATCCAGGAGACTTAGAGTGGACATCAAGAAGCAGCTGAGGCGTCCACGAGGGTGCCAGGCGCGCCCCCACCCTTGTGGGCCCCTCGTGGCCTCCCTGACCGACTTCCTTCACCTATATGTACTTGCATACCCTGAAAACACCGAGGAGCACCACGAAATCCTATTTCCACCACCGCAACCATATGTACCCATGAGATCCAATCTTGGAGCCTTTTCCGGCGCTTCGCCGGAGGGGGAATCAATTATGGAGGGCTTCTACATCAACACCATAGCCTCTTCGATGAGTTGTGAGTAGTTTACCACAGACCTTCGGGTCGATAGTTATTAGCTAGATGGCTTCTTCTCTCTCTCTTTGAATCTCGATACAATGTTCTCCTCGATCTTCTTGGAGATCTATTCGATGTAACTCTTTTTTGCGGTGTGTTTGTCGAGATCCGATGAATTGTGGGTTTATGATCAAGTTTATCTATGAGAAATATTTGAATCTCCTCTGAATTCTTTTATGTATGATTGGTTATCTTTTCAAGTCTCTTCGAATTATCAGTTTGGTTTGGCCTACTAGATTGATCTTTCTTGCAATGGGAGAAGTGCTTAGGTTTGGGTTCAATCTTGCGGTGTCCTTTCCCAGTGACAGCAGGGTCAGCAAGGCACGTATTGTATTGTTGCCATCGAGGATAAAAAGATGGGGTTTATATCATATTGCTTGAGTTTATCCCTCTACATCATGTCATCTTGCCTAATGCGTTACTCTGTTCTTATGAACTTAATACTCTAGATGCACGCTGGATAGCGGGCGGTGTGTGGAGTAATAGTAGTAGATGCAGAATCGTTTCGGTCTACTTGTCACAGACGTGATGCCTATATACATGATCATGCCTAGATATTCTCATAATATGCACTTTTCTATCAATTGCTCGACAGTAATTTGTTCACCCACCGTAATACTTATGCTATCTTGAGAGAAGCCACTAGTGAAACCTATGGCCCCCGGGTCTATCTTTCATCATATAAGTTTCCGATCTACTTTATTTTGCAATATTTTCTTTTGAATCTATATCATAAAAATACCAAAAATGTTTATCTTATCTTTTTATCTCTATCAGATCTCACTTTCGCAAGTGGCCTTGAAGGGATTGACAACCCCTTTATCGCGTTGGTTGCGAGGTTCTTGTTTGTTTGTGTAGGTACGAAGGTCATGTGTGGAGCCTCCTACTGGATTGATACCTTGGTTCTCAAAAACTGAGGGAAATACTTAAGCTACTTTGCTGCATCACCCTTTCCTCTTCCAGGGAAAACCAACGCAGTGCTCAAGAGGTAGCAAGAAGGATTTCTGGCGCCGTTGCCGGGGAGGTCTTCGCTCAAGTCACGACATACCAAGTACCCAACACAAACTCATATCCCTCGTATTACATTATTTGCCATTTGCCTCTTGTTTTCCGCTCCCCCACTTCACCCTTGCCATTTTATTCGCCCCCTCTTTCCCGTTCGCCTCTCTTTTTCACTTGCCTCTTGTGTGCTAGTGTGTTGGATTGCTTGTCACGATGGATCAAGATAATACTAAATTGTGTGACTTTTCCAATACCAATATTAATGATTTCCTTAGCACTCCGATTGCTCCTCTTAATGATGCTGAATCTTGTGAAATCAAGCTGCTCTGTTGAATCTTGTTATGAAAGATCAATTCTTCGGCCTTCCTAGTGAAGATGCCACTACTCATATAAACAACTTTGTTGATTTGTGTGATATGCAAAAGAAGAAATATACGGATAATGATATGGTTAAATTGAAGTTATTTCCGTTTTCTCTTAGAGATCATGCTAAAACTTGGTTTTCGTCTTTGACTAAAAATAGTATTGATTCATGGAATAAGTGCAAAGATGCTTTTATCTCCAAGTATTTTCCTCCCGCTAAGATCATCTCTCTTAAAAATGATATTATGAATTTTAAGCAACTAGATCATGAGCACGTTGCACAATCTTGGGAGAGGATGAAATTAATTATTCGTAATTGCCCTGCACATGGTTTGAATTTGTGGATGATCATACAAAATTTTTATGCCGGATTGAATTTTGCTTCTAGAAATCTTTTAGATTTGGCCGTGGGAGGCACTTTTATGGAAATCACTTTAGGAGAAGCTACTAAACTCCTAGATAATATTATGGTAAATTATTCTCAATGGCACACCGAAAGATCTACTAGTAAAAAGGTTCATGCGATAGAAGAAATTAATGTTTTGAGTGGAAAGATGGATGAACTTATGAAATTGTTTGCTACTAAGAGTGCTCCTATTGATCCTAATGATATGCCTTTGTCTACTTTGATTGAGAATAATAATGAATCTATGGATGTGAATTTTGTTGGTAGGAATAATTTTGGTAACAATGCTTATAGAGGAAACTTTAATCCTAGGCCGTTTCCTAGTAATTCCTCTAATAATTATGGTAATTCCTACAACAACTCTTATGGAAATTTTAATGAGATGCCCTCTGATTTTGAGAATAGTGTTAAAAAATTTATGATCTCTCAAAAGAATTTCAATGCTTTGCTTGAACAAAAATTTCTTAAACTTGATGAATTGGCTAGGAACATGGATAGAATTTCTCTTGATGTTGACTCTTTGAAACATAGATCTATTCCACCTAAGCATGATACCAATGAGTCTCTCCAAGCCATGAGAATTTCCATTGATGAGTGCAAAGAAAGAACCGCTAGGATGCGTGCTAAGATTGCTTTGTAAGAGCGTGTTCTTCTAGTTTCCATAAAAATAATGATGAAGATCTAAAAGTAATTGATGTGTCCCCTATTAAATCTTTGTTTTGAAATATGAATCTTGATAATGATGGGACTGGAGATGAGTCAACTTTAGTTAAAAGGCGTCCCAATGATTCGGAGTTTCTATATCTTGATGCTAAATTTGGTAAGTTGTTGCCAAAGGGGGAGAAAGTGTATAGATCATAGGCTTTGAGAGAGAGAGAGAGTTTGCTTCTTTTTTGCTCTCTTGCTACTCATTTGCTGTGCTTGTTTGGATGAAACAATGTTTTATGCTTGTGTGTGAGATACTTCATGATCACATGTTTGATCATATCATACGTAAATGCTTGTGCTTAATGATGACATTCTATCTCTCTTATATGATCATTCATATCTTATTTTGGTGATGAGTGCATATTTCATATCTTATCATTTTTTAGTGCTCCACCAAGATGTATGTAACATGGAAGAGTGACCCATGATCCTAATTGTTTGTGCATTTGCATTCAAAAGCAAATTTGAAATAATAAACATATTTAGGGGGAGCTCTTGCTTATCACATACTTCTCAAAGCGACGATGTACTTAATACATATTATCATTTGTCGAAGCTTTGATCTATATGTTGTCATCAATTTCCAAAAAGGGGGAGATTGAAAGTGCAACTAATCCCCGGGTGGTTTTGGTAATTCATAACAACATATAGCTCATTGAACTAACATTCTTTCAAGATCAATGTTTCGGAAAGTTCAATGATTGGTATGGCATGGACAAGAGATGTGTACCCCTCAAAATGCTAAGGACACACATTGGCAAAGGCTCAAGACTCTACATTTTCATTTTAGTGATCCAAGATCACATTGAGTCTATAGGAAAGCCAATACTATTAAAAGGGGATGAGGTGTTGCTTAATGGCTTGCTTGCTCAAAATGCTTAGTGATATGATCCAAAATCCCTTGGCCACTCTCTCATTTCCACATATGTCCTAAACCTAAGGTCAAACTCGGCCGCACCAATTTGATCTATCCGGCGCCACCAAGTTCACTTGACATAGCCATATCCACAAACCCTAATTAGTTCGGTCTTACCGATAGGGATCTCGTTCTCATCGAGATGGGAATGCAAACTCTTTGTTTCCCTTTGTAATGTTTCGGTCTAACCAAAGTGAGCGATCGGTCCCACCGAGTTGGCACTTCAAATCTCTCCGTTTCCTTTTCTTAATGTTTCGGTTTAACCGAGATGAGCGATCGGTCCTACCGAGTTTGCCTGACCAAGTCTTTGTTTGCTTATTACTGAAATTGGTCTCACCGAGTTCATGTGATCAATCTCATCGAGATGAGGTTTGCCCTAACCCTAGCGAATCGGTCTCACCGAGTTAATGTTGTCGGTCCCACCGAAATGCCTAATGTTCACATTTTGAACCAAGTCGGTCTGACCGAGTTTCACTATTCGGTCCCACCAAGTTTGGAAAATTGTGTATAACAGTTAGATTTTGTGTGGAGGCTAAATATACCCCTCCACCCCCTTCTCCATCAGTGAGAGATCCATCAGAATATGCCTACACTTCCACTACTCATTTCCTGAGAGAGAACCACCTACTTATGTGTTGAGACCAAGACATTCCATTCCAACCACAAGAATCTTGATCTCTAGCCTTCCCCAAGTTGCTTTCCACTCAAATCATCTTTCCACCATAGCCAAATCTGTGTGAGATAGTTGAGTGTTGGTGAGACTATTATTTGAAGCACAAGAGCAAGGAGTTCATCATCAACACACCATCTATTACCTTTTGGAGAGTGGTGTCTCCTAGATTGGTTAGGTGTCACTTGGGAGCCTCCGTCAAGATTGTGGAGTTGAACCAAGGAGTTTGTAAGGGCAAGGAGATCGCCTACTTCATGAAGATCTACCCTAGTGAGGCAAGTCCTTCATGGGCGATGGCCATGGTGGGATAGACAAGGTTGCTTCTTTGTGGACCCTTCGTGGGTGGAGTCCTCCATGGACTCGCACAACCATTACCCTTTGTGGGTTGAAGTCTCCATCAATGTGGATGTACGATAGCACCACCTATCGGAACCACGCCAAAAATCTCCGTGTCAACATTGCGTTTGCTCCCTCCAAACTCCTTCCCTTTACCTTCATATGCAGTGATTTACATTCCGCTGCTATACTCTTAGAATTGCATTTGTAGGTTGTTTGCTTGACTGGTGCTAAGTTGCTAAAATCTGCCAAGACTTAAAATTGGGAAAAGGCTAGATTTTTATTTGGTCAAGTAGTCTAATCAACCCCCCCCCCCTCTAGACATACTTTCGATCCTACAACTTCCAACTCTCTCTTTTGGTCCTTGAGTTTCTCAAAGTTCCTTGGATCAAAATGGAAATAAAACAAATGAGGCAAACATGCATAAATCATGGATGCATATGAATGATCTATTTATAAACATCCAAATTGAGAATTGGGATGTTACACGCAGCGTCCTTTCTAGCCGGAATCTCAGCCATCCCGGAAGCTGGTGAGGTGCACCAGCTCTACTATCGTGGATGATAAGAAGTAAACTCGAGCCCGATGCAAGCTTCCTTATCTTGCAGGCAACGAGAGGTATGGCGTCTCATCTCTCCTTGTCTTCCTGAAATTGTTGAGTTTGTTAATTAGCATGATATTTAGGTTAGTTGCACACTCACATTCTGATTTCCACCATGTTTGAGCACACTGGAATAGTAAACCATAAGAAACCTGAACATTGTATACTGAAATAGTGAACTGAAAATTGTAAACTGTCATAAACCTAAATATTTTTTACTCCAAACTATATCTAAATTCTGTTGGACACTGAATTAGAATACCTTTAATTTGTGCAGTATTGATAACCCAAAGTGGGGATTTTGGTTCCATTTCCAACGCGGAGATTTTGTGGTTAGAAGAATTTACTAGTCAGACATACCTTTTTTGAATATGGTTTCTCTTATCAGGAGTGAGGGTTGTGGAGATGATGATTATATGTACTATGTTAGTGATGAAGATAAAGGATTGGAAGGTGTAGAGCATCTAGGTTCTGAAGATGATGTGCAACAGATGTTGATCATGTTTCAGAATGAAAAGATTTTGAACATAAGAGTTGTGAGAGAAGATGAGCCATGTCATGCAGATGAAAACATAGATAGTTATGTTGTTGAACATTGCATTAACAAACAACAAAGTTGCATTGGAAGAGTCCATACGAGGACTCTGAGGTGGTGGAGAGAAGCAAAGACTGAAAGGATGAGCTTCTGAAGAGCATTATTCAGAGAGAACTCGACCTTAAGCATTTTAAAGGTGACATTGATGTGACTGAATTGTGTTATGATGATGTGCAGTCAGATTCAGATGGTAACCTTGTGGAAGTACAACTTTTCTCTTCCTCTGAAGATGAAGCTGCAAAACAAGATACATCAGTGCTCTAGAAACTAAAGCTAGTGAAAAATCCATGTCCAACCAATAGATCCCACTGATACGTCTCCAACGTATCTATAATTTTGATTGTTCCATGCTATTATATTATCTATCTTGGATGTTTTATATGCATTTTGGTACTATTTTATATCATTTTTTGGGACTAACCTATTAACCTAGCTAATGCCTAGTGCCAGTTGCTATTTTTTCCTTGTTTTTGGCTTTTTCAGAAAGGAATATGAAATGGAGTCCAAACGGAATAATACTTTTGCTATGATCTTTCTTGGACTAGAAGACACCTAGAAGACTTGGGGAGGGGGTCAAAAGACCCACAAGGAGTCCACAAGCCGTCAGGCCGTGCCCCAGGGCAGGCGTCCCCTGGCTTGTGGGCCCCTTGGAAGTCCCCCAACTCTAATCTTTGCACTATAAATTCTCAAATATTCCCCAAACACCAGAAGCGTCCACAAAAATACTTTTTCGTCGCCGCAAGCTTCTGTTCTCATGAGATCCCATCTTGGGGCCTTTTCCGGTGATCTGCCGGAGGGGGATTCAATAACGGAGGGCTTATACATCAACCTTGCTGCCCTACCGATGATGTTTGAGTAGTTTACCACAGACCTACGGGTCCATAGCAAGTAGCTAGATGGCTTCTTCTCTCTCTTTGATCTTCAATACCATGTTCTCCTCGATGTTCTTGGAGTTCTATCCGATGTAATCTTCTTTTGTGGTGTGTTTGTTAATATCCGATGAATTGTGGGTTTATGATCAGATTATCTATGAATGTTATTTGAGTCCCCTCTGAACTCTTTTATGCATGATTTAAATATCTTTGTATTTCTCTCAAATCTATTGATTTGGTTTGGCCAAGTAGAATGATCTATCTTGCAATGGGAGAGGTGCTTTGTGATGGGTTCAATCTTGCGGTGTCCTCACCCAGTGACATAGTAGGGGTAGCAAGGCAGGTATTGTAGTGTTGCCATTAACGGTAAAAAGATGGGGTTTATATCATATTGCTTGAGTTTTTCCCTCTACATCATGTCATCTTTCTTAAGGCGTTACTCCGTTCTTATGAACTTAATACTGTAGATGCATGCTGCATAGCGGTCGATGTGTGGAGTAATAGTAGTAGATGCAGAATCGTTTCGGTCTACTTGCCATGGACGTGATGCCTATATTCATGATCATTGCTTTAGATATCATCATAACCAAGCGATTTTTTATCAATTTCTCAACATTAATTTGTTTACCCGCCGTATGCTTTATTCAAGAGAGAAGCCTCTAGTGAAACCTATGGCCCCCGGGTCTATTTTCCATCATATATTTTCAGATCTATAAACCAAAAACCCAAAAATACCTTGATGCAATTTATTTATATTTACTTTGTTTTTCCTTTTAGTAATCTTTTATATCTATCTCTATTAGATCTCATCCTTGCAAGTGACCGTGGAGGGATTGACAACCCCTTTATCGCGTTGGGTGCAAGTGTTTGATTGTTTGTGCAGGTGCATATATTGGAGACTTGCTTGTGCCTCCTACTGGATTGATACCTTGGTTCTCAACTAAGTGAAATACTTATCTCTGCTTTACTGCACCACCCTTTCCTCTTCAAGGGAAAAACCAACGCAAGCTCAAGAAGTAGTAGGAAGAATTTCTGCATCGTTGTCGGGGAGGTTCTACATCAAGCCTACCAAGTACCTATCATAAACTCTCATCTCTCACATTACATTATTTTCCATTTGCCTCTCGTTTCCCCCTCCCCCACTTCTAAAATATTTTTAGAAAAATACAAAAATACTTGCCTTTTTATTCGCCCTTCTTTCGTTCGTCTTTCCATTTGCTTTTTGTTTGCTCGTGTGTTAGTTGCTTGCTTTGTTATCATGGCTAGCTCCTCTATCGTAGTTGATACCCTGGAAAACAAAGTTCTTAATTTTAAACAAAGGGGTGGGGAGAATTTAAAAGATGCTTGGTATAGAATTTGCAATGCTCAAAATAGATCTACTCGTAAGCAATCCACTACTGTTCTTCTTCGAAATTTTTATGTGGGTGTTACTACTTGGTATAGTTATGTTCTAGACACCATTACTGGGGGTAATTTCTTGGGTAGTCACCTGATGGATGCTTACAATGCTATGATAAATTTAGTAGGATCACCACCACTTATGGTTAATGAAATAGTTTTGACTTTGGCACATGTGATGCAAAGGCTTGATATTATTGAAAATAAAACTTCTACTGTAGAGCTTATTGAGAATTAGGATAAAAAGGATCCATAATCACATTACGCAACTTGGATCAAAAGTAGGGATCACTTTGAAGAACTTTAAGGAAAAAGAACCCATAGTTAATGAGAAAATTGAGCAAGAATCTACTAGAATCGATAAGATAGAGGATATTATTACCAATTTGGGTTCCGCCTTTGCCGCTGTTAAAACTACTCCAAAATTTCCTCCTACTAAAGCTATTAAGTTTATTTATGTTCCTAAAAATAAGGGTGAATCATCTAGTAAAGAAGAAGATCTTACGATGATAAGTATTTGCCCTAGCTTTATCAATATTATAAAGGAATCGGTTGCTACAAATGAATTTCTTGATTTTTTACCTAGGGGCACGACCTTCGGCAAACCTACTAAAATTCCTATGGAGCATGGGTGTGATTTAAGAATTGCATACCAAAGATGACAACACCTAAATCTATTGCAATATGCCTAGCTAGGGGTTTTAAACAATAGCGCTTGTTGGGAGGCAACCCAATTTTATTTTTGTGTTTTTGTTTTTGCTACTGTTTTTGAATAAATACACATTATTACTTCTATGGTAATTGTGTTTTACTGTTTTAATTAGTGTTTGAGGCAAGTAAGACCTTAGGCATGATCTATGGTGATAGTTGATTAAACTTTTGCATCCAGTAACACAATTGTTTAAATTCACAGGAGTGTGTTCTGGTTCTGAATATTTTACACAAGATTGATATACAAATTGCCTACATTTTCCAGATTTTTTTAGAATTTTTAGAGTTACATAAGTATGAGAACAATTCAGATCTTCGCCGATTGTTTTATTTTTGACAGATTCTATTTTTATGTGTTGTTTGCTTATTTTGATGAATCGTGGGTAGTATCGGAGGGTATGTACCATGGAGAAGTTGGAATACAGTAGATATAACACCATTATAAATTTAGAATGAGTTCACAACAGTACCTAAGTGGTGATTTGCTTTTGTTACACTAACGGATCTTATGAGTTTTCTGTTGAGTTTTGTGTTGTGAAGTTTTCAAGTTTTTGGTAAAGATTTGATGGAAAATGGAATAAGGACTGACAAGAGCCTAAGCTTGGGGATGCCCAAGGCACCCCAAGGTAATATTCAAGGACAACCAAGCATCTAAGCTTGGGGAAGCCCCGGATGGCATCCCCTCTTTCGTCTTCAATCCATCGGTAAATTTACTTGAGGCCATATTTTTATTCACCACATGATACGTGTTTTGCTTGGAGCGTATTGTATTATATGAGTCTTCGGTTTTTAGTTTGCCACAATCATCCTTGCTATACACACCTTTTGAGAGGGACACACACTAATTGTGAATTTATTAGAATACTCTATGTGCTTCACTTATATCTTTTGAGCTAGGCAGTTTGCTCTAGTGCTTCACTTATATCTTTTTAGAGCATGGGGTTTCATTTTATAGAAATTGATGAACTCTCATGCTTCACTTATATTATTTTGAGAGTCTTAAACAACATGGTAATTTGCTTAGGTTATGAATTTAGTCCTAAAATGATGGGCATCCAAGACTGATATAATAAAAACTTTCATAGAAAGAGCATTGAATATATGAGAAGTTTGATTCCTTGCATTTGTTTTAAGATATAAAGATGGTGATATTAGATTCATGCTAGTGAGTAATTGTGGATTGGTAGAAAACTTGTGTTAAAGTTTGTGATTCCCGTAGCATGCACGTATGGTGAACCGTTATGTGATGAAGTCGGAGCATGATTTATTTTTTGATTGTCTTCCTTATGATTGGTGGTCGGGGACGAGCGATGGTCTTTTCCTACCAATCTACCCCCCCTAGGAGCATGCGTGTAGTACTTTGTTTTGATGGCTAATAAACTTTTGCAATAAGTATGTGATTTCTTTATGACTAATGTTGAGTCCATGGATTATACGCACTCTCATCCTTCCACCATTGCTAGCCTCTCTAGTACCGCGCAACTTTCGCCGATACATTAAACCCACCATATACCCTTCCTCAAAACAACCACCATACCTACCTATTATGGCATTTCCATAGCCATTCCGAGACATATTGCCATGCAACTTCCACCGTTCCGTTTAATGACATGCACCATCATTGTCATATTGTTCTCATATGCATGACGCATTCATATAGATTCATACCTTTGTTCTAGCATCGAGTTGTAATTCTTGAGTTGTAAGTTAATAAAAGTGTGATGATCATCATTATTAGAGCATTGTCCCATGTGAGGAAAGGATGATGGAAGCTATGGTTCCCTCACAAGTTGAGATGAGTCTTCAAACTTTTAAGAAAAGAAAAGAGGCCAAAGAAGCCCAAATAAAAAAAGAGGCCCAAGAAGGCCAAAGAAAAAAAGAGAAAGAAAAAAAGGAAAAAAATGAGAGAAGGGACAATGTTACTATCCTTTTTCCTCACTTGTGCTTCAAAGTAGCGCCATGATCTTCATGATAGAGAGTCTCCTATTTGATCACTTTCATATACTAGTGGGAATTTTTCATTATAGAACTTGTCTTGTATATTCCAATGTTGGGCTTCCTCAAAGTGCCCTAGGTCTTCATGAGCGAGCAAGTTGGATGCACACCAACTTAGTTTCTTTTTGAGCTTTCATACACTTATAGCTCTAGTGCATCCGTTGCATGGAAATCCCTACTCACTTGCATCGATATCGATTGATGGGCATCTCCATAGCCCATTAATTTGCCAAGGTGATGTGAGACTTTCTCCTTCTTTTTGTCTTCTCCACAACCACCATATTCTATTCCACCTATAGTGTTATATCTATGGCTCATGCTCATGTATTGTGTGAAAGTTGAGAAAGTTTGAGAACACTAAAAGTATGAAACAATTTCTTGGCTTGTCATTGGGGTTGTGCATGATGAAATACTTTGTGTGATGAAGATGGAGCATAGCGAGACTATATCATTTTGTAGGGATAACTTTCTTTGGCCATGTTATTTTGAGAAGACATGATTGCTTTATTAGTATGCTTGAAGTATTATTGTTTTTATGTCAATATTAAACTTTTGTTTTGAATCTTATGTATATGAATATTCGTGCCACAATAAAGAAGATTGCATTAATAAATATGTTATGTATCATTCCACATCAAAATTCTATTTTTATCATTTACCTACTCGAGGACGAGCAGGAATTAAGCTTGGGGATGCGTGATACGTCCCCAGCATATCTATCTTGGATGTTTTATATGCATTTTGGTACTATTTTATTTCATTTTTTGGGACTAACCTATTAACATAGTGCCCAGTGCCAGTTGCTATTTTTTCCTTGTTTTTCACTTTTTTAGAAAGGAATATCAAACGGAGTACAAATGTAATAAAACTTTCACGATTATTTTTCGTGGACCAAAAGACACCCAGAAGACTTGGGGAGGTGGTCAGAAGACTCATGAGGAGTCCACAAGCCCTCAGGTCGCGCCCCAGGCCCCCCTGGCTTGTGGGCCCCTCAGGAGTCCCCCAACCCTAAACTTTGCACTATAAATTCTCAAATATTCCCCAAACACCAGAAGCATCCACAAAAATACTTTTCCATCGCAAGCTTCTGTTCTCGTGAGATCCCATCTTAGGGGCCTTTTTCGGTGATCTGCCGGAGGGAGATTCGATCACGGAGGGCTTCTACATCACCCTTGCCACCCTAATGATGATGTGTGAGTAGTTTACCACAGATCTATAGGTCCATAGCTAGTAGCTAGATGGCTTCTTCTCTCTCTGTGATCTTTAATACCATGTTCTCCTTAATGTTCTTAAAGTTCTATCCGATGTAATCTTCTTTCGCGGTGTGTTTGTTGAGATCCGATGAATTGTGGGTTTATCATCAGATTATCTACGAATATTATTTGAGTCTCCTATGAAGTCTTTTACGCATGATTTAAATAGCTTTGTATTTCTCTCTGATATATTGATTTGGTTTGGCCAACTAGGTCAATCTATCTTGCAATGGGAGAGGTGCTTTGTGATGGGTTCAATCTTGTAGTCCTCACCCAGTGACATAGTAGGGGTAGCAAGGCACGTATTGTATTGTTTCATTTAAGGGTAAAAAGATGGGGTTTATATCATATTGCTTGATTTTTCCCTGTACATCATGTCATCTTGCTCAAGGCGTTACTCCGTTCTTATTAACTTAATACTCTAGATGCATACTGGATAGCGGTCGATGTGTGGAGTAATAGTAGTAGATGCAGAATCGTTTCGGTCTACTTGTCATGGACGTGATTCCTATATTCATGATGATTGCCTTAGATATCGTCATAACTATGCGCTTTTCTATCAATTGCTCAACAGTAATTTGTTTACCCACCATATGCTTTATTCAAGAGAGAAGCCTCTAGTGAAACCTAAGGCCCCCGGGTCTATTTTCCATCATATATTTTCAGATCTATAAAACCAAAATCCCAAAATACCTTGCTGCAATTTATTTATAGTCACTTTGTTTTGCCTTTTAGTAATCTTTTATATATATCTCTGTTAGATCTCATCCTTGCAAGTGACCGTGGAGGGATTGGCAACCCGTTTATCGCGTTGGGTGCAAGTGTTTGATTGTTTGTGCAGGTGCATATATTGGAGACTTGCTTGTGCCTCCTACTAGATTGATACCTTGGTTCTCAACTGAGGGAAATACTTATCTCTACTTTGCTCATCACCCTTTCCTCTTCAAGGAAAAACCAATGCAAGCTCAAGAAGTAGCACCCACCGTGAGGTTGAGAAAAAGGAAAGACCATATTGGGTTCCTAAAATAGGTGACTTTTGTTTTTGTGGTGATTATGGCATCAGTGATGAAGAAGATGAGCATTAAGAGCCTATAAACTACCAATGGTAGGAAGAGAAGGACTAAGAAGGTGAAGGCTAGGGTGTGGTTTAATGAGAACCTTCCTGATCCACATGAACAATTTTGTAAGGTGTGATTGACCTATGTTTATGATTTCAGAGATGTACTTAGGGATTTTCACATTAGGAATTTGAGGAATTTCCAGTATCACATAAATTCCCCAAATAGGATTATTTTTTGTTGCTCAGAGAGAGCCGAATGATGTGATTTTTATATCAGTGTCTCTAAGATAGCTCATGAAAAAACCTTCAGCATCAAGAAGTGTGACACATAGCACACCTGTGAAGCATGTGCAGAGACACAAAGGTTACTAAGTGTTTGTCCAAATCAATACAACCAACATTGAGATTAGACCTTAGATCTCCTATGGTGCATTAATGAAAAAGAGCAAGACTAGAGGATGTGTCGAGAAGTGTGGCATATAGGCAACGTTGAAGGTTTTTGATGTGGTGCAAGGTGAGCAGCACTTGAGGCCGAGGGATTATCTTCAAACAGTTCTTCATACAAACCCTAGTAACAAATGTATAATTACAACATTTCAGGAACCAGAAAACCCAACACCTACTCATAGATTTAAGTACCTATTCTACTGTCTGACAACTTCAAAGGAAAGTTTTCTTAATGGTTGCAGATCATTTATAGGTAAAGTTTTACATTTGTTATATAGCTAATGTGTGACTGAATCCAGGTCTTGATAGATGCTTCATCAAGTTAACCACTGGACAACTAATTCTTCCAGCCACAAGAAGGGATGGCAACAACAACATATACCCATAGCTTTTAGACTACTTGACAAGGAAGATACTTAAAGTTGGACTTGGTTTCTAACTCACTTGAGATGTTGCACTCGTAGTGCCAACAAATTTGGGACATACACCATAATACCTAATAGGCAAAAGGTGACCAACTTTTGCTAGCAATTCTTCTATATCATGGATCATTGTTGTTTTCATGGTGTTTGGGATTATTTTAATTTGTTGATGGGTAGTAGTAATTTTTGAATTTACAAGGTTTACTTAAGGCAATAAATGAGGTGTTCCTTCATCCACCTCAAAGATACTGTCTTAGGCACATATATAACAATTTTCAATCAGCTGGGTTTAGAGGACAAGAACTAAAGAAGTGTGTGGACAAAACTAGATACCCCTACACTAAAAATGGCCATGAAGTAGGGATGGCAGAGTTGAAAGCAAAGTGTGAGGATGCCTGGAACTGGCTACAAACATTTATGTTTGTACTTGGGCTAGGTTTGCTATGGATCATAATTGCAATACATATCTTGTTGTCAACAACATTAGTGAAGTCTTCAACCAAATGATACCGGATGTTAGGGCCAAACCAATTAGGACATTTTTAAGGGATTAGGCCCAAGCATATGATCAAGAGCCAAAATACTAGGGAGAAGTTACAACTAAGCAGCTGGACAATCACAACAAATTACTTAGAAATTTTAGAAGAGAACAAGAAGAATGCCAAGTACTGCCAAGTTGACAGAGTTGGTCCTACAATTTGGAAAATAAATGGCAATGAAAAAGAGTATTGCGTGTACATGGAAAGGTGTACATGTTGGGGAACGTAGTAGAAAACAAATTTTTTTGCCCTACGAACACCCAGGAACAATATGAAGATGCATACCGGGTTTGTATCAACGATTGTTACCGACTCCAAAGTGCAGCGGAAGTAGACAAGTCAGTGTAGATCATACTTGGAGTCCCTCGAACATCGATGACGATCCCACGAACCGCCCTCGAATGATCCCTCGAACGGAAGACCGAAAGCATGGCCTCTCTACTTGGTTGCAAGCATACGGTCTTCACAAACCGACAGCGCTTTACCATCCAGAGCTAATCATCACCGAAGAATTAGAGGGAGGATATTAGAACCACATGGGGCTTCTAAATATGAGTATTGGAGGTGGCTAGGGCTAGCTCTAATTAGTCAACTAACCAACTAGAACTAGATCAACTAGAGGAGGCTCCAAAACTTGTGTATCAAAAGGGTGGAAATCCTATAGTATATATAGGTCTGAGGGGAGAGGGAGGGCTGCCACCAAGGAGGAAGGATTCCTCCTTGGTACGCCAGCCTAAGGGGGGAAGGAAGAATCCTTTCCCCACCCCAATTTGGCCTCCCTCAAGAAGGAAAGGGGCGCCTCCCCTATTGGGCATTGGTGGCTCGATTCCTTCTCCACCACATGGCCTTTTTAGGCCCGCTGATATTAAATTAGATATATAAATTTTCTAAATACCTCTAGAACATTATATATATAATATAACATCCCCGGAAACATTTTCCACCTATATATAATTAATCGGTAATACCCGGTATTACCAGATATTCACCAAAACCCTTCTGGTGACCCCGAAACGCTTCAGAACCTCTTGGAACTATTCCAGATATTAATTAAACAATTCCACAAATATATTCTCATTACTCCCGTACTACTAACACTCATTAAATCATGATTACCTTAACCTTCTGACCCCGTAGGTTCGGCAAATCATAGACATGAATGAAACCCCTTCGTTTAATGATCGATAGCGGAACCGTGGTCATCCATATCAGTCCCTATGATTACACTAATGATATTTGAATGAACATTTGGTTATCATGTGATGTTCCCTTTGCTTCGCGATACTTTACAAAACCCAGTGTGCATCGGTATCCTTCCGAGTCATCACCATGATCACTATACCGTTAGTTACCGGTTTTGTTCTTCTTTCTCGTTAACGTGTTCTGACATCCCTGTGACGTAGTCACCTGTGTATGGCTAAATGATGATGTATTCCTTCACATCGAGAGGGTCCTTGGAATATCTATCCATCATCGGAGGACCAAATCCCACTCTCGAGCTATCCGGTCACTAGTCAAACTTTCTGGCGAGCCTGAAAGTTGTCGTTATGATCACCTTGTTACAGATGATGTTTGAGCAACCCCAAATCCCACCGTCTGGTAGGAAGTGACCGAGACACTCTCATGGTCTGAGGAACTAAAACACATGCTAACACTTCGTGTTATAACAGATGATTTCGGACGATATAATCACAAAGTATAACAAATGAGTATTGGGTTGATTCAATATGATCGTTCTTCTAACAACATATCCTCAATGTTGTTTTAGGACTGTCGTTACACTTAATGATATCCTAAGATCCAGAAAGCATGATCACCAACAACACTTGAGCCGGTCTTAGAGGCGAGACTGGGCCTATTGTTTAACCATTTATCATTTCACATGTGCATACAAGTTTTCCATTGAATCGCATATTCTAGGATCATAGTGGTTCTAACATGAAATATCAACTCTTAATTATGAATAATGAAAATAAAATAATACAATATTATTGCCTCCAGGGCATATTTCCAACAGTACATGTGACTGCAAGAGGTGGGACATGTCAGGTGTACCTTGCAGTCATGTATCTACGATGACAAAGTGGAAGCCACATGCTTCCTAACATGTAAATGAATTCTTAAAGAAGCCACTTTACTTGGAAACATGCAAAGACATTATGTACCTTGTCCCTGGTCCTAATTGCTGGCCTGATACAAACATTCCATATATTGAACCACCTGTCTTCAAAGAAGGATTGGTAAAAAGTAGATTGTAACGAGGAAGCGGCAGTTTGAGGTTCTAGCTCCAAGAGACACTGGTAGGATGGGTACAATTACATGTGGAAATTGTGCTTTGGAAGGACACAAATATACAAGTTGCAATAGGGCTCTGAAGCTTAAGCTTCAGATGAGAAAAGAAAAACATCAGGTAATTACCTAGTTTTAGTGCATGTTTTGCATTTTCATAGTAGAATTAATGTAACTATGTTATATTTGTTACATGTAGGAAAACATGGCAGTTTATCAAGATACTATGACAACAAACAGAGCTACAGCTAGATCTGAAATGCATGCATGTGCTTTATCTGCTCTGACCCCTGCTGCAAGTGCAAAACATAAATACCTACTACATCAGTGCCTGCTACAAGAGCTAAAAATCAACTCCTACTTGCTATAAGAGCTAAAGAGGAGCACTTACTTCATTTGGCCCCGCTTCAAGAGCTAAAAGAACAACACATACTTCATTTGGGACTGCTGCATCTACACCAGCCCCTGTTACAAGTGCAAAAAGGGGTAAGCCTACAGGTAGAGGGAGAACTTGGGGGTTCAATTCACCAAGAGCTACAACCACAACAGATACCATACTTGGGAATAAAAGGAAGAGAGAGTCAAGCAAAAAATTGATGGCCTACTTCACTTCAAGTGGTAACTACTTAAGTGCAAAAGGGGTAAATTTGAAGTATGCCTGAACTTTTTCTGAACTAGTCAGTTAAATTTGTCTGAAGTATTCTCTGAGCTATGCCACTTCTTTCTCTAAGCTTTGTCTGAACTATGCCAGTACTAAACTCTATATTGTTTTCTATGAACTTTGTGTGAACTTATCCTCAAATTTGCCTGTTTTGTGATTGAACTATGCCTATATTTCAGTGAATTTTCTCTCAATTTGTCTACAATAAATTTTCTGATCCTTTGTGTGCCTTGTTTTGTGGTGTTTTGTTTTGGAGCTTAACTTCCGAGATGGGCCTTCTATTGGGAATTTTTCAGTGGATCTAAATGACCCCAAGCCTATCTTGTTATCTGTAATTTTTCTCAAATTGTGTCAATGTGTGCTTGTTCACCGAATCTTTATCTGAATTTTTGAATTTGTGTCAGTGTGTGCTTGTTTGCTGAATCTATATATGAATTTCTCTATTTGGGTACATGTGCTTATTCACTAAATTTATACGTTCGTAGTGCAGTCCAACTATTTTCCAATGTTCAAAATTTACTAGGCTGGTAACTACCAGCCTTAACTTCTCGCCTCAGGCCCTGCGAACTCATGTGTCTAAAACCCATTGGAAATATGCCCTAGAGGCAATAATATTGTATTATTATATTTCTGTGTTCATAATTAAGAGTTTATATTCTATGTAATAACTGCTATGATCCTAGAATATGCGATTCAATGGAAAAAAATCATATCCAAACATGGAATGACAAATGGTAAAACCAAATTCCTAGTCTTGCCTCTAGGACTAGTTCAAGTGTTTTTTGTGATCATGTTTTCCGGATCTTAAGATATCGCTAAAGTAACGATAGTCCTAAAATAACTTTGAGAATATGATGTTGGAAGAACAATCATATTGAATTGTCCCAAACTTGTTTGTTATAACATAAAGATTTAACGTGTGATTTAGTACTTTAGACCATGAAAGTATCGTAGTCACTTCTTATCGTATGCTGAACTAGGTTGCTCAAACATCATGAGTAACACGGTGATCATAACGACAACTTACAGGTTCATCAAAAAGTTTGATAAGGGGATAGATAGATCAAGAGTGGGATCTCCTCCGATGATGTAGATATATTCTTAGGGCCATTTTGATGTGACAACATCCATCATCGTCTGGCCAGACATAGGTAACTAGGTCACGGGTATGCCGGAACATGTCAATGAGAAAGAAGAACAAAAGCGGTAATGAGGAGACCGGTGTAGTGAGCATGTGTATGATTCAAGAGGATACTGATATATCTCACCTCGGGTTTTGTAAAGTATCACAAAGCAAAGGGAATAGCACATGATAACCAAAGTTTCACTCGAATGTCATTCGTGCACTCCTAGGGATAGATATGGACATCCACTATTCTGATATTGGTCATTGAAAGAAATGGGTTTTGTTCATGCCTATGTTTTACCGAACCTACAGGGTAACAAGCTTAAGGTAATCAAGATATGTTGAGTGTTAGTAGGACAAGAGTAATGAGGAAATATTTATGAAATAATTTCATTAGTATTCAAAATAGTTTCGAGAGGAATGGAAGCGTGTCAGGTTGACCTGAAGGGTTTCGGGGTTTACTGGGTAATACCAAGAATTGATCTATAGATAGAAATTATTTTGAGGACTTAAATATAAATTATAAAGGGATCCAATATGATTAGAAGGCCCCTGGAATTTATTTATAGTCAATGGGCTAAATAAAATAAAAAAGTCCTATTAGGGGAGAGTTAATGGGCCCTAGGGCCCATTAGTGGAGGCGCCACAAGGGGGAGGCCGAATTGGGAGGTGGAGTTGGACTCCACCAACCCTAGGCTAGTGCAAGGGGAGGTGTCGTGGATTTAACATGGTAGATGCCCTAGCAAAAGGACTGAGGTGTGGATCCATCACAGCTAGGTTAGCTTAAAGGGGTTAAACGGGACAAAGGACACAGAGAGTTTACCCAAGTTTGGCCCCTCTCAATGAGGTAAAAGCCTACTCCTGCTTTTAGCTGTATTGCTTGTGTTTCGATTACCAGGGAGCGAATACCCTTGACCTAGTACTTGATCGATTGTTTTCTTAAGTTAACCCACTGCCGGGTCATCCCTTTATATACAGGTTGATGCCCGGCAGCTTACAGAGTCCCGGCCGGCTCACACAAACGTGACCAGCTTGGTTTCTAACTAAGCTTGCCTTACAGAACAAGTTAAACATATGGCGGTTCACACATTTAGGCCTTAAGTCGCCTCCGGGCCTTGGGCCTTCAACAAGCATGATCCATGAACCGCCAGCTTCATGCTTAAGTCGCCACTGGCATGACCCGGCCCCTCCTGGGCGGGTCATTCCTAGGAGTTATATCCCCAACATTAGGCCCCAGGTTGATTTGAACTAGTTCACATCAATCTTCATTACTTGACTTAGCAGATTCTTCTTTTATCAACCTTTACGAATTCACTGTAAGCCACCATGACATCACATCAGTAAACCGTGATAACCTGCAATGATGTCACACGCATTAATTCCGCATAAGGCCTAGGATATCTCAACGGAGCTTTATCTTAATGGACCTCCTGAAAATCGAGGCGTCCACATAGCCATATAATCATTTTTTGGCCTCCTCGATTCCCGCACATGCCATCTATCCACCTCCTTATAAATAGGGGTTGGGGGTCCTCCTTTTCACTTTTTACCCCTGCCCTTGCACCTTATTATTCCTCCTCACGCCGTCCATCATATCCCGTGCTCTGCCGCCGTCGTCTCTAGCGTCCTCAACTCCGGCCGCTGCATCACCCTGACCTTGTCCAGAGATCGCAACACTCCTTCGCTGTTCATCAGCACCAACAGGTACCTTTCCTGCTTTTTTTCAGATCTGTACTAGAGTTCCCTCCATTCATCGGAGTTCTGCAGCGTTCATCAAAAACTTCCGCAGTGTCCCCTTGCTGATGATTAGTTTGATCCAACCATAATATAAACTTGGCGCGGCAGCAGTTTTAGCCCCTGTTTACAAACGCCGATGCATTCTGTCCTGCTGAGACGCAAAGCCCAGTTCGCGTGTTCTTCCGCCGTTGTAACTAGGTTGAACTTTATTTTTCATTTTCGAACTGCTGTAGATCCAAAATCGCAGAACCAATCTATGGAACGTGTTTACTTAACACTTAACAAAATTTAGCTCAACTCCAGATCTATAGGCATTAGCCCTCCATGGTGGTTTAAATGACAACCTATAGCTCACCAAATAGCTGCCGGCTTAACTTTGAATCCTTTTAAAACGCCAATGTAGTATTCTGATGTAACACGGCTATCCTTCGCCGGTTTAACCATGCTGACCTTTAGAACAATTCTTCTTCTTGTGTATTAGTTAATCTTGCTTTGCATACCTGTCCTCAAATCACTTGCCGGTTTAACATTATATTCTTAACCCGGCAATGATACTTCCCCAACATATCTATAATTTTTGATTGTTCCATGCTATTATATTACCCCTTTTGGATGTTTATGGGCTTTATTTTACACATTTATATCATTTTTGGGACTAACCTACTAACCGGAGGCCCAGCCCATATTGCTGTTTTTTGCCTATTTCAGTATTTCGAAGAAAAGGAATATCAAACGGAGTCCAAACGAATAAAACCTTCGGGAGCGTGATTTTTGGAACGAACGTGACCCAGAGGACTTGGAGTGCAAGTCAAGAAGCAGCCGAAGCTTCCACGAGATAGGAGGGCACCCCCCTATAGGGCGCGCCCCCTGTCTCGTGGGCCCCTCAGCCGTCCACCGACGTACTTCTTCCTCCTATATAAGCCTGCGTACCCCGAAAACATCCAGGGAGCACCCGAAACACAATTTCCACCGCCGTAACCTTCTGTATCCGCGGGATCTCATCTTGGAGCCATCGCCGGCACTCTGCCGGAGGGGGAATCGACCATGGAGGGCTTCTACATCAACATCCTTGCCCCTCCGATGAGTTGTTAGTAGTTTACCACAGACCTACGGGTCCATGGTTATTATCTAGATGGCTTCTTCTCTCTTTTTGGATCTCAATACAAAGCTCTACCCCTCTCTTTTGGAGATCTATTCGATGTAAACTCTTTTTGCGGTGTGTTTGTCGAGATCCGACGAATTGTGGGTTTATGGTCAAGTTTATCCATGAATAATATTTGAATCTTCTCTGAATTCTTTTATGTATGATTGAGTTATCTTTGCAAGTCTCTTCGAATTATCAGTTTAGTTTGGCCTACTAGATTGATCTTTCTTGCCATGGGGGAAGTGCTTAGCTTTGGGTTCAATCTTGCGGTGTCCTTACCCAGTAACAGAAAGGGTTGCAAGGGACATATTGTATTGTTGCCATCGAGGATAACAAGATGGGGTTTATATCATATTGCTTGAGTTTATCCCTCTACATCATGTCATCTTGCTTAAGGCGTTACTCTGTTCTTATGAACTTAATACTCTAGATGCAGGCAGGAGTCGGTCGATGTGTGGAGTAATAGTAGTAGTTGTAGGCAGGAGTCGGTCTACTTGTTGCGGACGTGACGCCTATATAGATGATCATGCCTTGATAATCTCATAATTATTCGCTTTTCTATCAATTGCTCGACAGTAATTTGTTCACCCACCGTAATACTTATGCTATCTTGAGAGAAGCCACTAGTGAAACCTATGGCCCCCGGGTCTATCTCTTATCATATTTGCTTCCAATCTACTTTTATTTGCATCTTTACTTTTTGCATCTATATTATAAAATACCAAAAATACATTTATCTTATCATACTATCTTTATTAGATCTCACTTTCGCAAGTGGCCGTGAAGGGATTGACAACCCCTTTATTGCGTTGGTTGCGAGTTCTTTATTTGTTTGTGTAGGTGCGTGGGACTTTTGAGGAGCCTCCTACTGGATTGATACCTTGGTTCAAAAAACTGAGGGAAATACTTATGCTACTTTGCTGCATCACCCTTTCCTCTTCAAGGAAAACCAACGCATGCTCAAGACATAGCAAGAAGGATTTCTGGCGCCGTTGCCGAGGAGGTCTTCGCTCAAGTCAAGACATACCAAGTACGCATCACAAACTCATCTCCCTCGCATTTACATTATTTGCCATTTGCCTCTCGTTTTCCTCCCCCCCCCCCCCCACTTCACCCTTGCCGTTTTATTCGCCCTCTCTTTCCCAATCTCTAAGGGTTCTGACCACCTTCTCAGAAGGTTGGAAGAGATTGAATCAAATATTAGAAGCTTTATGAATTTGCAACTTGAGCATAATAATTTCTTTAGAAAAGAGCTTAAGGAACAAAAAGGTTTTTTGGGGTTTATGAACAAAGAGCTTGATGATATGATTAAAGAATTTTATGGTGTTAACGCTCAAATTACCCGGCTTGAAAATGCTATAGCCAAAATTTCTGATAAGCAAGCAACCTTAGTCAATAAGATGGCCGCCAAACCAGAAAAGTTAGATGAAAATAATGATGAGGATCTTAAAGTTATTGATGCGTCTCCTATTAGATCTATGTTTTGCAATATGAATCTTGATCATTATGGGACTGATGATGAGTCAACTTTACCTAGAAGGCGTCCCAAGAATTCGGAGTTTTTAGATCTTGATGCTAAATTTGGTAAAAGTGGGATTGGAGAGGTCAATACTTTAAATAGCATTGAACCCACCATCTCGGATTTCAAGGAATTTGATTATGATAATTGTTCTTTAGAAGGTTGTATTTCCTTGTTGCAATCCGTTGTTAATTCTCCTCATTCTTATAGTCAAACTAAAGCTTATACCGAACATATCGTTGATGCCTTGATGCCATCTTATGATGGAAAACTTAATTTGGAAGTTTCTATACATAGAAAACTTAATGATGAGTGGGAACCTACTATAAATATTAGAATTAAAGATCATGAGTGTTTTGCTTTGTGTGATTTGGGTGCTAGTGTTTCCACGATTCCGAAAACTTTATGTGATATTCTAGGTTTCCATGATCTTGATGATTGCTCTTTAAATTTGCACCTTGCGGATTCCACCATTAAAAAAGCCAATGGAAAGGATCAATGATGTTCTCATTGTTGCAAATAGAAATTTGGTGCTCGTGGATTTTATCGTTCTTGATATAGATTGCAATCTTTCTTGCCCTATTATTCTTGGTAGACCTTTCCTTAGAACGATTAGCGCGATTATTGATATGAAGGAAGGGAATATTAGATTCCAATTTCCATTAAAGAAAGGCATGGAGCACTTTCCAAGAAAGAAAGTCAAATTACCTTATGAATATATCATGTGGGCTACTTATGAATTTAGTGCCAAAGATGGCACTCGTTAGATCTATCTTCGCTTTTATGCCTAGCTAGGGGCATTAAACGATAGCGCTAGTTGGGAGGCAACCCAATTTTATTTGTGTTTTTTTGTTTTTGTTCCTGTTTAGTAATAAATCTTGCATCTACCCTCTGTTTAGATGTGTTTTTATCTTTTAATTAGTGTTTGTGCCAAGTAGAACCTATAGGATAACCTATGATGATAGTTGATTTGATTCTGTTGAAAAACAGAAACTTTGCACGCACGAATATAATTTTGTTAAATCACGGGAATGTGATTTTGCATCGACTCTTTCTGCTGCTGATCAATAAACAAATTGTCTAGGACTTCCTATTTTGGTAGAATTTTTAGAGTTCCAGAAGTTTGCGTTAGTTACAGATTGCTACAGACTGTTCTGTTTTTGACAAATTCATTGAAATAAGCAAACAACACACGAAAAATAGAGAAGTTGGATTACAGTAGGTTTAACACCAAAATAAATAAAGAATGAGTTCATTACAGTACCTTATGTGGTGGTTTTGTTTTCTTTCACTAACGGAGCTTATAAGATTTCCTGTTGAGTTTTGTGTTGTGATGTTTTGAAGTTTTGGGTAAAGCTTTTATGGAATATGGAATAAGGAGGGGCAAGAGCCTAAGCTTGGGGATGCCCAAGGCACCCCAAGATATTCAAGGATAGCCAAAAGCCTAAGCTTAGGGATGCCCCGGGAAGGCATCCCCTCTTTCGCCTTCGTTCATTGGTAACTTCACTTGGAGCTATATTTTTATTCGCCACATGATATGTGTTTTGCTTGGAGCATCGTGTATTATATTAGTCTTTGCTTTTTAGTTTACCACAATCATCCTTGCTGTACACACCTTTTGGGAGAAGAATATTTGATTAGAATTTGCTAGAATACTCTATGTGCTTCACTTATATCTTTTGAGCTTGATAGTTTTTGCTCTAGTGCTTCACTTATATTTTTTAGAGCACGGTGGTGATTTAATTTTGAAGAAATTGCTAGTATCTCATGCTTCACTTATATCTTTTTGAGAGTCTTTTAGAACAGCATGGTATTTGCTATGGTTATAAAATTGGTCCTAGAATGATGAGCATCCAAGTTGGGTATAATAAAAACTATCATAGGAAGTGAATTGGATGCTATGATCAATTTGATACTTGATAATTGTTTTGAGATATGGAGGTAGTGATATTAAAGTCATGCTAGTTGGGTGATTATGAATTTAAAGAATGCTTGTGTTGAAGTTAGCAAGTCCCGTAGCATGCACGTATGGTTAAAGTTGTGTAACAAATTTGAAACATGAAGTGTACCTGGCTTGTGCATCCTTATGAGTGGCGGTCGGGGACAAGCGATGGTCTTTTCCTACCAATCTATCCCCCTAGGAGCATGTGCGTAGTACTTGATTTTTGATGACTTCTAAATTTTTGCAATAAGTATATGAGTTCTTTTGACTAATGTTGAGTCCATGGATTATACACACTTTTACCTTTCCGCCTCTTCGGTACCGTGCATTGCCCTTTCTCACCTTGAGAGTTGGTGCAAACTTCGCCGGTGCATCCAAACCCTGTGATACAATACGCTCTATCACACATAAACCTCCTTATATCTTCCTCAAAATAGCCACCATATCTACCTATTATGGCATTTCCATAGCCATTCCGAGATATATTGCCATGCAACTTTCCACCGTTCCGTTCATCATCATCATGACATACTTTACTTTTGTCATATTGCCATTGCATGATCATGTAGTTGACATCGTATTTGTGGCAAAGCCATCATGCAATAATTTTCATACATGTCACTCTTGATTCATTGCACCATCCCGGTACACCGCCGGAGGCATTCATATAGAGTCATATCTTGTTCTAGTTTCGAGTTGTAATTCATATGTTGTAATCAATAGAAGTGTGATGATCATCATTATTAAAGCATTGCCCAAAGAAAAAAATGAGAAAAAAAAAGAAGAAAGGCCAAAAAAAGAAAGGCCCAAAAAAGGAAAATAAATAAAAGGGGGCAATGTTACTATCTCTTTTTCCACACTTGTGCTTCAAAGTAGCACCTTGTTCTTCATGTAGTGAGTCTCATATATTGTGCTTCAAAGTAGCACCATGTTTTTCATATAGTGAGTCTCATAAGTTGTCTTTTTCATACTAGTGGGAATTTTTCATTATAGAACTTGGCTTGTATATTCCTACGATGGACATCCTCAAATGCCCTAGGTCTTCGTGAGCAAGCTGAAGGAAATATGCCCTAGAGGCAATAATAAAGTTATTATTTATTTCCTTATATCATGATAAATGTTTATTATTCATGCTAGAATTGTATTAACCGGAAACATAATACATGTGTGAATATATAGACAAACAGAGTGTCACTAGTATGCCTCTACTTGACTAGCTTGTTAATCAAAGATGGTTATGTTTCCTAACCATGAACAAGGAGTTGTTATTTGATTAACAAGGTCACATCATTAGTTGAATGATCTGATTGACATGACCCATTCCGTTAGCTTAGCACCCGATCGTTTAGTATGTTGCTACTGCTTCCTTCATGACTTATACATGTTCCTATGACTATGAGATTATGCAACTCCCGTTTACCGGAGGAACACTTTGTGTGCTACCAAACGTCACAACGTAACTGGGTGATTATAAAGGTGCTCTACAGGTGTCTCCAAAGGTACTTGTTGGGTTGGCGTATTTCGAGATTAGGATTTGTCACTCCGAATGTTGGAGAGGTATCTCTGGGCCCTCTCGGTAATGCACATCACTTAAGCCTTGCAAGCATTTCAACTAATGAGTTAGTTGTGAGATGATGTATTACAGAACGAGTAAAGAGACTTGCCGGTGACGAGATTGAACTAGGTATTGGATACCGACGATCGAATCTCGGGCAAGTAACATACCGATGACAAAGGGAACAACGTATGTTGTTGTGCGGTTTGACCGATAAAGATCTTCGTAGAATATGTAGGAACCAATATGGGCATCCAGGTCCCGCTATTGGTTATTGACCGGAAATGTGTCTCGGTCATGTCTACATTGTTCTCGAACCGTAGGGTCCGCACGCTTAAGGTTTCGATGACAGTTATATTATGAGTTTATGTATTTTGATGTACCGAAGGTTGTTCGGAGTCCCGTATGTGATCACGGACATGACGAGGAGTCTTGAAATGGTCGAGACATGAAGATTGATATATTGGACGGATATATTTGGACTCCGGAAAGGTTTCGGATGAGATTGGGATTATACGGGAGTTCCGGGAGGTTACCGGAACTCCCCGGTAAGTATATGGGCCTTATTGGGCCTTAGTGGAAGGGAGGGAGAAGGAGCAAGGGAGGGGGCGCCCCCCCCCCAAGCCCAATCCGAATTGGGAGGGGGCCGGCCCCCCCTTTCCTTCTCTCCTCCCCCCTCTTCCTTCCCTCTCCTACTCCTAATAGGAAAGGGGGGCCAAACCTACTTGGAGTAGGTTTGCCCCCCCTAGGGCGCGCCTCCCCCTTAGGCTGGCCTCCTCCTCCCTCCCTCCTTTATATATGGGGGCGGGGGGGCACCCCTTCCACGATATTACACCTCGGTCATATTGTAGCGGTGCTTAGGCGAAGCCCTGCGACAGGAGAACATCAATTTCGTCACCACGCCGTCGTGCTGACGGAACTCCTCCCCGTGCCTCTGCTGGATCGGAGGTCGGGGTGCGTCATCGAGCTGTACGTGTGTCAAGAACTCGGAGGTGCCGGAGTAACGGTGCTTGGATCGGTTGGACCGGGAGGACGTACGACTACTTCCTCTACGTTGCGTCAACGCTTCCAGTTCGGTCTACGAGGGTACGTAGACAACACTCTCCCCTCTTGTTGATATATCATCACCATGATCTTGCGTGTGCGTAGGAATTTTTTTGAAATTACTACGTTCCCCAACAGTGGCATCCGAGCCTAGGTTTTATGGTTTGATGTTATATGCACGAGTAGAACACAAGTGAGTTGTGGGCGATATAAGTCATACTGCTTACCAGCATGTCATACTTGTGTTCGGCGGTATTGTTGGATGAAGCGGCCCGGACCGACATTACGCGTACGCTTACGCGAGACTGGTTTTACCGCCGTGCTTTGCACACAGGTGACTAGCGGGTGTCAGTTTCTCCAACTTTAGTTGAACCGAGTGTGGCTACGCCCGGTCCTTGCGAAGGTTAAAACAGCATCAACTTGACAAACTATCGTTGTGGTTTTGATGCGTAGGTGAGATTGGTTCTTGCTTAAGCCCTAGCAGCCACATAAAATTGCAACAACAAAGTAGAGGACGTCTAACTTGTTTTTGCAGGGCATGTTGTGATGTGATATGGCCAAGACATGATGCTATATTTTATTGTATGAGATGATCATGTTTTGTAACCGAAGTTATCGGCAACTGGCAGGAGCCATATGGTTGTCGCTTTATTGTATGAAATGCAAACGCCCTCTAATTGCTTTACTTTATCACTAAGCGGTAGCGATAGTCGTAGAAACAATAGATGGCGTAAACGACAACGATGCTACGATGGAGATCAAGGTGTCGCGCCGGTGACGATGGTGATCATGATGGTGCTTCGGAGATGGAGATCACAAGCACAAGATGATGATGGCCATATCATATCACTTATATTGATTGCATGTGATGTTTATCCTTTATGCATCTTATCTTGCTTTGATTGACGGTAGCATTTTAAGATGATCTCTCACTAAAAATTATCAAGAAGTGTTCTCCCTGAGTATGCACCGTTGCCAAAGTTCGTCGTGCCCAGAGACCACGTGATGATCGGGTGTGATAAGCTCTACGTCCATCTACAACGGGTGCAAGCCAGTTTTGCACACGCAAAATACTCGGGTTAAACTTGACAAGCCTAGCATATACAGATATGGCCTCGGAACACGGAGATCGAAAGGTCGAGCGTGAATCATATAGTAGATATGATCAACATAAGATGTTCACCATTGAAAACTACACCATCTCACGTGATGATCGGTTATGGTTTAGTTGATTTGGGTCACGTGATCACTTAGATGACTAGAGAGATGTCTGTCTAAGTGGGAGTTCTTAAGTAATATGATTAATTGAACTTAAATTTATCATGAACTTAGTACCTGATAGTATCTTGCTTGTCTATGTTGATTGTAGATAGATGGCCCGTGCTGTTGTTCCGTTGAATTTTAATGCGTTCCTTGAGAAAGCTAAGTTGAAAGATGATGGTAGCAACTACGCGGACTGGGTCCGTAACTTGAGGATTATCCTCATTGCTGCACAGAAAAATTACGTCCTGGAAGCACCGCTGGGTGCCAGGCCTACTGCTGATGCAACTGACGACGTTAAGAACGTCTGGCAGAGCAAAGCTGATGACTACTCGATAGTTCAATGTGCCATGCTTTACGGCTTAGAACCGGGACTTCAACGACGTTTTGAACGTCATGGAGCATATGAGATGTTCCAGGAGTTGAAGTTAATATTCCAGAAGAATGCCCGGATTGAGAGATACGAAGTCTCCAATAAGTTCTATAGCTGCAAGATGGAGGAGAATAGTTCTGTCAGTGAGCACATACTCAAGATGTCTGGGTATTGTAATCACTTGATTCAACTGGGAGTTACTCTTCCGAATGATAGCGTCATTGACAGAATTCTCCAATCACTTCCACCAAGCTACAAGAGCTTCGTGATGAACTATAATATGCAAGGGATGGATAAGACGATTCCCGAGCTCTTCGCAATGCTAAAGGCTGCGGAGATAGAAATCAAGAAGGAGCATCAAGTGTTGATGGTCAACAAGACCACTAGTTTCAAGAAGAAGGGCAAAGGGAAGAAGAAGGGGAACTTCAAGAAGAACAGCAAACAAGTTGCTGCTCAAGAGAAGAAACCCAAGTCTGGACCTAAGCCTGAAACTGAGTGCTTCTACTGCAAGCAGACTGGCCACTGGAAGCGGAACTGCCCCAAGTATTTGGCGGATAAGAAGGATGGCAAGGTGAACAAAGGTATATGTGATATACATGTTATTGATGTGTACCTTACTAGAGCTTGCAGTAGCACCTGGGTATTTGATACTGGTTCTGTTGCTAATATTTGCAACTCGAAACAGGGACTACGGATTAAGCAAACACTGGCAAAGGACGAGGTGACGATGCGCGTGGGAAATGGTTCCAAAGTCGATGTGATCGCGGTCGGCACGCTACCTCTATATCTACCTTCGGGATTAGTATTAGACCTAAATAATTGTTATTTGGTGCCAGCGTTGAGCATGAACATTATATCTGGGTCTTGTTTGATGCGAGACGGTTATTCATTTAAATCAGAGAATAATGGTTGTTCTATTTATATGAGTAATATCTTTTATGGTCATGCACCCTTGAAGAGTGGTCTATTTTTGATGAATCTTGATAGTAGTGATACACATATTCATAGTGTTGAAGCCAAAAGATGCAGAGTTGATAATGATAGTGCAACTTATTTGTGGCACTGCCGTTTAGGTCATATCGGTGTAAAGCGCATGAAGAAACTCCATACTGATGGTCTTTTGGAACCACTTGATTATGAATCACTTGGTACTTGCGAACCGTGCCTCATGGGCAAGATGACCAAAACGCCGTTCTCCGGTACTATAGAGAGAGCAACAGACTTGTTGGAAATCATACATACAGATGTATGTGGTCCAATGAATGTTGAGGCTCGTGGCGGATATCGTTATTTTCTCACCTTCACAGATGATTTAAGTAGATATGGGTATATCTACTTAATGAAGCATAAGTCTGAAACATTTGAAAAGTTCAAAGAATTTCAGAGTGAAGTTGAAAATCATCGTAACAAGAAAATAAAGTTTCTACAATCTGATCGTGGAGGAGAATATTTGAGTTACGAGTTTGGTCTACACTTAAAACAATGTGGAATAGTTTCGCAACTCACGCCACCCGAAACACCACAGCGTAATGGTGTGTCCGAACATCGTAATCGTACTTTACTTGATATGGTGCGATCTATGATGTCTCTTACAGATTTAGCGCTATCGTTTTGGGGTTATGCTTTAGAGACGGCCACATTCACGTTAAATAGGGCACCGTCAAAATCCGTTGAGACGACACCTTATGAACTATGGTTTGGCAAGAAACCAAAGTTGTCATTTCTTAAAGTTTGGGGCTGCGATGCTTATGTGAAAAAGCTTCAACCTGATAAGCTCGAACCCAAATCGGAGAAATGTGTCTTCATAGGATACCCAAAGGAAACAGTTGGGTACACCTTCTATCACAGATCTGAAAGCAAGACATTCGTTGCTAAGAATGGATCCTTTCTAGAGAAGGAGTTTCTCTCGAAAGAAGTGAGTGGGAGGAAAGTAGAACTTGATGAGGTAACTGTACCTACTCCCTTGTTGGAAAATAATACATCACAGGAACCGGTTTCTGTGACGTCAAAACCAACTAGTGAGGAAGTTAATGATAATGATCATAGAACATCAGATCAAGTTAATACAGAACCTCGTAGGTCGAACAGAGTAAGATCCGCACCAGAGTGGTACGGTAATCCTATTCTGGAAGTCATGCTACTAGATCATGATGAACCTACGAACTATGAAGAAGCGATGGTAAGCCCAGATTCCGCAAAATGGCTTGAAGCCATGAAATCTGAGATGGGATCCATGTATGAGAACAAGGTTTGGACTTTGGTTGGCTTTCCCGATGGTCGGCAAGCAATTGAGAATAAATGGATCTTCAAGAAGAAGACTGACGCTGACGGTAATGTTACTGTCTACAAAGCTCGACTTGTTGCAAAAGTTTTTCGACAAGTTCAAGGGGTTGACTACGATGAGACCTTCTCACCCGTAGCGATGCTTAAGTCTATCCGAATCATGTTAGAAATTGCCGCATTTTATGATTATGAAATTTGGCAAATGGATGTAAAAACTGCATTCCTGAATGGATTTCTGGAGGAAGAGTTGTATATGATGCAACCAGAAGGTTTTATCAATTCAAAGGGGGCTAACAAAGTGTGCAAGCTCCAGCGATCCATTTATGGACTGGTGCAAGCCTCTCGGAGTTGGAATAAACGTTTTGATAGTGTGAACAAAGCATTTGGTTTTATACAGACTTTTGGAGAAGCCTGTATTTACAAGAAAGTGAGTGGGAGCTCTGTAGCATTTCTAATATTATATGTAGATGACATATTATTGATTGGAAATGATATAGAATTTCTGGATAGCATAAAGGGATACTTGAATAAAAGTTTTTCAATGAAAGACCTCGGTGAAGCTGCTTACATATTGGGCATTAAGATCTATAGAGATAGATCAAGACGCTTAATTGGACTTTCACAAAGCACATACCTTGACAAAGTTTTGAAGAAGTTCAAAATGGATCAAGCAAAGAAAGGGTTCTTGCCTGTATTGCAAGGTGTGAAGTTGAGTAAGACTCAAAGCCCGACCACTGCAGAAGATTGAGAGAAAATGAAAAGTGTTCCCTATGCTTCAGCCATAGGCTCTATCATGTATGCAATGCTGTGTACCAGACCAGATGTGTGCCTTGCTATAAGTCTAGCAGGGAGGTACCAAAGTAATCCAGGAGTGGATCACTGGACAGCGGTCAAGAATATCCTGAAATACCTGAAAAGGACTAAGGATATGTTTCTCGTATATGGAGGTGACAAAGAGCTCATCGTAAATGGTTATGTTGATGCAAGCTTTGACACTGATCCGGACGATTCTAAATCGCAAACCGGATACGTTTTTACATTAAACGGTGGAGCTGTCAGTTGGTGCAGTTCAAAGCAAAGCGTCGTGGCGGGATCTACGTGTGAAGCGGAATACATAGCTACTTCGGAAGCAGCCAATGAAGGAGTCTGGATGAAGGAGTTCATATCCGATCTAGGTGTCATACCTAGTGCATCGGGTCCAATGAAAATCTTTTGTGACAATACTGGAGCGATTGCCTTAGCGAAGGAATCCAGATTTCACAAGAGAACCAAACACATCAAGAGACGCTTCAATTCCATCCGGGATCTAGTCCAGGTGGGAGACATAGAGATTTGCAAGATACATACGGATCTGAATGTTGCAGACCTGTTGACTAAGCCTCTTCCACGAGCAAAACATGATCAACACCAAGACTCCATGGGTGTTAGAATCATTACTATGTAATCTAGATTATTGACTCTAGTGCAAGTGGGAGACTGAAGGAAATATTCCCTAGAGGCAATAATAAAGTTATTATTTATTTCCTTATATCATGATAAATGTTTATTATTCATGCTAGAATTGTATTAACCGGAAACATAATACATGTGTGAATATATAGACAAACAGAGTGTCACTACTATGCATCTACTTGACTAGCTTGTTAATCAAAGATGGTTATGTTTCCTAACCATGAACAAGGAGTTGTTATTTGATTAACAAGGTCACATCATTAGTTGAATGATCTGATTGACATGACCCATTCCGTTAGCTTAGCACCCGATCGTTTAGTATGTTGCTACTGCTTCCTTCATGACTTATACATGTTCCTATGACTATGAGATTATGCAACTTCCGTTTACCGGAGGAACACTTTGTGTGCTACCAAACGTCACAATGTAACTGGGTGATTATAAAGGTGCTCTACAGGTGTCTCCAAAGGTACTTGTTGGGTTGGCGTATTTCGAGATTAGGATTTGTCACTCCGAATGTCGGAGAGGTATCTCTGGGCCCTCTCGGTAATGCACATCACTTAAGCCTTGCAAGCATTTCAACTAATGAGTTAGTTGTGAGATGATGTATTACAGAACGAGTAAAGAGACTTGCCGGTGACGAGATTGAACTAGGTATTGGATACCGACGATCGAATCTCGGGCAAGTAACATACCGATGACAAAGGGAACAACGTATGTTGTTGTGCGGTTTGACCGATAAAGATATTCATAGAATATGTAGGAACCAATATGGGTATCCAGGTCCCGCTATTGGTTATTGACCGGAAACGTGTCTCGGTCATGTCTACATTGTTCTCGAACTGTAGGGTCCGCACGCTTAAGGTTTCGATGATAGTTATATTATGAGTTTATGTATTTTGATGTACCGAAGGTTGTTCGGAGTCCCGGATGTGATCGCGGACATGACGAGGAGTCTCGAAATGGTCGAGACATGAAGATTGATATATTGGACGGATATATTTGGACTCCGGAAAGGTTCCGGATGAGATTGGGATTATACCAGAGTTCCGGGAGGTTACCGGAACCCCCCGGTAAGTATATGGGCCTTATTGGGCCTTAGTGGAAGGGAGGGAGAAGGAGCAAGGGAGGGGGCGCGCCCCCCCAAGCCCAATCCGAATTGGGAGGGGGGGCCGGCCCCCCCTTTCCTTCTCTCCTCCCCCCTCTTCCTTCCCTCTCCTACTCCTAATAGGAAAGGGGGGCCAAACCTACTTGGAGTAGGTTTGCCCCCCCTAGGGCGCGCCTCCCACTTAGGCCGGCCTCCTCCTCCCTCCCTCCTTTATATACGGGGGTGGGGGGGCACCCCAAACACACAAGTTGATCATTGAGATCGTTCCTTAGCCGTGTGCGGTGCCCCCCTCCACGATATTACACCTCGGTCATATTGTAGCGGTGCTTAGGCGAAGCCCTACGACAGGAGAACATCAAGATCGTCACCACGCCGTCGTGCTTACGGAACTCCTCCCCGTGCCTCTGCTGGATCGGAGTTCGGGGTGCGTCATCGAGCTGTACGTGTGTCAAGAACTCGGAGGTGCCGGAGTAACGGTGCTTGGATCGGTTGGACCGGGAGGACGTACGACTACTTCCTCTACGTCGCGTCAACGCTTCCGCTTCGGTCTACGAGGGTACGTAGACAACACTCTCCCCTCTCGTTGATATATCATCACCATGATCTTGCGTGTGCGTAGGAAATTTTTTGAAATTACTACGTTCCCCAACACAAGCAAGTTGTATGCACACCCACTAGTTTTCTTTTGTTGAGCATTCATTTATAGCTCTAGTGCATCCGTTGCATGGAAATCCCTACTCCTTATGTTGACATCAATTGATGGGCATCTCCATAGCCCGTTGATCATCCTCGTCAATGTGAGACCTTCTCCTTTTTTGTATTCTCTACACAATCCCCATCATCAAATTCTATTCCACCCATAGTGCTATATCCATGGCTCACGCTCATGTATTGCGTGAAGGTTGAAAAAGTTTGAGATTATTTAAGTATGAAACAATTGCTTGGCTTGTCATCGGGGGTATAGAAGTTGGGAACATCTTTGTGTGACAAAAATGAAGCATAGCCTAACTATATGATTTTGTAGGGATAAACTTTCTTTTGCCATGTTATTTTGAGAAGACATGATTACTTTGATTAGTATGCTTGAAGTGTTACTATTTCTTTTTATCAATATGAACTTTTATTTTGAATCATTTGGATCTGAACATTCATGCCACAATAAATAAAATTGCATTATGAATTATGCTAGGTAGCATTCCACATCAAAAATTCTCTTTTTATCATTTACCTACTCGAGGACGAGCAGGAATTAAGCTTGGGGATGCTTGATACGTCTCCAACGTATCTATAATTTTTGATTGTTCCATGCTATTATATTACCCCTTTTGGATGTTTATGGGCTTTATTTTACACATTTATATCATTTTTGGGACTAACCTACTAACCGGAGGTCCAGCCCGTATTGCTGTTTTTTTGTCTATTTCAGTATTTCGAAGAAAAGGAATATCAAACGGAGTCCAAACGGAATGAAACCTTCGGGAGCGTGATTTTTGGAACGAACGTGATCCAGAGGACTTGGAGTGCAAGTCAAGAAGCAGCCAAAGCTTCCACGAGATAGGAGGGCGCCCCCCCATAGGGCGCGCCCCCCTGTCTCGTGGGCCCCCCGGGCGTCCACCGACGTACTTCTTCTTCCTGTATAAGCCTACATACCCCGAAAACATCCAGGGAGCACCCGAAACACAATTTCCACCGCCGTAACCTTCTGTATCCGCGGGATCTCATCTTGGAGCCTTCGCCGGCACTCTGCCGGAGGGGGAATCGACCACGGAGGGCTTCTACATCAACATCCTTGCCCCTCCGATGAGTTGTGAGTAGTTTACCACAGACCTATGGGTCCATAGTTATTAGCTAGATGGCTTCTTCTCTCTTTTTGGATCTCAATACAATGTTCTCCCCCTCTCTTGTGGAGATCTATTCGATGTAAACTCTTTTTGCTTTGTGTTTATCGAGATCCGATGAATTGTGGGTTTATGATCAAGTTTATCCATGAATAATATTTGAATCTTCTCTGAATTCTTTTATGTATGATTGAGTTATCTTTGCAAGTCTCTTCGAATTATCAGTTTGGTTTGGCCTACTAGATTGATCTTTCTTGCCATGGGAGAAGTGCTTAGCTTCAATCTTGCGGTGTCCTTACCTAGTGACAGAAAGGGTTGCAAGGCACGTATTGTATTGTTGCCATCGAGGATAACAAGATGGGGTTTATATCATATTACTTGAGTTTATCCCTCTACATCATGTCATCTTGCTTAAGGCGTTACTCTGTTCTTATGAACTTAATACTCTAGATGTAGGCATGAGTCGGTCGATGTGTGGAGTAATAGTAGTAGATGCAGGCAGGAGTCGGTCTACTTGTTGCGGACGTGATGCCTATATACATGATCATGCCTAGATAATCTCATAATTATTTGCTTTTCTATCAATTGCTCGACAGTAATTTGTTCACCCACCGTAATACTTATGCTATCTTGAGAGAAGCCACTAGTGAAACCTATGGCCCCCGGGTCTATCTCTTATCATATTTGCTTCCAATCTACTTTTATTGGCATATTTACTTTTTGCATCTATATTATAAAATACCAAAAATATATTTATCTTATCATACTATCTTTATTAGATCTCACTTTCGCAAGTGGCCGTGAAGGGATTGACAACCCCTTTATTGCGTTGGTTGCGAGTTCTTTGTTTGTTTGTGTAGGTGCGTGGGACTTTTGAGTAGACTCCTACTGGATTGATACCTTGGTTCTCAAAAACTGAGGGAAATACTTATGCTACTTTGCTGCATCACCCTTTCCTCTTCAAGGAAAACCATTGCAAACTCAAGACATAGCAGGCAATACCTTTCTTTCTAGTCCTTTTTTAACGAAAATGACAAAAACTGTTACTTCATGCAACTGGGTCGTCTCCACTGTCACGGAGTAAGCTCTTAACGATCATGTCAAAGTGGGCGTCTTAGCCCCAAAAGAGGATATCCATTGGAGGGTTCCTGGAGATGAAGCCAGCCCCCCCCCCCCCAAAGAGGGCGAAGTTGTAGTTTTCACTGATCACATGCTTCGCAAGTTCACCCCACCCGGCTCAAGATTCTTTCATGATGTGCTACATTTCTTTAAACTCCATCCTCAAGATATCGGGCCCAACTCTGTTTCAAACATCTGCAACTTTCAAGTTTTTTGTGAGGTGTATCTCCAACAAGATCCCACTGTAGAGCTATTCAAGGAATTCTATTACTTGAACTGGCAAACTGAGTTCACCGACGGGCCTAGCTTACAACTAGGCGGCATTTCCATCCGCAGGCGGAAAGAAGCAACTTTCCTTGCTGCTGCACCTCCCAGCCATCCTAAGGACTAGAACCAGACGTGGTTTGGCTGTCAAGACACATCTCCAGCAGGCGAAAATCCTCTGTCGGGTTTCCACAAACACCGGCTTAGCAATAGACACCATCTCCCGGAGCGGATCGGCACAGAAGCTCGGGCCAAATATATGCCCATTTTTTCAAAGATTAGAGCCTTAATGGTCAATGGCTTGACTGGAGTCGACCTAGTTCGATGCTGGGTCGCATGGAGGATCCTACCTTTAAGCCGCCGGCACGGCTTAATGTGTGAATATACTAGTAGCGTCAAAGATCCCCAACACCATTGCCAAATAGAAATGGATGATGATGCTATCAATACAATGACCAAGTCCCTGCTTAATGAGAGTTGGAAGGATTGCAGCGAAACCGGCTTAGCTCCTTTTTATACCCTCAACAAAGCTCCAAATGTAAGTACTTTAAACAATTTTCCCATTTATTCATTATCTGTCAATCTTATTTCTCATTCTTGCTTTGAATTTCTACAGGCTAACTCCTCGTTTTGGAAGAAGAAACTCTGGGATAAACCGGCAAAAAAGACCAGGACAAAGAACAAGGTTGTCAAGAAGCCTGCTAAGAAAAAAAACCGACATATCAGGGCAGCTTGCTTTGGACGACTCTGAGTTGGAGGTAGAACTTGATTCCCTTGGCTCATTTTTCAATCATCTTATTGACACTGATTACAATCAGGATGAAGCGGAGGCCAGCAATGCAGATGGTGAAGAGGTAATTATCCTTTCCTCCGACTCAAAGCCTCTGCCGAGACAGAAAACTCGACAAGTGAGCCAGAAAGTCAGGTTTTCTCACCCCTTAGCTTACTTGGATCCCAACTTTCTTTTGAAGAAACAATAGCATGAAGTGCAACGCATGACCCGGAATAGCGATGGTGGTATTCTCTCCTCCGGTTTACCCAACACTCCGGCTCCTCGCAAGCGCCGAGCAGAGGTTTCACAGCTTCTGACCTAGCTTTTCCAAAGGCGGGTCTTATTCGATAACCTCTTAACCCTTCTGATTCAGACTATTAGGGCACTTCAAATTCCTCTTCTGGCGACTCAACGGGGACTCATATCCCGGCTTTCAAGATTGCCCCTGGGTAACAATTCTGCCTTCCTTGTTCTAACTTTGTAAACATATATATTGATCTCTTTGTTTTTCCTTTGTCGGCAGAATGGCCAAGCCAAGCAAGAAGGCCAAAATAAATAAGCCGGTTGAGGACCCCAAGGAACACGAGCCAGAACAACAACTGCCCGGGTCTGAATCTTCATTTCAAAATCTTTAAAACCATCTTGATGAGCCACCACCAGTAATTCCAGAGGCCTCTATGGACCCCATGACTATTGATGCATCAGGTGCTAAACCGCCAAGCCCTGCCAAGCCTACTGAAGAGGCTGAAGATGTTGTGGTCACTGACACCAGGTACAATTAACCGGGGGAATCCCAAGGTGTTGGCCAAACATTCTGCCAAGGAAGAATTTTCAGCTGCTGAAAAGGGCAAGTGGAAATTGGATTTGGAGAGCTATGCCCAGTTCAATGCTCAGGAGATTCGTGCGGGTTATCTGAACCGCCTTCATACCATCCATGACTTCGAAGCCAGCTTAGTCAATCTTATGAAGGAGCGCTTTGAGGTAAGCACGAACAAAACCTTCTCGTACAAGTATATATCTGTCAGCCGCCAAGTCTACTAAATTTGAAAGAATTGAACATGTTGTAGACTTTAAAAAGCCTTTTTGATCTTGTAGCTATACCATTGCAATTTGTAACTACTGAATCATAACATATAGCCCCCAAGGGCTGGTTTAAAAAGTAGAAAGTTTAAGTCGGGTCTGCAAGCTGTAGTACAAAAATCCACATATGTAGCCCCAAGGGCCGACTTAAGCCGCATAGCTAAGCTGGCACTTATTATGATATTTTATGAGCAAATCCACATATGTAGCCCCCAAGGGCCGGCTTAATCTTCATAGCTAAGCGGGGCATTAAAGATTTGCGTTAAAAGAGCAACGTGCATTAAACCCCAAGTGCCAAGTAAAATACTTTTATTATGCTTGGGACTTCAAAGAAGATGATCTTAATACTGCATGTCTCTGTATATTGCAGGATGAATTAAGTCTGAAAGAATCTCGGTCACTGATCTGCGGCAGAATATCAAATCCCAACAATCTCAGACTTCCAAAGCCAAATCGGAATTGAAAACTGCTTTGGAAAACACTGAAAAGCTGAAAAGGATTTCAATGTTGAGAGAGCTGGCTGGGATACCGAGAAGGCGGCTCTATTAAAAAGAGCTGAAGATGCTGAGGCTACTCTTAAGCCGGTGACTACCGAGTTATCCAGCTGAAAGCATCAAATCAATAGCATGACAGCCGCCATCTATGGCAAGTGACATTATACCTTAATCTTTTAACACCAATGTTTAACAATCAGTAGCCGATTCATCAATATCCTTACCAATGCCAACTCTAGAAGTTCCACACTGGGTCAAGACATGCACGTCAAGCTGAAAGTTGCATATACCTTGGTAGAGCAGTTGTATACTGGTGCTCAACAACCACCTTCACTTATCAAAGAAGTGCTGGAAAAATTATCAGTGCTGCCGCAAAGAGTCGAAGAGCTGAAGCTGTCAGCTGCTCGAGCCAGTGCCATCACCGCGCTAAGCCGGGCAAAGGCATGGCAAGCAGAACTTGACTTGGAAGAGTTAGCCACCGGCTTCCCATGCTTCAAAGAAGTTGGGTCTCCCTTTGAAGCAGCAGACTTTACCAAGTGCTTAAGAGAAATGCGCTCTTTGGCAAGCCAGCTAGCGGAGGATACAGACTTGTCAAAATAACAGCCGGCTTATACCAAGGAAAACTCAAGAGTGCCATTGCCGGTTCATGATGCCACGGAGCTTATCCCGCCAACACGTAAGCATACCTTCGCCCCTGATATTGACCCGTCAAGCCTTATAGATGATGAGGCTGTATTCAAAGATTTGACTGGGATCAACTGGGCTACATTTGACTTCCAGCCAATGGGTGAAGAAGAAGATGATGATGATGATGAACTGGTGCAAGATGACCCGAAGTGGTCAACACGCCCAGATAAGGACAGCTGATCACATGTGGTGGCTTACCAACTTCACGATGATATTTTTTGCCTCAAAAACACTTAATCCTTGTAATAGGCTAGTTGAAAACAATGATCTGCCATGCCATCGTGTATGTTTTGGTGTTTTTACTGGTACGCGTTGATGCTATACAAACGGTTTTTAACCCCTTTCCGCGATGGCATTCAGAACTGTCACCTAGTGAGTGTGGGCGATAGGGGGGTCCTTCCCACACGATCCAAAAACCGTCAAGGATATGCCCTCCTGGCACACACGCTCGGCAAAATGAGGTCGTGTGTGACCAGCGAGCGAGCAAATACGGTTATACATATAGTAGTGCTAAAAAAATACAATTATACAGGAGAAATCGTTTCTGGTCGTAAGTACATCCCACACAGTCAGTCCCCGCTAACGTTTCTGTTCGTATATACATCCCACACAGTCGCTGCAAGGAAAACATTTCCGTTCGTAGGTACATCACACACAATTTTCCCCGTTAAATCGTTTGTGATAGCGTTCCCATCGCACACAATATTAATAATTTTATCATTTGCATTATTGAATTCATCACACACGGTGCGTAGAAGAAACTGTGTGGCAAAAGCTATCCATCACACACAACTTTTAAGCGGTAAACGTTTGCGCAAGGTGGCTTAACGCAAACAGTTTTGAAGAGAATGTCGTGTGTGATTGTTCATCGATCCAACACGGTTTATTCCTAGAAACTGTGCTTGTTGCATTAGGTCATCGCCCACGGTATTTTCTCAATAACCGTTTGCAATAACAAAAACCAATTAGCAGGCTAATTCGCCATTAGCAGGCTAATTGCCCTATTATTAATAATCCATTTATGAATCTAATTGACATTCATATTAAACACATAATATATTTCATTCCCATATTAAGGAAGTAGGATTTCATAATTGAAATACATCCGAGTACAACATGATATAGCTTCAACACTCAGCTACCCCATTACACAACGGCACCAGCACGCAACATCTAGAACCTTTCGAAATTAGCATCATAGACGGTACATAGACAGATGCATCTCATCGGGAAAACTTTTGAAGCAGAAGGTGAATATTGAGCCTTCATTGATGTTGAAGGTCTTTGCAACTTTAGACCAGTGCCTGTGGATGATTGACCATCCATCCTTCGTCCTCTTCAGGAACACTTCAATATTGAACCGTGGGTGTTGTATGAATACCTTCCTTGCCTCCTGACCATACAAGTGGTTTGAGAGGTAATCATCGCTGTTTTGGAAAGGCCTGAAAACAAGGGTGTGCATAAATATCTTCTCTATATTGGAAATGGGGCAAAGGAATAAAAAAGACATGGTATAATAGTTAGTACCATCCTGTAGTGAACTGATGTCTTCTTCATTGTGCAGACAAAGATCTTGTTGTTTTTTGCCGCTAATTTCTTTATCCTAGCAATCTTCCTGAGTTACTTGACTTGACTGATATTCATGGACAACTCATTTCCGCAAATGCAAAAAGGGTCGAACAATGGGTCAAAACCTCTGACAGCAGGACCTACATGTGCAAGACCATTTTTTTTAAAACATAACTATTAGAATGGTTCCTGCAATTGCACAATAATGTGCTATTAGACAAAGGACCATGCATGTGCAAACCTCGATTGTAAACCTCAGTGCTCCCCATTGCTTCCACATATAAGGTAGTTATTGATCAGGTTAAGTGAGGGTCCGCATGCTATTAGTAAAATATGTTGATGAAAAATAAGCACATTGCAGATTCATCAGATTAATTCAAGCCACATGGAAAACCCATTTATCCAAACCAAGCATCATTAAGAACTAGGAAATATAGCAATTGTATATGTTTCCCATGTATTAAGTGGAGCCAAATTCAATTATTCCTCAAATGCACAACAATACAAAATTTTACCCATGACAATTAGACATTGCATTGCAGAACTGAACCAAGCAGTTAACTAAACAAAACAACAAATGAACCAAACATTAACTGAGCACCACATTGCACAATATAAAATACTCCTAATAGAATATCAGGTAGTTAACCAAACCAAGCATGCTTAACAACTTGGAAATATAGCAATTGTATTTGTTTCTCATGTATTTACTATAGCCAAATTCAATTTATTTCTCACATGTTATACAATAACAGAATGCACCCACAAAAATTGAACATCACATTGCACAATGGAACCAAACAGTTAACCAACAAATGAACCAAATGTTAACTGAGCACCACATTGCACAATGTCTAACATACTAGAAGATCAAACAGTTAACCAAACCAATCATGCTTGACAACTTGGAAATATAGCAATCGGATTTGTTTCTCATGTATTTTGTAAAGAAAATTTTGATTTATTTCTCACATGGAAGACGATACAAAATTGCACCCTGAAGAATTGAACATCACATTTGCAGAATTCAACCAAACAGTTAACTGAACATGACAACTAATTAACCAAACAGTTAATAAGTGAGCACCACATTGCACGACATATAGAACATATACACTAGAGCAATAGATTGCATGGTAAAAGTAGATAGCACAACTCACTAGAATTTGTTAAGGAAAGGCAGGAGCAGCACATGCAACGGGTAAACTGAGCATGCTTAACCGGCATAGCTAGCAAATGTCAAGGTGCTCCTCCGAGATCTGGGGGTTGGCATGAATGGAAGCCATCGCGACCTCATTCGCGCATGCGGCCGTGATTTGCTTCTCCGCTGCCAAATGCTCCTTGAGATCCTGGCTATACTGCATGCACCATGGCCTAGGGCAGCACTTATTTGGTGGAGGGGTCGGTGATTTGGGTGGAAGGTGTCGCACTCGCGCCGGCGGTCGTGCCATGTGGGATGTGGAAGGAGGAGGAGGATGGGGGACAGGTGTGGATTACTTGCCTGGATAGGCGAGGCCGAGCAATGTGAAGGAGGGTCGCCGGCGAGGGGGGCGGCGCTGCAAGCAAGGAGTGAAGCTTTGAACTTTGAAAGGAAGGCGGAAACAGGGGAAATGTACTACGACTGGTGCTCGCAATCTCCGTTGCCTCCTCAATGTCCATCTTGCACCCGACGGTCGACTGGGGAAGGGGGTCCATGACATCCATCACACCATACTCGGCAAGCATCTCGCCATCTATGTCCGCTACCTCTTTGGAAAAGGCCACCATGAGCTGGGCGTGGGAGACCGCCATCTGGGCTTTGGCGGGCTCCGTCGTGGCAAGGTATGCCACGCAGGAACAGACGGGTACTCAAACACTCTCGGCGATTGCCAACTCTTCGGCTGTGGGTTGCCGACCGTTGTCGGAGAAGCTTCTTTCGATTTGTGCGGTGACCGCCATGAGCTGGGTGTGGGCGGCCTCGACATGGTCCTTGTTGGGGAACGTTGCAGGAAAAAATTCTACGCATCACCAAGATCAATCTATGGAGTCATCTAGAAACGAGAGAGAAGAGTGCATCTACATACCCTTGTAGATCACGACCGAAAGCATTCAAGAGAACGGGGATGATGGAGTCGTACTCGTCGTGATCCAAATCACCGATGATCCTAGCGCTGAACGGACGGCACCTCCGCGTTCAACACACGTACAGTTGCGGAAGACGTCTCCTCCTTCTTGATCCAGCAAGGGGAAAGGAGAGGTTGATTGAGATCCAGCAGCACAACGGCGTGGTGGTGGAAGCAGCGGTGATCTCGGCAGGGCTTCACCAAGCTCAGCGAGAGAGAGAGGTGTTACGGGGGGAAGAGGGAGGTGCCAGGGGCTAGGGTGCGCAGCCCTCCCTCCCCCCTCTTTATATAGGGGACCTGGGGGTGCCGGCCACCTAGAGATCCAATCTCAAGGGGGGGCGGCGGCCAAGGGGGGGACTTGCCCCCTAAGTCAGGTGGGGCGCCCCCCACCCCCAGGGTTTCCAACCCTAGGCGCAGGGGGAGGCCCAAGGGGGGCGCACCAGCCCTCCAGGGGCTGGTTCCCTTCCCACTTCAGCCCATGGAGCCCTCTGGGATAGGTGGCCCCACCCGATGGACCCCCGGGACCCTTCCGGTGGTCCCGGTACAATACCGGTGACCCCCGAAACTTTCCCGATGGCCGAAACTAGACTTCCTATATACAAATCTTCACCTCCGGACCATTTCGGAACTCCTTGTGACGTCCGGGATCTCATCCGAGACTCCGAACAACTTTTGGGTTAACGCATACTAATATCGAACACCCATAGAGTTCTGGTGTTGATCATGTTTTGCTCGTGGAAGAGGTTTAGTCAAGGATCTGTGACATTCAGATCTGTGTGCACTTTACAAATATCTATGTCTCCATCTTGAACATTTTCACGAATGGAGTTGAAGCGACGCTTGATGTTCCTGGTCTCTTGTGAAACCTGGGCTCCTTGGCAAGGGCAATGGCTCCAGTGTTGTCACAGAAGAGAGTCATCGGCCCCGACGCATTGGGAATAACTCCTAGGTTGGTAATGAACTCCTTCATCCAGATTGCTTCATGTGTTGCCTTCGAGGCTGCCATGTACTCCGCTTCACATGTAGATCTCGCCACGACACTTTGCTTGCAACTGCACCTGCTTACTGCCCCACCATTCAAAATATACACGTATCCGGTTTGTGACTTAGAATCATCCAGATCTGTGTCGAAGCTAGCGTCGACGTAACCCTTTACGACGAGCTCTTCGTCACCTCCATATACGAGAAACATATCCTTAGTCCTTTTCAGGTATTTCAGGATATTCTTGACCGCTGTCCAGTGTTCCATGCCGGGATTACTTTGGTACCTTCCTACCAAACTCACGGCAAGGTTTACATCAGGTCTGGTACGCGGCATGGCATACATGATAGACCCTATGGCCGAGGCATAGGGGACGACACTCATCTTTTCTCTATCTTCTGCCGTGGTCGGATATTGAGCCGAGCTCAAAGACCTATGAGGCGTCTCGATCTATCTCTATAGATCTTGATGCCTAATATGTAAGCAGCTTCTCCAAGGTCCTTCATTGAAAAACACTTATTCAAGTAGGCCTTAATGTTGTCCAAAAGTTCTATATCATTTCCAATCAAAAGTATGTCATCCACATATAATATGAGAAATGCTACAGAGCTCCCACTCACTTTCTTGTAAATGCAGGCTTCTCCATAAGTCTGCATAAACCCAAACGCTTTGATCATTTCATTAAAGCGAATGTTCCAACTCCGAGATGCTTGCACCAGCCCATAGATGGAGCGCTGGAGCTTGCATACCTTGTTAGCATTCTTAGGATCGACAAAACCTTCCGGCTGCATCATATACAATTCTTCCTTAAGAAAGCCGTTAAGGAATGCCGTTTTGACGTCCATTTGCCATATCTCATAATTGTAGAATGCGGCAATTGCTAACATGATTCGGACAGACTTAAGCTTCGCTACGGGTGAGAAGGTCTCATCATAGTCAACCCCTTGAACTTGTAGATAACCCTTAGCGACAAGTCGAGCTTTATAGATGGTAACATTACCATCCGCGTCCGTCTTCTTCTTAAAGATCCATTTATTTTCTATCGCTCGCCGATCATCGGGCAAGTCTGTCAAAGTCCATACTTTGTTTTCATACATGGATCCTATCTCGGATTGCATGGCTTCAAGCCATTTGTTGGAATCTGGGCCCGCCATCGCTTCTTCATAGTTCCAAGGTTCACCGTTGTCTAACAACATGATTTCCAGGACAGGGTTGCCATACCATTCTGGTGTGGAACGTGTCCTTGTGGACCTTCGAAGTTCAGTAGCAACTTGATCCGAAGTACCTTCATCATCATCATTAACTTCCTCTCTATCCGGTGCAGGCACCACAGAAACATTTTCTTGAGCTGCGCTACTTTCCGGTTCAAGAGGCAATAGTTCATCAAGTTCTACTTTCCTCCCACTTACTTCTCTCGAGAGAAACTCTTTCTCCAGAAAGGACCCGTTCTTGGCAACAAAGATCTTGCCTTCGGATCTGAGGTAGAAGGTATACCCAATGGTTTCCTTAGGGTATCCTATGAAGACGCATTTTTCCAACTTGGATTCGAGCTTTTCAGGTTGAAGTTTCTTAACATAAGCATCGCATCCCCAGACTTTTAGAAACGACAGCTTAGGTTTCTTCCCAAACCATAATTCATACGGTGTCGTCTCAACGGATTTAGACGGTGCCCTGTTTAAAGTGAATGTAGCTATCACTAGAGCGTATCCCCAAAATGATAGCGGTAAATCGGTGAGTGACATCATAGATCGCACCATATCCAATAGAGTGCGATTACGATGTTTGGACACACCGTTACACTGAGGTGTTCCAGGCGGCGTGAGTTGTGAAATGATTCCACATTTCCTTAAGTGCGCACCAAATTAGTGACTTAAATATTCTCCCCCATGATCTGATCGTAAGAACTTTATTTTTCGGTCATGTTGATTCTCCACCTCTTTCTGAAATTCCTTGAACTTTTCAAAGGTCTCGGACTTGTGTTTCATCAAGTAGACATACCCATATCTACTTAAGTCATCAGTGAGAGTGAGAACATAACGATAGCCTCCGCGAGCCTCAACGCTCATTGGACCGCACACATCAGTATGTATGATTTCCAATAAGTTGGTTGCTCGCTCCATTGTTCTGGAGAACGGAGTCTTGGTCATTTTGCCCATGAGGCATGGTTCGCATGTGTCAAATGATTCATAATCAAGAGACTCCAAAAGTCCATTAGCATGGAGTTTCTTCATGCGTTTGACACCAATGTGACCAAGGCGGCAGTGCCACAAGTATGTGGGACTATCGTTATCAACCTTACATCTTTTGGTATTCACACTATGAATATGTGTAACATCACGTTTGAGATTCATTAAGAATAAACCATTGACCAGCGGGGCGTGACCATAAAACATATCTCTCATATAAATAGAACAACCATTATTCTCAGATTTAAATGAGTAGCCATCTCGTATTAAACAAGATCCAAATACAATGTTCATGCTCAAAGCTGGCACTAAATAACAATTATTGAGGTTTAAAACTAATCTCGTAGGTAAATGTAGAGGTAGCATGCCGACGGCGATCACATCGACCTTGGAACCATTCCCGAGGCGCACCGTCACCTCGTCCTTCGCTAGTCTCCTCTTATTCCGCAGCTCCTGTTTCGAGTTAAAAATATGAGCAACCGCACCGGTATCAAATACCAAGGAGCTACTACGAGTACTAGTGAGGTGCACATCAATTACATGTATATCACATATACCTTTGGTGGTTCCGGCCTTCTTGTCCGCTAAGTACTTGGGGCAGTTCCGCTTCCAGTGTCCGCTTCCCTTGCAATAAAAGCACTCAGTCTCAGGTTTGGGTCCATGCTTTGGCTTCTTCCCGGCAACTGGCTTACTGGGCGCAGCAACTCCCTTGCCGTCCTTCTTGAAGTTCTTCTTACCCTTGCCTTTCTTGAAACTAGTGGTTTTATTGACCATCAACACTTGATGTTCCTTTTTTATCTCCACCTCTACTGATTTCAGCATTGAATATACCTCAGGAATGGTTTTCACCATCCCCTACATATTGAAGTTCATCACAAAGCTCTTGTAGCTAGGTGGGAGCGACTGGAGGATTCTGCCGACCACCGCGTCATCCGGGAGATTAACTCCTAGTTGAGATAAGCGGTTGTGCAACCCAAACATTTTGAGTATGTGCTCGCTGACAGAACCATGCTCCTCCATCTTACAACTGTAGAACTTGTCGGAGACTTAATATCTCTCGACCCGGGAATGAGCTTGGAAAACCATTTTCAGCTCTTGGAACATCTCATATGCTCCGTGCTGCTCAAAACGCTTTTGGAGCCCCAGTTCTAAGCTGTAAAGCATGACACACTGAACTAGAGAGTAATCATCACTACGCGACTGTCAGGCGTTCATAACGTCTTGAGTTGCTGGGAAAATGGGTGCTTCACCTAGCGGTGCATCTAGGACATATGCTTTCTTGGCAGCTATGAGGATGATCCTCAAGTTCCGAACCCAGTCCGTATAGTTGCTGCCATCGTCTTTCAGCTTGGTTTTCTCTAGGAACGCGTTGAAGTTGAGGGCAACATTAGCGTGGGCCATTTGATCTACAAGACATATTGCAAAGATTTTAGACTAAGTTCATGATAATTAAGTTCATATGATCAAATTATATAATGAACTCCCACTCGGATAGACATCCCTCTAGTCATCTAAGTGATCCATGATCCGAGTCAACTAGGCCGTGTCCGATCATCACGTGAGACGGACTAGTCATCATCGATGAACATCTTCATGTTGATCGTATCTTCTATACGACTCATGTTCGACCTTTCGGTCTCTTGTGTTCCGAGGCCATGTCTGTACATGCTAGGCTCATCAAGTCAACCTAAGTGTTTTGCATGTGTAAATCTGGCTTACACCCGTTGTATGCGAACGTTAGAATCTATCACACCCGATCATCACGTGGTGCGTCGAGACAACGAACTTTCGCAACGGCGCATAGTTAGGGGGAACACTTTCTTGAAATTATTATGAGGGATCATCTTATTTACTACCGTCGTTCTAAGCAAATAAGATGCAAAAACATGATAAACATCACATACAATCAAATAGTGACATGATATGGCCAATATCATTTTGCTCCTTTTGATCTCCATCTTCGGGGCGCCATGATCATCATCGTCACCGGCATGACACCATGATCTCCATCATCATGTCTTCATGAAGTTGTCACGCCAACGATTACTTCTACTTCTATGGCTAACGTGTTTAGCAATAAAGTAAAGTAATTACATGGCGTTATTCAATGACACGCAGGTCATACAAAAAATAAAGACAACTCCTATGGCTCCTGCCGGTTGTCATACTCATCGACATGCAAGTCGTGATTCCTATTACAAGAACATGATCAATCTCATACATCACATATATTTCATTCATCACATCCTTTGGCCATATCACATCACAAGGCATATGCTGCAAAAACAAGTTAGACGTCCTCTAATTGTTGTTGCATGTTTTTACGTGGCTGCTATAGATACTAGCAAGAACGTTTCTTACCAACGCCAAAACCACAACGTGATATGCCAATTTCTATTTACCCTTCATAAGGACCCTTTTCATCAAATCTGATCCGACTAAAGTGGGAGAGACAGACACCCCCTAGCCACCTTATGCAACTAGTGCATGCCAGTCGGTGGAACCTGTCTCATGTAAGCGTATGTGTAAGGTCGGTCCGGGCCACTTCATCCCACGATGCCGCCGAAACAAGATAAGACTAGTAGTGGCAAGTAAATTGATCAAATCGACGCCCACAACAATCTTGTGTTCTACTCGTGCATAGAAACTACGCATAGACCTTGCTCATGATGCCACTGTTGGGGAACGTTGCAGAAAATCAAAAAATTTCTACGCATCATCAAGATCAATCTATGGAGTCATCTAGCAACGAGAGAGAAGAGTGCATCTACATACCCTTGTAGATCGCGAGCGGAAGCGTTCAAGAGAACGGGGATGATGGAGTCGTACTCGTCGTGATCCTAATCACTGATGATCCTAGCGCCGAACGGACGGCACCTCCGCATTAAACATACGTACGGTTGGGGAAGACGTCTCCTCCTTCTTGATCCAGCAAGGGGAAAGGAGAGGTTGATGGAGATCCAGCAGCACGACGGCGTGGTGGTGGAAGCAGCGGTGATCTCGGCAGGGCTTCGCCAAGCTCAGCGAGAGGGAGAGGTGTTACGGGAGGAAGAGGGGGGCGCCAGGGGCTAGGGTGCGCAGCCCTCCCTCCCCCCTCTTTATATAGGGGCCCTGGGGGGCTCCGGTCCCCTAGAGATCCTATCTCAAGGGGGGGCGGCGGCCAAGGGGGGGACTTGCCCCCCAAGTCAAGTGGGGCGCCCCCCCACCCCAGGGTTTCCAACCCTAGGCGCAGGTGGAGGCCCAAGGGGGGGGGCACCAGCACACCAGGGGCTGGTTCCCTTCCCACTTCAGCCCATGGAGCCCTCCGGGATAGGTGGCCCCACCCGATGGACCCCCGGGACCCTTCCGGTGGTCCCAGTACAATACCGGTGACCCCCGAAACTTTCCCGATGGCCAAAACTGGACTTCCTACATACAAATCTTCACCTCCGGACCATTCCGAAACTCCTCGTGACGTCCGGGATCTCATCCGGGACTCCGAACAACTTTCGGGTTACCGCATACTAATATCTCGACAACCCTAGCGTCACCAAACCTTAAGTGTGTAGACCCTACGGGTTCGGGAGACACGCAGACATGACCGAGACGACTCTCTGGCCAATAACCAACAGCGGGATCTGGATACCCATGTTGGCTCCCACATGCTCCTCGATGATCTCATCGGATGAACCACGATGTCAAGGATTCATGTAATCCCGTATACAATTCCCTTTGTCAATCGGTACGTTACTTGCCCGAGATTCGATCGTCGGTATCCCAATACCTCGTTCAATCTCGTTACCAGCAACTCACTTTACTCGTACCGTAATGCATGATCCCGTGACCAACCACTTGGTCACATTGAGCTCATTATGATGATGCATTACCGAGTGGGCCCAGAGATACCTCTCCGTCATACGGAGTGACAAATCCCAGTCTCGATTCGTGTCAACCCAACAGACACTTTCAGAGATACCTGTAGTATACCTTTATAGCCACCCAGTTATGTTGTGATGTTTGGTACAACCAAAGCACTCTTACGGTATCCGGGAGTTACATGATCTCATGGTCTAAGGAAATGATACTTGACATTAGAAAAGCACTAGCAAACGAACTACATGATCTTGTGCTATGCTTAGGATTGGGTCTTGTCCATCACATCATTCTCCCAATGATGTGATCCCGTTATCATTGACATCCAATGTCCATGGTCAGGAAACCGTAACCATCCATTGATAAACGAGCTAGTCAACTAGAGGCTCACTAGGGACATGTTGTGGTCTATGTATTCACACATGTATTACGATTTCCGGATAACACAATTATAGCATGAACAATAGACAATTATCATGAACAAGGAAATATAATAATAACCATTTTATCATTGCCTCTAGGGCATATTTCCAACATTCTCCCACTTCCACTAGAGTCAATAATCTAGTTACATTGTGACAAATCGAACACCCATAGAGTTCTGGTGTTGATCATGTTTTGCTCGCGGAAGAGGTTTAGTCAACGGATCTGCGACATTCAGATCTGTGTGCACTTTACAAATATCTATGTCTCCATCTTGAACATTTTCACGAATGGAGTTGAAGCGACGCTTGATGTTCCTGGTCTCTTGTGAAACCTGGGCTCCTTGGCAAGGGAAATGGCTCCAGTGTTGTCACAGAAGAGAGTCATCGGCCCCGACGCATTGGGAATAACTCCTAGGTCGGCTATGAACTCCTTCATGTGTTGCCTTCGAGGCTGCCATGTACTCCGCTTCACATGTAGATCTCGCCATGACGCTTTGCTTGCAACTGCACCTGCTTACTGCCCCACCATTCAAAATATACACGTATCCGGTTTGTGACTTAGAGTCATCCAGATCTGTGTCGAAGCTAGCGTCGACGTAACCCTTTACGACGAGCTCTTCGTCACCTCCATATACGAGAAAGATATCCTTAGTCCTTTTCAGGTATTTCAGGATATTCTTGACCGCTGTCCAGTGTTCCATGTCGGGATTACTTTGGTACCTTCCTACCAAACTCATGGCAAGGTTTACATCAGGTCTGGTACGCAGCATGGCATACATGATAGACCCTATGGCCGAGGCATAGGGGACGACACTCATCTTTTCTCTATCTTCTGCCGTGGTCGGACATTGAGCTGAGCTCAAAGACCTATGAGGCGTCTCGATCTATCTCTATAGATCTTGATGCCTAATATGTAAGCAGCTTCTCCAAGGTCCTTCATTGAAAAACACTTATTCAAGTAGGCCTTAATGTTGTCCAAAAGTTCTATATCATTTCCAATCAAAAGTATGTCATCCACATATAATATGAGAAATGCTACAGAGCTCCCACTCACTTTCTTGTAAACGCAGGCTTCTCCATAAGTCTGCATAAACCCAAACGCTTTGATCATTTCATTAAAGCGAATGTTCCAACTCCAAGATGCTTGCACCAGCCCATAGATGGAGCGCTGGAGCTTGCATACCTTGTTAGCATTCTTAGGATCGACAAAACCTTCCGGCTGCATCATATACAATTCTTCCTTAAGAAAGCCGTTAAGGAATGCCGTTTTGACGTCCATTTGCCATATCTCATAATCGTAGAATGCGGCAATTGCTAACATGATTCGGACAGACTTAAGCTTCGCTACGGGTGAGAAGGTCTCATCATAGTCAACCCCTCGAACTTGTCGATAACCCTTAGCGACAAGTCAAGCTTTATAGATGGTAACATTACCATCCGCATCCGTCTTCTTCTTAAAGATCCATTTATTTTCTATCGCTCGCCGATCATCGGGCAAGTCTGTCAAAGTCCATACTTTGTTTTCATACATGGATCCTATCTCGGATTGCATGGCTTCAAGCCATTTGTTGGAATCTGGGCCCGCCATCGCTTCTTCATAGTTCGAAGGTTCACCATTGTCTAACAACATGATTTCCAGGACAGGGTTGCCATACCATTCTAGTGTGGAACGTGTCCTTGTGGACCTTTGAAGTTCAGTAGCAACTTGATCCGAAGTACCTTCATCATCATCATTAACTTCCTCTCTATCCGGTGCAGGCACCACAGAAACATTTTCTTGAGCTGCGCTACTTTCCGGTTCAAGAGGCAATAGTTCATCAAGTTCTACTTTCCTCCCACTTACTTCTCTCGAGAGAAACTCTTTCTCCAGAAAGGACCCGTTCTTGGAAACAAAGATCTTGCCTTCGGATCTGAGGTAGAAGGTATACCCAATGGTTTCCTTAGGGTATCCTATGAAGACGCATTTTTCCGACTTGGGTTCGAGCTTTTCAGGTTGAAGTTTCTTGACATAAGCATCGCATCCCCAAACTTTTAGAAACGACAGCTTAGGTTTCTTCCCAAACCATAATTCATACGGTGTCGTCTCAACGGATTTAGACGGTGCCCTATTTAAAGTGAATGTAGCTATCGCTAGAGCGTATCCCCAAAATGATAGCGGTAAATCGGTGAGTGACATCATAGATCGCACCATATCCAATAGAGTGCGATTACGATGTTTGGACACACCGTTACACTGAGGTGTTCCAGGCAGCGTGAGTTGTGAAACGATTCCACATTTCCTTAAGTGCGCACCAAATTAGTGACTTAAATATTCTCCCCCATGATCTGATCGTAAGAACTTTATTTTTCGGTCATGTTGATTCTCCACCACATTCTGAAATTCCTTGAACTTTTCAAAGGTCTCGGACTTGTGTTTCATCAAGTAGACATACCCATATCTACTTAAGTCATCAGTGAGAGTGAGAACATAACGATAGCCTCCGTGAGCCTCAACGCTCATTGGACCGCACACATCAGTATGTATGATTTCCAATAAGTTGGTTGCTCGCTCCATTGTTCCGGAGAACGGAGTCTTGGTCATTTTGCCCATGAGGCATGGTTCGCATGTGTCAAATGATTCGTAATCAAGAGACTCCAAAAGTCCATTAGCATGGAGTTTCTTCATGCGTTTGACACCAATGTGACCAAGGCGGCAGTGCCACAAGTATGTGGGACTACCGTTATCAACCTTACATCTTTTGGTATTCACACTATGAATATGTGTAACATCACGTTCGAGATTCATTAAGAATAAACCATTGACCAGCGGGGCGTGACCATAAAACATATCTCTCATATAAATAGAACAACCATTATTCTCAGATTTAAATGAGTAGCCATCTCGTATTAAACGAGATCCAAATACAATGTTCATGCTCAAAGCTGGCACTAAATAACAATTATTGAGGTTTAAAACTAATCCCGTAGGTAAATGTAGAGGTAGCGTGCCGACGGCGATCACATCGACCTTGGAACCATTCCCGAGGTGCATCGTCACCTCATCCTTCGCTAGTCTCCGCTTATTCCGCAGCTCCTGTTTCGAGTTAAAAATATGAGCAACCGCACCGGTATCAAATACCAAGGAGCTACTACGAGTACTAGTGAGGTGCACATCAATTACATGTATATCACATATACCTTTGGTGGTTCCGGCCTTCTTGTCCGCTAAGTACTTGGGGCAGTTCCGCTTCCAGTGTCCGCTTCCCTTGCAATAAAAGCACTCAGTCTCAGGTTTGGGTCCATGCTTTGGCTTCTTCCTGGCAAATGGCTTACCGGGCGCGGCAACTCCCTTGCCGTCCTTCTTGAAGTTCTTCTTACCCTTGCCTTTCTTGAAACTAGTGGTTTTATTGACCATCAACACTTGATGTTCCTTTTTGATCTCCACCTCCGCTGATTTCAGCATTGAATATACCACAGGAATGGTTTTCACCATCCCCTACATATTGAAGTTCATCACAAAGCTCTTGTAGCTAGGTGGGAGCGACTGGAGGATTCTGTCGACCACCACGTCATCCGGGAGATTAACTCCTAGTTGAGATAAGCGGTTGTGCAACCCAGACATTTTGAGTATGTGCTCGCTGACAGAACCATGCTCCTCCATCTTACAACTGTAGAACTTGTCGGAGACTTCATATCTCTCGACCTGGGCATGACCTTGGAAAACCATTTTCAGCTCTTGGAACATCTCATATGCTCCGTGCTGCTCAAAACGCTTTTGGAGCCCCGGTTCTAAGCTGTAAAGCATGCCGCACTGAACCAACGAGTAATCATCACTACGCGAGTGTCAGGCGTTCATAAAGTCTTGAGTTGCTGGGAAAACGGGTGCTTCACCTAGCGGTGCATCTAGGACATATGCTTTCTTGGCAGCTATGAGGATGATCCTCAAGTTCCGGACCCAGTCTGTATAGTTGCTGCCATCGTCTTTCAGCTTGGTTTTCTCTAGGAACGCATTGAAGTTGAGGGCAACATTAGCGTGGGCC